>OW119926.1:32675849-34106058 GCA_933210815.1 Meta bourneti
TATTGGTGACCGCCTCTTAGATATTGAATTAATCATAGAGATTTTAATAGCAATAGTGAAGAAAAGTTTTAGATTATATATAATTTCCTCTATCCTAAAATAAGTTGTCTCTGAATCAAAATATTTAGTCGTTCCCCACAAAAATATACTTTGTTTAATCTGACTCCATAAATGCTACATACGAATATTTACCTGCTGCCTTTTCTGATATCCTTTTTAGAATAATTCTTCACTAACAACATATTGATGCCATTCTGAGAAAACCAAATTATACAAAAATATGGCAATAACAAAGATGCAAACGATAATTCTTACTTTTAACATATGTGACACATTTAACACTTGAATTTTGTTTCGATATAGTTATTACAATTGTAAAAAAAGATGAAGGAGATAAAACTTGAATTAAAAGGTTTATTTTTCTAACATAGTTCAATATTACGTATTAAGAGAGTGTTTTTGACTTAATATAGCTTCAGGATTGAAATTAATATTACTTGGAAGGCGATTTACACCTCTCAGTTTTTCTTTCTTAATGGGTGCAATTTGATAGGCCTTACCTTTCAGATGACATAAAACCCTTTACATATATACATTATCGATACATGTTTATGACACTTTTCATTCATGTTTATGACACTTTCCGTACATGTTTACAATGTTCAGAAAATTTATTCTTATGGGTGCACTTTTGAAAAAACTCCTCTTTCGATTTCCTTCCAGCCTTTGTTTCCGTCGTGGCTCAATGGGTATGTCCACTGCGCTAGCAATCTTTGAGTTGTAGGCGGGGCAGGTTCGATTCCTGTTAGATGCATTATTCCCTGGGTGTATTTCTCTCTTCTGTGTCAGTAAAAAAATTCCATTGCGTGTGTCTATTACTTGTGTTGTATGTCTTGCATCTGGCGCAGCATGGCCAAATATGTCCCTTGCGCCATAAAACTCCCATACCAACCAAGCAACATCCAGCCTTTGTTTACAATGAAAAAAGACGATCGAGTGGCATTCTTAGATTGCTTAAACCGTTTGAGCCGCGGTAGCCCAGTGGGTAGAATCGCAGATTAGCAACGGGAGCATTGCGAGTTCCAAACTCGCTCCAATCAATGATCATCGTGAAAGTGGGGCTGGTCCACGTTAAATCTGTCGTGACCAATGTCCCCACGTTGGCGTGAAAGTTTGGACAGTGGGGTACCAGCTCCGGTGTTGACCTCGTCATCTGACCTTGGTTCAAAATTTGTCCTCGGATCTTTTCCTTCCGGATTGATCCTGGACCTCACCACAGCCCGCTGTGTGGCTCCATTGTAATGCAAATTCAACTATCAACCAACTTCACCATTAACAAATGTTGCCCTTGTTGATGTAGGAATGACATGAAGGAAAACTATTAATATTCGAAACGAAGTACAAATGTGACACTTGTTTTGGAACAGAGGGACAAATAATTATTCAGAAACAAACAACAATTATTTTGCAGTATTGGCCAGAATCCAACTGTTAATTAACGTTAATTAACTACCTACCTCTTCACATTTGTAATTTAATTTCAAACGAATCAAATTCCCGGTAAGTGTCTGCTATGGCATGACTGTAAATAAACTACAGGGCCAGACACTTCATGTGTCTGGAGTTGTCCTAAGGGAGGCAGTTAATTAACGTCGCACTGGAGCAACATAACGGACTATTGGCGACGATCCAGGATCGATCCCGAAGAGAACGATTCAAGCACATCGCCTCGTAATTTGGAACCATGGTCAGATAACGAGAACAACACCTGAGCTGGCACCCCACTCTCCAAACTTCCACACCCCGCCGTGAGGACATTTGAGGCCACGACAGATTGAACTTGCACCAGCCCCCGTGTATACGATGGTCTTGATCTGGACCTAGTTTGGAACTCTAGTTCGATTCATTGTTCTTCCAACTGGGCTATTGCGGCCCTGGAGTTGACCTGAGTGGTGAACGTTTTTCTCAAGGACGACATCTTTACTTGGTACTTCCACCTATTAAGTCGAAACAAAATCTTTTCGTGTCGAAACGTTAAAAAAATCTGTCGCCGTAAATTCGAAATTGCGCCTATGGGAAGCGCCTATCCCAAATAAACTGGAGCAAATAAATTTCATTACTCTATGAAAATAATTTTCCCAGCAAATTTTGTTAAAAATCAATTAAAATTTGAAAGCTTTGAAAAATTTAGCATTTTTCAATGTTTTAATTTGAATTTTCTTCAAAGCGACGAACTTGTAACAGGAACGTTCTCCTTGTTAAATCTTGTTAAAAATCAATTCAAATTTCGACGCTTTGAAAAATTTAGCATTTTTCAACTTTTAAGACTTTAAATTTGAGACTCCTATTAAGCTTTGAACAAGTAACATGAAAGGTAAAAATTAAATATAATTTTTTATTTGCAGTAAATTTCTTTTCGTAGATAAATGTACGTTGACGTATGCATAAATTCTGTGGAAGCATTTACAATAATGAACTCAGAAAACAAAACTTATCTAAGTGTATATTCTATTCCAAATGCATTGAATACTGTCTTTATTTCTGAATTAAAAAGTGTTGAAGCTAAAATTCAGCGACATTTCCTTTGATGATATGGACACTTATGTCGACTCATTTCTAAAACCTTATTTAAAAAAACCCCTTTACTTTTATTTTTATGGCACAGAGTATTTCACACAAATGTAAAATCGAGTCATGTAAAATGAAAATGAAATGTAATGTAAAATGAATCGCTTTTCGTGCTGCCATCTATGGGATGTTATTTTAAATGTTTAATAATAAATTCACACTTTACATAAAGCTTTTTACAATTTAGTCATTTTCTTCCATTTCAACAAAATTCTTACTTGTTTCGACATCGCCGTGATCGTATAGTACTTAGAACATTGCGTTGTAGCCGCAATAACCCCGGTTCGAATCCTGGTCGTGGCACATTTTTTTAGAGTTACATATCATAACTAATACAAATATCAATCAATAACACAGTCGTCTATTTTTGTGATATTATTGTGGTTTATCAACATTTTTCAAAGCCCTGATCAACTTTTTTTTTTCTATTGAAATACGTTAAATTCCGTATTTGAATACTTTTTAGTTTTCTTCTAATCTCTTCATTATATAGAAAATTTCCCACATTTTCCACAGCGGATAGGGACATTTTTTAGAAAAACGTGTAGGAAATCAAAAATTTCCAGAAAGCGCTCTTTAGCACTTATTCATGATATTGCTATCAGTGGAAATTCTTTGCAATTCCTTCCACATCTAGAAAAGGGCCGCTGAAGCCCGGTTGGAAGAGTAACGGATTAACAACCGGAGGAATGCGAGTTCGAATCGAACCAAAGACCGTATACAAGGGGTGCTGGTGCACGTTAAATCTTTCGTGGCATCAAATGTCCTCTCGTCGACGTGGTGTGAAAGTTTGGAGAGTGGGCTCAGACGTGACCTCGTTATCTGACCGTGGTACAAAATTACGTGGTGTTGTCCTCGGATCTTTCCCTTAGGGTTTGATCCCGGACCGTCGCCAATAGCCCGTTGAGTTGCTCCAGTGTGACGTTAATTGAAATACCTTTCTACCTAGAGTAAAAACTGTTTCTACGAATAAAAAAATAAAATTGGATGTTACCTTAGTTATGAGAGACCACCGTGTATACTGTGATAAGTGAAACACTTGATAGGACAACATTGGTCCAATCAATACAATGCATGGGTGTAATGCTCTAAACACCATATTTCTTAAGTAGATATAAACTTTGCTGTTAATCAGGAAACTGGTATGCCAGAGTCGGAGATGAACTTTGTAGTACCTGTGTCAAATGAAACTGCTGTAGTATTCTGTCTTCTGTCCAAAACAAGATTTACTAATAAATATAGTGTGTTTTAATAATAACTATGATAAAATAGTCCAATTAGAACCATATTAACTTCTCCTCTATTTATTGTAGACAGTAAATTTTTTATCGTAACTAATTATTCACACAGATGAAAACTATCAAAAAGCCAGACTCTAATGAGTCCTGTTGATGTGTCTCCAGGACGTAAGCAAGAAAAATTAGGTAGGTAGGTTAATTAACTTCGCACTGGTAGGCAAAATATCCACCGAAGGGAAATTTCCGTGGACAACACCATGTAATTTTGAACCACGGTCAGATGCCGAGGTCACACCTGAGCTGGCACTCTACTCTCCAAATTTCCACACCACGACAACGTGAGGACATTTGAGGCCACGATAGATTTTACGTGCACCAGGCCCCTTTCTTGACGAACTTCCGATATTCTTCCAACCGATTCTTCTCCGATATTCTTCCAACCAGGCTACAACGGCCCAGCAAGAAAAGGCTTCCCCTGCTTTGTTTTGCGTTCTACAGAAGTTTGTGAAAGTAGTCTTCTTTGTCTCTTCTATCTTTTCTGAACATAGAGGGAGGGCCGCGGTGGCACTATTGGAAGAGTAACGAACACCGTTGTGTACAAAGGAGGCTGGTGCACGTTCAATCGGTCGTGGACTCAAATGTCCTCACGTTGGCGTGGTGTGGAAGTTTGGAAAGTGCGCTATCATCTCAGGTGTTGTCTCGTCATCTGACCGTGGTTCAAATTTACGAGGCGTTGTCCTCGGATCTTTCCCTTCCGAAATGATCCCGGGCCGTCGCCACAGAGGGTGCACTCGAAAGGAAGGATTGATTTAAAAGCTAGTATTCTAAAGATGAAGCGCATGGAGGCATTCACTTCGCTTGTTATATAAAACTGAGAAATACTTTTATGACAATGACAAAATTGAGCTTCACATCATAAAACGTTTTTCCATGAAAACTCACAAAATGAGTATTTCTGAAATACTGCTTTTATTGCACTCCCTTAGCTATGACTCTATGTATTCCTTCGGCTTCTTGCACGTGTTGTTAATGAGCGATTCTTTCTCATACGAAACAGTAATAATTTTGTGTATGTGTACGGTTATCATAGTGAAACAAAATTCTTTAACTTACTAAGAGTTCTAAACCTAATTGTGGATACTACCAGGTTCAATATGATCACAATATGTACCATGAAATAGCATTCGCTTACAGTAAGCAGGAAATTGCATCGGATAGTTTAAGTAATACATAAAATCATTAAGACAAATGTAAAATTGTAACCCAACAAATAGTCTAAGGTGGTAAAAGGATGCTTAATTTCTTTATATTTTATATCTGGAGAGATTTTCAAGGGATAATTCTTCAATTCATTTCCATTCCATTTTAATAAACTTTTTCTTTACTTTTCAAATGTTTAATAGCGGATGTTTTTAATAAAATTGGAACATAATTTTCAACCACAACTGAAAATACATTTTTGATCCTAGTTCCAGTCTATATGAAAAAAATCAAATATTTTTTAGTTACTTGATTAAATGCAATGAATAGAAAGGACAAATATTAATCTATGAATTGAAAATATGAATAATATTAGGTCTGTGAGATTCTCAGCAGACAATAAAGAACGTTGACCGGAAGGAACGATTTGAGCCAAGATGGGCGTACACAGGGATGTCCTTGAGACAATCATCCCGGACCTATGAAGGAGTAAAGAGAATTAATTGCTAGAAGAAAGGAAAAAGAAGATGAATTTAAGGAACGAACCCCCTCCACATCGAGAAGGGACCCTTATCCCGACTGTACGAGCTTTTTCTTAAAAGGGGTAAGAGTATTGCTTTTGATGATATATGACATAATCAAAAAAGTCATGCTCATAGATATGAAATGAATAGGCAAACCAAACACCTGCATGCTATTGCATTTTATTTACAATAAAGTACAATTAATGTATAAATAAATACCCTTTCCGAATAAAAGTCCTATTCAAAGCTGTTTAGCTCAATTATCAGCTCCTAAGCAGCTATTATATCCCTTGGTAATTCTATAACCATATGGAGCTGACAAAATATTTAAATTTTCAAACACAAATTGTGTCACTACAAATTGTGATTTTTAAAATCTACAAGGAATGGATCAAAAATTCGTTCCAATATTTACTTTAATATACTTTTCTATAGAAATTCTACCATTACGAGTGTGTAAATTCTCTGTATACAAAGATTTATTGTTATAGACTTCTGGAAATATTATACAAGAAGTGAAACGTACCTTTCCTTCCAAATGCATTATATTTTCATATATCTAGATTTAAATGAATATTAGCATTCGTAGACACTTCTTTCTATGAGCGATGCAGTTTGATATATACTGTTTGAATTTTATGAAACGTTTATTCAAAATCTACCTGCCCCAGAGCCTTAAGAGGTATGTCTGATAAAGTAGGATAGTATGTTGAGTCGACCAATGGACTCCATAAAAAATGGTGCTGCCATCTGTGGGAGGTTGCTGAAATGTTTCATTAAAATTCACGCTCTACTTAAGATTTTTTTTACAATTAAAACCATTTTCTCTTTATTTGAACGAAATTCTTACCCATTTCGACATCGCCGTGATCGTATAGTGGTTAGTACATTGCGTTGTGGCCGCAATAACCCAGGTTCGAATCCTGGTCACGGCACATGTGTTTTTAGAGTTACATATCATACCTGATAGAAATATCAATCAATACCACAATTGTCCTTTTTGTGATATTATTGTGGTTTATCAACATTTTTCAAAGCTTTCATCAACTTTGATTTTTTATTTAAATACGTCAAATTCCGTATATGAATACGTTTTAATTTTTTCTTTCTTCATTATATAGAAATTTTCCCACAAGTTTCCCACAGCGGATTGGGATATTTTTTAGAAAAACGTGTGGGAAATCAAAGAATTGCAAAACGCTTTCCCTCGTAAAGGATCAGCAACCGGAGGAATGCGAGTTCGAATTGAACCAAATACCGTCGTGTACAAGGGAGCTCGTGCACGTTAAATCTGTCGTGGCCTCAAATGTCCTCACGTTGGCGTTGTGTGGAAGTTTGGAGAGAGGGGTTTTAGCTCAGGTGTTGCCTCGTCTTCTGACCGTGATTCAAAATTACGTGGTGTTGTCCTCGGATCTTTCCCTTCGTGTTTGATTCCGGACCGTCTCCAATAGCCTGTTGAGTTGCTCCATTGTGACTTTAGTTAAAGTACCTTCCTACCTAGAGTAAAAACTGTTTCCACGAATAAAGAAATAAAATTGGATTTTGCCCTAGTTATGAGAGATCACCGTGTATACTGTGATAAGTGAAACACTTGATAGGACAACGTTGGTCCAATCAATACAATGCATGGGTGTAATGCTCTAAACACCATATTTCTTAAGTAGATATAAACTTTGCTGTTAATCAGGAAACTGGTATGCCTGAGTCGGAGCTGAACTTTGTAGAACCTGTGTCAAATGAAACTGCTGTACTCTTGTGTCTTCTGTCCAAAACAAAATTTACTAATTAAATATGAAGGCAAAGTAGTGTGTTTTAAAAATAACTAGGATAAAATAGTCCATTTAGAACCACATTAACTTTTCCTCTATTTATTGTAGACAGTAAATTCTTTATTGTAACTAATTATTCACACAGATGAAAATTATCAAAAAGCCAGACTCTAATGAGTCCTGTTGATGTGTCTCCCGGACGTAAGCAAGAAAAGTTAGTAGGTAGTTATTTAATTAATTTCGCACTGTGGTGGGCAACATATAAACCGAAGGTAAATATCCGAGGACAACACCATGTAATTTTGAACCACGGTCAGATGCCGAGGTCACACATGAGCTGGCACTCTACTCCAAACTTCCACACCACGCCAAAATGGGGACATTTGAGGCCACGACAGATTATACGTGCACCAGCCCCCTTTGTAGACGACGGTTTTGCGAATTCGAACTAGCAACCCTCCTGTTGCTGGTCCGATATTCTTCCAACCAGGCTACAACGGCGCAGAAAGAAAAGGCTTCCCCTGCTTTGTTTTGCGCTCTATAGATGTTTGTGAAAGTAGAGTATTACTTCTTTGTCTTTTCTATCTTTTCTGAACATAGAGTGAGGGCCGCGGTGGCACTATTGGAAGAGGAACGAATACCGTTGTGTACAAAGCAGGCTGGTGCACGTTAAATCGGTCGTGCGTTAATAGTACATTGCGTTGTGGCCGCAATAACCCAGGTTCGAATCCTGGTCACGGCATGTATTTTTTAGATTTGCATGTCATGCCTATCTGAAATATCAATCAGAAACACAATCCTCTCTGCAATATTATTGTTCATCAAGACTTAAAATCACTGATCAATATTCTGTTATTATTTGAATACGTGTAATTCTATATGTCAGTACTTTTTAGGGTTTTTTATCATCTCTTCAACATATTTTAATGAATGATTTGGAAATTTAAACGGTGTTTTACTGTTTCAACAGGGATTGGAACATTTTCTTAGAAGAACGTAAGAAATCGAAAAATTTCAAAAAGCTTTCTTTATTCGTGATATTGCTCTCTCGTCGCTTTAATTGAATAGTGACACAAGTTTAAAAAAATCGAATTTTCAGGTTTTGATAGTAAGTGTTTCAAAAAAATAATCTCTCTTATTTGGAATAAAATAATCTCTCTTATTTTCAAAGCTTAACAACTTTTAGATGTATTTTTTAATATAAATCTTTCTGTAGTTTTATACTTTTTAAATTGAATAGATTTCGGAATTAAATAGATAATTCTGTAACCATCAGGAACGCGATAATTTTCGTTATAATTCAAAATCATAAATTAGCACGTTTGATTTGATGAAACAAACTGTATTTTAGGATTACTGATGTTTTCCTTAAATATCGTTTCTGAAGTCTGAATGTAGTTTACGAATACTATAACAATATAATACAGTTCCTCCTCGATGGTTACTGAGTTAGATTCTTCCAAAATATCAATTCAGTTTTTGAAAAGTAAGTAAAAAAAATAAAGAATAAATAAATATTTTGAATAAAAATATCTTGTTATCTTAAAATTTGAAATAAAAAAATCTAAAAATTTGCATTGCAAATAGGACACCTAACCTATGCACGCTCTCGGTTTCTTTTTCAAAACATGTCGAAACGTTATTACCCAACGTCTGTTTTTCCCAACAAATGCATATTCTTTCTTCATTTTAGGATAAAGATGCTTATGTGTAGTTTAAAATAAAAGCTGCTTAGTTTGGTGTTTTATGGACTTCCAGGTTTATTTGCTGTTTGTTTTAAGATTTATAGAAAAAGGTAATTTAGCACAGTGAATTCCATTTATTATATTTTTACTTCTTGATATTTTTATCGTAGCTACTTATGAGTAGACGGGGAATAAAATATAATATACCAGGCCTCGACCAATCGCCTTTTAGGTAGGTATTTTAATTAACGTCACACTGGAGCAACACAACGGGCTATTGGTGACCGCCTCTTAGATATTGAATTAATCATAGAGATTTTAATAGCAATAGTGAAGAAAAGTTTTAGATTATATATAATTTCCTCTATCCTAAAATAAGTTGTCTCTGAATCAAAATATTTAGTCGTTCCCCACAAAAATATACTTTGTTTAATCTGACTCCATAAATGCTACATACGAATATTTACCTGCTGCCTTTTCTGATATCCTTTTTAGAATAATTCTTCACTAACAACATATTGATGCCATTCTGAGAAAACCAAATTATACAAAAATATGGCAATAACAAAGATGCAAACGATAATTCTTACTTTTAACATATGTGACACATTTAACACTTGAATTTTGTTTCGATATAGTTATTACAATTGTAAAAAAAGATGAAGGAGATAAAACTTGAATTAAAAGGTTTATTTTTCTAACATAGTTCAATATTACGTATTAAGAGAGTGTTTTTGACTTAATATAGCTTCAGGATTGAAATTAATATTACTTGGAAGGCGATTTACACCTCTCAGTTTTTCTTTCTTAATGGGTGCAATTTGATAGGCCTTACCTTTCAGATGACATAAAACCCTTTACATATATACATTATCGATACATGTTTATGACACTTTTCATTCATGTTTATGACACTTTCCGTACATGTTTACAATGTTCAGAAAATTTATTCTTATGGGTGCACTTTTGAAAAAACTCCTCTTTCGATTTCCTTCCAGCCTTTGTTTCCGTCGTGGCTCAATGGGTATGTCCACTGCGCTAGCAATCTTTGAGTTGTAGGCGGGGCAGGTTCGATTCCTGTTAGATGCATTATTCCCTGGGTGTATTTCTCTCTTCTGTGTCAGTAAAAAAATTCCATTGCGTGTGTCTATTACTTGTGTTGTATGTCTTGCATCTGGCGCAGCATGGCCAAATATGTCCCTTGCGCCATAAAACTCCCATACCAACCAAGCAACATCCAGCCTTTGTTTACAATGAAAAAAGACGATCGAGTGGCATTCTTAGATTGCTTAAACCGTTTGAGCCGCGGTAGCCCAGTGGGTAGAATCGCAGATTAGCAACGGGAGCATTGCGAGTTCCAAACTCGCTCCAATCAATGATCATCGTGAAAGTGGGGCTGGTCCACGTTAAATCTGTCGTGACCAATGTCCCCACGTTGGCGTGAAAGTTTGGACAGTGGGGTACCAGCTCCGGTGTTGACCTCGTCATCTGACCTTGGTTCAAAATTTGTCCTCGGATCTTTTCCTTCCGGATTGATCCTGGACCTCACCACAGCCCGCTGTGTGGCTCCATTGTAATGCAAATTCAACTATCAACCAACTTCACCATTAACAAATGTTGCCCTTGTTGATGTAGGAATGACATGAAGGAAAACTATTAATATTCGAAACGAAGTACAAATGTGACACTTGTTTTGGAACAGAGGGACAAATAATTATTCAGAAACAAACAACAATTATTTTGCAGTATTGGCCAGAATCCAACTGTTAATTAACGTTAATTAACTACCTACCTCTTCACATTTGTAATTTAATTTCAAACGAATCAAATTCCCGGTAAGTGTCTGCTATGGCATGACTGTAAATAAACTACAGGGCCAGACACTTCATGTGTCTGGAGTTGTCCTAAGGGAGGCAGTTAATTAACGTCGCACTGGAGCAACATAACGGACTATTGGCGACGATCCAGGATCGATCCCGAAGAGAACGATTCAAGCACATCGCCTCGTAATTTGGAACCATGGTCAGATAACGAGAACAACACCTGAGCTGGCACCCCACTCTCCAAACTTCCACACCCCGCCGTGAGGACATTTGAGGCCACGACAGATTGAACTTGCACCAGCCCCCGTGTATACGATGGTCTTGATCTGGACCTAGTTTGGAACTCTAGTTCGATTCATTGTTCTTCCAACTGGGCTATTGCGGCCCTGGAGTTGACCTGAGTGGTGAACGTTTTTCTCAAGGACGACATCTTTACTTGGTACTTCCACCTATTAAGTCGAAACAAAATCTTTTCGTGTCGAAACGTTAAAAAAATCTGTCGCCGTAAATTCGAAATTGCGCCTATGGGAAGCGCCTATCCCAAATAAACTGGAGCAAATAAATTTCATTACTCTATGAAAATAATTTTCCCAGCAAATTTTGTTAAAAATCAATTAAAATTTGAAAGCTTTGAAAAATTTAGCATTTTTCAATGTTTTAATTTGAATTTTCTTCAAAGCGACGAACTTGTAACAGGAACGTTCTCCTTGTTAAATCTTGTTAAAAATCAATTCAAATTTCGACGCTTTGAAAAATTTAGCATTTTTCAACTTTTAAGACTTTAAATTTGAGACTCCTATTAAGCTTTGAACAAGTAACATGAAAGGTAAAAATTAAATATAATTTTTTATTTGCAGTAAATTTCTTTTCGTAGATAAATGTACGTTGACGTATGCATAAATTCTGTGGAAGCATTTACAATAATGAACTCAGAAAACAAAACTTATCTAAGTGTATATTCTATTCCAAATGCATTGCATACTGTCTTTATTTCTGAATTAAAAAGTGTTGAAGCTAAAATTCAGCGACATTTCCTTTGATGATATGGACACTTATGTCGACTCATTTCTAAAACCTTATTTAAAAAAACCCCTTTACTTTTATTTTTATGGCACAGAGTATTTCACACAAATGTAAAATCGAGTCATGTAAAATGAAAATGAAATGTAATGTAAAATGAATCGCTTTTCGTGCTGCCATCTATGGGATGTTATTTTAAATGTTTAATAATAAATTCACACTTTACATAAAGCTTTTTACAATTTAGTCATTTTCTTCCATTTCAACAAAATTCTTACTTGTTTCGACATCGCCGTGATCGTATAGTACTTAGAACATTGCGTTGTAGCCGCAATAACCCCGGTTCGAATCCTGGTCGTGGCACATTTTTTTAGAGTTACATATCATAACTAATACAAATATCAATCAATAACACAGTCGTCTATTTTTGTGATATTATTGTGGTTTATCAACATTTTTCAAAGCCCTGATCAACTTTTTTTTTTCTATTGAAATACGTTAAATTCCGTATTTGAATACTTTTTAGTTTTCTTCTAATCTCTTCATTATATAGAAAATTTCCCACATTTTCCACAGCGGATAGGGACATTTTTTAGAAAAACGTGTAGGAAATCAAAAATTTCCAGAAAGCGCTCTTTAGCACTTATTCATGATATTGCTATCAGTGGAAATTCTTTGCAATTCCTTCCACATCTAGAAAAGGGCCGCTGAAGCCCGGTTGGAAGAGTAACGGATTAACAACCGGAGGAATGCGAGTTCGAATCGAACCAAAGACCGTATACAAGGGGTGCTGGTGCACGTTAAATCTTTCGTGGCATCAAATGTCCTCTCGTCGACGTGGTGTGAAAGTTTGGAGAGTGGGCTCAGACGTGACCTCGTTATCTGACCGTGGTACAAAATTACGTGGTGTTGTCCTCGGATCTTTCCCTTAGGGTTTGATCCCGGACCGTCGCCAATAGCCCGTTGAGTTGCTCCAGTGTGACGTTAATTGAAATACCTTTCTACCTAGAGTAAAAACTGTTTCTACGAATAAAAAAATAAAATTGGATGTTACCTTAGTTATGAGAGACCACCGTGTATACTGTGATAAGTGAAACACTTGATAGGACAACATTGGTCCAATCAATACAATGCATGGGTGTAATGCTCTAAACACCATATTTCTTAAGTAGATATAAACTTTGCTGTTAATCAGGAAACTGGTATGCCAGAGTCGGAGATGAACTTTGTAGTACCTGTGTCAAATGAAACTGCTGTAGTATTCTGTCTTCTGTCCAAAACAAGATTTACTAATAAATATAGTGTGTTTTAATAATAACTATGATAAAATAGTCCAATTAGAACCATATTAACTTCTCCTCTATTTATTGTAGACAGTAAATTTTTTATCGTAACTAATTATTCACACAGATGAAAACTATCAAAAAGCCAGACTCTAATGAGTCCTGTTGATGTGTCTCCAGGACGTAAGCAAGAAAAATTAGGTAGGTAGGTTAATTAACTTCGCACTGGTAGGCAAAATATCCACCGAAGGGAAATTTCCGTGGACAACACCATGTAATTTTGAACCACGGTCAGATGCCGAGGTCACACCTGAGCTGGCACTCTACTCTCCAAATTTCCACACCACGACAACGTGAGGACATTTGAGGCCACGATAGATTTTACGTGCACCAGGCCCCTTTCTTGACGAACTTCCGATATTCTTCCAACCGATTCTTCTCCGATATTCTTCCAACCAGGCTACAACGGCCCAGCAAGAAAAGGCTTCCCCTGCTTTGTTTTGCGTTCTACAGAAGTTTGTGAAAGTAGTCTTCTTTGTCTCTTCTATCTTTTCTGAACATAGAGGGAGGGCCGCGGTGGCACTATTGGAAGAGTAACGAACACCGTTGTGTACAAAGGAGGCTGGTGCACGTTCAATCGGTCGTGGACTCAAATGTCCTCACGTTGGCGTGGTGTGGAAGTTTGGAAAGTGCGCTATCATCTCAGGTGTTGTCTCGTCATCTGACCGTGGTTCAAATTTACGAGGCGTTGTCCTCGGATCTTTCCCTTCCGAAATGATCCCGGGCCGTCGCCACAGAGGGTGCACTCGAAAGGAAGGATTGATTTAAAAGCTAGTATTCTAAAGATGAAGCGCATGGAGGCATTCACTTCGCTTGTTATATAAAACTGAGAAATACTTTTATGACAATGACAAAATTGAGCTTCACATCATAAAACGTTTTTCCATGAAAACTCACAAAATGAGTATTTCTGAAATACTGCTTTTATTGCACTCCCTTAGCTATGACTCTATGTATTCCTTCGGCTTCTTGCACGTGTTGTTAATGAGCGATTCTTTCTCATACGAAACAGTAATAATTTTGTGTATGTGTACGGTTATCATAGTGAAACAAAATTCTTTAACTTACTAAGAGTTCTAAACCTAATTGTGGATACTACCAGGTTCAATATGATCACAATATGTACCATGAAATAGCATTCGCTTACAGTAAGCAGGAAATTGCATCGGATAGTTTAAGTAATACATAAAATCATTAAGACAAATGTAAAATTGTAACCCAACAAATAGTCTAAGGTGGTAAAAGGATGCTTAATTTCTTTATATTTTATATCTGGAGAGATTTTCAATGGATAATTCTTCAATTCATTTCCATTCCATTTTAATAAACTTTTTCTTTACTTTTCAAATGTTTAATAGCGGATGTTTTTAATAAAATTGGAACATAATTTTCAACCACAACTGAAAATACATTTTTGATCCTAGTTCCAGTCTATATGAAAAAAATCAAATATTTTTTAGTTACTTGATTAAATGCAATGAATAGAAAGGACAAATATTAATCTATGAATTGAAAATATGAATAATATTAGGTCTGTGAGATTCTCAGCAGACAATAAAGAACGTTGACCGGAAGGAACGATTTGAGCCAAGATGGGCGTACACAGGGATGTCCTTGAGACAATCATCCCGGACCTATGAAGGAGTAAAGAGAATTAATTGCTAGAAGAAAGGAAAAAGAAGATGAATTTAAGGAACGAACCCCCTCCACATCGAGAAGGGACCCTTATCCCGACTGTACGAGCTTTTTCTTAAAAGGGGTAAGAGTATTGCTTTTGATAATATATGACATAATCAAAAAAGTCATGCTCATAGATATGAAATGAATAGGCAAACCAAACACCTGCATGCTATTGCATTTTATTTACAATAAAGTACAATTAATGTATAAATAAATACCCTTTCCGAATAAAAGTCCTATTCAAAGCTGTTTAGCTCAATTATCAGCTCCTAAGCAGCTATTATATCCCTTGGTAATTCTATAACCATATGGAGCTGACAAAATATTTAAATTTTCAAACACAAATTGTGTCACTACAAATTGTGATTTTTAAAATCTACAAGGAATGGATCAAAAATTCGTTCCAATATTTACTTTAATATACTTTTCTATAGAAATTCTACCATTACGAGTGTGTAAATTCTCTGTATACAAAGATTTATTGTTATAGACTTCTGGAAATATTATACAAGAAGTGAAACGTACCTTTCCTTCCAAATGCATTATATTTTCATATATCTAGATTTAAATGAATATTAGCATTCGTAGACACTTCTTTCTATGAGCGATGCAGTTTGATATATACTGTTTGAATTTTATGAAACGTTTATTCAAAATCTACCTGCCCCAGAGCCTTAAGAGGTATGTCTGATAAAGTAGGATAGTATGTTGAGTCGACCAATGGACTCCATAAAAAATGGTGCTGCCATCTGTGGGAGGTTGCTGAAATGTTTCATTAAAATTCACGCTCTACTTAAGATTTTTTTTACAATTAAAACCATTTTCTCTTTATTTGAACGAAATTCTTACCCATTTCGACATCGCCGTGATCGTATAGTGGTTAGTACATTGCGTTGTGGCCGCAATAACCCAGGTTCGAATCCTGGTCACGGCACATGTGTTTTTAGAGTTACATATCATACCTGATAGAAATATCAATCAATACCACAATTGTCCTTTTTGTGATATTATTGTGGTTTATCAACATTTTTCAAAGCTTTCATCAACTTTGATTTTTTATTTAAATACGTCAAATTCCGTATATGAATACGTTTTAATTTTTTCTTTCTTCATTATATAGAAATTTTCCCACAAGTTTCCCACAGCGGATTGGGATATTTTTTAGAAAAACGTGTGGGAAATCAAAGAATTGCAAAACGCTTTCCCTCGTAAAGGATCAGCAACCGGAGGAATGCGAGTTCGAATTGAACCAAATACCGTCGTGTACAAGGGAGCTCGTGCACGTTAAATCTGTCGTGGCCTCAAATGTCCTCACGTTGGCGTTGTGTGGAAGTTTGGAGAGAGGGGTTTTAGCTCAGGTGTTGCCTCGTCTTCTGACCGTGATTCAAAATTACGTGGTGTTGTCCTCGGATCTTTCCCTTCGTGTTTGATTCCGGACCGTCTCCAATAGCCTGTTGAGTTGCTCCATTGTGACTTTAGTTAAAGTACCTTCCTACCTAGAGTAAAAACTGTTTCCACGAATAAAGAAATAAAATTGGATTTTGCCCTAGTTATGAGAGATCACCGTGTATACTGTGATAAGTGAAACACTTGATAGGACAACGTTGGTCCAATCAATACAATGCATGGGTGTAATGCTCTAAACACCATATTTCTTAAGTAGATATAAACTTTGCTGTTAATCAGGAAACTGGTATGCCTGAGTCGGAGCTGAACTTTGTAGAACCTGTGTCAAATGAAACTGCTGTACTCTTGTGTCTTCTGTCCAAAACAAAATTTACTAATTAAATATGAAGGCAAAGTAGTGTGTTTTAAAAATAACTAGGATAAAATAGTCCATTTAGAACCACATTAACTTTTCCTCTATTTATTGTAGACAGTAAATTCTTTATTGTAACTAATTATTCACACAGATGAAAATTATCAAAAAGCCAGACTCTAATGAGTCCTGTTGATGTGTCTCCCGGACGTAAGCAAGAAAAGTTAGTAGGTAGTTATTTAATTAATTTCGCACTGTGGTGGGCAACATATAAACCGAAGGTAAATATCCGAGGACAACACCATGTAATTTTGAACCACGGTCAGATGCCGAGGTCACACATGAGCTGGCACTCTACTCCAAACTTCCACACCACGCCAAAATGGGGACATTTGAGGCCACGACAGATTATACGTGCACCAGCCCCCTTTGTAGACGACGGTTTTGCGAATTCGAACTAGCAACCCTCCTGTTGCTGGTCCGATATTCTTCCAACCAGGCTACAACGGCGCAGAAAGAAAAGGCTTCCCCTGCTTTGTTTTGCGCTCTATAGATGTTTGTGAAAGTAGAGTATTACTTCTTTGTCTTTTCTATCTTTTCTGAACATAGAGTGAGGGCCGCGGTGGCACTATTGGAAGAGGAACGAATACCGTTGTGTACAAAGCAGGCTGGTGCACGTTAAATCGGTCGTGCGTTAATAGTACATTGCGTTGTGGCCGCAATAACCCAGGTTCGAATCCTGGTCACGGCATGTATTTTTTAGATTTGCATGTCATGCCTATCTGAAATATCAATCAGAAACACAATCCTCTCTGCAATATTATTGTTCATCAAGACTTAAAATCACTGATCAATATTCTGTTATTATTTGAATACGTGTAATTCTATATGTCAGTACTTTTTAGGGTTTTTTATCATCTCTTCAACATATTTTAATGAATGATTTGGAAATTTAAACGGTGTTTTACTGTTTCAACAGGGATTGGAACATTTTCTTAGAAGAACGTAAGAAATCGAAAAATTTCAAAAAGCTTTCTTTATTCGTGATATTGCTCTCTCGTCGCTTTAATTGAATAGTGACACAAGTTTAAAAAAATCGAATTTTCAGGTTTTGATAGTGAGTGTTTCAAAAAAATAATCTCTCTTATTTGGAATAAAATAATCTCTCTTATTTTCAAAGCTTAACAACTTTTAGATGTATTTTTTAATATAAATCTTTCTGTAGTTTTATACTTTTTAAATTGAATAGATTTCGGAATTAAATAGATAATTCTGTAACCATCAGGAACGCGATAATTTTCGTTATAATTCAAAATCATAAATTAGCACGTTTGATTTGATGAAACAAACTGTATTTTAGGATTACTGATGTTTTCCTTAAATATCGTTTCTGAAGTCTGAATGTAGTTTACGAATACTATAACAATATAATACAGTTCCTCCTCGATGGTTACTGAGTTAGATTCTTCCAAAATATCAATTCAGTTTTTGAAAAGTAAGTAAAAAAAATAAAGAATAAATAAATATTTTGAATAAAAATATCTTGTTATCTTAAAATTTGAAATAAAAAAATCTAAAAATTTGCATTGCAAATAGGACACCTAACCTATGCACGCTCTCGGTTTCTTTTTCAAAACATGTCGAAACGTTATTACCCAACGTCTGTTTTTCCCAACAAATGCATATTCTTTCTTCATTTTAGGATAAAGATGCTTATGTGTAGTTTAAAATAAAAGCTGCTTAGTTTGGTGTTTTATGGACTTCCAGGTTTATTTGCTGTTTGTTTTAAGATTTATAGAAAAAGGTAATTTAGCACAGTGAATTCCATTTATTATATTTTTACTTCTTGATATTTTTATCGTAGCTACTTATGAGTAGACGGGGAATAAAATATAATATACCAGGCCTCGACCAATCGCCTTTTAGGTAGGTATTTTAATTAACGTCACACTGGAGCAACACAACGGGCTATTGGTGACCGCCTCTTAGATATTGAATTAATCATAGAGATTTTAATAGCAATAGTGAAGAAAAGTTTTAGATTATATATAATTTCCTCTATCCTAAAATAAGTTGTCTCTGAATCAAAATATTTAGTCGTTCCCCACAAAAATATACTTTGTTTAATCTGACTCCATAAATGCTACATACGAATATTTACCTGCTGCCTTTTCTGATATCCTTTTTAGAATAATTCTTCACTAACAACATATTGATGCCATTTTGAGAAAATCAAATTATACAAAAATATGGCAATAACAAAGATGCAAACGATAATTCTTACTTTTAACATATGTGACACATTTAACACTTGAATTTTGTTTCGATATAGTTATTACAATTGTAAAAAAAGATGAAGGAGATAAAACTTGAATTAAAAGGTTTATTTTTCTAACATAGTTCAATATTACGTATTAAGAGAGTGTTTTTGACTTAATATAGCTTCAGGATTGAAATTAATATTACTTGGAAGGCGATTTACACCTCTCAGTTTTTCTTTCTTAATGGGTGCAATTTGATAGGCCTTACCTTTCAGATGACATAAAACCCTTTACATATATACATTATCGATACATGTTTATGACACTTTTCATTCATGTTTATGACACTTTCCGTACATGTTTACAATGTTCAGAAAATTTATTCTTATGGGTGCACTTTTGAAAAAACTCCTCTTTCGATTTCCTTCCAGCCTTTGTTTCCGTCGTGGCTCAATGGGTATGTCCACTGCGCTAGCAATCTTTGAGTTGTAGGCGGGGCAGGTTCGATTCCTGTTAGATGCATTATTCCCTGGGTGTATTTCTCTCTTCTGTGTCAGTAAAAAAATTCCATTGCGTGTGTCTATTACTTGTGTTGTATGTCTTGCATCTGGCGCAGCATGGCCAAATATGTCCCTTGCGCCATAAAACTCCCATACCAACCAAGCAACATCCAGCCTTTGTTTACAATGAAAAAAGACGATCGAGTGGCATTCTTAGATTGCTTAAACCGTTTGAGCCGCGGTAGCCCAGTGGGTAGAATCGCAGATTAGCAACGGGAGCATTGCGAGTTCCAAACT
Organism: Meta bourneti; assembly: GCA_933210815.1. Classification (NCBI taxonomy): domain Eukaryota; kingdom Metazoa; phylum Arthropoda; class Arachnida; order Araneae; family Tetragnathidae; genus Meta; species Meta bourneti. The sequence goes on from OW119926.1 coordinate 32,695,577, forward strand.
CGCTCCAATCAATGATCATCGTGAAAGTGGGGCTGGTCCACGTTAAATCTGTCGTGACCAATGTCCCCACGTTGGCGTGAAAGTTTGGACAGTGGGGTACCAGCTCCGGTGTTGACCTCGTCATCTGACCTTGGTTCAAAATTTGTCCTCGGATCTTTTCCTTCCGGATTGATCCTGGACCTCACCACAGCCCGCTGTGTGGCTCCATTGTAATGCAAATTCAACTATCAACCAACTTCACCATTAACAAATGTTGCCCTTGTTGATGTAGGAATGACATGAAGGAAAACTATTAATATTCGAAACGAAGTACAAATGTGACACTTGTTTTGGAACAGAGGGACAAATAATTATTCAGAAACAAACAACAATTATTTTGCAGTATTGGCCAGAATCCAACTGTTAATTAACGTTAATTAACTACCTACCTCTTCACATTTGTAATTTAATTTCAAACGAATCAAATTCCCGGTAAGTGTCTGCTATGGCATGACTGTAAATAAACTACAGGGCCAGACACTTCATGTGTCTGGAGTTGTCCTAAGGGAGGCAGTTAATTAACGTCGCACTGGAGCAACATAACGGACTATTGGCGACGATCCAGGATCGATCCCGAAGAGAACGATTCAAGCACATCGCCTCGTAATTTGGAACCATGGTCAGATAACGAGAACAACACCTGAGCTGGCACCCCACTCTCCAAACTTCCACACCCCGCCGTGAGGACATTTGAGGCCACGACAGATTGAACTTGCACCAGCCCCCGTGTATACGATGGTCTTGATCTGGACCTAGTTTGGAACTCTAGTTCGATTCATTGTTCTTCCAACTGGGCTATTGCGGCCCTGGAGTTGACCTGAGTGGTGAACGTTTTTCTCAAGGACGACATCTTTACTTGGTACTTCCACCTATTAAGTCGAAACAAAATCTTTTCGTGTCGAAACGTTAAAAAAATCTGTCGCCGTAAATTCGAAATTGCGCCTATGGGAAGCGCCTATCCCAAATAAACTGGAGCAAATAAATTTCATTACTCTATGAAAATAATTTTCCCAGCAAATTTTGTTAAAAATCAATTAAAATTTGAAAGCTTTGAAAAATTTAGCATTTTTCAATGTTTTAATTTGAATTTTCTTCAAAGCGACGAACTTGTAACAGGAACGTTCTCCTTGTTAAATCTTGTTAAAAATCAATTCAAATTTCGACGCTTTGAAAAATTTAGCATTTTTCAACTTTTAAGACTTTAAATTTGAGACTCCTATTAAGCTTTGAACAAGTAACATGAAAGGTAAAAATTAAATATAATTTTTTATTTGCAGTAAATTTCTTTTCGTAGATAAATGTACGTTGACGTATGCATAAATTCTGTGGAAGCATTTACAATAATGAACTCAGAAAACAAAACTTATCTAAGTGTATATTCTATTCCAAATGCATTGCATACTGTCTTTATTTCTGAATTAAAAAGTGTTGAAGCTAAAATTCAGCGACATTTCCTTTGATGATATGGACACTTATGTCGACTCATTTCTAAAACCTTATTTAAAAAAACCCCTTTACTTTTATTTTTATGGCACAGAGTATTTCACACAAATGTAAAATCGAGTCATGTAAAATGAAAATGAAATGTAATGTAAAATGAATCGCTTTTCGTGCTGCCATCTATGGGATGTTATTTTAAATGTTTAATAATAAATTCACACTTTACATAAAGCTTTTTACAATTTAGTCATTTTCTTCCATTTCAACAAAATTCTTACTTGTTTCGACATCGCCGTGATCGTATAGTACTTAGAACATTGCGTTGTAGCCGCAATAACCCCGGTTCGAATCCTGGTCGTGGCACATTTTTTTAGAGTTACATATCATAACTAATACAAATATCAATCAATAACACAGTCGTCTATTTTTGTGATATTATTGTGGTTTATCAACATTTTTCAAAGCCCTGATCAACTTTTTTTTTTCTATTGAAATACGTTAAATTCCGTATTTGAATACTTTTTAGTTTTCTTCTAATCTCTTCATTATATAGAAAATTTCCCACATTTTCCACAGCGGATAGGGACATTTTTTAGAAAAACGTGTAGGAAATCAAAAATTTCCAGAAAGCGCTCTTTAGCACTTATTCATGATATTGCTATCAGTGGAAATTCTTTGCAATTCCTTCCACATCTAGAAAAGGGCCGCTGAAGCCCGGTTGGAAGAGTAACGGATTAACAACCGGAGGAATGCGAGTTCGAATCGAACCAAAGACCGTATACAAGGGGTGCTGGTGCACGTTAAATCTTTCGTGGCATCAAATGTCCTCTCGTCGACGTGGTGTGAAAGTTTGGAGAGTGGGCTCAGACGTGACCTCGTTATCTGACCGTGGTACAAAATTACGTGGTGTTGTCCTCGGATCTTTCCCTTAGGGTTTGATCCCGGACCGTCGCCAATAGCCCGTTGAGTTGCTCCAGTGTGACGTTAATTAAAATACCTTTCTACCTAGAGTAAAAACTGTTTCTACGAATAAAAAAATAAAATTGGATGTTACCTTAGTTATGAGAGACCACCGTGTATACTGTGATAAGTGAAACACTTGATAGGACAACATTGGTCCAATCAATACAATGCATGGGTGTAATGCTCTAAACACCATATTTCTTAAGTAGATATAAACTTTGCTGTTAATCAGGAAACTGGTATGCCAGAGTCGGAGATGAACTTTGTAGTACCTGTGTCAAATGAAACTGCTGTAGTATTCTGTCTTCTGTCCAAAACAAGATTTACTAATAAATATAGTGTGTTTTAATAATAACTATGATAAAATAGTCCAATTAGAACCATATTAACTTCTCCTCTATTTATTGTAGACAGTAAATTTTTTATCGTAACTAATTATTCACACAGATGAAAACTATCAAAAAGCCAGACTCTAATGAGTCCTGTTGATGTGTCTCCAGGACGTAAGCAAGAAAAATTAGGTAGGTAGGTTAATTAACTTCGCACTGGTAGGCAAAATATCCACCGAAGGGAAATTTCCGTGGACAACACCATGTAATTTTGAACCACGGTCAGATGCCGAGGTCACACCTGAGCTGGCACTCTACTCTCCAAATTTCCACACCACGACAACGTGAGGACATTTGAGGCCACGATAGATTTTACGTGCACCAGGCCCCTTTCTTGACGAACTTCCGATATTCTTCCAACCGATTCTTCTCCGATATTCTTCCAACCAGGCTACAACGGCCCAGCAAGAAAAGGCTTCCCCTGCTTTGTTTTGCGTTCTACAGAAGTTTGTGAAAGTAGTCTTCTTTGTCTCTTCTATCTTTTCTGAACATAGAGGGAGGGCCGCGGTGGCACTATTGGAAGAGTAACGAACACCGTTGTGTACAAAGGAGGCTGGTGCACGTTCAATCGGTCGTGGACTCAAATGTCCTCACGTTGGCGTGGTGTGGAAGTTTGGAAAGTGCGCTATCATCTCAGGTGTTGTCTCGTCATCTGACCGTGGTTCAAATTTACGAGGCGTTGTCCTCGGATCTTTCCCTTCCGAAATGATCCCGGGCCGTCGCCACAGAGGGTGCACTCGAAAGGAAGGATTGATTTAAAAGCTAGTATTCTAAAGATGAAGCGCATGGAGGCATTCACTTCGCTTGTTATATAAAACTGAGAAATACTTTTATGACAATGACAAAATTGAGCTTCACATCATAAAACGTTTTTCCATGAAAACTCACAAAATGAGTATTTCTGAAATACTGCTTTTATTGCACTCCCTTAGCTATGACTCTATGTATTCCTTCGGCTTCTTGCACGTGTTGTTAATGAGCGATTCTTTCTCATACGAAACAGTAATAATTTTGTGTATATGTACGGTTATCATAGTGAAACAAAATTCTTTAACTTACTAAGAGTTCTAAACCTAATTGTGGATACTACCAGGTTCAATATGATCACAATATGTACCATGAAATAGCATTCGCTTACAGTAAGCAGGAAATTGCATCGGATAGTTTAAGTAATACATAAAATCATTAAGACAAATGTAAAATTGTAACCCAACAAATAGTCTAAGGTGGTAAAAGGATGCTTAATTTCTTTATATTTTATATCTGGAGAGATTTTCAAGGGATAATTCTTCAATTCATTTCCATTCCATTTTAATAAACTTTTTCTTTACTTTTCAAATGTTTAATAGCGGATGTTTTTAATAAAATTGGAACATAATTTTCAACCACAACTGAAAATACATTTTTGATCCTAGTTCCAGTCTATATGAAAAAAATCAAATATTTTTTAGTTACTTGATTAAATGCAATGAATAGAAAGGACAAATATTAATCTATGAATTGAAAATATGAATAATATTAGGTCTGTGAGATTCTCAGCAGACAATAAAGAACGTTGACCGGAAGGAACGATTTGAGCCAAGATGGGCGTACACAGGGATGTCCTTGAGACAATCATCCCGGACCTATGAAGGAGTAAAGAGAATTAATTGCTAGAAGAAAGGAAAAAGAAGATGAATTTAAGGAACGAACCCCCTCCACATCGAGAAGGGACCCTTATCCCGACTGTACGAGCTTTTTCTTAAAAGGGGTAAGAGTATTGCTTTTGATAATATATGACATAATCAAAAAAGTCATGCTCATAGATATGAAATGAATAGGCAAACCAAACACCTGCATGCTATTGCATTTTATTTACAATAAAGTACAATTAATGTATAAATAAATACCCTTTCCGAATAAAAGTCCTATTCAAAGCTGTTTAGCTCAATTATCAGCTCCTAAGCAGCTATTATATCCCTTGGTAATTCTATAACCATATGGAGCTGACAAAATATTTAAATTTTCAAACACAAATTGTGTCACTACAAATTGTGATTTTTAAAATCTACAAGGAATGGATCAAAAATTCGTTCCAATATTTACTTTAATATACTTTTCTATAGAAATTCTACCATTACGAGTGTGTAAATTCTCTGTATACAAAGATTTATTGTTATAGACTTCTGGAAATATTATACAAGAAGTGAAACGTACCTTTCCTTCCAAATGCATTATATTTTCATATATCTAGATTTAAATGAATATTAGCATTCGTAGACACTTCTTTCTATGAGCGATGCAGTTTGATATATACTGTTTGAATTTTATGAAACGTTTATTCAAAATCTACCTGCCCCAGAGCCTTAAGAGGTATGTCTGATAAAGTAGGATAGTATGTTGAGTCGACCAATGGACTCCATAAAAAATGGTGCTGCCATCTGTGGGAGGTTGCTGAAATGTTTCATTAAAATTCACGCTCTACTTAAGATTTTTTTTACAATTAAAACCATTTTCTCTTTATTTGAACGAAATTCTTACCCATTTCGACATCGCCGTGATCGTATAGTGGTTAGTACATTGCGTTGTGGCCGCAATAACCCAGGTTCGAATCCTGGTCACGGCACATGTGTTTTTAGAGTTACATATCATACCTGATAGAAATATCAATCAATACCACAATTGTCCTTTTTGTGATATTATTGTGGTTTATCAACATTTTTCAAAGCTTTCATCAACTTTGATTTTTTATTTAAATACGTCAAATTCCGTATATGAATACGTTTTAATTTTTTCTTTCTTCATTATATAGAAATTTTCCCACAAGTTTCCCACAGCGGATTGGGATATTTTTTAGAAAAACGTGTGGGAAATCAAAGAATTGCAAAACGCTTTCCCTCGTAAAGGATCAGCAACCGGAGGAATGCGAGTTCGAATTGAACCAAATACCGTCGTGTACAAGGGAGCTCGTGCACGTTAAATCTGTCGTGGCCTCAAATGTCCTCACGTTGGCGTTGTGTGGAAGTTTGGAGAGAGGGGTTTTAGCTCAGGTGTTGCCTCGTCTTCTGACCGTGATTCAAAATTACGTGGTGTTGTCCTCGGATCTTTCCCTTCGTGTTTGATTCCGGACCGTCTCCAATAGCCTGTTGAGTTGCTCCATTGTGACTTTAGTTAAAGTACCTTCCTACCTAGAGTAAAAACTGTTTCCACGAATAAAGAAATAAAATTGGATTTTGCCCTAGTTATGAGAGATCACCGTGTATACTGTGATAAGTGAAACACTTGATAGGACAACGTTGGTCCAATCAATACAATGCATGGGTGTAATGCTCTAAACACCATATTTCTTAAGTAGATATAAACTTTGCTGTTAATCAGGAAACTGGTATGCCTGAGTCGGAGCTGAACTTTGTAGAACCTGTGTCAAATGAAACTGCTGTACTCTTGTGTCTTCTGTCCAAAACAAAATTTACTAATTAAATATGAAGGCAAAGTAGTGTGTTTTAAAAATAACTAGGATAAAATAGTCCATTTAGAACCACATTAACTTTTCCTCTATTTATTGTAGACAGTAAATTCTTTATTGTAACTAATTATTCACACAGATGAAAATTATCAAAAAGCCAGACTCTAATGAGTCCTGTTGATGTGTCTCCCGGACGTAAGCAAGAAAAGTTAGTAGGTAGTTATTTAATTAATTTCGCACTGTGGTGGGCAACATATAAACCGAAGGTAAATATCCGAGGACAACACCATGTAATTTTGAACCACGGTCAGATGCCGAGGTCACACATGAGCTGGCACTCTACTCCAAACTTCCACACCACGCCAAAATGGGGACATTTGAGGCCACGACAGATTATACGTGCACCAGCCCCCTTTGTAGACGACGGTTTTGCGAATTCGAACTAGCAACCCTCCTGTTGCTGGTCCGATATTCTTCCAACCAGGCTACAACGGCGCAGAAAGAAAAGGCTTCCCCTGCTTTGTTTTGCGCTCTATAGATGTTTGTGAAAGTAGAGTATTACTTCTTTGTCTTTTCTATCTTTTCTGAACATAGAGTGAGGGCCGCGGTGGCACTATTGGAAGAGGAACGAATACCGTTGTGTACAAAGCAGGCTGGTGCACGTTAAATCGGTCGTGCGTTAATAGTACATTGCGTTGTGGCCGCAATAACCCAGGTTCGAATCCTGGTCACGGCATGTATTTTTTAGATTTGCATGTCATGCCTATCTGAAATATCAATCAGAAACACAATCCTCTCTGCAATATTATTGTTCATCAAGACTTAAAATCACTGATCAATATTCTGTTATTATTTGAATACGTGTAATTCTATATGTCAGTACTTTTTAGGGTTTTTTATCATCTCTTCAACATATTTTAATGAATGATTTGGAAATTTAAACGGTGTTTTACTGTTTCAACAGGGATTGGAACATTTTCTTAGAAGAACGTAAGAAATCGAAAAATTTCAAAAAGCTTTCTTTATTCGTGATATTGCTCTCTCGTCGCTTTAATTGAATAGTGACACAAGTTTAAAAAAATCGAATTTTCAGGTTTTGATAGTGAGTGTTTCAAAAAAATAATCTCTCTTATTTGGAATAAAATAATCTCTCTTATTTTCAAAGCTTAACAACTTTTAGATGTATTTTTTAATATAAATCTTTCTGTAGTTTTATACTTTTTAAATTGAATAGATTTCGGAATTAAATAGATAATTCTGTAACCATCAGGAACGCGATAATTTTCGTTATAATTCAAAATCATAAATTAGCACGTTTGATTTGATGAAACAAACTGTATTTTAGGATTACTGATGTTTTCCTTAAATATCGTTTCTGAAGTCTGAATGTAGTTTACGAATACTATAACAATATAATACAGTTCCTCCTCGATGGTTACTGAGTTAGATTCTTCCAAAATATCAATTCAGTTTTTGAAAAGTAAGTAAAAAAAATAAAGAATAAATAAATATTTTGAATAAAAATATCTTGTTATCTTAAAATTTGAAATAAAAAAATCTAAAAATTTGCATTGCAAATAGGACACCTAACCTATGCACGCTCTCGGTTTCTTTTTCAAAACATGTCGAAACGTTATTACCCAACGTCTGTTTTTCCCAACAAATGCATATTCTTTCTTCATTTTAGGATAAAGATGCTTATGTGTAGTTTAAAATAAAAGCTGCTTAGTTTGGTGTTTTATGGACTTCCAGGTTTATTTGCTGTTTGTTTTAAGATTTATAGAAAAAGGTAATTTAGCACAGTGAATTCCATTTATTATATTTTTACTTCTTGATATTTTTATCGTAGCTACTTATGAGTAGACGGGGAATAAAATATAATATACCAGGCCTCGACCAATCGCCTTTTAGGTAGGTATTTTAATTAACGTCACACTGGAGCAACACAACGGGCTATTGGTGACCGCCTCTTAGATATTGAATTAATCATAGAGATTTTAATAGCAATAGTGAAGAAAAGTTTTAGATTATATATAATTTCCTCTATCCTAAAATAAGTTGTCTCTGAATCAAAATATTTAGTCGTTCCCCACAAAAATATACTTTGTTTAATCTGACTCCATAAATGCTACATACGAATATTTACCTGCTGCCTTTTCTGATATCCTTTTTAGAATAATTCTTCACTAACAACATATTGATGCCATTCTGAGAAAACCAAATTATACAAAAATATGGCAATAACAAAGATGCAAACGATAATTCTTACTTTTAACATATGTGACACATTTAACACTTGAATTTTGTTTCGATATAGTTATTACAATTGTAAAAAAAGATGAAGGAGATAAAACTTGAATTAAAAGGTTTATTTTTCTAACATAGTTCAATATTACGTATTAAGAGAGTGTTTTTGACTTAATATAGCTTCAGGATTGAAATTAATATTACTTGGAAGGCGATTTACACCTCTCAGTTTTTCTTTCTTAATGGGTGCAATTTGATAGGCCTTACCTTTCAGATGACATAAAACCCTTTACATATATACATTATCGATACATGTTTATGACACTTTTCATTCATGTTTATGACACTTTCCGTACATGTTTACAATGTTCAGAAAATTTATTCTTATGGGTGCACTTTTGAAAAAACTCCTCTTTCGATTTCCTTCCAGCCTTTGTTTCCGTCGTGGCTCAATGGGTATGTCCACTGCGCTAGCAATCTTTGAGTTGTAGGCGGGGCAGGTTCGATTCCTGTTAGATGCATTATTCCCTGGGTGTATTTCTCTCTTCTGTGTCAGTAAAAAAATTCCATTGCGTGTGTCTATTACTTGTGTTGTATGTCTTGCATCTGGCGCAGCATGGCCAAATATGTCCCTTGCGCCATAAAACTCCCATACCAACCAAGCAACATCCAGCCTTTGTTTACAATGAAAAAAGACGATCGAGTGGCATTCTTAGATTGCTTAAACCGTTTGAGCCGCGGTAGCCCAGTGGGTAGAATCGCAGATTAGCAACGGGAGCATTGCGAGTTCCAAACTCGCTCCAATCAATGATCATCGTGAAAGTGGGGCTGGTCCACGTTAAATCTGTCGTGACCAATGTCCCCACGTTGGCGTGAAAGTTTGGACAGTGGGGTACCAGCTCCGGTGTTGACCTCGTCATCTGACCTTGGTTCAAAATTTGTCCTCGGATCTTTTCCTTCCGGATTGATCCTGGACCTCACCACAGCCCGCTGTGTGGCTCCATTGTAATGCAAATTCAACTATCAACCAACTTCACCATTAACAAATGTTGCCCTTGTTGATGTAGGAATGACATGAAGGAAAACTATTAATATTCGAAACGAAGTACAAATGTGACTGTGACACTTGTTTTGGAACAGAGGGACAAATAATTATTCAGAAACAAACAACAATTATTTTGCAGTATTGGCCAGAATCCAACTGTTAATTAACGTTAATTAACTACCTACCTCTTCACATTTGTAATTTAATTTCAAACGAATCAAATTCCCGGTAAGTGTCTGCTATGGCATGACTGTAAATAAACTACAGGGCCAGACACTTCATGTGTCTGGAGTTGTCCTAAGGGAGGCAGTTAATTAACGTCGCACTGGAGCAACATAACGGACTATTGGCGACGATCCAGGATCGATCCCGAAGAGAACGATTCAAGCACATCGCCTCGTAATTTGGAACCATGGTCAGATAACGAGAACAACACCTGAGCTGGCACCCCACTCTCCAAACTTCCACACCCCGCCGTGAGGACATTTGAGGCCACGACAGATTGAACTTGCACCAGCCCCCGTGTATACGATGGTCTTGATCTGGACCTAGTTTGGAACTCTAGTTCGATTCATTGTTCTTCCAACTGGGCTATTGCGGCCCTGGAGTTGACCTGAGTGGTGAACGTTTTTCTCAAGGACGACATCTTTACTTGGTACTTCCACCTATTAAGTCGAAACAAAATCTTTTCGTGTCGAAACGTTAAAAAAATCTGTCGCCGTAAATTCGAAATTGCGCCTATGGGAAGCGCCTATCCCAAATAAACTGGAGCAAATAAATTTCATTACTCTATGAAAATAATTTTCCCAGCAAATTTTGTTAAAAATCAATTAAAATTTGAAAGCTTTGAAAAATTTAGCATTTTTCAATGTTTTAATTTGAATTTTCTTCAAAGCGACGAACTTGTAACAGGAACGTTCTCCTTGTTAAATCTTGTTAAAAATCAATTCAAATTTCGACGCTTTGAAAAATTTAGCATTTTTCAACTTTTAAGACTTTAAATTTGAGACTCCTATTAAGCTTTGAACAAGTAACATGAAAGGTAAAAATTAAATATAATTTTTTATTTGCAGTAAATTTCTTTTCGTAGATAAATGTACGTTGACGTATGCATAAATTCTGTGGAAGCATTTACAATAATGAACTCAGAAAACAAAACTTATCTAAGTGTATATTCTATTCCAAATGCATTGCATACTGTCTTTATTTCTGAATTAAAAAGTGTTGAAGCTAAAATTCAGCGACATTTCCTTTGATGATATGGACACTTATGTCGACTCATTTCTAAAACCTTATTTAAAAAAACCCCTTTACTTTTATTTTTATGGCACAGAGTATTTCACACAAATGTAAAATCGAGTCATGTAAAATGAAAATGAAATGTAATGTAAAATGAATCGCTTTTCGTGCTGCCATCTATGGGATGTTATTTTAAATGTTTAATAATAAATTCACACTTTACATAAAGCTTTTTACAATTTAGTCATTTTCTTCCATTTCAACAAAATTCTTACTTGTTTCGACATCGCCGTGATCGTATAGTACTTAGAACATTGCGTTGTAGCCGCAATAACCCCGGTTCGAATCCTGGTCGTGGCACATTTTTTTAGAGTTACATATCATAACTAATACAAATATCAATCAATAACACAGTCGTCTATTTTTGTGATATTATTGTGGTTTATCAACATTTTTCAAAGCCCTGATCAACTTTTTTTTTTCTATTGAAATACGTTAAATTCCGTATTTGAATACTTTTTAGTTTTCTTCTAATCTCTTCATTATATAGAAAATTTCCCACATTTTCCACAGCGGATAGGGACATTTTTTAGAAAAACGTGTAGGAAATCAAAAATTTCCAGAAAGCGCTCTTTAGCACTTATTCATGATATTGCTATCAGTGGAAATTCTTTGCAATTCCTTCCACATCTAGAAAAGGGCCGCTGAAGCCCGGTTGGAAGAGTAACGGATTAACAACCGGAGGAATGCGAGTTCGAATCGAACCAAAGACCGTATACAAGGGGTGCTGGTGCACGTTAAATCTTTCGTGGCATCAAATGTCCTCTCGTCGACGTGGTGTGAAAGTTTGGAGAGTGGGCTCAGACGTGACCTCGTTATCTGACCGTGGTACAAAATTACGTGGTGTTGTCCTCGGATCTTTCCCTTAGGGTTTGATCCCGGACCGTCGCCAATAGCCCGTTGAGTTGCTCCAGTGTGACGTTAATTGAAATACCTTTCTACCTAGAGTAAAAACTGTTTCTACGAATAAAAAAATAAAATTGGATGTTACCTTAGTTATGAGAGACCACCGTGTATACTGTGATAAGTGAAACACTTGATAGGACAACATTGGTCCAATCAATACAATGCATGGGTGTAATGCTCTAAACACCATATTTCTTAAGTAGATATAAACTTTGCTGTTAATCAGGAAACTGGTATGCCAGAGTCGGAGATGAACTTTGTAGTACCTGTGTCAAATGAAACTGCTGTAGTATTCTGTCTTCTGTCCAAAACAAGATTTACTAATAAATATAGTGTGTTTTAATAATAACTATGATAAAATAGTCCAATTAGAACCATATTAACTTCTCCTCTATTTATTGTAGACAGTAAATTTTTTATCGTAACTAATTATTCACACAGATGAAAACTATCAAAAAGCCAGACTCTAATGAGTCCTGTTGATGTGTCTCCAGGACGTAAGCAAGAAAAATTAGGTAGGTAGGTTAATTAACTTCGCACTGGTAGGCAAAATATCCACCGAAGGGAAATTTCCGTGGACAACACCATGTAATTTTGAACCACGGTCAGATGCCGAGGTCACACCTGAGCTGGCACTCTACTCTCCAAATTTCCACACCACGACAACGTGAGGACATTTGAGGCCACGATAGATTTTACGTGCACCAGGCCCCTTTCTTGACGAACTTCCGATATTCTTCCAACCGATTCTTCTCCGATATTCTTCCAACCAGGCTACAACGGCCCAGCAAGAAAAGGCTTCCCCTGCTTTGTTTTGCGTTCTACAGAAGTTTGTGAAAGTAGTCTTCTTTGTCTCTTCTATCTTTTCTGAACATAGAGGGAGGGCCGCGGTGGCACTATTGGAAGAGTAACGAACACCGTTGTGTACAAAGGAGGCTGGTGCACGTTCAATCGGTCGTGGACTCAAATGTCCTCACGTTGGCGTGGTGTGGAAGTTTGGAAAGTGCGCTATCATCTCAGGTGTTGTCTCGTCATCTGACCGTGGTTCAAATTTACGAGGCGTTGTCCTCGGATCTTTCCCTTCCGAAATGATCCCGGGCCGTCGCCACAGAGGGTGCACTCGAAAGGAAGGATTGATTTAAAAGCTAGTATTCTAAAGATGAAGCGCATGGAGGCATTCACTTCGCTTGTTATATAAAACTGAGAAATACTTTTATGACAATGACAAAATTGAGCTTCACATCATAAAACGTTTTTCCATGAAAACTCACAAAATGAGTATTTCTGAAATACTGCTTTTATTGCACTCCCTTAGCTATGACTCTATGTATTCCTTCGGCTTCTTGCACGTGTTGTTAATGAGCGATTCTTTCTCATACGAAACAGTAATAATTTTGTGTATGTGTACGGTTATCATAGTGAAACAAAATTCTTTAACTTACTAAGAGTTCTAAACCTAATTGTGGATACTACCAGGTTCAATATGATCACAATATGTACCATGAAATAGCATTCGCTTACAGTAAGCAGGAAATTGCATCGGATAGTTTAAGTAATACATAAAATCATTAAGACAAATGTAAAATTGTAACCCAACAAATAGTCTAAGGTGGTAAAAGGATGCTTAATTTCTTTATATTTTATATCTGGAGAGATTTTCAATGGATAATTCTTCAATTCATTTCCATTCCATTTTAATAAACTTTTTCTTTACTTTTCAAATGTTTAATAGCGGATGTTTTTAATAAAATTGGAACATAATTTTCAACCACAACTGAAAATACATTTTTGATCCTAGTTCCAGTCTATATGAAAAAAATCAAATATTTTTTAGTTACTTGATTAAATGCAATGAATAGAAAGGACAAATATTAATCTATGAATTGAAAATATGAATAATATTAGGTCTGTGAGATTCTCAGCAGACAATAAAGAACGTTGACCGGAAGGAACGATTTGAGCCAAGATGGGCGTACACAGGGATGTCCTTGAGACAATCATCCCGGACCTATGAAGGAGTAAAGAGAATTAATTGCTAGAAGAAAGGAAAAAGAAGATGAATTTAAGGAACGAACCCCCTCCACATCGAGAAGGGACCCTTATCCCGACTGTACGAGCTTTTTCTTAAAAGGGGTAAGAGTATTGCTTTTGATAATATATGACATAATCAAAAAAGTCATGCTCATAGATATGAAATGAATAGGCAAACCAAACACCTGCATGCTATTGCATTTTATTTACAATAAAGTACAATTAATGTATAAATAAATACCCTTTCCGAATAAAAGTCCTATTCAAAGCTGTTTAGCTCAATTATCAGCTCCTAAGCAGCTATTATATCCCTTGGTAATTCTATAACCATATGGAGCTGACAAAATATTTAAATTTTCAAACACAAATTGTGTCACTACAAATTGTGATTTTTAAAATCTACAAGGAATGGATCAAAAATTCGTTCCAATATTTACTTTAATATACTTTTCTATAGAAATTCTACCATTACGAGTGTGTAAATTCTCTGTATACAAAGATTTATTGTTATAGACTTCTGGAAATATTATACAAGAAGTGAAACGTACCTTTCCTTCCAAATGCATTATATTTTCATATATCTAGATTTAAATGAATATTAGCATTCGTAGACACTTCTTTCTATGAGCGATGCAGTTTGATATATACTGTTTGAATTTTATGAAACGTTTATTCAAAATCTACCTGCCCCAGAGCCTTAAGAGGTATGTCTGATAAAGTAGGATAGTATGTTGAGTCGACCAATGGACTCCATAAAAAATGGTGCTGCCATCTGTGGGAGGTTGCTGAAATGTTTCATTAAAATTCACGCTCTACTTAAGATTTTTTTTACAATTAAAACCATTTTCTCTTTATTTGAACGAAATTCTTACCCATTTCGACATCGCCGTGATCGTATAGTGGTTAGTACATTGCGTTGTGGCCGCAATAACCCAGGTTCGAATCCTGGTCACGGCACATGTGTTTTTAGAGTTACATATCATACCTGATAGAAATATCAATCAATACCACAATTGTCCTTTTTGTGATATTATTGTGGTTTATCAACATTTTTCAAAGCTTTCATCAACTTTGATTTTTTATTTAAATACGTCAAATTCCGTATATGAATACGTTTTAATTTTTTCTTTCTTCATTATATAGAAATTTTCCCACAAGTTTCCCACAGCGGATTGGGATATTTTTTAGAAAAACGTGTGGGAAATCAAAGAATTGCAAAACGCTTTCCCTCGTAAAGGATCAGCAACCGGAGGAATGCGAGTTCGAATTGAACCAAATACCGTCGTGTACAAGGGAGCTCGTGCACGTTAAATCTGTCGTGGCCTCAAATGTCCTCACGTTGGCGTTGTGTGGAAGTTTGGAGAGAGGGGTTTTAGCTCAGGTGTTGCCTCGTCTTCTGACCGTGATTCAAAATTACGTGGTGTTGTCCTCGGATCTTTCCCTTCGTGTTTGATTCCGGACCGTCTCCAATAGCCTGTTGAGTTGCTCCATTGTGACTTTAGTTAAAGTACCTTCCTACCTAGAGTAAAAACTGTTTCCACGAATAAAGAAATAAAATTGGATTTTGCCCTAGTTATGAGAGATCACCGTGTATACTGTGATAAGTGAAACACTTGATAGGACAACGTTGGTCCAATCAATACAATGCATGGGTGTAATGCTCTAAACACCATATTTCTTAAGTAGATATAAACTTTGCTGTTAATCAGGAAACTGGTATGCCTGAGTCGGAGCTGAACTTTGTAGAACCTGTGTCAAATGAAACTGCTGTACTCTTGTGTCTTCTGTCCAAAACAAAATTTACTAATTAAATATGAAGGCAAAGTAGTGTGTTTTAAAAATAACTAGGATAAAATAGTCCATTTAGAACCACATTAACTTTTCCTCTATTTATTGTAGACAGTAAATTCTTTATTGTAACTAATTATTCACACAGATGAAAATTATCAAAAAGCCAGACTCTAATGAGTCCTGTTGATGTGTCTCCCGGACGTAAGCAAGAAAAGTTAGTAGGTAGTTATTTAATTAATTTCGCACTGTGGTGGGCAACATATAAACCGAAGGTAAATATCCGAGGACAACACCATGTAATTTTGAACCACGGTCAGATGCCGAGGTCACACATGAGCTGGCACTCTACTCCAAACTTCCACACCACGCCAAAATGGGGACATTTGAGGCCACGACAGATTATACGTGCACCAGCCCCCTTTGTAGACGACGGTTTTGCGAATTCGAACTAGCAACCCTCCTGTTGCTGGTCCGATATTCTTCCAACCAGGCTACAACGGCGCAGAAAGAAAAGGCTTCCCCTGCTTTGTTTTGCGCTCTATAGATGTTTGTGAAAGTAGAGTATTACTTCTTTGTCTTTTCTATCTTTTCTGAACATAGAGTGAGGGCCGCGGTGGCACTATTGGAAGAGGAACGAATACCGTTGTGTACAAAGCAGGCTGGTGCACGTTAAATCGGTCGTGCGTTAATAGTACATTGCGTTGTGGCCGCAATAACCCAGGTTCGAATCCTGGTCACGGCATGTATTTTTTAGATTTGCATGTCATGCCTATCTGAAATATCAATCAGAAACACAATCCTCTCTGCAATATTATTGTTCATCAAGACTTAAAATCACTGATCAATATTCTGTTATTATTTGAATACGTGTAATTCTATATGTCAGTACTTTTTAGGGTTTTTTATCATCTCTTCAACATATTTTAATGAATGATTTGGAAATTTAAACGGTGTTTTACTGTTTCAACAGGGATTGGAACATTTTCTTAGAAGAACGTAAGAAATCGAAAAATTTCAAAAAGCTTTCTTTATTCGTGATATTGCTCTCTCGTCGCTTTAATTGAATAGTGACACAAGTTTAAAAAAATCGAATTTTCAGGTTTTGATAGTGAGTGTTTCAAAAAAATAATCTCTCTTATTTGGAATAAAATAATCTCTCTTATTTTCAAAGCTTAACAACTTTTAGATGTATTTTTTAATATAAATCTTTCTGTAGTTTTATACTTTTTAAATTGAATAGATTTCGGAATTAAATAGATAATTCTGTAACCATCAGGAACGCGATAATTTTCGTTATAATTCAAAATCATAAATTAGCACGTTTGATTTGATGAAACAAACTGTATTTTAGGATTACTGATGTTTTCCTTAAATATCGTTTCTGAAGTCTGAATGTAGTTTACGAATACTATAACAATATAATACAGTTCCTCCTCGATGGTTACTGAGTTAGATTCTTCCAAAATATCAATTCAGTTTTTGAAAAGTAAGTAAAAAAAATAAAGAATAAATAAATATTTTGAATAAAAATATCTTGTTATCTTAAAATTTGAAATAAAAAAATCTAAAAATTTGCATTGCAAATAGGACACCTAACCTATGCACGCTCTCGGTTTCTTTTTCAAAACATGTCGAAACGTTATTACCCAACGTCTGTTTTTCCCAACAAATGCATATTCTTTCTTCATTTTAGGATAAAGATGCTTATGTGTAGTTTAAAATAAAAGCTGCTTAGTTTGGTGTTTTATGGACTTCCAGGTTTATTTGCTGTTTGTTTTAAGATTTATAGAAAAAGGTAATTTAGCACAGTGAATTCCATTTATTATATTTTTACTTCTTGATATTTTTATCGTAGCTACTTATGAGTAGACGGGGAATAAAATATAATATACCAGGCCTCGACCAATCGCCTTTTAGGTAGGTATTTTAATTAACGTCACACTGGAGCAACACAACGGGCTATTGGTGACCGCCTCTTAGATATTGAATTAATCATAGAGATTTTAATAGCAATAGTGAAGAAAAGTTTTAGATTATATATAATTTCCTCTATCCTAAAATAAGTTGTCTCTGAATCAAAATATTTAGTCGTTCCCCACAAAAATATACTTTGTTTAATCTGACTCCATAAATGCTACATACGAATATTTACCTGCTGCCTTTTCTGATATCCTTTTTAGAATAATTCTTCACTAACAACATATTGATGCCATTTTGAGAAAATCAAATTATACAAAAATATGGCAATAACAAAGATGCAAACGATAATTCTTACTTTTAACATATGTGACACATTTAACACTTGAATTTTGTTTCGATATAGTTATTACAATTGTAAAAAAAGATGAAGGAGATAAAACTTGAATTAAAAGGTTTATTTTTCTAACATAGTTCAATATTACGTATTAAGAGAGTGTTTTTGACTTAATATAGCTTCAGGATTGAAATTAATATTACTTGGAAGGCGATTTACACCTCTCAGTTTTTCTTTCTTAATGGGTGCAATTTGATAGGCCTTACCTTTCAGATGACATAAAACCCTTTACATATATACATTATCGATACATGTTTATGACACTTTTCATTCATGTTTATGACACTTTCCGTACATGTTTACAATGTTCAGAAAATTTATTCTTATGGGTGCACTTTTGAAAAAACTCCTCTTTCGATTTCCTTCCAGCCTTTGTTTCCGTCGTGGCTCAATGGGTATGTCCACTGCGCTAGCAATCTTTGAGTTGTAGGCGGGGCAGGTTCGATTCCTGTTAGATGCATTATTCCCTGGGTGTATTTCTCTCTTCTGTGTCAGTAAAAAAATTCCATTGCGTGTGTCTATTACTTGTGTTGTATGTCTTGCATCTGGCGCAGCATGGCCAAATATGTCCCTTGCGCCATAAAACTCCCATACCAACCAAGCAACATCCAGCCTTTGTTTACAATGAAAAAAGACGATCGAGTGGCATTCTTAGATTGCTTAAACCGTTTGAGCCGCGGTAGCCCAGTGGGTAGAATCGCAGATTAGCAACGGGAGCATTGCGAGTTCCAAACTCGCTCCAATCAATGATCATCGTGAAAGTGGGGCTGGTCCACGTTAAATCTGTCGTGACCAATGTCCCCACGTTGGCGTGAAAGTTTGGACAGTGGGGTACCAGCTCCGGTGTTGACCTCGTCATCTGACCTTGGTTCAAAATTTGTCCTCGGATCTTTTCCTTCCGGATTGATCCTGGACCTCACCACAGCCCGCTGTGTGGCTCCATTGTAATGCAAATTCAACTATCAACCAACTTCACCATTAACAAATGTTGCCCTTGTTGATGTAGGAATGACATGAAGGAAAACTATTAATATTCGAAACGAAGTACAAATGTGACACTTGTTTTGGAACAGAGGGACAAATAATTATTCAGAAACAAACAACAATTATTTTGCAGTATTGGCCAGAATCCAACTGTTAATTAACGTTAATTAACTACCTACCTCTTCACATTTGTAATTTAATTTCAAACGAATCAAATTCCCGGTAAGTGTCTGCTATGGCATGACTGTAAATAAACTACAGGGCCAGACACTTCATGTGTCTGGAGTTGTCCTAAGGGAGGCAGTTAATTAACGTCGCACTGGAGCAACATAACGGACTATTGGCGACGATCCAGGATCGATCCCGAAGAGAACGATTCAAGCACATCGCCTCGTAATTTGGAACCATGGTCAGATAACGAGAACAACACCTGAGCTGGCACCCCACTCTCCAAACTTCCACACCCCGCCGTGAGGACATTTGAGGCCACGACAGATTGAACTTGCACCAGCCCCCGTGTATACGATGGTCTTGATCTGGACCTAGTTTGGAACTCTAGTTCGATTCATTGTTCTTCCAACTGGGCTATTGCGGCCCTGGAGTTGACCTGAGTGGTGAACGTTTTTCTCAAGGACGACATCTTTACTTGGTACTTCCACCTATTAAGTCGAAACAAAATCTTTTCGTGTCGAAACGTTAAAAAAATCTGTCGCCGTAAATTCGAAATTGCGCCTATGGGAAGCGCCTATCCCAAATAAACTGGAGCAAATAAATTTCATTACTCTATGAAAATAATTTTCCCAGCAAATTTTGTTAAAAATCAATTAAAATTTGAAAGCTTTGAAAAATTTAGCATTTTTCAATGTTTTAATTTGAATTTTCTTCAAAGCGACGAACTTGTAACAGGAACGTTCTCCTTGTTAAATCTTGTTAAAAATCAATTCAAATTTCGACGCTTTGAAAAATTTAGCATTTTTCAACTTTTAAGACTTTAAATTTGAGACTCCTATTAAGCTTTGAACAAGTAACATGAAAGGTAAAAATTAAATATAATTTTTTATTTGCAGTAAATTTCTTTTCGTAGATAAATGTACGTTGACGTATGCATAAATTCTGTGGAAGCATTTACAATAATGAACTCAGAAAACAAAACTTATCTAAGTGTATATTCTATTCCAAATGCATTGCATACTGTCTTTATTTCTGAATTAAAAAGTGTTGAAGCTAAAATTCAGCGACATTTCCTTTGATGATATGGACACTTATGTCGACTCATTTCTAAAACCTTATTTAAAAAAACCCCTTTACTTTTATTTTTATGGCACAGAGTATTTCACACAAATGTAAAATCGAGTCATGTAAAATGAAAATGAAATGTAATGTAAAATGAATCGCTTTTCGTGCTGCCATCTATGGGATGTTATTTTAAATGTTTAATAATAAATTCACACTTTACATAAAGCTTTTTACAATTTAGTCATTTTCTTCCATTTCAACAAAATTCTTACTTGTTTCGACATCGCCGTGATCGTATAGTACTTAGAACATTGCGTTGTAGCCGCAATAACCCCGGTTCGAATCCTGGTCGTGGCACATTTTTTTAGAGTTACATATCATAACTAATACAAATATCAATCAATAACACAGTCGTCTATTTTTGTGATATTATTGTGGTTTATCAACATTTTTCAAAGCCCTGATCAACTTTTTTTTTTCTATTGAAATACGTTAAATTCCGTATTTGAATACTTTTTAGTTTTCTTCTAATCTCTTCATTATATAGAAAATTTCCCACATTTTCCACAGCGGATAGGGACATTTTTTAGAAAAACGTGTAGGAAATCAAAAATTTCCAGAAAGCGCTCTTTAGCACTTATTCATGATATTGCTATCAGTGGAAATTCTTTGCAATTCCTTCCACATCTAGAAAAGGGCCGCTGAAGCCCGGTTGGAAGAGTAACGGATTAACAACCGGAGGAATGCGAGTTCGAATCGAACCAAAGACCGTATACAAGGGGTGCTGGTGCACGTTAAATCTTTCGTGGCATCAAATGTCCTCTCGTCGACGTGGTGTGAAAGTTTGGAGAGTGGGCTCAGACGTGACCTCGTTATCTGACCGTGGTACAAAATTACGTGGTGTTGTCCTCGGATCTTTCCCTTAGGGTTTGATCCCGGACCGTCGCCAATAGCCCGTTGAGTTGCTCCAGTGTGACGTTAATTAAAATACCTTTCTACCTAGAGTAAAAACTGTTTCTACGAATAAAAAAATAAAATTGGATGTTACCTTAGTTATGAGAGACCACCGTGTATACTGTGATAAGTGAAACACTTGATAGGACAACATTGGTCCAATCAATACAATGCATGGGTGTAATGCTCTAAACACCATATTTCTTAAGTAGATATAAACTTTGCTGTTAATCAGGAAACTGGTATGCCAGAGTCGGAGATGAACTTTGTAGTACCTGTGTCAAATGAAACTGCTGTAGTATTCTGTCTTCTGTCCAAAACAAGATTTACTAATAAATATAGTGTGTTTTAATAATAACTATGATAAAATAGTCCAATTAGAACCATATTAACTTCTCCTCTATTTATTGTAGACAGTAAATTTTTTATCGTAACTAATTATTCACACAGATGAAAACTATCAAAAAGCCAGACTCTAATGAGTCCTGTTGATGTGTCTCCAGGACGTAAGCAAGAAAAATTAGGTAGGTAGGTTAATTAACTTCGCACTGGTAGGCAAAATATCCACCGAAGGGAAATTTCCGTGGACAACACCATGTAATTTTGAACCACGGTCAGATGCCGAGGTCACACCTGAGCTGGCACTCTACTCTCCAAATTTCCACACCACGACAACGTGAGGACATTTGAGGCCACGATAGATTTTACGTGCACCAGGCCCCTTTCTTGACGAACTTCCGATATTCTTCCAACCGATTCTTCTCCGATATTCTTCCAACCAGGCTACAACGGCCCAGCAAGAAAAGGCTTCCCCTGCTTTGTTTTGCGTTCTACAGAAGTTTGTGAAAGTAGTCTTCTTTGTCTCTTCTATCTTTTCTGAACATAGAGGGAGGGCCGTGGTGGCACTATTGGAAGAGTAACGAACACCGTTGTGTACAAAGGAGGCTGGTGCACGTTCAATCGGTCGTGGACTCAAATGTCCTCACGTTGGCGTGGTGTGGAAGTTTGGAAAGTGCGCTATCATCTCAGGTGTTGTCTCGTCATCTGACCGTGGTTCAAATTTACGAGGCGTTGTCCTCGGATCTTTCCCTTCCGAAATGATCCCGGGCCGTCGCCACAGAGGGTGCACTCGAAAGGAAGGATTGATTTAAAAGCTAGTATTCTAAAGATGAAGCGCATGGAGGCATTCACTTCGCTTGTTATATAAAACTGAGAAATACTTTTATGACAATGACAAAATTGAGCTTCACATCATAAAACGTTTTTCCATGAAAACTCACAAAATGAGTATTTCTGAAATACTGCTTTTATTGCACTCCCTTAGCTATGACTCTATGTATTCCTTCGGCTTCTTGCACGTGTTGTTAATGAGCGATTCTTTCTCATACGAAACAGTAATAATTTTGTGTATGTGTACGGTTATCATAGTGAAACAAAATTCTTTAACTTACTAAGAGTTCTAAACCTAATTGTGGATACTACCAGGTTCAATATGATCACAATATGTACCATGAAATAGCATTCGCTTACAGTAAGCAGGAAATTGCATCGGATAGTTTAAGTAATACATAAAATCATTAAGACAAATGTAAAATTGTAACCCAACAAATAGTCTAAGGTGGTAAAAGGATGCTTAATTTCTTTATATTTTATATCTGGAGAGATTTTCAAGGGATAATTCTTCAATTCATTTCCATTCCATTTTAATAAACTTTTTCTTTACTTTTCAAATGTTTAATAGCGGATGTTTTTAATAAAATTGGAACATAATTTTCAACCACAACTGAAAATACATTTTTGATCCTAGTTCCAGTCTATATGAAAAAAATCAAATATTTTTTAGTTACTTGATTAAATGCAATGAATAGAAAGGACAAATATTAATCTATGAATTGAAAATATGAATAATATTAGGTCTGTGAGATTCTCAGCAGACAATAAAGAACGTTGACCGGAAGGAACGATTTGAGCCAAGATGGGCGTACACAGGGATGTCCTTGAGACAATCATCCCGGACCTATGAAGGAGTAAAGAGAATTAATTGCTAGAAGAAAGGAAAAAGAAGATGAATTTAAGGAACGAACCCCCTCCACATCGAGAAGGGACCCTTATCCCGACTGTAATAGCTTTTTCTTAAAAGGGGTAAGAGTATTGGTTTTTATGGTAGCATAACATAATCAACAACATTTATGCCTACAGATATGAAATGAATCGTTAAAACAAACACCTGCACGTTGTATTTTATTTGCAATAAAATACAATTAATGTATAAAATAAATAACCTTTCAGAATAAAAGTTCTATTCAAAGTTGTTTAACTCAATTATCAGCGCCTAAGAAGGTATTATATCCCTAGGTAATTCTATAACCATATGGAGCTAACAAAATATTTAAATTTTCAAACACAAATTGTGTCACAACAAGTTGTGATTTTTAAAATCTATAAGGAATGGACAACAAATTCATTCCAATATTTACTTTAATATAATTTTGTATAGAAATGCTACCATTACGAGTGTGTAAATTCTCTGTATGCAAAGATTTATTGTTATAAACTTCTGGAAATATCATACAAGTTAGGTAAACGTACCTTTCCTTCCAATTGCATTATATTTTCATGTATCTAGATTTAAATGAATTCGTAGACACTTCTTTCTATGAGCGATGCAGTTTGAAATATATTATTTGAATTTTACGAAACGTTTATTCAAAATCTACCTGCCCCAGAGCCTTAAGAGGTATGTCAGATAAAAGTATAATATTGTGTTGAGTGGCCCAATGGATTCCATAAAAAATGGTGCTGCCATCTGTGGGAGGTTGCTGAAAATGTTTCATAAAAATTCACGCTCTACTTCAGATTTTTTTTACAATTAAAACCATTTTCTCTTTATTTGGACGAAATTCTTACCCATTTCGACATCGCCGTGATCGTATAGTGGTTAGTACATTGCGTTGTGGCCGCAATAACCCAGGTTCGAATCCTGGTCACGGCACATATATTTTTAGAATTACATATCATAACTAATAGAAATTTAAATCTATGACACGATCGTCCTTTTGTGATATTATTGTGGTTTATCAACATTTTTCAAAGCCTTTATCAACTTTGTTTTTTTATTTAAATACTTGAGATTCGGTATATGAATACGTTTTATTTTTTTCTAATCTCTTCATTATATAGAAATTTTCCCTCAAGTTTCCCACAGCGGATTGGGACATTTTTTAGAAAAACGTGTGGGAAATCAAGGAATTGGAAAAAGAGTTCCCTAGTAACGGATTAGCAACCAGAGGAATGCGAGTTCGAATCGTACCAAAGACCGTCGTGTACAAGGGAGCTGGTGCGCGTTACATCTGTCGTTGCCTTATATGTCCTCACGTTGGCGTGGTATGGAAGTTTGGAGAGTGCGATGTCATCTCAGGTGTTGCCTCGTCATCTGACCGTGGTTCAAAATTACGAGGCGTTGTCCTCGGATCTTTCCCTTCCGAAATGATCCCGGACCGTCGCCACAGAGGTGCACTCGAAAGGAACGATTGATTTTAAAGCTCGTATTCTAAAGATGAAGCGCATGGAAGCATTCCCTCCGCTTGTTATATAAGATTAAGTCTTTTGTGACAAGGACAAAATTGAGCCTCACATTATAAAATGCTTTTTCATCAACTCACAAAATGAATATTTCTGAAATACTGGTTTTATTGCACTCCCTTAGCTATGACTCTATGTATTCCTTCGGCTTCTTGCACGTGTTGTTAATGAGCGATTCTTTTTCATATGAAACAGTAACAATTTTGAGTATGTGTACGGTTATCATAGTGAAACAAAATTCTTTAACTTACTAAGAGTTCTAAATCTAAATGTTGATACTACCAGGTTCAATACCATCGCAATATGTACCATGAGATAGTATTCACTTACACTAAGCAGGAAATTGTATCGGATCGTTTAAGTAACAGATATAAAATCATTATGACAAATGTAAAATTGTAACCCAATAAATAATTTGAGGTGGTAAAAGGATGCTTAATTTCTTTAGATTTTATTTCTAGAGAGATTTTCAAAGGAGAATTCTTCAATCCATTTCCATTCTATTTTAATAAACCTTTTCCTTTATTTTTCAAATGTTTAGTAGAAAATGTTTTTAATAAAATTGGAATGTAATTTTCAACCGCAACTGAAAATACCTTTTTGATCTTAGTTCCAGTCTATATGAAAAAAAATCGAATATCTTTTAGTTAAGTGATTAAATGCAATGAATAGAAAGGACAAATATTAATCTATGAATTGAAAAAATATATAATTTTAAGTCTGTGAAGTTCTCAGCAGAGAAAAAAGAACGTTGACCGGAAGGAACGATTTGATCCAAGATGGGCGTAGACAAGGGTGTCTTTGAGACATTCATCCGGGATCTATGAAGGCGTACAGAGAATTAATTCCCTGAAGAAAGGAAAAAGAAGAGGAATTTTAGGAACGACCCCAATGAGAAGGGGCCCTTATCCCGACTGTACGAGCTTTTTCTTAAAAGGGGTAAGAGTATTGCTTTTGATAATATATGACATAATCAAAAAAGTCATGCTCATAGATATGAAATGAATAGGCAAACCAAACACCTGCATGCTATTGCATTTTATTTACAATAAAGTACAATTAATGTATAAATAAATACCCTTTCCGAATAAAAGTCCTATTCAAAGCTGTTTAGCTCAATTATCAGCTCCTAAGCAGCTATTATATCCCTTGGTAATTCTATAACCATATGGAGCTGACAAAATATTTAAATTTTCAAACACAAATTGTGTCACTACAAATTGTGATTTTTAAAATCTACAAGGAATGGATCAAAAATTCGTTCCAATATTTACTTTAATATACTTTTCTATAGAAATTCTACCATTACGAGTGTGTAAATTCTCTGTATACAAAGATTTATTGTTATAGACTTCTGGAAATATTATACAAGAAGTGAAACGTACCTTTCCTTCCAAATGCATTATATTTTCATATATCTAGATTTAAATGAATATTAGCATTCGTAGACACTTCTTTCTATGAGCGATGCAGTTTGATATATACTGTTTGAATTTTATGAAACGTTTATTCAAAATCTACCTGCCCCAGAGCCTTAAGAGGTATGTCTGATAAAGTAGGATAGTATGTTGAGTCGACCAATGGACTCCATAAAAAATGGTGCTGCCATCTGTGGGAGGTTGCTGAAATGTTTCATTAAAATTCACGCTCTACTTAAGATTTTTTTTACAATTAAAACCATTTTCTCTTTATTTGAACGAAATTCTTACCCATTTCGACATCGCCGTGATCGTATAGTGGTTAGTACATTGCGTTGTGGCCGCAATAACCCAGGTTCGAATCCTGGTCACGGCACATGTGTTTTTAGAGTTACATATCATACCTGATAGAAATATCAATCAATACCACAATTGTCCTTTTTGTGATATTATTGTGGTTTATCAACATTTTTCAAAGCTTTCATCAACTTTGATTTTTTATTTAAATACGTCAAATTCCGTATATGAATACGTTTTAATTTTTTCTTTCTTCATTATATAGAAATTTTCCCACAAGTTTCCCACAGCGGATTGGGATATTTTTTAGAAAAACGTGTGGGAAATCAAAGAATTGCAAAACGCTTTCCCTCGTAAAGGATCAGCAACCGGAGGAATGCGAGTTCGAATTGAACCAAATACCGTCGTGTACAAGGGAGCTCGTGCACGTTAAATCTGTCGTGGCCTCAAATGTCCTCACGTTGGCGTTGTGTGGAAGTTTGGAGAGAGGGGTTTTAGCTCAGGTGTTGCCTCGTCTTCTGACCGTGATTCAAAATTACGTGGTGTTGTCCTCGGATCTTTCCCTTCGTGTTTGATTCCGGACCGTCTCCAATAGCCTGTTGAGTTGCTCCATTGTGACTTTAGTTAAAGTACCTTCCTACCTAGAGTAAAAACTGTTTCCACGAATAAAGAAATAAAATTGGATTTTGCCCTAGTTATGAGAGATCACCGTGTATACTGTGATAAGTGAAACACTTGATAGGACAACGTTGGTCCAATCAATACAATGCATGGGTGTAATGCTCTAAACACCATATTTCTTAAGTAGATATAAACTTTGCTGTTAATCAGGAAACTGGTATGCCTGAGTCGGAGCTGAACTTTGTAGAACCTGTGTCAAATGAAACTGCTGTACTCTTGTGTCTTCTGTCCAAAACAAAATTTACTAATTAAATATGAAGGCAAAGTAGTGTGTTTTAAAAATAACTAGGATAAAATAGTCCATTTAGAACCACATTAACTTTTCCTCTATTTATTGTAGACAGTAAATTCTTTATTGTAACTAATTATTCACACAGATGAAAATTATCAAAAAGCCAGACTCTAATGAGTCCTGTTGATGTGTCTCCCGGACGTAAGCAAGAAAAGTTAGTAGGTAGTTATTTAATTAATTTCGCACTGTGGTGGGCAACATATAAACCGAAGGTAAATATCCGAGGACAACACCATGTAATTTTGAACCACGGTCAGATGCCGAGGTCACACATGAGCTGGCACTCTACTCCAAACTTCCACACCACGCCAAAATGGGGACATTTGAGGCCACGACAGATTATACGTGCACCAGCCCCCTTTGTAGACGACGGTTTTGCGAATTCGAACTAGCAACCCTCCTGTTGCTGGTCCGATATTCTTCCAACCAGGCTACAACGGCGCAGAAAGAAAAGGCTTCCCCTGCTTTGTTTTGCGCTCTATAGATGTTTGTGAAAGTAGAGTATTACTTCTTTGTCTTTTCTATCTTTTCTGAACATAGAGTGAGGGCCGCGGTGGCACTATTGGAAGAGGAACGAATACCGTTGTGTACAAAGCAGGCTGGTGCACGTTAAATCGGTCGTGCGTTAATAGTACATTGCGTTGTGGCCGCAATAACCCAGGTTCGAATCCTGGTCACGGCATGTATTTTTTAGATTTGCATGTCATGCCTATCTGAAATATCAATCAGAAACACAATCCTCTCTGCAATATTATTGTTCATCAAGACTTAAAATCACTGATCAATATTCTGTTATTATTTGAATACGTGTAATTCTATATGTCAGTACTTTTTAGGGTTTTTTATCATCTCTTCAACATATTTTAATGAATGATTTGGAAATTTAAACGGTGTTTTACTGTTTCAACAGGGATTGGAACATTTTCTTAGAAGAACGTAAGAAATCGAAAAATTTCAAAAAGCTTTCTTTATTCGTGATATTGCTCTCTCGTCGCTTTAATTGAATAGTGACACAAGTTTAAAAAAATCGAATTTTCAGGTTTTGATAGTGAGTGTTTCAAAAAAATAATCTCTCTTATTTGGAATAAAATAATCTCTCTTATTTTCAAAGCTTAACAACTTTTAGATGTATTTTTTAATATAAATCTTTCTGTAGTTTTATACTTTTTAAATTGAATAGATTTCGGAATTAAATAGATAATTCTGTAACCATCAGGAACGCGATAATTTTCGTTATAATTCAAAATCATAAATTAGCACGTTTGATTTGATGAAACAAACTGTATTTTAGGATTACTGATGTTTTCCTTAAATATCGTTTCTGAAGTCTGAATGT
Organism: Meta bourneti; assembly: GCA_933210815.1. Taxonomy (NCBI): domain Eukaryota; kingdom Metazoa; phylum Arthropoda; class Arachnida; order Araneae; family Tetragnathidae; genus Meta; species Meta bourneti. The sequence continues at coordinate 32,724,266 of OW119926.1, forward strand.
AGTTTACGAATACTATAACAATATAATACAGTTCCTCCTCGATGGTTACTGAGTTAGATTCTTCCAAAATATCAATTCAGTTTTTGAAAAGTAAGTAAAAAAAATAAAGAATAAATAAATATTTTGAATAAAAATATCTTGTTATCTTAAAATTTGAAATAAAAAAATCTAAAAATTTGCATTGCAAATAGGACACCTAACCTATGCACGCTCTCGGTTTCTTTTTCAAAACATGTCGAAACGTTATTACCCAACGTCTGTTTTTCCCAACAAATGCATATTCTTTCTTCATTTTAGGATAAAGATGCTTATGTGTAGTTTAAAATAAAAGCTGCTTAGTTTGGTGTTTTATGGACTTCCAGGTTTATTTGCTGTTTGTTTTAAGATTTATAGAAAAAGGTAATTTAGCACAGTGAATTCCATTTATTATATTTTTACTTCTTGATATTTTTATCGTAGCTACTTATGAGTAGACGGGGAATAAAATATAATATACCAGGCCTCGACCAATCGCCTTTTAGGTAGGTATTTTAATTAACGTCACACTGGAGCAACACAACGGGCTATTGGTGACCGCCTCTTAGATATTGAATTAATCATAGAGATTTTAATAGCAATAGTGAAGAAAAGTTTTAGATTATATATAATTTCCTCTATCCTAAAATAAGTTGTCTCTGAATCAAAATATTTAGTCGTTCCCCACAAAAATATACTTTGTTTAATCTGACTCCATAAATGCTACATACGAATATTTACCTGCTGCCTTTTCTGATATCCTTTTTAGAATAATTCTTCACTAACAACATATTGATGCCATTCTGAGAAAACCAAATTATACAAAAATATGGCAATAACAAAGATGCAAACGATAATTCTTACTTTTAACATATGTGACACATTTAACACTTGAATTTTGTTTCGATATAGTTATTACAATTGTAAAAAAAGATGAAGGAGATAAAACTTGAATTAAAAGGTTTATTTTTCTAACATAGTTCAATATTACGTATTAAGAGAGTGTTTTTGACTTAATATAGCTTCAGGATTGAAATTAATATTACTTGGAAGGCGATTTACACCTCTCAGTTTTTCTTTCTTAATGGGTGCAATTTGATAGGCCTTACCTTTCAGATGACATAAAACCCTTTACATATATACATTATCGATACATGTTTATGACACTTTTCATTCATGTTTATGACACTTTCCGTACATGTTTACAATGTTCAGAAAATTTATTCTTATGGGTGCACTTTTGAAAAAACTCCTCTTTCGATTTCCTTCCAGCCTTTGTTTCCGTCGTGGCTCAATGGGTATGTCCACTGCGCTAGCAATCTTTGAGTTGTAGGCGGGGCAGGTTCGATTCCTGTTAGATGCATTATTCCCTGGGTGTATTTCTCTCTTCTGTGTCAGTAAAAAAATTCCATTGCGTGTGTCTATTACTTGTGTTGTATGTCTTGCATCTGGCGCAGCATGGCCAAATATGTCCCTTGCGCCATAAAACTCCCATACCAACCAAGCAACATCCAGCCTTTGTTTACAATGAAAAAAGACGATCGAGTGGCATTCTTAGATTGCTTAAACCGTTTGAGCCGCGGTAGCCCAGTGGGTAGAATCGCAGATTAGCAACGGGAGCATTGCGAGTTCCAAACTCGCTCCAATCAATGATCATCGTGAAAGTGGGGCTGGTCCACGTTAAATCTGTCGTGACCAATGTCCCCACGTTGGCGTGAAAGTTTGGACAGTGGGGTACCAGCTCCGGTGTTGACCTCGTCATCTGACCTTGGTTCAAAATTTGTCCTCGGATCTTTTCCTTCCGGATTGATCCTGGACCTCACCACAGCCCGCTGTGTGGCTCCATTGTAATGCAAATTCAACTATCAACCAACTTCACCATTAACAAATGTTGCCCTTGTTGATGTAGGAATGACATGAAGGAAAACTATTAATATTCGAAACGAAGTACAAATGTGACACTTGTTTTGGAACAGAGGGACAAATAATTATTCAGAAACAAACAACAATTATTTTGCAGTATTGGCCAGAATCCAACTGTTAATTAACGTTAATTAACTACCTACCTCTTCACATTTGTAATTTAATTTCAAACGAATCAAATTCCCGGTAAGTGTCTGCTATGGCATGACTGTAAATAAACTACAGGGCCAGACACTTCATGTGTCTGGAGTTGTCCTAAGGGAGGCAGTTAATTAACGTCGCACTGGAGCAACATAACGGACTATTGGCGACGATCCAGGATCGATCCCGAAGAGAACGATTCAAGCACATCGCCTCGTAATTTGGAACCATGGTCAGATAACGAGAACAACACCTGAGCTGGCACCCCACTCTCCAAACTTCCACACCCCGCCGTGAGGACATTTGAGGCCACGACAGATTGAACTTGCACCAGCCCCCGTGTATACGATGGTCTTGATCTGGACCTAGTTTGGAACTCTAGTTCGATTCATTGTTCTTCCAACTGGGCTATTGCGGCCCTGGAGTTGACCTGAGTGGTGAACGTTTTTCTCAAGGACGACATCTTTACTTGGTACTTCCACCTATTAAGTCGAAACAAAATCTTTTCGTGTCGAAACGTTAAAAAAATCTGTCGCCGTAAATTCGAAATTGCGCCTATGGGAAGCGCCTATCCCAAATAAACTGGAGCAAATAAATTTCATTACTCTATGAAAATAATTTTCCCAGCAAATTTTGTTAAAAATCAATTAAAATTTGAAAGCTTTGAAAAATTTAGCATTTTTCAATGTTTTAATTTGAATTTTCTTCAAAGCGACGAACTTGTAACAGGAACGTTCTCCTTGTTAAATCTTGTTAAAAATCAATTCAAATTTCGACGCTTTGAAAAATTTAGCATTTTTCAACTTTTAAGACTTTAAATTTGAGACTCCTATTAAGCTTTGAACAAGTAACATGAAAGGTAAAAATTAAATATAATTTTTTATTTGCAGTAAATTTCTTTTCGTAGATAAATGTACGTTGACGTATGCATAAATTCTGTGGAAGCATTTACAATAATGAACTCAGAAAACAAAACTTATCTAAGTGTATATTCTATTCCAAATGCATTGAATACTGTCTTTATTTCTGAATTAAAAAGTGTTGAAGCTAAAATTCAGCGACATTTCCTTTGATGATATGGACACTTATGTCGACTCATTTCTAAAACCTTATTTAAAAAAACCCCTTTACTTTTATTTTTATGGCACAGAGTATTTCACACAAATGTAAAATCGAGTCATGTAAAATGAAAAGAAATGTAATGTAAAATGAATTGCTTTTCATGCTGCCATCTATGGGATGTTATTTTAAATGTTTAATAATAAATTCACACTTTACATAAAGCTTTTTACAATTTAGTCATTTTCTTCCATTTCAACAAAATTCTTACTTGTTTCGACATCGCCGTGATCGTATAGTACTTAGAACATTGCGTTGTAGCCGCAATAACCCCGGTTCGAATCCTGGTCGTGGCACATTTTTTTAGAGTTACATATCATAACTAATACAAATATCAATCAATAACACAGTCGTCTATTTTTGTGATATTATTGTGGTTTATCAACATTTTTCAAAGCCCTGATCAACTTTTTTTTTCTATTGAAATACGTTAAATTCCGTATTTGAATACTTTTTAGTTTTCTTCTAATCTCTTCATTATATAGAAAATTTCCCACATTTTCCACAGCGGATAGGGACATTTTTTAGAAAAACGTGTAGGAAATCAAAAATTTCCAGAAAGCGCTCTTTAGCACTTATTCATGATATTGCTATCAGTGGAAATTCTTTGCAATTCCTTCCACATCTAGAAAAGGGCCGCTGAAGCCCGGTTGGAAGAGTAACGGATTAACAACCGGAGGAATGCGAGTTCGAATCGAACCAAAGACCGTATACAAGGGGTGCTGGTGCACGTTAAATCTTTCGTGGCATCAAATGTCCTCTCGTCGACGTGGTGTGAAAGTTTGGAGAGTGGGCTCAGACGTGACCTCGTTATCTGACCGTGGTACAAAATTACGTGGTGTTGTCCTCGGATCTTTCCCTTAGGGTTTGATCCCGGACCGTCGCCAATAGCCCGTTGAGTTGCTCCAGTGTGACGTTAATTGAAATACCTTTCTACCTAGAGTAAAAACTGTTTCTACGAATAAAAAAATAAAATTGGATGTTACCTTAGTTATGAGAGACCACCGTGTATACTGTGATAAGTGAAACACTTGATAGGACAACATTGGTCCAATCAATACAATGCATGGGTGTAATGCTCTAAACACCATATTTCTTAAGTAGATATAAACTTTGCTGTTAATCAGGAAACTGGTATGCCAGAGTCGGAGATGAACTTTGTAGTACCTGTGTCAAATGAAACTGCTGTAGTATTCTGTCTTCTGTCCAAAACAAGATTTACTAATAAATATAGTGTGTTTTAATAATAACTATGATAAAATAGTCCAATTAGAACCATATTAACTTCTCCTCTATTTATTGTAGACAGTAAATTTTTTATCGTAACTAATTATTCACACAGATGAAAACTATCAAAAAGCCAGACTCTAATGAGTCCTGTTGATGTGTCTCCAGGACGTAAGCAAGAAAAATTAGGTAGGTAGGTTAATTAACTTCGCACTGGTAGGCAAAATATCCACCGAAGGGAAATTTCCGTGGACAACACCATGTAATTTTGAACCACGGTCAGATGCCGAGGTCACACCTGAGCTGGCACTCTACTCTCCAAATTTCCACACCACGACAACGTGAGGACATTTGAGGCCACGATAGATTTTACGTGCACCAGGCCCCTTTCTTGACGAACTTCCGATATTCTTCCAACCGATTCTTCTCCGATATTCTTCCAACCAGGCTACAACGGCCCAGCAAGAAAAGGCTTCCCCTGCTTTGTTTTGCGTTCTACAGAAGTTTGTGAAAGTAGTCTTCTTTGTCTCTTCTATCTTTTCTGAACATAGAGGGAGGGCCGCGGTGGCACTATTGGAAGAGTAACGAACACCGTTGTGTACAAAGGAGGCTGGTGCACGTTCAATCGGTCGTGGACTCAAATGTCCTCACGTTGGCGTGGTGTGGAAGTTTGGAAAGTGCGCTATCATCTCAGGTGTTGTCTCGTCATCTGACCGTGGTTCAAATTTACGAGGCGTTGTCCTCGGATCTTTCCCTTCCGAAATGATCCCGGGCCGTCGCCACAGAGGGTGCACTCGAAAGGAAGGATTGATTTAAAAGCTAGTATTCTAAAGATGAAGCGCATGGAGGCATTCACTTCGCTTGTTATATAAAACTGAGAAATACTTTTATGACAATGACAAAATTGAGCTTCACATCATAAAACGTTTTTCCATGAAAACTCACAAAATGAGTATTTCTGAAATACTGCTTTTATTGCACTCCCTTAGCTATGACTCTATGTATTCCTTCGGCTTCTTGCACGTGTTGTTAATGAGCGATTCTTTCTCATACGAAACAGTAATAATTTTGTGTATGTGTACGGTTATCATAGTGAAACAAAATTCTTTAACTTACTAAGAGTTCTAAACCTAATTGTGGATACTACCAGGTTCAATATGATCACAATATGTACCATGAAATAGCATTCGCTTACAGTAAGCAGGAAATTGCATCGGATAGTTTAAGTAATACATAAAATCATTAAGACAAATGTAAAATTGTAACCCAACAAATAGTCTAAGGTGGTAAAAGGATGCTTAATTTCTTTATATTTTATATCTGGAGAGATTTTCAAGGGATAATTCTTCAATTCATTTCCATTCCATTTTAATAAACTTTTTCTTTACTTTTCAAATGTTTAATAGCGGATGTTTTTAATAAAATTGGAACATAATTTTCAACCACAACTGAAAATACATTTTTGATCCTAGTTCCAGTCTATATGAAAAAAATCAAATATTTTTTAGTTACTTGATTAAATGCAATGAATAGAAAGGACAAATATTAATCTATGAATTGAAAATATGAATAATATTAGGTCTGTGAGATTCTCAGCAGACAATAAAGAACGTTGACCGGAAGGAACGATTTGAGCCAAGATGGGCGTACACAGGGATGTCCTTGAGACAATCATCCCGGACCTATGAAGGAGTAAAGAGAATTAATTGCTAGAAGAAAGGAAAAAGAAGATGAATTTAAGGAACGAACCCCCTCCACATCGAGAAGGGACCCTTATCCCGACTGTACGAGCTTTTTCTTAAAAGGGGTAAGAGTATTGCTTTTGATAATATATGACATAATCAAAAAAGTCATGCTCATAGATATGAAATGAATAGGCAAACCAAACACCTGCATGCTATTGCATTTTATTTACAATAAAGTACAATTAATGTATAAATAAATACCCTTTCCGAATAAAAGTCCTATTCAAAGCTGTTTAGCTCAATTATCAGCTCCTAAGCAGCTATTATATCCCTTGGTAATTCTATAACCATATGGAGCTGACAAAATATTTAAATTTTCAAACACAAATTGTGTCACTACAAATTGTGATTTTTAAAATCTACAAGGAATGGATCAAAAATTCGTTCCAATATTTACTTTAATATACTTTTCTATAGAAATTCTACCATTACGAGTGTGTAAATTCTCTGTATACAAAGATTTATTGTTATAGACTTCTGGAAATATTATACAAGAAGTGAAACGTACCTTTCCTTCCAAATGCATTATATTTTCATATATCTAGATTTAAATGAATATTAGCATTCGTAGACACTTCTTTCTATGAGCGATGCAGTTTGATATATACTGTTTGAATTTTATGAAACGTTTATTCAAAATCTACCTGCCCCAGAGCCTTAAGAGGTATGTCTGATAAAGTAGGATAGTATGTTGAGTCGACCAATGGACTCCATAAAAAATGGTGCTGCCATCTGTGGGAGGTTGCTGAAATGTTTCATTAAAATTCACGCTCTACTTAAGATTTTTTTTACAATTAAAACCATTTTCTCTTTATTTGAACGAAATTCTTACCCATTTCGACATCGCCGTGATCGTATAGTGGTTAGTACATTGCGTTGTGGCCGCAATAACCCAGGTTCGAATCCTGGTCACGGCACATGTGTTTTTAGAGTTACATATCATACCTGATAGAAATATCAATCAATACCACAATTGTCCTTTTTGTGATATTATTGTGGTTTATCAACATTTTTCAAAGCTTTCATCAACTTTGATTTTTTATTTAAATACGTCAAATTCCGTATATGAATACGTTTTAATTTTTTCTTTCTTCATTATATAGAAATTTTCCCACAAGTTTCCCACAGCGGATTGGGATATTTTTTAGAAAAACGTGTGGGAAATCAAAGAATTGCAAAACGCTTTCCCTCGTAAAGGATCAGCAACCGGAGGAATGCGAGTTCGAATTGAACCAAATACCGTCGTGTACAAGGGAGCTCGTGCACGTTAAATCTGTCGTGGCCTCAAATGTCCTCACGTTGGCGTTGTGTGGAAGTTTGGAGAGAGGGGTTTTAGCTCAGGTGTTGCCTCGTCTTCTGACCGTGATTCAAAATTACGTGGTGTTGTCCTCGGATCTTTCCCTTCGTGTTTGATTCCGGACCGTCTCCAATAGCCTGTTGAGTTGCTCCATTGTGACTTTAGTTAAAGTACCTTCCTACCTAGAGTAAAAACTGTTTCCACGAATAAAGAAATAAAATTGGATTTTGCCCTAGTTATGAGAGATCACCGTGTATACTGTGATAAGTGAAACACTTGATAGGACAACGTTGGTCCAATCAATACAATGCATGGGTGTAATGCTCTAAACACCATATTTCTTAAGTAGATATAAACTTTGCTGTTAATCAGGAAACTGGTATGCCTGAGTCGGAGCTGAACTTTGTAGAACCTGTGTCAAATGAAACTGCTGTACTCTTGTGTCTTCTGTCCAAAACAAAATTTACTAATTAAATATGAAGGCAAAGTAGTGTGTTTTAAAAATAACTAGGATAAAATAGTCCATTTAGAACCACATTAACTTTTCCTCTATTTATTGTAGACAGTAAATTCTTTATTGTAACTAATTATTCACACAGATGAAAATTATCAAAAAGCCAGACTCTAATGAGTCCTGTTGATGTGTCTCCCGGACGTAAGCAAGAAAAGTTAGTAGGTAGTTATTTAATTAATTTCGCACTGTGGTGGGCAACATATAAACCGAAGGTAAATATCCGAGGACAACACCATGTAATTTTGAACCACGGTCAGATGCCGAGGTCACACATGAGCTGGCACTCTACTCCAAACTTCCACACCACGCCAAAATGGGGACATTTGAGGCCACGACAGATTATACGTGCACCAGCCCCCTTTGTAGACGACGGTTTTGCGAATTCGAACTAGCAACCCTCCTGTTGCTGGTCCGATATTCTTCCAACCAGGCTACAACGGCGCAGAAAGAAAAGGCTTCCCCTGCTTTGTTTTGCGCTCTATAGATGTTTGTGAAAGTAGAGTATTACTTCTTTGTCTTTTCTATCTTTTCTGAACATAGAGTGAGGGCCGCGGTGGCACTATTGGAAGAGGAACGAATACCGTTGTGTACAAAGCAGGCTGGTGCACGTTAAATCGGTCGTGCGTTAATAGTACATTGCGTTGTGGCCGCAATAACCCAGGTTCGAATCCTGGTCACGGCATGTATTTTTTAGATTTGCATGTCATGCCTATCTGAAATATCAATCAGAAACACAATCCTCTCTGCAATATTATTGTTCATCAAGACTTAAAATCACTGATAAATATTCTGTTATTATTTGAATACGTGTAATTCTATATGTCAGTACTTTTTAGGGTTTTTTATCATCTCTTCAACATATTTTAATGAATGATTTGGAAATTTAAACGGTGTTTTACTGTTTCAACAGGGATTGGAACATTTTCTTAGAAGAACGTAAGAAATCGAAAAATTTCAAAAAGCTTTCTTTATTCGTGATATTGCTCTCTCGTCGCTTTAATTGAATAGTGACACAAGTTTAAAAAAATCGAATTTTCAGGTTTTGATAGTGAGTGTTTCAAAAAAATAATCTCTCTTATTTGGAATAAAATAATCTCTCTTATTTTCAAAGCTTAACAACTTTTAGATGTATTTTTTAATATAAATCTTTCTGTAGTTTTATACTTTTTAAATTGAATAGATTTCGGAATTAAATAGATAATTCTGTAACCATCAGGAACGCGATAATTTTCGTTATAATTCAAAATCATAAATTAGCACGCTTGATTTGATGAAACAAACTGTATTTTAGGATTACTGATGTTTTCCTTAAATATCGTTTCTGAAGTCTGAATGTAGTTTACGAATACTATAACAATATAATACAGTTCCTCCTCGATGGTTACTGAGTTAGATTCTTCCAAAATATCAATTCAGTTTTTGAAAAGTAAGTAAAAAAAATAAAGAATAAATAAATATTTTGAATAAAAATATCTTGTTATCTTAAAATTTGAAATAAAAAAATCTAAAAATTTGCATTGCAAATAGGACACCTAACCTATGCACGCTCTCGGTTTCTTTTTCAAAACATGTCGAAACGTTATTACCCAACGTCTGTTTTTCCCAACAAATGCATATTCTTTCTTCATTTTAGGATAAAGATGCTTATGTGTAGTTTAAAATAAAAGCTGCTTAGTTTGGTGTTTTATGGACTTCCAGGTTTATTTGCTGTTTGTTTTAAGATTTATAGAAAAAGGTAATTTAGCACAGTGAATTCCATTTATTATATTTTTACTTCTTGATATTTTTATCGTAGCTACTTATGAGTAGACGGGGAATAAAATATAATATACCAGGCCTCGACCAATCGCCTTTTAGGTAGGTATTTTAATTAACGTCACACTGGAGCAACACAACGGGCTATTGGTGACCGCCTCTTAGATATTGAATTAATCATAGAGATTTTAATAGCAATAGTGAAGAAAAGTTTTAGATTATATATAATTTCCTCTATCCTAAAATAAGTTGTCTCTGAATCAAAATATTTAGTCGTTCCCCACAAAAATATACTTTGTTTAATCTGACTCCATAAATGCTACATACGAATATTTACCTGCTGCCTTTTCTGATATCCTTTTTAGAATAATTCTTCACTAACAACATATTGATGCCATTTTGAGAAAATCAAATTATACAAAAATATGGCAATAACAAAGATGCAAACGATAATTCTTACTTTTAACATATGTGACACATTTAACACTTGAATTTTGTTTCGATATAGTTATTACAATTGTAAAAAAAGATGAAGGAGATAAAACTTGAATTAAAAGGTTTATTTTTCTAACATAGTTCAATATTACGTATTAAGAGAGTGTTTTTGACTTAATATAGCTTCAGGATTGAAATTAATATTACTTGGAAGGCGATTTACACCTCTCAGTTTTTCTTTCTTAATGGGTGCAATTTGATAGGCCTTACCTTTCAGATGACATAAAACCCTTTACATATATACATTATCGATACATGTTTATGACACTTTTCATTCATGTTTATGACACTTTCCGTACATGTTTACAATGTTCAGAAAATTTATTCTTATGGGTGCACTTTTGAAAAAACTCCTCTTTCGATTTCCTTCCAGCCTTTGTTTCCGTCGTGGCTCAATGGGTATGTCCACTGCGCTAGCAATCTTTGAGTTGTAGGCGGGGCAGGTTCGATTCCTGTTAGATGCATTATTCCCTGGGTGTATTTCTCTCTTCTGTGTCAGTAAAAAAATTCCATTGCGTGTGTCTATTACTTGTGTTGTATGTCTTGCATCTGGCGCAGCATGGCCAAATATGTCCCTTGCGCCATAAAACTCCCATACCAACCAACCAACATCCAGCCTTTGTTTACAATGAAAAAAGACGATCGAGTGGCATTCTTAGATTGCTTAAACCGTTTGAGCCGCGGTAGCCCAGTGGGTAGAATCGCAGATTAGCAACGGGAGCATTGCGAGTTCCAAACTCGCTCCAATCAATGATCATCGTGAAAGTGGGGCTGGTCCATGTTAAATCTGTCGTGACCAATGTCCCCACGTTGGCGTGAAAGTTTGGACAGTGGGGTACCAGCTCCGGTGTTGACCTCGTCATCTGACCTTGGTTCAAAATTTGTCCTCGGATCTTTTCCTTCCGGATTGATCCTGGACCTCACCACAGCCCGCTGTGTGGCTCCATTGTAATGCAAATTCAACTATCAACCAACTTCACCATTAACAAATGTTGCCCTTGTTGATGTAGGAATGACATGAAGGAAAACTATTAATATTCGAAACGAAGTACAAATGTGACACTTGTTTTGGAACAGAGGGACAAATAATTATTCAGAAACAAACAACAATTATTTTGCAGTATTGGCCAGAATCCAACTGTTAATTAACGTTAATTAACTACCTACCTCTTCACATTTGTAATTTAATTTCAAACGAATCAAATTCCCGGTAAGTGTCTGCTATGGCATGACTGTAAATAAACTACAGGGCCAGACACTTCATGTGTCTGGAGTTGTCCTAAGGGAGGCAGTTAATTAACGTCGCACTGGAGCAACATAACGGACTATTGGCGACGATCCAGGATCGATCCCGAAGAGAACGATTCAAGCACATCGCCTCGTAATTTGGAACCATGGTCAGATAACGAGAACAACACCTGAGCTGGCACCCCACTCTCCAAACTTCCACACCCCGCCGTGAGGACATTTGAGGCCACGACAGATTGAACTTGCACCAGCCCCCGTGTATACGATGGTCTTGATCTGGACCTAGTTTGGAACTCTAGTTCGATTCATTGTTCTTCCAACTGGGCTATTGCGGCCCTGGAGTTGACCTGAGTGGTGAACGTTTTTCTCAAGGACGACATCTTTACTTGGTACTTCCACCTATTAAGTCGAAACAAAATCTTTTCGTGTCGAAACGTTAAAAAAATCTGTCGCCGTAAATTCGAAATTGCGCCTATGGGAAGCGCCTATCCCAAATAAACTGGAGCAAATAAATTTCATTACTCTATGAAAATAATTTTCCCAGCAAATTTTGTTAAAAATCAATTAAAATTTGAAAGCTTTGAAAAATTTAGCATTTTTCAATGTTTTAATTTGAATTTTCTTCAAAGCGACGAACTTGTAACAGGAACGTTCTCCTTGTTAAATCTTGTTAAAAATCAATTCAAATTTCGACGCTTTGAAAAATTTAGCATTTTTCAACTTTTAAGACTTTAAATTTGAGACTCCTATTAAGCTTTGAACAAGTAACATGAAAGGTAAAAATTAAATATAATTTTTTATTTGCAGTAAATTTCTTTTCGTAGATAAATGTACGTTGACGTATGCATAAATTCTGTGGAAGCATTTACAATAATGAACTCAGAAAACAAAACTTATCTAAGTGTATATTCTATTCCAAATGCATTGAATACTGTCTTTATTTCTGAATTAAAAAGTGTTGAAGCTAAAATTCAGCGACATTTCCTTTGATGATATGGACACTTATGTCGACTCATTTCTAAAACCTTATTTAAAAAAACCCCTTTACTTTTATTTTTATGGCACAGAGTATTTCACACAAATGTAAAATCGAGTCATGTAAAATGAAAATGAAATGTAATGTAAAATGAATTGCTTTTCATGCTGCCATCTATGGGATGTTATTTTAAATGTTTAATAATAAATTCACACTTTACATAAAGCTTTTTACAATTTAGTCATTTTCTTCCATTTCAACAAAATTCTTACTTGTTTCGACATCGCCGTGATCGTATAGTACTTAGAACATTGCGTTGTAGCCGCAATAACCCCGGTTCGAATCCTGGTCGTGGCACATTTTTTTAGAGTTACATATCATAACTAATACAAATATCAATCAATAACACAGTCGTCTATTTTTGTGATATTATTGTGGTTTATCAACATTTTTCAAAGCCCTGATCAACTTTTTTTTTCTATTGAAATACGTTAAATTCCGTATTTGAATACTTTTTAGTTTTCTTCTAATCTCTTCATTATATAGAAAATTTCCCACATTTTCCACAGCGGATAGGGACATTTTTTAGAAAAACGTGTAGGAAATCAAAAATTTCCAGAAAGCGCTCTTTAGCACTTATTCATGATATTGCTATCAGTGGAAATTCTTTGCAATTCCTTCCACATCTAGAAAAGGGCCGCTGAAGCCCGGTTGGAAGAGTAACGGATTAACAACCGGAGGAATGCGAGTTCGAATCGAACCAAAGACCGTATACAAGGGGTGCTGGTGCACGTTAAATCTTTCGTGGCATCAAATGTCCTCTCGTCGACGTGGTGTGAAAGTTTGGAGAGTGGGCTCAGACGTGACCTCGTTATCTGACCGTGGTACAAAATTACGTGGTGTTGTCCTCGGATCTTTCCCTTAGGGTTTGATCCCGGACCGTCGCCAATAGCCCGTTGAGTTGCTCCAGTGTGACGTTAATTGAAATACCTTTCTACCTAGAGTAAAAACTGTTTCTACGAATAAAAAAATAAAATTGGATGTTACCTTAGTTATGAGAGACCACCGTGTATACTGTGATAAGTGAAACACTTGATAGGACAACATTGGTCCAATCAATACAATGCATGGGTGTAATGCTCTAAACACCATATTTCTTAAGTAGATATAAACTTTGCTGTTAATCAGGAAACTGGTATGCCAGAGTCGGAGATGAACTTTGTAGTACCTGTGTCAAATGAAACTGCTGTAGTATTCTGTCTTCTGTCCAAAACAAGATTTACTAATAAATATAGTGTGTTTTAATAATAACTATGATAAAATAGTCCAATTAGAACCATATTAACTTCTCCTCTATTTATTGTAGACAGTAAATTTTTTATCGTAACTAATTATTCACACAGATGAAAACTATCAAAAAGCCAGACTCTAATGAGTCCTGTTGATGTGTCTCCAGGACGTAAGCAAGAAAAATTAGGTAGGTAGGTTAATTAACTTCGCACTGGTAGGCAAAATATCCACCGAAGGGAAATTTCCGTGGACAACACCATGTAATTTTGAACCACGGTCAGATGCCGAGGTCACACCTGAGCTGGCACTCTACTCTCCAAATTTCCACACCACGACAACGTGAGGACATTTGAGGCCACGATAGATTTTACGTGCACCAGGCCCCTTTCTTGACGAACTTCCGATATTCTTCCAACCGATTCTTCTCCGATATTCTTCCAACCAGGCTACAACGGCCCAGCAAGAAAAGGCTTCCCCTGCTTTGTTTTGCGTTCTACAGAAGTTTGTGAAAGTAGTCTTCTTTGTCTCTTCTATCTTTTCTGAACATAGAGGGAGGGCCGCGGTGGCACTATTGGAAGAGTAACGAACACCGTTGTGTACAAAGGAGGCTGGTGCACGTTCAATCGGTCGTGGACTCAAATGTCCTCACGTTGGCGTGGTGTGGAAGTTTGGAAAGTGCGCTATCATCTCAGGTGTTGTCTCGTCATCTGACCGTGGTTCAAATTTACGAGGCGTTGTCCTCGGATCTTTCCCTTCCGAAATGATCCCGGGCCGTCGCCACAGAGGGTGCACTCGAAAGGAAGGATTGATTTAAAAGCTAGTATTCTAAAGATGAAGCGCATGGAGGCATTCACTTCGCTTGTTATATAAAACTGAGAAATACTTTTATGACAATGACAAAATTGAGCTTCACATCATAAAACGTTTTTCCATGAAAACTCACAAAATGAGTATTTCTGAAATACTGCTTTTATTGCACTCCCTTAGCTATGACTCTATGTATTCCTTCGGCTTCTTGCACGTGTTGTTAATGAGCGATTCTTTCTCATACGAAACAGTAATAATTTTGTGTATGTGTACGGTTATCATAGTGAAACAAAATTCTTTAACTTACTAAGAGTTCTAAACCTAATTGTGGATACTACCAGGTTCAATATGATCACAATATGTACCATGAAATAGCATTCGCTTACAGTAAGCAGGAAATTGCATCGGATAGTTTAAGTAATACATAAAATCATTAAGACAAATGTAAAATTGTAACCCAACAAATAGTCTAAGGTGGTAAAAGGATGCTTAATTTCTTTATATTTTATATCTGGAGAGATTTTCAAGGGATAATTCTTCAATTCATTTCCATTCCATTTTAATAAACTTTTTCTTTACTTTTCAAATGTTTAATAGCGGATGTTTTTAATAAAATTGGAACATAATTTTCAACCACAACTGAAAATACATTTTTGATCCTAGTTCCAGTCTATATGAAAAAAATCAAATATTTTTTAGTTACTTGATTAAATGCAATGAATAGAAAGGACAAATATTAATCTATGAATTGAAAATATGAATAATATTAGGTCTGTGAGATTCTCAGCAGACAATAAAGAACGTTGACCGGAAGGAACGATTTGAGCCAAGATGGGCGTACACAGGGATGTCCTTGAGACAATCATCCCGGACCTATGAAGGAGTAAAGAGAATTAATTGCTAGAAGAAAGGAAAAAGAAGATGAATTTAAGGAACGAACCCCCTCCACATCGAGAAGGGACCCTTATCCCGACTGTAATAGCTTTTTCTTAAAAGGGGTAAGAGTATTGGTTTTTATGGTAGCATAACATAATCAACAACATTTATGCCTACAGATATGAAATGAATCGTTAAAACAAACACCTGCACGTTGTATTTTATTTGCAATAAAATACAATTAATGTATAAAATAAATAACCTTTCAGAATAAAAGTTCTATTCAAAGTTGTTTAACTCAATTATCAGCGCCTAAGAAGGTATTATATCCCTAGGTAATTCTATAACCATATGGAGCTAACAAAATATTTAAATTTTCAAACACAAATTGTGTCACAACAAGTTGTGATTTTTAAAATCTATAAGGAATGGACAACAAATTCATTCCAATATTTACTTTAATATAATTTTGTATAGAAATGCTACCATTACGAGTGTGTAAATTCTCTGTATGCAAAGATTTATTGTTATAAACTTCTGGAAATATCATACAAGTTAGGTAAACGTACCTTTCCTTCCAATTGCATTATATTTTCATGTATCTAGATTTAAATGAATTCGTAGACACTTCTTTCTATGAGCGATGCAGTTTGAAATATATTATTTGAATTTTACGAAACGTTTATTCAAAATCTACCTGCCCCAGAGCCTTAAGAGGTATGTCAGATAAAAGTATAATATTGTGTTGAGTTGCCCAATGGATTCCATAAAAAATGGTGCTGCCATCTGTGGGAGGTTGCTGAAAATGTTTCATAAAAATTCACGCTCTACTTCAGATTTTTTTTACAATTAAAACCATTTTCTCTTTATTTGGACGAAATTCTTACCCATTTCGACATCGCCGTGATCGTATAGTGGTTAGTACATTGCGTTGTGGCCGCAATAACCCAGGTTCGAATCCTGGTCACGGCACATATATTTTTAGAATTACATATCATAACTAATAGAAATTTAAATCTATGACACGATCGTCCTTTTGTGATATTATTGTGGTTTATCAACATTTTTCAAAGCCTTTATCAACTTTGTTTTTTTATTTAAATACTTGAGATTCGGTATATGAATACGTTTTATTTTTTTCTAATCTCTTCATTATATAGAAATTTTCCCTCAAGTTTCCCACAGCGGATTGGGACATTTTTTAGAAAAACGTGTGGGAAATCAAGGAATTGGAAAAAGAGTTCCCTAGTAACGGATTAGCAACCAGAGGAATGCGAGTTCGAATCGTACCAAAGACCGTCGTGTACAAGGGAGCTGGTGCGCGTTACATCTGTCGTTGCCTTATATGTCCTCACGTTGGCGTGGTATGGAAGTTTGGAGAGTGCGATGTCATCTCAGGTGTTGCCTCGTCATCTGACCGTGGTTCAAAATTACGAGGCGTTGTCCTCGGATCTTTCCCTTCCGAAATGATCCCGGACCGTCGCCACAGAGGTGCACTCGAAAGGAACGATTGATTTTAAAGCTCGTATTCTAAAGATGAAGCGCATGGAAGCATTCCCTCCGCTTGTTATATAAGATTAAGTCTTTTGTGACAAGGACAAAATTGAGCCTCACATTATAAAATGCTTTTTCATCAACTCACAAAATGAATATTTCTGAAATACTGGTTTTATTGCACTCCCTTAGCTATGACTCTATGTATTCCTTCGGCTTCTTGCACGTGTTGTTAATGAGCGATTCTTTTTCATATGAAACAGTAACAATTTTGAGTATGTGTACGGTTATCATAGTGAAACAAAATTCTTTAACTTACTAAGAGTTCTAAATCTAAATGTTGATACTACCAGGTTCAATACCATCGCAATATGTACCATGAGATAGTATTCACTTACACTAAGCAGGAAATTGTATCGGATCGTTTAAGTAACAGATATAAAATCATTATGACAAATGTAAAATTGTAACCCAATAAATAATTTGAGGTGGTAAAAGGATGCTTAATTTCTTTAGATTTTATTTCTAGAGAGATTTTCAAAGGAGAATTCTTCAATCCATTTCCATTCTATTTTAATAAACCTTTTCCTTTATTTTTCAAATGTTTAGTAGAAAATGTTTTTAATAAAATTGGAATGTAATTTTCAACCGCAACTGAAAATACCTTTTTGATCTTAGTTCCAGTCTATATGAAAAAAAATCGAATATCTTTTAGTTAAGTGATTAAATGCAATGAATAGAAAGGACAAATATTAATCTATGAATTGAAAAAATATATAATTTTAAGTCTGTGAAGTTCTCAGCAGAGAAAAAAGAACGTTGACCGGAAGGAACGATTTGATCCAAGATGGGCGTAGACAAGGGTGTCTTTGAGACATTCATCCGGGATCTATGAAGGCGTACAGAGAATTAATTCCCTGAAGAAAGGAAAAAGAAGAGGAATTTTAGGAACGACCCCAATGAGAAGGGGCCCTTATCCCGACTGTACGAGCTTTTTCTTAAAAGGGGTAAGAGTATTGCTTTTGATAATATATGACATAATCAAAAAAGTCATGCTCATAGATATGAAATGAATAGGCAAACCAAACACCTGCATGCTATTGCATTTTATTTACAATAAAGTACAATTAATGTATAAATAAATACCCTTTCCGAATAAAAGTCCTATTCAAAGCTGTTTAGCTCAATTATCAGCTCCTAAGCAGCTATTATATCCCTTGGTAATTCTATAACCATATGGAGCTGACAAAATATTTAAATTTTCAAACACAAATTGTGTCACTACAAATTGTGATTTTTAAAATCTACAAGGAATGGATCAAAAATTCGTTCCAATATTTACTTTAATATACTTTTCTATAGAAATTCTACCATTACGAGTGTGTAAATTCTCTGTATACAAAGATTTATTGTTATAGACTTCTGGAAATATTATACAAGAAGTGAAACGTACCTTTCCTTCCAAATGCATTATATTTTCATATATCTAGATTTAAATGAATATTAGCATTCGTAGACACTTCTTTCTATGAGCGATGCAGTTTGATATATACTGTTTGAATTTTATGAAACGTTTATTCAAAATCTACCTGCCCCAGAGCCTTAAGAGGTATGTCTGATAAAGTAGGATAGTATGTTGAGTCGACCAATGGACTCCATAAAAAATGGTGCTGCCATCTGTGGGAGGTTGCTGAAATGTTTCATTAAAATTCACGCTCTACTTAAGATTTTTTTTACAATTAAAACCATTTTCTCTTTATTTGAACGAAATTCTTACCCATTTCGACATCGCCGTGATCGTATAGTGGTTAGTACATTGCGTTGTGGCCGCAATAACCCAGGTTCGAATCCTGGTCACGGCACATGTGTTTTTAGAGTTACATATCATACCTGATAGAAATATCAATCAATTGTCCTTTTTGTGATATTATTGTGGTTTATCAACATTTTTCAAAGCTTTCATCAACTTTGATTTTTTATTTAAATACGTCAAATTCCGTATATGAATACGTTTTAATTTTTTCTTTCTTCATTATATAGAAATTTTCCCACAAGTTTCCCACAGCGGATTGGGATATTTTTTAGAAAAACGTGTGGGAAATCAAAGAATTGCAAAACGCTTTCCCTCGTAAAGGATCAGCAACCGGAGGAATGCGAGTTCGAATTGAACCAAATACCGTCGTGTACAAGGGAGCTCGTGCACGTTAAATCTGTCGTGGCCTCAAATGTCCTCACGTTGGCGTTGTGTGGAAGTTTGGAGAGAGGGGTTTTAGCTCAGGTGTTGCCTCGTCTTCTGACCGTGATTCAAAATTACGTGGTGTTGTCCTCGGATCTTTCCCTTCGTGTTTGATTCCGGACCGTCTCCAATAGCCTGTTGAGTTGCTCCATTGTGACTTTAGTTAAAGTACCTTCCTACCTAGAGTAAAAACTGTTTCCACGAATAAAGAAATAAAATTGGATTTTGCCCTAGTTATGAGAGATCACCGTGTATACTGTGATAAGTGAAACACTTGATAGGACAACGTTGGTCCAATCAATACAATGCATGGGTGTAATGCTCTAAACACCATATTTCTTAAGTAGATATAAACTTTGCTGTTAATCAGGAAACTGGTATGCCTGAGTCGGAGCTGAACTTTGTAGAACCTGTGTCAAATGAAACTGCTGTACTCTTGTGTCTTCTGTCCAAAACAAAATTTACTAATTAAATATGAAGGCAAAGTAGTGTGTTTTAAAAATAACTAGGATAAAATAGTCCATTTAGAACCACATTAACTTTTCCTCTATTTATTGTAGACAGTAAATTCTTTATTGTAACTAATTATTCACACAGATGAAAATTATCAAAAAGCCAGACTCTAATGAGTCCTGTTGATGTGTCTCCCGGACGTAAGCAAGAAAAGTTAGTAGGTAGTTATTTAATTAATTTCGCACTGTGGTGGGCAACATATAAACCGAAGGTAAATATCCGAGGACAACACCATGTAATTTTGAACCACGGTCAGATGCCGAGGTCACACATGAGCTGGCACTCTACTCCAAACTTCCACACCACGCCAAAATGGGGACATTTGAGGCCACGACAGATTATACGTGCACCAGCCCCCTTTGTAGACGACGGTTTTGCGAATTCGAACTAGCAACCCTCCTGTTGCTGGTCCGATATTCTTCCAACCAGGCTACAACGGCGCAGAAAGAAAAGGCTTCCCCTGCTTTGTTTTGCGCTCTATAGATGTTTGTGAAAGTAGAGTATTACTTCTTTGTCTTTTCTATCTTTTCTGAACATAGAGTGAGGGCCGCGGTGGCACTATTGGAAGAGGAACGAATACCGTTGTGTACAAAGCAGGCTGGTGCACGTTAAATCGGTCGTGCGTTAATAGTACATTGCGTTGTGGCCGCAATAACCCAGGTTCGAATCCTGGTCACGGCATGTATTTTTTAGATTTGCATGTCATGCCTATCTGAAATATCAATCAGAAACACAATCCTCTCTGCAATATTATTGTTCATCAAGACTTAAAATCACTGATCAATATTCTGTTATTATTTGAATACGTGTAATTCTATATGTCAGTACTTTTTAGGGTTTTTTATCATCTCTTCAACATATTTTAATGAATGA
This sequence comes from Meta bourneti, assembly GCA_933210815.1. Taxonomy (NCBI): domain Eukaryota; kingdom Metazoa; phylum Arthropoda; class Arachnida; order Araneae; family Tetragnathidae; genus Meta; species Meta bourneti. The sequence goes on from OW119926.1 coordinate 32,744,810, forward strand.
TTTGGAAATTTAAACGGTGTTTTACTGTTTCAACAGGGATTGGAACATTTTCTTAGAAGAACGTAAGAAATCGAAAAATTTCAAAAAGCTTTCTTTATTCGTGATATTGCTCTCTCGTCGCTTTAATTGAATAGTGACACAAGTTTAAAAAAATCGAATTTTCAGGTTTTGATAGTGAGTGTTTCAAAAAAATAATCTCTCTTATTTGGAATAAAATAATCTCTCTTATTTTCAAAGCTTAACAACTTTTAGATGTATTTTTTAATATAAATCTTTCTGTAGTTTTATACTTTTTAAATTGAATAGATTTCGGAATTAAATAGATAATTCTGTAACCATCAGGAACGCGATAATTTTCGTTATAATTCAAAATCATAAATTAGCACGTTTGATTTGATGAAACAAACTGTATTTTAGGATTACTGATGTTTTCCTTAAATATCGTTTCTGAAGTCTGAATGTAGTTTACGAATACTATAACAATATAATACAGTTCCTCCTCGATGGTTACTGAGTTAGATTCTTCCAAAATATCAATTCAGTTTTTGAAAAGTAAGTAAAAAAAATAAAGAATAAATAAATATTTTGAATAAAAATATCTTGTTATCTTAAAATTTGAAATAAAAAAATCTAAAAATTTGCATTGCAAATAGGACACCTAACCTATGCACGCTCTCGGTTTCTTTTTCAAAACATGTCGAAACGTTATTACCCAACGTCTGTTTTTCCCAACAAATGCATATTCTTTCTTCATTTTAGGATAAAGATGCTTATGTGTAGTTTAAAATAAAAGCTGCTTAGTTTGGTGTTTTATGGACTTCCAGGTTTATTTGCTGTTTGTTTTAAGATTTATAGAAAAAGGTAATTTAGCACAGTGAATTCCATTTATTATATTTTTACTTCTTGATATTTTTATCGTAGCTACTTATGAGTAGACGGGGAATAAAATATAATATACCAGGCCTCGACCAATCGCCTTTTAGGTAGGTATTTTAATTAACGTCACACTGGAGCAACACAACGGGCTATTGGTGACCGCCTCTTAGATATTGAATTAATCATAGAGATTTTAATAGCAATAGTGAAGAAAAGTTTTAGATTATATATAATTTCCTCTATCCTAAAATAAGTTGTCTCTGAATCAAAATATTTAGTCGTTCCCCACAAAAATATACTTTGTTTAATCTGACTCCATAAATGCTACATACGAATATTTACCTGCTGCCTTTTCTGATATCCTTTTTAGAATAATTCTTCACTAACAACATATTGATGCCATTTTGAGAAAATCAAATTATACAAAAATATGGCAATAACAAAGATGCAAACGATAATTCTTACTTTTAACATATGTGACACATTTAACACTTGAATTTTGTTTCGATATAGTTATTACAATTGTAAAAAAAGATGAAGGAGATAAAACTTGAATTAAAAGGTTTATTTTTCTAACATAGTTCAATATTACGTATTAAGAGAGTGTTTTTGACTTAATATAGCTTCAGGATTGAAATTAATATTACTTGGAAGGCGATTTACACCTCTCAGTTTTTCTTTCTTAATGGGTGCAATTTGATAGGCCTTACCTTTCAGATGACATAAAACCCTTTACATATATACATTATCGATACATGTTTATGACACTTTTCATTCATGTTTATGACACTTTCCGTACATGTTTACAATGTTCAGAAAATTTATTCTTATGGGTGCACTTTTGAAAAAACTCCTCTTTCGATTTCCTTCCAGCCTTTGTTTCCGTCGTGGCTCAATGGGTATGTCCACTGCGCTAGCAATCTTTGAGTTGTAGGCGGGGCAGGTTCGATTCCTGTTAGATGCATTATTCCCTGGGTGTATTTCTCTCTTCTGTGTCAGTAAAAAAATTCCATTGCGTGTGTCTATTACTTGTGTTGTATGTCTTGCATCTGGCGCAGCATGGCCAAATATGTCCCTTGCGCCATAAAACTCCCATACCAACCAAGCAACATCCAGCCTTTGTTTACAATGAAAAAAGACGATCGAGTGGCATTCTTAGATTGCTTAAACCGTTTGAGCCGCGGTAGCCCAGTGGGTAGAATCGCAGATTAGCAACGGGAGCATTGCGAGTTCCAAACTCGCTCCAATCAATGATCATCGTGAAAGTGGGGCTGGTCCACGTTAAATCTGTCGTGACCAATGTCCCCACGTTGGCGTGAAAGTTTGGACAGTGGGGTACCAGCTCCGGTGTTGACCTCGTCATCTGACCTTGGTTCAAAATTTGTCCTCGGATCTTTTCCTTCCGGATTGATCCTGGACCTCACCACAGCCCGCTGTGTGGCTCCATTGTAATGCAAATTCAACTATCAACCAACTTCACCATTAACAAATGTTGCCCTTGTTGATGTAGGAATGACATGAAGGAAAACTATTAATATTCGAAACGAAGTACAAATGTGACACTTGTTTTGGAACAGAGGGACAAATAATTATTCAGAAACAAACAACAATTATTTTGCAGTATTGGCCAGAATCCAACTGTTAATTAACGTTAATTAACTACCTACCTCTTCACATTTGTAATTTAATTTCAAACGAATCAAATTCCCGGTAAGTGTCTGCTATGGCATGACTGTAAATAAACTACAGGGCCAGACACTTCATGTGTCTGGAGTTGTCCTAAGGGAGGCAGTTAATTAACGTCGCACTGGAGCAACATAACGGACTATTGGCGACGATCCAGGATCGATCCCGAAGAGAACGATTCAAGCACATCGCCTCGTAATTTGGAACCATGGTCAGATAACGAGAACAACACCTGAGCTGGCACCCCACTCTCCAAACTTCCACACCCCGCCGTGAGGACATTTGAGGCCACGACAGATTGAACTTGCACCAGCCCCCGTGTATACGATGGTCTTGATCTGGACCTAGTTTGGAACTCTAGTTCGATTCATTGTTCTTCCAACTGGGCTATTGCGGCCCTGGAGTTGACCTGAGTGGTGAACGTTTTTCTCAAGGACGACATCTTTACTTGGTACTTCCACCTATTAAGTCGAAACAAAATCTTTTCGTGTCGAAACGTTAAAAAAATCTGTCGCCGTAAATTCGAAATTGCGCCTATGGGAAGCGCCTATCCCAAATAAACTGGAGCAAATAAATTTCATTACTCTATGAAAATAATTTTCCCAGCAAATTTTGTTAAAAATCAATTAAAATTTGAAAGCTTTGAAAAATTTAGCATTTTTCAATGTTTTAATTTGAATTTTCTTCAAAGCGACGAACTTGTAACAGGAACGTTCTCCTTGTTAAATCTTGTTAAAAATCAATTCAAATTTCGACGCTTTGAAAAATTTAGCATTTTTCAACTTTTAAGACTTTAAATTTGAGACTCCTATTAAGCTTTGAACAAGTAACATGAAAGGTAAAAATTAAATATAATTTTTTATTTGCAGTAAATTTCTTTTCGTAGATAAATGTACGTTGACGTATGCATAAATTCTGTGGAAGCATTTACAATAATGAACTCAGAAAACAAAACTTATCTAAGTGTATATTCTATTCCAAATGCATTGAATACTGTCTTTATTTCTGAATTAAAAAGTGTTGAAGCTAAAATTCAGCGACATTTCCTTTGATGATATGGACACTTATGTCGACTCATTTCTAAAACCTTATTTAAAAAAACCCCTTTACTTTTATTTTTATGGCACAGAGTATTTCACACAAATGTAAAATCGAGTCATGTAAAATGAAAATGAAATGTAATGTAAAATGAATTGCTTTTCATGCTGCCATCTATGGGATGTTATTTTAAATGTTTAATAATAAATTCACACTTTACATAAAGCTTTTTACAATTTAGTCATTTTCTTCCATTTCAACAAAATTCTTACTTGTTTCGACATCGCCGTGATCGTATAGTACTTAGAACATTGCGTTGTAGCCGCAATAACCCCGGTTCGAATCCTGGTCGTGGCACATTTTTTTAGAGTTACATATCATAACTAATACAAATATCAATCAATAACACAGTCGTCTATTTTTGTGATATTATTGTGGTTTATCAACATTTTTCAAAGCCCTGATCAACTTTTTTTTTCTATTGAAATACGTTAAATTCCGTATTTGAATACTTTTTAGTTTTCTTCTAATCTCTTCATTATATAGAAAATTTCCCACATTTTCCACAGCGGATAGGGACATTTTTTAGAAAAACGTGTAGGAAATCAAAAATTTCCAGAAAGCGCTCTTTAGCACTTATTCATGATATTGCTATCAGTGGAAATTCTTTGCAATTCCTTCCACATCTAGAAAAGGGCCGCTGAAGCCCGGTTGGAAGAGTAACGGATTAACAACCGGAGGAATGCGAGTTCGAATCGAACCAAAGACCGTATACAAGGGGTGCTGGTGCACGTTAAATCTTTCGTGGCATCAAATGTCCTCTCGTCGACGTGGTGTGAAAGTTTGGAGAGTGGGCTCAGACGTGACCTCGTTATCTGACCGTGGTACAAAATTACGTGGTGTTGTCCTCGGATCTTTCCCTTAGGGTTTGATCCCGGACCGTCGCCAATAGCCCGTTGAGTTGCTCCAGTGTGACGTTAATTGAAATACCTTTCTACCTAGAGTAAAAACTGTTTCTACGAATAAAAAAATAAAATTGGATGTTACCTTAGTTATGAGAGACCACCGTGTATACTGTGATAAGTGAAACACTTGATAGGACAACATTGGTCCAATCAATACAATGCATGGGTGTAATGCTCTAAACACCATATTTCTTAAGTAGATATAAACTTTGCTGTTAATCAGGAAACTGGTATGCCAGAGTCGGAGATGAACTTTGTAGTACCTGTGTCAAATGAAACTGCTGTAGTATTCTGTCTTCTGTCCAAAACAAGATTTACTAATAAATATAGTGTGTTTTAATAATAACTATGATAAAATAGTCCAATTAGAACCATATTAACTTCTCCTCTATTTATTGTAGACAGTAAATTTTTTATCGTAACTAATTATTCACACAGATGAAAACTATCAAAAAGCCAGACTCTAATGAGTCCTGTTGATGTGTCTCCAGGACGTAAGCAAGAAAAATTAGGTAGGTAGGTTAATTAACTTCGCACTGGTAGGCAAAATATCCACCGAAGGGAAATTTCCGTGGACAATACCATGTAATTTTGAACCACGGTCAGATGCCGAGGTCACACCTGAGCTGGCACTCTACTCTCCAAATTTCCACACCACGACAACGTGAGGACATTTGAGGCCACGATAGATTTTACGTGCACCAGGCCCCTTTCTTGACGAACTTCCGATATTCTTCCAACCGATTCTTCTCCGATATTCTTCCAACCAGGCTACAACGGCCCAGCAAGAAAAGGCTTCCCCTGCTTTGTTTTGCGTTCTACAGAAGTTTGTGAAAGTAGTCTTCTTTGTCTCTTCTATCTTTTCTGAACATAGAGGGAGGGCCGCGGTGGCACTATTGGAAGAGTAACGAACACCGTTGTGTACAAAGGAGGCTGGTGCACGTTCAATCGGTCGTGGACTCAAATGTCCTCACGTTGGCGTGGTGTGGAAGTTTGGAAAGTGCGCTATCATCTCAGGTGTTGTCTCGTCATCTGACCGTGGTTCAAATTTACGAGGCGTTGTCCTCGGATCTTTCCCTTCCGAAATGATCCCGGGCCGTCGCCACAGAGGGTGCACTCGAAAGGAAGGATTGATTTAAAAGCTAGTATTCTAAAGATGAAGCGCATGGAGGCATTCACTTCGCTTGTTATATAAAACTGAGAAATACTTTTATGACAATGACAAAATTGAGCTTCACATCATAAAACGTTTTTCCATGAAAACTCACAAAATGAGTATTTCTGAAATACTGCTTTTATTGCACTCCCTTAGCTATGACTCTATGTATTCCTTCGGCTTCTTGCACGTGTTGTTAATGAGCGATTCTTTCTCATACGAAACAGTAATAATTTTGTGTATGTGTACGGTTATCATAGTGAAACAAAATTCTTTAACTTACTAAGAGTTCTAAACCTAATTGTGGATACTACCAGGTTCAATATGATCACAATATGTACCATGAAATAGCATTCGCTTACAGTAAGCAGGAAATTGCATCGGATAGTTTAAGTAATACATAAAATCATTAAGACAAATGTAAAATTGTAACCCAACAAATAGTCTAAGGTGGTAAAAGGATGCTTAATTTCTTTATATTTTATATCTGGAGAGATTTTCAAGGGATAATTCTTCAATTCATTTCCATTCCATTTTAATAAACTTTTTCTTTACTTTTCAAATGTTTAATAGCGGATGTTTTTAATAAAATTGGAACATAATTTTCAACCACAACTGAAAATACATTTTTGATCCTAGTTCCAGTCTATATGAAAAAAATCAAATATTTTTTAGTTACTTGATTAAATGCAATGAATAGAAAGGACAAATATTAATCTATGAATTGAAAATATGAATAATATTAGGTCTGTGAGATTCTCAGCAGACAATAAAGAACGTTGACCGGAAGGAACGATTTGAGCCAAGATGGGCGTACACAGGGATGTCCTTGAGACAATCATCCCGGACCTATGAAGGAGTAAAGAGAATTAATTGCTAGAAGAAAGGAAAAAGAAGATGAATTTAAGGAACGAACCCCCTCCACATCGAGAAGGGACCCTTATCCCGACTGTACGAGCTTTTTCTTAAAAGGGGTAAGAGTATTGCTTTTGATAATATATGACATAATCAAAAAAGTCATGCTCATAGATATGAAATGAATAGGCAAACCAAACACCTGCATGCTATTGCATTTTATTTACAATAAAGTACAATTAATGTATAAATAAATACCCTTTCCGAATAAAAGTCCTATTCAAAGCTGTTTAGCTCAATTATCAGCTCCTAAGCAGCTATTATATCCCTTGGTAATTCTATAACCATATGGAGCTGACAAAATATTTAAATTTTCAAACACAAATTGTGTCACTACAAATTGTGATTTTTAAAATCTACAAGGAATGGATCAAAAATTCGTTCCAATATTTACTTTAATATACTTTTCTATAGAAATTCTACCATTACGAGTGTGTAAATTCTCTGTATACAAAGATTTATTGTTATAGACTTCTGGAAATATTATACAAGAAGTGAAACGTACCTTTCCTTCCAAATGCATTATATTTTCATATATCTAGATTTAAATGAATATTAGCATTCGTAGACACTTCTTTCTATGAGCGATGCAGTTTGATATATACTGTTTGAATTTTATGAAACGTTTATTCAAAATCTACCTGCCCCAGAGCCTTAAGAGGTATGTCTGATAAAGTAGGATAGTATGTTGAGTCGACCAATGGATTCCATAAAAAATGGTGCTGCCATCTGTGGGAGGTTGCTGAAATGTTTCATTAAAATTCACGCTCTACTTAAGATTTTTTTTTACAATTAAAACCATTTTCTCTTTATTTGAACGAAATTCTTACCCATTTCGACATCGCCGTGATCGTATAGTGGTTAGTACATTGCGTTGTGGCCGCAATAACCCAGGTTCGAATCCTGGTCACGGCACATGTGTTTTTAGAGTTACATATCATACCTGATAGAAATATCAATCAATACCACAATTGTCCTTTTTGTGATATTATTGTGGTTTATCAACATTTTTCAAAGCTTTCATCAACTTTGATTTTTTATTTAAATACGTCAAATTCCGTATATGAATACGTTTTAATTTTTTCTTTCTTCATTATATAGAAATTTTCCCACAAGTTTCCCACAGCGGATTGGGATATTTTTTAGAAAAACGTGTGGGAAATCAAAGAATTGCAAAACGCTTTCCCTCGTAAAGGATCAGCAACCGGAGGAATGCGAGTTCGAATTGAACCAAATACCGTCGTGTACAAGGGAGCTCGTGCACGTTAAATCTGTCGTGGCCTCAAATGTCCTCACGTTGGCGTTGTGTGGAAGTTTGGAGAGAGGGGTTTTAGCTCAGGTGTTGCCTCGTCTTCTGACCGTGATTCAAAATTACGTGGTGTTGTCCTCGGATCTTTCCCTTCGTGTTTGATTCCGGACCGTCTCCAATAGCCTGTTGAGTTGCTCCATTGTGACTTTAGTTAAAGTACCTTCCTACCTAGAGTAAAAACTGTTTCCACGAATAAAGAAATAAAATTGGATTTTGCCCTAGTTATGAGAGATCACCGTGTATACTGTGATAAGTGAAACACTTGATAGGACAACGTTGGTCCAATCAATACAATGCATGGGTGTAATGCTCTAAACACCATATTTCTTAAGTAGATATAAACTTTGCTGTTAATCAGGAAACTGGTATGCCTGAGTCGGAGCTGAACTTTGTAGAACCTGTGTCAAATGAAACTGCTGTACTCTTGTGTCTTCTGTCCAAAACAAAATTTACTAATTAAATATGAAGGCAAAGTAGTGTGTTTTAAAAATAACTAGGATAAAATAGTCCATTTAGAACCACATTAACTTTTCCTCTATTTATTGTAGACAGTAAATTCTTTATTGTAACTAATTATTCACACAGATGAAAATTATCAAAAAGCCAGACTCTAATGAGTCCTGTTGATGTGTCTCCCGGACGTAAGCAAGAAAAGTTAGTAGGTAGTTATTTAATTAATTTCGCACTGTGGTGGGCAACATATAAACCGAAGGTAAATATCCGAGGACAACACCATGTAATTTTGAACCACGGTCAGATGCCGAGGTCACACATGAGCTGGCACTCTACTCCAAACTTCCACACCACGCCAAAATGGGGACATTTGAGGCCACGACAGATTATACGTGCACCAGCCCCCTTTGTAGACGACGGTTTTGCGAATTCGAACTAGCAACCCTCCTGTTGCTGGTCCGATATTCTTCCAACCAGGCTACAACGGCGCAGAAAGAAAAGGCTTCCCCTGCTTTGTTTTGCGCTCTATAGATGTTTGTGAAAGTAGAGTATTACTTCTTTGTCTTTTCTATCTTTTCTGAACATAGAGTGAGGGCCCCGGTGGCACTATTGGAAGAGGAACGAATACCGTTGTGTACAAAGCAGGCTGGTGCACGTTAAATCGGTCGTGCGTTAATAGTACATTGCGTTGTGGTCGCAATAACCCAGGTTCGAATCCTGGTCACGGCATGTATTTTTTAGATTTGCATGTCATGCCTATCTGAAATATCAATCAGAAACACAATCCTCTCTGCAATATTATTGTTCATCAAGACTTAAAATCACTGATCAATATTCTGTTATTATTTGAATACGTGTAATTCTATATGTCAGTACTTTTTAGGGTTTTTTATCATCTCTTCAACATATTTTAATGAATGATTTGGAAATTTAAACGGTGTTTTACTGTTTCAACAGGGATTGGAACATTTTCTTAGAAGAACGTAAGAAATCGAAAAATTTCAAAAAGCTTTCTTTATTCGTGATATTGCTCTCTCGTCGCTTTAATTGAATAGTGACACAAGTTTAAAAAAATCGAATTTTCAGGTTTTGATAGTGAGTGTTTCAAAAAAATAATCTCTCTTATTTGGAATAAAATAATCTCTCTTATTTTCAAAGCTTAACAACTTTTAGATGTATTTTTTAATATAAATCTTTCTGTAGTTTTATACTTTTTAAATTGAATAGATTTCGGAATTAAATAGATAATTCTGTAACCATCAGGAACGCGATAATTTTCGTTATAATTCAAAATCATAAATTAGCACGTTTGATTTGATGAAACAAACTGTATTTTAGGATTACTGATGTTTTCCTTAAATATCGTTTCTGAAGTCTGAATGTAGTTTACGAATACTATAACAATATAATACAGTTCCTCCTCGATGGTTACTGAGTTAGATTCTTCCAAAATATCAATTCAGTTTTTGAAAAGTAAGTAAAAAAAATAAAGAATAAATAAATATTTTGAATAAAAATATCTTGTTATCTTAAAATTTGAAATAAAAAAATCTAAAAATTTGCATTGCAAATAGGACACCTAACCTATGCACGCTCTCGGTTTCTTTTTCAAAACATGTCGAAACGTTATTACCCAACGTCTGTTTTTCCCAACAAATGCATATTCTTTCTTCATTTTAGGATAAAGATGCTTATGTGTAGTTTAAAATAAAAGCTGCTTAGTTTGGTGTTTTATGGACTTCCAGGTTTATTTGCTGTTTGTTTTAAGATTTATAGAAAAAGGTAATTTAGCACAGTGAATTCCATTTATTATATTTTTACTTCTTGATATTTTTATCGTAGCTACTTATGAGTAGACGGGGAATAAAATATAATATACCAGGCCTCGACCAATCGCCTTTTAGGTAGGTATTTTAATTAACGTCACACTGGAGCAACACAACGGGCTATTGGTGACCGCCTCTTAGATATTGAATTAATCATAGAGATTTTAATAGCAATAGTGAAGAAAAGTTTTAGATTATATATAATTTCCTCTATCCTAAAATAAGTTGTCTCTGAATCAAAATATTTAGTCGTTCCCCACAAAAATATACTTTGTTTAATCTGACTCCATAAATGCTACATACGAATATTTACCTGCTGCCTTTTCTGATATCCTTTTTAGAATAATTCTTCACTAACAACATATTGATGCCATTTTGAGAAAATCAAATTATACAAAAATATGGCAATAACAAAGATGCAAACGATAATTCTTACTTTTAACATATGTGACACATTTAACACTTGAATTTTGTTTCGATATAGTTATTACAATTGTAAAAAAAGATGAAGGAGATAAAACTTGAATTAAAAGGTTTATTTTTCTAACATAGTTCAATATTACGTATTAAGAGAGTGTTTTTGACTTAATATAGCTTCAGGATTGAAATTAATATTACTTGGAAGGCGATTTACACCTCTCAGTTTTTCTTTCTTAATGGGTGCAATTTGATAGGCCTTACCTTTCAGATGACATAAAACCCTTTACATATATACATTATCGATACATGTTTATGACACTTTTCATTCATGTTTATGACACTTTCCGTACATGTTTACAATGTTCAGAAAATTTATTCTTATGGGTGCACTTTTGAAAAAACTCCTCTTTCGATTTCCTTCCAGCCTTTGTTTCCGTCGTGGCTCAATGGGTATGTCCACTGCGCTAGCAATCTTTGAGTTGTAGGCGGGGCAGGTTCGATTCCTGTTAGATGCATTATTCCCTGGGTGTATTTCTCTCTTCTGTGTCAGTAAAAAAATTTCATTGCGTGTGTCTATTACTTGTGTTGTATGTCTTGCATCTGGCGCAGCATGGCCAAATATGTCCCTTGCGCCATAAAACTCCCATACCAACCAACCAACATCCAGCCTTTGTTTACAATGAAAAAAGACGATCGAGTGGCATTCTTAGATTGCTTAAACCGTTTGAGCCGCGGTAGCCCAGTGGGTAGAATCGCAGATTAGCAACGGGAGCATTGCGAGTTCCAAACTCGCTCCAATCAATGATCATCGTGAAAGTGGGGCTGGTCCATGTTAAATCTGTCGTGACCAATGTCCCCACGTTGGCGTGAAAGTTTGGACAGTGGGGTACCAGCTCCGGTGTTGACCTCGTCATCTGACCTTGGTTCAAAATTTGTCCTCGGATCTTTTCCTTCCGGATTGATCCTGGACCTCACCACAGCCCGCTGTGTGGCTCCATTGTAATGCAAATTCAACTATCAACCAACTTCACCATTAACAAATGTTGCCCTTGTTGATGTAGGAATGACATGAAGGAAAACTATTAATATTCGAAACGAAGTACAAATGTGACTGTGACACTTGTTTTGGAACAGAGGGACAAATAATTATTCAGAAACAAACAACAATTATTTTGCAGTATTGGCCAGAATCCAACTGTTAATTAACGTTAATTAACTACCTACCTCTTCACATTTGTAATTTAATTTCAAACGAATCAAATTCCCGGTAAGTGTCTGCTATGGCATGACTGTAAATAAACTACAGGGCCAGACACTTCATGTGTCTGGAGTTGTCCTAAGGGAGGCAGTTAATTAACGTCGCACTGGAGCAACATAACGGACTATTGGCGACGATCCAGGATCGATCCCGAAGAGAACGATTCAAGCACATCGCCTCGTAATTTGGAACCATGGTCAGATAACGAGAACAACACCTGAGCTGGCACCCCACTCTCCAAACTTCCACACCCCGCCGTGAGGACATTTGAGGCCACGACAGATTGAACTTGCACCAGCCCCCGTGTATACGATGGTCTTGATCTGGACCTAGTTTGGAACTCTAGTTCGATTCATTGTTCTTCCAACTGGGCTATTGCGGCCCTGGAGTTGACCTGAGTGGTAAACGTTTTTCTCAAGGACGACATCTTTACTTGGTACTTCCACCTATTAAGTCGAAACAAAATCTTTTCGTGTCGAAACGTTAAAAAAATCTGTCGCCGTAAATTCGAAATTGCGCCTATGGGAAGCGCCTATCCCAAATAAACTGGAGCAAATAAATTTCATTACTCTATGAAAATAATTTTCCCAGCAAATTTTGTTAAAAATCAATTAAAATTTGAAAGCTTTGAAAAATTTAGCATTTTTCAATGTTTTAATTTGAATTTTCTTCAAAGCGACGAACTTGTAACAGGAACGTTCTCCTTGTTAAATCTTGTTAAAAATCAATTCAAATTTCGACGCTTTGAAAAATTTAGCATTTTTCAACTTTTAAGACTTTAAATTTGAGACTCCTATTAAGCTTTGAACAAGTAACATGAAAGGTAAAAATTAAATATAATTTTTTATTTGCAGTAAATTTCTTTTCGTAGATAAATGTACGTTGACGTATGCATAAATTCTGTGGAAGCATTTACAATAATGAACTCAGAAAACAAAACTTATCTAAGTGTATATTCTATTCCAAATGCATTGAATACTGTCTTTATTTCTGAATTAAAAAGTGTTGAAGCTAAAATTCAGCGACATTTCCTTTGATGATATGGACACTTATGTCGACTCATTTCTAAAACCTTATTTAAAAAAACCCCTTTACTTTTATTTTTATGGCACAGAGTATTTCACACAAATGTAAAATCGAGTCATGTAAAATGAAAATGAAATGTAATGTAAAATGAATTGCTTTTCATGCTGCCATCTATGGGATGTTATTTTAAATGTTTAATAATAAATTCACACTTTACATAAAGCTTTTTACAATTTAGTCATTTTCTTCCATTTCAACAAAATTCTTACTTGTTTCGACATCGCCGTGATCGTATAGTACTTAGAACATTGCGTTGTAGCCGCAATAACCCCGGTTCGAATCCTGGTCGTGGCACATTTTTTTAGAGTTACATATCATAACTAATACAAATATCAATCAATAACACAGTCGTCTATTTTTGTGATATTATTGTGGTTTATCAACATTTTTCAAAGCCCTGATCAACTTTTTTTTTCTATTGAAATACGTTAAATTCCGTATTTGAATACTTTTTAGTTTTCTTCTAATCTCTTCATTATATAGAAAATTTCCCACATTTTCCACAGCGGATAGGGACATTTTTTAGAAAAACGTGTAGGAAATCAAAAATTTCCAGAAAGCGCTCTTTAGCACTTATTCATGATATTGCTATCAGTGGAAATTCTTTGCAATTCCTTCCACATCTAGAAAAGGGCCGCTGAAGCCCGGTTGGAAGAGTAACGGATTAACAACCGGAGGAATGCGAGTTCGAATCGAACCAAAGACCGTATACAAGGGGTGCTGGTGCACGTTAAATCTTTCGTGGCATCAAATGTCCTCTCGTCGACGTGGTGTGAAAGTTTGGAGAGTGGGCTCAGACGTGACCTCGTTATCTGACCGTGGTACAAAATTACGTGGTGTTGTCCTCGGATCTTTCCCTTAGGGTTTGATCCCGGACCGTCGCCAATAGCCCGTTGAGTTGCTCCAGTGTGACGTTAATTGAAATACCTTTCTACCTAGAGTAAAAACTGTTTCTACGAATAAAAAAATAAAATTGGATGTTACCTTAGTTATGAGAGACCACCGTGTATACTGTGATAAGTGAAACACTTGATAGGACAACATTGGTCCAATCAATACAATGCATGGGTGTAATGCTCTAAACACCATATTTCTTAAGTAGATATAAACTTTGCTGTTAATCAGGAAACTGGTATGCCAGAGTCGGAGATGAACTTTGTAGTACCTGTGTCAAATGAAACTGCTGTAGTATTCTGTCTTCTGTCCAAAACAAGATTTACTAATAAATATAGTGTGTTTTAATAATAACTATGATAAAATAGTCCAATTAGAACCATATTAACTTCTCCTCTATTTATTGTAGACAGTAAATTTTTTATCGTAACTAATTATTCACACAGATGAAAACTATCAAAAAGCCAGACTCTAATGAGTCCTGTTGATGTGTCTCCAGGACGTAAGCAAGAAAAATTAGGTAGGTAGGTTAATTAACTTCGCACTGGTAGGCAAAATATCCACCGAAGGGAAATTTCCGTGGACAACACCATGTAATTTTGAACCACGGTCAGATGCCGAGGTCACACCTGAGCTGGCACTCTACTCTCCAAATTTCCACACCACGACAACGTGAGGACATTTGAGGCCACGATAGATTTTACGTGCACCAGGCCCCTTTCTTGACGAACTTCCGATATTCTTCCAACCGATTCTTCTCCGATATTCTTCCAACCAGGCTACAACGGCCCAGCAAGAAAAGGCTTCCCCTGCTTTGTTTTGCGTTCTACAGAAGTTTGTGAAAGTAGTCTTCTTTGTCTCTTCTATCTTTTCTGAACATAGAGGGAGGGCCGCGGTGGCACTATTGGAAGAGTAACGAACACCGTTGTGTACAAAGGAGGCTGGTGCACGTTCAATCGGTCGTGGACTCAAATGTCCTCACGTTGGCGTGGTGTGGAAGTTTGGAAAGTGCGCTATCATCTCAGGTGTTGTCTCGTCATCTGACCGTGGTTCAAATTTACGAGGCGTTGTCCTCGGATCTTTCCCTTCCGAAATGATCCCGGGCCGTCGCCACAGAGGGTGCACTCGAAAGGAAGGATTGATTTAAAAGCTAGTATTCTAAAGATGAAGCGCATGGAGGCATTCACTTCGCTTGTTATATAAAACTGAGAAATACTTTTATGACAATGACAAAATTGAGCTTCACATCATAAAACGTTTTTCCATGAAAACTCACAAAATGAGTATTTCTGAAATACTGCTTTTATTGCACTCCCTTAGCTATGACTCTATGTATTCCTTCGGCTTCTTGCACGTGTTGTTAATGAGCGATTCTTTCTCATACGAAACAGTAATAATTTTGTGTATGTGTACGGTTATCATAGTGAAACAAAATTCTTTAACTTACTAAGAGTTCTAAACCTAATTGTGGATACTACCAGGTTCAATATGATCACAATATGTACCATGAAATAGCATTCGCTTACAGTAAGCAGGAAATTGCATCGGATAGTTTAAGTAATACATAAAATCATTAAGACAAATGTAAAATTGTAACCCAACAAATAGTCTAAGGTGGTAAAAGGATGCTTAATTTCTTTATATTTTATATCTGGAGAGATTTTCAAGGGATAATTCTTCAATTCATTTCCATTCCATTTTAATAAACTTTTTCTTTACTTTTCAAATGTTTAATAGCGGATGTTTTTAATAAAATTGGAACATAATTTTCAACCACAACTGAAAATACATTTTTGATCCTAGTTCCAGTCTATATGAAAAAAATCAAATATTTTTTAGTTACTTGATTAAATGCAATGAATAGAAAGGACAAATATTAATCTATGAATTGAAAATATGAATAATATTAGGTCTGTGAGATTCTCAGCAGACAATAAAGAACGTTGACCGGAAGGAACGATTTGAGCCAAGATGGGCGTACACAGGGATGTCCTTGAGACAATCATCCCGGACCTATGAAGGAGTAAAGAGAATTAATTGCTAGAAGAAAGGAAAAAGAAGATGAATTTAAGGAACGAACCCCCTCCACATCGAGAAGGGACCCTTATCCCGACTGTAATAGCTTTTTCTTAAAAGGGGTAAGAGTATTGGTTTTTATGGTAGCATAACATAATCAACAACATTTATGCCTACAGATATGAAATGAATCGTTAAAACAAACACCTGCACGTTGTATTTTATTTGCAATAAAATACAATTAATGTATAAAATAAATAACCTTTCAGAATAAAAGTTCTATTCAAAGTTGTTTAACTCAATTATCAGCGCCTAAGAAGGTATTATATCCCTAGGTAATTCTATAACCATATGGAGCTAACAAAATATTTAAATTTTCAAACACAAATTGTGTCACAACAAGTTGTGATTTTTAAAATCTATAAGGAATGGACAACAAATTCATTCCAATATTTACTTTAATATAATTTTGTATAGAAATGCTACCATTACGAGTGTGTAAATTCTCTGTATGCAAAGATTTATTGTTATAAACTTCTGGAAATATCATACAAGTTAGGTAAACGTACCTTTCCTTCCAATTGCATTATATTTTCATGTATCTAGATTTAAATGAATTCGTAGACACTTCTTTCTATGAGCGATGCAGTTTGAAATATATTATTTGAATTTTACGAAACGTTTATTCAAAATCTACCTGCCCCAGAGCCTTAAGAGGTATGTCAGATAAAAGTATAATATTGTGTTGAGTGGCCCAATGGATTCCATAAAAAATGGTGCTGCCATCTGTGGGAGGTTGCTGAAAATGTTTCATAAAAATTCACGCTCTACTTCAGATTTTTTTTACAATTAAAACCATTTTCTCTTTATTTGGACGAAATTCTTACCCATTTCGACATCGCCGTGATCGTATAGTGGTTAGTACATTGCGTTGTGGCCACAATAACCCAGGTTCGAATCCTGGTCACGGCACATATATTTTTAGAATTACATATCATAACTAATAGAAATTTAAATCTATGACACGATCGTCCTTTTGTGATATTATTGTGGTTTATCAACATTTTTCAAAGCCTTTATCAACTTTGTTTTTTTATTTAAATACTTGAGATTCGGTATATGAATACGTTTTATTTTTTTCTAATCTCTTCATTATATAGAAATTTTCCCTCAAGTTTCCCACAGCGGATTGGGACATTTTTTAGAAAAACGTGTGGGAAATCAAGGAATTGGAAAAAGAGTTCCCTAGTAACGGATTAGCAACCAGAGGAATGCGAGTTCGAATCGTACCAAAGACCGTCGTGTACAAGGGAGCTGGTGCGCGTTACATCTGTCGTTGCCTTATATGTCCTCACGTTGGCGTGGTATGGAAGTTTGGAGAGTGCGATGTCATCTCAGGTGTTGCCTCGTCATCTGACCGTGGTTCAAAATTACGAGGCGTTGTCCTCGGATCTTTCCCTTCCGAAATGATCCCGGACCGTCGCCACAGAGGTGCACTCGAAAGGAACGATTGATTTTAAAGCTCGTATTCTAAAGATGAAGCGCATGGAAGCATTCCCTCCGCTTGTTATATAAGATTAAGTCTTTTGTGACAAGGACAAAATTGAGCCTCACATTATAAAATGCTTTTTCATCAACTCACAAAATGAATATTTCTGAAATACTGGTTTTATTGCACTCCCTTAGCTATGACTCTATGTATTCCTTCGGCTTCTTGCACGTGTTGTTAATGAGCGATTCTTTTTCATATGAAACAGTAACAATTTTGAGTATGTGTACGGTTATCATAGTGAAACAAAATTCTTTAACTTACTAAGAGTTCTAAATCTAAATGTTGATACTACCAGGTTCAATACCATCGCAATATGTACCATGAGATAGTATTCACTTACACTAAGCAGGAAATTGTATCGGATCGTTTAAGTAACAGATATAAAATCATTATGACAAATGTAAAATTGTAACCCAATAAATAATTTGAGGTGGTAAAAGGATGCTTAATTTCTTTAGATTTTATTTCTAGAGAGATTTTCAAAGGAGAATTCTTCAATCCATTTCCATTCTATTTTAATAAACCTTTTCCTTTATTTTTCAAATGTTTAGTAGAAAATGTTTTTAATAAAATTGGAATGTAATTTTCAACCGCAACTGAAAATACCTTTTTGATCTTAGTTCCAGTCTATATGAAAAAAAATCGAATATCTTTTAGTTAAGTGATTAAATGCAATGAATAGAAAGGACAAATATTAATCTATGAATTGAAAAAATATATAATTTTAGGTCTGTGAAGTTCTCAGCAGAGAAAAAAGAACGTTGACCGGAAGGAACGATTTGATCCAAGATGGGCGTAGACAAGGGTGTCTTTGAGACATTCATCCGGGATCTATGAAGGCGTACAGAGAATTAATTCCCTGAAGAAAGGAAAAAGAAGAGGAATTTTAGGAACGACCCCAATGAGAAGGGGCCCTTATCCCGACTGTACGAGCTTTTTCTTAAAAGGGGTAAGAGTATTGCTTTTGATAATATATGACATAATCAAAAAAGTCATGCTCATAGATATGAAATGAATAGGCAAACCAAACACCTGCATGCTATTGCATTTTATTTACAATAAAGTACAATTAATGTATAAATAAATACCCTTTCCGAATAAAAGTCCTATTCAAAGCTGTTTAGCTCAATTATCAGCTCCTAAGCAGCTATTATATCCCTTGGTAATTCTATAACCATATGGAGCTGACAAAATATTTAAATTTTCAAACACAAATTGTGTCACTACAAATTGTGATTTTTAAAATCTACAAGGAATGGATCAAAAATTCGTTCCAATATTTACTTTAATATACTTTTCTATAGAAATTCTACCATTACGAGTGTGTAAATTCTCTGTATACAAAGATTTATTGTTATAGACTTCTGGAAATATTATACAAGAAGTGAAACGTACCTTTCCTTCCAAATGCATTATATTTTCATATATCTAGATTTAAATGAATATTAGCATTCGTAGACACTTCTTTCTATGAGCGATGCAGTTTGATATATACTGTTTGAATTTTATGAAACGTTTATTCAAAATCTACCTGCCCCAGAGCCTTAAGAGGTATGTCTGATAAAGTAGGATAGTATGTTGAGTCGACCAATGGACTCCATAAAAAATGGTGCTGCCATCTGTGGGAGGTTGCTGAAATGTTTCATTAAAATTCACGCTCTACTTAAGATTTTTTTTACAATTAAAACCATTTTCTCTTTATTTGAACGAAATTCTTACCCATTTCGACATCGCCGTGATCGTATAGTGGTTAGTACATTGCGTTGTGGCCGCAATAACCCAGGTTCGAATCCTGGTCACGGCACATGTGTTTTTAGAGTTACATATCATACCTGATAGAAATATCAATCAATACCACAATTGTCCTTTTTGTGATATTATTGTGGTTTATCAACATTTTTCAAAGCTTTCATCAACTTTGATTTTTTATTTAAATACGTCAAATTCCGTATATGAATACGTTTTAATTTTTTCTTTCTTCATTATATAGAAATTTTCCCACAAGTTTCCTACAGCGGATTGGGATATTTTTTAGAAAAACGTGTGGGAAATCAAAGAATTGCAAAACGCTTTCCCTCGTAAAGGATCAGCAACCGGAGGAATGCGAGTTCGAATTGAACCAAATACCGTCGTGTACAAGGGAGCTCGTGCACGTTAAATCTGTCGTGGCCTCAAATGTCCTCACGTTGGCGTTGTGTGGAAGTTTGGAGAGAGGGGTTTTAGCTCAGGTGTTGCCTCGTCTTCTGACCGTGATTCAAAATTACGTGGTGTTGTCCTCGGATCTTTCCCTTCGTGTTTGATTCCGGACCGTCTCCAATAGCCTGTTGAGTTGCTCCATTGTGACGTTAGTTAAAGTACCTTCCTACCTAGAGTAAAAACTGTTTCCACGAATAAAGAAATAAAATTGGATTTTGCCCTAGTTATGAGAGATCACCGTGTATACTGTGATAAGTGAAACACTTGATAGGACAACGTTGGTCCAATCAATACAATGCATGGGTGTAATGCTCTAAACACCATATTTCTTAAGTAGATATAAACTTTGCTGTTAATCAGGAAACTGGTATGCCAGAGTCGGAGCTGAACTTTGTAGAACCTGTGTCAAATGAAACTGCTGTACTCTTGTGTCTTCTGTCCAAAACAAAATTTACTAATTAAATATGAAGGCAAAGTAGTGTGTTTTAAAAATAACTTGGATAAAATAGTCCATTTAGAACCACATTAACTTTTCCTCTATTTATTGTAGACAGTAAATTCTTTATTGTAACTAATTATTCACACAGATGAAAATTATCAAAAAGCCAGACTCTAATGAGTCCTGTTGATGTGTCTCCCGGACGTAAGCAAGAAAAGTTAGTAGGTAGTTATTTAATTAATTTCGCACTGTGGTGGGCAACATATAAACCGAAGGTAAATATCCGAGGACAACACCATGTAATTTTGAACCACGGTCAGATGCCGAGATCCACACCTGAGCTGGCACTCTTCTCCAAACTTCCACACCACGCCAAAATGGGGACATTTGAGGCCACGACAGATTATACGTGCACCAGCCCCCTTTGTAGACGACGGTTTTGCGAATTCGAACTAGCAACCCTCCTGTTGCTGGTCCAATATTCTTCCAACCAGGCTACAACGGCGCAGAAAGAAAAGGCTTCCCCTGCTTTTTTTGCGCTCTATAGATGTTTGTGAAAGTAGAGTATTACTTCTTTGTCTTTTCTATCTTTTCTGAGCATAGAGTGAGGGCCCCGGTGGCACTATTGGAAGAGGAACGAATACCGTTGTGTACAAAGCAGGCTGGTGCACGTTAAATCGGTCGTGCGTTAATAGTACATTGCGTTGTGGTCGCAATAACCCAGGTTCGAATCCTGGTCACGGCATGTATTTTTTAGATTTGCATGTCATGCCTATCTGAAATATCAATCAGAAACACAATCCTCTCTGCAATATTATTGTTCATCAAGACTTAAAATCACTGATCAATATTCTGTTATTATTTGAATACGTGTAATTCTATATGTCAGTACTTTTTAGGGTTTTTCATCATCTCTTCAACATATTTTAATGAATGATTTGGAAATTTAAACGGTGTTTTACTGTTTCAACAGGGATTGGAACATTTTCTTAGAAGAACGTAAGAAATCGAAAAATTTCAAAAAGCTTTCTTTATTCGTGATATTGCTCTCTCGTCGCTTTAATTGAATAGTGACACAAGTTTAAAAAAATCGAATTTTCAGGTTTTGATAGTGAGTGTTTCAAAAAAATAATCTCTCTTATTTGGAATAATGACATTTAGCATGTTGCACAAAATAGCCAATAAATGGCAGAAGTGTCGTTCTGTAATTTGGCGCGAACCCCATATTGTTTATTGAGAACAGTGTCACAATAGCCACTTGGAACCGCACATTCAAGGAGTTAAGTTGTGATTTTTTTGCATACCGTTACATTTCAAATAAAATCTGCTTTTGGCTGGAGGATATATATAGAATAGTGACACATTTTAAGATCTGTCACTTTTCTATGAAAAGATTGTATTAGTTTGCTTCCGTTTTTTTTAGTAGAATAGTGTAGTATTTAGTGTTGTGTCATTATTCTTTCCATTTCTTCGGTCATTTCAGTGAATTATTTTCAGTTCTGCAAATATTCTATAAAAATTTAAGTCAATTGTTCAATGTCAAGATGAGTATTTTGAATTTAGTTATTGTTTCTAAAAAGTTTTGCTAACGCCTTGCCTTTACTCTGGACGAGGAAAGTTGCTATCAACACTGCTGAAAGAGGAGCAAGTTTTATAAGTGGAACACAGCAATCGAGTGTAAAAAATGTGCTGGAATCAGTTGAAAGAACTGATGTAATTGCGATTAATGAAGATGACACCGTCGAAGCCTTTTCACTATAACCTTCTACTGAGACACCTTTAAATACTGTACCAGGTAGGTAAGTTGTTAGAGCTAAAGAAAAGAGCTAGATGCCACTTTGTGATACTAAATGTAAGCTGAAATGTTCAGAAAACTTTAGTGAATCTAAAAGGCAAGCTGTATTTGAATCGTATTGGAAATTGGGATGTATAGAAGGTCAGAGCAACTTTCTTCGTTGGTACATGGAAACTTTGATCCCGAAATATCAAATACAAAAAGAGGGCTATGTTAAATATTTGATCTACTACCAGATATTCAACTACGAATTTAACATTGAATTTTATAATCCAAAAAAAGATCAATGTGATCAGTGTGCGATGTATGAAAACAGTCAGGGCGATTAGAAAGAGATAATAAGAGAATCCTATGAAAATCACGTGCTGGAGAAGGACTTAGATCGCCAGGAAAAAAATGATGACAAGGATAACTCTTTGAACACCATTGTTGCAGCCTTTGATTTACAAGTTGTTCTTCAGTGCCCCAATGGAAACACTTCTTTTTACTATGTTTCAAAACTGGCAGTTCACAATCTAACGTTTTACAGGCTTAAGGATGGCGTCGTGACTTGTTACGTGTGGAATGAAACAGAGGGGAAACGGGGAACTAACGAAATACGCACTTTCGAATTCCTAGAATGTGAATCAGGTGAAGAAGGGTTAGATGTAATCTACTCAGATAATTGCTGGGGTCAACAAAAAAATTTAGCCATAGTACCCAGGTAGCACATATATGTCGGCCAATGTTGAAAAAAAATTTGGCCAATATTGCTGTCGATATTGGCCAATGTAAAAAATGACCCCCCCCTGGCGATATTGCTCAATATCGATTTTACGACATTGATAAATATTTTTTTCTGACGTTGCTCAATATCGATTTTACAACATTGATAAATATTGTTTTCTGACATTGCTCAATATCATTTTTACGATATTGCTCGATGTTCTTTTTCAACATTACTCAATATCTGCTTCCTAATATCGATATATATTTTCATTCAATATTAATCAATATCCTTCTTACGGCTTATGTGATTGTTTATTTAGAGGACACACAAGATTACAGCCATCTGAAATTTTTAAGAAATAGAGAATTTTAAAAATATTTATATAGTAAGCGCAATAATTTATAGAATTGAAGAACATATTAGTTTTAATATTTTAAATTATTAAAAATATATTTATTACAATTTTTGTAACTATTGTATTGTATATTACATAAATATTTTTTAATGATTATTGTTTAACATTACTAAACTTATTCATAAAATAGAGTAAAAAAATTTTGGATAATCACATGCCGTAAATAGGATATGGACCAACGTTGAATGAAATAACAGTTGAACCTCGTTATAACATGAACTCTTAGAGGGGAAGGTTATATTCTTAACAATATCAGTAATTCATGTTATCGGTGTAGAATTCAGCGAAATTAAGTTTGATGAACGTGTTCACATTAACGAGGTTAGACTTCTTTCCTAGCATAAAATGGCTATACATCATTTTTACGTGAAAATTAACAAATTCTGCAAAATGACAGATCTCTTAAAATGCAAGTGAATTCAGAAAATAAACTATCTAATAAAACAGTTCTTTGAATTCAAAATGCTTTACTTTTGCAAAAACCTTTTTCTCTGCAAGAGGAAAATTGAATTTGTCCTTCCCTAGAAAGTAATAACTTTCTTCACTGCTTTTAACGTATTACCATTTTATCTTTCATGACATTCAAGGAAACAATTTCTAAAGCAATGCTTTTAGAAATTGTGGCTTACTTGGCTTCTTCAAACCTAAAAATGTGTCCATTATCAAATAAAATTTAACCATTTAAAATCCATTTTTCACCCTTTAAATGTACTCTTCGGTAGCTTGAAAATAAAAAAAGAATGCATAGTACACGTACAGGTTCCAGTTTTTACATGTTTTATTGTATAAGATTTTCAATTCAGAAAATTGTTAGTTTTAGAAAAATATTCCAGTCACAAATGTTAGCTAAGCTGCAGATAGCAGCTAATATTTTAATTTCTTCCATTTTTTCAACTAAGACCGATGTTTTTATTTGGAAAGTCGCATAAAAGTCACATGTGCATAATTTAAGTTCTTGTTTCATTAATTAATTTCTCTCATAGAAATATAGGGCTATAACAATTTTAATTTTTACCAATAGTATAATCTAGCTCAAACCAGTGAAATTGTATTACAATACGACTTGATAAACAGTTACTTGGTATAAAAACAGGTGTAATTCTAAGAACTGACACAATTATGATTCAGATTTATATATATAATTTTGAATTCTTCTCAAAATGAATTACTTCTTGAAACCACTGTTAAAAAATTAATATTGTAGGAAATGTTTAATAACAAAAGACAGAAAAAGGGACACATACTGTTTATTGGCAGAAAAATAAACCAGCAACTCTTACAAAGCTAAGAGGAAGGGTTATTGATGACAGATAATTTCATTCAAATGGAATTTTCCATTACTTAAAAAAAATTCAAAAATCACAATTCAAATAATTTATTTTATTTTAAAGACAGGCTATTATCTGATGGGCGAATTCTTCGCCCATTCCATTCTGCCGCACCTGCTAAGGTTTGCTTCGCCAAACATCTCTGACAATTTTTCTTTGTCCATATCTTTATACTTCATAGCAGCTGCCGCTAGGAGGGGAAAAAAGATATTTAGCTTTGGTTAAGAAACTTAAGTTTAGAGGTTTGAATACATTAAAACATCAACATCTATAAAGCAAATCTTCAAAATTTTTTATCAAAAATCTCTTTTTCAACCTTTAAAAAATCTTACACATATACACAATCTTGTTAGACAGAAATTGATGCAAGCAAAATCGACATTCATTTGACTCAAATTTTACCCCAACAAAGTAGTACACATGATTTTAATTTATACATTTAAATATCAATAAGTAACAAGAAATACATTACTTTCTAAGAGACAAGTTTTATTACTATACAATTTTTAAAATTTATTTTATGCTCAATGTAATATTTACCAATTTACAGTATATTTAAGCTTACCTAAGATAACAGTCATTATTTCGTTGAAGGCTAAAAAGATTTTCCTTTTCGTCCATACCCGCTGAACTGCATAGCAAGGTCTTGGGCCAAAATCTTTTTGGTCAGACTCTGTACAAAAGAGCAGGAATTTTAAACGATTAGTAAATTCAGATAACTTAAAATTAAGGTACAGCTGCAGTCTCTGCCGCGCGCGGTGGCAACGCGTTTTTTTTTTTGGCGCCGTGTTTGGGGTACTTTTTATGTCGCCACGGAAATCTTCCAACATTGAATATATACTGCATACGTACGGATGAAATATGTAAATCTGAATTAAACAACATTTTGACTAGAAAAACACTGCAAATATGGATTAAATATATGGACTTTTGGCGTAGTTATAAGCGACTCATGCCGGTGAGGGTAACCCATTTTTTCTCGTATTTCCAACAGTGAATCTATACTGTACATATGGATGAAATGAATCAAAAAATGTACATAAGTAGAATATAAGTTATTTTTAAAAATACCCGCTCTCCACCGTGTCCAAACTAAAAAGAACAACCAATGCTGGACAGAACTGGACGCCGGCAAGGTTGCCATAAAAACAGGTTAACCCTAACCAGGAGAAAATATGAGAAAAAAATGGGTTACCATCACCCGGCATGAGTCGCTTATAACTACGCCAAAAGCCGCGCCAAGAGTCGCTGCCACCGCGCGCGGCAGAGACTGCAGCTGTACCAAAATTAAAAAGCTTAAAATTCTTAATTATTTAACCCTTCAACTGGCTTCTATCAGTCTAAGAATATTAAATTCAAAAAAATACTTTTGCAATTGATTGCATTTGGCAGAAAAGATCTTACACTACAACAGAACAAATGTTGTTTGAAAAGTACAATAAGTATTAGTGGGTAATTCATCAAGGAAATTAAATTCAAAATGTTTTTTAATTATCTGGCATTTTTCTACAAAAGAACAAGTAAATGGGAAAAACCTTTTATCACTGCATAGAGTAGCGTATTCGTAACGTAATGTAATGCGGCAACCAAACATACACAGAACGACCACGTGACCAAACATGGCTTCAGTTCAAAAATAAATATCGGCCAATATCAGCTCAATATCCTTTCATTGACATCGTTTTCACAATGTCGCCAAATATCAATGCAATATCAAAAATATTTAAATTTTTGAAAAAATGGCTAAAACATTCCAGTATCATTCTTTACACTATTAATACATGATTATGATATTATAAAAAATGTTATTTACTGTCTTCCTCATTATATAAAATTAAACAACATCTAACAATATTGACAGATATCTTAATTCCGATATTCGACATTCAAAATATTGACCGATATTGGTGGAATGTTGGCCGATGTTGTTGTGCTACATGGGTAGCTCTGTACGTCGAAGCTTTAAAACAGCTGAAGTTTTTAAATAGCATCACACATAAATTTTTAATAAAGGGACATACTCAGA
Organism: Meta bourneti; assembly: GCA_933210815.1. Classification (NCBI taxonomy): domain Eukaryota; kingdom Metazoa; phylum Arthropoda; class Arachnida; order Araneae; family Tetragnathidae; genus Meta; species Meta bourneti. The sequence continues at coordinate 32,771,168 of OW119926.1, forward strand.
ATGAAAATTATAGTGTTTACTCCGTCATTGAAGGCCAAGTCAAGAGAGCTTCGAAAAGTGGCCCTATCAAATCCATATCAGCATGTGATCTTAACAGATTGTTCGAAAAAAACTGGCAACCCGTATAAAGTCATCGAACTAAATCACTGATTTTTGCGACATCAAGGCGTTACCTCAACCATTTTTGCCAACGTTCAAGGTTTCAGACTTAAAAAAGATCAAATTAGAAAGTGGCGAAAACGTAATGTTCACAAAGGAGTCATATGGGTAAGATAGTTGGACAGAGGAAAAATTGATTGGATCTGAAGAAAGGAAAAAAAGTGAGCAGAAATTGAAGAAACTGTATCCGGCAAGGCTGCCGCTTAGTGAAAAGGAGGGACTCATTGACCTTCTGTAGAGGTCTTTCATTCCTCAAGTTTACTATGATTTTTATGTCATTGTAATTTTTGTATTTTAATAAAATGTGTTCTTTTTATGTGATGTAATTTCTTTTTGTAATTTTACAATAATTAAATGCCTGTTCTAAATCTAAAATAGCGTGATCAGCTTATTTATAATAGTGTCACAACTCAAAGACCTCCTAGTGTTTGGCTCAAAACTACAAAAGTTTAAAATTTTTCAAAAGGATTCATTGCAGGTCAAGCACATAACTAAATTACACATTTTTTGAGATACTTGCGGTGAACATCTTTGAAATAGTCTATAAAAGAAAAAATAATTCTTTTACAAAAAAAACTTTGAAGAGCTCTCCTGTAAAGTTGCGGTTTTTTAGTTGCGTCACTATTCAATTAAGGCGACGCTCTGTGGAAATGCTATTATAGTTCCGTCCACATCTATAAAAATCACATTTCCCTCTCTGTCTAACCTATCTTCTAGAGTGAAAACTATTGAATGTATGAGAGCCTAGAAAGGACAACCATGTACACAGTGATAGGTGAAACTAGGACATTGGTCCTCCAATTTTGATATAAACAATGTACAGTTAAAATGTGCGATAATTCAATAACCATATTCCTCAAGTAAATATGGACTTTGTTCTTAATTAAGGAAACTAGCATGTCCAGTGTCGAAGCAAAACTTTGTAGCACCAAGATTGTTGTAGCCCTTTTTACAAAAGAAAATTCGCAAATTTAAAATGAAGACAAAATGTGATTTTTGAAATAAACTCCTTAGAAATAACGTTAAACAATAAGAGTCCAGTCAAGGATACGATTAGAAACCGTGCTGCCATCTGTGGGTAGCTTATGAATATATTTCGTGGAAAATTCACGCTCCCCCCCCACTTAAGATTTTTTTTTACAATTAAAACCATTTTCTCTTCATTTGAACGAAACTCTTACCCATTTCGTCATCGCCGTGATCGTATAGTGGTAAGTACATTGCGCTGTGGCCGCAATAACTTACCACTATACCAGGTTCGAATCCTGGTCACGGCATGTATGTTTTTAAAATGATAAAAATATTGATCTATGTAACAATCATCTATTTCGTCATTTTCATGAATCCATATTTTTGGAAAGTACTGTATACTTCAAATCTTGTCCGTTTCATGAGCTTTAAAAATTATCAGCAGTTTTAATTATCAAATATAAACTAGAGGTAATTATACTTGATGATACCCAAAACTTTTATTTTAAAAAAGTAATAATCAATTCGTTATTCGAATTTGAGTTGGGGAGGTAATCAGATTTTAATTCAAATATGTCGTGATAGACAAACATTGGTCATATCAGTAAGATGGAAATGGCTAGCTGCAGAAATGGAAATACTCTACAATAAAGGTGCATCACTTAAAGTAGTTATTTTGTGCAAATTTCAAAAGCTCCTTACTACAATAGTCAATTACTACCATTTTGCTCTGATTAGTTCATTTATTTCTTATAAGTGAAAAATTATTTTAGTATTGGCATTTTTGCCTGGAATGTTTAAAACAGCCCAACATCTTATTAAGGTTTAGCAGATCAATTTCGTTCTTAGAAAACACATAATGTTAAGAAAAGCACATTTTATTATTTCCTGGCCCTCTCGCCCTGGTGCTGGCGACCCTTCCTACATGAGGGCCGATAGATTAAAATATCTTAAAGCAACTAAAATGTTAATATCACGATTCATGTCATGTTTGAAATATTTTGTTTGAAAAGGAGGTTGTAATCCATGGATAAAACATATGTGCAAAAGAGAAGACTAAAATACTTTAAGATTTTAAGAAAAGTGAACTGAGGTAGCATATGTAAGCTCAATTTTTTTAAAAAGGAAACCAACTTTTATTAATATAAATAACCACATTTTTTAAAGCATAATTACAGGATTGTAACTACACAAAATCAAAAATGTAAAAACAATTGTGTTAACAATTCAATCATATAAGCATTTTGTAAATATAGAATTAAGATGTAACCCGATGGACTGTGAATACCAAAATGAACAAACAGCAGCCGAGTCTCAATCAAAATGTTCAATGAACAAAAAATTATCTCACAATTTTCAAAATAGAAATAAATCAACTAATGCATCCTAAGATAATAAATAAAAACTATATACAAGAAGTACTTTTAAAGAGTTTTTAGAATCACAATTATGTTTTAATAATATTTGATCCCTACTATTTTTGTTTGAAAGGCACTAAATGGATGTTTCACCAGAAAATTAAAGATGCACAAATTTAAGCTTCTAGTATAAATGGATTCTAATAACTTAATGATGTACAGCACCAAATATGATAAACTAAATGATATTCCAACTTTGACTCTGAATTGAGCTTTAGATAGCTGAGAGCAAAAGATTAGTTTGGTTTCATTCTGTCTTTTATAAAATGTTAACACAACTTAGTAATGTATGATACTGACAATATTTAGGTTCAGATGAATTCTAGTCTACTAACCAAATAAAATAATTTCTTTTTCAAATGTAATGCAGGGTTGCAATACTTTCAGTTACTTCATATTTCTTTTCTTTGTGCATACTAGTTCACTGAGAATGATTACTCTTTTATTAAAAGACAAAATTCTAACATGCATACAAAAAACAGCTAATTAAGAGAGTAACTGAAAATTATGATCTGAAGTTTAATCCCAATCACAGCCAAATGAAGTGAACTGTGTTTTATTACCATGATTGGCCTCAAGTTCAGTTAAATGTAACATTGTGGATGCAGAAAAGGAAGTTAAATTTTAAAATTACTTAATGAAACATATTTAAAGGAAAAACTATGTTGTGCAGTGATTTATCTTAAATGCAGTAAGATTGAACCTTAAAAGGAGGTTGCTGGTGGGAGCATCTCGTGACCATAGGTCAAATGTCCAGACATGACCACCCCAGCATCTGCTACAAAGTATAGGTATAAAAAAGCAGGAAACATTTTGTATGCTTGGTGCAACAGTAAATATTTTTAAATGCAAAGAATCTTAAAAGGACGAACATGGATAAGCGGATTTTAACTTTCTCATCTCATGGCACCTTTGAACATATTACTAAATTTCTGAGACACACCAAAAAATATAATTTTCAGCATGCTGACAAGAGATACAATTTTGATTTATGTAACTTATGTTAACAAAAAGTATTAACTATCTTTTTTGCTTCACAGTTGCTTTTAAAAATATTTTTGAAATAATTTATTCATTGACTTTTAAATGTTGCATCTGAATATGGCATGTATGAAAGCATTCACTTCACATGCCTAGCACTGGAATATACTTCTGTGACAAGGACAAAATTGTACTTAAAATTATAAAACATTATTCCAAGAAAACCTATTGGATTGATGCAAAAGTTCATCCTGCTTTCGGCACAAGATGGCATTGCATCACAAAACCAGAGTGTTATCAACTTCACACATGTAAAGTTTTGATGTTGTATGAAAGAAGGAATTTCAGCGAGTACTTGGGGAAAAAATGTGTTATGTGGTTGTTTTTTAAATTTTGTTAAGAATTAAAAAAATGGCAGAAAATAAGGAGCATATGCTTTTTTATTTCCGAAATGGCAAGAATGTTTTCGCAGATGCAAAAGATATGTTGTGTATGGTGAGGGTGCCATTGACGATTGTATGTGGGTGACTATGTAAGTGGTTCAAAAAGTTTCGTCACCTGGATCAGTTCTTTAGCCAAAAACTTCAGAAGTTCTATGAGCGTGGGATTATGCAGTTACCAGAGAGATGGAGAAAGGTTATCGAACAGAATGGCATACTATATTGATTAAATGTAATTTTTAGTAAATAAAATTTTTCTTCAATTTTTGTCCAAAAAATGGAATGAACTTTTGAATTAACCTAATATAACACTAATAATAAAAACTAATAACTTTTGAATAACTAATATAAAACTTTTAAATAGGCATTTTTGAAATGCCACTCCTTAGATATTAGCACTTGGGGCCACAACCTGTGGTCCTCCCTTAGCTATGCCTCTAACGTATATAATTATTCTCATTTGATATTCTGATAGGTCTATGGCTCTAAATGGGCAGTGTGATGCAAGGGTCTCTCTGCCCCTTAAAAAAACTAAATTTTGTTACAAGCAAAATAATTTATATAAAGTGATAGGTCTTCACCCAGTTTTGTTCCAAAAGCTCTTTTAAATGCCCTTTGAAAGGTTAATGACATAATAACTAAGGATTTTAAATACATAATTCATTAATACGGCTTAATATTAACCAATGGCTGTATCACTGTGATTTTAACACTGACTTGATTATTTTGTCAAACATTGATAAATGAAATCAGAATTGAATGTTTTGGAAAGATATGGTAATAAATCAGTGTCTAAAACTGAAAACTATTAAGTAATTGCATCTTCAAATAATACAATTCTGTAGTCCTTTAGAACATCAGCTATAATCAGACTGGTCAAATTTGCAGGAAGTTTGGTTACTTTTGCTACGAGAAGGCTAATCAGATTGCGACCTGCGGCTTCAAGTGGTTTCCGAACAGCTATGCCTAGATTGGGAATCAAACACAGGCCAGCAAGCATTGTGAATATGAAACAAGAATTTGCATTACAAATATAATTTTAAGATTGAACTTGTTTTTAAATTTCGTCTCATTCTTTTTACTTCAAGCACAACAGACACTCCACAAGAACATACAAAATTCTAATATCTTGGCACCACCATGGCTCAGTAGGTTTGCACAAAGCCAATAACCTGAGAGTTGTAGATGGTCTAGGTTTGATTCCTCTCTGGGTGTATTTCACTCTTCCGTGTGTGCATGTCCAGATCCTCAATATCAAGCATACCAGTCAGCATATGTGTACTAATTATTTAATGAAAAAAATTTATACATTTTATACAGTTTTTAACATGTTTTGAAGATGGAACAAAAGTGACCACAGACAGACAAAGGAGACATCAGTAAAATTAATCAGAAATGACAAATGCAGTTCCTGTATCATATTTTGTGAAGTAGACAACATCGAAAGAGTTTAGTGAAGACAATACTTTTATATACATTCGTGAACAGTCATTTGGTGATGGTAGTCTGATTTGGTTCCCGTATAAATGAATACAAAAGCAATAAAAACGGACTATAACACGGGTTGAAATGTTGAATGAATAGATCAAAATGAAATATTATTCTTTAAATTTCCATTCTTGCCTGCACATAGGACATAGCTGCTGAACCTGTTGAGAAGTTAACCACTTCATAATACAGTGAATGTGGAAGCAGTGAGAGCATCTGCCCCAAACTAACGGACAATCGTCGCCAGGCATTTTACAGTCAGGACAACATCCATCGAATGGCATTCTGCAAATACCACAACTGTCATCATTTGCAATCCATCGCCATGTGGCGACAGCTGTGTAATTCTTTATTGATATTTTCATTCCCGAACAAAGTTCTTGAAATCGATGGCAAACAAAATACGTTTCGTTGTTGATATTATAGAATGGATGTAGTGCTTTACTGCTCTGGTATCGATTCCGCATTAGTGATATCTTTACCACACGTGCATCAAATCACTCTCACATTTAAATTTATTTTTCGATATTCTCTCTGAAAATCTCGTTCATTTCTTTTTTCTATTTTTACTTCTTACGTTTTTGAGAAAATTATACTCACGCTTTTGCAAAGTTATGGAAGAAAAAAATTTGGAGTTTGTTATAAAATCTATCACACACTTCACTGTGTCCGTGGTGACTCACGTGACGAAAAATAATCAAAAAAAAAGTTGTGGTTTGTTGATTTATGGAATAAACCTTGTGATGATGTAAGCTTGTTTCGGTTGAGCAATTTTCCTTCCGAATCTGACGTCGAGTTTACAAACAGATAGCGTTACTAAATGTCACATGCTTGTGAATTGCAAGGTGACGTATCTAAACTTCAAAACTGATTCATAATCTTCAGTTTTCTATCGAACTTGGGATTCTCTTTGTGTTCAGAGGTTATATTGTGGAGTTGCTCATTTAACTGAATAGTCTGATCTTTTTGCCATTATTTTAAAGTTTTTAAGCCCTTGACCGTCACGATGCCAATGGTAGGAGGAACCGGTGAAGTTCGTGAGCCCGATGAAAATATTCATCAAATTACTAGAGAGGTGAGTTTTTGTTCTCAACGGTTCTCTTGCCTGCCAAAAGAAATTTGATTATGAAAACAATTTACAGTGCAATTTAAACTGTTGTCTTTTTATGATGATTACAGAAAAATGTTAACTTTTATTCACCTTGATCAAAAGTAAGATGCATACATTCTTTGATAAAATTGTAAGCGTATTTCTTTTTATATTATTCGTGAGTGTTCTCCAGCTTTATCTTCAACAGTGATCGACATAAGTATGTAATTGGATAAATATGTTTTTACCTGCAATTAATGTATTATAAATAAATACAATGAATGCTGGTAATACAACAAGCAGTTGATGGGTGTTAAACTTTCATTCAGTTTCTGTTCTTCCCATTTTTTTCCAAACCTTAAAATCGTGCCAGTTCTTGAATTCATTGAAATATGCTACATAAAAATGAAAACAAACCTCATAGTATGCCCCTGCATTTTATTGTGAAATGGAGTCCAATTTTAAAATATGCAGTTTCATCTCCATAAAAGTGACAGCTAGGAAATATATTGGTAAACATTTACTATACGGTCACCCTTGGCGACTTTTTCAAAATATCGCCAAAATGGCGACTTCTTGCACGAGCGAGATCTAAAGAAAACAGCGTAGTGAAAAATGGGTAAAGATGTAGAATCCGAGACATGTTTGTAGCCAAGCAATTTTTGTCGCCATCAAGATGGCGTCCAAAGCCAGGATGTTATTAAAAAAACCGCGGACTTTCCTACGCGAACAACCTTTTGTATAGGGCAATAATGAACAAGGAATGCACAAATAAGCAATAATAAGTAAAAAAAATTAAAATAACGGTCTAATTAATCCTATGGATGTTCTTTAAAAAAACGTGGACTTTCCTACGCGAACCTTTTGTATAGGGCAATAATAAATGAGGAATGCACAAATAAGCAATAATAAGTAAAAAAAGAATAGAAATAACAGTCTAATTAATCCTGTGGATGTTCTTAAAAAAACGCGGACTTTTGTACGCGAACAACCTTTTGTATAGGGCAATAATAAATGAGGAATGCACAAATAAGTAAAAAAAATAACGGTCTAATTAATCCTGTGGATATTCTTAAAAAAAAAACGCGGACTTTCCTACGCGAACAACCTTTTGTATAGGGCAATAATAAATGAGGAATACACAAATAAGCAATAATAAGTAAAAATAAATAAAACTTACGGTCTAATTAATCCTGTGGATGTTCTTAAAAAAAAACGCGGACTTTCCTACGCGAACAACCTTTTGAATAGGGCAATAATAAATCAATCACCTTCAAGCTCTCCAGTTTTGCTAATATATTCTATTGCGACCCGGTGATATATTCCGTTGCGACCCGGTTAAGCGGTAACCAATTACAATCCTTCTAAAAAGCTAAGACATCAACTAACACAAAAAGAATTCAAATTTTAAAACGGTAACCAATCATAGAACGCAAAACATCGATATTTTGTTAAAAAAATGCGTTCGTTAAAAAAAAAAGAAGCACTCTTTCCTTCCGAAAAACCAACCTTTTCCAAGGTCCAATAGGGTTGCTGCAATTCCTTGTCGGGTCGGATGGGGGTTACCATATAAAAAATTTATCGCCAATGTGGAAAAAATCGCGCCAAGGGTGACCGTACAGTAAATCTGATCCAATATATTTTTTATAAAGAAGGCAGTACCAAAATAAATAATTGAACTTTGATTAAAGAAGCAAGTCAGCAATATATACAGGTAACCCCTGTATAACACGGCACTTCTATAGCACTGATTCACTCTAACACGGTTCGAGAATTGGGAACATCCCCGTATAACATGGTGCATTTATTGAATGATTGGAACAATGATAAAAAAAAGATTTGCATTATGAAAGTTTAATTTAAATGGTGTAGCATGTGAATATTCTAAGATCTACACACGTGCATATTATCTCGAGATAAATTAAATAGAAAGTAACTTAGCTTAGAAGAGACATGGTGTCTCTTGGGGTTCCCCGCTCGTCATCAAAAAGAAAAAATTGTAAGAACACTTAACGCGTTTCTTCTCACAAAACTGCAAGGTCATTGGACTGAGGCAAAAAAAAGTGTGTTCTTCCTCTCTATGCTTTTTATCAGTTTTTCAGGGGGTCGCAAATCAGGGGAGATGGTCTTGTCAATCAAGGGAGCTGGACTTCCTGATTCGCTGTTTTTAAACTAGCTCATCTGTAATTTGTTAGACGGACACACATGACATGCCATGACGTAACTTTCTGGAAGATCCTTAGCATAGTTACTGGAGCGAGGGAGAAAACGGAATTGAGAAATAAAGGACTTAAAAATAAATGGCATCACTGATCTCGTAGCTGTCACTCAGAGGATGAGGATATCTTGCCCAAAAGAAAACACCCTCAGTTAAAATAGTACTTAGTGATGACGAAGAAAACATTGTTTAATTCATAAAAATTTTCTTAAGTAATACATATTAATAATTATGAAAATATAATAGCATGCTTTTAAATTTTTGGAACCTAACCCCCCTTTTCGTACTAGTTCTTTGTTTCGTATAACACGGATTCGCATAACACAGCAATTTTTTGGAACGTAACTCCCGTGTTATACGGGGGTTACCTGTATATACTCAACTGGTACAACCACTCGAGTCTGATGGATGCCCACCTGATACAAATGGTTTCTGACTCCTATTTTTTGGCCATTGTTAAAACTCAAACTCAGAAAAGATTTAATTATTTTCTGAATAAAATTCAGTACAGCTTTGATATGAAGACTAGTGGCAATGCTTTTGGTGTGTATTTTGTAGCGAGTTGTGGCAGGCAAAGGCTTTGCTTCATTAGGATTATGGCAACATTGCATAGTTAAAATTTTCATTTCTGGCCCATTTTCGTTCTCTAATATTTTGTAAGGTTCCTTTCATTTTTTTTTTGTCCTATAATTTCATTTGTCCAAAAATTTCCCAATTGTTTTCAGTTTCCTGTAAATTTTAAGAATTAAAACTTTCAGTTTGTATTTTAAATACAGTGCAGTCGCATCAGGTCGAATAGTTTCTTTTATTTAAACATCTCATTAAATTTTGTAAATCGTTATCTTTTTCATTTTACTATAAATTTCTGTGTTCTTTCGCGAAATTCAATGTTTAATTTTTCTGGTGGAGAGCAACTTTTGCAAATAAGAAAGCTGCTAATCGTTTATTCCTGGGACTTTTTCCATTTTAAAAATTATTTTCGTTGATTTTTTAATTATTTTCCGCCAAGCCCCAAACGGTGTTTTTGCTAAGAAATTCTTCCTTGACAACATAAAAAGCATGCCATAAGACACACCTAAAACTTTACCACAAAAAAGTCTATCAAAGCTGTACCTGAAATTCAAACTCTTCATTGCACATAATTCTATCTACACAATGCTGTATTCCCATTATAGCATCTCATAGTTCCCTGATTTCTGGGGCCCAAAATTCTTCCCTTACATAAACTGACTGTTGGTATGTAATTCTTCCTGATGTATGTATCTGAAGAGCTTTTGACCAGATGGAGTTAAGGGTGCCCAGTGTCCTCTTAGAGGTCTCTTCATTAAAGAGTAATTGAGGGGTAGGTGACCTTGATTAATGATCCCTTGACAGGGTGACCTGCTGATGTTTTGGTAGAGAATGCATGTCTGCTCCAATAAAACCGTGTAACTGAAACTTGTTGATTTAAAATAATGTAAATACTGTAAATTGATTATTAGTTGTGTTTGTTGTGAAAGCTGTTTTGTATATGAAATCCACTCGCCATGATTTAAATTTATTTTTAAATAATATATATTCTAATTATTTTACTCATTTGAATTGTGATATTTTCATAAAATACTTTAATTTAAATAATTTTTTCACTTTTGACTAGATAAAAAATGATGTTCAGTCAAAGACTGGTCTTTTGTTTGATGAGTTCACTCCTGTCAAATACAGAAGCCAACTGGTCAATGGAACCAATTACTTTATTAAGGTAAGGAATTTTTGTAAACTGAAGCATTGTTTCTCATTTCCACTATTCATGTTGCTTGATGAAACTAATTCATTTCTTTGGGAAAATTATTAAATGTGAGGTACTGATATTTATTAAAGTAGATCCCAAACTTTCATGAGAGCGTGGGTTGAGTCTTGCATTTCTAATTTTAAAAATTAATTTTTGGTTAATCTTTTTATATCATGTAATGAAACCCCAAAATACTTCTCTTTGATACATTCTATTTACAATTCTTTTTCATTTTTCATTCAAGTTTCTAGGCAGGCTTTTTTATTCTATGTTGCACTCCTATCTCAAAAGCCTGTGACCCAAATTCTAAATTTGTTGATTGTACACCTTTCTCATATTCTGCTTGTTTCTACATCTACTTTTCACCTTCTGTCACTAACTTCCATGCAGTTCAGATGTCTCACTCAATGTTGACAAAAGCTTATACCAGTGGGAGTGTTGGGTGTTTCACAGAGTTTCCTCTGTGTATGACACCCAATAAGTACAAGAACAAAACCTAATAAGTTCAAGGAAAGCACACCTTAATTCTAAGTTTGTGGTTAATGAATGTAATTGATTAGAAGATATAACAAATTACAGCAGTGAAACCAGTACCACATAAGCATAATAATAATAAACACCACAGATGGGAGTATTCAAATACAAAATTACCTGTGTATTCGAAACTTAAAAGTATCCATTATACTCGATTCTTTCTCGCTGTATTCAAATACAGTAGTATTCATCAAAAGTATTTGAATACCAAAGCATTCATCCTAAATATTCAAATACCAAAGTATTCAAATATCACAGTAGTATTGGAAGCATATCCATGTTGGTCATGTGTAAAAAATTATTGTTTAGAGGTAAAGCAATTAACAATACAATAATCCTCTGGTTTCCTTTTCCAATACTTTCCCTTTGGGATTAATCCCAGACCGTCACCAATATCCCGTTGTGTTGCTACAATGTGACATTAATTAAAATATCTACCTACCTTTTCCAATGGATTTGAACTTTTTATTCACTATGTCACAATTCCAGTGCACTAATCATAATACTGGGAAAATCAGAACATCAAAGTGCAAATCAGCTAACAGCAATATACAAGGGTTATTCGGAAAGTAAGTTCCGTTACTGTGTAAAAAAGGAGACAGATATGGACAAAGATACATATTTAATAACGATTTACAAACATTTCACTACTTTTTGACATAGTCACCCAGCACATTAAGGCACCTTGTATCCTATCGAGATACAAGGTTTTGTATGCCAGCATCATAGAAGGTGACCGCCTGTAAGGTTAGCCAGGATGTTACGGCATCTTTCACTACTTCATCGTCATCAAAATGCTGGCCACTCAAGAATCGCTTCAAGTGCAAGAATAGGTGAAAGTCACTTGGGGCCAAGTCAGGGATATACAGCAGATGATTCATTTGTTCCCAACCAAAGGACTCAATGAGATCTTGAGTCACACGAGTGGTATGTGGCCTGGCATTGTGCAACAAAATGACACTATCACTAAGCAAGTCGCGTCTCTTGTTTTGAATGGCATGTCGCAGCTGTTTCAATGTTGCATCATAAGCAGTGGCATTGACGGTTTTATCTCTGGGTGTAAAATCCACCAATATGACATCTTTTCTGTCCCAGAAAATGGTGCACATGATTTTGCACGTTCATTCTGCCTGAATTGAACAATCGAACCCATCTTCTAATCATCCCCCCACTCATAACTGTATCTCTGTATAACACACAGATTTGCCTATGGATTTCGTGTGGTCACATATTCCTTGCATTCAAAAAGCAAATTACAGAACAAATTTCACAGTCGGCGAGACCTTCTATAGTCTTAAACATCTTTAGCGCAAGATTTTCAGGTGTCAGTGTTTCACTGTACGAACTTTTCTGTTATGACGCATTCTTTAGTCATTGAGGATGCGATACAGCATAGGCAGATTAGCACCATCTGTCGGGTGCGGGAATTATTACATTCCAGAATTTACTTTCCGAATAACCCTCTTAATAGCCTTATATTGCAGTTGGCTTATTCTTTCTGCCGATTAATCATTTTTTGTTTACATGTTTGAATACGTATTCTATCTATACTTAAAAGTACTCATATTTCGATTATTAGAAGTATTTGATTTTGTCCACCTAATAGAAACTAGACTTGAGTCAGCCTGACCCAATTTGTAGGCCAATAATAGCCTTAACACTGTTGGCTGATTCTTTCTGTCAATTAATCATTTTTGTTATCATATTTGAATACTTATTCTATACTTGAAAGTACTCAAATACCAATGATTCTATTCTTAAAAGCACTTCGTTTTGCCTATCTAATAAAAACTAGATTGCGTTAACCAAACCCAATTTGTGCACTCATGTTAATATTTAACACATGATTTTCTAAAAAGTGCACAGCATTTAAAATTTGTTTTCCTGCAGGTAAAGCATGCACCAACCCAGCATTTGCACTTGCGTGTTCATAGAAGCTTCCAAGGAGATCTAACACTTTCAGCCTTCCAGTTGGATAAAAAGTTGGAAGATGAACTGGAATATTTTCAGTAAAAGCATATTTCAAGCATTTTCAATTGTTGAATAATTTCATATAGTGTTTTTATTGTTTATTTTTTAAATTTACTCTGAAAGCTATTTATGAATGCCATTGCATTATATGGAAAAATAACTTATCTTGTTTAAAATACATTAAAAGCTAAAGAACTTATTTTTCCAAAATTTGCTTGACAATGATTCTGAATACTATTTTGTATTATACAAGAAAATTTAAAAATATTTTTGTTCAGGTGAGCCATCAATATTGAATTGGTTTTATCTAGAAATTTTTTTTTCAGAGATAATTACTTTAGACAGTTTTTCTTATAAGGGTCCTCTTATCAGTTGTAAAAAATACTTCTGTGTATTTATGTACTTAGTATGTAAAACTGGATGCACTAAAGGAATTTTTGTAATCCTTATTTTGAGAAAATTTTATGTAATTTTTCACATTCAAGGCATTTGAATAAATATTTTCTTAAAATTTATGAGCCACTATGCATTTTCTCCATTTTAAAACTGAAATGCAATTTCACCAAAAATTGCAGCATGTTTTAGTCGAAATTTTCATAATTTTTTATGCTGCTGTCTTTCAGGTTACACTTCAAGTTTAATTGCAAATCAGTATTTGAAAGTGATTATGCATTAAAGCATTCATTGACATTCTTTGAAACTCATTTAAATCAATTCTCAAGCCTTTTAATTTGAATTAGTGTCCTGAATTATCTACAAAATCTCATCTATAACTCCTTTCCCATCCAAAATCATTTGTAAATTTTACTAAATTTTTGTGAAAGGCAACCAATGAAAGTGAATCAAAAAGTCAAGTGCTTAGAAAATCATTTCACTAATGTGTTCCAAGGATTTATGACTTAAAATGATTGAGAATACCAGGGCTACGACAGGCGAATAAATGGTGACTTTTTTCTGACCTTGGCAACTAAGGCTTCCTTTTTCTGCAAAATCATCTTGAAAGCTTTTATTTTTCAATTTTTGTGACTGAAAATTTACCATAGGTTAACGAAAATTAAATCCCTCCCCCAACATTCCTTAAACAACAGCACAAACTCTTGTTTCAGTCATGAATTCATGTCTTTTACTTCATTGGGGGAAATGTTTGTCTTTAAACTACTGCTATCCAATGGGCATCAAAAACGTTTGGTAAATATAAACATTCAGATCGCTTCAATGAGTTGCCCATGTAACAGTGTAAAATATTTTTCTTTTTTAAATGTACTGTTAACTCAGCACCAAGCTACACAAAGCCTTCCTACTTCTCCACACTACAAGTTATGAAGACCCTGCACCAAGGACATATCTGCTAGGGCATTTAAAACTGCTTCTAAAATAAGACAGAAGACTAATTTTGCTACTTTTAAGAACTTATGTTAATCAAGCTGCTATTTCACAAATGTTTTGACTAGCAGTCCCGCAATACTTAAGAACATAATTGTGGAAACACAAATTTGTATTTTTTGCCATGAATTTACTAGAAAACATTTAATTCAATTTATAATCAACTAAGATAACAAAATTCCCAAGTGAAATTGATTTAGTTGTTCCTGCAAAAGTCAAGTTCTCATTGTTTTACTGTAAATAAAATAATCTATTAGCTTTCATTAATCAAGGGAGTTAGTGTTTAGATTTTAGTGAAAACTGCTTTTTTACCTCATTTCAATAAAGATTTTTTGGTTCATTTCCATTATCTGAACTGACTTCATTTATATTTTGAACTAATAAGTATCAGACAGGACCTGGTTCGAAACCCAGTCTGCACATCTATTTTCATTGTCTAGAATACGTTTTAAACATCAGGTGTCAGTTTTATTAGCTGTCTTGCAGAATATGTGACATGTATGAAACGATACCTAAAATTAACCCCTAAAATATTCGCCTCAGATAAATCTCTTAACCTCCCAGAATAACGTTATCTTTTCAGCCGCTAGTCTGTTTTATTGCTACAGCCACATGTCTTATATTTTGTCACCTCTTGAACTTTTCCCACCTCTCTAACCTTGACTTAAAACAGATCCACACACTCAAGATGTTCGTTTCTTCCCTTTCCGATCGCGGTAACCTGGTTAGAGGGAAGTACAGTAATCCGGCAGATATCAGACCAGAGGACTGCCGGATTAGTGGAGGTTCATTTAAAAAAACGTATTTTAATAGCAAAACCTGTTTATTGCACAAAATATTACAAATACATATATGAAAATGGACATTAGTGTGGTAAAAATAATTACGAAATGACGCGTACAGATCGCTAGACTGAGCCTAGTGTTTACGTTGTGCTAAGATCACTGACACCGACATGCAGTGACTTGTTTCCCTTTCCCGGTCTCGCCCTTCTCAAAACGCCGGACTACTGGAGGTGCCGGATTATAGAGACCACTGTATTTTAATTAACGTCGGCTCTGGTAACCTGGTTAGAAGAGTAGCGGATTAGCAGCCGGAGGGTTACGAGTCCGAAATTATATAGATCCAATCAAATACCGTCGTGTATATGGGGCTGGTGCACGTTAAATCTGTCGTGGCCTCGAATGCCCTCACGTTGGCGTCGTGTGGAGAGGGGTGCCAGTTCAGGTTTGACTTCGTCATCTGACTGGTTCACAATTACGAGGTATACTCGGATTTTTTCAGGAGCCGCGGTAGCTCGGTTGGAGGAGTAACGGACTAGCAACCGGAGGGTTGCGAGTTCGAATCTAACCAAAGACCGTTGTGTAAAGCGAGATGGTGCACGTTAAATCTGTCGTGGCCTCAAACGTCCTCAAGTTGGCGTGATGTGGAAGTTTGGAGAGGGGTGTCAGATCAGGTGTGACCTCGTCATCTGACCGTGGTTCAGAATTATGTGGTGTTGACCTTTCAATAGCCCGTTGTGGTGCTCCAGTGCGACGTTAAATGCCTACCAACCTCGGATCTTTCTCTTCGGGTTTGATCCCGGACCATCGCCAATAGCCCGTTGTGTTGCTTCAGTGCGGCATTAATTAATTACCATTAACCGTCCCTAGGGGGGGGGGAATTTCAATTAACGTCACACTGGAGCAACACAATGGGCTATTGGTGACGGTCCGGGATCAATCCCAAAGGGAAAGATCCGAGGACAACACCACGTAATTTTGAACCACGGTCAGATGACGAGGCAACACCTGAGCTGGCACCCCACTCTCCAAACTTAACCGTCCCTAGAAGAAACATGAATTTCCTCCAAAGCTCGATGAGCTTCAGTGATCATGTTTTTCTGCCCAAGGAAACTCCCACAATCCTGCTCTTAATAACAGACTTAAAATAATTTTGTGGTATTTACGAAATGCAATTTTTCCCGCAACATATTACCCCCAAAATTTTTGTCAAATTAAAAATTTGTAGGTAGGAGTATAACTCACTTCAAGAAGTTCATGGCCAAATATGGCCCTTGCGTCCAAATCATCTTCAAGAAATTTGGATTTTAAAAAAGGATCACAGTGGAGTGGCATTCATATAAGCCCGGCATCCATTAATAAGAAAGGGTCGCGGTAGCCCGTTTGGTAGGGCACGGATTGGCAACCGGAGGGTTGCGAGTTCGAAACTCGATAAAACCAAAGTAGGTAGATGCCTAATTAAGATCGCAATGGGCTATTGGCGGGATCATACCCGAAGGAAAAAGTCTGAAGACAGTACCACGTAATTTTGAACCACGGTCAGATGAGGAGGTCATATCTGAACTAGTATCCCACACCAACGTGAAGACATTTGGGGCCACGATAGATTTAACATGCACCAGCCCCCACATACCAGACAGTCGTATCGAGTTTCAAACTCGCAACCCTCCGGTTGTCAATCCGCTGCTCTTCCAATCGGACTACCGCGACCCATGCTACTGAAGGATCAATGTAACTTGACAATGTTAGAAAATTAACGCGCGCGCGCGGATGCCAGAGATGTGCATTTTTGAATTCTAATTATAGTAAGAAAAGTATGTCTAAAGAAAATATGAGTATTTTCAAAAAACCTAGAATTTATAATTTAAAATTATTTTAGCAGAAAATACTTTTTCGTGTTACTGTCAAAATTTAGTTCCTGATCAATGGAGGCTGGATCCTAACTGAATTGCCAAACACTGCATATTCTTTTCTGTGCCTCTGACCGACATTGACCCTTGTTGGGAGGAGTGTACCGTGAAATAATTGTTTCTTGTGAATTAATACTAATTTCCTTTTCCTGTGATCCATTGAATGTGCAACCATTTTCAAGAGAAAAAACATGGAACCAAAGAGCGGTTTTGTAATTGCATTTGGGTCTTGACAAAGCAAATCCTAGATCAAACAGCCGTCCTGTTCGAGATTTGAAATCCTCAACTTGCCTGCGAAATATATATCTGAAGTATAATCTTTCTCATTAAGGCTATTTGTAAATTGTATATCAACTGTGGATACTATTCCTACCCACGGCACTACCCATCGCATCTTCTCAAGAAAAGTAACGGGACGCGGTAGCCCAGTTGGTAGAGTCACAGATTTGCAACCGGAAGGTTGCTACTTCGAAACTTGATCCAACCAAAGACCATCGTGTACGTGGGGACTGGTGCACCTTAAATCTATCGTGGCCTCAAATGTCCTCACGTTGGTGTGGTGTGGAAGTTTGGAGAGTGGGGTGCCAGCTCAAGTGTTGACTTCGTCATCTGGCCGTGGTTCAAAATTACGAGGTATTGTCCTCGGTTCTTTCCCTTCGGGATCGATCCTGGACCATAAATTCAGCTATGCAAGAAAAGTAAGAATTCAAAATTTTACTTTTCAGTTGTAAATCGAACAGTATATTTTATATCAATTTGAAATCCCGTCATATGTTCGTTAAACATGTATATGTCCTGATTTGATTTTCATAGTTCGAGTTTAGTAGATTGTTATTTGAAAACAAAATCGTTTTTTGAGTTGGTTCACTTCTATGAACTCTAGTAACAGCGCAGCATTGGTAACTGGGGATCCCGAAATTGTTTGAAAGCAAAAAAAAAGAAATCTGGTGTTTCGCTCTAGACAACCTTATAAGTCAATGCCATTGGTAGGTAGGAAGTTAATTAGCAATGCACTGGAGCAACACAACTTGCTATTGGCGACGGTCTGGGATCAATCCTGAAGGGTAAGATCGAGGACAATATCTTGTAATTTTGAACCACTGTTAGATGACGAGGTCAACACCTGAGTTGGCACCCTACTCTGGAAGCTTCCACTCCAACGTGAGAACATTTGAGGTCACGGCAGATTTAACATGCACCAGCCCCCATGAACACGACGGTTTTTGGTTGGACCTAGTTTCGAACTCGCAACCCTCCGGTTGCCAACCCCTTACTCTTCCAACTAGGCTACCGCTGCTCTTAATTTTTGTAGCGTTGGTTAAATTTGCCAACATTCAATTCCCATCTCGTATTTACAGAAGTTGGACTAAATTATATAAACACTGAATATATTTAATATTTTTATTAATAAAGAGTTGAACAACTTTTCCCTTTTAATACAGTTTATATTCGTTTTGAAGATATTTATTAAAGTTAATCTAAAATAATACAATTTAAAACTGCTTTTAAAACTAAAAGATAAATTTTAAAATCACTACCCTCTTACGAGAGGAAACCCTACAAAATGATTCAAATTAGCTTTTGAATTTTGATAATAAACCGAGAACACAATGATCACTCATACACCATTTGGGATGAACCAAGGCACAATTTAGAGTAGTATTTTAGAAATTGTTTTATAATTCATACACACATACAAATTTTGAATACATCTTTGAAACTAAGAAAATGCGTTGGATTCCAGTCTCTTTCAATGAAAAATTAACATGTATTTTAGAATATTTTTTAATCATTTCAACAAATTCGGCCCTTTATTATTGAGGTTACAAAAATTGCCATTTAAAATATATCAGACCTTAATACTGGTGGCGTGATACAGGCGGATTCTGAATGGAAAAACAGATGAGAATACGATCGCAAGAAACATCTTTTTTTACAAAGATCTACTTTTCTGTAAAAAAAGAAGACTCAAGAATACTGAACCATTATCAATTGGCGATAATTTCTATCGCTAATAATGGCGATAATTTTGGAATATGGTAACCCGTCGTTGGCGTATCAAAATAGCCATTTCACGATTTTCAGTCGCCAATTTGGCGATGAGAGTGTTTCGTGTTCTTGAGTTTTACCAGGATTTCAAAATTGTGTTTCATTCATCCTCAGGTAATGTTCCCTAACATCGCCATGGCGGGATTCCGCCAGTGATTCCGTACTAGTGTCTTCTTCCACTCCATTTATGTCCCAAATCTTGTTGAGTTCGTCTTCCAAGTCCGTGAGCCTAGATTCCGTGTCCTCTTTGTCGATGATGGAGGACTTGTCTGAAATCTGACACAACCGACTTGGACCTGCGACGTCATTTAAGTGGCATGTGGACGTGTGAGGCATGGTCTGCAGTGTCAGGTTCTGGAAGTCCCTGACGCTGAGTTCCAGTATGGTGTTGTTCTTCTCGTTCTCTTGCTCTTCGTCGAAATGCAGGGCGTCCAGGTCTATCGTCGTAATCAGGTGTGGGTGATGTGGCGATAAATGCTGTCCTCTTTTTCTGCGTGTCGAGTTTTCTAGAATCATCGACTTTTCTATTTCGACGGCCACGTTGGGAAGAGGACGGTGGGTGTTCGAAGGCAGGAACGATGTCAATAGTCCACCGATTACTGAGAGGAAGCCGTATATTGCCAGGGGAAAGTAGTTGGTCTTGTCGACTTCCTGGAAAATATTTAAATTTATAATTTTATCAAATAAAAGGCAGAATTTGCTGCTTTTAACTCTTAAGTTAAAAATATTTTAAATAAAGACCGAGAAAAAGATTCCAGGGAAACTCTTTTCCCTTAACTCTTTAAGTGGTTTCGACGAGGTATCTCGTCCATCAAGATCTGACCAGTTTTGCTAATGACGAGATATCTCGTCCATCAAGATCTGACCAGTTTTGTTAATGACGAGATATCTCGTCATCAAGACATTGCCGATTTTTTCGGATGACAATATCAAGATATGGTCAGTTTTCATCTAATGTAGAGATGCCTCGCCGAGACAACCACGATGACGGTAAACCCTCCCAAGTGTTTCGACGAGATATCTCGTCCAAGATCTGGTCGATTTTGTTAAGGACGAGGTATCTCGTCGAAACAAAACTGTTCTATTACTCCAAGGGGAATGAAGATATAAGTAGGGAAAACAAATTGTCCCTTGGCCAGAGCTAGTGACAGTTTGGAGCAGGTTTTTGCACCAGAGGCTAGCCTGTACAGGTCAGTTTTCGACTGGAAGATAAACCACCAGGAGGGTTAAGCTTGCAGTGTTGGCAGCTATTTTACTTAACGCAAAATTCATTCTGAAGTTATAAGTACCATTTACAGTACTTTTTATGGCTTAATGCCTGTCTCAGGAAAATTCTCAAGGGTGTTCAATAAACACATGAAAGATTATTTTAAAATTTTAGACGCATTTAACTGTATTTTCTCCATTTGTGCTAGCTCTTTAGAAGCAAGGCTTACAAACGGACAAGCCTATACATGCATGAAAAACAACCTAAAATTCAATTACCGTAAATTTAGTATTAATGAAATATTCATGACAGTTGTATTGTTAAACAGAGGTGTTCTCAAACGGTGGTGAACTGGATTATTTCAATTAGATATTGATCCAAGATATAAACTTCCACACTCCAAGTATCTTAAACGAAAAATGCAGAACATTTTGTTGACATTTCATTTAAATTACAAAACAAAATTTATATACAGTCCCCGTAGAGTAGTAATTCCAATTAGTAATTTCTTTCTCCTGTCTCATTAATAAAAGACGAAAGGTTCCATGGAAACTCGCGGAGATATAAAAGAACAGATTTTTTTATTTGGAACACTTTCTATGTGAAATGAAAGCTTGAACTGAACGCCTCAGTGATTGAACAAAAGTTACAAAACACTATCACAAAGATAATAGTTTTGATTTTTATTTTATATTAACTCAGTGACCAAACACCCCGATATGGAAACGTATTCTCAGGACACACTCTTGTGCTTTATTTTGGCAAACCAATTTCCGACTGGTGTCAGATTCATCTAAAAAGGTTTGCCATTTGCAGAATGATGAGGTGGAGCTCCGTCACATGCAGAGGGAGGGACTACACCTACATTGAATCCCAAGTTAGGTGACTGACCCTTTATGAAATAAAAATTTCCCTATGGTGTAGGTAGGTAGTTAATTAACGTCGCGCTGGAGCAACACAACGGGCTATTGGCGACGATCCCGGATCAGTTCCGAAGGCAACACCTCGTAGTTTTGAATCACGGTCAGATGATGAGGTCAACACCTAAGATAGCACTAAACTCTCGAAACTTCCACATCACGCCAACATGAGGACATTTGGCCACGACAGATTGGTTGGACCGAGTTTCGAACTCGCGACCCTCCGGTTGCTAATCCGTTACTCTTCCAACTGGGCTACCGCGGCCCAGATTCATACCAAATACCCAAAGTTTAGCTTGCACCTGTATAAAATTTTATGTTCTTCCCTTAAAACAATCGTCGTTGATCTTTATTATTAAAAACACGATGAAAATATTTTTGAACCTGCAAAACAGAGTGTATATAGCAGTATAAAAGCCTTTCTTGTTTTCCCATACTCCGAGGAATGTATTTTAATAAATTATCCAGTTATTAATCATCATGACCAAAAATTATTTAGCAGTTCAATTTTAAACTTGCAAGATTCGGCGGGAGAAAATCCCCATCCAAATCTATTAAATTTTATTTTATACTTCATTGGTTTTTAAACTTGATATAAATTTGTTATCTATGATACCTTTTAAATCACACCAAATTTCATCTGTTGTAAATATTACCGTTGACCATAAAACTCATAATTTTTACCCTTTTAAATTAGTATTTTAATCTTAGTTGTCTTTAATGTAGTATACCTACTTGTGTATGCGTGTTGGCTTGACTACAATAAAAATTTTAACTGTTTCATTGGGTTGCATTCTGACTTGTGTTTGGCGCACCCTATCCTTTTTTGGATTTTGCGCCAATTGACCCAAACCAACCTCTGAGGAATGGAATGGGATTTGAGGTTTTATGTCGTAAGGTCCAGAAACGGACAAGCTGCATCAAGCACAAGATAAAAAAATAAAATCGATGTCAGACTCTTCTGAGATTTCGGGTCCAAGTACAATGGTATGAACAACGTCATACAATGGAGGTGCCTTTGTGCTTGCCTGAGTCTTCTTGATTAGCATAAGGGAAAATCATAAAGTGGTTACAAATATCAATAACTAGACCTCTATTGAGTTGCTGTGGCTTTCCTGTGATGGAAATATCAAAGTGTTTGCTGCCAGTACTTCACCAGCCAATAAATAAATGGTCATGAGCTAGTTCATGAATTCAAATGAGGCATTTTCTGTCAAGTTAAATGTAGCTGGTGGTAGTGTTTCTAGAGGAATGAGTTTCCTGTTCGTATTCCGAACGTGACTTCACCTGGTTTGTTTTTCGAATACAATTTCAGCACTTCGCCTATAAAAATTCCAAAGAATGAATTCAGAATTGAAGAATGACAGTCGATTGGTTAACACCAATTAGATTAAACGCCAAAACGGCATTTTAAGGTAATCCCGACATGAATCATACTAAAACATTTGAGTAAAGGAAGTCAAATCTTCGCCTTGTGTCTGGTTTGTTTGCTCTGAAAATCCCTCATAGCGCAATTCGTCCTTTATGATTTCAACAGCATACGATTACAATGAGAATAAACCATTGATATTTCAAAAATTATTTTCATCGCCAGTTTTTATTGAGAAACGATGCATTTAAATAGATTAAACAGTTGTAGGTTTGAACTATAATTAAATATACAGGTCGGCCATTTTTTGTTGAAATCTTCAATAAATCTCTAGGAGTTATGTTTTTCTAAGTTTTATTTGGCCATCAGGAATTATGTTTTTACATAGATGGAAATAACTTAACTAAACTGCTGTTGTATTTTTTATCTCGTAAGTATAATAATATAGAAATAATTACCAATGTAGATACGTGAATTCCAATCATCCGTGCTGTTCTTGACCAAAATAAGCAGGAACCTAATCCGATAGCCCTGAAATATTTGGTGAATTGTGCTTATTACCATACGCAAACAATGAAATTCCAATCCACACATATGTTATTTTGTTTTATTTTTGAGTAAAAAGTTATGTATACGAATTTAATAACATTGGACATAATGGTAGATAGGTAGTTCAATTTACGTCGTACTGGAGCAACTAAATTTCTCTAAATAATTTTAATGATTAAGAGACGAAAATGTTTAACAATGCAAGGTAGGTAATTAATTAACGTCGCACTGGAGCAACACAACAGGCTATTGGCGACGGTCCGGGATCAGTACCGAAGGGACAAGATCCGAGGACAACACTTTGTAAGTTTGAATCACGGTCGGATGACGAGGTCAACACCAGAGCTAGCACCCCACTTTCCGAACTTCACCACGCCAACTTGAGGACATTTGAAGCCATGACCGATTTAACGTGCACAAGCCCCCATGTTCACAACGGTCTTTGGTTGGATCGAGTTTCGAAGTCGCAATCCTCCGATTGTTAATCCACGACTACCAACTTGGCTACCGCGGAACCCTAAACGTACCTCATGCAATATTTATTTTTCAAAATAATCATTTTGAAATCTTTTCCGTACAAATATCACACTTTCCGTCCTTAAACATTTCTCATTTTTCAACGTGCTGTCAACCGAGGTTTTCATCCTCATCGTTAATGGATTCTCATCGTCGTATATTCCACCTCCTTAAAATTATTAAAGCTTTTTCTAAGTTACTAAAAGAAAGTTATATAAATATTCTCTCATTTGATATTACGATGTCTAGGAGTGCGCTAGATGGTTTGGTTGGTTTAGTTTTATGACCAAAGAGCCATATTTGGTCAAGTTCCTCCAAACACAAGACGGACAACGTCAAGTAAATGGACATACACACATATGGAAAATTTTATTGGTACAGAAGAGAGAAATATATATATATATATATATATATATATATATATATATATATATATATATATATATATATACACACCCACGTAGATGCGTCGCCTACAACTCGCAGAATGCTAGCGCAGTGGTCAAACCCACTGAACCACTGCGACCCCTGGAGGATGAGACATAAGGGATCCCAACACCACTTGATGATTTTTGAAAAAAATGAAATTTTTTGTCATGTGCAAAATACATTCATAAAAGGAAGTGATTATCAACATTTTCCATCTCATGGTACACATAAACTAATTACTAAAATTCTGAGGAAGTTCAAAATTACGAGGTCTTTCCCTTTGGGATGGATCCCGGACAGTCACCAATAGCCCGCTGTGTTGTTCCAGTGCGACGTTAATTCAACAACTTACCTCCCTAAAATTCTGCAGCACACTAATATATCTATATTTGTCGATCTGACAAAAAAATAGGTATAATTTCGTTTGATTTAAAAAATAATTATAGTTGTCTGCCTTCTTGCCTTAAAGTGACTTAAGAATTTATGATACTTGATAATGAAAAAAAGATACTTAGAATTATTTATACAGGTACAAAAAATACGGGTATTACTTGAAATTATTTATGAACACACTTGTCAAAAGTTCATAACCAAGCCTTAGAAATGAAGTAAATTTTAAACAATTTAAACCGTTTGTCCATCCTTAAGGCACAACAGTTGAAAATCGTTTATATAAGGTTACACATCCTTATCCATTAGGTTAAAAAAAGCATTTTAGGCGCAGTTTCCTTCAAATGATTAAAACTGATCCCACAACGTTTATTAATATTAATTACTTTAAAAATTATAATACTTTTGTGAATACCATTTTAAAGTCAGTAACATTTTACTTAAAAGTTTGAAACCTTTAACCTTAACCCCCGTGTAAGTTAAAATTATGATTGTAAAAATATATCTAACTCCATGTTGGATTATAGAAGCATATTTACCTTACACCTGTCGGGAAAATCTTTAGTGTAAAGAAGATGCTTGTGACGATAGCAGATCGAATGCAGGCTTTCCCGATAACAGACAAGACTGGTGAGATCAAACCCAACCAATGAGAAAAGTCCTCTGAAAACAAATTTATAAATTTTAACTGTTGAACAGGTATGTCGGGGACCCAGAATACCAAATACCTAAATAATAAATTCAATTTTGAACTCTTAATAGAATTTGGATCACTCATAGTATTCAACAATATTTGAGCTGATTACACAAAACAAATAACACCTTCAGGTGGATCGGATCTTTCCCTTTGGGATTGATCCCGGACCGTCACCAATAGCCCATTGTGTTGCTCCAGTGTGACGTTAATTGAAATACCCAATACCCAACCCTTCAGGTGGAATATAACAATTCAAACTGAACTTTAGGGCCGCGGTGGCCCGGTTGGAAGAGTAACGGACTAGCAACCGAAGGGTTGCGAGTTCGAATCCAGCCAAACATCGTCGTGTACAAAGGGGGCTGGTGCACGTTAAATCTGTCGTGGCCTCAAACGTCCTCACGTTGGTGTGGTGTGGAAGTTTGGAGAGTGGGGTGCCAGCTCAGGTGTTGCCTCGTCATCTGACCGTGGTTCAAAATTACGTGATGTTGTCCTCGGATCTTTCCCTTTGGGATTGATCCCGGACCGTCACCAATAGCCCATTGTGTTGCTCCAGTGTGACGTTAATTGAAAAAATACCAAATATCAAACTGAACTTTTATTTTTTCCAATAGGAAAATTATATTATTAAACTCAAATAAACCATGGAAATTAAACCAGGAAGATATGCGACGCATTTTAAATAAAGATTTTAAAAGGAATTCTACAAATTTTTAATTGAGTACAATATGTTTAACCCCTTTATAATTGGAGTACTTCACTGTAAATTATTCTTTCTACAAAGCTTTTGACAGCTATTTTAATCATTTTGACGGAGAAGCTCGAAGAAGTTTGTGTGCGTGACATTAAAACAGTTTCTTCTGAGAAAAGATTCATTCGAAAAGCGGTTATTTTATCTGACTAAAATCTACGCAATACAAGCAGTTTCTTCAAATTCAGTCAGAGATGTGCAATGCAGAGAACTCATTGATAAGCTAGCTGATGTGTTGGTGCTTCAATGGGTCCGGGCCATTGTGACGCACTTGAAAATGAGAGAGCGGACTATCTCGCCAAAAAGAAAACCAAGATCATCCAAAAGCCGTTAATCCCTGTCTTTTCACACTTCGAAATTTTGGATAAAAGAGTTGTTCAAACACCGCCTAAAAGAAAGACTTGTCAATGCTGCCAAGGATAAATCTGGGGAATGCCTTCTCTCCTCCAGTGACTTTCCGAGAACTCTCCAAGAAAGGCTTCAGTTGTTGAGTTTTGTTTCCTGACTGGGCATTACTGTCTGCGTGCACACTTATTTTAATGTAGTAGTGTTGACTCTCCTGACTGTATTTTATGTAGTAGTAGACAACCTATGACGACTCAACACTTAAACACGTGCACCGCATTAAATAATTTTAGAAATAGAGTACAGAAGTATAAGTATAGAGTACAGAAGTTCCCAATAGGAAGACAGGTGACGAATGACGTAAAATGCCTGGCATTTGTTTCCTTCATTATTGGAGTACCCGTTTGAAAAAAATTAGAAGAATGTTGTTACTGCTGATCCGCTTGGTCAAATAAATAACTGAACAAATCCTACCACTGATTCATGATTTGGAGAGCACCG
Source organism: Meta bourneti (assembly GCA_933210815.1). NCBI lineage: Eukaryota > Metazoa > Arthropoda > Arachnida > Araneae > Tetragnathidae > Meta > Meta bourneti. The sequence continues at coordinate 32,797,999 of OW119926.1, forward strand.
ACAACTCTTATCTGGTCCCTTAGAGATCATCGTGGTGCCTCGCTCAATTTTACGGGTGATAGAAAATATCAGACCGCCCTTTCTAGACTTATCAGCGGGCACTTCCGATCTCTATTCTTCGTTCAAAGCATGACATTTCCAACTTGCCTAAAATGTAACATTGAACAAGCTTCCTTAAGTCATCTTCCAGCCTGTGTTGCTTTGACAAGATTGTTGAATTAACTCGCACACGAGCAACACATCTGGCTATTGGTGACGGACTGGGATGAATCTCGAAGGGATAGATCCTAGAACAATACCTCTTAATTTCGAACCAAGGTCAGAGGACGAGGTCACCTGAGCTGGCACCCCACTCATCAATCTTCCACACCACGCCAACGTGAGGACATTTGGGCCACGAAAAATTTAACATGCACCAGCCCCCACGAACACGACGGTCTTTGATTGGATCGAATTTTGAACTCGCAACCCTCCAGTTACTAATCCGCTCTCTTCCAACCCATCATCTACCTCAGCCCCTGGTTTGGCAAAAGAGGATCTATGAAAGTCCTGATCTAGAGTTGGATTTTCTGAGCGCGTTCAGACTCAAGGACTTGGTTTAGTTGCTTAGCTAGTTGCTCAAGGAATAAGTTATACGTCCAACAAACTGTCACTTGAATAGACGATACATTGTCTCTCTCTCTCAGCTTTGAGATTTAAAAGAAAATCTTACAAAGACGCCCCGATGTAGTCTAAGTAATTAAAATAACTTTTTATCCACAAAACGTAATTATATTAATACATTCTTGCTTTCTCTTACTGTCCCCTTATCTAGCTATGTATATTTTAACGTAACCCATGTGGATAATATGCCTCTTTCGGGACAAATTTATGCAACTAAAATTTCTCAAGTACTTCAAAGAGCCGTTGAAAATTTTCTTTGAGGAGAGTATTTTACTCGGGACTGAAACTGATAAAGATTTTCAATCTTCTGGTTTTCTCGAGAAATTTCGTTTCTTGGGCGGCTGTATCACTTTTCTAGAAAAGTTTCGAAGTATGTATTCTAACTTAAATTTCACTCACTAAAGCCACTAATGAGATGACTGAATGGAGTGCTGTAGCCGAGGAGTACGGATCCCATGCACAAAATTCCTCCGAAGACCAAAAGGCATCCGTGGGCTGACCGAGGACCGAACCTATAATAAGTAAATATATAATAAATAATATAATAATAACAAATATTAATAAAAGTTAATCGACTAATACAAAACTTAAGCCACAATTTTGTAAAGCTTATTAGGTAGGGGATGGTAGAAGGTAGGTAGTTAAATTGACGTCGCACTGGAGCAACACAACAGGCTATTGGAGACGGTCTGGGATCAATCCCGAAGGGAAAGATCCGAAGATAACGCCTCGTCATTTTGAACCACGGTCAGATGACGAGGTCAACACATGAGCTGGCACCCCACTCTTCAATCTTCCACACCACGCCAATGTGAGGATATTTGAGACCACGACAGATCTAACATGCACCAGCCCCCCCCCCCCACGTACACGACGGTCTTTGGTTGGATCGAGTTTCGAACTCGCAACCCTCTGTTTGCTAATCCGCTACTCTACCAACTGGACTTCCGCAGCCCTTATCCCCAATTGAAATTTCGATGAGTGAAGTTAACCTTGAAGAATACACTTAAAACATTTTGAAATCAAACTTATGAAGGTTAGATTTCTTAGAAGCTGCTGTCCGAAATGTACAATAAATTATACTTATCTAATGTTTGGTTGGTTGATTTAATTTTTATGGCTCAAGGGCCATATTTGGCCATGTTGCTCCAGGCATAAGACATCAAATCATAGACAAGACACAACAAAAGTTTTATTGATACAGAAGAGAGAAATACACCGAGGGAGGAATTGCCCTCGACAGGAAGCGAACTTGCGCCGCCTACAACTCGCAGGTTGCTAGTGCAGTAGGCATACCCACTGAGCCACGAAGGCCCCCCATCTAATGGAAACTACTTGATGGGAAACATTTACTTATAAATAAGAGTTAATCATGTATGTAAGCACGTTATGTTTGAGATTTGAAGAGCGAGTAAATATAATTGTGGTAATATACGGAGGTGACCATACTTTTCAAGATATTTTAAATATTAACAACTTCTAAAAATTTACGCTTCCTTCTAAGCACACAGAGTTCGGGCAGAGAGGGAATTCATGGGAAGTTTTAAGGCTTTTTTTACGATGGAATCTGAACATGCGAGCGCAAACTAATTGACAATAACTATCCTAAACTTCGAGCATTGCCAAGCCAGTCGTATGGGAATTAATTCTGTAGTCGCTTCACACACAAAATTGATTGTTCTCTAATGGATGCTTAAGCCAAAGCTTCCCGAGTCAATAACTGTCTTCACAATAAGTTGTTATTAACTTAGATCTTGGCGGTGCTTTTAAAAGAAGGTATTGTTCCCCGAATTTATATTTCTTTCTTAATTAAGCTATGAAAAATATCAGTAATTTTAAATGAGGGAAAGAAAAACGGGCTTTTCATTATAAATAGATTCTCATGACGTGAAGGAAGCTTTTCGTACTTACCTTTGAGCAAAGAAATATAATAAAATGAGTAGTCCAGTATCCATCAAACCTTTCACAAATAACGAAGCGTATTTGTTGTCTTTAAGAGCTGGTAATTCAGACGAGGACGTTTCTGAATCTAGAGATACCACAAACCTATGAGAAAAAAAGAGGAAATATCTTCATTGAGAGAGAGAGATTAATTTTTGTCATAGCATTATTTTCTTTAAATCAACTGTAAAGGTTTATTGAAAAATGTTAAGGGGGTAAGGGAAGCAGCATTTTTATAAATATATGCTATCTTTCTTAACAGTGAATATATTTCCCTTTTCTCCAAGGAGGCCGCGGTAGCCCGGTTGGAAGAGTAACGGATTAACAACTGGAGGGTTGCGAGTTCGAAACGCGATCCAATCAAAGACCATCATGTACATGGGGGCTGGTGCACGTTAAATCTGTCGTGGCACCAAATGTTCTCACGTTGGTGTGGCGTGGAAGTTTGAAGAGTGGGGTGCCAGTTCAGGTGTTAACCTCGTCAACTGACCGTGGTTCAAAATTACGAGGTGTCCTCGGATCTTTCTCTTCGGGGTTGATCCCAGACCGTCACCAATAGTCCGCTGTGTAAGACGTTAATTAACTACCATATACCTTACTTCTATCTTAACTACCTTAATAGTGAATACTTTCCCTTTTCCCCAAGGAGACAGTGAATATTTTACAATTTTTTTTAAATATTGAAAATTACAAGCATGATAACTCTAAAACACTTTCGTTAAATTATTGAAAAAATGTTTAATAGTAATTTCGTTAAATTTTAAAAATTCATGTTTCCCAATGTAACGATAAAAATGTCGTTAGTACAAAATATAAAATGTCGCAGTTTGTAGTACTGTTCCTGAACTTAAAAACGATTTTGACATCATTCGTTCTGAAAATGCATCCTTTTGAATTCACGAGCTGTATCACACGTTGCTACATCTTGTTGAAACTGCATGCGCTGTAAATTTTGTCGATCGATTTCAGGAAGAAAGAAATTTTGCAACATCACATATCGTTCGAAATTCGGATTAACAGCATTTGCATTAGTATTCTCGGAAAAAAAATGATCAAACAATGCTTTCCCCCAAATTGCACACCAAACTGTTTCTCTACTGTGAATTAACCTTGGATTTTCTGATCTCAAATAACGGCTAGTCTGTTTGTTTACATATCCACTGATGTCAAAATGAAGTGCAAAGGAAAATGAACAAATCCCTTGGTCGAACGAGCCCGTATTTGCAGCGCAACAAAGGCGGTTATTTGACCAATGTAATATAATTGAGTCAATTTAATAAATTTCAATTACATACAAAAATTTAAATTTATTCCATAAAAAATACCCTGTAGATAAATTGAAAATTTAGAGCTGAATCCAATGACTAATGCAAGAATTGGCCAAAAGAACAATTTTAATTAACACTAAGCACAAGACAAAACAATTACAAGAATAAACAAACATAAAAAGTAACATCTCGGGGGACAAAACCTCAGCGCGTCATTCCTACGCTGGCCTTGGGAAACAACTAGAGAAAAATGGTTCATTCTCTTTCGCGGAGAGTGTGTCACGTGGTCCGCCATCGCCAATCAAGGCGCATATCGCTGAGACACACGTTAAGGGGCTGATGTGCTACAAAAACTATTAGGTTCGTTAAAACTCGTAACAGCTTACCACATGTAATACAGGATGAAGGTATATCTCCTGATTTTTGCAGAACACACAACAGTCTCCAGACTGTGCTGTGAGCCGGACACGAAGGATTTTATTTTCTTGCAGAAACCCACGATGTGGAGTCTGAAGTTGTGCGGCAGCATCACTTTGTTGAACCTAGCGAACTGAAGCAGCTGTCTCTCCGCCTCATTGGTGTATCCGACGGCCAGAAGCCACGGAAATGACCGAGGAATCAACCTGAAAAGCATTCCACTTCGTTAATAACATGTCCAAATCATGAATGGCGAATTTCTAGTAGACTCGCCCAAAGTCATCTGCCTTCTCATCGGAGCCGCACTATAGTGTACCACTTGCAGTTAGTCTTATTGCTTTCAAGTGTCTAGTATTCCAACCAGGGGATTTGGTATTTTCCTTAGAAAGCTGTTTTGAAACGCTAAAAATGAAAGTCTATGAATATTAACTCTCCAAGTGTTTCGACGAGATATCTCGTCCAAGATCTGGTCAATTTTGCTAAGGACGACATATCGTCGAGGCAAAACTGCCCTATTATTCCAAGGGGAATGAAGATTCAAGTAGAAAAAACAAATTGTCCCTTGCCCTGAACTGGTGACAATTTGGAATAGGTTTTTGCTCCAGTGGCTGAACACTACAGGGCAGTTTTCGACTTGAAGATAACCCACCAGAAGGGTTAAAAGTGAACCAGACTATATCGTCGGCTTACAAATGAAAAACTATCAAAATTTTTAAGATATGCATTTTCTACTCTTCGAGACCAGAATGTAGTGATTTTTAGACTGGTGTTCCCACACACACTAAGTCATTTTATGAATTAATTTTAATTACTTTTTAATTTACAGATAAAAATACATAACAAGTTTACTTTAAGTTACCAATTTTGTTTTTCATGAGTCATTTCCCCATAGTGAATGGTACAAATGCAATCCAAGTGATCAGATGCAAATACCAATTTCGATGAATCCACTAATCGTAATTTGTTTCAAGCAGTACTCACCAAAAGTAACCCAGACAGACTATCCCTGGAGCAGATATCGCGAGTTGGATGTACCTCCAGTTTTTGATGAGCCATGACACAATAGACAAAATTATGATACCAAGAGGTGTTACTAGACACAGGCAGACAATGGATTTCAGATGACTAGAAAAGTGAACCGTCTCCAAAAGCAAAGTGAAGGATATGCACTGAATAGCCTGAAACGAAAAAATAGGATTAACACCTCGAATATACAATGATATCTACCTAAGAGCAAACACTATTTCCAAATGTTACCATTGAAGTATTAATTGATATAGCTTAAGTTTAGTAGAAAACTTGTGCACGATGTGTGAGCCATGTGGTACGACTTCAGTGGTTGGTTGGGTTGGGTTTTATGGGGCAAGAGCCATATTAGCCAGGATGCGCCAAATAAATGGACATACATACAACGAATATTTTACTGACACAGAAAAGAGAAAGTCACGCAGGGAGGAATTGAAGTTGCTCCATCTACCACTCGCAGGTTACTAGCGGAGTGGACAAACCTGCTGAACCACGGCGACCTCCCACTGAAACGGATTATCTTGTTAGTTATAATTAGACGTTCCGTCTAACGGCAAACTGATAAACAGTGTCGAATTTAAGGCAATACTTATGGCTTAATCGTTTAAGCTTCAATGGTTATTATGGTCTTAATTGTTTAAGCTTCAATTGTTATTATGGTCTGTTGTAAAATGTGCGGAGCTTCTTTTAACAATGTATTACTTTAAAAAAGGTGCTGCAAGCAATTTGAAGAATGGGTTTTCATATCAGGTATCCATAGTATGACTAAACTAATAGTTTCCTGTTACCTACTGATAAAATCAAATTAAGTTCTCAAATAAACAAATGTAAAAATGTGTTTGTGGTTACATATAAACCGATTATATAGATTATATTACCACTTTCATTCGATAATATATTAAGTTCGAATTAGTGCATTAAAACTCAACTTCAAAGCATTTACATTTAATTGCAATTTTAATTGTTTGAAATATTTTGGAAACAGCTACAGATATTTTAAAGATTGTTGACTCATGCATTTAATCCCTTCTTTATTACAGGTCAATATATTTCTGACATGGCATGGCAAGTTTAACTTGATTATTTTATAATGCTCATGATAGGCTTTCTCTGTAAAGTTAAATGTAGATGGCACTAGTATGTTTGTGATTGATCGTGCTTTATGTACGTAATCTGTATTGGGTAACTGGAAGTTTAATCCTCGTCTTCCGGTAGTTTGTTTTTCCCTTTCATACAATCCAATATTTCCATATTATTTTTAATAAATGACCACTGGCCTCTTCACTGCAGGGAGTGAACTGGCGGCTATTGATAAGAGAGCAATCCAGTGGATAAGAAGTCGGTGCTCAAAACAAAGACAATTACGAAAAATAGAGGGAATATGAAATCAGAGTGAGCAATAGTAACCTTTTTATGCGCCCAGTATCACGTGACCCAAACTAGTAGTAACGTGATCACTTTCATATGCCGGGAGAAAACGAACTTTCATCATCTGATTGGTCCTTGGGACGGGAGAAGACGCCCATTCATTGATTCATCATCTGATTGGTCTGCCCGATATAGTAGTAGACTTCGTCGATTTCATCATTTTTGGTCCCACTCTATAGAAATGCGATTCACACATCTATCCTGTCATAAGATGTTATATCGCCAAACGTAGCGATAAGATGCCAAATCGGCCAACCAAGTGAATTTTCCACAGAGCAATCACGTAACTACTAATCGACATGCTAGTCACTTTTTGTAGATTCTTTCAATAAAAATGCACAGGCTTATATTTCACATCTGTTACCAGCATCCATGATCTTACATCGACCTTCTAATGAAATAGATGGATCAGGTGAACGGAGTCGCTGTCGTAAGATCTCTGAAGGCTAAATCACAAATCGACTTAGCCGATTAGCTATGGAAGCGCAGAAGTGTTTTTGATGACGGTGGGGATAATCACTTTAACCAATCAATAATTTAGGATTCATGCTTTTACCCACAACCACATGACAAATCTTCAAACCGAGCAACTGTAAGAAATAGCATGAAGCTGCGTCTATTTCATTTTAAAGTCGATGCTTACATATTGCGATGCAATCCCGGAACCTAGGGTTGTAGATAAATGTTATGACCGCTTTACCAGATACGTGGCTGTATTTCCATGATAAAACACTGCAAAATGTACTCACCGTAACCAAAAGTCCTTGTACCGAATACCCAACCGCAAAAGCTATGAACATCGACAGAAAGTGCAAGGCAAGGCCAAGGACGGTGTGCAGGAAGAGGGCGGCCAACAGATTGAACCTTCTCCCGTAATGATCAGCCAAGACTCCGAAGAGTAAGCCTCCCAGCATAGCACCCACAGTATAAACATAGGGGAGAAGGTTCATCAAGTATTCTCTTTCGCAAACTAGATCCCACTGTGTGAAAAAAATATAAATATGTTTGAAAAACGTTAACAGATTATTTGTTATAAGAAAATAGTGAATAATTTTCAAAGCAGTTCTAACATTTGTTTTAAATTGATATTACACATTTTTAAAAGTGAATATTATCATCAGCATTTCAATTAGTACTTTATTTTCTTTATCAATCAAATAAATGTATAACACAATTCCGACAAATTTTGTATTCAGTTTGTTTCCGATAGTGAAAAGTATCGAAATAGTAGTAGGTTTTAAATTTCCTCGTACTTTAGCGGAGGCAATTTCATAAATAAAATTCAAGATATTATCGATATGAAAAACAATAACTGTACTACTTAAGTAGTAAACGGTCTTACTATTATAACATTGAATCATAATTAAGATGCCTTGTCTCTAAATTTTAACCTTGTATCTTTAATCTGCAATCTTATTGTCTCCCAATAATGCAATTTGACATTAGAGGTAGGTATTTTAATTAACGTCACATTGAAGCAACACAACGGGTTATTGGTGACGGTCCGGGATCAATCCCAAAGGAAAAGATCCCAGAGAACGCCACTTAATTTTGAACCAAGGTCAGATGTCGAGGTCACACCTGAGCTGGCACCCCACTCTCCAAACTTCCACACCACGCCAACGTGAGGACATTGGAGGCCACGACAGATTTAACATGCACCAATCCCCTTTGTACACAACTTCGACACGGCTGGATTCGAACTCGCAGCCCTCCGGTTGCTAATCCGTTACCCTTCCAACCGGGCCACCGCGGCCCTTGACATTAAAGAGACAGTAGAATTTCGGTTACGCTTAAGATTTTTGGTTAGACTCAAGAACACGGCACCATCGCCAAATGGCGATGATTTTTCACCACTATTTTGCAATACTTTTGGAATATGGCAACCCGTCGTAGGCCTACCCAAACATTGACCATTTAATGAAGCAGATGTGGTGGAGTCACTGTCATAAGATCGCAGAAGGGTAAGTCACGTGAGCTTACGAATCAACCTGGACCGATAGACTATCAAAATGCAGACTAGTGTTTTTAATCAATCTCGGTGATCACTTTAACCAATCAATAATTTTGTTCCTCATTAGGATTCATACTTTTTCTCACAACCACGTGACAGATCTTCAAACCGAGCGACCCGAAGAATTAGCATGAAGCTGCGCGCACATGCTCCGTTTATTTCATTTAAAGGTCGATGTATCCAAATAGTCGACGAAAATTTTTGTCGCCAAATTGGCGATAAAACGATATCTGTGTTTTTGATCCATGTTTGTGTTTTTGATCCATGTTTGTGTTTTTGATTTTGACTGAAATGTATTTTTGAGTTTTACCGGTTTTTCAAATTCTGCAATTGTTGACAATAGCTGAAACAATTCTACAATTTCTCTGCCGTGCCAGTCATAAAGGCAGCATCTCCATGTTGGGTTATTGAAAGCTTTTACATACTGCTGGATATAAATAACTAGTACTTAAACCTCCGTGTGGTTTCGACGAGATATCTCGTCCATCAAGATCTGGCCAATTCAATTAATGACGAAATATTTCGTCATGAAGATATTGCCGATTGTTTGATGATGACGATATCAAGATCCGGTCAGTTTTCTAATGGCGAGATATCTCGTCCATCAAGATCTGACCAATTCAGTTGATGACGAAATATATCGTCATCAAGATATTGCCGATTGTTTAATGATGACGATATCAAGATCCGGTCAGTTTTCCAATGGCGAGATATCTCGTCCATCAATATCTGGTGAGTTTTCTTCTAATCACAAGATTCCTCGCCGAAATAACCACCAGGAGAGTTAAGAGCTCTACAAACATAATAATTTTTCATACATAATTTAGGGCCGCGGTAGGCCAGTTGGGAAGAGCAATGGATTAGGAACAGGAGGGTTACGAATTCGAAACTCGGTCCAGACAAAGACCGTCGTGTACACGTGGGTTGGTGTATGTTAAATAGACGGTGGCCTCAAATGTCCTCACGTTATGTGGAAGTTTGGAGAGTGGGGTGCCAGCTCAGGTGTTGTCCTCGTCACCTGATCGTGATTGAAAATTACGAGGCGTTATCCTTGGATTGATTCCGGACTGTCTGTAATAGCCCGTTGTGTTTCTTCAGTGTGACGTGAATTAAAATACCTACCTACCCTTAGGGATGGATCCCGGACAGTCGCAAATAGCCCGTAACACATAATTATTCGTTTTGTCAAAGTTTATACACAGTCACCAGAAACCACCTTCTTACCTCAGTTGTCAAAGTCCATTCCTCCTCAGTGTGCAGATACTCCCATCTATGAATACAAGGCTGAACACCAACTGAGTGGTCACTGGAATTGATGTACATGGAACACGAGGAAAACATTTTCCGCCCCTTCCGTTCCACGATGGGCCACGAAAGAGCATGGCTCAGCGTCGTGTCGTTGTTGGGAGGTAGGCGACAGCGATGGGGTGGTGTCCATCCGTACAGGTGCAACAGGTGGTCCGTGAAAGTAATAGGCAACTGCACACAGCACAGCAGGAACGCTGTTAGGATTTGGTATTTTCCGTGGCATGCTTCATCCCACTCAGACATTGCACTTTAACGTTGGAAACAGTCATTTGTTGAACCATCGGCCAATCTTTCACATGTCTGGTCTTAACCTGAATTGCAGAAGGAGCTTTCTTATTCATGGAAATATTCCTTTACATACAATAATAAGTAACACATGTATTACTGGAAGATTGGATATATTTCTTGTCTTAATTTTATTTCCTGTTGACGAAACACTGTAATCGCATCAAAACAGTTTTTATTTTTCCTTTAGGCACAATGTATAATTATTTCTTCTGATATATGAACATTTCTTTAAGAAACAATAAATCTTAAATATGCTGATCCCGTAGAATAAATGTTTGGATAGAACTGGGAGGGTCATATCCTAAAACTTTCCTCTAAACCAGCGATTTTCAACTGATGTACCTTACGGATAGTGAAACGGTTTAAATTGCATAAGACTTATTCCATTTCAAAGGTATAGTTGCAAGTGTATAAAACGGTACTTTGGAGAAGTGTATTCACAAATAATTTCATACCCGTAAAACCTTATTATTACAAAATATCATAAACAAATTGCTTCAAAGATATATTTTAAAAACCACTTTAGAGCAAAAAGGATAGGTAGTTACTCTCTTTTTCGTAAATAATTCAAAATTATACTTTTTTCAGTCAGATCAGCAAAAATAAGAAACATTTTCTGTGTGCAGCAAAATTTAAGTACTGGGATTATATATTCAATGAGATGAAAAAGACTAAAAATCGCTGCTCTAACCTATATTTCTTCTATTACCTTAATAAGTTAGGATTGGTAGGGTTTTCGTGGCGCCAGGGTCACAGTTGGCCACGCTACGCCAGAAACAAGACATACAATATCAAGTCACACACTCAATGAAAGTTTGACTGACACAGTAGAGAGAAATACACCCAGTGAGGAATCGAACTCGCGCCGCCAACAACTCCCAGGTTGCTAGCACAACTGGCATACCCACTGAGATACAATTGTCCCGAATGAGTTAGAGTTGATTTTAGAGAAAGATTTTCAACAAGACTATCCTTTTGGATGAAATCAAAGAATGTAAGTTACTGCTGGACATGGAAAAGAGAAATTGAGAATTGCATCATACAAGGGTAATTTTGGCGAAGTTTATTTGCACCTATCCAGTTATTTGAAAGGTAACTTTATCTTCTTCACTAAAAGTTTGCACATTTCTTTGAAACTAAGAATTAAAAGTAGCGATCAACTCTTATGGGCCCGAACCCCTTGGCCCTCCATCAGCAATTTTATGTAGGGTTCGAGCCCCCCAACTAAATGGGAAGGGTCAATTTTAAAATAAAATCAATAAATAACTAAATAAGTTGTTTCAACAAAACAAACACACCTGAGCGCCAAATTTTTAGGACCGAACCCTCTTGGGCCCCAATATTTTTAATATTGTTCTGGTTGTAGCCCAGTCTCCTCCTATAAATAAGGAATAAATGTTAAAAATGTATAGATAATATGGGAAACTGAAAAACATGCAGGTTGGCTCAACTTCATTCATTAGATCATTTGGCTCGATGTTTAGAGATACAGGGGCTCCAAGTCCTTGGGGCCCGAACACTATTTTTATGATTGTTGCCTGAGTCCCTCTCCATTATATGAGTGATAAATATTACATGTGGATAGTATTGGTAATTACCTATATAAAAAACAGTTTCAAAAACACACGAAAAGGATTTTCGGCATCAGCAAACAAACCAGAAGGAATGCGAGGATTTTATTTCCGCTACCCAAATGTTTTCGCATGATACCTAGAGGGGTTACCTCAAAATGTATCTCATCGCCGTCATAACAACGTTTGGCGTAATCTAATCGGCGTTAACAAAACAACTATCATATATCAATTTGGAATTTTTATTGGCTAAGTGCTGAAATCTGTTTAAAAAACCAAACAAGTTATATGTACCTAGAGGAAATGTAAAAGTAGAGTGAGTAATGATAACCTTTCAATGTGCCCAAGGTCATGTGACGAAAACTAGTAGTAACGTAACCCTTAGACCACTTTCGTACGCTGGATGGAACCTCATATTCCTCAGCTGATTGGTCCACGGAACGGGAGAAGACGCCCATCCATTGATTCATAATCTGATTGTTCCATTGATTGATCATCTGATAGTAGACTAGCAATTTCGCCACTTTTGTAGCCACTCTAGAAATGCAGATTCACACACCTACCCTGTCATAAGATGTTGCACCGCCAAACGAGGCGATAAGATATCAAATCGGCCAACCAAGTCAATTTTTCAGACCAGTCACGTGACTACTAGTCGAAATGTGGTCACACTTTTTGGAGTTCCTCTCAATAGCAATGCTCAGTCTACTTGTATTTCATGTTACCTATGGTTATGTCACTTTCGGAATAAATACAGGAAACACGCTCCTCCGTCTACATCTAGCTTGACAGCAAATGCCTCATATGAAGAACTTGGGATCACAAGCCATTCTCCATTTACATCACTTATTTTCATGAGAGATTCACAAAAAAAATTTCGTATGAAAGGGACAAGCAAATGTTCCATGGTTTGTTACTGTTTACTTTGCATATTTTAACGGAAATGAATGTGATAAAAAAATGGAAAACATTTCAGTGTTCAGCACGCAAGTCTTTGTTAGAGAAAATTTTCCAACTCTCTCTTTAACCCTCCTGGTCTAGATGAGGTACCTCGTTATTAGCCAAACTGACCATATCTTGTTGGACGAGATATCTCGTCATTAGAAGAAAACTTGATCACCATCATTGGAAGAAAACTGACCAGATCTTGATCTCGGCACCATAAAAAATCTTGACGAGATATCTCGTCATTAGCAAAATTGATCAGACCTTGATGGACGAGATATCTCGTCGAAACCACTTGAAGGATTAAAAATCTGGAATAAAAAGGATTGCCCTTCTCCCACTGATCGCAAAACCACTTTCAATTTCAATTCAAAGTTTATTTAATATATTTCGGTTGTAAAAATACCCCAAATCATTTTGGGTGATCATTTCAAATAATCTTATAATAACCACCCATTTTATTGCGAGAAGCGGTTACACTGTGTTGGACAGCAGTATTGCTTATTCGAAGGTCCGTCCCACAATGCTGAAATTTGAAGCGAGAAAACCTAGCATTACTCCGAAACTGTAATCAGTTACCTACTCTACATAGATAAATTTCATTTGAATAACGTGATTCTTTCTAGATATTGTATTTCAACAGAGAAAACACGTCTACGTTCCAGTGAGTCATTGAAGCACAGCTGAGTTATTTGCTAACACAGCAAAATACACGGTCGCTGACTTCACAAAGAGATTTCGGATCTGTTTGATCAACGCGCATTCTTAGTTTTATCTAATCACAGCTATTTGCACTTTTTCTTTTCACCATCTATCTCAATAAATCATGAGGTAGTATAGAAAAAATCGTGCAATCAGCTCCTTAAAACACGATTTTGCACACAGACAGTCGAAAAATAGATTCCTTTGACACCAATTTTAGTGGAGCTACTAACATTATCAGTTTTTAGATAGTCGAATGATAAATTTTTCTTTACATAATAGGACTCAACTTCAGTTATCAATTTCTTTAATTTTAAAGAAGATTTATGAGAGGCATTTTCTCTATCAAGCTAAATATAGGTTGTGCGGTTGTGCTTCTGCGGCGAAACGTGTTTCCTGTACGTATTCCGAAAGTGACGTCACTTAGCTTGTTTTTCAAATACGATTCCAGCACTTCGCCAACAAAAATTCCAAAGAAAAAAATTACGAATTGATTTTCAATAGTTGATTGGTCAACATCAATTAGATAAAACGGTGATTCACTACATTTTAAGGGGTTGGGTAGGTTGAGTTTGATGGGGATTTTCATTGTTACGCTATGCTACTGGTGCTAAGGCTTATTATTTAATCTGTACTAATAGGTACTAGGCCCTATAGTGCCAGATGTGGGAGTCCTGTAATTTATATCACTGGTTGTAAGCAAACGGGAACTATGGGTAGAATTGTCTGTGCTTTTTCCTCATTGTGAGTAGGTGGTTATGATTCCCTGAAATTGAAGTTATCAGAAGAGTAGAAGTAGAATAGTTTAGGTGGGAAATAGAAGTTAAGACAAAATGCAATCTGGTGGTTCAGTGACTAAAAACAAAATTCGGTTGATTTGTTGAGTTTTTATGGCACAAGGACCATATCTGGCCATGCTGCACCATACACAAGACATACAATATCAAGAAATGGACATCACTCAAGGAAAGTTTTACTGGCACAGAAGAGAAATACACCCAGCTACTACTCGAAGGTTGCTAGCGCTGTGGGCATATCCACTGAGCCACGAAGGCCCACTAGATTTTAAAGGAATTCCGAAAAAATCATGCCACAGAAGTAAAATCTTCACAGACCGTTTGGTTTGTTTATTTACATTGAAAATCCACCTCATATTGTAACTGTTAGCTAAATATATAATTTGAAGTTAGTATTTTTTAAAAATCTGTAATCAGTAAAATATCAGGAATATATTTTACCAAACGATATTTATTCAAAAGTAAAAACTCTGATTTATATTTTATCAGACGATAATTATTCATTTAAAAGTACAAATTTGATATACAGTGACTCCCAAAAGTGTTCGTACATTTACGAATTTCAATGAAATACTGCTCTATCCATTAATAAAACTTAATATTTCAAAATGGGATTTTTTAATAATATCTATAACTTGTTCTTAACAAAACTACATAAAATATTTAAAAAAAATAGTAAAACTTTTTTTGCAAAATCAATAATCAAAAGGTAACAAAAAGTTACCTCACAAAAGTCTTCGTACACTTAAAAAAAAATCTACATATTGTAATATTTCAGTAAATCAGTACTTAGCAGGATATCCTATAGCATCCACAACAGCTTTTAAACGTCTGGGAATAGAGTTCGCTAGTTTTTTTGTAATTTCTATATCAATGTTCCTCCATTCTTCAATCATTACTGTTTTCAGTTCGCTTTTCGTTTTAATGTCGTGTCTTCGTACTCTAACCTCCAGTTATCTCCAAATGTATTCTATTGGGTTTAAATCCGGCTACTGAGGTGGTGTTTTCAGAACTTGTGGACAATTATAGACACCAGAGGCGAACGTTGAGAGCCGTGTGCTTAGGATCGTTATCTTGATGAAAAAAGTTGTTTCCAATACCCAAATTTTGGGCTGATAATTTTAAATTGTCTTTTAAAATTTTTAAATAAAGAGCATGATTCATTATACCCTCAATAAATACCAAATTAACTAGTCCTGATGCTGACATGCACCCCCACACAAGGACACCTCCACCGCCATGCTTTACTGTTCCAAGTTCTTGGGATTAAGTTCCTCATTTTTTCTTCATACAATTATGCGTCCATCGGAACCAAACATGTTAAATTTGCTTTCATCTGCAAATAAAACATGATTCCAATAGGTTTCGGGCTTATTTATCATTGATTTTGCGAAGGAAAGCCCAAGCTTTCTATTTTTCGCACTTACAAAAAATTTTCTTCGGCAGAATCCAGCTGATCTGAGTACTTGTTGAACAGTTTCAGATGAAATTGAAGTAGAATTTTTTTCAGTAAATTCTGTAGAAATTTTTACAGCACTCAAACGTTGATTTTTCACAAACTGATCACGTTGAGTTAACTTTGCCGGACGACCATTTTTACCTTGTTTTCGATCCGATTTTCTTCTTTAAAGCGTTTTATCACATGCTACATCGTAGAATGGGATAAATTTACTAATTTAGAGATATTCAGAACTGATTTACCACTACTATGATGAAAAATAATCAATTTCCGAATGCTGTCCGCTGTTTCCTTACGACTACGAGCTATTTTTAAATAATATTACGAAGTAAGCAAGCAAAGATTAAAGCCAAGCAATTTTTTAAATGTCACCACAATGCAAAACTAAAAAAAGCGATGAACGATAATTTTATCTATGAATTAATCCGAAAATCTTTCGGTGTACGATCACTTTTGTGACGTGTTCTTTCTCTGCCTCCCTGCATTTTCATTTTTATAAAAAGAAAATCAGTCAATATTTCTTTTAAAAATGTTAGGTTTTATTCAGAATCACATGGAGATATGAAAAAATATTGGACTTTATATTCGAATTCAATTCCAGGCTACAGCGCTTTATCTACAAACGTTTAAAATGTACGAACACTTTTGGGGGCCACTGCATGTTTTGCAAATTATTTTATTAATGTTTTAATTTATCTTTGTTGATATTCTTTTGCTATGTGACAACAAAAGAAGATGGAAAACTAGGAATCAATAGATGTTCCACAAAAATGTTGGCATGAAAAGATTCTTGGAATTTGTTAATGGAATTATTGTTTAAAAAATAAGATTAATTTCTATTCCGCACGAGCTTTCTTATTCTATCGTCAAAGAGAATACATGCACGCAAGAATCTACAAATCTTATATTAAAGTTAGGTTCAATTGTCTCTCAATTACATGCTGTAGGAAGTCAATTCCTTACCATTTAACTTGCTGTTTTCGATTGAAAAATCGTTCATGATTTTTAAAATTTAATTAAATATTTACACAAATTAATTTTGACATCAATAAATATGATGGGATCATATGTTGGCGATGAAAAGATGAATATTCTATGTAAATTAATTGTAAATAGCTTTATTTGTTACAACTTTATGTTACTCGACATAACTTCACATTGATTTGATTGACTGCTATAGTTTTACATTGTGTTTTAGACTTAAATACTGTTTTTGCACGTTCATATAATCAACTCTTAAAATAAAGATAAAAATCGAAATGAGCAAGAACCTGCCTACATTTACCGAAGTTTACTTTTCTCGAAAAAGACGTGTCAGTAGGACGAAATTTCATTTGTAAAATTTTTAACTAGACTCTAAGAATATCAAAAATGGTACATTAAAAGTTTTAATTGAAATTTTTACTAATTTAATGTTTTTGTGTACGTAAACTTTTTTAGATATTCGCTCCTTCCACATATTATGACTTCTATACCAGACAATGATATATTAAGCTTTCTTAATGTTAAAAAATCTTTTAAATTTTTTATTTTCACAGCTAAAGTAGGTATAATTAGATAGACTATACAGGAATGGCAACATGCCGTCCAAAGGTGAAGTCTTAACCTTCTATTTCTTGACAAGAATTGAATGAGAACTTGGAAAAATCGAGAACAATTTTATGAAATCAAAGGAAAATATATAAAACTTTGCTTTACAGCATTAAAGTACACAATGGGAAATATTGTGAAATTTATTCATGCATTGTAGTAACGGTTTTGATAAGTGTTCAAAAACACATGAAACTTTCAAGTATGACAAAGGAGGAATTTAAGGAAAATATTTTACTTCAGCAGTACACTACTGAAAGATTCATATATTTTTCATTTCTGGTCTCTTCCAAGTGCATAAATCTATTAAGAGACTACTGGAAAGAGTGTTCTTTAATTGCAGATATTTTGACTATTTCAGTTGATAAAAAGTGTTTCAAAACAGAGCATTGGATATGACGTAGAACTTTATGAAAACACGAAAGGAGTCACTGAATGTCTTGATGTTTCACTAATTGACCCTTTTAACACTTCTAATAGACAACCATTATATATACTAATGTAGCCTGATTACGCTGCCATAGCAAATAATTCAAACAAATCCTGTCGATAATGTGCTCGTTCCATGGTAAAAAAATCTTCATCGAAACTAAAATATTTTAAATTACATTTTTAAAATTAATTTATGATAATTGATACAAGAATTTGATCATACCTGATACCATTAATCAATACGATGGATGTATCCATATTTTCTCATAATTATTTGACGTAGTTCATTCCAGTGACAATGCTTGTTATAACTTTTTCATCTGCCTACCACCATCACTTTCGTACGGGTCAGGGGAATTATCCCCGAAATACGGAAAATGCTCTGGAGCGTGCACTCGCCAAAAAAGTGCCAAGTTGGCGCCCCTACGAAAATTTTCACGATAGGTGGATTTCAATTTTAAAACAGATGCTTTCGATTCTTGTGAAAATAAATGTTCAATGTTTTCAAGATGATATTGGTGTGTTAACTCCGAAGAGCATTTGAGGCCGCGGTAGCCCAGTTAACAGAGTCGCGGATTAGCAACCGGAGGGTTGCGAGTTCGAAATGCGATCCAACCGAAGACCGTCATGTACGTGAGGGCTGGTGCTCGTTAAATCTGTGGTAGCCTGAAAGGTCCTTGTGGAAACTTGAAGAGTGGGATGCCAGCTCAGGTGTCGGCATCGTCATCTGACCTTGATTCAAAAAGACGAAGTGTTGTCCTCGGATCTTTCCCTTCGGGGTCACGTAAACTGGTACTGGAGAATGAATACAAATGTGAGGAGGTTGAATTTTATTCTTCAAGATCTATTGAGAATGGAAGAACAAACTTCTCTAAAATATGGCTGAGGTAGCCCTGCTGGAAGAGTAGTGGTTTAGCAACCGGAGGGTTGAGAGTTGAAACTCGATCCAACCAAAAACAGTCGCGTACATGGGAGTTGGTGCACGTAAAATCTGTCGTTGCCTGAAGGGTCCTCACGTTGGCGTGATGTGGAAGTTTGAAGAATGGGGTGCCAGCTCAGGTATTGAACTCGTCATCTGGTTCAAAATGACGGGGTGACAAATGACTGTCGGATCTTTCCCTTCGGGATGGATCCCAGACCGTCGTCAATAACCCGTTGGACGTAAATTCAACTACCTACCAATCGTAGAAACTTTGCTCAGGCCCTCACATCTACACTCTAGGTCCCGATACCAGGATAGAATTAGACCAGTACCGAATTAGATGAAGGGTCCTAATGAAATACCAAATGTGTATTCCTAATATTCAATGCCTAACGTCTACAAAGTGTATAAATTTTTCTCTTGATTCCGACTCATGAACAACAGTTTATAAACACAAATAGACGCTTAACTGTACAATCGCCATAGTCTGTTTGTTAACCAGTAACCAGGGAACTCATGATTCGAGGGCCCTGTGATGAATTTATTGATTAAAAAACAAATTATCACTATTTCAGTTGATAATTAAAAAAATAATTCATTTATTCGTGCCTTTTCGTTGACCAAATATTTAAGTATTGGAAAATTTGTGCTCATAATATTCTAAAGTAAGTTTATCAATATTATGATTTATATCCATGTGTCTTATCTTTATAATATCCTGAATATTTTATTTCATTCACTTTGCATTTTTACTTCTGTGAAGGATGAATTAAAGTTCCGATCAGAAGCAAAGCTTGATGTCTTGGGACCTGGTGCAAATGAAGCTAATGCCGCCCTTTGTCCGAAGCAAAATTTTCACCCTTAAAACGTAGATAAAGTTGCAAGTAGTTAAATAATAAAGGGTAAAATATGCTTAATGCCATATTAATTTCCCTAATAAATTACTGTTCACAGTATTAATTTTATTTGCACTTAATTACTAGTAAAACCCGGGTTTGTTAATGTGACCCCAGGTTGCATGTAAGAAAGCTGTCCGGTTTTGTGTTCTCCAGATTCTAGTGAGAAGACAATTTAATAGTTTTGTCTCATTTCTGAATAGTAATAGGATTGCAGAGGGCTATATAACTGGAAGGATTCACCTTAAGGTGTCCTATTCTAAAAATAGAATGCACGAAAGTATTCATTTCACGCGCGTAATATTTGAAACAATTGTGACAAGGTCAAAATTGGGCTTACTGTTATGAAACATTTATTTCACGAAAAAACACTAAACTTTTAATAAATATTTCTGAAATGCCGCTCCGTTAGATATTGGCGCTATGGGTCACCACTCCTCCTTACCTACACCTCTGATACCAGTCTTTGGCAAGCCACATACTGGTCCAACATCAGTACTACGATACTAAATTGGCTGAAAGACGCTAGGGTACTGATGTTTTGGGTACAGAAACGTGTCGCATGCTTCTCTAGTGGGTGGCAGGGCTTACAAATGCTCTTAACCCTCCTGGTGGTTTATCTTCGTATCGAAAACTGCTCTAAAATGACTCTTGTGCAAAAACCTGTTCCAAACTGTCACCAGTTCAAGGAACAATTTGTTTTTCTAATTAGATCTTGATTCCCCTTGGAGTAAAAGGGGAGTTTTGTCTTGACGAGATATCTCGTCCGTACCAAAATTAACCAGGTATCGGACGAGATATCTCGTCGAAACACTTGGAGGGTTGAGACTGCCCAGGATGTGGTGTCTTGGATTAGACCACTGCTTCGATTTGGTCTTTAAATGTGCGTGCAAAGAATCTTTTATCATACTGATACGGATTCCACACTTCATCAATGAATAAACATTTTCTAGAAATGCTCGCCAAAAAATGGAGATAAAGTTCAAATATTAAACTACCCAACAACGTCCTGCAACGAGTGAATAAATCCGAAAAGAAGGATTTTGTACATGGGCGCGGTTTTCCAAAAGGCACAATGGATCGGAGAGCGTGACCCTTTGCCAGGGATTCCTTTGTTTTATTCGAACTTGCGACACGTGGCGAACACGTCCTTTTGAAAGGCCCTTCCTTCATACAGTCATGGTTAATGGCGCTTTTTAGTTTTGTTCATTTCCCCACGTCGTTCCAGGAAGACGTGGCCACGGTCTGAAAATCGCGAATGGAAGGACTTGGGAGAAAATGCCGTTTGTGCCGAGGCACAAGTGCAGAACTAAAGCCACCCAGAACAGAAACTCGAATCCATTATGGAGTCAAGACATCACGCAACTAAATCATCGTAGTTCAAACGGTGTACGAAGTGCAGTTGAAATCATATCGGTGCATTGTTAATTCAATAAGCTGCAGGTATGTGGAAAGAGTGGTAGGCAATTAATTAAACGTCACACTAGAGCAACACAATGGGCTACTGGAGACGGTACGGGATCAATCCCGAAGGGAAAGATACAAGGACAACGCCTCGTAATTTTGAATCAGATGTCGAGAACAACACCTGAGCTGGCACTCCACTCTCCAAACTTCCACACCATGCCAACGTGAGGACATTTATGGCCAGGCCCGTGTACACGACGGTCTTTGGCTGGATCGAGTTTTTCGAACTAGCAACCCTCCGGTTGCTAATCCGTTGCTCTTCCAACTGAGGTACCGCGGTCCGGAAAAAGTGGTAACATCAAAAGAGGGACGAAATTAAATAGATATAAATATGATTGCCTGCCTAATTTTTATGCAGTTTCAGCAGTATTTTAAACTTTTAAAGATTTTTGGTGAAATCACGTTAAATGTTTTGTACGTATGTCATGCCAAAGCCATTCCCTTTTTATTCAGTTTAGCTCTCCAAGTGGTTACGACGAGATATCTCGTTCATCAAGATCGGACCAATTTTGCTAATGACGAGATATCTCGTCCATCAAGATCGGACCAATTTTGCTAATGACGAGATATCTCGTCCATCAAGATCGGACCAATTTTGCTAATGACGAGATATCTAGTCCATCAAGATCTGGGCAGATTTGTTGATGGCGAAATACCTCATCGAGACAACTACCAGAAGAGTTAAATCATTTGTTACTATACAGTACGTAGCATAATATTTGTAACTGCGACTATCAAAATTGAATTTGCTCTACTATAAACTATATGTAAATAAAAGGGGATGGTTCGATTCTTTACCCGCAGCAGTACGTCTAGTCAGCCAATAAAACCTCTCGTCGTGATAGAAATGCCAGTACTTGGTTTTTGTCCGAAACTTTGAAGGAGTATGAAGTCTTTTGGTCTTAAACAACGCAATTTTTTGTAGGATGGCATACAAAAATCGTCAGAAAAATCAAATAAGTTTTCATCTGGTATCAAAATGACTCAGTATAAAATTGCAACACTAACAAAACATTCAATAAACGGGACACAAGGGGAAAGAAATTATTGAATGTAACTCGAGAACCATACAGCAAACCATACTTGGATTTTATCTCAAGATCCAACAACAGGCAGGAGACTGCCTTGATGGGTCCTCATAGATCCTGCGCAAAGACCAGCTGCGCATATAATCTGGACTGAGGCTATTATAATATATAAGTGGAAGAGAGGGAAAGTAACCAATCAGGTATAGCAACGCCGAATTCCAATGCAATCCAGCCTCAGGTAGAATCGCTATCAGAGTGCTGAAGAAAGTGAACATTTGAAATCGAAATCAATTATGTTTTGTCAATTTATTTATGTTAAACCTTTAAAAAAGAATGTGTAACCATAGAGGAATTATAAAAGTAGAGTGAACAATGGTAACCATTTTAAGTGCGCAGGACCATGTGACCAATGCTAGGAGTCACGTGATCCTTAGACTACTTTCGTCTGCCGGGTCGAAACGAACATTAATCATCTAATTGTTCCTTGGGATGGAAGAAGACGCCTATCCATTGATTCATCTGACTGGTCCGCGCGACATAGAGTAGACTTTGGTGATTTCGCCATTCTTATAAAAATGCGCATTCACACACCTACCATCATTTACATAAGATGTTATATCGCCAAACGAGAAGCTAAGATGCCAAATCGGCCAATCTAGCGAATTTTTCACAGAGCAATCACATGACTACTAGTCGACATGTTGGTCACACACACTGGTCAACATGTTGGTCACCAATGATCATGTGTGTAAGAGACCTGGTCGAACAATGCATTAGATATTACTGTGGTGAACGCAGAGAGACGCAACATTGCCATGAATCATTTATTTAGTAATGCAATGCATGACTTACTGCAATGTAACTGCAATGCATGACTTACACAGATTGTATGAAATTGCCCTGCCCACCTCGAACCTCTGTTCAAAACCTAAAAATCTACAATCCCTTCCTTTATTTGGTGATTATTATTTGAGACCAGACGATGGTAGACTAGCCAGCATATTGTGTTTATGGAATTTTGATTAGTTTTTTATTTTTATCCTCTTAGTTATTCATAAAACTAGTCGACATCTTCACATGGAATCCTCTCCGTACATGATCTTGAGCACACCTTTTTTTCAACCTTCCAGGTCTTTCTAGACTGTCTAGTCTCGCTCCTTTTCCTCTCCTTATGTCCAAGGGGTCCCTCATTGGACGAATCCTCTAGATCCATCCTTGTGAGGAAAAGTGACGTGAATCTTACTGAATGTGTGGAACAATTTTGCTACAAACAGATTTTTTAAACTTTACATTGAGAAATTACATTAAATTAATTGCTTGATAATTAATAATCCCAATTTAAGAATCAAAAATTATAAAAACGATAACGAACATTGCGAACAAAAAAGAATAAAAAATATAGTAGACTTCAATATACCTTCCTCGAAAACGATTCATTTTGTACAATTTCGATTTTTCAATAAAATGGTGATGCATCATTCCAAACATGTCCTTTAATTTTTCAAGATTGTTCCCTAGCTATTACTCTTCAGCTTATCCCGAGTGATCTCAAGTAATATTTCACAATAAACGCATTTTACAATATATACTCTTAAAAGCAAAGGATTTTTGTCTTTCCTGTATTTTATATCACGGAACATCCTATATCATTTCGTGGGACAATGAGGTTATCAGAGATTTCTCAGGAGCAGTAATTTTCAAACTATCATTCCCTTACGATAAGGAGAGTGGGATGCCAGCTCAGATGTGACCTTGTCATCTGACCGTGGTTCAAAATTACGTGCTGTCCTCGGATCTTTCCCTTCTCTCGCCAATAGCCCGTTGTGTTGTTCCAGTGCGACGTTTATTAAAATACCTACCTACCCTTAAGGTAAGCGCTCACTATTCCGCATCGTACGAACTGCACGCATCGGATTTTAGAATTATTGGCAGTTTTAAATGAGACTGCGCTCACACATCCGCATCGTACGTCGGCAATCCCGAAGATTCCAGAGCTGTCTGGAAAAAATGTGTTCCGACCGTACAATGCAGATGACTCACCTGTACTTTTACACAGTGCGAGTCTTTCTGGAAGTCCTCCTTACTCACAGAATGTGTTCTCCCTATCTAAATGTGGTCTCGGGATGTCTAGAAGTGCTGTAAACAGTGTGGGTTACTGTCATCGTCAACTAAATCGGGGAATATAACGTATGATACTCTCCGTACTCTTATTTATATTGTGTACCCACAAGTTCCGTTTTGTACCTTCTCTGCTGTTAAGCAACTGACTACTTCCTCACTATAAATAACGGTGTTTGAGCACAATAAAATTTGTTATCGTGACCAATGTTCACATGAGAAAATTACACAATGAACTGAGACGCGTTCTAGAGGTTGCCCACTTTCGGAAATGCCGATGCTCCGAATGCAGTGTGCGCAGTACTCTAATTTAATCTGATCCGTGCCATGCGGACTAGTCTCTATTGTGTCAGTAAAACTTTACTTGTGTATATAAACCATTCTAAACAATAGAAATGCGACAACGGTAAAAGCAAGGTGAATCGGTATATTAACAATAGCCCATAAAATCTTATAAATTGCAAGATGCTCATGAAACAATAAATTCCGACGTAAAAGTAAACTTTTATACGTTCAAAAATGAAAGAAAACAGTAAAGTGGATTCAAAAGCTAAAATGCACAGATCATAAATTACAAATTATAGCTATGCCTTCTACGTAAAAATTGAAGTATTACTCGTAAATGATGTCCATAAATTCGTTTTCCTTTCACCAACAGGGCCGCGGTGGCCCGGTTGGAAGAGTAACGGACTTGCAACCGAAGGGTTGCGAGTTCGAATCCAGCCAAACACCGTCGTGTACAAAGGGGGCTGGTGCACGTTAAATCTGTCGTGGCCTCAAATGTCCTCACGTTGGCGTGGTGTGGAAGTTTGGAGAGTGGGGTGCCAGCTCAGGTGTTGCCTCGTCATCTGACCGTGGTTCAAAATTACGTGGTGTTGTCCTCGGATCTTTCCCTTTGGGATTGATCCCGGACCGTCACCAATAGCCCATTGTGTTGCTCCAGTGTGACGTTAATTGAAATACACCAACCTTAAATTTCAGTAGATCATACTCGTAAGTAGTGTTTTCCAAAGTTTGCTTAAGGCGTTAACTATAATGCGGCTTCGAAGAGAAAGAAGTTCAGTCGATTTCTGAAAAGGAGTCCAAGTGCGAGGCTTCCACATGTAAAAGCATGAATGGCGACAGCGGTGGCCCGGTTGGAAAAGTAATGGATTAGCAACCGGAGGGCTACGAGTTCAAATCGAACCAAAGACCATCCTGTACAAAGGGGCAAACGTTAGATCTGTCGTGTCCTCACGTTGGCGTGAAGTTTGGAGAGGGGTGCCAGCTCAAGTGGTGCCTCGTCGTCTGACCGTGGTTCAAAATTTCGTGGTGTTGTCCTCGATCTTTCCCTTTGGGATTGATCCCGGACCGTCACCAATAGCCCGTTGTGTTGCTCCAGTGACATTAATTAAAATACCTACCTAGCCGGGAGCAGAAATTGAGTCGTGATTTCCAACGAGTCTTTAAATTAGGGGACGAATTCCATCCTCAATTGGCGGATTCTAGTTCTAAGTTTATCGTTCGGGATCGAAAGCGATAGCATTGATAACGAGTCGGTAGGGGGAAACATCCACGCCGATCGCCATTCATGCTTTTACTAATCAACTGCCCCAAGGACGACTGCATTTTCCTTGGAACCACGCCAGATGTAGACGCGCTTTGTTAACTTTGTCGCCAATCCCCTAATTTAACGAATATAGAATCGTTCAAAACCACGTGACTCGACTGTCAACTTCTGGGAGTGGGACTATCCCTCCCAGCCCAAAAGGTGACCGTAAGCGCCCATAGAGAAAATATAATAGTGCTCAATGGTAAGTTTTATGCCCAGGATTGTGACCAAAACTAGTACTAAAGTGACTTAGACTACTTTCGTCTGCCGAGGGGAAATGAACATTCATCTGATTGATCCACGGGACGGGAGACAACTATCCATTGATTCATTTGATTGGTCCACGCGATATAGTAGACTGGCGATTTCACCACTCCAAAGAAATGTCTTAACTCGGATTCTGGTTCTAAGTTTATCGTTCGGTGCCAAAAGCAATAGCATTGCTTTCGAGTTGGCCGGGGGAAAACATCCACGCCGATCGCCATTCGTGCTTTTGAGTACGGCAGCCTCCTCCAAAGGCTTTCTGATTTCAGAAATCAACCGATCCAAGGACCGACTGCCTTCTCCTGGGAACCGCACTATGCTAGTGAGCGGCTCTACATATATATTATAGCCAATATAAAAATAATAATCACCAATTGGCGATGATTTTGGTATAAGGTAACCCATCGTATCCAATTTGGCGATGGGCCAGAAAGTTCTTGATTTTTAGCCATATCTATATCAATCAAAAGGTATAAGTTTAGATGGGCATTCCTGTTGATTTATTTTTACTATGTCATGCAAACTACTAGTTTTGTATCTCAATTTAATATTTGAATGCATGGAAGCTGCTACTAGTGTTCCAACAATCTGAACTGTGTATACTAATGAATGTATATATATTTTAGGTTATTCTTTAACTTCAAATATAAGTACTTCACATTTTCAATGCAGGGAGGTTTTGTTTTCTACTGAGTTAAGCGTTTGTATCGACTTTTGTATGATCTGTCTAAAAAATACTTCATTTAAAATTAATGTAGTTGTTAAATGAACATACTACCACAACACAACTCCAAATGAAATGAAGTTGATCAAAATATTAAGCAGTATTTCGTGCGCATTTTGCTCCTATTAATTTTTACATCCACTTAAGTAAATGACAAAGAACACTTCAGCCATGTTACCACAATTAGTCTCTGGATGTCCACTTCAATTGCATCACATTCAATTCAAAGGCGATTGGCCTGAGGAGGAATGTACAGTTTTTGTACTGCAACATGGTGTACATTTTACTAGACTAAAAATCTAAATCTTAATTGCATTTATAATAAAACTGAGTATGAAAAGGAACAAACAAATTTTGCATTCTTGCAATTTAAACAATGAGTACTTGGAATACATATTGGTGTCTCATGAAAAGTTCATCACTGTGGATCGACTATGATTTGGAAAATCCTACAAATGTAGTAAACAGTACAAAGAAATGTAATGTAAATAGTACACAGAAAAGTGTTAGATGCTTTTAAATATCTCAACAATTTTATGAAACATTTTATTCCTTTAGCAGTTTACAAAACTTATAAAAAAATATCTACATCAAATGATATTAATGTTTCATAATATCATAAATAAAACATGGATAACAAGGAAAAAAGTTAGAAAACGATGTTAGCTTTTTTAGTTAATTATTACTATTGATATTTAAAGTTAATATTTACATTTACACAAATTAAGTTAGTCATACATATATATCACGAAAGTTTTTTTCTTAATTTCTCTGTATACTGGTTAGCATCCATTTCTCTAAAGTGAGCATCTTCTGTACATTCTATGATTGCTTGTTGCATAAATCTTATTTCTTGTTTGAGTTCTTCTTGAAATTCTCTCTGCATTGTGTCCATCGCCTTTAAAATAAAGTAAATATGTAGTCAACATAAATAATTCTTTAGCACTAAAAACATTTATAAGTGCCAAACTCTGGAGCATTTTTTCAAAGTGGGTGCAACCAGAATAATTTCACTATTCACCATAATGAAAGGTGAAAAGCCTTAAGAATTCCATAAAATCTAGAATGGTGGGCACCTCTGTATTCAGAAAAGGAATTTGTAACATATTTATTTCCAAGGTTCATAATTTACCTGTTTTTCAGCCTTAACTCGTTCTTGAGTATCTCGTTTTTCTGATGCAAGTGTCTCTGACATCAAACTAAATTGCGATTGGTATCTGAACAGATGCATTAAGAAAACAATGTTCTAATACGAAAAATAAAATGTGTGTAAAAATGTTAGTGAGTACTGAAGTTACAAAAGCATTTTATTAAACAAATGTATTTCATATTTTGAATCCTCCTGAATATAATAATGTACATTTATGACTGCCAATATTCACTATGCCTGGAATTAAAGTATCCCACTCCACATTTCACCAATAAGCATCTGAATTCACTTTTTCTCAGTAAAAAGTAAACCTGGGCTAGAGCTTTATACTAGTGTAAGTAAATTCAAGTAAGTGAAATTTCGCTTTCCTTACACCGACCTTCACAGCGAAAAAATTTAAAAACACTTTTCTCAATCAGAGCCCAAGGTATAATTTTTATGTTTACAATTACAACAGAATATATGAAACTTAAATAAATTTTCTAATAAATTAATTAAAAACATTTAAAGTTAGATTTAAAAAATAAAATATTTTTCTATGCTAAAATGTCATAATCTGTACTTTTGGTGATGCTTTCTGTGATGACTACCAGAAATCAGAAATTATGCAGACATTTTATAGAAGGCAGATAATTTCAAACGGATAAAAAGCATATTTTCATGACTGAAAAGTTAACTCTTTCTATAGTGTAGGAACAAATATGTGGTTCCATACATTTTTTTTACTTTTGACGCCTATACAGTATTTAATTTGAAAGCTCAATTAATAAATGAAAATAAAGATAAAAGATAAGGTAACTCCCCTATGAGCCCCAATCGACTACATTTTTCTACGAATCAGAATGAAACTTGAAATTTCAAGGTATGTGCTTGAAAGTTATGTAAATAACAAGAATCAAGCCCTCATGGTTAAGGATACAGTTAACAAATTACGACTAGCAACACCTTTTTAATTGCTTAAGATTGGCACAGTGAAAAACTAAAAATGGTGTTGAAATTTTACCTTTAGCTTGATCATGACTGCACAAGAGTTCTGTCAAAGATGAATGTGAATGTCAAAAGAGGAAAGAAAGACAACAACAACAACATTTTACCTTTATCACAAATACTAGTGCCATTTGTCGTTTTGTCATTTATGCAAATTACGTACACAATCCCTGCTGTTTGTTGCCTTTCTTTAATCTTTTGTCATTCACTCGTATCTTTTTTGACAGTACTTTTGCCAGTACATTATTAGAGCTAAAGGTAAAATTTCAATGCCATTTTTGGTTTTTCACTGTGCCGATCACATTGCGATAAAAAAATGGGTGTCGCTATTTAAAATTTGTTAACTGTAACCATGAGAACTAGATTCTTGTTATATTTACATAACTGTAATATGCATACCTCGAAATCTCAAGTTTCATTTGGCTTCGGTAAAAATTGCAGTTGTTAGGGGCTCATGTATAGGGGAAGTTACTTTATGACTGCCCGGTGTCAATTCTTATTTCCCATAAAATACATAGCAAAAAATACACCTCAGTTCATGTTACCAGTTACATTCTGAACATCAATTTCATCCCATTCCCCTTTTCAAAGGCAATTTTGGAAGATAAACCTATTTTTGCTCATACTTTTTTCTGTGCTGATTTCTATCTGAAATTTCTCATTGCTTTCTATAATCAGAGTTCTGAAGAATTTCATTAGAGTTGCAAGCTCTTCCGTGCAGTTTTAGCAATACTATGTAGATCGTAGCTCAAATTAAGCATCTTTAAAATTAGCGAATTAACCTTGTAGTAGTTGATTTTACTGTTTATCCCTATTCGTTGATGTAAAAATAATGACGATTTATGTCCACATTCAGTGAAATACTTATAGATTGAATGTTTAATAATAAACATATCAGTGAATTGAATGTTTAATAATAAACATACAAACAATTTTTAAACTACACTCAATATTATGCAGGATGGAGAGATTATAAAGAAATAAAGTAAGCATTGCCTAAAAAATCATATTTTTAGATTTTTTAAAAAAATAAATTTATAGAAAGGACAAAACTAAAAAGTATTTCAATATTAATCTAAGTTTGATATTTAAGCAATGCAAACAAGAATTTAATGTACTACAAGTAAAGGAAGACAAGATTGAATTAAAACAAAAACCAAAGTTATCTTAAAGCAAATGGAGTAAGATGCATCATTTAAAAAATAAAGGATACAAGTTTTCCAAAGCATCCAGATAAATCAAATGCTTTCTTGCATCATTTTCTCCGGTTTCTTTTACTTCTTTGCACAAGTGATCCACTTGCTCTTTCTGCAGCTTTAGGGCATCCTCAAACACTTTTTCAAATATCTAGGAAGGGTAAAAGATTACTTTCACAATCTAAAACAAATTACTTTTTAAAACTTGGAGCTTCATTCTCTTTAAAATATTATTTAAATAAAAAAGTTTCCATAAATGTTTAAAGTATACATTTGACTGAATTTCGTCCATAAAAGAGGACCAGTATATTCATACAAGATAATCGGAAGGGAAATAAAAATAACTTCCTTATAAATAGAATTTAAAGTACCCAAATCCAAGGATCCGAAAAATATTTTTTCCATCAGTTATTAGTTTAAAAAGGACTCAATTTTCAGTGACATTGGTGAATTTTCCAAAAATAGTCGCCAAAGTTTGAAATTATTAGCTTTTGAGATGATTTTGCTTGAAAGTTGCAGAATAGCAGAAAAAAGCTGCCTGTGGCAGCCCTGCATTTGGACAACTAATCTAAAACCTATATATCTACTAAACCAGTGGTTCCTAAAATGCGTGTCTGTGAACCCCAGGAGTCCGCAAAAAGGTTTCAGGGGATTTGTGAAAAACATGCAACATTTCACTAGCCAAAATTGAACACTTTCAAGAACAAATAAAATACTGCATTATTTTCTTTGATTCTTTTATGTTGTAAGAACACAATTAGAAGATTCCAGTATTGAATGATAATCACTATCAGATATTGAGCCAAACTTTTCTGAGCTAACCGCTAAAGAGCAGATTCATTGTTCATATTAAGATTAAGCACCTTTTGATGCTTATGTTATAATTTTGCAAGACAAGAGCCTTTTGAGTATAATACATTTTAATTAATAAATAAGAATTTTATAAAATATTTATTTTATTTCAGTTTTAGACCTTTAAAAAGTCACCACTAATGCTTTATGGAAGCTTTAAAATTTTATAATCTCTGTTTAATATAGATTTAAATATTTTACTCCCAACAGGTAAAAAATAAGAATCACTATGGTCTCAGGTATCCCTTTAAATTTTAAGGGGTCTGCGAAAAATTTAAATTTTCAAGGGTGTTTTTGAACTGAAGTTTGGAAACCACTGTACTAGACAGTTCACCAGGTGTATATATATGCTCCTTGAGGCATAAAATATTTCCTGGAGTAAATTTGTAGTACATTCAATGACTTTATCAGGGTCCTTGAAAAAATTATTCATATGTAGGAAGTTGTTTCCAAGGATTTCAAGTGTGCAAACACTGGAATATTAGTGAGCACTGCAATAATTATGTATTACATTTTGAATAATTCTCAATTTCGTTTTGTTTATCAAACAAAAAGCTATAGGAATATGAATAGCATGCAGGCAGCTACAATCTGTTTCTGTAGAATAATTTTAAAAAGCTATGAATTTGAATTAAACTGATGGATTTAGAATCCAAACTTAACGTTTATAATAAAAGGAAACTTGCAAATAACAATTTGAAGGATATCAAATGAAACATCTCTCAACTGTTCACTAGAGTGGTAAAAAGATATTACTTCAATAACCAAATAGAAGCTGCACGGATGCATGAAAACTTACCAATTCTTCAGCAAAATTTCTCTTTTGCATCTTTTTACGCATTTCTACCTGGAATTCTTTTGAATAGTGCTTCATTTTTGCAGATTGTATTCTGGCATCCCTTAAATAATATTTCATTTTATTTTCATTTTCTTTGTTCTCTTTGAATTCTTTCTACAAGAGGAAAATATAATTTCAAAGAAACTATATTAATGAGGGACACATTTATTGTGTATGTTTATATAAAACACAGTACTCATCAATCCAAAATTTCAATTGATCAGTACACTAAATAATACTAAAGCTTTCTGATATAATTAAAGTATGCAAATTTAAGATTGAGACAAAACAATTAATTAGGAAATAGACCTCGAGTATAACGTGTATCTACTTCTAAAATATTTATTACCAATCAAATTTGAATTATTAACATAACCATTTAATTCGACTAAATTTCCTAGATGTTCAATGCAGCTTAGTAGGTTTGTTCACTGTGCTAGCAACCTGTGAGTTGTGGGTGGCACAGATTCAATTCTTACCCAGGTGAATTTCTCTCTTCTGTGTCAGTAAAACTTTTACTGTGTTTGGTGCAGCTTGATTAAATATGACACTTTAGCAATTAAACTAAATGCAACCAACCAACTTAGATTTTCAAATGTGCATATCAGCTGCAGTCGAAGTACTTATAAAATACAATCATTAGTGGCATAAATTCTTAAAATAGCAAATGTCTCCTCTTAAATCTTATTTCAGTGACAATTTTTGTTGCTTAGGTACAAAATGAATCAAGTAAAACACAAAATGTTCTAATTAAGTATGAAACAGACATTGGAGATCTCACCAAGAAATTTAAATTTTAGAATTAAAAAACAAAATATTTTCTTAATAAGGTTTTCAAGACAACCTAGCAACCACAGATTCTAATGTCTTTCTTTCATGGTTGCCACGGCTTGGTGCCAAAACTTCGAAATTGGTGTACCTTGGAAAATTTTCCCCTGAAGAGAAAAATATTTTTCCATCTACTTCTAAAAGAGTAGTACCTTTGGTAAATTTTCAATAAGTCACCAAAATTTTGAAATTAGGAATTTTTTAAACGATTTTACTTAAAGATACTCCTAGTCACAAAGTTGAAAAACAGTTAGCATAGCAGTCCTGAACTGACACCATATTGCAAACTAAAGTATAATATGTACAAATATAGATTCGTCTAATGAGATTATACCGTTTTGAAAACTCAGACCAATGTCAGGGATAAAAGAACAAGCAGATTGTAAAAATTAAAATATGTTGCCACATTTATTTACCATGTACTGTTGCTGTCTAACATCTTTTTTCAATAAGTTTGAAAGAGCAGATTGCTTCATAGCAGCTTCATCAGCCTAAAACAAAAAAATGAAAAACAGCACTGGTATTATGAGAATATCCTTATTTGTTACAAGTATTTGAACTTAATAGTTTAATGAAACTTTAATAGAATTATTAATACACAAAAATGGATAAAGTTTTAAACCATTCATATTTATTTTAGTAAACATGCTTTTGTTTATAGCAGAAATTTAAAAGTTGTTTCATACATTTACAGTTATGTTTGTAAATTATAAACATATTTTTATCAGCATTTGCCTTTATACATGTGATCAAAATCAAATAATTGAAAACTGGCATCACAACAGTTTAAAAATGGCAGGTATATTCAATAGGCCAGAATAATTTCAACAATAACGATAAGAGTTACAATGTTTCTCAAAGATAAATTAATTTCCATTGTGATGATGTCAAATATAGTGCATTACATGCAAATAAAACAGCTGGACTCATTACATAAAAATCCATATAAATATAAGGAAAATTCTTTACAAAAGTTTATCAAGAAAAACAGCAAAGTAATAAAGAAATTGATGTTATTAATCTTTTGAACAGTAGGTTTATTTGTGAGAACAGTTTGCTCTGAAGAAATCATTCAAGATATTATAGAAGAAATCATAAAGCAAATAAGAGGTACCTGAGTTTCTGTTTTAGGGATCTTCAAAAGGCAATTTTTTGCTTTTTTATGCATTTTTGTAAGGTGTTGCTGATATTTGTTTGTTATGTGGTTTATAAATGTTGGAGGCAACTCAAGTGCAGGAAAATCTTCAAAAAGCTCCTGAATAAATCCCGACTTTGATGTTCCAGGCATACTACTATCTGAAAAATAAACATTCCCAAAGACATGAGAAATAATTAAAAAAAATAGAAATCATGAAAAAATTGCCGTCTTGGAGCAAACACTTGTTAAGCGATATTTTTTCAGACACTAAATGCTTATTTTCATGATTATATTTTTATTTTTTTACCTTAAAACTAATAGTTAGTCTTTGAACAGCTGTAAAGAAAAAAAACAGTTGTCAATTAATGAGTCTGCTTGAAGCTGAAGAAATTTTGTAAGTTATACATTCTCTGCTTCATTTAATTCACTATTTATCTCTACTACTTACATTAATTGAAATTTTGTTTTGGATGCATCAAATCAATGCACAAAATACTAATGCACTATTGCTATATATGAATAAGAAATGTATTAAGGTCTTGCAGAGTATGTCTCACGGTACTTTTCTGTCAGATTTTTTGATAGCTCTGAAGTTAACAATCACTGTTTTTATTTTATAAAAAGAATGACATCCCTGTACAATTTTGAAAAAAATGAGCTACAACTTTCTAGTCTTTTTACTGGACTCTAAGAGGACGTGCAATATTGTTCATGTAGGGAAACAGGTCTGTATTTGATACAAAGGAGTTTGTATTATGTTAGGGAAGGAAGTATTATTAACTAGGTTTAAATAACCTAAAAATGATCATATTGAAAGAATAGACCATAGCTTCAGAACATAAATTACTTAAATAAAATCTGGCTATTTGCCAGTGGGCATGTGAAGTCAATCAATTTTAATTGATAGAATTAGTTTTATCCATTGAATGAAATCTTAGTTCCTAGACAAAAATATACAGTTACATCTTTAAGATCCAACAAAAGAATTAGACATAATCTTAAAAATTGTGCAATTTATTAGCGAATTTTCATTAAATAGAATTGGACAGAAGCAATAATTTGAGTGGGATGAAGAAATTACTTTGATCACTTGATTTAGAAGGGCTCTAAACCTTCAGATAGTAATCAGAATGTAAAGTCTGTCTCAACAGTACAAATTCTTATCGAAATAGCAACTAAATTTCTCTAAATAATTTTAATGAAAATGTTTAACAATGCAAAGTAGGTAGATAGTTGAATTAATGTTGCATTGGAGTAACGCAACAGGCTATTGGCAATGATCTGGTATCAATTCCAAACGGAAAGTACAATTTCTCGACATTTTGAATCAGGGTCAGATGACGAGGTCAACACTTGAGCTGACACCCTACTCTCAAAACTTCCACACCATGCCAATGTGAGGACATTTGAGGCCAGACTTTATGTGCACCTCCATAAACGACGGTCTTTGGTTGGATTGATTTTTGAACTCGCAACTCTCTGGTTTGAAATCTACTACTCTTCAAACTGGGCTACCGGTTCCCAATTTAACAATGAAAAATTTCTCATGAACAAACCTTAAATATTTAAACAATTTAAGTAAAATAAAACAAGAGACACAGTAGGAAAGTATATATATCCTTACCATTCTGTTCCTGTGGGTTATGATGTGGTTGAATTTTGTTAGTACTTATCCTTTTCAAAGCAGTGCGTGAAATGGATCTTTGCCTCAACGTGTGAGGCAGAAGAACTGTTTGAAAAATAAATTAAATATGATTTCTGAGTTGAATTTAATTTAACTTAACAAGCACTTTAAAACTTATACAATGAATTTGATTGAAAAATAAATTAAGAATAAAATAAATTCTGAGTTGAATTTAACTCAAAATGAATTTAATAGTTGAATTTAAGTCACTTTAAAACTTATACAATGAATTTGATTTCCATTCTGAATCAAGATTAAACTTCATTTTGCTATTGATTACTTAAAAACTCCAAATTTTATGTGTATCAAAGATTAATGGCTTGATCCTAATAATATACTATTTCAAGTCACATGCATAATAATTACTTTATTAAACATTATTAAAATTTAATACCCATCAAATTTTCCTACCTATTATTTCAAACACACACTGAAATCTTCTAAAATTAGAAATTACATAACAAAGTAAAACAACCTTTTCTTCTTCACAATTGATTAAACTTAAGATAAGCTCTCCAGCAGGGGAATCCCCTTTTCTTAGTTCTTCTATTTTCACACCGACGGAACCGCCGTAGGATCAAATGTAGCCTACCTATTGACATAATGAAACTTTTTCTTCTTAACGATTAGTTGGACTTAGACAAGCAGGGAAATACCCTTTTAGTTCTTCCACACACCCACAAAAACGGAGCCGCCGTAGGATCAAATGTAGGATTTCAAGCGTAGCTTGGTACTGCAGATTTAATAGAGCAGCCACCAACACCAGCCGGCATTTGCTACTCTACAATTCGAATGGCGAAACATTCTTATTAGATATTCTGTTGGTGATTGGCATACCTTGCTTGAGTTCAACACTGTCAAAATCGCTGCTAAGGTCCTGGACGCAATGTAATCAAATTGACATTTTCACACATAGTCAGGTCCAGCCGCCAAAATTGTTAAGAGCATCCGGTGTTGAACTCAAACAAGTGGGATGCTGGGATGTTTTCATTGCATGTTCTATTGCTGATCAGTATGCCTTGCTTACCCTGCAGGTCATGTCCTGTAATGATTACTCAGCGGTGAAAAGGTTCTAGATAGTCCTCTTGAACAAACTAGCTATTGATAACATTTCCTTTATACCTTTTCTTAACTCAGAAGAAATAAATATGATTCTTGCTTATCAAC
Source organism: Meta bourneti (assembly GCA_933210815.1). Classification (NCBI taxonomy): domain Eukaryota; kingdom Metazoa; phylum Arthropoda; class Arachnida; order Araneae; family Tetragnathidae; genus Meta; species Meta bourneti. The sequence goes on from OW119926.1 coordinate 32,834,698, forward strand.
CTAGTTGTTGTCCTTACAGTATCTGACTAAGTTTGGAGTCATTTAAAGAAATGCTCAAATCGTATTATATTTTTCTTTTTAAAAAATAAAACTTATAAAAACACATTATAAAACAAAAAAAATCACTAATTATGATTTAGTAATAAATTGGAAATATTAGGTAAAAAACATTACAACTGAAAACTTACAAGCATCTTTAAATGCATTTAAAGATTTGAAAATGAATAAACAAACTGCTGTCAAGATCTATTCAAATTGTTATATCTCCATTCCTATGCATCATATACAGAAAATAAAAATAGTTTTGTAAAGAAAAAAGGTTAAATATTAAGAATATTGAATAAAATGGAACATGAAAATCGACTTTCGAAAGTAGAAGATACCTTAAGAGAAGAGTGTATACAAGTTAATTTGCTCATAAACATTGACATTCATACTACAGAGAAATAACCACAAAAACGCAGAACTTTTAGAAACTTGTATGGAAATAGGGAGAGCTTGAAACTACTTTTTAAAATAAATAATTCATAACACTGGAAAATGTAAGTCATGGATACAATTGATAAATGTAATAACTTTAGTTAATATACCATATCAACTAGACATGCTAAACTTTTCAGTGGGGTAAAATAACAAAGTATCAGTTGCACTTGCATAAGAGCTGCAGTCTTACATTTAATTGATATGTGATCCGCAGCTTTCCTGACAATTAAAGTATTTAATAATTTTTTGTATTTATTGAACCTCTATGTACTAAAAATTCAAGCGCAATGCATATTTACTAATACATTAACACAATTTAAAATAAAAATCAACTATAATAAAAACGTTTCTAACACAAAACATTTTCTTGCTATATAAATAGAAATATCATATGCTTACAGGATTTTCTACAAGCAGAAATTGGTGTCCTTCGAACAGGTTTTCTAACAGCTTGAAGATGCCACTTTTTCTGAAAATCAGTTTATAATTTATCAATAACCTTAAATTTGATCAAAGTTTCACTTGTATTTCCATTGTTCCATATGAATGCCTTTATGTACAATATTTTAATAATCATAACTAATTGGATAATTTTAAATGTAAATTAAAAAATTAACAGATAGCACTTGAATTTAGAGTCATCAAACTGTATTACCAGGTGAGAAGCTCTAGATGTGAGATAACTATTTTTTTCAACAATAACTCTAATCTTCTTTTCTAAATTCTTTTCATATAATTCTTCAATCTAAATAATAAATGAAACAGATATTGATACTTCTAAAAAGATGAATTGACGAAATCAATTCCAAATTTGAACAATACAATCCAAGGATTACTATTTTTATAAAATGACAGAAATGAGTTATTAGTCAGTTTTACGAAACACATCACACTCTACTGAAAAAACTTCATGGATACTTTTAAAACTAGTTAACGATCTTGCTTATTTTTAATTAAGTAATTAAAGACTAAGCATAAAAGTCTCCATACTCTAGCCCACTTTGTACAAATGAAAAACTATTTAATTTGAAATTCCATGATATTGTCTAGAAGCATAGCATTACATAACACATAATAAAACCAATTACATTTTTAAAATTTTCAGAATAAGGAGCATCAATAAATACACAAAAAAGATTAACATCTGTAAAGGTAAATTATAAAAAATTATCATGATGTATTAACCCTCCAAGAGGTTTTGACGAGATATCTCATTTATCAAGATCTGACCAATTTTGCTAATGATGAGATATTTAGTCAACAAGATATAACTTGATGTTTTGATGATGACAAGATCAAGATCTGGTCAGTTTTCTTCTAATGAGGAAATATATCATCCAAAAAGATATGTTGAGCTTTGTTAATGATGACATATCTCGTTGAGACAACCACCAGCAGTGTTAATTACCTCCTTTACTGAAACTGGAAAATCAGCACCGATCTTTCATATTTCTTGTCTTATTCAAATTCAAGGAGAAACCACCAATTTAAAAAACATGGATCATAACATTTGATTAGTCATTTGACAGATAAATTCATAATTTGTCTTTTTGCAAAGAAAATCTCTTTGAAGATTTACACTGATTTAAAAACAATAAATTTTATTACATACTTGCTCATTTTCAACAGGTTTCACAGTATTTTCCAAATTAATAGGTTTGAAAGTCTTTCTTTTAATTTTCTTTAGAGTAGTGTTTTTTCTTTCCTTCCTAGTTGATTTTCTGGAGAAAGAAAAATGTGCTACATAAAGCCAACTATATTAAAACTTTTTTAATATATTAAAAACATTTGTTACTTTTATGAATAGCCATTAATGATTTCTAAGAATAAAATAATTAAAACATTTATTGTACTTAATGAAAAATTGGATAAGAATTCATCATTGCAATTTTATTATTTCAAACATTTTGTCTAAAAATCACGAATATCTATCAAATTCATTTTTATTGTTCCAATGTTTCATAAATAAAAAATAGATGAAAAATTTAGCTTTCATGTTTCAGGGACTATAGAGTAGATTGTGACTCATAAAAATATTCAGATCGAGCTACCTTTTATTTTTGAACTTCAAAATGTCATAATTAACAGTTATACTATAACATACTATTAGCTCTTATGCTGTACCAATGTAAAAGTTAATAGTTTATATATGCACCTTATAATTTCAAAGTAACATTTTGTTAGAAAAACATCAATATGTTTCAAAATAAAATAGCTTTAAAAATGATAAATTTCAGACCAATAAATAAAAACAAATGCATGTATTAATGCTATTTTGCTAAAGGGTTGATTGCCTTCTGAGCTAATTTAATTAAAATAAAATAGCATCTCAAAGAGAACACAACTTAACTCTTACTTTTTATTGTCAACTGGCTCAACTTGGAAGTGTGGCTTAGCTTCATTTGGAATACTTTTATGCTTGAGATGGCGTTGAGATTGTCTTTGAGTTTTACCATGCACAGCTTTATTATAATCTGGTTCCTGTAAAAGTTTCTCATGAATTAGAAGAAATTCAATTCAAGAATTATATTGCATTTTGAATTTAATGAAAACAAAATCTAGTATTATTCCATAAATACACATTACTACTACATGCAAATGAAGTAAAACTTACAATGAATTCCCTTATCTATATTTCATTCATTCTTGCCAGCTATGTGCTATCACATGTATGCTGTGTGCTTATTTTGAACTAGATATGTGCAGATAAATTTATTAAATATTTTATGTTTAGTAACAATATGCAAATTATTAAATCTGTAAAAGTAAAACAATTGCCCAAAATAAAAAAGTTCTTAACCCTTTCAGGCCTAATGGGCATATACGTCCCAGAGATTAGATTGGGTAAATAAATCCCACTTTTGAATGGGTTTTTACGTTTTCAGTGTTCTTAAGGAATTAGGAAATAAAAATATGACTAAAGAAACCTGGCAGTACTTTCAGATTGCAAATGGGGGACTTATGTTTTTGACCCCGCCCATTCATTCTGATGAATGAGTGAGTGGTTCGGAAACAAAAAGATGGTACAAAATTAGATGTTAGTTGCCCAGAAGCCATTTCCCACTACAATATGTACATGAATGTAATTGACCACTGTGATGAAATGGCTACTTTTTATGGTCATGGCAGAAAATCAGACAAGAGGTGGAAAAAGATTTTTTGGAAATTAGTTGATTTCTGCTGTGAATGCATGGATTACGAAGTGTGATGTGGAACATAAAACAGAACCACTATTATCATTCATGGTCCCCTTAGCTGAGCAACTAATAAATGTTGGAAGGGAGAAAGCAAACACAAAAAGAATTCGAAAGTACGGTCGTCTGCCAAAAAGAGCAAAAACTACTAAATTAAACTACTTTTCAGAGTTAAATTTTAATCATGCAAAAGTCGGGGCGAAAGGGTTAAAGACAAAAACCTGACGCAAATGCAGCTGGTCATGAAATTTCAGGCCTAAACATCCCAAACATTTTTTAAGAGCCGAAAATGCAAATAGGCCTAAAGGGACTCAAGTAGAGCATTTCAGTGATTAAAAGAAAGTGTATAGGAGCTGGTAATGTTAGTGACATTTGAAAAGAATCTTATACATACATTTGATCAAAACAGAACAAATAAAATAATGGCTGAATATCTGACTTACGACAACAGGATTTTTTACGTCACTAAGCTGCTTATTATCTTCTCCAATCACCTTTCTATCATTGCGTTTCAGTAATTTTGGAGGAGGTGACTTTGTTGAACTTTTGGCATCCAGATTCTGAGAAGCAACAGATTGTCTTCCTAAAAGCAATACAATTTCAACAATTTAGATTTTGGAAATGAAACATTACATTTAATTGTAAATTTAATATTTTAATGAATACATTAAAATATTAAATTTACAAAATACCAATTTACAACATGCAGAGTAAATGAGATTCATTAATCTATTCATATTCTAAGAGAATCTGAATATAAGTCAAAATAGTTCACAACTAAAATTACTTATCACCATTTTAAAGGGAAAGATACATTTCTGTGTACAAACTTATCTACATTATATTTCTACATGCAGACTCACGCATAGCAAATGCACAAGTTTTGTAATTGTTTTTATAATGCCACACGGATGATAAATGGTAAACTTTGTAGATGATTAATAGTAGAAAGAGTTCCAGATTCATAAATGCCATTTGACTTTGCAGATATTTCCCCCTTAACATTTTTTCATTTAAATTCAAACATTTTATTTTGTATTCATCATAGATCTTTCTAGAAGCTTCTTGAAACCAATCCTAAAACTGCAAACAATGCATATATGTTAGTGAAATACATATATAGATTATTTTTTTATACCCTGATTGACAATAACGAAATTTGATCATCTTAAACAAATAGGGATTCATCAATATAACTTTTCTGGTTGCAACTGATATTAAAACAATGGATGCTTGAAATTGAGTATCTCGATTATTTCAGGATACTGTTCAAACCAAGAAAGGGCAAGTTTCTACATCGATTTTAAATGTATCAAATATAAAAGCTATTTTTAAAAGTCTAATAAAATATGTTAACTACACATTTAAAACTTCAAATGTTGATTTTTAAAAAAATATTTATTAATTCACATTTACATAGTTCTCAGAAATTGTATACTAAAAATGCATTCACTATCTATAAAAAGTATAAATTTGTAAAAGTATTAGTTTCAAAATAAAGTAAATTTTATTTCTTAAAATTGAGCAGTCATAATAAATTACATAACATACCATTTTTATCATGCTGTTGTCTAATTCTGGATGATAAACGTCTTGGTCTTTTCTTTTGCAGTTGCTCGAACAAGGCATCAAGGGGATGTGATTGATTTGAAGAAGTTTTATCTACTTCACCCTATAAAGGTAAACAAAAACTATCAAAAATGTAAGTTTATGGATATCTTTGATTTTCGTGCTGCTAACAAGAAATACAATTCCAAATACTGCTTTAAAATTACCTGAACTTTTGTATTCGCAACACTTTTTACAGAACCGTTAGTTTTATTACTGGATTTCTGCTTTTCTGAGGATAGTTGACTTTGACTTTTTCTTTTCTGGCTGACTTTTCTCTTTAAGTTGAATTCTAAAATAACAAAATACTGGGGTAAGAAATTATTTACCAAATATTTCAGAAATAATGAATCATAACTTAATCTCTAACTATAATAAATAGGTTTCAAATTTTAGTAATGTTTCCAATGAAATAAATTAAATTGCAATATAAACTTGTTTACACACTTTTTTGTTTTTATATTAACAATTTAATCCTTATTTCATTTATGCACATTTATTTTAAACAATAAAGCAATGTAATTGTGAAATGTTACATTTCCCAATTCAACCCACTTACAATCAAATATATAAATCACATGGCACATAATGAAAATATATATAAAAATTATAAACTACTGCAATAAAAGGAAAGAAATCAGACAAACTTTTATTTTTGTCATCAGAAGTACTTGATGTTGCATACAATACTCCATGCAGAACTTCTAAAAGGTTACAGATTGCTACCAAGTTACCAGCAACCACACCTTCACCAGTTATGTGAGACAAAGATATTCCAAGAAGATCCAACGACAATGTATCAATGACTGCTTGCACATTGTGCGCTTCTTCTATCTTATGAGTGCAAGATAACAAATCTGAAACAACAATTAATGTTTTTGAACAAAATAATCTTGAGTATGTTTTATAAATTTAAAGCACTTATATTCTTAAAATTGTGTGCTTCAAAATAAATGTTAGTCCAATATTGAAGAATTTATTTAGTAAATAGTTTAATTTTGATCTAAAACAGTGTTTATAAAATTATCTACCATGTGACAACATTTGGTAAAATCCTAATTAATGGTGCAGCCCCGATAATTGGTAATTAACGTCGCACTGTAGCAAAACAACGGGCTATTGGCGACAGTCTGCGATCAAACCCAAAGGGAAAGATCCCAGAGAACGCCACTTAATTTTGAACCAAGGTCAGATGTCAAGGTCACACCTGAGCTGGCACCCCACTCTCCAAACTTCCACAAAACACCAATGTGAGGACATTTGAAACTACGACAGATTTAACATGCACTAGCCCCTTTGTACACGAAGGTCTTTGGTCGGATTCGAACTTACAACTCTTCTGTTACTCATCCAACTGGGCTACCCAAGCTTTGTGCAGCCAGAATGATTTCAATTTTAGTAGTTTTGATACTTTTTTGCGGCAATGTTTTTTGTAGCGAGTTGTTGAAAGCAAAGGCAATCCCGCTTTATTAGAATTGTGGCATCCTAATGAAATTAAAATTTTTAAATTTCTGGCATTTTGTTCTTGAATATTTTGGAATGTACTTTTCATTTGTTTGGTTGTCCTTTGATTTCATTGGTTCTGTAAAATGTGTTTCAAATTTTTCCATTTACTGTAAATTTGGAGAACTAAAACTTTCAGTTCATATTTTAAACCTGACAGTGCAGTCACATCAGGTTGTATTGCTTCTATTTGAATCTTACTAATTTTTATGGTACGTATTAACTGCATGCCAGCGATTAATCGCCAAATCTGTACGTATTAACCGCATGCCAAATCTGTTGGAAGGGGTGTATAAGACGGAAGAACTGGAGAACAATCTGGTTATATTCACTGCCAAGTGAACCACAAATACAATTTCATTGATTCTGATTGTTTTGCAAAACTTTTTTTAGAACCACAGTTCAGTGTTCAGAGCGTTGTTGCATTAGATACTTGTGTTCTATTTTCTGTTTTTACATCGATGTAAATTTTTAAGTAATGCTTGATCGTTATGAAACAATGCTGGAAGCATATTCCCATCCCAATGGATATTTGGGGGCATTTGTCGCGAAACATTTGTTGCTATGATCCCCGATCATAGTGCTACCACATTAATGAATGAAATAAAAAAACACATTAAAGACGGATCGACCATTTTTTCTGACTCTTGGAAGGGGTATAAGACGGAAGAACTGGAACAATCTGGTTATATTCAATGCCAAGTGAACCACAAATACAATTTCATTGATTCTGAAACTGGCACGCACACAGAATATAGAACACATCTGGGGAAGTGCAAAATGGCGAAATAAAAAACATCTCGCCACCACCTCGAGTCCCTACTCGCAGTTTATAATGATAATGATGTTTGATGCCATCCTAAGGGCAATTGCTAAACATTTTCCGCCCGAAACAAAACTTGGCTGATATTCACCAATGGTATGCGGTTAATACGCAAGTACCATTTTTATTAATCATTACATTTTTTTATATTTTACCACGCCTTCTGTATTTAGTGTTGTAGATAAGTTTCAGTGTTCTTTTGTGAAATTTGGTGCCTAATTTTTCTGGTGGTTAGGAAACTTTAGGAAATAAAGGAGTTGCTAATATTTTATTTAAGTACAGATTTTTATGTCAAGATAAGCAGCTTTTAAAAATCTCAATCCTTAAGGAATCGGGATTGTTAGTTGAAAAACTTTTAGAAAGGATAATCAGTTCTGTGGATTTTTTTCTATTTAAAAAAACTTTTTCATTAATTTTTTAAATATATTTCGCTAAGCCTGAAATGGTGTTTGCAAATAAATCTTTTCACTTTCCAAGCATAAAAAGTAAATGTGATAACATGTATGTCTACTTTCAATCACGAGTTGTTTTCACAGCAACAATAAGATACAATTAGTGATGTTACCAATATTTCATCATATGACATAAAAAAGTTAAAATGTTGTGCTTACAAAAAATAAACTTGTATTTCATGGAATGAACTTTAAAATGGAAATGGACATACCTGGAATTTGAATATTTGTTATCTTTTCAAAAAGTGACACTATTAAATTACTGTCAATGTCCGAAATAGAATGAACTGGAGGTACATGTAATTTGCATTGAATAATAAGATGATTAGCTGCACTGAGACACTCTGTAAAAAGGACAAACATTAAAATACAAGTGATAAATTAAACTAAATAATTTAGCAGACAGAATTCGAAACATTCGATAATTTTTCATGTGCATTATCTGAATCTAAAAATCGGAACACCAAATATTCTTAACAATGTGAGAACGAAATTCAAAACACGAATTTGGTTTGCACTGAAAGCTTCCATTTCGTAGGCATCAAATTATTCCTAATTTCCATATCTCAATTATACAACTCTTTAGTATGCTTCTAGTTAATTATCACTATATTTTCATGGAAAAACAACAAACACAAACTTTTAAGCAAGCATGCATTTAATAGAGCCAAAGAATTTATATATTATCACTCACGTTTCTCTAGAGATCGATCTAAAGACTTATTTGCAGACGAAACCGACATTTTCTTTTACACATCAGGTTTCTTTTAAATATCTTCTTAATGATAGTAGTATGGAAAAAAGGGGAGAAAAGCACAATTTCACACGTTTACTTAAACAGAACTAGAATTACAAACATACCGCTTCGCACAGATTATTTTATTTACTTTTCTACTAGCGGTTGAAGTTACTTCTCACAAAATCGAAAATTAAGGTATCAGCGGCTCGGATGGTAGGTAGGTACTTAATGAACGTCACACTGGAGCAACACACCGGGCTATTGGTGACGGTCAGGAATCAAACCCGAAGGGAAAGATTCGAGGACACCACATAATTTTGAATCATGCTCAGATACGAGATCACACCTGAGCTGGCATCCCACTCTCTAAACTTCCACACCTCGCCAACGTGAGGAAGTTTGAGGCCACGATAGATTTAACGTGCACTAGTCCACTTTGTATACGACGATCTTTGGTTGGATTCGAACTCGCAACCCTCTAGTCGCTAATCCGTTACTCTTCCAAAAGGGCTACCGCGGCCCATCAGTGATTCGGAATTTAGCAGCTTGAGAGCTGAAGGAAGGATTCAATTCCAGTGTACCTTACGTTGGATGCATTTATTTCATTTCCGAAGGGCCGCGGTCACGTTAGCGGGGTGTGTAAGTTTGGAGAGTGCAGTGCCAGCTCAGAAGTTGCCTCGTCATCTGACCGTGGTTCAAAATTACGTGGTGTTGTCCTTTGGGATTGATCTCGGACCGTCGCCAATAGCCCCTTGTATTGCTCCAGTGTGACGTTAATTAAAATACCTACTTACCATACCTACCGAAGGGCCGCGGTAGCCTGGTTGGAAAAGTAAAGGATTAGCAACAGGAGGGTTGCTAGTTCGAATCCAGCCAAAGACGGTCGTGTACATTGGGGCACCTAGGATTAGGTTCTGAGTGGGGGGTTGGTCATGTTGACTCATCATGACCAACCTCACAATATTGTGGGAAGGTTGTGATATATGTATTAGGGTGGCCCCTAGCTATAGGTAATTTTCCGAAAGTTAAAATTTTGCTGCTCCCACCCCTAATCCTGTTCAAATCAGCAAAAAATCGGGCTGTGCAAAACTTCACCTCAATCGGACAACTGCTAAGCGACGCTCAAACGCCTCGAAGTCGGAACATAGTATATGCAACGATTGATTCCGTTTAAGGTATCCGACTACCTTTAAAACGCGATTTTCGGCGGAAATTGCGATTTTCCAAATTTGATATAATATGAAAGCCCGATTTCTTATCTTTCCAAATCTGTTTAAATTTTGTTCCTACCATGCATAGAACGTAAGATACAGGTCTTTTAATACTACATAGTCGACACTTTTTAAAACCGGAAGTGCCTTTCTGCAAACAGGAAGTGAACGTAAAAGTTTGTTTACATTCTTATTTTAACAAATTAAAGCGTTAAAATTTGCTCTGAAGTGTGGATTTTTTTTTATTAATTAAAAAAAATTAATTAAAAAACTACTTTTTACACAAAAATACATCTGGCAATCATGTTTAACTTCACAATCTGGCATCAAACTTGAGTTTCAGTTTGTACACAATTTGAACTCGTGATTTTCGATCGTGCGTTCAAAAAGTTCTACAACTTGATAATTCTTCTTGCATAAAGTGATTTTTCTTTACAAAATGGGAAAGAGTATTGCCAGGAAGAAGAAACACCACTTCAAAGGTAATCAACACTCTAAAACACTGAAGACTAACAGTCTTGAAGATCCAGTGTGCACAGCCAGTGCTTCAAAACTGCAAGCATCTAGCTCTTCCAAATTCGAAGTTTTGAATGAGGAACTGTGTGGTAATCGGATTTTCGACCTGGAAACTTTAATAAATATATTTTTGGTGCTTCCATGTCCCAAATGCTTTGCTTCTGGTTTGCATTTAGTTGAAGACTCCAGGTATGGATTGTGCTCACACTTCTCTTTGAAATGTCACAATTGTGATTTTGTAAAAGGCTTTGCCTCCTCCAAAAAGAACAAAAATGTACCTGAAGTGAACTCTAGAATAGTTTATGGGATGAGGCAGATTGGAAAGGGATTTTCTTCAGCGTATAAACTGTGCACCACGCTGAATTTGCCACCAATTTCTAAAGCTGCGTATAACATCCATGAAGAGAAACTCTTGAAAGTTGTGTCCGAGGTTGCTGAATCTTCAATGTTAAAAGCAGCTGATGAAGTTGGTTCAAAGGGAGAAGACAGTGAATGCGGCGTGTCTGTAGATGGAACGTGGCAGCGTAGAGGGTACACTTCTTTGAATGGTTGTGTTGCTGCCATTTCAATTGACACGGGAAAGGTTCTCGATTTAGAAGTCATGTCCTCATACTGCAGAATTTGCAAAAGATTACAGAAACTGAAGAGAAACCCGTCATTTGAATCACAGGAAGCTGACCATATATGCCAGTGCAATTTTAAAGGGTCATCAGCAAAGATGGAAACTGTTGGTGTCGACAGAATTTTCAAGAGGTCAGTGAGCACTCGGAAGCTGAAGTACACGAAATACTACGGTGATGGGGATTCTAAAGGCTATTTGTGCGTCCAAAACACATATGGCGAAAAAAGTGTTTCAAAACTGGAATGCATTGGGCACATTCAAAAACGGGTGGGTACACGTCTGCGAAAATTGAAAAGCAAAACCAAAGGTCTGTCTGGTAAAGGCAAGTTATCAGATGTCTTTATCGACAGACTACAAAATTATTATGGCATTGCGATTCGCTCTAACGTGGGCAACTTACAAATGATGCAGCAAAATGTAATTGCAGCTTTGTTTCATTGTGCTTCATCACCAAAGAAACCGATGCATGGCCAGTGCCCTATTGGTGTAGACAGTTGGTGCTATTACCAGCGAGCTGTAAGCGAAGGGAAAGAACCAGAAAAGCTCAAGCATTCTGGTTTGCCCAACAATATTTTAAATGTAGTCAAACCAGTGTATTTAGAGCTTTGCACCAGAGAACTTTTGAATAAGTGTCTGCATGGCAAAACTCAAAATGCCAATGAAAGTTTCAATGGTGTTATTTGGCAGAGAGTTCCGAAGGAGGTTTTCGTCAGCCTAAAAACTGTAAAATTAGGGGCTTATGATGCAGTAATACAATATAATGATGGATTTGAGGGTTGCACCAGTGTTTTAAGCAAGATGAACATTGAAAATCTTGGTTACTTCACATTAAAAGGTTACCAAAGTTTGGATCGCATTAGAATCAGTGATTCCAAGCGCCATACAACACCCGTTTCAAAGAAGCGCAGGAAGGTTTTGAGGGCAATTAGGAAAAAAAAAGTAGTTGATTTAACTTCTATAGAAGGTGATCTTTATAAATCAGGATCATTTTAGAGCTACATTTTCCATTTAAAGGTAAGATTCATTATTGAATTTTGTTTTTAGCTTTTTCTTGAAATTGACATTTTAGAATTTTGCTTTTACGCAAAACATGAAAACTCAAAAAGTTATGCTTCAAATGTTATGAAATTTGGTAGGAATACTTTCAAAGAGTTTATAAAGGGAATGTACCACTTCTGTAATTGTGCATTAATTAGTTTTTTTATTTTTAATTATAAAAGTTATGCGTTGCTATAATTTATGGAAGATTTTCTTCTTGGTTGTACTTGAACCTCTCCAGTTTTTAAAAGAACTGGTTTACAATGATGTGAGAGGTACATTCCCTAAAGGAGGTTTCAATCTTCAAAATAAAATTTACAAAATAAGAATATCTTAATTTAAATTTAAGTTATCATGTTTTGCGGTGGTGCTAGTTTTTGTCTATTTTTCACCCCTTTTTGGGGTTTAAATTTTAAAAAAATTATTAATTATTTTTTTTATATGTTATTCTCTAAGTTTTTAACCATATTCTATAATATAATGCACAAAAAAAGTCAAATTTCAAATTATTTCAAAAAATCCTTTCCGAAGGTAGTCGGACACCTTAAAAGCGGTATACTCTTCCCTATCTCGACCATTTTCTTTTTTCTTCTTAGAGAAATTTATGTGGACACATCCAAGCAAACCCAGCAATTGTTTAAAAACATTCTGAATCAAATTTCCCAAAAGTTAATTCCAAAAATTCCTGAAATAGTATGAAAATTTTAAGAAATATCGGGTTTTTTAATAACGCACACAACTTCTATAAAAGAAACGCATTTTTATTTACTGAATTCATTTCTGTAGAATCAAAACATAATGTGAACGAACGAACATTGAACATTATTTTTTCCTGAAGATATAGTAGCATTTGGGTAGTTTTTACGGTCTCCGGCAATGATCTGTAAAACAAATTGTCTCTCAGTTTCATCTTTTGTGAGAATGTTATTGTAATCCTGAATGAGTTTGATACCACCTTTCTGCAACGTCATTCACAACAACTGTCTTCTCAAGCTTTTCAATTCCACTTTTGTTACCAGGATCATCCTTCCATGCTGAAGGGTCTTTGTCGAGGAAATCGGTGCTGATAGAAAATCTCGTGAAGAAAGTTTTTGTACCAGGAGCTACAAAAGACGAAAACTTGATGTTTGTAAAGGAAGAAAAATCTTTTTGGTGCAGTAAGTACCTCTTCAGTTGATTTTTTTCTTTTCCCCTTCTTCACCTTTGTCTGCTTCCAGCATAATTTGAGCCACATTTCTCTTAACAGCTTGTTGGAACATTGTCATCAAATAAGGATGAGCCACAGTTTCGGAAGTTAAGTACCAGAGATGGTTGGAAATTTTTTCGCAGCAACCTTCCTGATTTCTGGATCAATATTCTGATCATTTACCAGTTGATGCATGAATAGGAAATCATGATAAGGTGCGTTAATTGCTTCTGATAACAGAAACCAGGCTCGAACGTATTCTCGAGCAAGAAAAATACATATTCTTCTAAAAGAGTTCTCCCTATGAGATAACTGAGATTGATCTTGAAACAGGTATATCTTGAATGCATAAATTGCCTTTGTCATCCACCTAGCATGACTTACAGCTCCTGGTATACGAAACGATATCCCATTCTTCGGAATGCCGCCAAGAAAGATCATCTCCAATTCTAGGTAATCATCTCGCAGTTGTTTCTGCGTAGAAAGGTGGTGTGCAAGAAATCCAAGTTAAGCAACGACGAATTTAAATTCAAACAAGAAAGAAAGTAAAAAAGGTAAATAAAATACACGATAAAATACAACTAAAATATACGATTAAAACCTCTCGGCTATACAGCCACGAACAAAAACTTACTATTTAATAATTTTATCCTGATAAACTTTGGGAACCGCGGTAGCCCGGTTGGTAGAGTGACGGATTGTCAACCAGAGGGTTGTGAGCCAAGCCACAACCGTTGTTTTATTCAAATTCAAATCACTTGAAAATCGACAAACGAGTTATAATATTTGCCGACTCAAGTAAAGTAAATCGATTGCTTGTGTGATTTTATTCTAAAAAAAAACCGATGAAGAAGGAACTATCGTTGAAAGAGTGCATATTGTTATACCCTTTAAGTTAAAAAATAACTCGAACACTAAAGGAGATCGGCCGGAAAGCTCAATTAGAAAAATGTGGGCAATACCATAATAAAAGCACAGGAAAAAGTTTCATAGAGTTATCTGTAAAATTGGAGGAGATATTCGCGATTGAATTTTGAACTATTCCATGCCTTGAAAATGGGGTTGTCCTGAAATCCAAAAACGTGTTCTCCGGTGTTATACAGTTTTTCTTTGTTAAGCAACGTCGAATTTAAATTCAAGCAAAGAAAGTAAAAAAAGATAAATAAAAAATACTTAAAAACGCACTCCGGAAAATTAAAAAAAAAACTGACGATCCGAAATCCAAATTTCTAACAACTCTCGGCTATACAGCCACGAACGAAGATTTACTATTTAATAATTTTATCCTGATAAACTTTGAACAGATGCGAAAATGTCAGAAACAAATGCGCGTTATTTAGTGTGGCACATTGGAAAAGTAAAAGACACAGATGAGCAAAAGCAAGAAATTTATTGCTAAACAAAAACATGGCAAGTGTGTTCAAAAAGGTCACCATGGGCCACAATACACATTTGTATTCGATCAAACACGCCGGCATGCACATTCCTTATCATCTGTGGTGTGACAGTTGCGCAGCTATCGATCATACGTTGCCGCAGATCCAGCAAACTTGTCAAGGGAGCTTCATACACAGGATCTTTGATGTAACCCCAGAGGAAGAAATCGAGTGGGGTAAGATCTGGTGATCGTAGAGGCCATTCAACACAGCCACCGTAGCCGATTATCTGTTGGCCAAATCTGTTGTTAAGAAACTGTCGCACTGCGTGCGGTTTGTGCGGCTGGGCGCCAACATGTTGAAACCACAGGGAAGACAAGAACGCAAGAGGAATATCATCGATAAGTCAGGTAACACATCCTGTAACAGCTGGAGGTATTTCGGTCCATTTAGTGAACCGTCATAAAACACGGGTTGTATTATCCTTCCAAATACTGCACTACACATTCGTGGACCACTGCACCTGCTGTCTGACGGGAACTCCCCATGAGGGATTTTCTAGTGCCCATAAATGTGTGTTGTGTCGGTTCAGCATCCCGTTTCGGTGAAACTTAACCTCGTCCGACCATATTATGTTGGAAAAAATTCTGGCCTAACCTCCAATTCGTTCAATGCCTAATTGCACCAGTCAAAGTGTCGCTGTTTGTCTCCCGGTAACAATCCTTCCTGCGAAATTGCATGGTAGGAATGTGCACCATTGTCGTGCAGTATTTGCCATACTTGGCTTTGTACTAAGCCACTCTGGTTGTTGATTTGTCTAGTATTGCTGTAGGGATGGACTAAAGCATACGACAGTATGTCTTCTGTTGGTATTCTACTAGGCATACGTGGTCTGCCCGAATGAGGTCGACTTCTAGTGCTGCCTGTGTCTCTAAGACGTCGAACAACGTTTCCAATGGTTGCCGAAGTTGGATGTGGATCATTTGGAAATCGAACGGCATGTTCGTGCAGCCTGGACCGCATTACGTTGGCATTCGCCATACAGAAGCACCATCTCACAATACTGACTATTAGTGAAAGTCGCCATTTCCTCACAGCGTACCGTATGAAGTGAGAACACCGTCTCGGGCAATTTTCATCTGATACGTAAAGGGTTAAGACACAATGTGGATTTGCATACATGCGAAACCGCAGTAAATGTCCATTGTTTTGTCCCGGATCGTGGTCATGGTCGAAACTTTCGTTCCTGTTTTAATCGATAAATTTCGTATTCAATTTGATAAGAACGTATAATTCACGCTTTTATTTTATTCATCTACAAATAAATTTTAAATTTTACTGTTGCTGTGGATCTACCAATCATCCACTGAACGACGAGCATTTGTTTCTGGTATTTTCCCGTCTGCGCAAAGTTTATGAGGGGAAGGGGAAAATTAATTATCGTTGCACTGGAGCTACACAACGGGCTATTGGCAATGGTCCGGGATCAATCTTGAAAGAAAGATCCGAGGACTAACTGCGTAATTTCGAACCACGGTCGGTCAGATGACGCAGTAACACCTGAGCTGGCACCCCACTCTCCGCAATTCCACATCGTACCAACGCGAGGACTTTGAGACCGCGACGGATTTTGCGTCCACTAGTCCCTTCTTTACGCGTCGTATTTGGATGGCACAGATGAGGATCGAACTCACAACTCTATGGTTGGCAGTCCGTCACTCTATCAACCGGGCTACCGTGGCCCCCAAAGTTTATCAGGGGGGGGATTTCAATTAACGTCACACTGGAGCAACACAATGGGCTATTGGTGACGGTCCGGGAGCAATCCCAAAGGGAAAGATCCGAGGACAACACCACGTAATTTTGAACCACGGTCAGATGACGAGGCAACACCTGAGCTGGCACCCCACTCTCCAAACTTCCACACCACGCCAACGTGAGGACATTTGAGGCCACGACAGATTTAACGTGCACCAGCCCCCTTTGTACACGACGGTGTTTGGCTGGATTCGAACTCGCAACCCTTCGGTTGCAAGTCCGTTACTCTTCCAACCGGGCCACCGCGGCCCCAAAGTTTATCAGGGGGGGGAATTTCAATTAACGTCACACTGGAGCAACACAATGGGCTATTGGTGACGGTCCGGGATCAATCCCAAAGGGAAAGATCCGAGGACAACACCACGTAATTTTGAACCACGGTCAGATGACGAGGCAACACCTGAGCTGGCACCCCACTCTCCAAACTTCCACACCACGCCAACGTGAGGACATTTGAGGCCACGACAGATTTAACGTGCACCAGCCCCCTTTGTACACGGCGGTGTTTGGCTGGATTTGAACTCGCAACCCTTCGGTTGCTAGTCCGTTGCTCTTCCAACCGGGCCACCGCGGCCCCAAAGTTTATCAGGATAAAATTATTGTATAGTATATCTTCGTTCGTGGCTGTATAGCCGAGAGCTTTTAATCGTGTATTTTAGTTGTTGCGCGAAAATTGTGATTTCGGATCGTCAGTTTTTCTTTATTTTCCGGAGTGCGTTTTTCAGATGTTTTTTTTAATTATCTTTTCTTCACTTTCTTTGTTGTTTGAATTTAAATTCGTTGTTGCTTAATTCAGAAAAACTCTATAACACCGGAGAACACGTTTTTGAATTTCTGGACGACCCCTTTTTCAAGGCATGGAATAGTTGAAATTTCAATCGCGAATATCTCAGCGAATTTTACAGATAACTCCATGAAACCTTTCCCTGTGCTTTTATTATGGTATTGCCCACATTTTTCTAATTGAATTTTTTGTCCGATCTCTTAGAGTTCGAGCTATTTTTTTAACTTCCTTATTTTGCCGCTAGGAGCGCTGTAAGCTGTCTCAATAAATTCAGCATGGTCACTTTACTTTAGTACACGTTACTTTCTTGACTATACGAGACGCTGTTTAAAATTTAAAATGTTTCAAGGGACTTTATAGGTCACCCTGTATATACAAGCAGAATTACTTGGCGTTGCTCAGGTTCATTTGGTTAAATGTTGATTGAAGAGTGTTTGACTAATGACTTTTCTTTCAGAGAAAAATGCAAATATCATTTAAATTGCACGGAAAACATCTTTTTAACCTTTTCATAACTTATACAATCTACTTCAGACGCAAATATATATACATGACATATCCATCGCTATAATCAATTTCGTATTCATCGCACTCCTCTGTAAGACAAACTACAAAAGTTTTTCTAAGGTAGTTTTTTCTTTCTTCAGTAGTCGAATTATAGAAATATTGAACTACACTGTATGGCAACCCTTTTTAATTTAATGTAACCTATCTTTTTTTAAAATAATTTTATTTTAACAGTTCATTTTAAAATAAGAAGTTACACACCTTACTTAAAATTGTTTTGTATGTTTTATTTATTTATATGAAACGGAATTCTATATCCCATTACGTATTCATTCAAAGACTTAAGGAAAGTTGACCGAAATATACATATACCGCCAACAAATTACCTGTGTTTAGTGATATTTTGCAGAAAATGAAAATAATTCATTCAAATTTTACTCCTAAATAATATATCTGAAATATGTAAAATACTGGAACACGTAAATGCAAAACAGAAACGATATCCCGATCATTGAAAAATGCAGAATTCTGAAGAACGAAAGATATGAGCAAGCGTGTCGAATTTCGACTCCTTGAGAATATTCTGAAATAAAGAAATTAGAAAAAAAAGACGTTTGAAAAATATTGATAAATAAAATAAGGATTTATTTACAAAAAGTACACTAATTTATAAAACTACGAAATGCTCAGATATGATGTCAACATTTTGCTGTCTTCATTCAAATACACAACGTGGAATTCTAAATAAAATTTATAAAATGAAACATTGATTCTGACGTCAGAAACAGAATAGCAAAATTGCGTTTTTTAGATCAATGAGTTTTTCGTTTGGGCTTTTCGAGTTCCCATTACAGGATGTAAGTTAAAATTAAATATTTTAAATATCCTTTTTTCATTAATTAAATATTCATAAATTATTAAAAAATGAGAAGAAATAAAAAAATCAGCAAAATATAAATATTAGAATTTAATTTGTTTTGGAAATAATATTGAGCTATACTGGTAAAATAATTTTAATTGAAAAGTTATTTTCCACCAATACTGGTAAAGCAAACGGAATTGCGTACCGTAATCGCTTTATACTCGATGTCATTCCTATGGGATTTATATATATATATATATATATATATATAGATATATATATATATAGATTAACAGAATCATCCGGCTTTGTTCGGGTTAAATTTGTTAAATGTTGATTGAAAAGTGATTAGACAAATAATTTTCTTTTTCTTTTATAGAACAATACAAAACATAATTTAAGTGTACGGGAAAGAATTTTTTAACATATTTTTAAATTTTTCATAGTTTCTACAATTTACTTCGGATGCAAATATGTATACATGATGTATCCATCTATATAATCCATTTCATGTGCATCGCACTCCTGCTATAAGACAAAATACAAAAACTTTTTCTAAGGTGCCTACTTCAGAAGTCGATTTAGAAATATCTTTAAACTGCAACGTATGGCTACCCGTTTTAATTTAACATAACCTATCTTATTTTAAAATAATTTTAATTTAACTTGATCGTCATTTTAAAATAAGAAGTTACACATTTACTTAAAGGTTTTGTTTTGTATATTTTATTTATTTCTTATGAAACAGAATTCTACAACCATTATGTATTCAGACTTAAGAAAAGTTGGTCGAAATATATATATACACTGCTGGCCACCGTAAATGAAACACCCTGAAGAAAGCATGCAAATAATATGAAATTTACAACATGCATTAGCGGAGGTGAGATATGCAAATGATTAGAATTTCAGCGCAGACGAACATCACGCACGCCTGTGGCGCCACTTCAAAGCGCTATTTAAGGCTTGGAGATTTCGACGATTTCAAGTACGGCAATTGTGTTTTTCTTGTGGTTTTTTCAAAAAAAAAACGATCAATTATGCCTCGTAGAAAACAGCGATCCTCTTTTGATCAAGTATCCGAGTTCGACAGAGGAAGGATAGTGGCCTACCGAGATTGTGGATAATCTTTCACGGAAATCGGTAGTCGTGTTGGACGAAACCAAACAACTGTAATGCGGATATGTGATCGTTGGATGCAGGAGGGTACGACGGACCGACGTGTTCGATCGCATCCACCTCAGTGCACCACTTCACGTGATGACAGGCATATTGTGCGTATGGCGGTGACGGATCGCTCAGCCACATCACGAACCATAGCACAGCACATTCAGTCTGTACCGCATCATCCAGTGTCTGCGCGTACCATTCGACGCCGTTTACAGCAGAGTGGTCTGTCCGCAAGACGTCCATTGCTTCGTCTACCCTTGACGCAGAACCACAGACGTTTCCGCCGCCAATGGTGTGATGAAAGAAGGATGTGGACGGCAGAATGGAATTTACTGACGAGTCACGCTTCTGTCTGCAACACCACGATGGTCGGATTCGAGTCTGGAGACACCGTGGAGAGAGGATGCTGAACAGCTGCGTTATGCACCGCCACACTGGTCCTGCACCGGGTATTATGGTATGGGGCGGTATTGGATATCACTCTCGCACTCCTCTAGTACGCATTGACGGTACTTTAAACAGCCAGCGCTACATCTCCGAGGTGTTGGAGCCAGTTGTCCTTCCTTACCTTCAGGGCTTGTCCACAGCCATATTTCAACAGGATAATGCGCGACCACACGTGGCACGCATTGTCCAAGGGTTCTTCGTCAATCGCCAGATTGAATTGCTTCCCTGGCCAGCTCGCTCTCCGGATCTTTCGCCGATAGAAAACATGTGGTCCATGGTTGCTCAACGATTGACCCAGAATACATCCCCAGCTGCCACACCAGATCAACTTTGGCAACGTGTGGAAGCTGCTTGGTCTGCTGTACCCCAAGAACACATCCAAAGTCTCTTTGAATCAATGCCGAGGCGTATGGCAGCGGTGATATCCAACAATGGCGGCTACTCTCGCTACTGATTTTGGCAGGAACCACACTTCACAGAAGTCTATAAATTGAATCATTTGATTCATGTCAACATGTTATCTACAAAATAAATTTTGTTGTGATATCTCTTGTCTTTCTTGGTGTTGCAATTTGGGTGGCCAGCAGTATATATATATATATATATATATATATATATATATATATATATATATATATATATATATATATATATATATATAATGCTGGAACATATGAATGCAAACAGAAACAGAAATCCCGATCATTGAAGAAATGCAGAATTCTGAAAAACGAAAGCTAAGAGCAAGATTGTTGAATTTCTACTTTCCGAGTACATTCTGAAATAGAGCAATTTGAAAAAAAAAGACGTTTGAAAAATGTTTATAAAGGTAATAATGATTTATTTACAAACAAACAACACAAATTTATGAAACTTAGAAATGCTCAAATATGACCGCAACATTTCGCTATCTTGACTCAAATACACAAACAGAATTTTAAATCAAATTTACAAAACGTGTTGAGGTTATGGAGAATCTGGCCCCGAAGGGACCTCAATCTCCAGTAATGATAGTATACCACTTGATAAATAGGCCTACTTTGGTATTTGAGAATCCTTAAATTGGTAGATAAGAAAGGAACTGAATAAAAATAAATATGTATTGCCAGTTTTTTTAATTTTTTCTGCCTCTAGGTTAAGTCCAGCCCAAAGTAAATTTGTTTTATTGCAATCTTGAAAAAGTTGAGCTTCGATCTGGATGATCACTTGGGAGAGCCATCGACTTTAAAATGAAATAGACGGAGCATGTGCCCGCAGCTTCATGTTAATTCTTCCAGTTGCTGGGTTTGAAGATGTGTCACGTGGTTGTGGGTAAAAGCATGAATCCTAAATTATTGATTGGTTAAACTGATTATCCACCGTGATCAAAAACTAGTCTTAGCTTCCATAACCAATCGTCTAAGTCGATTTGCAATTTACCCTTCAGAGATCTTAGGATAGCAACTCCGCCCGCATGATCCGTCTATTTCATTAGAAGGTCGATGGGGAGAGCCAAATTTATAAAACAAAACATTAATTCTGGCGTTGCCAGATATCAAATATCAAAATTACGCTTTTATGAGCAATGCCTTCTTCGTTTGGACTTTTCGTGTTTCATTATAAAATGTAAGTTATGTAAAATTAAATATTTTAAATATCCTTTTTTATCAATCAAATATTCATGAATTATTTATACTATGGGAAGACAAAAAATCAGTTCAAATATATATATTAGAATTAAATTTGTTTTAAAAAAATGTTTTTCGAGCTATACCGGCAAAATTTTTTATTGGAACAGTTCTTTTGCATCAATACTGGGGCCAAAATGAGTTGCGGACCAGAATCGTTTTATACTCAATGTTATTCCTATGGGGATTTAGAATTATCTTTAGACTCCTCTGCACACCTAGGACAAATAGAACTGGGGTTGATAAATAGCCTACTTTACCCACAGGGTTCCAGAGCATAAGTTTACCAAATTTGGTGTAGATTGTCAAAAGAGGTAGATTTGTAGAGAGAACAGATAGACGCCAACTCTGCTTTATATATACTAGGTGAATTACCCGGCTTTGCTCGGGTTGAATTGTTTATAACTCATCGCAATATTACACAATATTATTCCTATGGAGATTTCGAATTGTTCTTAGCCTCTGCAGACCCAGGACAAATCCAACGGGGTTAATATATAGCCTATGTGTCCCGCAGAATTCTACAGGATGAATGTACAAAATTTAGTGTGAATTGGTCTGATATTGATCGTATAAATACGCAATGCTATTCCTATGACGATTTTGAATCGTCTTTAGCCCCTGTACCATATCGACGATAAAAGAAAGACCACTTTCTATAAAAATAATCTTATATTATCATAAAAACTTACATTCCAATAATAAAAATAGCCCATTGTGTTGCTCCAGTGTGACGTTAATTGAAATACCCAATACCCAACCCAATAATAAAAAACTACAGTTTAAGAATTTACAGACGGGATACATAAACTATATGATACTAAGCGATTTTCAGCGCAACCGCACCCATCTGTGATTGCACCACACTCTAAGATTCTAAGAAACCTCCAAGATCATCCTGAGAGGCGACTTCTGTAGATGTTAACTCTGACGTCATCTGCACAGCCAGACTGGGAGAGAGCGGCCACCTAGCAAGTGCTCTGTCCAGAATGACGGGACGTTACACTCCAGTGCACTCCCAAGACAAATAGAACGGGGGTTAATATGTAGCGTACGTTACCCGCAGGGTTCAAAAGAATAAGTGTACCAAATTTGGTGTAGATTTGTCATATGGTGTAGATATGTATAGAGAACAGATTCAGACAGAGGCCAACTCTACTTTACGTGTATAGACGCAGAATTATTCGGCGTTGCTAAGGTATAATTGGTTAAATGGTGATTGAAAAGTGAACAGACTAATCACTATAAGTATACCAAATTTGGTGTGGATTGGTCAAATGGTGTGGATTTGTATAGAGAACAGACAGACAGAAAGACAGACGCCAAATCTGTTTATATATAGATAGACTAGCAGAATTACCCGGCGTTGCTCGGTTTGAATTTGTTAAATGTTGATTGAAAAGTGATTATGCTAATCACTTTTCTCTTTCATAAAAACATGTAAACACAACATTTAAGTGTACGGGAAAGAATTTTATAACATCGTTTTAACTTTTACATAGCTTCTGCAATTTACTTCGGACGCAAATATGTATACATTATAATCCATCCATATAATACATTTCAGATGCATCGCACTGCTGCTGTAAGACAAACTACAAAAGATTTTTTCTAAGGTGACCACTGCAGAAGTCAATTTAGAAATATCTTTGAACTTATAGCATGGCTACTCGTTTTAATTTAACGTTTTTAAAATAATTTTATTTTAACTTTACGGTCATTTTAAAATAAAAAGTTACACGCCTTATTTAAAAAGGTTTTGTTTGTATATTTTATTTATTTTTATAAAACAGAATTCTACAAACCATTAAAATTCAACCAGACTTAAGGAAAGTAAAGACGTGAAATATAAGTATACTGAGCATCGCTATTGAGAACTTCAAAAAGTGGGACCAACATGAGTAGATAGAAAATGCGGGTTCTAAATCAGTGGTGGAGAAGGTGGAGAAATCGAGTGGAGTTGAGTTGTACCGGAAGTGACGTCATAACCGGAAGTGGAGTTGAGGTGTACCGGAAGTGACGTCATACCTAGTGGAGTTGAGTTGTTAGTTTCGTTTTCAATTTTGAGTTGAGTTTAGTTGTTTTCTTCCTGCTTCGAGTGGAGTTGAGTTGTTAGTTTCGGTTTCTCGGATTTCGTCGAATAACACGTGTTTACGTTTTCGACTTGCGAATTTCAGAGGGATTGGATTTAAGGCGAATTTCAGAGCGGTTGGATTTAAGAGCTGATTTTTCTGTAACTCGTAGCGCCATCTATTAGTACTTTTTGAGTAAAAAAATAATAAAATCTTTAAAACTAAAAGATGTGATATTTTTTGCTGGGATCGAACTGACTACCAAAAAGTACTCGTAGTCGAGTGTTAGTTGGATGAGAATATAACCATTCGGCCACGAATACCTGGTTACTTACCGAAATATAATCAATTTAAATCTGAATACATTAAGTGCGTAATTGGCTGTTTAAATAGTATAGATTGCTCCACCACATCAATAAGTTCGATCAGTTTTATCTGCGTTTCTGACATAGAAAGGTGAATGTGGTGGAGAATGACGTCATTCCAACGTGTTCAAACGTGGAATCAAACACGTGGTGGAGAATGTGGTGGAGAATGACGTCAATCTAACGTGTTCAAACGTGGAATCAAACATGTGGTGGAGAATGACGTCAATCTAACGTGTTCAAACGCGGAATCAAACATGTGGTGGAGAATGTGGTGGAGAATGACGTCATTCCAACGTGTTCAAACGTGGAATCAAACACGTGGTGGAGAATGTGGTGGAGAATGACGTCAATCTAACGTGTTCAAACGTGGAATCAAACATGTGGTGGAGAATGTGGTGGAGAATGACGTCAATCTAACGTGTTCAAACGTGGAATCAAACATGTGGTGGAGAATGACGTCAATCTAACGTGTTCAAACGTGAAATCAAACACATGTGGTAGGCAATGAAGTCACTCGAGAGTAGAGTAGAGTTGAGTAGTAAGTTTACCTCCGCGTTTCTGACATGAAAACGTGAATGTGGAGAAGAAAAGTTTTAGTACCGAATCTGGCAATGGTATGTAATAAGGTTATTTGTGGACTCGCAGAATGGCAACACCTGGACCCATTCTAACAGATCTGACCAGTAAGATTCTTTTGACTGCAAAATATCCCAGAGGAGGACGTGTCGCTGCCCTGAAATCTTGGAAGTGATATCACTTGTATCTTCAAACGTGTTCATTCCTGTTCCTTAGTGCTTTTAGTGGAAAAACATGAAGCGATCATTTCCTTTTGGATATACTTTACCCTTTACAGATCAAAAAGTGAATATGCATTCTGGGGCCGATGTACTTTCATCTCAAGTATCTGATTCATCAATGAATGAACTAGGTCCAAATAGCTTCCATTTGGGTGATACCAAATTTGCTGTTGTCTCTTGCTTCCGCGTGCATATTCGTCATTATTACAGAGATCAGCAGGGAGTGCTGCAGCCTTCCAGAGAGGGAGTTTCTTTGCTTCCTAAAGTCTGGAAAGCCTTCTACGAAGCAATTCCTAGCTTTCGCTCAAAGAACGCTAGCGATGTTATTATCGTTTCAAGAAGCCTTTTACTCTCCAAAGAAATTCGGGGAAACGAGAAATGTGTGAGTTTTCAAAATATGTTTCAAAAGAAAGACTGTGCTTTTCAACTAACTGCAACGCGCATTCTTCTCTCTGTGAAACAATTGGATCGACTGGAAGCTGTATCGGAGGAAATTACTGAAGCCATTAATGAAGGATTTGTTAATGAATCCCTCGATTATTTTGTGAAAGAAGAATTCGTGAAACGTGGAGCAGGAACCGATGAGAAATATTACGGCGATCCTGATAGATCTGAGAAAGTGAGCGAACTTACCGACAGAGTGGCTAAACATCTAAAAGTACTCATTTCGGAAAAAATAAAGAAAATGATGAATTGTTTTGGATGTGAAAACAACTTTGAAAATCAACTTGGGCATGAATGTATGACTATGAGTTTAAGTGAACGTTACGATCGGTATTTCCTAAACGCTTTATATGAAATCGACTGGAATAGATTCGGAGAAACTTTAACTTCGGAGAATATGTCCTTGAGGTATTTATTCTTTGATTTTGACGTTCTACGTTTTGTAAATACAACAACTCTGTACGAAACAGTACGGAGGCTTTATGTTAATGATAAATCTGATAGTTTTACATGTTAAAGAATATAAATATGTTTTGTATATATATATATGTATAATCAATAAATTCTTTGTTTATCTTTTTCAAATGTGTCTCTCTTTATTTTAAAATGTATAAGTACTTATTTTATTACTTTTCTTTTTTTTTGTATTTGTATACATACTTTTACTTACTGCAGTGTCATTTGACACATTTAGAATTGTATATTATACCGTCTGTTATTAGAACTAAAAAAATGACAAACAAGTAACATATTTCTGTAAAAGACAAGTTTATTCAAACACAGACATGTACACAAAATAAACATTCCCTTACAAGCTTCCGTGTATTTAACATTTAATAGATTGCAAGTTCACAAATTGAATAGATTTGTAACATTGACATTTTTTTCTCTTTCAAAGATTTTCTGAAAAACTTTCTAGAGATCTTTGACGCGGCTGTTTCTGTTTTGGAGAATGAATTGTAATTTTTCTTTCTCCAGGTAGATGTAATTCCATTGTATCATTACACATATTTAAAGAGTAATCATCTATGATTCCATCACTATCACAAATTGTTACATAACCTTTATCGAGTATCATTGTAAGGCCAAATATGAATGCTGAGATTCCCATGAAAATAAGAACAGAAAATGCTCTTCTCTGGATGAGTTCCATTGCTTGAAATGAGACATAGACCTTGATTATAATCAATATATACTGCTTGAAACTTGAAAGCCTCATCTACTTATGGATTTTTATAGCGGGGAAATAACTGATGATTTACAGAGGAAGCCAATTACAGACTCGTTTTGGGGTTGGGGTAGGCATCACTTCTTTCATTACCCTCACTGCCTTACCGAGTTGTTGAGGTATAGCAAATTTATTTTTTACAAAGGAACTGGGGAAGTTAATTTCCTTAAGTGCATCTTTAAACTGTTCTTGTCCATTCACGTACTTATCCATCTTTCTTTTTCGCACTAAACGGTCTATCAGGTCAACAATATTAGAACTTTTCACTATTTTACCTTTATACACAAATTCTCCATTAGGCATCCAAGAAACAACCTCTTTATTGCGTTTTAAATAAAGAGTAATATTTGTAGTTAATCCAATTAAGTTTTTGGGAACGGTCTTGAGCACCATCTCCTCCACCATTTAACGTTCTTTCTTTCTCATTCGCAATATCTGTTTCCTTCTCTGGATTATCTGACAGTTCTGAATTAATTGATACAGATGGTGGATTCAATACATTCACGTTAATCCTCCTCTGCAATACTTGATTGTATAACTTAATTTTTTCATCATCATCCATTTTATTAACTAAAATACTTTTCATCTCACAATCTAATTCACTCAGCTGTTCGTCTGAAGGTATATGTCTTGATAATCTCTCCTCTGGAACTAAAATCATTTTCCTTGCATATTGCATGTTTTTACTTGTTAAGTAGAGTAGTCAAGACAGTGAGTGCTGCGGGTATTAAGATATTTAAAAACCCTCCTTTTTGAATAATAATTTTTCGCTTTTTAGTGAGGGTTACTTTTTTATCTGCTAGGTCTCTAAGCGTATGCTTATGACGAGAAAGTTTTTTCTTCTGTTCATCTGTTAAAGGAACATTCCCTTTTAAAGTGTTCAAACAACATTCAGCTATGCAATGGATGCTAGATTTCGGAAGATTTTTTAAAAAGGCTTTCCGACATTTTGTGGGGCATACAGTTAAAAGTCTCATCCGTTGCACGTCTCCTTCTGTTAAAGGCATGATGAACAATGAATTATTTGCAAGTTGGGAGTTTATTTATTTTAACTGATAAACACAAGTTTCTTCTCCTGGAAGGATTTTTGTACGCAGTCGCATACTCTCTTCTGTTTCAGATTTCAAATCTACAAGTAAATAGCTGAAAGGCTTTTTCGTGGCGTCCTCAAACACTTCAAGAAAAAAATGTAAATTTCGAGGGTAGAGTTGTCGACCGAGGTGTATAATTTGACTTACATCACGTCGCGATTTAAATAAAAACATGTAATGACAGTTTAATGAAATTTCTCTGAATTCTTTTCCTTTATGAAACAAATTTTGCGTTACAGTCATCACAGATAAATTCATATGATGAGATCCTTTTGTATACAAGTTTGTTATTCTTTTATCACTGCCACATTCAGAAATTAAATCGTCATATATAAAAAGTGTATTATATCCTAAATATTGCTTAAAGTTTTCGGGTATTCCTTCTACAAAGATGATATTCGGCATCTCATCGTATAACTTTTGATAGATTCCATAAAACCACACTATTTTATCAAGGGTAGGATGAATTATATCTGTGTGGCTGTTTATCAATTTTTTCAAAAAATGCGACTTGCCTGATGATGTAGGTCCACAGACAAGAGCAGTGAAAGGATGCTTTAAAGCGAATGAATTCATGGTTACAAATGACAGAAGTAAAGACTAGGGCGATTACTTATACTTTTTTTATTGAAATAAAGGTACATGTATATTCGAAATTTTTTTCACAAAGTTATACACACGTATATCATTATTTGTAGACTGTCTATCAAATAATTTAACAGTAAATTCCATAGATCTACTTCTAGATCTTTGATACAAAAAGTATACACAATATTGTCCACAAACAGCAGTTTTAACACTTTGAAGAGGTATGTCGTTGTAGACCACATGCGGAACTTTTTTGAAGTAGTCATGTATGTAGCCCAAAAAATACGAAGGTGGTTGACCGAACGAATCGAAAAACTCTACACTTGTTGGTGATTTCATATAAACAGCTAACCAATGAGTCCCTGGTTTGTGATGAGGATCGGTGTTTAAAATAAATGCAGCCGGAAAACTCTTAAAATTCTTGGGAATTCGATCACTTGGGAAAACTCCAACAAAATATAAACGTGTGTATGCATCACTTCGTAAAATGTTATTCAATTGTACCACATTCATATCGAAAAATCACACAAAATATTTCTAGACTTCGTAATTTCGATCACGTTTTGAAATTCTGCATATACCAGCACTGAAACAGTTTTCGGTAAAGCGTTTGCAAACTTTATTTCAATGCGAAGATTTCCTTGATGAATTAAATTTAAATGGTTGCCATCACCCAAGTCTGGTGTTAAGTCAAAGGCATATAGCGTGTACCCTTCGGAAAACTCATCTCTGTTAATATAGATACCTTTATTGGATGAGAGTTTTTCACTTCCTAGGAGCAAACTATTGTAAGCACGAATAAATTGGCCGTCGGCATAATTAGGATCCAAGGGTTTGTAGCTGATAGGATTTCCATCTACGTAAACGCCTATGAAATTTACATGGTTATGCTTGAGGTAAAATGGGTTTGTTGGGTAAGTGCCACTAAATGAATCATGATCGACACATGTTACAACTATCCGTTTCGGGAGTTGCCCAGAAAATATGTTATCCTGTGAAAATGAGAAAGAACCTTTCGATACTGAATATAGCTTACACAAAACTCGATCCATTGGATATTTTGCAGATGATTTTTCTAAGGCTTTGGCATGTCCAATTAAAACACCTGGACTGACTTTCACTTTTCGGATGAAAAGGGATGCATGTTCAATAACAACGTCATAATTTGCTTTTTGAGGAGCAATGAGACAAAACTCCGGTTTGCTCCGTATTAACTTTAACTTTAAGTCTACCAAGTTGAGTAATAGACGATCTTGATAAAACAAGTCGCAATGTAAATTTCCAATCATATCTAAAACTTTACTCTTTTCAATCATAGAAGCCCGTTTCTTCAACCCTGCATTTTCACTTGAAGGATCGGTTTCATCAAAGTGTCCTGCTGTATCTTTGTAGAAGCATTCTGAAGTTAGGAAGCTTTTCTTATAATCAGAGCCGTAATTGAGCAAAGTCTCAATGTAAGCTCGGTAAGGGTAAGTGTTACTGGATGATGAAATTAGACGCTCATTCAAACTCACATCGACTTGGGAAAATAACGAGTGAAGAAATAAGTTACATGGAGCAACTTTTTCATTTTCTGGTAAAACTGCATTGTCCTTTACAACTTTAACTTTTAC
Organism: Meta bourneti; assembly: GCA_933210815.1. Lineage (NCBI taxonomy): Eukaryota > Metazoa > Arthropoda > Arachnida > Araneae > Tetragnathidae > Meta > Meta bourneti. Next base: position 32,864,905 of record OW119926.1, read on the forward strand.
ATAGAGTTGGGTTGCTGATAAATCGATGTATTCCTCACCACTACCAGATATGTTGAATTCGATAGGTCCACCATCACGAATATTAGCTATGGGATAAAATTCAGACCACTGCCCTTTTTCAATAGCTGTTTGAGTCGGTGGCATAAGAAATAAGTCCAGTTCAGATTTCACAGAGGGTAGGGAATCATTTCGTATTAAGGCCATGCTAAAGATTATGAGAATATGTCAGGTGCACACAGCTTGCGATACTTCTTTCGAATGATGCGTTTCTTATTTGTGCGTTTCCTTTTATTTCCTCCAACCATTGATTTCACTCGAGTGGATACTTTATCGGTTAAAGTTTTCGTTGCTTCTTTAGCTCGGTCTTTGATAGCTGACTTTACATCTTTACCTTGCAAGTAATCATTTGCAATATCCACCCCAGATCGAAGTGCTTGCTTTCCCAATGCTTTCGCACCTGATTTAAATAAAGGAAGAACCATCCTAAACATGCTTCGAAAAATTCCACCCAAGCCACTTCCTTTCTGCAGAGAGATGCCTTTGTAATATGACAAGCCATTACCTGCTTGCTGAGTATATTAGTCTTCAAATGTTTTGGTGCAACAACGATAAGGTTGATACATTTTGTTCTAGAGATTACAAATGTCTCAAGCGAAAATGTAGTTTCACTATCAACTTCCCGCGTTCAAATGAGACGTAACGACCAGTGTGTGTCCTTATAACGATTTCAATCGAGTCAAAAATTTTTCTGGAAACTGATAAATAATGAGGTCTCTCAAATTGTTCTTGAATCATGTCACCATCTCTTCCCTTCACTATCAGAGTTCGTAAAAGAGGAGCTAAGACCCCACCAACAAATTCAGGCTGAATGATATCGGTGTAAACGTACAGCAAATGTAAATCAACATTAGGATCCGCAACAAAAGGACTCTCAGTGATTACTGTATCTATGCCTCCATTTCCTGGAATAATATTTTCTCCAATCACTTTATTAGGTTCAAAACCTAAGTTTTCAGCTAATCCCTTGGATAATCGCAGCTTTGCTCCGTTAGTGAGCTGCAACACCACCTTTTTTGTGTGTTTGTTATATTTCATTTGAATTTTTATGTGCTTCGGAAATGCATTTAAAATGTCAATCGGAGAATCATAAAATCCGCACGCTATTTTTCCATTCGTTTTTACTCCGTTTCCTAAATCATATTCGAAAGAATTTTCACCATCAATAATGTTATTCCACATTCTGGGATAAATTATTTCAACTAATCCAACTTCCCATTCACCTGAGAGTTCTAGACGTTTGGGGAGTTTCGTGTAGAAGTGAGACATTGTGTTGCCAGGATAAAACTCGATAGAGCTGTCGCTGGGCAGTGTGACGTAGAAACTCATTGTGGGTTATGGAAGCGAAACAAATTTAATGAGCAGACTCAATTTATCGAAAATAAGTCTTTGGAATGAATCCAGGCGTTAAATTTGCGAGGATAACCTCTAAACTTGACAAAGTATTCCAAACGTTTCTTAACTACTCTCTTCTTTAAAATTTTCTCAACATGAAAAGAATGCGATTTTTTAACTTTCTGCAGTTCTTCTGAGTAAAATGTACCAGTGATTATTTCTCCCATTAAATCTTTTATCTTATATACTGGTAGCTTTCTACGTATACAACGCTGAATCGTAAATATTTCCTCGGACCAATTATTTTCATATCCTTTCTCAAATGTTAATTTAGTCTTTGCAACCCTAACGAAGTCTCCAACCTGAAATTTGAATGGAATCTCCTTAACATTAGTTTTATTTACATCTCCATATAAGGTATTCCACGCTTGTTTTTGATTTTCAACTGTTACATTAATAGGTTCTTTTTTTATGCTGCGATGGAGTGTATGATTATAACTGTGTACGAGTTGGTCTAAGACATCTATAAATCGATAGGTGTTTTTATTGGTAAAGTATTTCCACATTTTCGTTTTCAAAGTACGATTGAATCTTTCAACAACACTAGCTTTGGTTTCATTATTTGTCGTGAAAAACTTTACTTGGACAGATTTTAAATAAGATTGAAATGATTTATTTGTAAATTCAGTTCCTTGATCTGTTTGTAATTTTTTCGGTTTTCTTTCCTTGAAAATTGACTTAAATGCATTTACAATGCTAGATCCATTTTTCCGTTTCAAAGGTATGACCCATGCATATTTAGAAAAAATATCTATACATGTTAACAGATATCGATAACCATCGTTGTATTTTACAACACTTAACATGTCTACTAAATCCGATTGCCATTGAAAATCGATTCCCCCAACAATAACTCTGTTTCGCAGAAAGTTGCGACGAACGCTTTTATGTAGGGTGTATGCATTCTGACTCTCCAACCATTCTTTGATAGTCTTTTTTGGAACTTTCCCTTTCATTGCTTGATACAAGGCATTTATTCCACCAAAGCTCCCTGGTAAGCTAGGGTCTTTATAATACTGAGTTAACTCGTCTTTACCCATTCAGTCCAGTTACAGAGATGCAACTTCTGTTACTTTACTGATATTTCTACTAGAAATAGTAAAAAAACTCAAACTATACTTCCTTAATTTCATCTACTTTCTATCAAAAAATATATATAAATCTTGTCCAATGGTAGATTATATATATACATGCTTTCAAAATAGTGGTAGAGAAATCAGTTTTCTAATGCAATAACTTTTTCATAACAAATTGCAGATTGTAACCATAACATGAGAAAAATACTTGTTTGTAAGTTTAAATAAAGAGAGAAACATTTTTTTTAAAGAAAAAAAAATCGTTTATTAAATAATCATAATCAGAGCATGTATGTAAACAATAATGTACCCCTCAATAGTAAACTGACCCATATGGCCAAGTCATTAATACTTCTTTTTTCTTTTTTTTTTTATAAGCATAATTCCATGTTCCTTGACAAAACACAATGAATTTCTGGGGTAAAGTTAGGGAAAATATTTTTAACATCTAGTATAGTAACACATAGAATTTATATATATATATATATATATATATAATACATCTCATATTAATTTTTTTAAATCAAATATAAAAGCAATCAGTACAGCAAAATACGAAAGCATTCAGTACAGCAAAATACGAAAGCGTTCAGTATAGCACAATACGAAAGAATTTAGAGCAAATATACATATATACATTACATCAGACAAGCGAGTAATGCCCCCAAGGTAGCGTATGAATACCATCATCGAGAACGTATCGTTTGGAATCAGTGGAGGAGAGGGCAAGTTTATTTTGGGTTATTGAATACAAAGTATGATGCTTGGATTTGATTAGATTCATCTTTGCATGCTTATTTTGTTTATGTAATAGGCATTTTAGATAGTCATCAAAGTTAATGCTTTGTTCAATTGACTGTTTTTTGATGCCTTTCAGTTTCTTAACTACCTTCCTACCTTCGACTTTGTACGAGTACATTTTTGACCTTAATCCTACGAATTCGGTCATAATACTACCACTATTCTCGTCCTTCATTTTACCTACTATTTTCTTATTTAATTTGGGAATATCATATTTATTGTTTTCTGGGAAATCTGAAGTGTCATAAAGGTCCAAATTTTTTTTAATATCTTCGAAAAAATCATTTGTGCGAATATGATAAATAAAAGAGTCCGTATCAGTATATAATAGTTTTGCTTTTACGTCATATTCATTTTTTATCACATTATAGTGAAAATCAGTCATTAAAGTTTTGGATATGTCCAGTATTGACATACCAATACAGATGGGTTTGTTAAAAATTAGTTTAGTTTTTTGCATATGAATGGCTACTAAATTTTCTGAAAAAATTGTCCTGCGATTAAAATTAGGTTTAGCTATCAATTTTGAAGCGGACTTTTCGTTTGAGCATAACCGAATGTCAACTCTTCGTCGAATATTTTCGATGGTTTTTCCAAATATAGAGTTGTTCATGAGTTTAAAAAAATCTTTTTCAAAAGAGTTTTTAGCTATTGCTCTCATATTTGTATTCAGTTCTATATAAGTTTTTAACCAATCTGTTTCTATAAATTTTATAGCTCTGTTAATTTTTTTTAATTTTAGACCTAAATCCAAATAATGCAAAAGAGATTTATGATGAATAACATATCTCTCCTTGTGAGTGAGCGTTAGTAGTAAGCGATTTTCCTTATACCCAGGAGGAACGGCATTTAGGGCAGCTAATGGATAATCACTATGTAGATCATGGAGTTCCTGTGGATACTCCAAGTCCACATCTAAAATGTATCCATTTTGGTCATCCTTACGCAGTGTATCTATATCAATAATGTTGCACCACTCAAATCCTTTGAGAGGTAGTTTCTGGGACATCGCCCAACCATACAAATTATTGGCGTCTAGGTAGAGAAGGTAGCTGGAGGGCTGAGAATCATCATAATTAGACATATATTTATTATTTGCTTTAGCATGTCGATGAGAACATTGAGAAACTCCTCCCCTGATTCCTTGTTCGACAAACATAAGCATGTCATAATCTGTTAAAAGTTCTATTTTCACTCCGGTACTCTTCAACATGGCATCCCAAGATAGTCCTGGAGCGGTATAATACCATGCAGGATCTAGCTTGTAGGATGCCATGCATAGTTTTCGAAAATTTTCGAAAACGTCGCAGAGCAGTAAAACATCAGTTTTAACATATAAGTCCGAATATTCTCCGAGGGTTTTAATGTTGAAAGATTTCCACACATTTTTTGCATGAGCGTAATCACTATCCGTAGTTGCTGTTTTATTTAACACATTATAAAATTTTTCTTGAGATGGAAGTTGTGTTTCGGAAAATTTATCCATGGAATCCATGTAATCATACGGGTACACACCCTTTCTTATCATAAGTTTCCAATTTGAAGGAAAATGATTCTTCGTATGGTGAAATTCATGTTGTAGGAGATTATTCGCGAGGGTATCTAAACTACTGGCCATGAATTTCATTGTGTCCAAAAACCTCAAATTAAATTTATTCCCGGTTTTTTTGCTAATCGAGATGTATCTTTCTTCTGTATTCGGAATCACGGTTATGTTTTTAGAGTCCTCCGCTAATTCCCGAATAAAAAGATGCGAGTCATAACCTGCGAGGTTATGGAGAAAAACCGGGATAAAATTTGGCAGTTTGTAGTTGAAATTACATGACGCATGTGCCGGTCCTCGGTAATTCCCAGTCACATGGTCATGATCCCTCACTTTTATGTCTCCAGCTGAGATTGGCTTCTGACAGATGAAGCACACATTTGATTCATGGAGTTTTTTCTGCGACTCATTCAATTCCTTCATCGGCACAAAGTTTGTGTACTTTGACTCGATGATCTGCGCCTCCATCTGAAGGCATTCTATGAATTTCCGCGAAGCATCTTCTCCTCTATAAACTACCGGAGGTTTGGTTTCTCCTCGACCGACTACGTAATAGCAGAAGCTTACAGGCTTGTGCTTTTCGTACACGTTAGTGTATGAGCAATCATCATCAAAAGGAGCACAGGTGGATACTTTTTCAGTCAATGTTTCAAAATCAGCATAAATAACGTAAGGCACGTATTGAGAATGCTTGAAATTATTAAAAAAAACCCACTTCTTCTCTTCAGAAGGCATCTCTATTTTGCAAGGAACATTCATTTTGCAAAGCTCAGAGTGTAAAGTTAAACTATCGTTTGAACTAAAAAAGCTTAAACATCGTCTACAAATGAAATGTCTTCGCTTTCCTTTGGTTAATTGACTTGAAACAAGACGTGAAAGACTAGTAATTGTACAATAATGAGATTTTTCTTTCTCTTTAATAAATAAAAGATCAACGTGTTTATTTTTAATTTTGGGTGTGACTACTAATGGAAAAATCATCATATCTTTACAAAAAGAGTAAACGTTAATAGAAATATCATTATTGCTTTTTTCAAATATTTTTATTTCTTCTGGTTTTGTAGGGAAACTTATCCAAGAAAAGTTAAAAGCATCCTTAAAGTTGACATAGTTTGAAACTCTGGATGTATTTTGATCTGCTGGAAATAATGCAGCTAAAATGGCCCAACGAAAACATTCATTGTCTGAATTTCTAACATTTACAACCGCACGTTTTAATTTTATTTCATTTGGTAACTCTATAAAACTAGTTCCTCGTAAAGGTGAATATTTATTACATCGTATTTCCAATTTAACAATAGATTTAAGGGCCCAACCTGAATCCTTCATTTCAAATTCTTCGCTTTCTTTTAAAATTTTTTCTGAAGCAATACTGAAAGCGTAGTCAATTTCATTTATAGATAATAATGCAACATTTTTAGTTTTAAAAGAACACTCTTTGAAAAGTGAGCCTTCCGAGAAACGTTCATAGATACATATAAGTAGAAAATTTACCTTTACTGCATTCTGCTGATGAACAATTTCTGTAATTAGTTCCACAGCTGCGCTCCTCTTTGCCTCCATAAACTCGGAGACATCTAGTATGCCTTGCGGGTTCGAAAGAGTCCAAGTAGAGAGACGATTTCCAAACGCACTCTCTTTCCGTCGCACAGTTCGAGAAGAAGCTCCACTCGTTGATGTCGATGCTTCAGGGTTCACTCCACCCGCTGATGTTGATGGTCCAGGATTCACTCCACCCGTTGATGGTCCAGGATTCACATTATTACCCCCTTGAAAGTTTTCACTGCGTCTGGAACGCTTGCTTTTCTCAGGGTTAGCCTCGCCGGGTTTTTTTCTTTTTGGAGGTTGTTGATGGAGGCTTTTTTTATGTCGCGTAAGTGCGTCAAGTCTTGAAAATGCCTTATTGCACACATCACAACGGAAATCATTGTTTTCGTGTACACTGGCTACGTGTCGCTGAAGGGTTGATTTTCTATTAAAGTTTCGCTCACATAATATGCACGGAAATGACTCCTCGTTATGCACGGAAGAAACATGACGTTCCAAATTAAACTTGGAGCTGTAGGTGTTGCTGCAAAGTCCACAAACGTGTGTATTCATTACATATGGTATACTGGCTTGCAAAGTTCTATGAGAAAAATGAGAATGCGTCCCTCTCTCACACACAGGTTAAGTATAAGAGGCAGGAAAATGAGAAAGCGCTACACACGCTCACAGGATAGAATGAGAATGCGAAACGACTACACGTACTATCTTGAAATACAGGTAGGGGCCAATCCCTTGGAATGCAGGACAAGTACGTACAATGCTTTGGAATGCAGGAGGGTAGATAACAAAAGGCTAGTTTCTGACATGAAAGAGGGGTGTACTCAATGCCTTGGAGTTCAGAAGGGTAGATGACAAAAGGACTGGTTTCAGGACGAATCGGCCTCAGAAAGCATATCCACTTTTTGATCTGTAAAGGGTAAAGTATATCCAAAAGGAAATGATCGCTTCATGTTTTTCCACTAAAAGCACTAAGGAACAGGAATGAACACGTTTGAAGATACAAGTGATATCACTTCCAAGATTTCAGGGCAGCGACACGTCCTCCTCTGGGATATTTTGCAGTCAAAAGAATCTTACTGGTCAGACCTGTTAGAATGGGTCCAGGTGTTGCCATTCTGCGAGTCCACAAATAACCTTATTACATACCATTGCCAGATTCGGTACTAAAACTTTTCTTCTCCACATTCACGTTTTCATGTCAGAAACGCGGAGGTAAACTTACTACTCAACTCTACTCTACTCTCGAGTGACTTCTTGCCTACCACATGTGTTTGATTTCACGTTTGAACACGTTAGATTGACGTCATTCTCCACCACATTCTCCACCACATGTTTGATTCCACGTTTGAACACGTTAGATTGACGTCATTCTCCACCACATTCTCCACCACATGTTTGATTCCACGTTTGAACACGTTAGATTGACGTCATTCTCCACCACATGCTTGATTCCACGTTTGAACACGTTAGATTGACGTCATTCTCCACCACGTGTTTGATTCCACGTTTGAACACGTTGGAATGACGTCATTCTCCACCACATTCTCCACCACATGTTTGATTCCGCGTTTGAACACGTTAGATTGACGTCATTCTCCACCACATGTTTGATTCCACGTTTGAACACGTTAGATTGACGTCATTCTCTACCACATTCTCCACCACGTGTTTGATTCCACGTTTGAACACGTTGGAATGACGTCATTCTCCACCACATTCACCTTTCTATGTCAGAAACGCAGATAAAAACTGATCGAACTTATTGATGTGGTGGAGCAATCTATACTATTTTAACAGCCAATTACGCACTTAATGTATTCAGATTTAAATTGATTATATTTCGGTAAGTAACCAGGTATTCGTGGCCGAATGGTTATATTCTCATCCAACTAACACTCGACTACGAGTACTTTTTGGTAGTCAGTTCGATCCCAGCAAAAAATATCACATCTTTTAGTTTTAAAGATTTTATTATTTTTTTACTCAAAAAGTACTAATAGATGGCGCTACGAGTTACAGAAAAATCAGCTCTTAAATCCAACCGCTCTGAAATTCGCCTTAAATCCAATCCCTCTGAAATTCGCAAGTCGAAAACGTAAACACGTGTTATTCGACGAAATCCGAGAAACCGAAACTAACAACTCAACTCCACTCGAAGCAGGAAGAAAACAACTAAACTCAACTCAAAATTGAAAACGAAACTAACAACTCAACTCCACTAGGTATGACGTCACTTCCGGTACACCTCAACTCCACTTCCGGTTATGACGTCACTTCCGGTACAACTCAACTCCACTCGATTTCTCCACCTTCTCCACCACTGATTTAGAACCCGCATTTTCTATCTACTAACATGTCCCTAAGTCATGTGACTGCTACGCGGAAATTCAGCTTGGTTGATTGATTTGACTTTTAATCGCCCCTCTTGGCGACATAACATTTTCTTATGAAAAGTTAGCAATGCGAACATGTATAATACTGAATATTTCTTGAATTTGAGTCACGTTTTAACATTGTTAGCGATGTGAATGTGCATACTGCTGCACATTTCTTGAATTTATGTTACTTTTCAATGTTTTTAGCTATTTGATCTGTTATAAATTAGCTGAAGTTCTCGTTGGGATCAACTTCAAATAGCACATGAACTAAAAACGGTATGAGTAAGTTAAATAAATTGTGGTGAATAGATTGATCTCAGGCCCGGAGTCCAGATACGATCTTCCTATCAGGTTTAACCGACCCTCGAGTCAAATGCGCCCATTTCGGATATGTTTACCCGGGTCGCAGACTAGATACGGACTCACTAAATATTTTTTATCAGGCACACAGGCCGGGCTCTCCAAATCAGTTTAACCAACCTGCGGTTCAGATACGGTCCTGCGGATAGATTTACCTGGCTTGCGTACCAGGTACGGCTCTCCAAATTTTTATCAGGAAAGCAATTCAAATACAGCTCTCCCTACAGGTTTATCCGGCCCACAGTCCATATACGGTCCACCAAATATTTTTATGAGGTCAGCAGACCAGATAGCGGAAAGGTTTAACCTTACCTCTGTCCAGATACGGTCCTCAGGACAGTTTTATGTAGCCCGCAATCCCGATACAGTACTCCAAATATTTTCATCGGGCCCGGCCATCCAAATAGGTTTAAACAGCCTGCAGTCCAGATACGGTCCTCCTCACAGATTTTCCAGACCCACAGTCGTGATCGGGCCTGAAATGCTGATTTGATTTATCGCTCGACTGTTGTCTTTTGCTATTGTATATTAAGAGAATATGTCAAAGGGGGTAAAGGATGTTCACAAGTATATTTCGTCACTGTTTAAAATTTTGTATAAGATAGTTGTCCTAAACCTTACGTTCTTTAATTAATTCAATATATTATATATTTTTCTTTAACACTGTATAAGGTGTAGAGGAAATTATCATAAATAATTTTAATAACAAAAATAATTCAAATTTCTTTTTAAAATTCAATGAGGTTAACACGAGTTGGAATAAATTGAAAAATAAATGTACATGTTTGGAAATGACTGCTTCAATAAATATTTTACTGATGCATGAAATAAAAATAGTGAAAACAGATAAGAAGGTTGCGTGCTCAAATCACGCCCGGTTCACCATTGAAAACTTTCATTTATGTTATGGATCCTAAATCGCTTATGTCTTCGTAAACACAAATTTATGTTAGGACAATCACGCATAGAAAATAATTCATATGATCTTTACAAGATGGAAGGAAACTTTTTTTAACCCCATATACTTGAAGTTAGCTATTTTACCCAATTTTAGATTTGTTGTTCAAAAACTAAATAAGTTACACCTGTGTGTCTATATCTAGATTTTATCAAGCTGATCATGTAAGTAACGACAATTTTTATGATTTTAAGTGTGTGCAGAAGTTCTGTGCAGAATTTTTAATATTAAATTTGCATTATTTAATGTGTGTATGTGTGTGGAATCAATATTTTATAAATACGGAAGATAAATAAGAAACAGTTAACATAAACTCTATTGTCACATCATCACATTTTAAATCCACTGAACAAAACTCATATCGAAACATAGACATTTACTGACCCTTAAATATTGTGGTTTTGTTATTAATGCTTCGGACTTTTCAAGTTGAAATTTTTGCGGTCATTTGATTTCCCACATGATAAAATCTTATTTTAAAATATTTAACTAAGACAGCTTTTATTAGTGATAGACTGGTTTCAAAAGGAGATTGGTCTAATGTGTGTGTTCATATAATGAATCAAAGATGGTATTCATTTCTTGCAAAGTTTGAATAAGGAGTCGATGCACATTATTTCTTATTAATTGTCCTTCAGATTGTGCCATCTAAAGTTTGCCTTCAAATTTTTACATCAGTGGGACTTTTTCCTTCTAATTATTTCTTCAGCTGTGCTGTTCAGATTTTCTGATAAATTGAAGGTACTGCTTCCCTTTTAAGTAAAGTACCCCCAAATTTTTCTACAAGAAAACGTTTGGTGTATATAGAAGATTTAAAATTTTCTCTATTGAGATTTTTTCTTCACGATATTCTTCATTCTTCATCTTTGGGTTGGTTGTTTGGTTTTTTTTATAGAGCAAGGGCCATATTTGGCCATGTTGCGCCAGGCACAAGACATACAATATCGAGTAATAGACACACATACAATGAAAGTTTTACTGACACAGAAGAGATAAATACACCCAGGGAGGAACGTACCTGACAGGAAACGAACCTGCGCCGCCTCTAATACGAAGGTTGCTAGCGCAGTGGGCATACCCATTGAACCACGAAGACCCGCAGGATGTGTCGAAACACGGCCACAAGGATTTACGTGAATACGCCTCGTTAGGATATACGTTCGACGTATTTCTGCTTGGCTTTTCGACGAGTATATTCCGTCATTGTGAAATTTTTCAAGTGCGATCGAAAGTTTCACAACGAACGTATTCGATTTCACTTCGATTTGTAGAGAGAACAGACAGACAGTAAGACAGACGCCAACTCTGCTTTATATATAGATAGACATTGCACAAAATTGATTAAAAGAGAATCAAGTCTAGTTAGGTAGGTAGATAGTTAATTAACGTCACACTAAAGCAACACAAAGGTCTATTGGCGACGATCCGAGATCCATCCCGAAGGTCTAGTTAGGTAAAAGCACGAATAGAGAAAAGAAAATTTGTTGGGAGAAATGTACAGAAGGAAATTCCTCCACTATGTTTCATTTATGTAATCTGCCATGGGTTGCTTTTTAGGACCGAGTAGTGATAGGAAAGGGTTTGATAGTCCAAGAAGATCTGAATTATTTCAATCTGAGATTTGAGGTATGATCATATTTTATTTTCCAGGCATCCAAAGATTCCTTCTTTCGTTAATGGCCGTATTAATTCATACACACATGTGTATGTAAAAAATACATTGTAAAGGATAATTAGATCTAAAAGTAATGATTGCTACGTTTGAAACCTAAATTTTAACTATTGTTGTACTCATTTAGGTTATTGAGATCGATCAACTGAGGTGTGCTTTATCAGAATAGAAAAACACCTTAGGAACCTCAAGTTATTCTCACACAAGAATTTATTCCGTAGATTATCCAAGCACTATCTCCCATTAGTACCCCCATATACGGAATCTAATCCAGTTCAGCCTCACTGACAGTGCTTCCTTCAGTTTTTTTTAAAAGTGCATCAATTGTTTCTCGGGTAAATGGGTGAGTTTTACTTCTGCAATAAATTTGTTTTTATATGGTATTTTTAAATGTGTTTTTCTTTCAACCTTACATCGTTGACGATTAAATCTGATCATGTGGCAATATATGACGCGCGCCTTTGTATCGAAATTGGACATATCGCATATTGCCATCTGATCAAAGGATAATATTTGTGTACTTTGGTAATTTACGTTTATACATTGTGTGTGCATTTTACAATTTATACAGAAAGATTTTAAGCCAATTTTAGCAAGGTATAAGATTTGTATACTATTATCTTAACGCAAGTTTTCTCCAAAGACATTCTATCATAACATTAGAACTAAATTAAGAAAATCATTCAAATGTGAGTTACAGAAAGTCATTTTGTATTGACTTTCGTCGCATACCTTTTGCATGTAGAAATCATTTATCTAAGGTAATTAGCTAAAACATGAGTTTCTTCTATTTAGAAAAATTTAAATTTCGCACTTTTTTGTCTGTTCCAGATGTGTCTCTTCATTTTTAGGATTTATTATTATTATTTTTCTTTGTACATATTTTTTCCTAAAGGATTGGTAGGTAGGTAGGTAGTTGAGTTTACGTCGCACTGGAGGAACACAACAGGCAGTATTTTGCTATCGTTTGTCACCATCCCAAGAAACATTGAATTTTGTGTGTTTTTTATGTCTAGTGATGCTTTACTAATAGGCGAATTTGGTGATGGAATTCCGTAACTGCTGATTTTACATCGCCTTATATCCTTTGTTACCATTCGATAATAAACAAGTATGTGTGCGTTAGATATAATCATGTGGAATATGAAGGATAGGGAAACTTCCACCTGGATCGGCATACAGATGCATGGGCGAACCCAGTATAACAATCTGAGGAGGAGGCTATTGCAATCCCTATATTTTATTGGGTAGTAATTTTAGATAGCTAAAACGCCGTGAGCACAGCGAACTATAAATATGGGAAGACATAATATTTAATGAGTCGATTTCTTTGTGAAGTTTAGATTAGTTTTAATGTGCTGCGCGAGGAAAAGTTTTAGAGTGACACTCCAAGACCAATCGAAGCATTATTGAAGAGAATACAGCTAAATTTCATACTAATAAAGAATAAAACACATATTTTCAAAGCGTTTGAATTCTTTTATCCAAACGCTAAATAACAGACCCTACAATCGGATAAGTATATGGATAAGTATTTGTTGCTGTATCAAGTTTTAGATTGTGTTTTTTGCTCTACGGACAGTTTGTTACGCGATGGTTATTTAACCAGATTTAGGCGATGAGAAAATATAAAAAATATCTTCATATACGAGTTTTAAGGAGATCAATGAATTAAATAAGAATATTTGTGCTTTTTTAGGTCTTGCAGGGACTTAAATTACCCATAGCACCCTCCGTAAATGCGTCCTTGTACAGGGGCGCAACTAAGAAGGGTCAACATGAGTGTTGGCCGCTAGCACCAATCTCTAAATGCGCGTCATTTCAAAAATATTCAATATTATAGTTTTTATTTTAAGAAAGATTTTATTTGATTTTTGCCCAAATTTGGTCTTTCTCAGAATTATTTTCAAGTACTATGCGTGTGAAACGAATACATCCATGCACTCTGTCATTAGAATACAACTCTTAAAATCAGTTTTCGTTCATGTAGCCCCTCCAATCATTGCTATTCAAAAAAGAGAGAACAAGGCCCTACAATTCTTTACTCACAAACGTATGGAGTACAAAACAAGATAAGATACTGGAACAATCCCGGACTTCTAGTGCTTTACCTAGCCTGGTATTCCTTAACACTCTTGATGGTTTATCTTCTCGTCAAAAACTGCCTTGTCGTGTCCACCTCTGGTGCAAAACCTGCTCCATCCAAACTGTCAACAGTTCTGGGCAAGGGACACCTTTTCTTTCCTACTTCGATCTTCATTCCCTTGGAGTTAGAAGGCAGTTTTGACTCGACGAGAGATCTCGTCCTTAGCAAAATTGACCAGATCTTGGACGAGATATCTCTTCCTGGGAAAAATTGACTGAATCTTAGTCGAGATACCTTGTCCAAACACCTGGAGGGTTCATAAATTCAAAGTAATTAAACAACAAATTGGAAAAAATTTTAAGTGACAAATTTTATCTAATAAAAACTATTTACTCATTGATTTCAAATTCATAATTAAAATAATTGTAAATTAAAGTAGAATAAAATTAATTCAGCACTGTTAATTAAAAATAAGAAATACATTTTAAATGATGGACACAGCTTAAAAGTTTTCTACAGTAAATTTTGGAATTCAGGTCCCCCTGACCCCATCTACATAGAAACTCGAGATATTGACTTTGAATACACGGCTAATGTATCTTTAGCTTGTGTCCGATCCTTAAAGTTTGATAATACAATTCTCTCCTGGTTATTTTTAACATCTCTATCGACCTCCTGGAAGTACCAGCCTCACGGGAATTTCCCGGTAAACCGGTGTTACTGTAAACAGATGATTAAAGAGAGTGAGACAATTTCCTCCTCTTCTATCTATAAGCATTTTCTGAGAATGCAACTGACGGAAATTGTCGAGTCATAATAAGCCAACTTTGAAACATGAGAGTTGGATTCATTCTCCTCAACAGATGGTAAATCGAACGGTCGCTATTGTCTAACCCCCGTTGTATCCACAAACTTGAGTTTGAAAGGCCGAGAATAAAGTAATCCTGCTGACATGGATATTAGGTAAGTACTGACACTGATCTATAATTTTAACAGTTAAACCCTTTGAAGAGTAAGCATTGTTCTAAAAAGTAATTTAATCGGAAAGAAAGTATTAGGGGTGAAGACATTCCAAAATAAATTTTTACTTGATGTTAGTCTGGTGTGTTTCACAGCTTGTCTAAATATGGTCCTTGCGCCAGCGCCATAAAACCCAAAACTAACCATCTAAGACGGATAAACACAATGATATGAGCATACAATGTGGAAAATGCATGGTATTTTATATTCTTTGAAATATATTGAATAGGGAAACCCAATTATGCCAGGAAGTAAAGCACAAGCTGACAGATATACAACCTATAAACTTATTTTGTTGCATAGGTGTAGGTTTCATGTCAGAGGTGGTTCATTAAAAAATAGCTTTGCTATTCATATTCATTAAAGCTGTTTAAGGTGCCGTGGTCGTACAGTGGCTAGTACATAGCGTTGTGGCAGCAGTAATCCAGATTCGAATCTTGGTCACGGTAGTGCTATACTCTGTATCACAATGATCATGATATTCAAATAGAGAACGTGAATTCGTATGTCGTCTTATGTGAGAAAGCAGATGACCATGGGGAAATCTATTTGTAGAAAGATAAATTAGCCTGGGGAATTTCTGACATACGCAAAGCCCTGTATCTCGACTGCTATAGATGATTATTTGTTTCGCTCAGCTCGTATTCCCTAATATTGCTTTCGTTACCGAAGAATAAACTCGGAGCTAGAAATTAAGACATCAATTGGGGATACACTTTGTTTACGTTCAACCTATTAATATTCGAACTACTCATAATGATATTTGCATTACTTTTATTTAGTATTTACCCACCACAGTTTCACCAAGCAAAATAACCACTTTTTATAAGCTAAGACATTTATATTAGATGAAACACAATTAAGAGATAATACTGCATATTACAGAATATAAGATTAACAGTACAAACGTGCGCATCAAATAAGACAGCAATATATTTTATGATTTTACCGACATTATTTTCAATAGCTATATTTATGGTCCTTATGCAAAATCTCTTGCATTTTCAAAGCTAATTCAAATTGCTCATATAATAACGATTCGAAATACATACCGAAAGACTTTGTTATATATTTTTTAGATAAAATTCAGTTATAGTAATTTCCGCCATTTCTTTTCCTGCAAGAGATTTTCAATAGGAAAATGAAAAAAAAAGGACCAACACTTTATTTTAAAATTATTCCTTAATTGAATTTGCATTCATTGCAATCTTTTGTGTACTTAAAAATTTTACAGCTTTGTTAATTTTTTAAAATACAGTTGAACATTTTTAGAGACCATAATTGGAACTGGCATTTTAATTCTTAAGAACAACATTGAAGCCTTATCGTGAACTTGACTTCTTCCAAATTGTAATTTTTTAGAGATAAATATACTGAATAGTACATATCACTTACTTTTTTGTTAGGAAAGCAATTCTGTTTCTTGTTCTGCACGTATATCTGCCTTATTTAATCTCTGGACAAAATATACCTGAATGTCAGAAGGAAATTAAAAATTCTTATTTGGATATCGCCATGGAAATGATCAAGAAAGCTAGAGACACCAATTATATTTGTAAGTAAAAGGAAAGAACTTTGATTTCTTATGAATACACGACCTCACTAAAGTTTCAAACTTCTTTCTGAAAACTGTTTTGATTATCATTCTTTGATATGAATTTTAGGTATTCAGAATACAAGAATTAAGGACTCCGAATTTCTCTTTTAGTGTCATCTCCTGTAACTATAAATTACAAATTGTTTCAAAAAATGATTTTTAAAATTGAAATGCGTAGTTATAAGGATCGAACCAGCTTAATTCTAACAAAATGTTTTTGAAATTTGAAAACTGATTGCAAAATCATTTTTAAATAGCAGAATAAAACAAGAAATGAATTATTATTATCTTTTGGCTTATAATAACAATAACTTGTAATGAACTTCATATCCCTTCATCCTGTTCAGTTTTTTACTTTTGTGAGTTTGAAAAATTCCGTTTTCTTAAAGTTTAACATTCCTAATAATTTAGATTTTCTATCGACGCGGAGTCTAATTCCGCCATTTCTTTTCCTGACGAGTGACCATGACAACATAATGGGTTATTCGAAATTAAATATCATTAAATGTGTCTTACCTGACATTTTAAAATTGCTATTCTTACATATACAGATTTCTAGGAATTTCCAAAAATTATTCCAATTCCAGAAGAACTGATGTTCTCTTAACAAAGAATACCGTTTTAGTATGTATTTATCAATTCTATTTGGAATGGATCATTTACGATTTTGTTGTGCCTCTGAAACTTAATAATTATTTTATAACTCAGAACTAAGACTTTTTAATTATGTTTTAATATATGTAGAGAAAAACTCTTAACACTATGACGTATGCAATTCTGAGTAATATTGAAGTGTATTCTAATTTTACTTTAAGTTTGATTTCCAGATCCAAAAGTGCAATTGGAAGCTTTGGACTGCGTAGAAGTACTGTTGAATGGTCACAACGCCAGTGGAATATACAGCGTGTTTCCGAAAAGTAGAGTTTTAAATCGCAAGTCTGTAGAAGTCTTCTGTGACATGGACACTGATGGTGGAGGATGGACTGTTAGTAAATATTTTCTAAACATTGGATACTATAGTAAAATTTATAAATATACCAGAATATGCATCTAAATACATGTGTAATACCTTTTTCATGATGTACCATAATTTGTCATATCATGTAAGACTCTTCATAACACAAATCCTTTCTCTTTCAAATTAGTAGCAAATTTTAATATCCCACCCACTAGCACGTGTTTTAAAATGTAGATAAATTCTACAGTGTGCCAAGCTTTTCATAATTCACAATCCTTCATCCCATTCCTTACGTAACTTTTGAGACGAACCCATTCCAGATTAGAACTGCAAATATCTACATTAAATTAAAAAAAACTATGAACTGTTATCGAGAACAATTACTTTTATTTTTGCATATTTCCTTAAATCCTAAATTATTAATTATTACAGCTCATTCAAAGAAGAGGCAATTTTTCAAGAGCTAAAGATTATTTCTTTCAAGATTGGATCTCCTACAAGAACGGATTCGGAGATATTGAAAAGGATTTTTGGTTAGGTATTTTCAATAATTCATTTCCACTTGACTGAATCCAATATTCTCTAACAATATGATTCAAATGTCTTATATTCACTAATATAAAACAATCAAATGTATCTGAAAATTATTCTCAATAAATGATAAATCATAGTAATTACGCTTTAATTTTTTAATTTCAGGTAATGATAACATTTTTGCCTTGAGCAACCAAAAGTTGTATTCCGTTCGCTTTGACCTGAAAGATGTTGAGGGCAATAAGCGCTACGCTGTTTACGACACTTTTTGGATCGATGACGAAGATCACAAATACACTCTTCACATCAAGGGATACAGTGGTGATGCAGGTAGAGTTCGAATTCTGATTTGACACTGATGAACCAAAACACAAAAACTATCAATCGAAAATAATAAAAATATTCTACTCACTGCTAAACAGCTTCTATTTGAGGTATTGGTAGGTGCGTGTTCTCATTTAGTACCACGACTGCAACATAAACATATAGAATATAGATTCGATTATTTTTGATGCCTTAAAATTTAGTGGCTCTTTTGTGGTGAAATTCATACCTAACTCTCTGCATAATATTAAAGAATATAATGCCATAATGACTCTTTCCTTCATAGGTTTCTCCTAGGTTTGGATAATATTGTTTTCTGGATATATGGTTAGTATCTAGAGAACATAAATGTGAACCAATTAAGTTTTTCTAAGTTTATACAATTATGTTTAAAAAAATAATACTTATTGTTGAAAACAAATTGTCAAATGTCTTGATGAAATTAATTGCAAAAACGTTTTGAACGTATCGAAAGCAAACGAAGTAAACATCAATCTCTCAAGGAAGTCTTGGTGTGGTCCATGCAGCGATTCAAAGATTGCTTAGCGATCTTCGAGGGTTGCTGAACCACTAGGTAGTTAATTACGTCACACTGGAGCAACACAACGGGCTATTACCAATGACCGGGATTATTCCCGAATTGAAAGATCCCAGGACAACACCTCGTCATTTTGAACCACGATCAGACGATGAGACCAGCACTTGAGCTGTCACTCCACTCTCCAAACTTCCACATCATGCCAAAGTGAGGGCATTTGAGGCCACGACAGATTTTACTTGAACTAGTCCCCGTGTACACGACTGTCTTTGGCTGGACCAAGTTTCGAACTCGCAATCTTCCGGTTGGTGATCCGTTACTCGTCGAACCGGGCTACCGCGGCTCTTAGTGCACTGGAGTGAGCAAGAAGGGGGAGCCCTACTTCAAGATTTATCTACTAAGATGTCTTGATATTCTGTTTAATAGTATGATGGCTGATAGAAATATATTACAACAAGCAATAAAAAGAAGTCGTAGATTTCTATAAGAGAGTAAAATTTGTCTCCTATTAAGTAGTTAATAATTAAAATTTCTAGTTTCTATATTGAAGTGTCGACATACAGCGAAAACCCTAACATGTTTTTATTCAACTAAAAGTAATGCTGAAATTTGATTTACGTAATTTTAATTTAATTAATATATTTACAGAAACGTTGATTTCTTACAGGCGATTCAATGATTTCAATACATGATAGCCAAAGCTTTTCAACTTCAGATCAAGATAATGACAAGGAACCAAGGAGCTGTTCTCAACTCTTCAAAGGCGGATGGTGGTACAATAATTGCCATGCTGCAAACCCGAATGGTCTGTATTTGCGAGGAAAGCACGATAGCTATGCTGATGGCGTCATCTGGCATAGCTGGAAAGGTCACCATGAATCTATGGACACCACAGAAATTAAAATAAGGCCTAAAGGTTTCAGGAAACCTCCTTTACCTGCAAATATTGTAACTCCAGAATAAACTGATTTAATTTCTCTCAGTAAATCATGTAAATATAACGAAATAAAAGGAACTGGTAGTGTGATAAATATGTCGTTGCCAAGTTCAGTTAAAATATATTGTCTTATTTAACGTTATTTGTTGTATTTAAAATTGTTTTATTTTTAACGATATCAGTCATTTTAAAACTAGTTACAAACCTTAATTAAAAAAGTTTTGCTTTACATATTTTATTTATTTTTATGACCATTACAAACTAGTTCTAATTCTACAAACCATTAAGTACTGAACCAGACTTTTAAGGTAGGTAGGTATTTTAATTAACGTCACACTGGAGCAGCACAACGGGCTATTGAGACTTTTAAGGAAAGTTGGTAAAAATGTACGAATACCACCAAGAAATGAACTCGTATATTAGCGATATTTTGAAGAAAATAAATAATTCATTAAAATCTGACTACGAAATAATTTATCTACAACATATAAAATTCTGGAACACATAAGGACAAAAGTAACAGCTTAACAAACGTAAATTGAATTCCGATCATAGATAAATATGCAGAATTCTGAAAAACGAAAGATGGGCAAGTGTGTCGAATTTGGAATTTCTGAATATAACCAGGGGGGGGGTATTTCAATTAACGTCACACTGGAGCAACAGAACGGGCTATAGGTGACGGTCCGGGATCAAACCCAAAGGGAAAGATCCGAGGACAACACCACGTAATTTTGAACCACGGTCAGATGACGCGGCATCACCTGAGCTGGCACCCCACTCTCCAAACTTCCACACCACGCCAAGAATATAACCAGGAGTAGAGCATTTCGAAAAAGATTTTTGAACAATATTGATAGACATTAACGATTTATTTACGAAAGAATAAAAATTTATATTATTTAGAAATACTCAAATAAGACAACCATTTTGTTGTCTTAACTCAGATACCCTAAACGCAGACTTCTAAATTATATTTATAAACAAAATATTATTTCTGGCGTTGCGTTTTCGCTTTTAATAGACTCGAGTCAAAATGTAAGTTATGTAAATTTAAATATTTTAGATATCCTACATCATCAATCATAAATTATTTATACTTAAAAAAGAAACTTCAGTTCAAATATAAAGTATTAAAGTTCTTATTCTATAAAAATAATTTTATCGGAAAAAAATTGCTTTTCCATCAGTATTGATACAATTGTTTCAAACGCAATCGTAACTATCCTCAATGTTATTTCTATAGAGATTTCTAACTGTCATTAGACTTCTCTGCACACCCAGGAAAATCGAATGGGGGTCAATATGTAGCCTATCGTACCCGCAGGGTTGTGAATAAAACGTGTACTAAATTTGGTGCGGGTTGGTCAAACGGTGTAGATTTGTATAGAAAACAGACACACGTCAACCCTGCTTTATAAAAAACTAGCTGAATTTGCCCGGCGTTGCTCGGGTTTAATTGGTTAAACGCCGATTGAAAGTAATCCAAAAAATCACTTTTCTGTCATAGAAAATGCAAGTATAGAGAAAATATAAGCGAACGCAAAATAATTTTTAAAACTGAGATTTTTATAGCTTCTACAATTTACTTTAGATCCATTTCACACACTATTGGTAAGACAAATCTAGAAAAACTGATACTGAGATGACTATATACAAAAGTCGATTTTGAGTTTTGGAGTGATTATGAATTCTCTTTAACTTCATTTTATAAAAAAAACTGACATGCATCGTATTATTGCAGTCAGTTTTTTTCTGATCAATATTTTTCTGTTCGTAGCACCTTGCACCAGGAATGTGAATTTCGGAATTCCACCATTATTATGAAAGGCTGACAAATCATATTGATACGATATCATGATCAACGTTTCCAGCAATTACACTTTATGCTTGAAAATTACATCGCGCATGTGAAGTAACAGCTTGTTTTAAAATCAAATGTTTTCAGTATGTAAAGTTCAGTAAAACCGATTGAACGGGGATAACCCTAATAGAGATGGGTTACCTTCACCTGCCATAACTCGCTACTAAAAGGGCGCGAAAAAACGCTACAAGAGCGTTGCTGTTAGATTCTAAAAAACTCCAAGTTCATCTTGAGAAGCGACTCCTATAAATGTTAACTCTGACGTCATCAGAACAGTCAGACCAGGAAAGAGCTCCCCCTAGCATGTGCTCTGTCCAGGATGACGGGACGTTACACCACTCTGCACACCCAAGACAAATATGTAATCAAATTTCTATGTTTGTTATTAGGGTCATTAGATGGTAACAGCGATAGATCTAAAAAGAATGTAAACGCATGCAAAATACGATACTGTAGAGAGAGTGAGATGTAAAATGAATGGCGTCGAACGTATTCGACGAGCTGCTAAGTATTTTCAAATAAATTTTTTAGTTTTTGTGTGTTAAAGGAAACGTTTATTATCTTCAACGTAAGAAATTAGTTGTGGACCCAAGAGCTAATATTTGAGAAGCGGGATAAGAGAACTATTCCTGACAACGTGAACGAACTAGGTAAATGTTTCGTTTTAGAAATTGAAACTGTTTTGTTTGTATTGAAATTGAAGCTGACGTTTTAAGCTTGAATATCTGTTATATTCTAAGAAAATGGCGTATTTAGGTAAAAGTAAGAAGTGTGATTTAATTCAATTCATAGAGCTAGGCGAAATGGCTATAGAGTTAGGCGAAATTGTCCCTGCCGAAAGTAAAATAGTTGATTTAAAGGAAATTATAACCAAAAGTAAAAATTATGATGAACCGTTTGTTAAAGAAGTTTTAGGCAGGAATAATTGACGAAAGAATTACACAGGAAGAAGTTAAACGCGACGAAGTCATCAGAACAGTCAGACCAGGAAAGAGCTCCCCCTAGCATGTGCTCTGTCCAGGATGACGGGACGTTACACGACTCTGCACACCCAAGACAAAAAGAACGGGGGTTAATATGTAGCATACGTTACCCGCAGGGTTCCAAAGAATAAGTGTAAAAAATTTGGTGTAGATTGGTCAAACGTTGTAGATTTGTGTAGAGAACTGACAGACAGATGCCAACTTTACTTTATATGTATAGATAGATGAATTAACCGACGTTGCTCGTGTTGAATTGTTCCATATACACTGCTGGCCACCGTAAATGCAACACCCTGAAGGAAGCATGCAAATAATATGAAATTTACAACATGCATTAGCGGAGGTGAGATATGCAAATGATTAGAATTTCAGCGCAGACGCACATCACGCGCGCCTGTGGCGCCACTTCAAAGCGCTATTTAAGGCTTGGAGATTTCGACGATTTCAAGTACGGCAATTGTGTTTTTCTTGTGGTTTTTTCAAAAAAAACGATCAATTATGCCTCGTAGAAAACAGCGATCATCTTTTGATCAAGTATCCGAGTTCGACAGAGGAAGGATAGTGGCCTACCGAGATTGTGGATTATCTTTCAGGGAAATCGGTAGTCGTGTTGGACGAAACCAAACAACTGTAATGCGGATATGTGATCGTTGGATGCAGGAGGGTACGACGGACCGACGTGTTCGATCGCATCCACCTCAGTGCACCACTTCACGTGATGACAGGCATATTGTGCGTATGGCAGTGACGGATCGCTCAGCCACATCACGAACCACAGCACAGCACATTCAGTCTGTACCGCATCATCCAGTGTCTGCGCGTACCATTCGACGCCGTTTACAGCAGAGTGGTCTGTCCGCAAGACGTCCATTGCTTCGTCTACCCTTGACGCAGAACCACAGACGTTTCCGCCGCCAATGGTGCGATGAAAGAAGGATGTGGACGGCAGAATGGAATGAAATTGTCTTTACTGACGAGTCACGCTTCTGTCTGCAACACCACGATGGTCGGATTCGAGTCTGGAGACACCGTGGAGAGAGGATGCTGAACAGCTGCGTTATGCACCGCCACACTGATCCTGCACCGGGTATTATGGTATGGGGCGGTATTGGATATCACTCTCGCACTCCTCTAGTACGCATTGCCGGTACTTTAAACAGCCAGCGCTACATCTCCGAGGTGTTGGAGTCAGTTGTCCTTCCTTACCTTCAGGGCTTGCCCACAGCCATATTTCAACAGGATAATGCGCGACCACACGTGGCACGCATTGTCCAAGGGTTCTTCGTCAATCGCGATTGAACTGCTTCCTTGGCCAGCTCGCTCTCCGGATCTTTCGCCGATAGAAAACATGTGGTCCATGGTTGCTCAACGATTGACCCAGAATACATCCCCAGCTGCCACACCAGATCAACTTTAGCAACGTGTGGAAGCTGCTTGGTCTGCTGTACCCCAAGAACACATCCAAAGTCTCTTTGAATCAATGCCGAGGCGTGTGGCAGCGGTGATCTCCAACAATGGCGGCTACTCTGGCTACTGATTTTGGCAGGAACCACACTTCACAGAAGTCTATAAATTTAATCATTTGATACTTGGTCAACATGTTATCTACAAAATAAATTTTGTTGTGATATCTCTTGTCTTTCTTGGTGTTGCAATTTGGGTGGCCAGCAGTGTATTAAGACCAATAGGATTTGTCCTGGGTCTGCAGAGAGGCCCGAAATGAAGGAGCTTGTTTTAAAAATGAATGTCATAAGTGTAAACAAAGCAAACTCAATCAATTACATTTTTTCGAAAAACAGGAGGTAGATTTTACAGTGTTTAAAAAAAATAAAATCACTGCTTTCTACGAATGTTTCACAAGTATCTAAGTTGGATAGAATAGCTTCAATTTGTAGAGTAAGAAACCTCGACTTGTTACATAAGACAAAAAAATTTAAATTTTTCAAAATTCCTAACTGATATTGTACCAAGATCAACAGTCTTATCTCTACTTCAACAGACGTTCAGTTTTAAATCGAATCCTTATGTTACTTTTTTAAATTCAGATTTGGTTTCTAAATGGAAATCACGTACCTACTTAGAATAATAGATGTAGATACTTGAGTATGGAGTACAGTTTTCAATAACACCCATGAAAAACAAATGTAAATTTAAATGAACTTAATCGTTTTGCCATGAAAATCTATGTCAAAATTTTGAAATATATTAGAACTACATCATTTATGTGTACAGAAAATATTTTTAACATCGCTTTAACTTTTTCACAGTTTCTACAATTTATTTCGGAAGCAAATATGTATACATAATATATCCATCCATATAATCCATTTCATATTCATCACACTCTTACTGTAAGGCAAACTACAAAACTTTTTTCTGAGATGACTTCTTCAGAAGTCGATTTTGAGTTTTGGAGTGATTACGAAGCCAATTAAGTTCATTTTCAGTAAAAATGAGGAACTTTCAGCGTATAGTCTTGCACTCAGTTTTCCAGTCAATATTTATGATTTGTGATACCCTTGCACCATGGATTCGATGTTTTCGAATTAGATCATCATTGTGAGAGGATGGCAAATTAAACTGTTACGGCATTCGTGGTTAATTTTTTTGAAGAACGCATTTTACTCTTGAAAATTCTATTTAGCAGCAAGTGGAACAACGGAGCTTGTTTTTAAAACAAATGTCATCAGTGTAGACAAAGCAAACTCAATCGATTACAGATTTTACAAGATCACAGATTTCAATGAATGTTTCACAGGTACCTAAGTTGTATACGAACAGTTTCAACTTCAAGTAAGGAACCTCGACCTTCTTCCCCTTAAGACAAAAAATTTCTATTTTTCAACAGTCGTAGTTTACATACTTCCTTATTATGATATTATTCCAAGATCAGCAGACTCTTATTTAAAATTCGCTTTCTTCCAACAGAAAAATTTAGTTTTAAATGGAATCCGTAAGGTACTTTTTTCAATTGAGAGACTCAGTTTCTATATGGAAATTACGTACCTATTTAGAATGATAGATGTAGTTACTTGATTATGGAGTACAGCTTTCAATAATACCCATGAAACATGAAAAACAAATGTAAATTGAATTGATTTTAATCATCTTGTAATGAAAATATGTCAAAATTTAGAAATATCTTTGAACTACAATGTATGGCTACCCGTTTTGGTTTAACGTAACGTATCTTTTTTAGAATAACTTTATTTTAATTTCATCAGTCATTTTAAAATAAGAAGCTTATACACCTTACTTACAAAGGTTTCCATTTATTTTTATGAAACAAAATTCTACAAACTATAAGGAATTTATTCAAAGACAAGGAAAGTTCATTAAAATATACATATGCCACCAAGAAATTACCCATGTCTAGGCGTATTTGGCAGAAAATAAAAATAATTCATTGCAATTTAACTCCTAACTAATATATCTGTAATATTAAAGGTAATAGAACACATAAATACAAACAGAAACGAAATTCTGGTCATTGAAAAATGTAGAATTCTGAAAAACGAAATCTGAGCAAGCGTGTCGAATTTCGACGTCATGAGAATATTCTGAAATAGAGAAATTCGAAAAACGCTTGAAAAATATTGATAGACAATAATGAATTATTTACAAAAAGAACACAAATTTACAAAACTTAGAAATGCTCAAATATGACCGCAACATTTCTGTCTTAACTCAAATACACAAACGCGGAATTCTAAATCTAATTTATAAAATAAAACATTAATTCTGGTGTTGCCATATACCGAATTGCAAAATTACGCTTTTATGATCAATGAGTTTTTTGTTTTGGCTTTTCGGTGTTCCATTACAAAATGCAAGTTGTGTAAAATTAAGTATTTTAAATATCCATCATTCATATATTCCTAATTATTTATATTGTGGAACGAAGAAAAAAATCAGTTCAAACATAATTAGAATTTTAAATTGTTTAAATATAGCGTTTCGGAAAAAATTGTTTTTCGAACAATAACGGTAAAACAATTTTATTAGAAAATTTGTTTTTTGATCAATAAAATAAACTGATTTGCATACCGCAATCGTTTTATGCTCATTGTTTTTCCTATGGTAATTTCTAATTGATTTAACCCCCTCTGCACACCTAGATTGAAGAGAACGGGGGTTAATATATAGTAGATTGCGTTACTCGTAGGGTTCCAAAGCATAAGTGTACCAAATTTGGTGTTGATTGGTCAAACGGTGTAGAAGAACATACAGACGCCAACTATGTTTTATATGTATAGATAAAAATAAAAAATCAGTTCAAACATAATTAGAAGTTTAAATTATTTCAATACAGTGTTTGGAAAAACTGTTTTTCGAGCAATACTGGTAAAACAAGTTTATTACAAAATTGGATTTCCGATCAATACTGGTAAAAAACGGAGTTACGTGCCTCAATCGTTTTATACTCAATGTTATTCCTATTACAATTTTAAAATGTTTTCAGCTTCCTCTGCACACCTAAGTTAAAGGGAACAGGGTTAATATGTAGCCTACGTTACTCGCATGGTTCTAAAGATTGTGTACCGAATTTGGAGTGGATTGGTCAAACGGTATAGATTTGTGTAGAGAACAAAAAGACGCCAACTCTGCTTTTTTATAGACTAGCAGAATAGCCCGGCGTTGCTCGGGTTCAATTGTTTGTGATTCATCGTAATATTATTCACTGTTATTTCTATGGGGATTTCAAATTGCTTTTAGCCCTCTTTACAGAACCAGGAAAAATAGGACGGGGATAATATCTAGAATATTTTTCCCGCAGGATCCTAGAGAATGAATACTCCAAATTTGGAGCTAATTGGTCTGAGAGTGATCGTAAAAATAATGTCATGCCAATGGGTATTTCGAATTGTTTTTAGCCCCCTCTGCAGACTCAGGACGAGTCCCCCGAACGGGAGTTATTATCTAACCTGCGTTACCAGCAGTCGTCTAAAGAATGAATGCATCAAATTTGGTGTCAATTGGCCTGACATTCATCGTATAAATACTCAATATTATTCCTAAGGGGATTTCGCATTGCTTTTAACCCTCTCTGCCAATCCAGGGGGGGGGGGTATTTCAATTAACGTCACACTGGAGCAACACAACGGGCTATTGGTGACGGTCCGGAATCAATCCCAAAGGGAAAGATCCGAGGACAACACCACGTAATTTTGAACCACGGTCAGATGACGAGGCAACACCTGAGCTGGCACCCCACTCTCCAAACTTCCACACCACGCCAACGTGAGGACATTTGAGGCCACGACAGATTTAACGTGCACCAGCCCCCTTTGTACACGACGGTGTTTGGCTGGATTCGAACTCGCAACCCTTCGGTTGCTAGTCCGTTACTCTTCCAACCGGGCCACCGTGGCCCCGCCAATCCAGGACAGATTAAATAACTGGATTAGTATATATCCTGTTTCACTCAGGATTCTGAAGAATGAATATACCAAATTTAGTGTAAATTTATCGGAGAGTGATCGTAAAAATACTCGATGTTATTCCTATGGGGATTTCGAATGGTTTTTATCCCCTCTGCAGACCCATGACAAATCCGATTGGAGATTATGTAGGCTATGTGTCCCGCAAAATTCTAAATAATGAATGTACCAAATTTAGTGTGAATTGGTGTGACGATCGTATAAGTACTCAATGTTACTCCTAAGGATATTTCTCATTTCTTTTAGCTATATTATTTAATAATAATTAGGTAACCTATATTATTTAATAATAATTTTACTCTAACTTTCCCGGTCATTTTAAAATAAGAAGTTACACACCTTACTTAAAGAGGTTTTGTGCCATCTATACCTAATATTTCCAGAAAATAAATAATTAGTTGAAATTTAACACATCAGTAATATATCTGCAATTTGTGAAATACTGGAACACATAAAGACAAATAGAAACGAAATTCCCATCATTGAAAAAATGCAGAATTTTGAAAAACGAAAGATGAGCAAGCGCGTCGAACTTCGACTTTTATTTTTGTTTAATACCTAAATTTTATTTCCGACGAATGCGACATCAGCTGCATTTTCCCCAGTCAAAAAAAGTCTAGCTTCTCCACAGATCATTCCCATCTACAGTAGCTTAAAAAGTTGAATATACACCTGAAGAGATTTCTTTAAAAGACCAAAACTCGTGTTAGTTAATAATATTTGTAATTTAATTTTTGCAGGAATGGTAAAGCACACAGAAACATTAAGCTAAAAAACAATTCCATATTTACTATATTTTTAAAAGCTTCTAAGACACTGAATTAACATGAATTTGTGTGATTTTTAAAAATATTTTTGTCCAATTCTCTCATAGAATCGTTTTTACGTTCTGTGCTCTGAATAATGCGTATTTTTACCACTTTTTCTACTACGGCCACAAATTTTTAAGCCCATTTGGAATCTGAGATTATGGTGAGGTGCACAGTTGCTGTTTAAGGTGGTAAAGAAACTTTAAATAAATTATCTTTGTTGTGTACCTCCACTCTCTGTGGAAATATCATCTATAAGAAAAAAAAATTTCACTCTAAATCCAAATTGTAGTACCTTTTTAAAAATCTTTCTTAAATACAAATAAATAATTTGCTTTTCCATGATTCATCAATGCAAACTACATTCCTACCTTTCTAGTTAGCATACAAACCGGTTTGAAGGATTGAAAAACACATCAATGTTTGTGAACGGGCATTGTGTGATTTGTCTTTCCTATTTGGATCTTTCTTCCTCTTGGAGTTAGTTATAAAGTAGTTTTGTCTGGACGAAATATTTCGTCCTTAGCAAAATTGATTAGATCTTGGACGAGATATCTCGTCGAAACACTTGGAAGTTTAATAAATTCAAAGTAATCAAACAAATTTGAAAACTTTTAAAGTTGCGGAATTTACCTCATGAAAATTTACATACGCATTAATTTCAAATTCATGATTAAAATAATTGTAAATTAAACTATAATAAAATCAATTCAGCATTGTTAATTAAAAATAAGAAGTACATTTTATAGGATGGACGGAGCTTAAAAGTTTTCCTCTGTAAACTTTGAAATCCAGTTCTCTCCTGATCACATCCACAAAGATACTGTCGAGACATTGACTTGGAATACACGTCTAATTTATTTGAAGCCTCTGCCCGATCTGTAAAGTATGGTAATCTAATTATTTCATGGTTATTTTTTGTTGACACATCTATATCGACCTGCTGGAAGTACCAGAATCACGGGAATTTCCTGTGTTACTGTAAACAGATGATTAAAGAGAGTGAGACGATTTCCTCCTCTTCTATCTATAAAGCTTATCATGAAACTTTTTCTGAGAAGGCGATTGACGGAAATTGCTCTGTTATAATAAGCCCACTTTGGAACACGTGACATGGAATGATAATCCCAAGAGATGGTAAACCGAACGATTGCCATTGTCATATATATCCCCGTTGCATCCACGAAGATTCAGTTCTTTAGATATTTTCAAATTTAGAAACCGAGGAGACAGCATAATCCTGCTGGAATGTATATTAGGTAAGTGCTTATATTGATCTATAATTTTAACATTTAAACCCTTTGAAGAGAAATCCCTGTTCTAAATAGTAATTTTATGTAAAGCATTAGATGTGAAGATATTTCAAAATAAATAAATTTTGTACAAAACGACAATTTAGTATTTTTACTTTTTAAGGGGAATAGAACACCAAATCTACCGCCTTCCTCTACATTATACTTTTTATATCCATTTCTAATTCGGATCAGGTTCGATTCCTGTCAGGTGCATTTCTCCCTTTGTGTATTTCTCTCTTCTGTGTCGGTAAAACTTTCGTTGCGTGTGCATGTCTATTACTTAAATGACTTGTGTCTGGCGCACCATGGCTAAATATGACCCTTGCACCATAAAAACCTAACAAACCAACCATTTCTAATGTGCACAATAAACACATTACCTCCAGAAGGTAGGTAGGTATTTCACTGCAGCAACACAACGGGCTATTGGTGACGGTCTGCAGTCAATCCCGAATGGAGAGATTCGAGGACAACACCACGTAATTTTGAGCCACGGTCAGATGACGAGGTCACACCTGAGCTGGCACCCCACTCTCCAAACTTTTACACCAAGCCAACGTGAGGACATTTGGGGCCCCGACAGATGAACGTGCTAGCCCCCTTATTTACTGAAGGAATAAAATTGGTTAAAAATATAAAACTGAATTTATATTCTTCTTACTTGTGTTTTCCAATACAGTGGATGGCAAAAAGTGCACGACTCAGTCAGATTACCACAATGGGCTTCTGAATGTCCCTTTTTGAATTGCACCTTCGTCAATTTTTAAAGGCATTTCGGTATATTTTGGCGTCTACACTTATTTTCGCGTTAGCTCACATTTTCTTAGCTTTGTTGACTTTTTCAATACAGTTGAGTTTTTTTTCTAGGAACCATAATTGTGAGCGTGCATTTTGATTCTTTGGAACAACAATGAAGTCGTATTGTGAACATGACTTCCAAATTATGTTTTTTTGTAGATACGTATACTCAAAAGTACAAGGTTATATATTTTTTGTTAGGAAAGCAATTTTGGGTCTTGTTCTGCACGTATGTCTGCACTGTTTAATATCTGGAGAAAATATACCTGCATGTCGGAAGGAAATTAAAAATTCTTACTTGGATATCGCAATGGAAATGATCAAGAAAGCTAAAGATACCGATTATATTTGTAAGTAAAAGGAAAATAATTTTTTCTTATGAATCCATGACCACACTGAAGTTTCAAACTTGATTCTTGAAACCGGTTTGATTATCATTCTTTGATATGAATTTTAAGGTAGTATAAGAATTAAGGACACGGAAGAATTTGTTTCATCTCTTCTGAAACTAAATTACAAGTCGTTTCAAACAATTATTTTTAAAATTTAAATGCGCATTTATAAAGATTGTATCAGGTGAATTACAAGAAAATGTTTTTGAAATTTGAAAATTGATTTCGAAATCATTTTAACATAGAATAAAACAGGAAAAGAATTATGCTTCTTGTCTTTTCGCTTCCTGTAAAAATAACTTGTAATGAACTTTATATACACTGCTGGCCACCGTAAATGCAACACCCTGAAGGAAGCATGCAAATAATATGAAATTTACAACATGCATTAGCGGAGGTGAGATATGCAAATGATTAGAATTTCAGCGCAGACGCACATCACGCGCGCCTGTGGCGCCACTTCAAAGCGCTATTTAAGGCTTGGAGATTTCGACGATTTCAAGTACGGCAATTGTGTTTTTCTTGTGGTTTTTTCAAAAAAAACGATCAATTATGCCTCGTAGAAAACAGCGATCATCTTTTGATCAAGTATCCGAGTTCGACAGAGGAAGGATAGTGGCCTACCGAGATTGTGGATTATCTTTCAGGGAAATCGGTAGTCGTGTTGGACGAAACCAAACAACTGTAATGCGGATATGTGATCGTTGGATGCAGGAGGGTACGACGGACCGACGTGTTCGATCGCATCCATCTCAGTGCACCACTTCACGTGATGACAGGCATATTGTGCGTATGGCAGTGACGGATCGCTCAGCCACATCACGAACCACAGCACAGCACATTCAGTCTGTACCGCATCATCCAGTGTCTGCGCGTACCATTCGACGCCGTTTACAGCAGAGTGGTCTGTCCGCAAGACGTCCATTGCTTCGTCTACCCTTGACGCAGAACCACAGACGTTTCCGCCGCCAATGGTGCGATGAAAGAAGGATGTGGACGGCAGAATGGAATGAAATTGTCTTTACTGACGAGTCACGCTTCTGTCTGCAACACCACGATGGTCGGATTCGAGTCTGGAGACACCGTGGAGAGAGGATGCTGAACAGCTGCGTTATGCACCGCCACACTGGTCCTGCACCGGGTATTATGGTATGGGGCGGTATTGGATATCACTCTCGCACTCCTCTAGTACGCATTGCCGGTACTTTAAACAGCCAGCGCTACATCTCCGACGTGTTGGAGCCAGTTGTCCTTCCTTACCTTCATTGCTTGCCCACAGCCATATTTCAACAGGATAATGCGCGACCACACGTGGCACGCATTGTCCAAGGGTTCTTCGTCAATCGCCAGATTGAATTGCTTCCCTGACCAGCTCGCTCTTCGGATCTTTCGCCGATAGAAAACATGTGGTCCATGGTTGCTCAACGATTGACCCAGAATACATCCCCAGCTGCCACACCAGATCAACTTTGGCAATGTGTGGAAGCTGCTTGGTCTGCTGTACCCCAAGAACACATCCAAAGTCTCTTTGAATCAATGCCGAGGCGTGTGGCAGCGGTGATCTCCAACAATGGCGGCTACTCTGGCTACTGATTTTGGCAGGAACCACACTTCACAGAAGTCTATAAATTTAATCCTTTGATACTTGGTCAACATGTTATCTACAAAATAAATTTTGTTGTGATATCTCTTGTCTTTCTTGGTGTTGCAATTTGGGTGGCCAGCAGTGTACATTGATCTTGTTTAGTTTTTCGTTTATAAATTTTTGAACAAATCTATTTTTATTAATTTAACATTCCTAATAATTCAAGTTTTCCTGTCAACGTCTAAACCCGACATTTCCTTTCGATGAGTGACCATGATAACTTAACGGATTATTTGAAAATAAATATCCTGAAATGCGTCTTACCTTACATTTTGAAATTGTTGCTCTTACAAATATACTATATTTGAAGGAATTTCCAGAAATTATTCCAATTCTAAAAGGAATTATGTTCTCTTAACAAATAATACCGATATGTATTTATCAATTCTATTTGGAATGGGTCATTTGCAAAGGCAGAAAAGTTTTACTTTTTATTTTATGTGCCTCTCAAACTTCAATTAATTAGACACTATTTTACAAATAACTCAGCTCTAGTACTTTTTGTTTAAGTTTTAATGTAAAGAAAAATTCCTGAGATCATATCTCATCTTTTAATATAATTTTAATTTCTTTTTAAGCAGACATTTAAATATTTATTGCATTAAAAACTCACTGAATCAGTGTAGTTGCATTAATATGTTATGTTTAAAATTATTTTAAAATTCAATTCGACAGCTTATAGAATTTGTATGACTAAATACCTTAATATAATAAACTTGTAATTATTACTCAAATTTAGGTGAGACATAAAATTAGACAGATTACAATGTTA
Organism: Meta bourneti; assembly: GCA_933210815.1. Taxonomy (NCBI): domain Eukaryota; kingdom Metazoa; phylum Arthropoda; class Arachnida; order Araneae; family Tetragnathidae; genus Meta; species Meta bourneti. The sequence goes on from OW119926.1 coordinate 32,898,686, forward strand.
TTTCCCTACTGATTTATACACCTCAGTTCAGTATATCAAAATTCTTCTTAAACACAATTCGTACTTTAAGAACAATGGAGAATGAACTTATGGCAATATTGAAGAGTATTTTCGTTTCACAATAATTTTGATTTCCAGGCCCAAAAGTGCAACTGGATGATTTGGACTGCGCAGAAGCATTGAGCAATGGTCATAAGGTCAGCGGAGTATACGGCGTGTTTCCGAAAAGTAGAGTTTTAAATGGCAAGTCTTTGGAAGTCTTCTGCGACATGGATACTGATGGTGGAGGATGGACCGTTAGTAAACGTTTTCTACGTATTAGATGCTAAAGTAAAATTTATAAAATTGCCAGAATGTACAATAAAATACATGTAAAATACGTTTTCCATTATATACCAAAATTTGTCATTTAACGTAAGATTTTCTTATGTGTGTTTAAAGTGATTTCAGAATCTTGTAATTTCTGTTCTAAAAACCTTCAATTCAGAAATGATCTTTTCATAACACAAATTCTGGCTCTTTCAAATTTGAAGCAAATTTTAATGTACCACGCAGTACGTTATTAACTATGTAAACAATTTTTACAGTATGTAAAGTATATCAAAACTCTGAAGTAATAGAAATTATGAATTGTTATAGATAACACAATTACTGTTATTTTTTGCATACGTTATTAAATCCCTAATTATTAATTTTTACAGCTCATTCAAAGGCGAGGAAATTTTTCTAGAGCTAAAGATTATTTCTTTCAAGATTGGAACTCTTACAAGAACGGATTCGGAGATATTGAAAAGGATTTTTGGTTAGGTATTTTGTTCAATAACTTCTTTCTTGCTCACTCTGTTTTCTCTAACAATATGAATCAAATGCCATACATTCAAATCTGAAAATAAATTAATTTCAGTAAATGATAAATAAAATTATTAGTTATATCTATTTTTCACTAATCTCTTTATTTCAGGTAATGATAACATTTTTGCCTTGAGCAACCAAAAGTTGTATTCCGTTCGCTTTGACCTGAAAGATGTTGAGGGCAATAAGCGCTACGCTGTTTACGACACTTTTTGGATCGATGACGAAGATCACAAATACACTCTTCACATCAAGGGATACAGTGGTGATGCAGGTAGAGTTCGAATTCTGATTTGACACTGATGAACCTAAACCCAAAACTATCAATCGAAAGTAATAGAGATCTTACTATCACCACCAAAACAACTTTAATTTGAGACTTTGTTAGGCGTGTGTTGGTTATTTATTACCACAACTACAACAAAACCAACAGAATATAGATTCGATTGTTTTCATGCCAAAAACTATTTGTTTACTTTTTTGTGGAGGGGGAGGGGTATTTCAATTAATGTCACACTGGAGCAACACAATGGGCTATTGGTGACGGTCCGGGATCAATCCCAAAGGGAAAGATCCGAGGACAACACCACGTAATTTTGAACCATGGTCAGATGACGATTTTTTTTTTTGTGGAGGAGTTCATACGTATTTGACGTATGTAGAGTCCTACGTAGAGTTGGCGTCTGTTTCTCTGTTCTCTATATAAATCTACACCGTTTGACCAATCCACACCAAATTTGGTACACTTATACTTGAGAACTTTGCGGATAACTTCGGCTACATATTAACCCCGTTCGTAAGACTTGGTAATATCTCTTTTCAGAATTCTGCACTTTTTCAATGATCGGAATTTCGTTTCTGTCTGTATTTATGAGTTCCAGTATTTTATATATTGCAGATACATTATTTAGGAGTTAAATTTTAATGAATTAGTGTTATTTTTTCTGCAAAATATCACTAGACATGGGTAATTTCTTGGCGTTGTATGTATATTTCGACCAACTTTAATGAAGTCTTTGGTTGAATACGTAATTTTTTTTGTAAAATTCTGTTTCATAAAAACAAAATATAGAAAACAGAAACTTTTTAAGTGAGTTGTGCTACTTTTTATTTTAAAATGACCTGTGAAAAATAATTATTTGAAAATAAGATAGGTTACGTTAAATTAAAAGTGTAACCATACGTCGTAGATTTCAAAGATACTTCTAAATTGACTTCTGAAGTAGCCACATAAGAAAAACTTTTGTCGTTTGTCTTACATCAGAAGTGCGATGGATATGATATGGATGGATATATGGCATGTATAGATATTTGCGTTCGAAGTAAATTGTAGAAGATACGAAAAAGTTAAAGCGATGTTAAAAAATTATTTTCCGTACATTTAAATGATGTCTGCATTTTTCTATGAAAGAAAAGTGATTACTCTAATCACTGTTCAATCAAAATTTAACCAATTCAACACGAGAAACGCCGGGTAATTCTGCTAGCATCTGTATAATATCAAAGAATATTTTGCCATAATGTCTCTTTCGTCCAAAGGTTTTTCCTATGGTTGGATCATACAGTTTTCTGGTTATATGATAAATATCCCGAGGTCATAAATGTAACGGATTAAGTTTTTTCTTATGCTTTTATTAAATTGTATTTCTTGAATTAATACTTTCTATTAAAAAGTCCTGATGGTAGAGCGCGTCGCGTGCTGGTGACTTATAACACCAATCTCAGTAGGAAGTCTTGGTATGAGAGAGAGAGTTATTTTTCCATGGAGTTCCTGGGACGAAGGCCCTTTGTCTCCAGATAACAAAGTCCTGTTCCAAATACGTTTAGGTTATCAAAACTTTCAACGACGTAATGTCTTGGTATGTTTCCCGCAGAGTATCCATGAAGATTTTTTAACAATCATTGGGGATTAGTGAGAGGGAGTGAGCAAGAAAGGGAGCCCCCTTAAGACATATTTATTCAGACATCATGGTATTTTGTTTACTAGTATGACGGCTGGTATAAACATTGCAATACGTAATATGAAGAAAAGATAGTAAAAATTGACTCCTATTTAAGTAGGCAATAATTAAAATTTCTAGTTTCTATATTGAAGAGTAGACATGCAGAGTAAATCTCTACAGCATATGTGTTTGTTCAACGAAAAGTTATGCGTAAATTTAATTTACTGTTTTTTACTTTAATTAAATATCTACAAAAATGTCGATTTCTTACAGGCGATTCAATGGCTTCAGCACATGATAGCCAAAGCTTTTCAACTTCAGATCAAGACAATGACAAGGAACCAAGAAGCTGTTCTCAACTCTTCAAAGGCGGATGGTGGTACAACGCTTGCCATGCTGCAAACCTAAACGGTCTGTACCTTCGAGGAAAGCACGATAGCTTTGCTGACGGTGTCGTCTGGCATAGCTGGAAAGGTCACCATGAATCTATGGACACCACCGAAATTAAAATAAGACCTAAAGGTTTCAGGAAAACACCTTTACCTACTGGAGTTACAAATATTGTAACTCCAGAATAAAATGGTTTAATTCTCTTAGTTATACATGTAAATATAAAGAAATAAATGGATTTGGCATGAATGATACATATGTCATTGTCAAGTTAAGTTAAACGATATTGAGCTTTATTTCCAAATAATGTTAAAAAGTACATGGATCCTTGCGGAGTCGGGAAACCCAGGGATGTAGGACACCTGAATATCAAAGCATCTGAAAGGGCTAAGTCAACCACATGGAATTAAATATAATATTATTTAATATTACCTTTTTGTAGAAGAGAACCATCATGTACTGAACAAATACTATAAACGCTTGCAATGGAAACTGAAGAGTTAGATGTAATGCAAAGGCATGTTATATTGAACCTGATTTTAAAAGATTGCCAAAATCAGGGGAATTGTTTTTTGATGAATCAAAAGTCATTATCACATAGATCGAGAAAATTAACTGAGATTTATATATGAGCCGTTAATTATTAATGTTATCTAGGTCATATTGCTTTTAGTATTTAAAGCTTTGGTATGGTCAAATTTAAAATATTTCAGAAAATATTTGCTCTTAGAATGTAGTAGTAACCAGTAGTGCATGGGGAACACAATAGAAGGGGGCGTGTCAACTGTCAATCATCCCCGAATTCCTACAGGAGGGGGTTGCCGCCATCTTGTTTTGTGACGTCATCGATTCGCCATCTTGTAGAGTGGGGTTGAGGTGTCAGCGTTCTGCTGATGAATAAAAATGTTGTGGTGGAGTGGAGTTGAGTTGTTAGTTTCGGTTTCTGTTTTTTCTAGTTTATCTACTGCTGAATGGCAACAGGTCAGTTTTTTATTGGGAATGGCAACACTCGGTGTGTTTACGTTTGGGATTTGGATTTTTTTTCTTTCTGAGATTTCGATGTGACGTCATGTAAAGTTGATTTGTAGGTATCTTGCTTCTTGGGAAAACATTTAAACAAGAGTTGAGTTGTTTTTTTGCTTCCTGTGAATGGAGTTAAGTTGTTTTTTTTGTAAAAAAAATTTTCTTTTTTCTTGTAGAAAAGCAACACACAAAACATAAATAACCAGTGAAGTCAGTGTGTTTACGTTTGGGACTTGGATTTTTTCCCCCGATGTGACGACATATAGAGTAAAGTTGAGTTGTTGAGTTCCTGCTTCTGATAATAGAGATTACAAATGTCTCAAGCGAAAATGTAGTTTCACTATCAATTTTCCGCGTTCAAATGAGACGTAACGTCCAATGTGCGTCCTTATAGCGATTTAGATCGAGTCCAAATTCTTTCTGGAAACTGGTAAATAATGTGGTCTCTCAAAGTGTTCCTGAATCATATCACCATCTCTTCCCTTCACTGTCAGAGTTCGTAATAGAGGAGCTAAGATCCCACCAACAAATTCAGGCTGAATGATGTCGGTGTAAACGTACAGCAATTGTAAATCAACATTAGGATCCGCAACAAAAGGACTCTCAGTGATTACTGTATCTGGACCTCCATTTCCTGGAATAAAATTTTCTCCAATCACTTTATTTGGTTCAAAACCTAAATTTTCAGCTAATCCCTTGGATAATTGCACCGTTGCACCCATTAGTGAGCTGCACCATCATCTTTTTAGTTTGTTTGCTATATTTCATTTGAATTTTTATGTGCTTTGGAAATGTATTTAAAATGTCAATCGGAGAATCATAAAATTCGCAAGCTATTTTTCCATTAACTTTTACTCCGTTTCCTAAATCATATTCGAAAGAATTTTCACCATCAATGACGTTATTCCACATTCTGGGATAAATAATTTCAACTAATCCTACTTCCCATTCACCTGAGAGTTCCAGATGTTTGGGGAGTTTCGTGTAGAAGTGAGACATTGTGTTGCCCGTATAAAACTTCATAGAGTTGTCACTGGGAAGCGTGACGTAGAAACTCATTCTGGGCTACTGGAGAGAAACAAATTTGATGAGCAAACTCAATTCCTTTTTAAAAACAAGTTTGGCAGTTTCTACAGGAAACAAGCGACAAACTATTTGTGATTTGAACTACTTTCATAATCACCGACACATATATCGAACTTTAATTTTAACTAAACTTTTTGAGTGATATTAAAAAGTAAGAAAATCTTAAAGTCATCGATTTGAAAAAAAATACCATCTTACATGGAACACGAAATTAATTTGTCACTAACACATTAATATTTTTTACGTAAAAAATGTGTATTTTCATTTAGTGCTAAAATATAAATAAATAAATTCCTATAAAATATTTGCATTTCAATGGAAATAAAATTCTTAAACACATTCGAAAAAGTTCGTAAACGTTTTTTTCGAAATTCGTGGTCAATTTTAAAGTTGATTTAACTTGAAATCAAAAATGTTATTAACAGGGCTATGAAATAAATTATTAGAAATGTTTTATATTTATCTACAATTAAAGACTTATTTGTACCTGATCGGACTATTAGGTCAAAAGATACAAGCTTTTTGGGAAATTTAGATTCATAAAACAATTTGTCCGATTTTTAAAATATAATATCGCTAAAAATAAAATTTTGACAAGCAGGAGGCTAATATTTTCTAAATTTCCTTAAACTAGGTAACAAAATAATCATGTTTTTCAAAATCGGAGAGGTGGTTGGATTGAAAATGCCAAAAGTTTGTGTGTCCCAATTTACTCTTGGATCTCTGAATTGTTACTCGAAACGAAACGAATTTCACCCAAATGTGGTTTACAGGTCAGTTCTTGTTCCTAGGGAAAAATATACGTACACCGAAAATTATTGTAAATACCCCTCAAAATGTCCACGTATAACCGAATTACACCTGAAAGACACCTGTTCAGACGGTCAAATCTAATCAGTAAGTGTATTCCCCATTTGAACTCTTGCAACACTCTTTGAATCAAATTTCGAGGCTTACAAATTTTTGTTCTGTTTCAGAAGATCAGTTATGTTTTGATATACATAGATAATAATATATCAGTACATAAAAATAATACTATATTTTCGGACAATTTGTAGTAGAAAATATTTTACGAAAATCGTAAGCTATCTATTAAGGTCATTGTTCCATACTTTTTGGTCAACAAAATCTGTCCTCTTATTACTCTAATAAGGGTGCAGTTTAATAGAGCCGCTGCTTCTAAATTGGACGACAGCATGCCACCAAATCTAGGCACATCTCCATATATATTTCATTAACGAAATCATTTCAGCAATCGGCATTACTTTTTATATTAGACTAGACTGGTGAAAGAAGGGCATCTATAACTTTTTTAAAGAAAAGAGGAGAGATCTGCGCAGAACAGAAAATTCTAGTGAATGCGAAATTACTACTACAGAGGCAAAACATAATAGATTTTTCGGTGCGTAGCAGAATTTTAGTAATTATTTGATGCCAGGGGCCCTGGCTGTTGAGAAATACTGTGGTAGAGTGATCTTACAAATTTTAGCTAATAACTGAATTTTCTCCGTAGAAACCAACTATGAATGTGCATTTTAATTCTTAGCAACAACCACGAGATCTTATCGTGAACTTGATTTCTTTCAAATTCAAGTTCTATTGTGTAGTGATAAACACACTCAATGTGTTTCTTACAAATTTTTTGTTAGGATCACAATTCTGTGTTGTTCTCCACGTATATCTCTGCCTTATTTAATCGCTGGAAAAAATATACCGGAGTGTTGGAAGGAAATTAAAAATTCTTACTTGGATATAGCAATGGAGATGATCAAGAAAGCTAAAGACAGCAAAAATACGTGTAAGTGAAAGGAAAAGAATATACTTCTTATGAATACATGATTTCACCGACATTTCAAATTTCGTTCTTAAACTTGTTTTGATTATCATTCTTTGATGTGAATTTTTGAGTAGTATAAGAATTAGGGACACCGAAAAATTTCTGTTTAAATGTTATATCTACTGAAACTATAAAATACAAGTTGTTTTAAAATGCGAAGTTATAACGATTGTTACAGATGCATTCTGACAAAACGTTTTCAAAATTTGAAAAATTTTTGCAAAATAATTTTAAAGTAGCAGAACAGAACTAATAATAAAAATTCTGGGTATTCTTTTGGCTTCTCATAGAAATAACATGTAATTGTAAACAAAATGGATCCAGTTGGTTTTTTTATTTATGTATTAAGAAATTAAGTTTCTCCAAACATTTAGCTTCCAGTAATTCGAGTTTTCTGTCTTCACAGGATCTAAATTCGGCACGTTATTTCCTGATGAGTGCCATGACAACAAAATAGATCATTCAAAAATAGATATAAAGTGTACCTTACCTTACTAATATTTGCACTATTCCTATCGTACCTTACCTGAAATGTATCTCGCTAACAAATATTCATCTCGAGGAATTTCCAAAAATTATTCCGATTTGAGTACGAAATAATCTTATCAAAGGTCGAATATATGTTGCCAAAAAAATAATCTTTCTAGAATGTATTTATCCATTCTCTCCCGAATGTGTTTATTTGCAAACGCGACACAATTTATTTTAATTTTGTGTTCGGAACTTATTACTTTAATTCACATAATTAATAGTGATTAACTCAGCTCTAAAACATATTTAAAAAGATTCCCAACAAGAATTCTCATTGAATTTACTTTGGTAAGCATTTCACTATTTAATTGTATTAAAAATTGTGTGAATCAATGAAGTTGGGAGCATTTTGTGAAAATGTTTTCAATTATAAATTCAGTTTTTTGTTAACATTATAACATTGAAAAATAGGTGATAGCAACGGTGTCTACTACATATACACATCATTATCTTCGACTCCATAATATAGTCACATTAACGTTTGTCAACTATGTTTTTCGCCCTAAACGCCATACGAGTATTCATTTGAGGTACGCATTATTGCTCGTCTGGACGGGTACTATCACTCCTCTTATTTGGTAAAACAATTTAGACTCATATATATATATATATATATATATATATATATATATACCTGGCCACTGTAAATGCAACACCCTGAAGGAGGCATGCAAATAATATGAAATTTACAACATGCATTAGCGGAGGTGAGATATGCAAATGATTAGAATTTCAGCGCAGACGCACATCACGCGCGCCTGTGGCGCCACTTCAAAGCGCTATTTAAGGCTTGGAGATTTCGACGATTTCAAGTACGGCAATTGTGTTTTTCTTGTGGTTTTTTCAAAAAAAACGATCAATTATGCCTCGTAGAAAACAGCGATCATCTTTTGATCAAGTATCCGAGTTCGACAGAGGAAGGATAGTGGCCTACCGAGATTGTGGATTATCTTTCAGGGAAATCGGTAGTCGTGTTGGACGAAACCAAACAACTGTAATGCGGATATGTGATCGTTGGATGCAGGAGGGTACGACGGACCGACGTGTTCGATCGCATCCACCTCAGTGCACCACTTCACGTGATGACAGGCATATTGTGCGTATGGCAGTGACGGATCGCTCAGCCACATCACGAACCACAGCACAGCACATTCAGTCTGTACCGCATCATCCAGTGTCTGCGCGTACCATTCGACGCCGTTTACAGCAGAGTGGTCTGTCCGCAAGACGTCCATTGCTTCGTCTACCCTTGACGCAGAACCACAGACGTTTCCGCCGCCAATGGTGCGATGAAAGAAGGATGTGGACGGCAGAATGGAATGAAATTGTCTTTACTGACGAGTCACGCTTCTGTCTGCAACACCACGATGGTCGGATTCGAGTCTGGAGACACCGTGGAGAGAGGATGCTGAACAGCTGCGTTATGCACCGCCACACTGGTCCTGCACCGGGTATTATGGTATGGGGCGGTATTGGATATCACTCTCGCACTCCTCTAGTACGCATTGCCGGTACTTTAAACAGCCAGCGCTACATCTCCGACGTGTTGGAGCCAGTTGTCCTTCCTTACCTTCATTGCTTGCCCACAGCCATATTTCAACAGGATAATGCGCGACCACACGTGGCACGCATTGTCCAAGGGTTCTTCGTCAATCTCCAGATTGAATTGCTTCCCTGGCCTGCTCGCTCTCCGGATCTTTCGCCGATAGAAAACATGTGGTCCATGGTTGCTCAACGATTGACCCAGAATACATCCCCAGCTGCCACACCAGATCAACTTTGGCAACGTGTGGAAGCTGCTTGGTCTGCTGTACCCCAAGAACACATCCAAAGTCTCTTTGAATCAATGCCGAGGCGTATGGCAGCGGTGATCTCCAACAATGGCGGCTACTCTGGCTACTGATTTTGGCAGGAACCACACTTCACAGAAGTCTATAAATTGAATCATTTGATACTTGGTCAACATGGTATCTACAAAATAAATTTTGTTGTGATATCTCTTGTCTTTCTTGGTGTTGCAATTTGGGTGGCCAGCAGTATATATATATATATATATATATATATATATATATATATATATATATATATATATATATATATATATATATATATATATATATATATATATATATATATATATATATATATATATACCTTCTTGCTCTTTTTAAATCCGCTATTCTAGACAGTACGGATCTGGCAGTGTTTTGCTCTCCTGGCTTGCACATCAACATTCGGTAAGGTAATTCCTTGTTCTGTTCTATTGATTTTTCTTTCCAAACTTTGGTAATAGGCAAGAGTTTTTATGATTTTGGTAGTTTTCGCTTTGGGATTGATCCCGGACCGTCACCAGTAGCCCGTTGTGTTGCTCCAGTGTGACGTTAATTAAATACCTACCTACTTACCTCTCTGGTAGTACTTTGAGTTTTCGGGGGATAACTTGTGTTGATCTCTTCTGCTCAGCCTCAAACTAGTACCCAAAAAACTCAAAGCATCACTTTTAAGTGACATCTGGCTTTACTCCTCTGGATAATGTAAGCAAGCTCACTCAACATTTACATATTTTATATTATCTTGTTTCTGGGAGAAATCTATTCTTAAGGTAGCTTTATTTATATTTTCCCTTTATTTGTTCTTTGCTGCTCCTAGCACTGTTCATCTAAAGGGTCAATATTTTTGTCAATATTAATGTTGGTACTTTGCTTCACCTTTGGGTTCTTGTAATTACTTGCATTTTGTTTTTGCTTTAATTTGGGTTCTCTTATTTGTTCTTTAGTGATATACTATATATAATATATATATACACTGCAGTGCAAAACTTAAGCAACGACGTAATTTTTAACCAGACAGCCATAAAATTGTACAAAAGGGGCTTGTTGCGTTCAGTACAATGAACACCCAATTCAGTAGAAAGGTGACTTGTACGCAAATATCAGGAACAAGACGTCACAGTGACGTGAGGGCACGCAAAACGCGTGCAGTCAGCGCGCAGTGCAAGACTACACTAAAAAGAAGGACGAAAGGCGCTATTAAAGGCATTCGCTGCAAGTTCAAATGAGTTTGCACGTGCAATATGACTACAAGAAACCATCTGGACGACTTTACACGTGGTAGAATGATCGGCAAGCTCGAGGAGGGGCGTAGTTTGACGAGTGTAGCCCAAGAATTTAGAATCGACAAAAGTGTCGTTTCACGAGCTTGGAAAGCCTTCCAAACAACTGGTACAGCTGTAAGAAATGTTGTTTGTGGTCGGCCAAGAAAAACAACGCCAATGGATGACCGATATATCGTCCTGCAGGCGAAAAGAAATCGATACTAGTCAGCGGGCAACCTGGCTCAGCAGCTGCGTGCGGCAACGGGACGACACGTGTCGCGGTTTACTGTGGCCAGACGCCTTCATAAAGGTGGCCTATTCGCCCGCCGTCCTGAACGCTGCATCCCATTGACAGCTGCCCATCGACTGCGCCATTTGGATTGGTGTAAGGGACACAGACTAGACATCTCATCAATGGAGTCATGTCCTCTTTGCAGATGAGAGTCGTTTCAGTGTCACAAGCGATTCTCAACGCCAGTTGATATGGAGAGAGAGGTAGGTACACGGTTTTATCCCACTAACATCAGGGAAAGAGACCGTTACGGTGGTCCTGGCGTGCTCGTTTGTGGAGGCATCAAGATGAACGGGCGGACTGAGCTCCAAATTTTCGACAGGTACTGTTACTGGAGATCGCTATTGTCAGCAAGTGATCCTCCCCCACGTACGTCTGTTCCGAGGTGCCATTGGTGCAGACTTCGTTTTTATGGACGATAACGCCAGGCCACATCGGACTCTTGCTGTTGAGGAGCTGCTAGAAAGTGAAGATATCACTAGAATGGATTGGCCAGCGTACTCCCCTGATTTAAATCCCATAGAACATGTGTGAGATGCTTTGGGGAGACGCCTTTCGGCACGATTATATCCGCCGGAGAGCACCCAACAACTGAAACAGATGTTCCAACAGTTGATGAAACCTCAACAACTGTTGGATAATCTGGTGTTGAGTATGGAGAGACGGTGCCAAGCAACCATTGCAGTTAATGGAGGTCATATCCCTTACTAAGGGGCATCTGTTTGTTGTTCTCCCTCTTGGGCAGACAATCATTTGTACAAACGCTACGCTTTCGATAAAGCCTTGTTTGTTTGATTCCATTCTGTTTGCGATCTATTCATTTTTGCGCTAGTATTATTTCTTCATCCGTTAAGTACAAAATATTGTCTCTGTATTCTGAATTACATCTCTCCCAGGTGATTTCTTGCGGAGTTACGGCAAAAAAACAATCGTTGCTTAAGTTTTGCACACCAGTGTATATATAACGTCAATATTAAAATTAAATATTTTCGTAATAAATGATCTGTGTTTGCAAAAAGTAGAACTCTATATAGAAAGAACACACACACACACATATATATATATATATAGTATATGGAACAAAATGTAGGTAAGATAAATTTTTCCATGATATCTTATTATTTGTCGTTCAATGTATTTCTTATACGTGATTATAAAGGGATTTGTGAATCTTATTTATTATTATTTTTTGTATTGTCTCTTCTCTTTCGATAATTTCAAAAATGCATTATCTTTTAAACTGGTGAAAAATATTTAAATTCTACCCACATGCTTAAAAATATTAATAAATTTTACCATATTTAATGTTTAAGAAATTACGTAGAAAAATCTAGAATTGAACCATTCTTATAATAGAACTGCCGCTATCAATATTATAAATTATAAACTAGTATCGAAAATACTTACTATTATGTTCGTTCATTTCATTAAATCTTTAATTATTAATTATTACAGCTCATTCAATGGAGAGGAAATTTTTCGAGACCTGAAGATTTTTTCTTTCAAGATTGGAAGTCTTACAAGAACGGATTCGGAGATGTAGAAAAGGATTTTTGGCTAGGTATTCTGCTCAATAATTATTTCCTTTCTTGCTCAATCTGTTTTTCTCTAACAATATGAATCAAATGTCATTTACACTCACTGATAAGAAACAGTCAAGTGTACTTGAAAATTATTTTTCAGATAAATTTTAGCTGTTGCTCTTTCACCCTTTTTTTATTTCAGGAAATGATAACATTTTTGCATTGAGTAACCAAAAGTTGTACTCCATTCGCTTTGACCTGAAAGACGTTGAAGGCAATAAGCGCTACGCTGTTTACGACACATTTTGGATTGATGACGAAGATCACAAATATACTCTTCACATCAAGGGCTACAGTGGTGACGCAGGTAGAGCCCGAATTATGAATTGACATTAATGAACCAAAATATAAAAATTACTAATCGAAAATAATAGAGATCGTTCTCTCACCGCTAAAACAGCTTTTAATTGAGGTTTTATTGGAACAGCTTTTATTGATAGGTGTGTGTCTATTTGGTACAGAATGTAGATTGGATTATTTTTGATGCTCTATTTTTAATGTCTGCATAATATCAAAGAATATTATGTCATAATGTCCTCAATAGGTTTTCTAGATTAGTTCATACTTTTTCTGAATATATTGTGAAAATCCTGAGATCATAAATGTGCAACTGATTAAGTTTATTCACGCTACTATTAAATTATGTTTTTTGAATTAATACTTTATATTAAAAAATGTCTTTGAGCGCATCTTGTACTAACGAAAAAAACACAAATCTCTGTAGGTTCGCTCAGAGGACAATTGAAGATTGCTTAGAGATCTTCGGGGTTAAGTGAGAGGGGATGAGCAAAGAATGAGAGCCTCCACGAGATTTATTTATTCAAATATTAGGGTATTTGTTACACTTTTTTATGACAACAGACAAAGTAGCTCGTGAAAAAAAATCGTAAATTTCTAAAATTCGTAAAGAAAAAATTTTCTTACACTAAACAGGCATTACCAAAACAGTTAAGCTTCTGTATTTTATTATCAAAAAAAGAGTAGAAATTCAGAAAAAACTCTGTTACAGCATACATTTTTAATTAAGAGTTATGCTTGAAGGTGATTTACATACTTAATATTTTAATTGAAATACTTATAAAACCCTTGATTTTCTTCAGGCGTTTCAATGATTTCAACTCACAATAACCAAAGCTTTTAAACTAGAGATCAAGACAATGATAGGTTAGCACTCCGGCATTGTGCTGAACAGTACAGAGGTGGATGATGGTACGGTTCTTGCCTTTCAAGTAACCTGAATGGTCTGTACCGGCGAGGAAAGCACGGTGGCGTTTTTGATGGTGTTTCCTGGTATAACTGGAAAGGTCACTATGAATCTATGGACACCACAGAAATTAAAATAAGACCTAAAGATTCGGATAAAGCCCCTTTACCGACAAATATTGTAACTCTAGAATAAGTGTTATTCCGGAGGATTCTTTAACTCAATTTCTCTAAGAAATGCATGTAAATATAACGAAATAAATTGTTGTCACGTTTAGTTAAAATAATTTAACTGTGTCTCAAAATGATGTAACTAAGTACATCTAATAGTAACTAAGTATATCTAATAGTAACAAAGTACACAGTGATGTAAGTTGTACATGAGACAACAAAAATCATTATGTACTGAAGTAAACACTGTTTCTACTTGCAAAGAAAACCGATAAGTTTGTGGTATAGGATAAAGGCAAGTGATATGGAGTACCTGGTTTTAAATTACTTCCAAAAGAAAGGAATGACTTTTTTAATAAATAAAAAGTCAAATCACGGAAAAATTGATTAAAATTCGTATACAGCATTAAAAATATTCATTAATAATATAAAAAATATATAAAAAATACAACATTAAAAATATTCAGCTATACCAAAAAAGTAAAACAGTCAGATTTCCTTACATGTGACTATAAAACAAAAAGTCGCGTTTTTAAAAGGTCAATTGTGGGGTCGGGTTAAAAATACCCTATGCTTGTGTCTCATTTTATTTTTAGATCAATTGTTACTGACACGAAGCAAATTTTTTCCTAAATTGGCGTCCTTAAGCCAGTGACACTTTCTAGGATGTGTAATGTGTTGTGGTCACGTTAAGTTAAAAAAATGAACGGAATCTTAAAAATGTACTTGGGACTGCAAGAAGACAATCAACGTGTGCTGAAGAAAACATTATCACCACTTGCAACGAAAACCGAAAAATTTGAGATATAGAGTAAAGGTGATTAACATGGAGTGCCTGCTTTTAAAATATTGTCAAAAGCAAGGGAATGACTTTTTGAATCAATGAAAAATCAAATCACAACAAAATTAATTAAGATTTACATGTAAATATCGAATTCTATTAGATTTACATGAAATTATCGAACCATTATTAAAAGATTTGCTGAAATTATTTGTAGTGTAACGAAACCCATAAAATCAAACATACAAAAGTATTAGGTCGCCTACGGTAAAAATTACAAATGTTAAACAAAAACAGGAAAATCAATTTCTATGAGATTTCTTTTGTACTGTGTTAAACATTAGAATATTTAAAGTATAAATTTCATTGTTTGCACCGGGTCAAACTGCTGAGCTAATTTTATTTTATTCTGCTTGAAGATAGATATTCAGTGGATTTCGTTATTTTGGTACAAAAAATGTGCAATTTCATCAGGGAGGTAGTGGAAGGATGCAAATCTTTAAAATGAGGTCATATTTTTAGTCGTTTTGATCTTTTATATACCAAACACACCATTGAATGAAAATTACTTATTTTTGAAGTACTGACATGGTCCATCCAAATCTTCTATAATTCAAATTTACAGCCAAACAGATTGTTTCAAATTTCTATTAGAAAAATCAATCTTATGCATATTGAACCTTAGTGCTTGCAATAAATTCAATTGTACCGACTACAGCTGCCGATGCACGCACCTAAATTAGTACATAATATGCTTTGCCTTTCATAATGGCTATTGACCATACTTATAATTACAAAGGCCACGGTAGCCCAGTTGGAAGAGTAGTGGATTAGCTGCAGGAGGGTTGCGAGTTCGGAACTAGATTCAACCATAAAACCATCCTGTACGGGGGCTGGTGCATTTTCAATCTGTCGGGGTCTCAAATGTCCTCACGTTGGCATGATGCGGAAGTTTGGAGAGTGGGGTGCCAGCTAGGTGTTGACCTCGTCATCTGACTGGGTCAGAATTACGAGGTGTTATCCTCAGACCTTTCCCTTCCCGGGAAAGGTACGGTCCGGGATTGATCCCGGACCGTCGCCAATAGCACGTTGTGGCGTCCAATGCGACGTAAATTCAACTACTTACCTACCCTTAACCCTTGAAGAAAATTTTGACGAGCTATCTCGTTCATCAAGATCTGACCAATTTTGCTACTAGTGAGATGTCTCGTCACTGCCAATTTTTTGGTGAACACGAGATCAAGATCTGGTCAATTTTTCTTTTAATGACGAGATATCTCGTCTCAATCAAGACCTAGTCAGTATTACTATTGACGAGATACCTCGCCGAGACAACCACAAGGAAGTTTAATAAATTCAGTCATTTTCAGCAATTTGGAAAGCTTTTGTAGTTGCAGATTTTATCTCATGAAAATCTACGTTCGCATTAATTTTAATTTGACAATTAAAATAACTGTAATTAAATTACAATAAAATTAATCCATCACTTCTAATTAAAAAATTAGATATGCATTGAAAAGGATGAATAGCTTAAAAATTTTCCTCAGTAAATTTTGGAACCAAGTTCTCTCCTGGTTATTATTGACATGTCTAGCACTCTCCTGGTTATAATTGATATGTCTAGCACTCTCCTGGCCTCGCGGGAATTTCCAAATGAACATGTGTTACTGTAATCAGACGATTAAGGATAGTGAGACGATTTCCTCCTTTTCATTCTATGAAGCTTATCATGATTCATTTTCTCAGAATGAGAATGACGGAAATTGCCGCGTTGCAAAAAGTCTGCTTTGTTACACATGACGTGGATTCATTATCCTGACAGATGGTAAATCGAATGATTGCCATTGTCAAAATTGCGCGTTTCGTTCACCAAACTTGAATATTTTTTTAAGTATTTTTAAATTTAAAACAGTAAAATCCAGATAAGATGGATGTTAGGTAAGTGCTTATACTGATCAATATTTAGAACTTTAGGCAAAGCTTCAAAGGCTTAAAGCCTTTGAAGAGCACTGCGCTAAAAATTAATTTTACTGGAAAGAAAATATTATAGGTGAAGATATCACCATATGGATATATTCTATACATAAATATTTTGAATTTTTAGCTTTTTTTTAACCCTACAAGTGGTTTTGTCGAGATATGTCATGAATCAAGATCTGATCAATATTTTTCTAAGGACGAGACAACAACCTCGTCGAGTCAACTACCAGGAGGGTTAACCCTCCTGGTAACCGTCGAGACAACCACCAGGAGGGTTAACCCTCCTGGTGGTTGTCTCGACGTGATAGACTCGATACCTCGTCGAAACCACTTGGAGGGTTAAGGGAAAGTAATAACCAAGAGCTTATATTACTTCCTGATACCGGAATATCGAATGAAGGAGTATTTACATAACTTGCAATACTTGTAGTACAATAAGACTTAACTATTTCATGGAGGTTGGATGCCAGTCCCAACGTACTTGAAATGGTTAAGTTAATCACATAAAATGAAAATAGAGCATTGATTTATCTTTTCTAGATGCACATTTGCAAAAAATTCCGAACAACCCTTCTTCATTCAAACAATTTTAACGGTAGAGCAAATTTAAAGATGACATTCGACAGGGAAATAACGTCTACAATAAATTCATATGTATAAAAATTGCATAAGTAGCCGTTTTCATATTAAATTGAGCCCCAACTTCATAATTTCGAATATCAACCCCTATTTTGACACAAAATTTCGAATCTATATCATAATTTAACTTCAGATACCATGTTTCATGGCATTTGGTACAGCCGTTTCGGAATTATGAGTACGTACAGAAAGATTGGAGCTCCTTATGTTAAATCAGTTTCCCAGATTTTTATTGATATCTTCCTAGATAATATTCCTATATCGCTGATATTTTGTATTATGTTGTTATTAAGGTACCCAAACAAAATATGTTTTAGTTTTAAAATAATTTTTAGCTTGCAATATTAATTAATAAATTAATATTCGAAAAAATATGAATAGGAACCTTGATACATTTTGACAGAAATCGATTCAGGAAAACTTTTAATATTATAATAAAAAATTCAACTCTTTCCTCTGGATAGTTTTTGGGCTACACTTAAATTTCCGTCACTACAGTTATTTTAGCGGCATCCAAAAAGTGAAAAAATTATGACAAACCTGAGGAATGTGTAAATGTTTGAAAAATGTTTGGAAATATCATTTATGTAATCTAATGGATATTGCCTTCTATTTGTCACGTGTGGTACAGCTGAACAATGATAAATCTAATAGTAAAGATGGTCAAAATATGTTTTTACGGTAACAGTCTTAACGTTTATTGCTAACTTGTGATAACATTTACTATTAACTGGTATTATGAAAAGCTTATTTAATAAAAAAGAAAAATTAATAAATTTTTTAAATAACAGTTAGTGAATTTACGGTAAAATTAAACAATAAATATTTATTATCATTCTATCCTAATTTCTCGTCCATCAACGTCTGGGCAAGTTTGCTAATGGCTAGATACTTCTTTGAGACAACCACTTGGAGGATTAAGGTTCTTCGTAATCTTTTAGTCAAGCAACAAATGAACAGTTCCTGATTAGCTACAAATAACCTCCATCTACAAATATCGACTTTCAATGTGGAGTTGATCCCTGGAATGTACAACGACTCTAACATTCCATATCTCCTGATATAACGATAGTAAATTCATGAAATTTTTTATATTTAGACTTATTTTACAATATATAATCTGATTAAGGCAGCAAAACATGGTGTTGCCATTCGAAATTTTGTTGGTTATGCAAAATTTGATATGAAGACGGACCCTTATACAACGTTATTGTATTTGAATTTGTAGACGATGTGATTCCCCACTGAATGATATCTGAATATTTTCTCTACTATGAATAGTGCTTGAAATAGAGGGGGTGGTTCGCTTATTCCTCACGACTGTACAGTTTCAATATTTTTATGAATGCAAGAAGGAATTTGGTAGGAAGTCGTGCGCGCTATTATATAATATTACAATCACATGCTTTCTGAGCCGGATGAACAAAATGATACGCGCGATGTATAAAATACCTGGTATTTCATATTGATTTAAATGGATGGAGGAGGGAAAACCTAATTATGTCTTTAAGTAAAGCATCCAATGTATGGGCTCCTACAAGTTCATTAGATAGGATTTTATATTAATTATTTAAAAAATATCTTTGCTTTTCATATTCATTAAAGCTGTTTTAAGCATTCTTCTTAACCCTCCTAGTGGTTATCTTGACGAAATATATCGTCATCATAAAAAAATCGGTAATATCATGATGACGAGATATCTCGTCATTAGCAAAATTTTCCAGATCTTGATGGTATTTAGGTAGTTGAAATAAAGTGAATACAAAGAACTGGTTCAGGGAAGGGGCTAGGATTGCTTGGTTTTATTTTTCACGGAATGCTTGCATTGTTTTGTGCACACGTTCCACACATGTAATCAATCGCAGTTGATGAAAAATAAAACCTGTAATGAATGAACTGTTGATTTGTCTGACAAGGGCTGGTCCAACAAAAAGCCGAGGAGATTAACTGATTATTCTTCTCACCGAGACGCCTTCGCAGCCAGGGGGCGGGGGACGGTAACGAATGAACTGCGAAAACATATTTGTAGCAAGTGAGCGACCGGCGCGACTCAGGCTGCGGAACAATAAGCCACCATAATCTGTGGAACTTTCAACTGAAAAGGAACATCGGTTCTGATCATCAACTGTGAGACTTGAAACATTGAACTGTAAATTTTCTCTCTGAGATATGATTTTGATTGTTAGTGTTCGTGATTACGTTTATGTATTTTTATGATCAAAACTATCTTACTAAACTCATGTAATTGGTTAGAGCGGTTCTTGTTTCTTCGATTACAAACCTAGAATTTTGAACCACATTTCAAATGAATGCAACACTGTTGACAGGAAAGTTGTCAATACAACTATATGTATATATAAAATGCCCTGATAAATTTATGTATATAAATCCTAAATGTATCAGAGACAAAGTTTTGTATCGAAACTTCCTGGTTTCAACTTGCAAAGAATTTACTCTTGAGTAAAGATATGAATGAAGGAATTCGGTATGATGTACATCCAATGCTTTTAAGCAAAATTTTTAAGAGATATTGATAAGTCATGAAATTTTTTCATCAAATTTCATGATCAAGAAATTTTGGTACAGAGGCAGTTTTGTCTAAAATTCAAACGAAGCAGATACTGGAAGCTGAGTCGAATGGTTTGCATTTTAACACACCAGATAGTTTCGACGAGATATCTCGTCCATCAAGATAAGGTCAGTTTTGAAAATGACGAGATGTCTCGTCATTACCATTTTTTGGTGAAGACGAGATTAAGATCTAGTTAGTTTTTTCTTTTAATGACGAGATATCTTGTCCATCATGATCTAATCAGTTTTAATAATTACGAGATACTTCGCCGAGACAACCACAAGGAAGTTTAATAAATTCAGTCATTTACAGTAACTTGGAAAACTTTTGTAGTTACAGATTTTTTTATGATGTCGAGATCAAGATCTCGTCAGTTTTTTCTAATGACGAGATACCTCGTTCATGAAGATATTGTCAATTTTGCTAATGTCGAGATATCCACAGTCGAGACAACACCAAGAGAGTTAAAGATTCTAAATATTGTCGATTTAAAAGTAACACATACTAAGTCAGCATGTCTAGGCCAGAATGTGATCTTTAGACTAGTGATGTCAGTTAAGTAATTTTTTTTATGAATGAAGATTACATTTCGTCTTGAGAAGAAATCTAACCAAAGATACTGGAGAAGCTCAGTGATACTCAGAGAATAAAGCTTAGGTTACTCATTTAGTAAAGCTTAGATAGTAGAATTCCCACTCCCCTTCGTTTTCTCATAACTATGTTTTATAACTTAGTGTGGGTCACATGTAATCCGACGATATCTTCAGGAAGACTTCTATATTTTTCAAAAATTTTTTATTTAGATTCCTGTCGGAGACTTTCGATAGAATGATGAAAAATAGAATCAACATTTGATTTTAAAATTACTTAACTTATTGAATCTGTTTTTATTTCATTCCTGTGGGATCATTCAAATTTTAGCTAATAGTTGAACTTTTCCCCTAGAAACCAGAATTATGAGTGTGCATTTTAATTCTTAGGAACAACAATGGAATCTTATCGTGAACTTGATTTATTTCAAATACCACGGTTTTTTAAGAGAAATTACTCAATACTATATGTTACTAATTTTCTTGTTAGGATCACTGCCCTGTGTCTTGTTTTGCACGTATGCCTGCTTCATTTAATATCTGGAGAATACATACCATAATGTCGGAAGGAAATTAAAAATCAATCTTACTTGGATATTGCAACGGAAATGATCAAAAAAGCTAAAGACACCAATAATATATGTAAGTAAAAGGAAAAGTAATTTTTTTCCTTTGCGTCCATGACCTCACAGAAGTTTTAGTCAACTGGTACGTTTCAATAAAATTTGTAACTCTAAATCTAACTTTCTTTTGCAATGTCATAATCTCATTAATACACTTCTTAATAATAAATACCCTCACCCTTTTTATAAGATTATTTTTGAAAGATTTAAAAATACTAATATTATTTAACTGATGATTAATCATAATGGCTTATTTTGGAGACTTTCCTGTTGACTATCAATTGTATTTGATATACTAATTATAATAGGACTGTTAATTTATTAAAAGATTGGATTTGAACACTATCTTTTCGGTTTCCGGTTCCGATTCGGAATTCCAGTTCCGAATTCTCAACTGTGATGTATATGTTTTTTGGGCGATATGAATGGCATTTGCTGGCGGTCCTCGTGTAGGTTGCGGCGGGTTGTTGTCGAGCTGAGGTTTATTAATGTGGGTAAGTTTGTATTATCTTCTACAGTTTTATATTGTACTTGTCTTTGGTGTGTGTCCTTGGATGTCCCCGGTTTTGATTTTCTAATTTTGTCTTTCTGTTTATGGTGTTTGGATGGGTGTGTGGGCTACTTTTGGTGAACCGCCGCCCAATTAAAAATAGTTAACAATTTCACTTCATCGGGTATTCGTTAGACATGGCCGTACGCCATCCTCTTTTCGCGTCATCGTTCTGCAACTGTCTCTGGAATCTCCGGGAAGATCGTCCTAAGCCAGTCTGTCTAGACTTGGCGGTGCTTCTTCATTTCCTGTATCACACAGTGGCATGTGGATTGCTCATTTTTAAAACATAAACCACACACATCCATATATATATATATATATATCTCCTAGCAAGGACTCTCATAGGATTTCTTTAAATACAATTTTAGTTTTTTTAATTAAACATTTCAATATTTACTGGTATTCAAAATTAGTCAGTGTCAATGCAGTTGCTTAAAGTTAGAATAAAACTTGGTAGGTAAGTGAGGGAGAGATGGCGCGCTTTCAGGAAATTCTTGTGAATTCAGGAAACCAAGTATCCGAAAAACTTTTAGATTCAAAAGTACATTATATTTTAACGAATCGTGTAAGGGAAGTTTGTTAAAATTCGAATAAAAGTTCAAAATAACTTTTGAAAGACACGTCATTGTTCAATCTCTATCTTAAGGTTGGAAGTAAGATGACTCACTTTCAAAAAATCATCCATTGGATAAATAATATATTTAAATAAAATGATGCATCAATATGAAAATTTTTGTCCTCCTACGGCTCTTCCTTACATTTCGCCTTCAATCATTACAATTATATCCATTGAAGGTTAAATTTTCATGGAGTCACAATTTACAATATATACGTTCAATATAATCAGCTTTTTTAAGAAGAAAAAAACTTTTCAGTATTAAGCGCATCTGTAAGAGATCATTGTACAATTTTCGCGGATTATGGATTCATCTTAAGTTATCACCACTAGAGTTTTCTTCAATTATAGATTTGGGGTGAATAGATGTTTAATACCCTAGCTTACTGTAAACTGAAATGCAATCTTTTCGAATTGTCTTCTCATCAATACCAAATCTTATTTCTACATTCCTCTCAAGTGAGAATCTTCTTTAGGTGTGTACAGATACCGAAGTGGGGTATCTCTTGTCTTGTCTGTCTTTGTCGTATCTTGGTTAAATGTGGTCCTTGCGACATAAAACCCCAAAACAACCAACCTACTTCTAGACTTCTTTTTACATAACAAAGAAATTTTTCATTCTCATCTCCCAGTACACTTTAATAATAAACACAGAATGGAAGATGAGTTTGATGAGACACTCATGTCACCCATCACTAAAAGCCAAAAATTTGTGAAAACTCGTACTTAGAACTACGAGAATGAACTCCTAAGAAATATTGACGTGTATTCTCATTTTTCTGTAAGTTCATTTTTCAGGTCCAAAAGTGCAATTGGAAGCTTTAGACTGCGGGGAAGTATTGAAGAACGGTCATAACGTCAGCGGAGTATACAACGTGTTTCCGAAAAGTAGAATTTTAAATGGCAAAACAGTACAAGTCTTCTGCGACATGGACACTGATGGAGGAGGATGGATTGTTAGTAAATATTTTCTAAATGTTAGATACCAAAATGTATAAAAATACTAGAAGATAGAATAAAATACAAATGAAATCTTATTTTCATGATATATCATAATTTGTTATTTAATGTAACACTTTGTTATGAGTGTGCAAAGTGATTTGCGAATCTGGTAGTTTCTTTTCAAAGTTCTTTCCGATTTTCTTTTCATGCTTCTCCTTTCATAATTCCAAAAATCTCGTTCAGGATTAATTCTGTGGCAAATTTTAGTTTCACACTCACCATCCATGTCTTTTAACCCCCCGAGTGGTTTCGACAAGATATCTTACCCATAAAGATCTGATCAATTTTGCTAATGACGAAATATATCGTCCATCGTAGATCTGGTCAGTTTTGCTAATGACGAGATACCTCTTTGAGACAACCACCAGGAGGGTTAAAATATAAATAAATTTTACGTTTATAACGTTCTTGATAATACCTTATATCCTTCATCTCATTGCATACTAAAATCTAGAATCTAACCCGTTCTGGTTAGAACTGTAGCGATAAACAATAGAAATTATAATCTTTTATCGATAATAGTGTTACTGCTATTTTTCACATTTCATTAAATCCTAAATTATTTATTATGACAGCTCATTCAAAGGAGAGGAAATTTTTCAAGGGCTAAGGACTACTTCTTTCAAGATTGGAACTCTTACAAGAACGGGTTCGGAGATTTAGAAAGGGATTTTTGGTTAGGTATTTTGTTCAATAGCTTCTTTCTTGCTCAATCTATTTTTCTCTAACAATATGGATCAAATGCTCACTTATATAAAATAGACAAATGTATCCGAAAATAAATTAATCACAGTAAATGATAAGTATCAGTTATATCTATTTTTCACTAATCTTTTAATTTCAGGTAATGATAACATTTTTGCCTTGAGTAACCAAAAATTGTACTCCATTCGCTTTGACCTTAAAGATGTTGAAGGCAATAAGCGTTACGCTCTGTATGACACATTTTGGATCGATGACGAAGATCACAAATACACTCTTCACATCAAGGACTACAGTGGTGATGCAGGTAGAGTTTGAATTCTGATTTTACAAGCATGAACCAAGTATTAAAATTACCAATCTAAAATGATAGAGGTCCTAAAAGACCGCTGTATTGGAAATCATACATATATCTGCGTAAAATCAATGGGTAGAATGTCTAAATGTCTTTTACCTTCGTAGGTGTGGCTTGGGATTGAGCCATACTGTTTTTTGGATGCATTGATATCCTAAGTATCTTGACCCCTTGAATGGGTAATTGATTAAGATTCTTTCTACTCTTATATTAAGTCACTAATGTAAATGTAATAGTCTATGGCTACTTGGGTGCAAAATTCTCATAGCCATATGAAGATGTCGACTGACACAATGAATAAGGAAGCAAGTAAAAAATATAACTTTAATAAAAACTAGCTGAATTACCCGGCGTTGCTCGGGTTGAATGGTTAAATGTTACTTGAAAAGTGAATTAGAATAATCACTTTTCTTTTACAGAAAAATGCAATCATTTAAGTTGTACGGAAAATACGTTTTAACTTTTTCATACCTTCTACAATATACTTCGGATGCAAATATATACATTTAATTCCTGAATATATTGTAATTTGTCGAAGATTAAGACATAAATACAAACATAAACGAAATTCCGACGAAAAATTCTAAAAAACGAAAGATGCGCAAAATGTCGAATTTCGATTGCCTGAGTGTATTCTGAAATAGAGCAATTCGAAAAAAGACATTTGAAAAGTATTGATAAAGGCGATAATGATTTATGAAATTTAGTAATGCTCAAATATGACTGAAACATTTCGCTGTGGTAACTCAAATAGACAAACACGGGATTCTAAATCAAATTTATAAAATGATAAAACATTAATTCTGGTTTGCCAAATCTAAAATAACAAAATTACGCTTTTATGATTAATGAGTTGAAATTTTTCGTGTTCCATTACAAAATGTAAATTATGAAAAATGAAATATTTTAAATATCCTTTTTTTATCAATCAAATATTCATAATATTCAAGTAAAAATATAAAACTCATGATAGAAATAATATAATAATAATGAACTTTAATTCAATAATGCACATTACACCTGTCAAATAAAGTAGGAAATACTTATACAATCAATTAAAAGTTAGATTTAGTAATGCTCAAACATGATCGAAACATAGCTTTGCCCGGGTATTTATCCCAATCTTCTATTAGACAGGAAAATTAATCACAAATCAATCTATAGTGTAAAATCAAAGTAATTACATTAACAGGTTTTTAAAAGTATAAGGACAGTACAGACATCATGAAGTGAAATATTTTACAAATTCACTGTAATATAAATGTAACACAAAACTTGATTATACACAATATTTTTAGTTTCACCTCCAGGAGCAAGAATAACAAAATGCACATTACACCTGTCAAATAAAATAGGAAATACTTATACAATCAACTAAAAGTTAGATTTAGTAATGCTCAAACATGACCGCAACACAGCTTTGCCCGGGTATTTATCCCAAGTTTTATAAAAAAAGTAAACATTAATTCAGGTGCTGCCAGATACCGAGTAGCAAAATTACGCTTTTATGATCAATGAGTTTTTCGTTTGTGCTTTTCGGAATAATGGTGCTAGGGTTAGAAATAAATGTAATAGGTGTAGACAAATTAAACTGAATGGCTAAAATTTTTTCAAAAAGCAGAAGGTCGATTTTACAGAATTTTTAAGAAAGAAAATCACTGCTTTAAACGGAGGATTCACATGTATCTATTCCGGACATTTTAAAATAAGTTACACGCCTTACCTGAAAAGCTTATGAAACAGAATTTTACAAATCATTACGTATTCAATAAATTATTTAAGGAAAATTAGTCGAAATGTACACCAACTTACCTTGAAAATCATCCATGAACTCCTGAAAATATTTCCTTGAATTTCCTTGCAAAAATAAATATTTTAAAATATTCTTTCTTCATCAATAAAATATCTATAATTTATTTACATCATGGGAAGAACTAAAAAGTCAGTTCAAACATAAATATTGTAATTTAATTTGTTTCGGAAAAAAATTGTTTTTCTATCAACACTGATAAAGCAACCATATTTGCCGAAAGCAATCAATCTATGCTCAATCTTATTTCTATGGCGATTTCGAATAGTTTTTAGCCTCCTAGGACCAATAGAACGGGGGTTAAGAGTTAGCCTATGCTGACCGCAGTTTTCTAAAGTATAAGTGTACCAAATTTGGTTTGGATTGGTCAAAAGGTGTAGATTTGTATAGAAAAGATACACACACATCCTATTTTATATATATAGATTCTATACAAAATAAATTAACAAAATAAGATTTCTAGTCTTCCAACATAATGTCTTCAAAATAAAAAGCTGAATATGAAATCTAATATATGTATATCATCTTTTTTGCTGCGTTCTAAAGATATTTTATTATTAACCAGCACGCGCAACACGAATGAAAGAAAAAGCTAATTTAATTTGATCCATCGCCAGATCACGCGACATATTTTCATACGTAGTCTGATGCCACCGCAAATCATGTTTCTTAAATTGATTAGTTTAGACAACAAAGTATGACAAATGTTCTGATGCTAAAGTAGAAAGACCTAGAAGTAGAATAGATAGAACTAAGAAGTCTTGCCCATAGAGGAAATATAAAAGCAGAATGAGTAATGGTAACCTTCTACGTGCCCAGGATCATGTGGACAAAACTAGTGAGTAACGTGACTCTTAGACTGCTTTCGTCTGCTGGATGGAACCTAACAATCACATGTAATAGGTCCACGGGACGGAAGACGTCCATCCGTTGACTAATCATCTGATTATTCCATTGATTGATCATCTGACAGTATTAGACTTTGAAGATTTTACAACTTTTGTCACCAATCTATAGAAATTCGGATTCACACACCAACATTGTTAAGATGTTGCATCGCCAAACGAAGCGACAAGATACCAAATAGGCCAATTATGTCAATTTTTGACAGAGCAGTCACATTACTACTAATCGACATGTTGGTCACACTTTTTGAAGCTCCTCTCAATAGCAATGCTCAGTATACTTATATTTCACGTCTATGATCTTGCTATAGTTCACACAGCAAAACATGGGAAGACCTCCATGAGATATAGCTAGACCTCCTAGAGAGATCAACTTACATTCTTCGGAAGTTGGCGTGTGAGAGTGAGTAGGTGGCCCCCACTTTACTTATTCAGACTTTATGGTACTTTTATTACTAGTATGATGGCCAATACAAACATTGCAGCAAGGGATAAAAGAGCAGTATAAACTCTTACAGGATAGAAAAAATATCTTCCATTAAATAGGTATTATCAAAAATATCTAGCTTCTGTATTCTGACAGCAGAAGAAATATAGAATATGCTATAAAGTATAAACATAGAAAATGCCAAAACGTAGAAATCTTGAAAGTCAGAGTAGAACTATAGAAAAAGCCAAAGATTAGGAATATAATAAGAGCTAAAGTAGAAATATAGAGAAAGTGAAAGAGCAGAAAGGTAGAAAAAGCCATAAAGTAAAAATATTGAAAAAGCCGAAGAATAAAAATATGGAAAAAACCAGAGTTGAAATATAGAAAAAGGCAAAGAATAGAAATATAGAAAGAGCCAAGTAAACATGTACATTTTAGCATACAAGGCACATAATTTTCATTCAATAAAAATTTATACTTAAGGGGATTTACATTTTTAAAAAATTTTAGTTAAAGTACTTATAATATTGTCATTTGTTTACAGGCGATTCAATGATTTCATCTCACGATAACCGAAAGTTTACAAAGATCAAGACAATGACCAAGAAGCAACCCAGAGCTGTTCTCAACTCTACAAAGGCGGATGGTGGTACAGTGCTTGTCATTATGCAAACCTGAATGGTCTGTACCTGCGAGGAAAGCACGATAGCTATGCTGACGGTGTCGTCTGGCATACCTGGAAAGGTCACCATGAATCCATGGACACTACCGAAATGAAAATAAGACCTAAAGATTTCAGGAAAGCAACTTTACCTACAAATATTTTAACTCCAGAATAAACTGATTCCGGAAAATTCTTTAACTTAATTTCACTTAGTTGTGCATGTGAATATAACGAAATAAATGGAACTAAAATGTGTACTATGCGTTGTTATCATGTTCAGTTAAAAAATTAAGTTGTGTCTCATAATAATGAAAACATTACATTGGACCTCAAAAAGAGAATCTAGATGTACTGGAAAAAAATTAATAACACTTGGAATGAAAAACAAAAAGTTTATGTTTATGGTAACAATGAATACCTGATTTTAAATTATTGCCAAAAGTTGAATGGAATGTGTTTTGTATGAATCATGAGTCAAACCATTACAAATTAACTAAGATTTATACGTGGAAATATATATTATTATACCTTAAAAATTT
Organism: Meta bourneti; assembly: GCA_933210815.1. Lineage (NCBI taxonomy): Eukaryota > Metazoa > Arthropoda > Arachnida > Araneae > Tetragnathidae > Meta > Meta bourneti. The sequence goes on from OW119926.1 coordinate 32,927,452, forward strand.
TGGAATAAAAAAAATCAAAACATTTTAGTTGAAAGAAACATTGTCTTATATGGAACACTAAATAGGTCCCGAACGTATAAGAATCTTTTTACATAAAAAATTTATGTTTAATAACTGATAAAATTCAATAAGTACCGATCATATTTTTTCATTTTAATATGACATTAAAAATCTTGCAAATTGCGAGTCTCAGATGAGGTTTTTCGAAATTCGAGGTTTAAGTTCAAACTTGAATACAAAAATGTTATTCACAGGTTATAAATCATTAGAAAGCTATGTATCCTCATAATAAGCCCTATAATAGCCTGGTCGGACAATTAAGTCATGTTACAGGCCTTTTATTGGGTCCAGATTAAAAAAATTGCTATAAATAGAAAAGTATTGAAAGTAAGCGGTTAACATTTTCCAGATTTTACTATGACAGACAAATGACAAGGAAAACAATATGTATAAGTATATAAATATTCGTAGTGGTCGGGTTGAAATGCTTTATGCTTGTCTCATTTCATTCTTTGCTTGATCAATATCTACTGAAACAAAGCAACTTTCTGCAAACTGTAGTTCGCAAGCCAGAACCAGTTCCTAGGAAAAAAAAATACTGATACACCAAACATTTTCGTAAAATTTACGAAAATGACTAAAAAATTTCCGAGTATAACCCAATTGCACCTGGAGTGTACAGTAATTATGCAACGACGGACTGCCCCCTTTTTGAACTTTTGAAATAAACCGTAAAGATCTAAAATGTTTGGTTTTGTGTTAAGATATGTTTTTATATACATATATTTATATATTAACGAAAGTGAAACATGCAAAATCAGAAATTGTCTTTCTGCAAATGTCCACAATCGCATCATGTTCAATGAGTCTCCGTAGACCAAAGTATCAAATTTACCACGTTTTAGTGACGAGATTTGGAGTGTCCAAAATCTCGTCACTATCATCTGGTTTCATTAAGACATTCTGTGAATCGCCACAAGGGAAATATTTTGCTTTTGTTTGATCAATAGACGCATTGACAATCTTGTCATTATCCTGAAGTTTCACTGAAGTATTCGGAAGACGGCAACAAGCAAACCTGTTCACTATTTCTTGTTCTTTCCACATGTCTATGATTGGAACTTTCTTGTCCTGATTCTTTAAAGTATACAGTGACTCTCCAAAGGTGAAATTGTTATATTTTTGTTCTTTATTGAAAACTCTGATTCACAGTTTCCAATCACAGCTTGGATAGAAATGTCCTCTCGTCTCGAAACCTTGACTTGCTTTCATTGAATCAGTTTCTTTATTTCTACAATTATATCCAACATCATTTGCAAGTACTTTTTTGGTCGGAGATTTCAGTAAGTTTCGGTTCACAACTTGAAGTGACCTGTTTTCACATTTATCTTAATCATTTATTTCTAAACCACATTGAGTATATCTCTGACACATTTTATTACTTTTCTTTAATACTTCCTTTTCGTATTAAATCTGTGACCAATGTTTGTTCATTATCACCATTGAAATCCATAATCAACATCAAATATGCGATCAGAACACAACATAACCTGAACTGCCAATTATAATCAATCCATGCAGTATCCAAATCCAAGGGAACAAAAAACACAATATAACCGTAGCTTTATCCATATTTAGCTCACTTTAGAAAGTCGTCAAACGAATTACAATACTTGCCCATTCAAGTAAGCTAAAGTAAATCAATTGTTTGTTTAATCTGGTTCGATCTAAACGAGTAATGCATGCGATAATATTTATGATATATTAAAAAGCGCAAACGATATTTATACAGAAAATTTGGTGACAGCGCGCTTGCGACAGTATAATTAGGTAGAAATTGGAAAATAATAACCGATCCTGATCTCAGAAATTGAGCCATATACACCAGGAATATTCTGCGAAAAATTCGCTATACTACACGAATTAGGCACCACAACATACATCCTTGTAGAAAACTAATTGCAATCTTGAAATATAACCTCAAACTGTAAGAAAAGTAATCGAAAAGTTGGCTAAAATGGGCATGTTGCACGTAAGAAGCCCCTCATTAGCAAACTTAACAGAAGAAAGCGTCTTGAGTTTGCAAAAAATCAGGTAAGTCCTTTCTGGGATTCTGTACTTTTCAGGGATGAAGCAAAATTTTGTCTCTATGGTTCAGATGGACGAGTTATGGCATGGAGAAAACCAAAACATCAAATGCAAACAAAAAACTTATGTAGAACTGTAAAACACGGAGGAGGAAATGTAAATGTATGGGCTTGCATGAGTTCTGGTGTATATAATTTATATTTTGTTGAAGGTAACATGAATAGCTATGTGTGCCTAGATATTTTGAAATAAAATGTCCTTGCAGTGCTACGAAACTGTTTCTTAGAAGACTATCTATCTTCCAACAGGACAACGATTCAAAACACACTGCAACGTTCTGTAAAGAATGATGCCTTCACCATACGTCGCAACAATTTCACACACCACCAGTCTTCCTGATTTAAACCCCATGGAACACTTATGGGAGGAAATCGGTCGTGAACTAAAGAATTATTATACCGGCAGAAAAGATAATCTAAAAAGCGCCATTCTGGACGTCTGGAACATAATTACTTCAGAAACAACGAAACCTTGTAGGAGTCATGCCTAAACTTCTGCGAGTCATTAAAGTAAAAGCAGGTTCAACTTACCATTAAAGGATAAAACATGGGGAGGATATAAAACATTTAATTAAATATTTTCATTGTACGGAGACTTCATTTGCTTTATATTTGCCACATTTTTGTGTTATTGGGAATTATGCGTTAAATTATATTAATATTTTTTGTTTGTGCAATAGAAACTCTATGCAATTATGCTCATCTGTTTTTCCTTTTTTATTTCTTCAAATAATAAAGCAATTTATTTCAAATAGTAAGTGCGCACGGAAACTTTTTTACTCACTGTATGTTAAAAGTTTATTGAAAACAATGATTTTATTTAAAAAACACGCTGTCAAATCGGTTTACTATTTTTTAAAAAGTAGTAATAGGTTACCTTTGTAGGTCTGTACTGAAGACATCCAATTTTAAAACAAATTCTTTTATTACTATACTATGTGCCACAAAATGGAATTTTCAAGAAAAAAAATGTATTTGCTTTAAAAAACTTACTGATGAATATCTTAATCAAATTGCTTTTTCATCATTCCCTTAATGTGTCGAAATTCGATAATATTGCATGATTGATGCAAGATAATGTGTATAATGACAAGATAATATATATGTGGGGGCTGGTTTGTGGGCAATTAATATGATGAAACGTTTTAAAGAATAATTAAGTTTAATGAAATTGATGAATATTTACAATGAATTTGGCCAAGACAATTAAGGTTAAACAATGTTCTGATAAGTGCACAGCACAGACATCATCGACATCACAAACTCCATTGGCGCGCTCACTGCCCGTCAACAACGCACCATCCAACGCTACGTCCTTCTCGTAGCTCCGTCGTATTACCTCTGCGTCGCTTTTGGCTCTGCATTCCTCCAATGCGCGGTATGGCTGCGTAGTGGTCGGAGATGAGATCAGCGCGGAGGTGTCCTCTAGTGGCAGGCTAGGCACCACATATATATTGCAAGATAATATATGTATTCATATGATGACAATATAAATAATGCAAGATAATATATATATTTATATAATGAGAAGTCAAAAAATATTGGTAGGTAAATTATTAATGCGAGAGTCACTTTTACGTATTGAGTTGAACAGAAAAAGAACTTAATAAAGGGAGTTCCTAATCCTCCCTCAAAATCGTCTTTTGTCATAGTTCCCTTAGTGTCTGTCACCTTTCGTCAGTTTGTAGCTTTAGCAGGGGTACGATATGTATGAAATACATTGCATGGATGGATATGCATGTATAAAATTTGTGTCCAAAGTAGGTTATAGAAATTATAAAAATGTCGAAAAGGTGTAAAAAAATGTTTTTACTTTAAATGGTTTGGCATTTTTTACAAAAGAAGGTGATTATACCTGGTCATTTTTTTAATCTATAGTTAACCAATTAAAACCGAGTTACAAACGGTTGGGTAACAAATAATTTTAACATATAAATTTAATTCTGAAACTAAGAAATTAAAACATTAATAAAAATCGTTTGCAAAACATATATCAAATTTGTACTTTTGAGTGAATAATTGTAGTGGACAAAATATAAATAAGAATTTTTTGCTTTTGAATAAACATCGTTTGGTAAAATATATTTGGTTTTTCACTTATAACAGGCTCAGAGTCGGTTGCTTGTAATAAGGAGAGGACCCAATATTTGAATGTTGGATACAAACTTGTTTCTTTAATAAAAGAATATATTTAAAACTCATTCATGGCAAATGTGACCTAAACAATATTGAAAATATCGCACCTGGAAATAAAGTTTTTCTAAAATGGCTTGAAACAATTCCAAAAAAGCCCTTTTAGCTTATACTATAAGCAAAGATTTCACAAGTCAACAACCCAGATTACGAAAAAATTTATGATTTGAATTATGATTTAGAACATACCACTTTTATTAGTATTTATTCACTTATTTTAGTTAAATTGCAACTCAATTTTAAAATAATTGCTCAAGAAAACATTTCAATTTCCCATGATATCTCTCCCTGCTTATTTCATAGTCTATTTGGGCACATACACACAGGCTATTTCTTATTAATAAAGATAATAACATTTGGCCTACCTACAGTGGTTCAAAATTACGAGGCGTTGTCCTTGTGGTTCTTTCCGTTCGGGATTGATCCCGGGCCGTCACCAATAGCTTGTTGTGTTGCTCCAGTGCGACGTTAATTACCTACCTACCTTACCTACCTACCTTACCTATCTACAATAATACGACATATTTTCCTTTAGTTTTGTTTCCTAGAAGCATGTGCAAACCTTAATGCTGAAAAAAATTCATTTCTGGGCTAACGTAATACTATAGAGAACAGGATTGGATGAAATGTGCGAAAATGTGAAAATAACAATAACTATTCTTGTTAACAGACGTTGAATTCATGAAAAAAGAAACTTCACAATTATTTAGTACTCTTGAATTTTTATTTATTTTTCTATTTATAATATATAATATTTAGAAAATATTTACTAACAGTCCATCCACCACCATCAGTGTCCATGTCGCAGAAGACTTCTACGGTTTTGCCATTTAAAACTCTACTTTTAGGAAACACGCTGTATACTCCACTGACGTATACTCCATTACCGTTCTTCAATACTTCCCCGCAGTCTAAGATTTATTTTCGATTTTACTTAAATGTGGAGGGTGGAATGAAGGAACCATTATCATTGAATCATATTTCCTCTCATCTAAATTTAAAGTCATATTTACAGTACAAGATAGATTTCTCGAGATATTTTGTAAAGTCATGCCATACTATACAAATAATTTAAGAACTTTTCCAGCTACATTAAACTGTCTACTCAAAAATGGGAAGGGTTACTGGAATAAAGAACCAGCTTCAAAACAAATACTTTTTAGGGGTATCACCATATTGTAAAGAAAAGGGATTCATTAACCAATATATTTATATCGGAAAATAAGTTCCTTAGGATTCCGGAATACGTTTAAGTGCTATCTTTATCAGTTTCCAAATGAGTTTTTAAGGTTTACCCATATTGGGCATCAACCAGAATAGATTTTTAGTCCCAATTTTATAGCGTAAAAATTGATTTCCGTATAAATTGCTTAATTCATTACCAGTTTTATTCTTCATTTTTTAAATTATTTTACAAATACATTTTAAAAGTATTTTACAAATACATTTTAAGATTAAAGACCATTGTGTTAAAATTCATCTGGAAGAATTCTTATAACTCTGCATTTAAATTTTAAATATACTAGCCTGAAGCAACTCGTAATTTACAGTTTCAGGTGATATGACACTTAAACACAACATTTCGGAGTCAATAACTCCTATTCTATTCAAAAATTTATATCAAAGGATGAGTACCAAGAAAATTTTCAGAATGAAGTTTGAAACTTCTTTGAGGCCATTGGTTCAAATGAAAATTTTTTTGTTCTATTTTACTTGCACATATAATTGTTGTCGCTAGCTTTCTTGATCATTTCCATTGCGATATCCAAGTAGGAATTAATTTTAAATTCCTTCCGACATTCAGGAATATTTTCTCCAAAGAATAAATTAGGAAGGTATACGTGCAGAACAAAACACAAAATCGCTATGCTAACGAAAAAATAAATAACATATACCATTAAATATATTTATCTATAAATAATACCCTAGATTTGGAAAGATGTCAAAATTCACAATAGGATTCCATTGTTACTAAGAATTAAAATGCATACTCACAATTCTGGTTTCTAGCAAAAATTCAGCTAAGCTAAAATTTGCTAGAGCATGCTAGAATACAAAATGCAGATTCACTTAGTAAAACAATATTAAAGTAAAAATTTGATTCCATCTGTGTCTTTTCATTCCATCGAAAATCAACCTATTCTAGTGTAACAAACCTATGAGTTTAAAGGAATTATGGAGAGCTATAGTGAAAAATATGCAATATTTTTCTCTTTTTTGTCTCACCACTAGATGGCGCCATACTTTGTTTACATTAAATATTTTTCACTATAGCTTTCTATAATTCCTTTAAACTCATCTCTGCTCTCACTTATAAATTTCTGTTAAAAAATGACCTTCCCCTTTTTTCACATGTACAAATTTTCTCACTCTACCTACTAATCCCAAGACTTCTCGATCCACGCTATTCCTGATCATGGTATAGTGGCAACAACAGATTAACAAAATAGCTTGACAGGGTGGCATTTCTGAAAGGTAGGACTATATTTTTTTGTTTTCTGTTGTTATTTCTTTGGCTGTTATTTTTTCCTTGGTTGTTCTCTCATTATTTCAACTATCGTTGATGATGTTTTTGTCCTATGAATTGTATTCTCTACTTATCTTCGGCAGTTTTTAGTTTTCGGGGGTTACCTTGTGCTAATATCTTTGGCTAAGCCCCACACAAGTACAGAAAAAAATCAAAACTTCTTCCCTTAAAAGTGACCCTTGCTTTACTCCCTTTGACAAAGAAAACGGGCTCACTCCCTTCACATTTTCATACATCTTCTCGTTTCTCATGGAAGAATTTATCTTTATGGTAGTTTCTACTTCTGATACATATATGCATACGGTGGAGTTGGTTGTATCAGCGCGTCATCAGGGAGAAACGTGACTCAGATAATACAAAATGGTGTTTTCTACGTATGAGCTACGTACGCTAAAAATTGCTCATACACCCCAAACACACTATTGAACAAAAGTCAAAAACAAGACAAACTATCTTACATAAAATATAAAACATCATAAAGACACCACAGATTAAAAACAAACACAACGCCGAACCGTACAACGTAGCAAGAATAAAAGAAAGGACAGACTTACCCAACATTGAGCAAGCAACTCCACAGCTCATGGAGACCATCAAATGAAATTTATCAACCCTCATTTCAAAATAAAATATCTATAGTACGGGTCACGGTTAAAAATCATTAATGCGAAAGTTAATATAATGTGAACTGTGGTGAGAGTGCCGCAGATGAGAGCGTTCTATTCCTGCGAAAGTTTTGCCATAAAGCGTTTTATGGCTTGGAAATTAGTGGTCAATTGTATGATTCTGCCTGAATATATCCGTGAACTTCCAGATCAAATTTCTCATGAGACGAGTCAAGAGAATTCATCTGCCAATCGCATTGTTGAAACGCAGTCAAGAGTTAGAAACCCGAATGATTCTTTCTCTGAAGGAAAAACAAGTTCTTTTTATTTCCCAAACTGAGTCTCGACCTAGGCCAATCAAATTCTTTTTGATCAGCTTGGGAAAAATGGAAATGAGACGTATTCTTTCTTGTTTCACGTAGCGTGCGTTTTGGAATAAGAGAACACTTTGGATCTCAATCACATCACTAATAGAAGATTGAGTGAGGAGATTTCCGATTTGATTGAAGCTTACAAGCCTCTTGAAACTGAGAGCACGAATTTTCAAATTAGCAAAAATCGAGGAAAAGCGCGACTCTTGAATCCACTACCAAAGGAAAATAGTCCATCGAGTATTTTTCACATTGATTTCATCGATGCGTTTCCTTCTACGAGTAAAGTTTAAAATCTCATTTTCACTGTTGTTGATGCTTTTCAAAATTTGTGTGGCTGTACCCAGTGAAATCAACATCCGCTCAGAACGCGTTACAGAAGTTAAAACAACTACAAGCTACATTTGGAAATCCGTAGTATTGCAAGAAAAAAGAGTATTGCAAGGAAGAAAATATAGAGCACATCAATAGCTGGATGTTGTAAAGGTCCTTCGCCATCATTTAGTTAATTGCAGATATCAGTCATCAACAGCAGTTGTATATCTAGGCCTTCTTTTGCTGTATTTTCTAAATGTCGGATCTGTATATAGAAATGCTTCCAGTCTAAAGATAACAGAAGGACTCAGATTCAGCCATCTTGCCACAGCTGTTTGACTGTCCCAGTCTCTAATGGCTCCTCATCGCCACTTTTGAGGAAAACGATACTCTTTCCTACAGAATGGCTTCATCTGATTTTTTTCATCTAAATTCTTAACAAAAATAATTTAGGCTCGTTTTAAAATGTGTGTTTTATGTATACTACTCAACATGTACCTCTTTGCCAAGGAGGTACATCTTGAAGGCCACTTACTATTGTCTAAGGATGTCTTAGGACGCCAGCAGACTAATTTACACTTTATATTTTTTGATGCAGCAATTCTTTTTGTCACATACCCTAATTTTATGCAAATCGATTTACTTTTTGAAGAAATAGCTAAATAGTTTCATCCTTAATTCATGGAAAACAGTGTATATTGTGCTTTACTTCCGTGACATAATTAAGTTTTCTAATTTAAATTTACTTGAAATACCAGGCATCATGCTCATACCATTATGTTTATCCGGCTTAAAAACTACAAAATGTAGAGATTTAGACAATGGACATCTTTGTAGCATTTCAATCATCGATAAATACGTAATTCTTTCTTGTATTCATAAAAGAGAGAATTGCACCTGAATATAAAGAAGAAAATCAATAGTATATTTAAATTCCATGTGGAGTCATTTCCTTTCAGGAAAAGGGATTAATCTCGGACAGTCACCAATAGCCCGTTGTGTTTCTCCAGCCCGAAGTTAATTCAACTACCCATCTACATACTTTTCAGGTAAGGTAGGACATCAATCGTCCAAAATTCATGGAGGGTAAATTCAGGCATGTAAATATTCTACATATTGAAATAATCTACATACTATATTGATACTAAAGTTATAAGTATTATCTTATGATATTCTGTTGTTAAGGAATGCTCGAAACGACTAGTGAAACATGAATACACCATCTCCCATTAAAAAAAAGTAAAAATGCTAAATTTTAGTAAGGGCAAAATTCAATCATATAAGGTGATAAGTCCTTTTCCCTTAACATTATTCTAGCATTGCCCTTCAAATGTTTAAACAGTTTCAATATTGATCAGCATAAGCACTTACCTAATATCCATTTCAGCTGCACTAATTTGTTCCCGATTTTTTCAAATTAAAATCTGGAGAACAACCCAATTTTGTTGATGGAACGAGGGTTCAAAAATGCTAATCTTTCGATTTCTCTTCTTTCAGGAGAATGAAACCTTGAAGCGTGATCCAAGGCACACTATTAGTCATTCACATTATCTGAAAATCCTTAGATAAACATCATTTGGTTGTTATGGCGCAAGGTCCGAAAACGGACAAGCTGCACCAAAGGCAAGATTATAAAAATATAAGAAAAGCGAGAAATCTATCTAATCATTAATCGTCTCTCAGCAGTGAAGAGTAGGTCCTTCGTGGAATTCCCGCCTCTTGAGTCACGTGATTTTGAACGAGTCTGTTAGATAAATAATTGGTTTGGTGATAAAGATAACTTAAACAAACAGTTTAACAATTATTGTCTTTGGCACTGAATCTCGTACTGACTTCATTGATCACTTTTATAGTGACAGCAGTGTTTACTTCAACGAATGTTGAAGCCTTAGTTGCAGCCCCATGTACTTTGCTAAATAATTTTGTGATACAGTTCAATTTTCTCACTGAACGTGGAAATACATATAAGTTCCATTTATTTCGTTATATTTACATGCTATATTAAGAGAAGTTATATTAAAATACATTTATTCTGGGGTTACAATATTTGTAGGTAGAGTTCCTTTTCTGAAACCCTTAGGTCTTATTTTAATTTCTGTGGTGTCCATAGATTCATGGTGACCTTTCCAGCTCTGCCAGACGATACCGTCAGCAAAGCTATCATGCTTTCCACGCAGGTACAGACCATTCAGGTTTGCTGTATGGCAAGAGTTGTACCACCATCCACCTTTGTAAGATTGTGCACAGCTTTTGTTTGCTGAATTGTCATTGTCTTCATCTTTAGTTGAAAAGCTATGATTATCGTGGTTTTTCATTGCGTCACCTGAAAGAAAACCAGTTGCATAGTGATTATTTAATCAAAAAACATGTCACTCATATTAATATAACTTAAGTTGAATAAAAACTCGTGTCTTTGTACGCCATATACTATATTACTACTCTGGTATTTCTAGGCCTCCACTCTTATGTTGTAGGAATTTGCGCCTTTTTGATCACGTCTTTGCTTCAGCCGTCAAATTTCTGTCCGGCTCCCAGGAAAAGGCATTTGAGTCACGTGGTTTTGCTAGCTATCATAGTGAAGCTCCGAAGAAATGGTGGTCGACCTTAGGTCAGTCGATTTTTGAAAAAGTGTGAAACCTTTTTGGAAACTTCTCGTATTCAAAAGCATCAATGGCAGTCGGCGTGGCTTATTTACCTCCAGATAAACGTTATCGCGCTGCCTCTTTTGGCACCGAAAGATGGAATTAGATAGAATTCAGATGTGGCAGCGATTTGTTTAAGTTACTACTAGTCCCCTAATTTAAGTAATAGATTCATTCCAAAGCACGTGACTTTGCTGCCTCCTCTCGGGAGCCACACGATAATTAAATTAGAGGACAGGTGGAAACATGAACAAATCCGTTTAACAATTGGTGTCTTTAGCGCGATTTCTGATACTAAATTTATCATCCGGTCTCTAGCTGTCAGTGGGAAGAAATCCACGGCTATGGCCATCCATAGTTTTGAGCATGGAAACCTCCTAAAGCGATTCCACACCTGTTCAGAAGTTAACTTATCCAAGATCGAATGCCTTCTACCGGGAGCCGCATTATAGTAAAAAACTAACATGATGTACGAATAACAACTTGCGATCTCCTGCACAAAAATACTCGGGAACTTACGAAGATTGATAAGTAATCTTCATTGCTTCGTACGTGAATCAACCGAAGACTGCTTAGTGATAGGTGTTGGTATCGTGTGCTCACTATATGCCCTACCATCAAGACATCTGAGAAATATTTTTTAATACAGGTATCTTTTTAAGGAACACATTTCAATATAAGAAGAGAAAACCAATCAATTGCAAATTTATGATCTCAAGGTACTAGAGATATATCCAGAAAACAGGAACGGCCCATTCCTAGGAGAAACCTATGGAGGCATATAATATTACGACATTCTATTCCATGATATTATTTAGAGATAGTTATAAATTTCAATACAAAATAACACCTAAATTCTTTAGGCATCAAAACAATTGAATCTAACTTTTTCTTACTTCTGTTGCAGTCGTGGTACCAAATTACAAACACATCACAAGTAACGAAGAATTCAACGAATACTGAGGCTGGTCGGACATTACTTGAACGATTGTGATGAGCTGTAAAAAAATTATATGCTACGAAAGAATTTTATTTTCGCAGCAGTTAAATAGTTAAAGTGTAACTTATCGTCTGTTAACTCAGAGTTTTGTTTACTTTCAAAATGGTGCTTTTAAATAAGCAATGGGTGGAAGGCTATGATCTTTCCGCTCTTTCCGAAGAGAATTATGCTTATTGAATTATTCAAAAACGCTGTAAAAGTCATGGTTTTTCGATATCTAAAGGCACGATATGCAATATTATTAATGAGAAAGGGAAAAATACTTCCAAATGCGTTTCCAAAAAAAGAAAAGAATTTTTGAGAATATTTGTAAGGTAATATCTTTAATTTTAAAAGAGAATCCGCCAAGTCAAAGGACTATTGCAAAATCATTAAAAGGTTCAGTGTTTCAACTGTAAATAAAACAATTAACAGTGATTTGAATCTTAAAAAGGCCAAAAAAATACAATATTCATCGTCTATATATACGATATATTGCAGAACAAAGAACTTGCTGCATAATTCTATGAGAAGCATTCAGCTGGAGAAAGATGTAAAAATGTTATGACAATAGACGAGGCGTGGGTGTATTTAAATGATTGCAACAGAAAAGAACAATTTACTATCATAAAAGAGGAGATAAAACCTTAAAACTTTGTTCAAATAATCTAAAGAAACTTTCTCTAAGGGATTTATGATTGTTGCCGGTTTTGCATGCAATGGAAAATTGAAAGTAAAGAGAGTGAAATAAATTTAAAATTCAACTTTCACATACAATCAAGACCATATTTTATCCCTAATATTCAAAAAAGAAATACCATATCTTTATCCACAATGCTAACAATCAGTAGAGCTGCATCAGGGTAAAGCAAGCAGCCACACATAAATCCACTATAAAATTCTTGGAAAAAATGGAACAAGGAACTGGTATCAAGTCAATAAATACCCTTTACTGATATTCCTGCTAATTTCCAAATGTCTGACCCATGGACTTTTAAAAAGAGCATTATCGAAACGTCGACCGAAAACCATTCAAGGACTGGAAAACTGTGGAACAAGAATGAGACAAAATACCTCTGTCGATACAACAAAAGTCATTATTATCATGCAAATTAAAAGGTGTAGAAAGATAGTTAACAATAAGGACTATCAAATAGAATATTTAAAACACAAAAACTTCATGTAAAAAAATTGATCTTCTGTCCATTATAATCATTCAAAAAATGTCCGTACAGCCTCTGTACATACCGTTTCAAATAAGAACTATTTTAGAGGAAGATGTCTATTATTTAAGATTCGTTAATATTTGGTTCACCAATGCAAAATGAGAATTTTGTCGCTACCTGCATCACCACTATAGTCATTGATGTGAATAGTGTATTTGTGATCTTCGTCATCAATCCAAAATGTGTCGTACAGAGAGTAGCGCTTATTGCCTTCAACGTCTTTCAGGTCAAAGCGTATGGAGAACAAATCCTGGTTACTCAAGGCAAATATGTTATCATTACCTGAAATAAAAAAATCGTTAAAGAGGGATAAAATTAAAATTTATCTGAACTTAATTTTTTTGGTATATTTGAGTTTTTTTTATAGAAGTGAGTGTATGACTCTTGATTCATATCGTTAAAGAAAACCGGATTGATTCAGAAGAAAATAAAGTATTCACATAAATACCTAACCAAAAATCCTTTTCTAAATCTCCGAATCCGTTCTTGTAAGCATTCCAATTTTGAAAGAAATAATCTTTAGCCCTCGAAAAATTTCCTCTTCTTTGAATGAGCTGTAATAATTAATAATTAAGGATTAGATGAAATATGCGAAAATACGAAAATAACGGTAACTATTCTTGTTAAGAGACGTTGAATTCTTGAAAAAAATACTTCATAATTATTTCGTACTCTTGAATTTTTATTTATTTTCTATTTATAATATACAATATTTAGAAAATATTTACTAACAGTCCATCCACCACCATCAGTGTCCATGTCGCAGAAGACTTCTACAGTTTTGCCATGTAAAACTCTACTTTTCGGAAACACGCTGTATACTCCGCTGAATTTATGACCATTCCTCAATACTTCTACGCAGTCTGATGCTTTTAACTGCACTTTTGGACCTGGAAATCAATCTTACTGCAAAATGCGAATAAACAATAATATTTCTCAGAAGTTTATATACTCCGATAATTTTAATTAATTTAGTAAGATTTATTTTCGATTTTACTCAAGTGTGGAGAGTGGAATGAAGGAACCATTATCATTGAATTATATTTCCTCTCATCTAAATTTAAAGTCATGTTTACAGTACAAGATAGATTTATCGAGATATTGTATCGAGATATTTTGTAAAGTCATGCCATACTATTCAAATAATTTAAGAACTTTTCTCGCTACATTAAATTATCTACTAAAAAATGGGAAGAGTTACTGGATTAAAGAACCAGCTTCAAAACAAATACTTTTTAGGGGTATCACCCTATTCAGTAAAGAAAAGGGATTCATTTACGAACATATTTTTACCGGAAAATAAGTTCCTTAGGATTGCGGAATGCGTTTAAGTGTGCTATCTTTATCAGTTTCTAAATGCGTTTTGGGGGTTTACCCATATTGGACATAAACCAGAATCGATTTTCAGTCCCAGTTTTACAGCGTAAAAATTGATTTCCGTTTAAATTGCTTAATTCATCACCAGTTTTATTCTTCATTTTTTTAAATAATTATTTTACAATTATAATTTTAAATTAAAAACCATTGTGTTAAAATTCATCTGGAAGAATTCTTATAACTCCGCATATAAATTTTAAATGTACTAGTCTGAAGCAACTCGTTATTTAAAGTTTCAGGTGAAATGATACTTAAACACAAAATTTTCGGAGTCAATAACTCCTATTGTATTCAAAAACTTATATAATTGGATGAGTATCAAGATAATTTTAAGACTGAAGTTTGAAACTTCTCTGAGGCCATTGGTTCAGATGAAAATTTTTTTGTTTTATTTTACTTACACATATAATTGTTGTCGCTAGCTTTCTTGATTATTTCCATTGCGATATCCAAGTAGGAATTAATTTTAAATTCCTTCTGACATTCAGGTATATTTTCTCCAGAGATTAAAAAAGGAAGGAATACGTGTAGAACAAAACACAAAATCGCTATCCTAACGAAAAAATAAATAACATATACTATTAAATATATTTATCTATAAATAATACCCTAGATTTGGAAAGATGTCAAAATTCACAATAAGATTCCATTGTTACTAAGAATTAAAATGCACACTCACAATTCTGGTTTCTAGCAAAAATTCAGCTAAGCTAAAATTTGCTAGAGCATGCTAGAATACAAAATACAGATTCAATTATTGAAACAATATTAAAGTAAAAATTTGATTCTATCTGTCTTTTCATTCCATCGAAAATCAACCTACTCTAGTGTAACCAATCTATGAGTTTAAAGGAATAATGAAGAGCTATAGTGAAAAATATACAATATTTTTTTCTTTTTTTGTCTCATAACTATATGGCGCCATACTTGTTAACATTATATTTTTTTCACTATAGCTTTCCATAATTCCTTTAAACTCATCCCTGGTCTCACATATAAATTCCTGTTAAAAAATGACCTTCCCCTTTTTTCACATGTACAAATTTTCTCACTCTACCTACTAATCCCAAGACTTCTCGATCCACGCTATTCCTGATCATGGTATGGTGGCAACAACAGATTAACAAAATAGCTTGACAGGGTGGCATTTCTGAAAGGTAGGACTATATTTTTTTGTTGGATGTTGTTATTTCTTTGGCTGTTATTTTTTCCTGGGTGGTTCTCTCGTTTCAAATCTCGTTGATGATGTTTTTGTCCTATGATTTTTTATTCTCTACTTATCTTCGGCAGTTTTTAGAGTTTTCGGGAGTTTCCTTGTGCTATATCTTTCTCTAAGCCCCACTCAAGTACAGAAAGACTGAAAGCTTCTTCCCTTAAAAGTGATTCCTGCTTTAATCCGATTGACAAAGAATGCGGGCTCACTCCCTTCACATTTTAATACATCTTCTCGTATTTCTCACGGAAAAATTTACCTTTATACATTTTTTTACCTTTTATATTAAAATTTACCTTTCTACTGATACATATATGCATACGGTGTCATCGGTTGGATCAGGGCGTCAGCAGGGAGAAACCTGACCCAGACAATACAAAATGGTGTTTTCTACGTATGAGCTACGTACGCTAAAAATTGCTCATACACCCCAAACACCATATTGAACAAAAGTAAAAAACAAGGCAACCTATCTTACATAAAAGTTAAACATCATAAAGAAACCACAGATTAAACACGAACACAACGCCGAACCGTATAACATCGCAAGAAGAATAAAAGAGAGAACAGACTTACCCAAGATTGAGATATCAAGCTCCATAGCTCATGAAGACCATCAAATGCCATTTATCAACCCCCCTTTCAAAATAAAATATCTATAGTACGTGTCACGGTTAAAAATCATTAATGCAAAAGTCAATATAATGTGAACTGCGGTGAGAGTGCCGCAAGTGAGAGCGTTCTATTCCTGCTGAAGTGTTCGATTTTTGCCAAAAAAGCGTTTTATGGCGTGGAAATTAGTGGTCAATTGTAAGATCCCGCCTGAATATATCCGTGCACTTCCAGATCAAATTTCTCTTGAGACGAGTCAAGCGAATTCATATGCCATCGAATTGTTGAAACGCAGTCAAGATTTAG
The DNA here is from genome assembly GCA_933210815.1 of Meta bourneti. Taxonomy (NCBI): domain Eukaryota; kingdom Metazoa; phylum Arthropoda; class Arachnida; order Araneae; family Tetragnathidae; genus Meta; species Meta bourneti. The sequence continues at coordinate 32,943,965 of OW119926.1, forward strand.
AAACCCGAATGATTCTTTCTCTAAAGGAAAAACAAGTTCTTTTTATTTCCCAAACTGAGTCCCGACCTTGACAATTCAAATTCTTTTTGTTTAGCTAGGGAAAAATGGAAATGAGACGGATTATTTCTTGTTTCACGTAGCGTGCGTTTTGAAATAAGAGAACACTTTGGATCTCAATCACATCACTAATAGAAGATTGAGTAAGGAGATTTCCGATTTCATTGAAGCATACAAAACTCTTGAAACTCAGAGCACGAATTTTCAAATTAGCAAAAATCGAGGAAAAGCGCGACTCTTGAATCCACTACCAAAGGAAAATAGTCCATCGCGTACTTTTCACATTGATTTCATCGATGTGTTTCCTTCTACGAGTAAAATCTAAAATCTCATTTTCACTGTTGTTGATGCTTTTCAAAACTTGTGTGGCTGTACCCAGTAAAATCAACATCCGCTCAGAACGCGTTACAGAAGTTAAAACAGCTACAAGCTACATTTGGAAATCCGTTGAGAATAATCTGCGATAGAGGTGCTGTATTCAATTTCAATGAAGACGAAGAGTATGGCAAGAAAGAAAATAGAGAGCACATCAATAGCTGGATGTTGTAAAGGTCCTTCGCCATCATTTAGTTAATTCCAGATATCACTCATCAGCAGCAGTTGTAGATCTAGGCCTTGCTTGGCTGCATTTTCTAAATGTCGGATCTGTATATAGAAATGCGTCCAGTCTAAGGATGACAGAAGGACTCAGATTCAGCCATCTTGCCACAGCTGTTTGACTGTCCCAGTCTCTAATGGCTCGTCATCGCCACTTTTGTGGAAAACGATACTCATTCCTACAGAATGGCTTGATCTGATTTTTTTCATCCAAATTCTTAACAAAAATAATCTAGGCTCGTTTTAAAATGTGTTTTTTATGTATACTACTCTCTTTGCCAAGGAGGTACATCTTGAAGGCCACTTACTACTGTCTAAGGATGTCTTAGGACGCCAGCGGACTAATTTACACATTATGTTTTGATGCAGCAATTCTTTTTGTCACGTACCCTAATTTTACGCAAATCGTTTTACTTTTTGAAGAAATAGCTAAATAGTTTCATCCTTAATTCATGGAAAACAGTGTATATTGTGCTTTACTTCCGTGACATAATTAAGTTTTCTAATTTAAATTAAATTGAAATACCAGACATCATGCTCATACCATTATGCTTATCCGGCTAAAAAACTACAAAATATAGAGATTTAGACAATGGACTTCTTTGTAGCATTTCAATCACCGATAAATACGTAATTCTTTCTTGTATTCATAAAATAATTGCACCTGAATATAAAGAAGAAAATAAATAGTATATTTGAATTTCATGTGGAATCATTTCCTTTCAGGAAAAGGGATTAATATCGGACAGTCACCAATAGCCCGTTGTGTTTCTTCAGCCCGAAGTTAATTCAACTACCTATCTACATACTTTTTATGTAAGGTCATCAATCGTTCAAAATCCATGAAGGGTAAATTCAGGCATGTAAATACATACATAAATATTCTACTATAAATATTCTACATATATAAATATTCTATATACTATATTGATTGACCAATGTTATAAATATTATCTTAAGATATTCTGTTGTTAAGGAATGCTCGAAACGACTAGTGAAACATAAATACACCATCTACCATTAAGAAAACAAAAAATAATAAATTTAGTAAGGGCAAAATTCAATCATATTAGGTGATAAGTCCTTTTCCCTTAACATTATTCTAGCATTGCCCTTCAAATGTTTCAACAGTTTCAATATTGATCAGCATACGCACTTACCTAATATCCATTTCAGCTGCACTAATTTATTCCCGATTTATTCAAATTAAAATCTGGAGAACAACCTAATTTTGTTGATGGAACGAGGGTTCAATAATGCTAATCTTTCGATTTCTCTTCTTTCAGGAGAATGAATCCTTGACGCGTGATCCAAGGCACACTGTTAGTCATTCATATTATCAGAAAATCCTTAGATAAACATCATTTGGTTGTTATGGCGCAAGGTCCGAAAACGGACAAGCTGCACCAAAGGCAAGATTATAAAAATATAAGAAATGCGAGAAATCTATCTAATCACTAATCGTCTTTCAGCAGTGAAGAGTTGGTCCTTCTGGGAATTCCCGCCACTTGAGTCGCGTGATTTTGAACGAGTCTGTTAGTTAAATAACTCGATTGGTTGATAAAGATAACTTAAACAGTTTAACAAGTGTTGTCTTTGGCACTGAATCTCGTACTGACTTCATCGATCACTTTTATTGGAATTAGTGACAGCCTTTAAGTCTGACGTGTCGTAAACAATCTATATTAAAGTTCAATTTTGTTGATACATTGAATATTTTCGAGCCATTTCATGTTATTTATCCGTTTTGGTTTATTCTAAAGCAAATCAGTGGTTTGCACTTTCCGTGTGTGTCTGTATCAGTATGTTGAAACGGCTTTGTGTATTTTCATGAAACTTTGCATACTGCGAGTACTTACAACCATATATGGACTGAACTTCGTTGTGCGTTTCAGTCTGTCTGTCTTCCCGTTTTATTTGTATATTTTTGTGAAAATATCACATAATTTATTCAATATAATTTCATAGAATGTTCAATATTTTATAAAACATATATTAGTCTTGAGAATACATTATTTTAATTTCCTTTGCTTACATTTTGAGGGAAGTTTCAAGCTAAAACAACTGAACACCTCTACATAAATAAACCTTAATTTCACAGTTTTTGACAAAATTGTTTAGTCAAAATTGTTGTGTCATACAGTTTTTCTGAGTTAAGCAACGACGAATTTAAATTCAAACAACAAAGAAAGTAAAAAAAGATAAATAAAAAAATATCTGAAAAACGCACTCCGGAAAATAAAAAAAACCTGACGATCCGAAATCACAAATTTCGCGCAACAACTAAAATACACAATTAAAACCTCTCGATTATACAACCATGAACGAAGGTTTACTATTTAATAATTTAACCTGATAAACTTTGGGGCTGATGTAGCCCAGTTGGTAGAGTGAAGAACTGCCAACGAGAGGATTGATTGTGAGTTCGATCCTCGTCTGTGCCATCCAAATACCGAAGCTGAGAAAAGGGGCTAGTGCACGCAAAATCCGTCGTGGCCTCAAAGTCCTCGTGTTCGTGTGATGTGGAATTGCGGAGAGTGGGGTGCCAGCTCAGGTGTTACTGCGTCATCTGACCGTGGTTCCAAACTACGCAGTTTGTCCTCGGATCTCTCTTTCAAGATTGATCCATGACCCCTTTGCGCAGACGGGAAGATGTTAGAAACAAACGCTCGTGTCGTTCAGTGGATGATTGTTAGATCCATTGCAACAGTAAAACTTAAAATTTATCTGTAGCTGAATGAGATAAAAGCGTGAATTAAACGTTCTTATAAAATTGAATACGAAATTTGTAGATTAAAACATTAATGAAAGTTTCGACCATGCCCACGATCCGGGGCAAAACAGTGGACATTTACTGCGGTTTCGCATGTATGCAAATCCACATCGTGTCGTCACCCTTTACGTGCCAGATAAAAACCGCCCCAGCCGGTGTTCTCACTTCATGCGGTACGCTGTGAGGAAATGGCGACTTTCACTAATAGTCAGTATTGTGAGATAGTGCTTCTCTATGGCGAATGCCAACGTATTGCGGTTCAATCTGCACGGACTTATGCCGTTCGGTTTCCAAATGGTCCACATCCAAATTCGGCAACCATTGGAAACGTTCTTCGACGTCTCAGAGACACAGGCAGCCCTAGAAGTTCGGGCAGACCACGTATGCCTAGTAGAATACCAGAAGAAGACATACACTGGGGTACGCTTTAGCTCATCTCTAGACAAATCAGCAACCAGAGTGGCTTAGTGGAAAGTCAAGTATGGCAAATACTGCACGACAATGGAGCACATCACTACCTTGCAATTACGCAGCAAGGATTGTTACCGAAAGACAAACAGCGACCCTTTGACTGGTGCAATTAGGCATTGAACGAATTGGAGGTTAGGCCAGAATTTTTTTCCGTCATAATACGGTCGGACGAGACTAAGTTTCACCGAAATGGGATGCTGAACCGACACAACACCCATTTATGGGCACTAGAAAATCCCTCATGGGGAGTTTCCGTCAGACAGCAAGTGCAGTGGTCCACGAATGTGTGGTGCGGTATTTGGAAGGATCGTCTAATAGGACCCATGTTCTATGACGGTTCACTAAATGGACCGAAATACCTCCAGCTGTTACAGGATGTGTTCCCTGACTTTACCGAAGATATTCCTCTGGCGTTCTTGACTTCCCTGTGATTCCAACATAATGGCGCTCCGCCGCACAAATCGCACGCAATGCGACAGTTTCTTAACAATAGATTTGGCCAACAGGTAATCGGCTATGGTGGCTGTGTTGAATGGCCTCCACGATCACCAGATCTTACCCCACTCGATTTCTTCCTCGGGGTTACATCAAAGATCGAGTGAATGAAGCTCCGTCGACAACTTTCCTGGAACTGCGGCAATGTATCATCGATAGCTGCGCTACTGTCACACCGCAGATGATAAGGAATGTGCATGCCGGCGTGCTTCATCGAATACAAATGTGCATTGTTGCCGATGGTGACCTTTTTGAACACACGCGCCATGTTTTTGTTTAGCAATAAATTTCCTGCTTTTGCTCATCTGTGTCTTACTTTTGCAATGTGCCACACTGAATAACGGACATTTGTTCCTGGCATTTTCGCATCCGCTCAAAGTTTATCAGGATAAAATTATTAAATAGTAAATCTTCGTTCGTGGCTGTATAGCCGAGAGGTTTTAGCCGAGAGATGTGCGAAATTTGTGATTTCGGATCGTCAGTTTTTTTTATTTTCCGGAGTGCGTTTTTCAGATATTTTCTTATTTTTCTTACTTTCTTTGTTGTTTGAATTTAAATTTGTCGTTGCTTAACTCAGAAAAACTGTATAACACCGGAGAACACGTTTTTGGATTTCAGGACAATCCCTTTTCCAAGGCATGGAATAGTTCAAATTTCAATCGCTAATATCTCCGCCAATTTTACAGATAACTCCATGAAACTTTTTTCTGTGCTTTTATTATGGTATTGCGCACGTTTTTCCAATTGAACTTTCTGGCCGATCTCCTTTAATTTTCGAGTTATTTTTTTAACTTCCTTATTTCGCCGCTAGGAGCGCTGTAAGCTGTCTCAATAAATTCAGCATGGTCACTTTGCTATTGGTAAGCGTTACTTTCTTGATTATTTCTTTCAAGATTGGAATGCCTAAAAGAACGGATTCGGGGACATAGAAAAAGATTTTTGGTTAGGTATTATTTCAATAATTTAGTTTCTTCTGACTCAGTCTGATTTTCTCTAACAATACGAAACAAGTGTCATACATTCACTCATATAAAACAGGCAATTGTACCTGAAAATTAATTCTAGATAACTTTTATTTATTCGTCTTCCACCCCTTTTTTTATTTCAGGGAATGATAACATATTTGCCTTGAGTAACCAAAAGTTGTACTCCATTCGCTTTGACCAGAAAGATGTTGAAGGCAATAAGCGCTACGCTCTATATGACACATTTTGAATTGATGGCGAAGATCACACATACGCTATTCACATAAAAAGATACAGGGGTGATGCAGGTAGTGATAGAATTTTGATTTTACACTGATGAATCAAACATTAAAATTGATAATCTAAATGATAAAAACTTTCTTTTGCAACTATAGCAGCTCAAATGAATGTATTCATCTATACATTTGAAATTTGTTGTTATTTTGTACCTCGACTGCAATGAAACAGAAATAATATAATCAACTGGATTGATATGTAGGGGTCATTGTATTGGAATTCTCACTTGTAACTATAAGATCAAGGAATAGAATAGAGTAATGTCTTTTACCATAAACAAGGTGACCTGTAAAGTCCTTTTAAGTATTTTGAATTTGAAACAGCGTCTCGTATAGTCAAGGAAGTAACGTGTAAAGTGACCATGCTGAATTTATTGAGACAACTTACAGCGCTCCTAGCGGCGATATAAGGAAGTTAAAAAAATAACTCGAACACTAAAGGAGATCGGCCAAAAAGTTCAATTGGAAAAATGTGCGCAATACCATAATAAAAGCACAGAAAAAAGTTTCCTGGAGTTATCTGTAAAATTGGCGGAGATATTGGCGATTGAAATTTGAACTATTCCATCCCTTGAAAAAGAGGTCGTTCTGAAATTCGAAAACGTGTTCTCCGGTGTTATACAGTTTATCTGAGTTAAGCAACGACGAATTTAAATTCAAACAACAAAGAAAGTAAAAAAAAGATGAATATAAAAAACCATCCGAAAAACGCATTCCGGAAACTAGAAAAAAAACCTGACGATCCGAAATCCCAAATTTCGAGGAAAAACTTTCGGCTAAAACCTCTGGGCTGTACAGCCACGAACGAAGATTTACTACTTAATAATTTTATCCTGATAAACTTGGAGCAGAGGCAAAAATGTCAGAAACAAATGCGCTTTATTCAGTGTGGCAGATGGGAAAAGCAAGACAGATGAGCAAAAGCAAGAAATTTATTGCTAAACAAAAACATGGCGAGTTTGTTCTAAAAGGTCACCATCAGCCACAATACACATTTGTATTCTATCAAGCACGCCGGCATGCACATTCCTTATCACCTGCGGTGTGACAGTAGCGCAGCTATCGATGATATGCTGCCTCAGATCCAGCAAACGTGTCGACGGAGCTTCATACACCTGATCTTTGATGTAAACCCAGAGGAAGAAATCGAGTGGGGTAAGATCTGGTGATCGTGGAGGCCATTCAACACATCAACCGTAGCCGATCATCTGTTGGCCAAGTCTGTTGTTAAGAAACTGTCGCACTGCGAGCGGTAGGTGCGGCGGGGCGCCATCATGTTGGAACCACAGGGAAGAAAAGAACGCCAGAGGAATATCATCGATAAAGTCAGGTAACACATCCTGTAACAGCTGGAGGTATTACGGTCCATTTAATGAACCGTCATAGAACACGGGTTGTATAAGACGATCCTTCCAAATACCGCACCACACATTCGTGGACCACTGCACCTGCTTTCTGACGGAAACTCCCCATGAGGGATTTTCTAGTGCCCATAAATGGGTGTTGTGTCGGTTCAGCATCCCGTTTCGGTGAAATTTAGCCTCGTTCGATCATTTTATGTAGGGAAAAAATTCTTGCCTAACCTCCAATTCGTTCAATGCCTAATTGCACCAGTCAAAGCGTCGCTGTTTGTCTCCCGGTAACAATCCTTGCTGCGGAATTGCATGCTAGGGATGTGCACCATTGTCGTGCACTATTTGCCATACTTGGCTTTGTACTAAGGCACTCTGGTTGCTGATTTGTATAGTACTGCTGTAAGGATAAGCTAAATCGTACGCCAGTATGTCTTCTGCTGGTATTCTACTAGGATTACGTGATCTACCCGAACGAGTTCGACTTCTAGTGCCTGTGTCTCTGAGACGTCGAACAATGTTTGCAATGTTCGCCGAAGTTGGATGTGGACCATTTGGAAACCGAACGGCATAAGTCTGTGCAGCCTGGACCGCATTACGTTGACATTCGTCATAGAGAACCACCATCTCACAATACTGACTATTAGTGAAAGTCGCCATTTCCTCACAGCGTACCGTATGAAATGAGCACCGGCTCGGGAGGTTTTTTATCTGATACGTAAAGGGTGACGACACAATGTGAATTTGCATACATGTCAAACCGAAGTAAATGTCCCACTATTTTGCTACAAATTTCGTATTCAATTTTATAAGAACGTTTAATTCACGCTTTTATCTTATTCGTCTACAAATAAATTTTAAGTATTACTGTTGTTGTGGATCTACCACTGAACGACGAGCATTTGTTTCTGACATTCTCCCGTCTGCGCAAAGTTTATCAGGGGAAGGGGAAAATTAATTATCGTCGCACTGGAACTCGACAACGGGCAATTGGCAATAGTCCGGGATCAATCTTGAAAGAAAGATCCGGGGACAAACTGCGAAATTTGGAACCACGGTCAGATGACGCAGTAACACCTGAGCTGGCACCCCACTATCCGCAATTCCACATCACACCAACGCTAGGACTTTGAGGCCACGACGGATTTTGCGTGCCCTAGCCCTTTTTTACGTGTCGGTATTTGGATGGCACAGACGAGGATCGAACTCACAACCTTCTGGTTGGCAGCCCGTTACTCTACAAACCGGGCTATAGTGGCCCCCAAAGTTTATAAGGATAAAATTAGTAAATAGTAAATCTTCGTTCGTGGCTGTTTAGCCGAGAGGTTTGAATCGTGTATTTTAGTTATTGCGCGAAAATTGTGATTTCGAATCGTCAGTTTTTTTATTTTCCGAAGTGCGTTTTTCAGATGTTTTTTATTTATCTTCTTTTACTTTCTTTTTTGTTTGAATTTAGATTCGCGTCGTTGCTTAACTCAGAAAAACTGTATAACACCGGAGAACACGTTTTTGAACTTCAGGACGACCCACTTTCCAAGGCATTTAACAGTTCAAATTTCTATCGCGAATTTCTCCGCGAATTTTACAGATAACTCCACGAAACATTTCCCTGTGCTTCTGTTATGGTATTGTGCACATTTTTCTAATTAAACTTTTTGGCCGATCTCCTTTAGCTTTCGAGTTATTTTTTTTAACTTCCTTATTTTGCCGCTAGGAGCTCTGTATAAGCTGTCTCAATAAATTCAGTACGGTCATTTTACTATTAGTACACGTTACTTTCTTGACTGTACGAGACGCTGTTTCAAATTTAAAGGGCTTAAAGGGACTTTACAGGCCACCCTTTATAACTACTGTGCGAAAATTGCAACACCTTGAAGGAATCATTCAAATTAAACGAAACTTGCAGGAAATACTAAACATTTTAGGATATGCAATCGATTATAATTACAAAGCGATCACGCATGTGGGGACCGAGAAACACCCTCTAAACTTCAAAGTGAGCCGTGTATAAAAAGCACTGTAAAGGTGCGTTAAAATGTGTGTATCGTCGTTTGACTGCTGTAAATGATTGATTAGAAGTCAATATGCCTCGTCAAAAACGCAGAGGGCCATATGAGCAACTAAGTTCGAACGAGGGGCATGATCGGCCTCCGTGAGGTTGTACTTTCGTATCGTGAAATCGCTACTCGCGCGGGGCGTAGTGCCACAACTGTGATGCTGTGTGGAAGAGATGGACCGTGGAAAACCGGCCAAGTTGTAACCCCGGCAGTGGGCCACGCAATTTGACGTCACCACGGGACGACAGACACCTCATCCGCATAGCGTTGACGGACCGTGCAGCGTACTCTCGTGCGTTGGCACAACATTGGAGCACGTCTACAGGTGTGTCATTGTCTGCCCCCACGGTTCGTCGACGTCTGTTGCGCCATGGGCTAAGTGAAGAGATTCCTCTGCGCAGACGACACTGAACCACCGACCTTGACACTGAACCACCGACGCCTCCGGCTACAATGGGCTCATCAACACAGCCAATGGCGTGCCGATAGGCAACGAGTCGTCTTCTCAGATGAGTCTCGCTACAATCTGGTCAATAACGATGGACGCGTACTCGTCAGATGCTACAGATTGAACGCCTTCTCCCGGAGTGTCTTATTCAGCGTCATACTGGACGAACTCCTGGAGTTATGGCCTGGAGCGCTATTGGATATCATAGGCTATCCCACTTACTCCAAATTGTGGAGACCCTGAACAGCGGGCGCTACATCAGGGAAGTTGTGGGGCCCGAGGTCCTACCCCTCCTGCAACGCATTCCCGGAGCTGTATTTCAGAAAGACAATGCCCGTCCACATGTTGCTCGGAATGTACAAGCTTTCTTCAGTGCACGACAGGTTCCTCTTCGTCCATGGCCTGCACGTTCCCCGGATATGTCGCCCATTGAGCATGTCTGGGATTACATCGGACGGCGACTCGCTCTTATCGCTCGTCAGGCAGAGAGTACGGCTGAACTTGAGCATCAGATAGAGGCCATCTGGAATGCCATTCCTCAGCATGACATTCAGAATCTGTATGATTCGATGCCACGACGTGTACAGGCTCTCATTGCTGCGCGTGGCGGCTGCACAAGATATTGATTTTCGGCATTACTTTTGTTTTATTGCTCTCTAAATTTGATCGTTTATTTAAACCACTATAAGTAATACGTGGAATAAATTTCATTTATTTCTGATGATTCTTTCATAGTATTGCAATTTTCATAAATAATAGTGTATATGGTTTAAGACACTTTTCTCATAATGGATTTTGGACGAGTGATGTTCCATCTTACCTGAAAGGAAATGACCCCACATGAAATCGATATATACCATTGATTTTCTTACTTTATGTTCATGTTTAATATTTTTAAGATTACAAAAAAGATTTAGATATTCATCAGTAGTTGAAATGCTACAAGGAATTCCATTGTCTAAATATGTAACAAAATTTTCTAAGCCCAGTAAAAAATAATTATCTGCGCATAATCCCTGTTATTTTATGTTATTTTAAATTGGGAAAACCTAATTATGTCATGCCAGTAAACACGAAATCAGCCAAATATTCACTGGTTTCTATCAATTAAGGATAAAACACAAAAATCGCTTTCTCTTCAAGAAATAAATCGATTTGCACAAAATTAGGATATATGACTTAAAAGAAATGCTGAGTCAGAATAAAATATGTGAATGTGCGGCACTGCGTTTTATGACATCATGGGACAGTAGCAAGTGGCAAACAAGATATACCTCGCTCGACGCGACACTATTGTAAAAGAACACATTTCGAAACGGACCCGGATTTGATGTTATGAATTTGGATGAAAAAAATCAGAGATGGCCATTTTGAGGGAATGCGTATCGTTTTCCTCAATAGTGGCGATGTCGAGTCATTAGAGGCAAGGTCAGACTCAAACAGCTATTGTAAGATGGCAGAATCGACTCCTTCTGTAGTCCGTAGACTGGATGCATTTCTAAGAACAGATTCAGCGTTTAGAAAGTACAGCCAAGGAAGACCTAGAACTACAATTGCTCGTGATGACTAATATCTGCAGTTAAATGTATAAAACCGAAGGACATTTACAATTATCCATCCCAGATCTAATCTTCTTGCTGGTAGGTTTAAATCAGCTTCCACTGTTCGTGGAAGGCTTCATGAAACTGGTGTGTATGCAGGACGATCCTCTAGCAATTAGTATAACCCTCATATCACGCCACCGAAGAGAGCGGTTCAGTTGGGCAAACATATATGGAAGCTGAATTGAAATCCCCAAAAAGGTTTGTGCTCTTCACTGAATAATCCAGGTACAGTTTTCAAAGTGATTTCACACTTGTTTTCATCTGGAGATAATCGGGGACTTGCTATCCAGTAACATCAATGAAAGAGATCGTTATAGTAGAGGCAGTGTTTGTGCTTGGGATATCATCTCTTTAGGTGCTGCAGACCTCTACGTGCTGCCGGGGGTAACCTTAATGCACCAAGATATAGAAACGATATCCTTGTTTCAATTGTACAACCTTATGCAGTGCAATATGTGATTCTATTATTTTGCATGATAATGTTTGCCAGTGGAAAAGTGCCTTCACAATAACACCCTCCGCACATATGGAACGGCCAGCTAAATCTCTTTCGTTTTATTCCTTGTATGATTTTTTTAGATGTCTATTCTATACACATTACCTTCCTTTAAAGTTTCGAAAGAGAATTTCGAAACAACCAGAAAAGAATTGTCTTTATTGTCTGTCTTATATTTTAATATTTGTCCTTCAGGCTCTTTTGATGCAGCTTATCAGTTTTTAGACCTCGTGCCATAAAACTCAAAATCCTATTCAATTCCACATGCTATTTTTTACCCCAACCTGAGAAATATTTTTGGATCAAAAGGGTCCATGCTCCTCTGTTATTCGACCTCGACGTTATTGGTAGCTTCAGTAGCTCCATAGATTTAAAAGATATACAGTAGATTGCCATTAAATGTAATCGAATTGAATCAAAGGTTTCTCACTTTTTAATCCGAGGAGACAGAATTACACACGATACCAAGAAAAAGACAAATAATTAAACAAGAAGGTTTGATCTACCCAAATACCGCCAAAAAAGCTTGTTAAGAGCAAGGGCTGAAATGAGAAAGGCCACCTGGGTTTATTGGACGAGATGATTCTTGAAATACTTCGTGTGCACTCTCCACACGTATAACAAATCGCTGCTTATGAAAAATGAAACCTAGAATTTTGAACCACTATCCAAATTAATACAACTTTATTAACAAGAAAGTAGAAAATATAAGTATGAAATACACTTAAGTTTATAAAAATCTAAACGCACCATGGTATTAGATACAGTGTTTGTTGTCGTGAACCTCCGGTTTCAACTTATAAACCTCACTCATCATGGAAATTTCATGGAAAATGCATTCGGCATTTAAGTTAGCCGAAAACACCGGCGAGTGATAAATACATGTCTTTAGCGACATTTTGTGCATAAAATAGATAATTTACCATCAAACTACTAAATAATTTGTATAAAACACACAAGACAATGAAACACATAAATACAGTAGTACCAGCTTAACAAACAGAAAGGAAATTCCGATCATTGAAAAAATGTAGATTTCTGAAAAATGAAGGATCTGATCAAACATGCAAGATTTTGACTTCGAATCGGCTCAAGAAAAGAGCGATTCGAGACTGCAAAAGACAATAACAATTTATTTATATAAGAACAGATTCATAATACTTAAAAATGTTCAAATATGATCGCATTATTTAGCTGTGTTAACTCAGTACGAGGTTCAGTGCCATAGACAACACTTGTTAAACTGTTTGTTTAAGTTATCTTTATCACCAATCCCGTTATTTAACTAACAGACTCGTTCAAAATCACGCGACTCAAGTGGCGGGAATTCCCAGAAGGACCAACTCTTCACTGCTGAGAGACGATTAGTGATTAGATAGATTTCTCCCTTTTCTTATATTTTTATAATCTTGCCTTTGGTGCAGCTTGTCCGTTTTCGGACCTTGCGCCATAACAACCAAATGATGTTTATCTAAGGATTTTCTGATAATGTGAATGACTAATAGTGTGCCTTGGATCACGCGTCAAGGATTCATTCTCCTGAAAGAAGAGAAATCGAAAGATTAGCATTTTTGAACCCTCGTTCCATCAACAAAATTAGGTTGTTCTCCAGATTTTAATTTGAATAAATCGGGAACAAATTAGTGCAGCTGAAATGGATATTAGGTAAGTGCTTATGCTGATCAATATTGTAACTTTAAACCTTTGATGGGCAATGCTAGAATGTTAAGGGAAAAGGACTTATCACCTAATATGATTGAATTTTGCCCTTACTAAAATTTAGTATTTTTAGTTTTTTTTAATGGGAGATGGTGTCTTTATGTTTCACTAGTCGCTTCGAGGATTCTTTAAGAACAGAATATCATAAGATAATATTTATAACTTTGATAAGTATAGTAATCAGTAAAAATAATCAATATAGTATACAACATATTTATATATGTAGAATATTTATGTATGTAGAATATTTACATACCTGAATTTACCCTCCATGGATTTTGTACGATTGATGTTCCTACTTTACCTGAAAAGTATGTGGATAGGTAGTTGAATTAACTTCGGGCTGAAGAAACAAAACGGGTTTTTGGTGACTGTCCGAGATTAATCCCTTTTCCTGAAAGGAAATGACTCCACATGGAATTTAAATATACTATTGATTTTCTTCTTTATGTTCAGGTGCAATTCTTTTATGAATTCAAGAAAGAATTACGTATTTATCGATGATTGAAATGCCACAAAGAAGTCCATTGTCTAAATGTCTACATTTTATAGTTTTTAAGCCGGATAAACATAATGGTATGTGCATGATGCCTGGTATTATAAGTTAATTTAAATTATAAAAACTTAATTATGTGACGGAAGTAAAGCACAATATACACTGTTTTCCATGAATTAAGGATAAAACTATTTAGCTATTTCTTCAAAAAGTAAAACGATTTGCATAAAATTAGGGTATGTGACAAAAAGAATTGCTGCATCAAAATATAATGTGTAAATTAGTCCGCTGGCGTCCTAAGACATCCTTAGACAGTAGTAAGTGGCCTTCAAGATGTGCCTCCTTTGCAAAGACGATAGTATATATAAAAAAACACATTTTAAAACGAGCCCAGATTATTTTTGTTGAGAATTTGGATGAAAGAAATCAGATCAAGCCATTCTATAGGAATGAGTATAATTTTCCTCAAGAGTGGCGATGACGAGCCATTAGAGACTGGACATTGTCAAACAGCTGTGGCAAGATGGCTGAATCTGAGTTCTTCTGTCATACTTAGACTGGACGCATTTCTATATACAGATACGACATTTAGAAAATACAGCCAAGGAAGGCCTGGATCTATAACTGCTATTGACTGATATTTGCAATTAACTAAATGACGGCGAAGGACCTTTACAATATCCACCTACTGATGTGCTCTATATTTTCTTTCTTTCAATACTCTTCGTCTTCATTGAAATTGAATATAGCAGATCTATCGGAGATTATTCTCAACGGATTTACAAATGTAGCTTGTAGCTGTTTTAACTTCTGTAACGCGTTCTTAGCGGATGTTGATTTCACTGTCACACAAATTCTGAAAAGCATCAACAACAGTGATAATGAGATTTTAGATTTTATTCGTAGAAGGAAAAACGCATCGATGAAATCAATGTGAAAAGTACTCGTTGGATTATTTTCCTTTGGTAGTGGATTCAAGTCGCGCTTTTCCTCGATTTTTGCTAATTTGAAAATTCGTGCTCTCAGTTTCAAGAGGTTTGTAGGCTTCAATGAAATCGGAAATCTCCTTACTAGATCTTCTATTAGTGATGTGATTGAGATCCAAAGTATTCTCTTATTCCAAAACGCACGCTACGTGAAACAAGAAAGAATACGTCTCATTTCCATTTTTCCCCAGCTGAGCAAAAAGAATTTGACTGATCAAGGTCAGGATTCAGTTTGGGAAATAAAAAGAATTTGTTTTTCTCAGAGAAAGAATCATTCGGGTTTCTAAGTCTTGACTGCGTTTCAACAATGCGATTGGCAGATGAATTCGCATGACTCGTCTCACGAGAAATTTGATCTGAGTGTGCACGAATATATACAGGCGGGATCATACATTTGCCCACTAATTTCCACACCACAAGACGCTTTATGGCAAAAAACGAACACTTCAGCAGGAATAGAACATTCTCACCTTCGACACTCTCAGCACAGTTCACATTATATTAACTTTTACATTAATGATTTTTAACCGTGACCCGTACTATAGATATTTTATTTTGAAATGGGGGTTGATAAATGGCATTTGATGGTCTTCATGAGCTGTGGAGCTGCTTGCTCAATCTTGGGTAAGTCTGTTCTCTCTTTTATTCTTCTTGCGATGTTATACGTTTCGGCGTTGAGTTTGTTTTTAATCTGTGATGTCTTTACGATGTTTTACCTTTTATGTAAGATAGGTTGCATTGTTTTTGACTTTTGTTCAATATGGTGTTTGGGGTGCATGAGCAATTTTTAGCTTACGTAGCTCATACGTAGAAAACACGATTTTGTATTGTCTGGGTCAGGTTTCTCCCTGATGACGCCCTGATCCAACCAACGCCACCGTATGCATATATGTATCAGAAGTAAAAACTACCATAAAGATACATTTTTCCATGAGAAATACGAGATGTCTGAAAATGTGAAGGGAGTGAGCCCGCTTTCTTTGTCAAGGGGAGTAAAGCATGGGCCAATTTTAAGGGAAGAAGCTTTGAGTTTTTTCTGTACTTGTGTGGGGCTTAGCCAAAGAGATTAACACAAGTCAACCCCCGAAAACTCTAAAAACTGCCGAATATAAGTAGAGATTACAAATCATAGGACGAAAACATCATAAACGAAATTTGAAACAATGAGAGAACAAACAAGGAAAAAATAACAACCAAAGAAATAAAAAGAACCAACAAAAAATATAGTCCTACCTTTCAGAAATGCCACCCTGTCAAGCTATTTTGTTAATCTGTTGTTGCCACCATACCATGATTAGGAATAGCGTGGATCGAGAAGTCTCGGGCTTAGTAGGTAGAGTGAGAAAACTTGTATATGTGAAAAAAGGGGAGGTCATTTGTTAACAGAAATTTATAATTGAGACCAGAGATGAGTTTATAGGAATTATGGAGAGCTATAGTGAAAAATATATAATGTTAACAAAGTATGGTGCCATCTAGTGGCGAGACATAAAAAAGGGAAAAACATTATATATTTTTATTTTATTATATATTTCACTATAGCTCTCCATAATTCCTTTAAACTCATAGGTTGGTTACACAAGAGTAGGTTGATTTTCGATGGAATGAAAAGACAGATAGAATCAAATTTTTACTTTAATATTGTTTCACTAATTAAATCTGCATTTTTGTATTCTAGCATGCTCTAACAAATTTTAGCTGAGTTGAATTTTTGCTAGAAACCAAAATTGTGATTGTGCATTTTAATTCTTAGCAACAACAATGGAATCTTATTGTGAATTTGGACATCTTTCCAAATCTAGGGTATTATTTATAGATAAATATATTTAATAGTACATGTTACTTATTTTTTCGTTAGGATAGCTATTTTGTGTTTTGTTCTGCACGTATACCTTCCTTATTTAATCTCTGGAGAAGATATGCCTGAATGTCGGAAGGAGTTTAAAATTAATTCCTACTTGAATATCGCAATGGAAATGATCAAGAAAGCTAGCGACAACAATTATATGTGTAAGTAAAATAAAACAAAACAATTTTTCATCTGAACCCAATGGCCTCAAAAGAATTTCAAACTTCTTTCTGAAAATTATCTTGATACTCATCCATTGATATAAATTTTTGTATACAATAGGAGTTATTGACTCCGAAAATTTTTTGTTTATGTGTCATATCACCTGAAACTATAAATTACGAGTTGCTTCAGACTAGTACATTTAAAATTTAGATGCGGATTTATAAGAATTCTTCCAGATGAATTTTAACACAATAGTCTTTAATTTTATAATGTAATTGTAAAATAATTTTAAAAAATGAGGAATAAAACTGGTAATGAATTGAGCAATTTATACGGAAATCAATTTATTTTTACGTAATAAAATAGGGACTAAAAATCGATTCTGGTTGATGCCCAATATGCGTAAATTCCGAAAACGCATTTAGAAACTGATAAAGATAGCACTTAAACTCATTCCGCAATGCTAAGGAACTTATTTTCCGGTAAAAATATGTTTGTAAATGAATCCCTTTTCTTTACAGTATAGGGTGATACCCCTAAAAGTATTTGTTTTGAAGCTGGATCTTTATACCAGTAACCCTTCCCATTTTTGACTAGATAGTTTAATGTAGCGGTTAAAGTTCTTAAATTATTTGTATAGTATGGCATGACTTTACGAAATATCTCGATAAATCTATCTTGTACTGTAAATATTTCTTCAAATTTAGATGAGAGGAAATATGATTCAATGATAATGGTTCCTTCATTCCACCCTCCACATTTGAGTAAAATCGAAAATAAATCTTACTTAATTAATTACAATTATCGGAGTATATAAACTTCTGAGAAATATTATTGTTTATTCACATTTTGCAGTAAGATTAATTTCCAGGTCCAAAAGTGCAGTTAAAAGCATCAGACTGCGTAGAAGTATTGAGGAATGGTCATAAAGTCAGTGGAGTATACAGCGTGTTTCCGAAAAGTAGAGTTTTACATGGCAAAACTGTAGAAGTCTTCTGCGACATGGACACTGATGGTGGTGGATGGACTGTTAGTAAATATTTTCTAAATATTATATATTATAAATAGAAAAATAAATAAAAATTGAAGAGTACGAAATAAATATGAAGTATTTTTTTCTTGAATTCAACGTCTGTTAACAAGAGTAGTTATTGTTATTTTCGCATTTTCGCACATTTTATCTAATCCTTAATTATTAATTATTACAGCTCATTCAAAGAAGAGGAAATTTTTCGAGGGCTAAAGATTATTTCTTTCAAAATTGGAATGCTTACAAGAACGGATTCGGGGATTTAGAAAAGGATTTTTGGTTAGGTACTTATATGAATACTTTATTTTCTTCTGAATCAATCCTGTTTTCTTTAACGATATAAATCAAGAGTCATTACACCCACTTCTATAAAAAAAACTTCAAGTGTACCAAAAAAAATTATTTTTAGATAAATTTTAATTTTATTCCTCTTTTACCATTTTTTTTATTTCAGGTAATGATAATATATTTACCTTGAGTAACCAGGATTTGTTCTCCATACGCTTTGACCTGAAAGACGTTGAAGGCAATAAGCGCTACTCTCTATACGACACATTTTGGATTGATGACGAAGATCACAAATACACTATTCACATCAATGACTATAGTGGTGATGCAGGTAGTGGCAAAATTCTCATTTTACATTGGTGAATCAAATATTAACGAATCTAAAATAATAGACATCTTCCTCTAAAATAGTTATTATTTGAAACGGTATGTACAGAGGCTGTACGGAGATTTTTTGATCGATTTTAATGGACTGAAGAACAATTTTTTACATGAAGTTTTTGTGTTTTAAATGTTCTATTCGATAGCCCTATTGTTAACTATCTACACCTTAATTTGAATGATAATAATGTGTTTTGTAGTATCGACAGAGGTATTTTTTCCCATTCTTGTTCCACAGTTTTCCAAAGTCCTTGAATGGTTTTCGGTCGAAGTTTAAAATTCCATGGGTCAGACATCTGGAAATTAGCAGGATTATCAGTAAAGAACTTGATACCAGTTTCTTGTTCCATTTTTCCCAAGAATTTAATAGCGGATTTAGATGTGTGGCTGCTTGCTTTACCTTGATGCAGCTCTACTGACTGTCGGCACTGTGGGTAAAGTTATGGCATTTCTTTTTTGAATATTGGGGATAAAATATGGTCTTGATAGTATGTGGAATTTGAATTTTACATTTTTTTCCACTCACCTTACTTTCAATATTTTCCATTGTATGCAACCATAATTCCTTAGAAAAACTTTCTTTTGATTCTTTGAAGAACATTTTAAGATTTTATTCTTCTCTTTTATGATAATAAATTGTTCTTTTTTGTTGTAATCATTTGAATACACCCACGTGTCGTCTATTGTCATAACATTTTTACATCTTTCTCCAGCTGAATGCTTCTCATAGAATTATGCAGCGAGTTCTTTGTTCTGCAATATATCGTGTATATAGACGATGAACATTATAGTTTTTGGCCTTTTTAAGATTCAAATCACTGTTAATTGTTTTATTTACAGTTGAAACTGAACATATTAATGACTTTGCTATAGTTCTTTGACTTGGCGGATTCTCTTTTAAAATTAAAGATATTACCTTTCAAAAATATATTCTCAGAAATTCTTTTCTAATTTGGAAACGTATTTGGAAGTATTTTTGCACTTTTACGTTTTTCCCTTTCTCAATAATATTATTTATCGTCTTTAGATATCGAAAAACCATGACTTTTACAGCGTTTTTGAATAATTGAATAAGCATAATTCTTTTCGGAAAGAGCATAGCAATTCCATCCATTGCTTATTTAAAGCGCCATTTTGAAAGTAAACAAAACTCCGAGTTAACAGACGATAAGTTATACTTTAACTATTTAACTGCTGCGAAAATAAAATTCTTTCGCAGCATATAATTTTTTACAGCTCATCACAATCGTTCAAAAAATGCCCGAACAGCCTCAGTATTCGTTGGATTCTTCGTTACTTGTGATGTGTTTGTAATTTGGTACCACGACTGCAACAGAAGTAAGCAAAAGTTAGATTCAATTGTTTTGATACCTAAAGAATTTAGGTGTTATTTTGTATTGAAATTTATAACTATGTCTAAATAATATCTTGGAATAAAATGTCGTAATGTTTTATGCCTCCATAGGTTTCTCCTAAAAATGGGCCGTTCTGTTTTCTGGATATTTCGCTAGTACCTTGAGATCATAAATGTACAATTGATTGGTTTTCTCCTCTTATATTGAAATGTGTTCCTTAAAAGGGTACTTGTATTAAAAAAATATTTGTCAGATGTCTTGATGGTAGAGCATATAATGAGCACACGATATCAACACCTATCACTAAGTAGTCTTTGGTTGATTCACGCATGAAGAAATGAAGATTACTTATCACTCTTCGTAAGTTCCCGAGTATTTTTGTACAGGAGATCGCAAGTTTTTGTTATTCGTACATCATGTTAGTTTTTTACTATAATGCTTTCTCCCGGTAGAAGGCTCGATCTTGGATCAATTGATTTCTGAAAAGGTGTGGATCGCTTTAGGAGGCTTCCATGCTCAAAACTATAAATGGCAATAGCCGTGGATTTCTTCCCACTGACAGCTCGGGACCGGATGATAAATTTAGTAACAAAAAACGCGCTAAAGGCACCAATTATTGAACGGATTTGTTCATGTTTCCACCACTACAGTTTCTCACTCACACTAATGTAGTTTTAGTTCTCTTTAGAGAGTTAGTTCACTAGTATAATTGGTGTACTTTACTAGGTTAGTCCCAGCAGGTGATGCTGTTTTACCACTTTGATCTGCTTCTTCAATAACCACTTCAGTTAAAATCACAAACACGTTTATTTAACAGAGCACAACACGAACATAAGACATTTAAGAAAATTGAAATTAATAATATATCTTCTATGGGATTTACAAATCACACACAGGTGACACGCCTGTGTTTTTCTTACACCGAGCGATCTACCTCGCTCCTAAGACCTCCTCGCTCCTAAGACCTTATTGTCACTTCATTTCGGAAGTTGGCGAACGTTTTTATTATTGGCGGTCGCCAATTGTCTCCCTCCATTCTAAGCAGTCTTACATGTCCCTCCATAAGGAGCACATAGTTCTGCTTAGAGACTATTCTGCTATAAAAAAAATACTGTTAAATGTGTCCTAATAGAAGAAAGAGCCTGTTCGCTAGCCCAATTTTTAGTATTTAAAGATTCTAATACACTAAAATAATGTTAACAAAAATACTAATATAGCATATACACTGCTACAATTACTACAAAATGATACAATTTAACCTTTGCATTATGGAAATCTGGAAAGTGCATCTGCATTGCCATGCCTGCTTCCTTTCCGATAGGTTATTTTTAAACTATATCTTTGTAATGCCAAAGCCCATCGTGCTAGTTTAGCGCTATGTGGTAATCCCTGGGCAAGGTAGGAAAGAGGATTGTAATCAGACACAACTTCGATATTAGTTCCAATAATCCAGGTGTCAAATCTTTGAAGTGCGGCTAGGACGCTGTAAACTTCTCTCTCTATATTTGACCATCTAGTCTGGCATGGTGTAAGCTTCTTGCTGTAGAAAGCTATAGGATGCTCTTTTCCATCCTTATCAAACTGTGATAAACACGCGACTGCAGTAGCAGACGCATCAGTGTAAAGCTGAAAGGGTTTGTCGAACTGTGGCGTATACAAGGAAGGCATTTTAATTAAATGGCTCTTCAAATTTCGAAAGGCTTCCTCTTCAGGTTGGTTCCATGGAATGTCCTTGGGAACTCTCTTCTTTGTCAGGTTGGTTAATGGTAACACAATACTTGCAAAGTTTGGAATATAATCTCTGTAATAGCTTGCTATCCCCAACACTGTTCTCAATTCCTTCTTGTTGGTTGGTGCCGACAGTTTCTTCATAGCTTCTACCTTTTCTGGGTCTGGAGAATGTCTTCCTGACCCCACCACATGTCCTAAAAATTTCACTTCCGTTTTTCCAAAATTACACTTTTCTAGATTTACAGTGAGACCCACTTGACGCAATGTCTGGAAAACTCCACTGATATGTTTCAAATGGTCAGACCATGATCCTGAAAAAATGGCATCGTCAATATAGGACCTGCAATAATCTTAATGGGAGCTAACACTTTGTCCATTGATTTTTGAAAAGTGCTACCCGCGTTTTTCATACCAAAGGGCATAACCTTCCATTGATAGTGGCCGGAATGAGTTACGAAAGCAGTATAGTGTCTTTCTCACTCATAGGAATCTGCCAGTATCCTTTCGTAAGGTTGAGCACAGTGATTACTTGTGCTTCCCCTATTTGATATAAAAGTTCGTTAGCATGTCTCATTGGATATGCATCCGGAATAGTGAAACTGTTCGAAAGTCTGAAGTCTATACACAGACGTACACTACCATTCTTTTTAGCAACGCATACTGAAGGGTGAGCCCACTCACTATCACTTTGTTCAATAAGACCAAGTTCTAGAAGTTCTCGAATCTGACGATCTACTTCGTTTTGCAGAGTAATTGGAATTCGATACGGAGGAAGTCTTTTGGGTGAACAGTCATTTGTAACTTTAACAACATGTCCTTAGACTTTAGCTGTTCCAGGTTTAGTACTGAATACATCACAATATTTACAAAGCAAAGAGCTCAGTTCATGACGTTGTCTGGCATCTAAGGGGGTTGTCATTTCCCTGATGATGTGTTCTTCCACATTACTTTAATAGTAGTAACGCGCTCGGTAGTAGCAGCATGTAGTTGCCCAAAATCTTGGTCTTGATCAAAAACAAGCCCTATGTACTGAACACGTGTCACATATGGTCAAATTTTATTGAAGTGTAGTTCTCTTCTTGAACCATCATCAAGTTCAACAATGGCTGAATGTAGTCTACTAAGTTGGACCACAGTCGCTGGTCCAGACCAAGTATTCAATAGTTTGTGAGAAGATGTTGGTATCAAAATAAGAATCTTTGAGTCAAAATAAGAATCTTTGAGTCAAAATAAGAATCTTTGAAAACATATCAAGTCTCCTACTTGATATGTTTTCTCTCGGGATCTCAAATTATACCTATGGGCATAATTTTGCTGACTTAGTTGGGCATTCTCATTGGCAATTTTGTGAGCATTTTTGACTTTCTCTTGTAGCTTCGACATACTTTTCCACAGATTGTGAAACAGTAATTGGAACAACTTTCTCTCCCGTCCAAACTTCCTTCAGCAATGCGATTGGTCCCTTGGGTATTCGTCCATACACCAACTGATAAGGTGATATACCAGTGGTGTAATGAGGGACTTCTCTGTATGCAAACAGGAGATGTGGAAGATGCACATCCCATTCATTTCCATACTCCTGGATGTTTTTATTCATCATATCCTTTAGAGTTCTGTTCCACCTCTCCACTGCTCCCATACTCTCAGGATGCCCAGGCGTTGAAAATCTTGGAGATACTCCTATTAGATTCATAAAAGCACCAGTTAGTTTGGACGTAAAGTTCGTGCCCTGGTCAGTGCAAATCACTTTTGGAAATCCAGTACGAACGAAAATTTGCATCAACACGTCGCACGTAGTTTTGGCCTTTATATTTCTGGTTGGAATTGCTTCAGCCCATCGAGTGCATAAGTCAACCGCACAAATGATGTATTTATGTCCTCTTCTGGACGGGGGTTCTAACGGACCCAGACAGTCAACGCTCCAAACCTCAAACGGATTATCTGGTCTTGTAATTGGTTGGATCGGGATTCTATCTCGATAAGTTACAGTTCGTCTGACTTGACAAGGCTTGCAACTTCCGCAAAATTTTCTTACGTCAATTTTAATGGTCGGCCAGAAAAATGAATATTTTATTCGCTCTTTTTTCTTTTCCCCAAGATGTCCAGCTAACGGAATTTCATGGGCGGTTTTCAATACGAACTCCCATTTAATAGTTGGTAGCACTACTTGCTTGATTCTTTCTCCACACACACACTCAGTGTGTACCAATAGTCCATCATCCACGTCAAAGCCATTCCTACGATCTTCCGCGAACTTCCAAAGATTCGTCATTTTGCTGTACTTTTATAAACTCTGACCTATTTTCTATATAACCTTCCTTTTCTTCACTGGATGGGGTAAGATGCTTTATCTCGGAGGATTCTTCCTCATCATTCCTTGTAACTCCATTTAGACTGCACTTCAGTTCTGGTTTTTCATGTCCCACGTGAGGGGCAACTGGTTGGCATTGTTGGAAATTTTCGTTCAGTGCCTCAAACGCTGTAGGACATATCAGCATATCGCTCACTAATTTTTGGGATACTGCGCATATAACTGGAACTTCGCAATGTTGTGGATCGTTCACTTTCATGTTGAAAATCCCCAATGGTGCTGTTTCAGCTAAACCAAAAGCACATACGAGTTTAACAGTCCCTTCTCCTTCACTATCTTCAATGGGAATAAGGTCATGCCTGATGACTGAAATTTGCGCACCCGTATCTAAAATGCCATCGAAAACAGCAGAACCGCACTTTAGTTCTATTCTTTTCAGTTTATCGCACTTGACTGAACTTGCCTTGACCGGAGTCAATGTTGGCACTGTAATCCGAGCCGATAATACTTCTCTATCTTCTAAAGTTTCTCTGTAGTGACCAAATTACTACTAAAGTTATCAGCTCTGTTCCGTGGTCCTTGGTTGTTATTCTTAGGGCAAGCTCGTGCGAAATGCGTTGAATCCCCACATGTAAAACAAGCAGGCTTAGCTACTCTGGCACCTTTATCCTTTTGATAATATCCTTGATATTTTGTTTTGTCGAAGGGTTTGTCATTATCCCTATACTTAGTCGTGTTCACAAATCGCTGGTTTCTGCTATTTTCGAACTTTCCATTAAATTTAGATTTCTCTTCTTGCTGCATCTAGGAATATCCTTTGCTTTGTTGAGGGATGTCCTTTTCTTCAATCCGTCTCTCAAACTTTCATATTCACCAACCTTCTCTGCGACTTCTAGAGGGTCGATCATTTTATTCCATTTGTCTAAGAAATGCTCCTTCACTTCATTTGGAACTCTGCGTTTGAGTTGATCAGCCACCATTAATTTCTTTAACTGATGGAAGCTCTGCACTTCTAGCTCATTGACCCATTCAGTAAAATAGTTATTCAATGCATGAGTGTAACTTCTCAAGGACTCTTCTGATCTTTCTGATGTCGGAAAAATAATTGCCTCAATTTTTCGGGATTTAACTTATAGCGTTTCAACTACATTTTCTTAATGAAGTCATAGTTGTTTGCTTTCTCAGGAGGTTCTCGAGCTATGTTATTAGCTATTTCTGTTGGTAACAGTCCCAGCAAATAAGCTACCCATTCTAACTTGGGCACACCAGCCATCTCTGCACGACGCTCAAAATTTACTAGATATAATTGCATTTCATCTTTCTTTTCATCATATTTCGGGGTAATCTGCATTAGTTGCACTCTGGATTTTGTTTCATTCGAACGTTCAATGACTTCATCCAAAGGTGAATTACTACGTCTTATTTCCAGCCGTTTCATTTCAAGCTCGTGATCTCTTTCTTCTTTCTTGATTGGCTCATCTCGTTCTTCCTTTCGAATTCGTTCTTCTTCTTCTTTGGTTTCTCGCCGAAGTCGTTCTTCTTCTTCTCTTGTTTCTCGCCGAATTCGTTCTGCTTCTTCTTTTGTTTCTCGTTGAATTCGTTCTTCGATAATCCTGCCCAGAGAAGCCTTGGCATCATTTGCGCTGAAGTTTTCACTTTCAACAATTAACTTTTTAATTTCTATCACTTTATTCACAGCACTAACTCCTATACCCAGTTCAGTCGCCAGTTCAATCAAGTCCTCCTCCCTCCCTCTACCCAAGAACGACATGGTAAAAGAATTTCGGAAATAAATTCAAATTACTATTCAAATATACGATATGCGATTAACCATCCTAATTATTCTCTAAAATCGAAATATTCATAATACAAATATATAATTCAAACAATAATGAAATAAAATCAGTAATCATTTTAAAACTCAATACTTGTTTCGATTTGTAACAAAATAAATATATCTACCTATACTTTCGTTTTGGTTACACGTTGCAAACATATTTAGAATACACATTTAATTCTAAACTGGATTATACACTAATCAACACTCGTTTTAAAACAATTGAAATCAATTAATTAAAATTTACTGCGAAAAATTATTATTTTCTCTGATGTAACACAACAAACTTATCTACCTTACTTAACACAGGAAATAGAAAATTCTCTGAAAAGAAGGAAAAAAAAGGTTCATCTAACGCCAAAACGAAATTGGAACACTGCCAATTTTTATTTCTCATACAAAAGAGAAAAAGGTTTGTATGTAACACAATTTAATACCAGTTCCGCTTTCGTTTTACTGAATACCAATAAAATGAAAATATCTTCGTTCGCTAAATATATTAGTCACAACAATGCTATATTATCATTGATACGAACACAATTATTAATTGTATAAAACACAATTTAATAACTAAACACAATTCTACTTTTTGTTTTAATGAATACCAATAAAATCAAAATAACTTCTATCAGAACAAGTTTCCTTTTAAATGTATACGTTTCGTTTTACTATATTTTTCAAGTTTAATTATGTTAGAAAAACATTATTAAAACTATTTAGAGCAACTACTCTGTTCTTCATAAATACTATTTACTTTCATGTATGTCAATATCTTAACATTATAGACAATATTTGGAACTAGCGAATAATACAGGACACTTACCTTCTTTTTCGCTCGTTGACATCCGCGTACAAGATTATCCTACCGACTGCGCCACTACAATTTCTCACTCACACTAATGTAGTTTTAGTTCTCTTTAGAGAGTTAGTTCACTAGTATAATTGGTGTACTTCACTAGGTTAGTCCCAGCAGGTGATGTTGTTTTATCACTATGATTTGCTTCTTCAATAACCACTTCAGTTAAAATCACAAACACGTTTATTTAACAGAACACAACACGAACATAAGACATTTAAGAAAATTGAAATTAATAATATATCCTCTATGGGATTTACAAATCACACACAGGTGACACGCCTGTGTTTTTCTTACACCGAGCGATCTACCTCGCTCCTAAGACCTCCTGGGTACTCTGTACTTATCGTCACTTCCTTTCGGAAGTTGGCGAACGTTTTTATTATTGGTGGTCGCCAATTGTCTCTCTCCATTCTAAGCAGTCATACACCACCTGTCTTCTAATTTAATTATCGTGTGGCTCCATAGAGAAGGCAGCAAACTCAAGTGCTTTTGAACGAGTCTATTACTTAAATTAGAGGACTATGTAGTAGTAACTAGCAAACAAATCGCTTCCACAGTTGGATTCTATCTCTAATTCCATCTTTCGGTGCCAAAAGGGACAGCGCGATAACGGTTAGCTGGAGGTAAATCAGCCACGCTGACTGCCATTGATGCTTTTGAATATGGGAGGTTTCTAAAAAGGTTTCACACTTTTTCAAAAATCGACTGACCTAAGGTCGACCACCATTTCTTCGTAGCCTTACCATGATGGGTAGCAAAACCACGTGAATCAAATGCCTTTTCCTGGGAGCCGGACAGAAATTTGACGGCTAAAGCAAAGACTTGATCAAAAAGGTGTATATTCCTATAACATAAGAGTGGGGGCCTAGAAATACCAGAGTAGTAATACAGGATATGGCGTACAAAGGCACACGTTTTTATTCAACTTAAAGTTATATTAATATGAGTGAAATATTTTTTAATTAAATAATCACTATGCAAATGGTTTTCTTTCAGGTGACTCAATGAAAAACCACGATAATCAAAGCTTTTCAACTAAAGATGAAGACAATGACAATTCAGCAACCAGCAGCTGTGCTCAATCTTACAAAGGTGGTTGGTGGTACAACTCTTGCCATGCAGCAAACCTGAATGGTCTGTACCTGCGAGGAAAGCACGATAGTTATGCTGATGGCGTCATCTGGCATAGCTGGAAAGGTCACCATGAATCTATGGACACCACAGAAATTAAAATAAGACCTAAGGGTTTCAGAAAACTAACTCTATCTACAAATATTGTAACCCCAGAATAAACGTACTTTAATATAACTTTTCTTAACATATCATGTAAATATAAAGAAATAAATGGAACTTATATGTATTTCCACGTTCAGTGAAGAAAATTGAACTGTATCTCAAAATTATTTAGCAAAGTACATGGGGCTGCAAGTAAGGCTTCAACATTCGTTGAAGTAAACACTGCCACTGCTTGCACAATGAAAACCGAAATGTTTTGTATAAGGTAAAGTCACGTAATTTGCTCTAAAATGCTGCCAAACATAGGGAAAGGTTTTTAAGGAATCTAAAGTCAAATTACGGCAAAATTAACTAATATTTGTCTGTCAATACACAATAGAGCAAGCATTAATTTTTTTAACTGTAATAAAAAGTAAAGCAGATAGTCTTCGATTTGATTTAAAGGTTATCTTATATGGTACACTTAATGAATTTGACACAATGAAACACAATTTTTTTCAAATGTAGACTGAATTATTGTTTAAATACAGATAAATAACAACCTATTCCGTTTTATATTTACTTTCATGTTCAACATGACTCTTGATTAAAATTCTTTTATACTTTTTGAGAAGTTCGGATATATTTATGCACACTTTTGTTGTATCGTGGTATTACTGCAAGTATTGGCTGAAAGTTAGTACAGTTGTGATTTCTTGACAACAATCGACTGAGAAATGATGGACTGACTGTGGAAACATCAGAGAAGGAAGATAAACACTTGCTAAGTATGGTGGTGACGAATCGTACTGATACTTTCAAAACGTTATACAAATAATAGAGGATAGTGACACATCGGATTATGTATGCCAGTAGTGTTAATCGACGATTGCTGCAGCTTTGTGATTACTGTGTGTTACTGTGATTTCTGCAATCCTTTACCATAGACGTCAAAGGCTACAATAGTACCATGGTCGAAGACACTGGAACTCTGAAGTGAAACGAATGATGATTTCTGGCGAGTCAAGGTACAATCTCGTGGCCTATGAAGGCTGGATCCTTGTTTGCAGATTCAGTTGGTCTCTGGAAGGAGGAATTTGTAGTCGTTCCCTCTACTCCAGTAGTTAGGGATGCTATTTTATTTCATTTACAATCTCGCTCGATATGAATCGAAGAAGCTAAGAATAGTCAGAGGTACATCACGCAGTTCTTGGAAGGAGAAGTCCCACTCCTCATACAGAAACTAGTTAAAGCTATCTTTCAACAGGACATTGCTCCATGTCAACTGTCAACCGAATTGTTCAGCGTTTCTTCTGTGACAACAAGAAAACCTTTTCCTTTGGCCTTCCTGGTAACCTGATTCCTCCCCCATTGAACACGTGTGAGATATGATTGATCGAAAATTGATCCGTATGTCACATCTGCAATCACAGCTGAAGAATTGTGATTGCATTTTGAATCTGTGTGGAATGTCATTTTACAGACAGTCATTCTGAATTTAATTTTTGTCGTTCAATGTCACGCCGCACAGTAGTGGGGGAGAAATATCAAATTTTTGGTTTTAAAAAACAAGATTTCTACTAGAATGTAAAAGCCCAAGTTTACATCAGTTTTATCATTTTTTATATGGAACAAAGTGTATTTATCATCAGTGTAGGATATTTGGGTTTATTGGCTATCAAATATAGTAATTCGTGCAAAACTAGGATACACCAAGAAAGACAAGAGATATCACAACAAAATTTATTTTGTAGATAACATGTTGACCAAGTATCAAATGATTAAATTTATAGACTTCTGTGAAGTGTAGTTCCTGCCAAAATCAGTAATCAGAGTAGCCGCCATTGTTGGAGATCACCGCTGCCACACGCCTCGGCATTGATTCAAAGAGACTTTGGATGTGTTCTTGGGGTACAGCAGACCAAGCAGCTTCCACACGTTGCCAAAGTTGATCTGGTGTGGCAGCTGGGGATGTATTCTGGGTCAATCGTTGAGCAACCATGGACCACATGTTTTCTATCGGCGAAAGATCCGGAGAGCGAGCTGGCCAGGGAAGCAATTCAATCTGGCGATTGACGAAGAACCCTTGGACAATGCGTGCCACGTGTGGTCGCGCATTATCCTGTTGAAATATGGCTGTGGGCAAGCCCTGAAGGTAAGGAAGGACAACTGGCTCCAACACCTCGGAGATGTAGCGCTGGCTGTTTAAAGTACCGGCAATGCGTACTAGAGGAGTGCGAGAGTGATATCCAATACCGCCCCATACCATAATACCCGGTGCAGGACCAGTGTGGCGGTGCATAACGCAGCTGTTCAGCATCCTCTCTCCACGGTGTCTCCAGACTCGAATCCGACCATCGTGGTGTTGCAGACAGAAGCGTGACTCGTCAGTAAAGACAATTTCATTCCATTCTGCCGTCCACATCCTTCTTTCATCGCACCATTGGCGGCGGAAACGTCTGTGGTTCTGCGTCAAGGGTAGACGAAGCTGTTGGGTTTCATCGATTGATCACGTTGGCGTGGTGTGGAAGTTTGGAGAGTGGGGTGCCAGCTCAGGTGTTGCCTCGTCATCTGACCGTGGTTCAAAATTACGTGGTGTTGTCCTCGGATCTTTCCCTCTGGGATTGATCCCGGACCGTCACCAATAGCCCGTTGTGTTGCTCCAGTGTGACGTTAATTGAAAATACCAAAAATACCAAATATCATCGATTGAAGACAGAGTTTTATATATTAAAAATAAATTTTATTACGTAGCCAAGTCTTATGGTTTAAAAACATACTTTTAGAAAACAAGAAGTCTGATCAGATCATGATCCCCAATTTCTTCACTTTTATACATTCAAAGATTTACATTCTTCAAATTTATGTGCCCCACACGGCACTATAAATGGAGGTTTGAGACCGATTCCAACATACGGCCCCATCGGTTGTAAAACCTCAGCAGATGTATATTCAACATATATATATAAATCTAACAAAATATTTTTCTAATAATATTTTTAAATTTATTTAACAATAAAGGCTTTGTTAAAAAGTCAGCCAAATTATTTTCCGATGAAATATAATTTACGTTGAATAGTTCATCTTTTATTAATTTACGAATAAATTTGTATTTGATATCAATATGTTTAGTCTTTAAATTTTCCTGACTATTTTTTGAAAAATAGATAGCAGATTGATTATCACAATATACTTGGGGTCTTATGTAATCACACAAACTTAATTCATTTATAATTCTACTAAACCAAATAACTTCTTTAGTGCAATCGGTTAGTGCAATAAATTCAGATTCCATTGAGCTAAGAGCTATGCACTTTTGTTTAGAAGATTTCCATGATATTGGGATGTTACCAAAATAAATTAAATAGCCACTGCTTGAATGTCTGTTTGTGAGACCACATCCCCAATTTGCATCAGAAAAAGCAATCAAATTTGAACTTTTTACATTGGAAAGATTAATTTTAAAATCCTTTGTAAGAAAAACATAGTTCATAATATCAACAACGTAAGACCAGTGTTTGTAAGTATAACCATTACAAAACTGAGACATTATATTAACAGCAAATGCAATATCTGGTCTGGATCTATCTGACAAAAACGATAAACATCCTATTAAGGAACGATAGGGAAATTTCCTCATTAAATCATTTTCAATTATTTCTTCCTCCTTAACCTTATCAGGTAAGTTACAACCAATTTTAAAAGGTAAATTCACAAAACTTTTAGGAAGATCTTTGAATTTTGACATTAATTTTTCAATGTAGGTAATTTGATGTAAATAAATCGAATTTTCAATCTCTTGAAAGTTTACGCCTAACAAATATTTAGTTTTACCTAGGACTGTAAGATCCAATTTTTTGTCCAATAATTCGATTACGTCATTTATCAAATGTTCCCTTTTTGAAAACAAAACCATATCATCTACATAAACAATTAAAATTACATCTTTAAATTTGTAGACACAATTACACCAATTTAACTGAGAAAATCCTAATTTAGTTAAAATACCGTCTAATTCCAAATTCCATTCTCTACCACTTTGATGCAGACCATATATAGCCTTTTCCAATAGACATACTTTGTTTTCGGATCCTTTCAGCACAAATCCTTTTGGCTGTTTCATGTATCCTTAAGGTGTCCATATAAATATGCACTTTTCACGTCAACTTGACAGTGATACCAACCCAACATAGAAATCAATAGTACAAACAATAATTTAACAATAGAAAAATTCACAACTGGTGAAAAAATATCTTTAAAATCAATGCCGGGTTTTTGCTTAAAACCTTGAGCAACAAGACGAGCTTTATACCTTTTAGGTATATTGTTTTCGTCCATTTTTAAGCTGTACACCCACTTACTTCCAATTATGGTTGTATTTGGGGGGGGTGTCCACTAATTTCCATACTTGCCTATCCTTCATTATCTGAATTTCTTCATTCATGGCAGTATTCCATTTAATTTTATCCTTACTTGCTTGCGTTTCTTCATAACTTTTGGGGATTTCGACATTGTAACACTGATCATACATGTCGTACATCTGTTGGTCTAAAAAATTAGATTCATCACTAGAAGTAGATGGCACATTAGAAATATCCACATTAGGATGTTCAGTTTCTGGCTTAAAATTGAAATTTACAGGATCAAACCTAATCTTATTTTTAGTACAGTACTTTTTAATATCATTTAAAGATCTCATTCTCAAATTTTCAGGAGAATAATAGTATACATCTATCCTATTGCTTTTATTTCTAGGTTTTTCGATTCTTCGCCAATTTGAAATGTTAAGACTTTTTAAGTCCTCAGTTTTAACTAAATCTTTAGAATCTAAAACTTGAGTTTCACTTTCCGATTTTACTTTTATATTTTCATTTGATTGATAAATAGGAATATTAGAATTAAGATCGAAAGAAACGTACTCAAAGTTTTTACCAAATAGTACATCAACAGCTTTCTTACTTTCGTCGATATGAACATGGACTGTTTCAACTATTCTCTTCTCGTTTGGGATATATATTCTGTAACCTTTAGTTTTCAAACCATATCCTGTCAAAATACCAAGTTTTGCTCTGGGTTGTAATTTATTTCTCTGTATTTTAGGAATATGAACATATGCCAAAGAGCCAAAAATTCTAAAATGTTTTACTGATGGTTTGAAACCAGTCCATATTTCGTTAGGAGATATACCCTCAGTTAATTTGTGTTCGCATCTATTTTTAGTGTGAATAAATGCTAAAAGTGCTTCTGACCAAAATTGTGGTTGTAAACCACTGTCCTGAAGCATAGCTCTGACACAATCCATGGCTGTTCTATTGAACCTTTCTGCAACGCCATTTTGTTCAGGGTATAAGTTGAAGTTCTTTCGATTTTTATTCCTAGATCATTTAAAAACTTTTTAAATTCTTTGTGACAAAATTCTAAACCATTGTCAGTTCAGACACATTTTAACTTAACATTTAGCTGTCTTTCAGCTTTAACCAAGTATTTTTTAAAGTAATCAAAAACTTCATTCTTATTTCGAATAATATAAACAGTTACTTTACGTGAAAAATCATCAATAATAGATAAAAAGTATTTGTTTCCACCTAGAGAGTTAACTGGAGCAGGACCCCACAAATCCATATGGATCCTTTCCAAAACATTTTTAGTTTTCCTTTCGTACATATAGTTTCTTTTTAAGGATATTCTAGTGGATTTAGCAATAGCACAAATCTTACAATTTTTATCTATATTCTTACAATTAAGTTTTTCAATTCCTTTTACACAATTAATTTTACTCATATTTTCAATTAAGGGCATGTTAACATGACAAAACCTACGGTGGGCTTTTTCTAGATCTAAACCAGTTACATATGTATAATTTTTAATCTTGGGATAACCTTTCAAGATATACAATTTTCCAATTCTGGGAACAGTAAACAAATATTTATTATAACTATTATAAATAATCATTTTGTTATTTCCCCATTTAATTTGGTTTCCCACAAGGTCAATACGAGCACCACTAATTAAATTTCTTCTCATATTAGGCGAGTATAACACATCTTTTAAAGTTATATCATAATTTCTGTTTCTATCTAAAACTGTAAATTGAATATCACCCATACCTAATACTTCCGAGGTGCTGTCCTTGTCTCCGACTAGGATCTTCTGTGGTGGTAGTTTTCTGAATGTCGTAAACATATCACGTTCTTTGCAGAAGTGAGCAGTTGCAGCAGAATCAATGAGAAATTCCCTCGGTCTTTCATTTGGAAAATTTGAAACTGCATAGGCACGTTGAAGATCAGTTTTTGGATTGTCCTCCATATAAAATAATTCACCACCAGGTTTCTGCCGATTGCTTTTCTTGAAGCACTTCGATTCGTAATGTCCCGACTTTTTGCAGTAGTTACAGAATGGTCGCGGCCCCATACGACAAACTGTCGACTTTCTTGGGCTTGAAGGAATTAATTCAGGGTCCAGTACGCATCTGCTGTGATCAGGAGTAGACGCCCGTGTCTCCTTGTATTTAGATGACTTGTTTCTTGTAGCATAAGCAAAGGCCACGATACTTAATTTTGTGTCTTCGTCCTTCCGCTTCAGGTCGATCCGGCTGGATTCTGTTATTAAATGTTTAGACAAATTGTCTAGCGTGAACTCGTTGTCATCCATCCTGTATAGCAATTGTACCAGATTATCGTATTCGTGAGGCAAATGTCTTATTAGTTGAAAGCAAACTAAAAGGTCTGGGATTTCGAATCCACATTCTTTTATCTGTAATAGCTTCTCATGCACTCGTTTGCAGAAGAGTCCAATGGATTCGTCCTCCGGCTGATAGCGGATTGAAAAGAACTCGTCCACAAGGCCTGCCAATCGTGCTCTAGATGCTGGTTCAAAGTTGGTCTTTAATATATCCCAGGCTTCCTTACCGTCCTCAGTAGATGAAATTAGGACTTGATATTTTCTGTCTATACCCTGGTAGATAGTTGTGTATGTCCTCTGCTTCCTATAACGATAGTTTCTTTTTCTTGTTCTGGAGCATCTTCCAATAATAGAGGTTCTGTTTTAGTGATAAATTCCCAGCAGTTCCGGTCGATTAGTAATACCTTCATGTCCGTCTTCCACGTGGCATAGTTGAAATCCGATAACTTCGGGAAGGAAAACATGGACATTTCTTGAATACTCATCATACTGGATACCGGTAGTGGCAGAATTCAGGTTCAGCTTAAGGTCTGAGGCCCATAACCAATTGTTGGGTTTCATCGATTGAAGACAGAGTTTTATATATTAAAAATAAATTTTATTACGTAGCCAAGTCTTATGGTTTAAAAACATACTTTTAGAAAACAAGTCTGATCAGATCATGATCCCCAATTTCTTCACTTTTATACATTCAAAGATTTACATTCTTCAAATTTATGTGCCCCACACGGCACTATAAATGGAGGTTTGAGACCGATTCCAACAGAAGCAATGGACGTCTTGCGGACAGACCACTCTGCTGTAAACGGCGTCGAATGGTACGCGCAGACACTGGATGATGCGGTACAGACTGAATGTGCTGTGCTATGGTTCGTGATGTGGCTGAGCGATCCGTCACTGCCATACGCACAATATGCCTGTCATCACGTGAAGTGGTGCACTGAGGTGGATGCGATCGAACAATTTCTTCAATCGTCGGTCCGTTGTACCCTCCTGCATCCAACGATCACATATCCGCATTACAGTTGTTTGGTTTCGTCCAACACGACTACCGATTTCCCTGAAAGATAATCCACAATCTCGGTAGGCTACTATTCTTCCTCTGTCGAACTCGGATACTTGATAAAAAGATGATCGCTGTTTTCTACGAGGCATAATTGATCGTTTTTTTGAAAAAACCACAAGAAAAACACAATTGCCGTACTTGAAATCGTCGAAATCCCCAAGCCTTAAATAGCGCTTTGAAGTGGCGCCACAGGCGCGCGTGATGTGCGTCTGCGCTGAAATTCTAATCATTTGCATATCTCACCTCCGCTAATGCATGTTGTAAATTTCATATTATTTGCATGCTTCCTTCAGGGTGTTGCATTTACGTTGGCCAGCAGTGTAGTTACAACTGCTAAAGGCGGACCTACAAATCACTGATTTTAGAATGTTCCTTTTGACTTACTTATAATTTCAATTATTGTATTACTTATTACTTATAATTTCATAATGTTCCTTTTGACAGTTTATAATTGCAATCATTTATACATTGCACCAGATGTCATCTCTCAAATGAATTTAATTTTTGAAACTCATGTCTTTGTTATCGTTTTTTCAATGAACAGCAGTGTATTTTAATGGAAGTGTATTCAGAACTTTTTAGACTATTAAATTTCATTCCTTTTCTCAACAGTTTTCAATGTATTCAATTTAATAATCGTTATTTATTCATTATTTGCAAAAAGAAGCGACGAACTTCTAGTAGGAAAATGCTGAAATTTGGTAGTCTGTAAGAAGTGTTGGACTGAGTTCCCTTTAGTTGATCAGTCGACTTCTTTTGTTTTCCCTCATCTTAAATCCAAAATAATTCCCTTCAGTCTTTTGAATGGTTGAGTTTAATGTCGCAAGGCCCACATAGGTTCAAGCCAATCTTTTAGAATGAGAGTACTCACGGATTTCTAAAAAGTATAGGAGGCAACCCGCCCTCTAAAGAAGCCTTTGTTTATATTGGGATAGTTTATGCAATTTTAAGAGCAGTTTATTTAATCAAAAATCGTATTCCCTTTTTAAATTCTAGATTTAAATTGCTGACTATAAAGTTCGCTGAATTTTCTCTCTAACCTTTTTTTTTAAACATATTAACAAATATTCTTTTTCTCTTAAAATATTGTTTTACTTATTCTTTTAGAGAAATATTAAAATCTACAATTTTCGAATAATTTCTCCAATAATTATGTGTAATGAAACATTATTAAACAAACTAAACAACAAAATGCAACTAGTCAATTTAAGATCCTGAACGATCAAGCATTTATTCAGAAATATCATTAGAGTTTGTTTTAATCTTTTTCTCAGATGTTTAAGTTGAATTGTTAAGTGCTGATTGACTTCTTAGTTTACTAATTTTGTCGACAAATTAAACAACAAAGAATTGTAAATTTTTCAAAAGTCCTAGTTCGGAACTTTCATAACACTAATATTCTTTCAGTATAGGTAAAAGATGCATTTTAAATTTGTTTTACTCTAACCTGCATGCAGATTCCATTTGAATCCTTTCTGGGGTAGTTGTTGCCTTTGATGAAAAGGAATTACAATTCATTGAAAAAATAAATATTTATTAAATTTAAACCAGATTAGAGAGCGAAATAAAATTAAAACAATAAAAGTCCATGGCAAAAAAGATATTAAGAGATATTATAAAGATATTACTTCAAGATTCTTTTTGTCTTTTTCTCGCGGGGCCATCGTGAATCAGTGGGTATGCCCACTGAGCTAGCAAACTTGAAGTTGTAGGCGGAGCAGGTTTTATTCCTGTTAGGTGCATTTCTCTCTGGATGTAAATCTCTCTTCTGTATCAGTAAAATTTTCATTGTGTGTGTCAGTCTATTTCTTGATATTGCATGTCTTGTGTCTGGCGCAGCATGGCCAAATATGGCCCTTGTGCCATAAAACCCCAAAACCGATCAATCAAATCTTTTTATATCGCATGGTTTCCAATACTTACAACTATAAATTGAACTAAATTTAAAAATGCGAAATATTTCTGAGCGGAAAAATCTGAAAACAACACCACTGCACGTGGTTAACGAACACGAGTTTTCGTTTTGTTGAGCACGCGATCCATTTAAAAGCACGTTTTTCAATTCAGAGATTTAATTTTCAGTGGAAAATACGTACCTGTTTAGAGTGAGAGTGATGGTGTTAATTGACTACTGAGTGCAGCTTTGAATAAAACTAAGTAGTTTTAACGTGTACTTTGAATTAAACTAAGTAGTTTAACGTGTTTTAACTAAGTAAGTAAAACCACGTGTGCCAAACCAAGAACTTTGAGAAAAGTTGTCAAAATGTAGGCATGCAGTCCATAAAATGAACGAACGTCTTTAACAATATTAGACAAGAAAACTACTAATTTCTACCTTGCTCTGTGCGGGGCTGCTGAAGTTTGATTGGAAGAGTAGCGGAATAGCCACTGGAGGTTTGCAAGTTTGAAACTCGGTCCAACCAAAGACCGTCGTGTACGTGAAGGCTGGTGCAATTTAAATCTGCCGTGGATTAAAATGTCCTTCCGTTGGCGTGGTGTCGAAATTTGGTGAGTGGAGTGGCAGCTTAAGTGTGACCTCGTCGTCTGACCGTGGCTCAAATTTAGTGTCCTCGAATCTTACTCTTCGCGATTGATCAGGGACCGTCGAAATAGTCCGTTGTGTTGCTCCAGTGCTACGTTGATTAAACTACCTACCTGCTCTAGGGCTAAATTAAATGTTTCATTCCCTTTGTATCATCTGTCTTAAATATTCGGAAATTATTCTTGTTTTGCAAAGAAAGCAAAAGGTTCAAAATAAAGTATTAGAATTTAAATACCGAACAAATAATGTTTGGTAATTAAGTAATTGATCTTTCTAATTGCTTTAAAGTGAAGTAATACTCCGACTTACGTGAACTCGGAGTTAGGGGTTCTTGATTTTTTTGTTTGGCAACACTGCCGCACGCTATCTTCAGAGGTTCTCTTGATGTGATACGCATTGGACGCGTTTCGAGCGAACTCTACGTGCACGATTACGATTCTACGATCGACGAAAGTTAAGATAATTTTTGTTATACGTTTTCTAAACCCTTAAAAACTACGTCTTCCAAACGAAATAAATCTGATTCTCCTGCAATGTGGAAGTTCTCTTGCAATGTGAAAAGTGCGTTTTTGCCTCCAAACACAACCAGTTTGCTTCAACCAATGGACCAGGGAGTCATCAAAACATTCAAGGCTTACTACACGAGGCGTTTTTTTGAACATCTGAATGAAGCTATGATGCAAAACAGTGAAATATCTGTTAAAGACTTTTGGAAACAATTCAATGTTTCAGATACCGCAAGAATTATTGGAAAATCTTGGGATAAAATTTCCAAAAAACATTGAATGGTGCCTGGAAGAAACTTTGTCCATTTTTTATTCAAAAACGAGACGGAAACAACGCAAGAAACTGATCATGTCGCTCATGTGATAAAAGAAGTTGTTAATCTTGGCAGGCAATTAGATTTGTAAGTCAATGGTGATGATGTCTACGAGCTGTTGGATTCACATAGTCAGGAGCTGACAATTGATGAACTCATAGAGATGCGTGAGCAAAACGTCACTGAACTATCCGACACTTCAGACCCAGTTCCACCAGAAAAGGACATGTCAAATGCAAGCTTGACAGAAGGTCTCAGCTCAATTGAAAAGGGCTTAAAAATTTTAGAAAACATAGACTCCAACGAAAAGCGCGCTATAGCTACAAGCAAAGAATAAAAAATTATTAGCTTGCTATTAAGAAATTCTGATTGAAAAAAGAAGGTATTATGTCGTCAGACGAATTTGTTAGATTTTATGAAGCCATCGACATCGAACTAACTTTTTTACGTAACTCATTTATTTTTTTCAATATTTTGTATTAATATGTATAAAGAACTGCAATTTCATTAAATATTTTTCTTCTAAACAAGTGTTTTTGTTAATCCTTGGTCCCAATTGAAAAAATTTATATGTATTTACATGCAAAGTTGTACTCCGACTTACTCGAATTTGACTTAAGCGATTTTCGTCGGACCCACCTATCGCGTAACAAAACTTCGGGGTATTACTGTACTGCTTAAATAATCCAAGTACTCGTAATGCTCAACTTACATTCCATCTTGTCCAAACTGCCAAATTAAGGATGATTTATGCATGGGTGTTCAGTTGTTTTAGTTTAAAACTTTCCTAAAAATGTAAGCAAATGAAATTTTAAAAAATGTATTCTCTCCATTCCATGAAATATATTCCATGAAATATTCGATATTTTATGAAATTATATCAAATACATTATGTGATGTTTGTACAAACATAAACAAGACATAAAACGGGAAGACAGACAGACTGAAGCGCACAAAGAAGTTCAGTAACCAAATGGTTGCGAGTACTCACAGCATGCCAAGTTTCATGAAAACACACCAAGCCACTTGGACCTAGTGCGGGCACACAAACATATAGACAAACACCAAACTCTGAAAACCCTGATTTTGCATTGGAATGACCCAAAACGGATAAATAACTTGAAATCGGTTGAAAATATTCAATGTACATTTTTTATTCATATAGATTATTCTTGGCCGGTCAGGCTAAGAAGCTTTCCACATGTGTGAAAATTCTGTTGCTAATCCCATAAGAAAAGAGAGACCGATAAAACCAGTACGAGATTCAGAGAAAAGAAGACAATTGCGATAAGATTCGTTTAAGTCATCTTTATCACCACTCGTGTAAGTTAACTAAAAGGACTCGTTCAAAATCACGCGACTCAAGTGGCGGGAATTCCCCGAAGGGCATGCTCTTCACTGATGAGAGACGATTAGTGATTAGATAGAATTCTCGCTTCCTTATATTTTTTATAATCATATGTTTGGCGCAGCTTGTCCGTTTTCGGACCTTGCGCCATAACAACCAAAATGATGGACTTTCTGATAATGGCGAATAACAGAAATAGTCTGCTCCAAAGCAGACTATTTCTGGTACGACATTTATTTATTCACGAAGGCACGACATTTATTCATTCTACTGATTGACGATAAATCGAAAGATTACCTCGTTCCGACAACGAATAGATTATTACTTGAGAAATTTTAATTTAAAAGAGAACAAATTAATGCAGATGAAATGGATGCTAGGTAAGTGCTTATGCTGATCAAAATTTTTAACGTTTAAACACTTTTAAGGTCACTGCTCAAAAATAATCTTAAGGGAAAGAAAATGTTGTGAGTGAAGACCCTATCACCTGATATGAATGAATTTTGACCTTCCAAAAATTTAGTAATTTAAGTTTTTTTAAATGGGATTTGACCTATTTATGTTACACTAGTCGATTCGAGCTCTCTTTAATGACACAATATAACAAATAAGAGAATATTTATTTAACTTAGGAGAATCTTAATATATTTAGAAAATTTACATATATAGAATATTTATCGATGTAGAATATTTATCTATTTAGAATATATTTATATACCTGAATTTATATACACAACATTTTTCATGGATTTTGGATAATTGATGTCCCATATTACCTGAAAGGTATGTATGTAGGTAGGTAGATATTTGAAACAACGTCCCACTTGAGGAACACA
This sequence comes from Meta bourneti, assembly GCA_933210815.1. Classification (NCBI taxonomy): domain Eukaryota; kingdom Metazoa; phylum Arthropoda; class Arachnida; order Araneae; family Tetragnathidae; genus Meta; species Meta bourneti. Next base: position 32,985,091 of record OW119926.1, read on the forward strand.
ACGGGCAATTCGAGACAGTCCGAAATCAATATATTTTCCGAAAAGGAAAGGACTCCACATGAAATTATGGCATTCTTCTTTTTTTTATGTTCAGATTCAATATTTGTATGACAACTAGAAAGAATTAGAAATACATCGGTAACTGAAATGCTACGAAGACACCAATCATCTAAATATATATCTACTTTCTAATCCGGGTAAAAACAATGCTATGCTCATAATACCCTTTTCGTGTTAATTCAAATTAGGAAAAACACATTTATGCGATGGAAGTAATGCACAAAATCAGCCTGGTTCAAAATCAAAATTTACTGGTTTCCATAAATTAAAGATAAAACAATTTAACTCTTTCTTCAAAAAATAAATCGATTTGCATAAACTTTGGATGTGTGACAAAAAGTAATGCTCAAAATATGATTTGTAAATTTGTGACATCGTCTTATCACGTCATTAGAGAGTAATAAGTGGCCTGGTCTGTACGCTATACGAACCTAGCAATTAGTTCACGCAACCGAAGAGAACGGTTCAGTTGGCGGAACATACATGTCAGCTGGAGTGGAGCCAGTCAGCCAGTGGAGTCTGAACTCTTCACTGAGGAATCCAGATACAGTTTGCAGAGGGATTTCTCACGTATTTTCATTGGGTGAGTATTGAGGTTATTCCAGTAACATCACTGGACGATATCCTTATGGTAGAGACCGTGAGTGTGTTTGGGATTGCATCTATGGGGCCGCACAGACCTCTATGTGCTGCGAAGGTGTTATCTCAATTCCCCAAGATATAGAAAAGATATCATTGATCAAATTATATAGCTTTATAACTTGCAATATTTGATTCGTTTATTCCACAAGATGAAAATGCTCGTTGTAGAGTAACAGTTGTAGTAAATATAGAAACTATGAGAAATTTAAAACAATGTTGAAAAATTATTTTTTGTACTCTCAAATGATTTTTGTACTTTTCGTTGGTCGAAATAGGCATATAGACATTACTCATGTCAATTGGTATTTTTTGTAGAAAATAAGTAATTCTCATTAAAATCTAACTCATAAATAATATATCTACAATACAATTTTTAATACACTGGAACATAAATAAAAACAAATGAAATTCCGATCATTGAAATATGCAGAACTTTGAAAACAAAACGTATGAGCAAGCGTGACGAATTTCGGCTTCCTTAATATATTCAGAAACAGAACAATTCGATAAAAGACTTTTGAACAATATTGATAGACAGTAATGATCAATTTACAAAAGAACAGATATCTATAATACTTAGAAATGTTCCAATATGACGTTTTGCTGTATTAACTCAGATACCCTAAAAGTAGAATTCTAAATCAAATTTATAAAATAAAATATTAATTCTGGAAATGTCGGATACCGAGTAGCAAAATTACCCTTTTGTGATTAATGAGTTTTTCGCTTGGGCATTCGTGTTAAATAAATTTATTTCATTACAAAATGTATATTATGAAAATTAAATATTTCAAATATCCTTACATCATCAAAGTAATATTAATAAATTATTCATATTTTGAAAAAGGATAAAAACAGTTCTAGCAAAAGTATTAGAATTTAAATTCTTTAAATATAATTTTTTTTAAATGTTCTCTCCCTGCTGTATTTATATAGATAGAAATACATTCGTGTAGACTTAATATTTTCGGTTAAAACGAGCTTATATTCATTCTGGTTATTTTCGATGGAACGTTAAAAAATGTATTCGAACTTAATTTTAAGATTGTTTCACTAATTATATCTGTAGTTTTTGTATTACCCTAATGTGTTCTTACAAATTTTAGCCTATAAGATTTGTGAATGTGCATTTTAATTCTTAGCAACAAATATAGAGTCATCATTAACTTGACTTGCAAATTCTAGAGTTTTTTCATAGAGATAAATATGTTTAATGATATATGTTATTGATTTGTGATTTTTGTTAGGAGATCAGTTCTGTGTCTTGTTCTGCACTTATATCTGCCTTATTTGATCTCTGGAGTAAATGTACCAGATTGTCAGAAGGAAATTAAAAATCATTCTTACTTGGATATCGCAATAGAAATGATTGAGAAAGCTAGAAACACCAATTATATATGTAAGTAATAGGAAAAACATTTCCTATGTATCCATGACCTCATAGAAATTTCAAAATTCATTTTCAAATATGCTTTGACCATCATTTGCTGATATAAATTTTTGAATAGCATAAGAATTAGGTACTCCGAAGAATTTGTGTTTCATTTTTGTATTCATATGTGGATACTGAAAACATTGGAAACTTTTTTCCATTATAAAACAATGTGTCGGTAAATGAATTCCATTTCTTTACAATAAAGGGTGAGACCCATAAAATTATATGTTGTGGAGATGTTCCGTTATTGCACTTACCTTTGAACTATTTTTCAGTCGAGTAAAGTAAAAAAATACTTATGTGGTACTCACTTAAAATTATCGAGAATGAAATTCAGAGAAATATTAACGGTTATTCGCATTTCAAAGTAAGATTGATTTACAGGTCCAAAAGTGCAATTAAAAGCATCGGACTGCGAAGAACTATTGAGGAACGGTCATAACGACAGTGGAGTATACACCGTTTTTCCGAAAAGTAGAGTTTTGAATGGCAAAACCGTAGAAGTCTTCTGCGACATGGACACTGATGGTGGTGGATGGACTGTTAGTAAAAGTTTTCTAAATCTATATATATATATATATATTAGTAACAATAAAATGAATAAAAATTCAACAATGTTAAATACATGTTTCAGTATTTTTTCAATAAATTCAATTGATCAGTTATCGAGAATAGTTATTGTTAATTTCTAGCATTTCACATATTATTAATTATTACAGCTCTTTCAAAGAAGAGGAAATTTTTTGAGTGCAAAAGATTATTTCTTTCAAGATTGGAAAGCTTACAAGAACGGTTTCGGGGATTTAGAAAAGGATTTTTGGTTAGGTATTATTTCAATAATTTAGTTTCTTCTGACTCAATCTGATTTTCTCTAACAGCTCTAACAATACGAATCAAGTGTCGTAAACTCACTCATATAAAACAGTCAATTGTACCCGAAAATTATTTTTAAATAATTATTATTTATTCCTCTTCCACCACTTTTTTTTGTTTCAGGAAATGATAACATATTTGCCTTGAGTAACCAAAAGTCGTACTTCATTCGTTTTGACCTGAAAGACGTTGAAGGCAATAAGCGCTACGCTCTGTACGACACATTTTGGATTGATGACGAAGATCACAAATACGCTATTCACATCAAAGGCTACAGAGGAGATGCAGGTAGTGACAATTCTGATTTTACACTGATGATTCAAACAATAAGATTGATAATCTAAACGGTAAAAATATTTTCTTTTTGCCACTAAGGCATAACATATGAATGTATTTCTCAGGTATCTGTTATTATATTTGTAGTACCTGGTCTACAAGGAAACAAACAGAATGCATACTCAATTGGTTTGATAAGTAGGAGTCGTTATATTGGAATCCTTACCTATGTCTGTGTAAGATCAAGCAATAGAATATCATAACGCGTTTTACCATATATGTCACCAGAGATTGGGACATGTTTATCTGGATGTAAGAGAGATTTTCACTGTTAGCAAATAAACCAGACTGTCTGCTGTGATTTTATTTCTGCTGTCCAAATCGTCTAGCATGATTCATATCAGGGTTATCTTACAATGTAGTCTCACCGTTTTGGCACCGCTTGGTGTTTAATGCAATTGGTAATGACCAATAAACTGTCATTTAACAGTTCAGGATTCATTCTTTTCATATTGGTGAAGAGTTGAAATCTTATTAGAAAGACAATTGCCCTACGTTCATTATTCGTACAGGTGATACGTATTGCCGCAGAAGCACTACCGTCACATAGATATATGTTGTGTTATAAATATGAGTTTGGATCGTATTGTGGCAATAATTTAACTTAAGCATTAAATTTCCTCCATATGAACAATAAAGCACCTGAACACAGTTCCTTTAAATATTAAATCGAAAATTTATTGCATAGAATTTTAAAGTATGGATGAATGCAAATTAATAGTTCAATAAAAGGAGCCGTCGCACAGAAGACACAGAAAAATCAATTTTTACATAGAAACAAACGAAACACAATATACAAGTCCATGAGAAAGGAGATGGGGATCGATGGCATATCCCAAAGTGTAGATAAACTCACTCACCCTCGTCGAAAGATCTCTGGAAGACAATCTTATGTTTTGTAATGCCGTGTCAGGCATAGGATCCAGTTGGTAAGAAGGAAGGAGTTTTCACCTTTTGTAGCACATCAAAAATGGTACCTGCACACCCCATGAAGGAGGTGATTCCCGGATTTATCGAGATATCCAATCCCAGGTAATCCACGAGGTCGCCGGGAAATTCCTTAGGGCAATCTGTTCTCCGCCGTTTCCTCTTCTTCCGATCGTATTCTCCAAGAAAAAATAGTGGCCTAATTGTTGGCGTGTACGAGTATTTGTATCTTGTATTTTTGTTTGTATTTTGTTGACCCAATTAAATGATGAATCAATTGATGGGTAACTTCACCATCCCGTTTACCAATCTGATGCTGAACGTTGTTTCCAAAGGGCAGACAAAAAAGACAAACGTAGTTTAAGAGTGACGTTACTATTAGTTTTGGTTACATGATCCTTCAACATAAAAAGGTTATCATTGCTCAGTTTACTTTTATATTTCCTCAAATGATGGAACCCATTTTATTTTATTTATTTAATAATAAAGTAATTATCATGCTATTTTTGTTACTAGTACGACGGCTGATACAAAATAGCAATAAGTAAAAATACAAAAGCCTTAAATTTCTAAGTTATAGAAAACAAAATTTTGCATTAAATAGGTATTAAAATGTATTTCTGTATTCTGAAATTAAAAACAGAGTAGAAATAAAGAAGAACTCGGAATTGCACAAATTTTTAATCAACTGAAAATTATATTTAAATGAGATTTATCTGTTTTTTTATTTAATTTTAGTTAAATTATTTACAATATTATTGATTTTCTTACAGGCGATTCAATGATTTCATCTCACGATAACCAAAGCTTTTCAACTAAAGATCAAAAGAACGACAAGCATGCAAACAGTAGCTGTGCTGAAGCTTTCAAAGGCGGTTGGTGGTACAGCGCTTGCCATTCTGCTAACCTGAATGGATTGTACCTGCGAGGAAAGCACGATAGCTATGCTGACGGTGTCAACTGGCATAGCTGGAAAGAATACCATGAATCTTTGGACACCACAGAAATTAAAATAAGGCCGAAAGCTTTCAGGAAAACAGCTGCAAATATTGCAAATGCAGAATACGCCAAACCTACAACTACTGTAACTCCAGAATAAACTGATGCCGGAAGATTCTTTAATTAAATAACTTATAGTAGTAGTGCATGTTAATGTAATGTAACAGGTGAGGTTAGCGAAATACATGTCATATCCAGTTAAAAAATTGAAATGTAACTTAAATTGATTTAATAAAATATATGGAACCGAATGTGATGAAAGAAATGATATTACCTCCTAAAACGAAAACTGAAAATTTTGAGAAAATGTGCAAGCATATATTAATTCACATACAAAACAGGATATTCCACTCCTCTGTGGAGCCCTTCTTTTGAATACCATTGCTTGAACGTATTTATACGCAAATGTTAACAAGTATAGTTCAACACTGGCGCGTTGGCATTCAAGTCACTTGGTTTCGAACAAGTCAACTCCTTAAAGTAAGAGACAGGCTCAAAGCAAACATGCATTACCACACATAATTTCATAATTTTTCGTATATCCCTTACAGCTAGCAAGCTTACTACCTCTCAACAAAGAGACTTCCCCAAGGTTATCTTTCTTCTCTCTGGATCCGCACTGTATCGAGGTAGTAATTTGTGCCAGATGTGAAGCATTAGATAGTTGGTTTGTTGGTTTTATGTGCAAGGGCTATATTTGGCCATGCTTCGCCAGACACAAAACATACAACATCAAATATTTGATTCACACAATGAAAGTTTTACTGACACATAAGAGAGAAATACACCCAGGGAGGAATGCACCTGACAGAAATCGAAATTGCGTCTCATACAACTCGAAGTGAAGCATTAGAACAGAGGGGAAGTACAAGTTTAATGTTGCGGAAGAGACAAATGGCAAATCAAGTTCCATACTAACCAATTTCACATATTTAATCGGGCCGCGGTAACCCGGATGGAAGATAGAGGAGTACAACGGGAGTGTCGCGAGTTGGAAACTCGATCTAATCGCTCTGTCGCCAGTGGTCCATTGGGTTGATCGAGTGCGACGTTGATTCAACTTCCTACCTACCAGCTAGGTTGTTAGATTTAGTTCCATCTAGGAAGTGCTAGCATTCTTTTAAGAATCTGTTGGCTCTGATCTAGCTCATACAAGGAGGCTATAAAAAATCGTGTATTTGATATAGAGTTTACACTAGTCTTTCTGGTTGAACCGGTTTCTGAGAAATAAGATTGAAAACTCTTCATATCGGATATCGTAAGGAAAGTCTCGAAGATGCTGGAAAAGAGAAACAGCTAATTTTTTATATGTGACGCATCATTCTTATTGGATAACATGTTTCGATTTGAGTACTGGATCACGAGGATTTGTTATGAGAGAGATTTACAGTGAAAGCAAATAAACCATTTGAAGATAAGGATTTTGTTTTCTTTTATTCTATTCGGAATGAAAGGCCTTTTATTTAGGTTAAATGAGGTGGCACTAGTGCACTAGTGTTATAGCATTCCGTACTAGTAATAAAGTATTAGAATTTAAATTGCGTAAAAATAATTTTTTTGAAAAATAATTGCTTTTTCAGTTCCAAAAATAAAACAATCCACAAAAACTCAAGATTCATCCCATTTTATCCAAAAATGCCAAATTAAGTTGATTTATGTAAGGGTGTTCAGTTGTTTTAACGTGAACCCTGCCTAGAAATCAGAAAATGTATTCCCTAAACTATTGTATGATTTATAAAAAATTGAACATTATACGAAATTATGTGATATTTGCAAACTCAAAATAGACATAAAACGTGAAGAATCACGTGCACAATAAAGTTCAGTCACTAAATAGTTGTAGGAAATACACCAAGCCGTTTAGACGTAGTATGGATACACACAGACACCAAAAGCGAAAAACACTTATTTTGCATTCAAATTACCCAAATCGGTTAAAAAAAACTTGAAATGTGTCGAAAATATTCAATATACAAGCAAACACTCCATTTGTATTCATATAGATTGCTCTTGGCCTGTAAGGCGTAACATATGTGTCAAAACTGTCAACCGAATAAAAACGATCAATAAAATCAGTACGAGATTGAGAGCTAAAGAAGACAATTTCGATAAGATTCGCTTAAGCTATCTTTATCACCAATCAAGTAATTTAACTTAAAAGACTCGTTCAAAATCACGCGTCTCAAGTAGCGGGAATTCCCCGAAAGGCCTGCTCTTCACTGATGAGAGACGATTAGTGATTAGATAGATTCCTCCCTTTCCTTATATTTTTATAATCTTGCGCTTGGCGCAGCTTGTCCGGTTTCGGACTTTGCGACACACCTAAAATGATGCTTATCATGAAGAATTTTCTGATAATGGCAAATAACGGAAATAGTTTCCTTTGGAATACGCGACATGGATTCATTCTCCTGATTGACGGTTAATCGTATTGCCATTTTCGATAGAGTTTCTTCAGAAAGTTTAATTTAATAACACGCTAACAAATCAAATGGATATTAGGTAAGTGCTTATGCTGGTCAATGATTTTAATGTTTTCACAATTAGAAAGGCACTGCGCAAGCAAAAATAATTTTAAGGGAAAGAAACGCTACGCGTGAAGACGATCACATATATGATTGAATTTTGTCCTACCAAAATGTTAGCATTTTTAGTTTTTTAAATAGGAGTTGGCCTATTTATCTTTTACTAGTCGTTTCGAACACTCCTTAAGAACACAATAATAAATCAGAAAACATTTATATGCCTTAGGAATCTTAATATAAATAGAATATTTATATATCTGAATTTATATACCCCTCATTTTTGAGCCCCATGGATTTTGGACAACTTATGTCCCATCTTATCTGAACGGTATGTAGCTAATTAGATATTTGAAATAACGTCGCACTGGAGCAACACAACGAAAAATTAGAGGTAGTCCGAGATCAATCTATTTTCTGAAAGGTCTTCACATGAATTTTTGGCATTGTTTTTCTTTTTTTGTTCAGGTTCAATATTTTTATGAAAACTAGAAAGAATTAGAAATTTATCGGTAATTGTATGCTTTGGTGACATCCATTGTCTAAATATGTATCTATACTTTGTACGCTGAATAAACACAATGGTATGCTCATAATACCAGATATTTTGTTTTAATTTAAAATTGAAAAACCATTTATGTCACCTAAACGAAGCATAAAATCAGCCAAAAACACACTGGTTTCCACAAATTAAAGACAAAACTGTTTCGCTATTCCTTAAAAAAATAGACCGATTGGGAAAAAAAATTGCATATGTGATCGCAGAATTGCTATCGTTTCTCGGGTTGAATTCGTTAGATATTGACTGAAAAGTGTGATCAGACTAATCTTCCCATTCCCAAAAAATTCAATAATCTTTGTGTTTCTGAAAATATCTTTTAACATCGTTTTAACCTTTTCATAGCTTCTGCAATTTATTTCGCGCACATATATGCATACACGATATATACGACAATATAATCCATTTCTCATTTATCGTATTCCTACTGTAAGACAAACTGCAAAAGTTTATACTAAGGCGATTACTATATACAAAAGTCAAATTTGGGTTTTGGAGTGATTACGAATGCCCAAAAAGTTCATTTTCATTTAAAATGACACTCAGTTTTCCTATCAATATTTCTTGACTTTGGCACTCCTGATGCGATGTTTTCGAATTTCCTCATCATTACGAAATGATAATAAATTAAATTCTTACGGTATTCGGGATTAATTTATTTTTAAGCAATTTTAATTTTTTCTTGAAAATTCCATTCAGCAGCCCTTGGAATAACACGGAGCTTGTTTTAAAAATAAATTTCATCAGTGTAGACAAAGCAAACTCAATTGTTAACAATTTTTCAAAAAACACAAAATCGAATTGGATCGATCAGTTATATGAGTTACATAAGAGCAGCTTCAACTTGTAAAGTAGGCAACCTCAACCAACTGTCACTAAGATAGAAAATTTCAATTTTTCGAAATTTCTATAATTCAAATATTTCCTAACTTTGATATTATTCAAAGATCAGGAAAGTCTTATTTTAAATTCGTTTTACTCCAACAGACATCCAGTTTTAAATCGAATCCTTATGGCACTTTTATCAATTCAGATTCGGTTTCTAAATGGAAACCACGTACCTATTTAGTATAATAGATGCACTTACTTTTAATGAGAAAGGTTCACTTAAATCTGATTATGGAGTACAGATTTGAATGATACCCACGGAATATGAAACAAATGCAAATTTAACTGATTTTAATAGTCTTGTAATGGAAATCTATGTCAAAATTATGAAACATCTTTGAACTAGAACGTATGGCTACCCATTTTAATTTAACGTAACCTATTTTATTTTAAAATGATTTCATTTAAACTTTAAACCGTTAATTTTAAAATAAGAAGTTACACCCCTTATTTAAAACGGGTTTTTGTATTTTTAATTTTTTTATATGAAACAAGATTCTACAAACTATTATGTATTCTAAACGCTATGTTACTTGTAATTCTAAATCAAATTCATAATACAAAATATTAATTCTGGCGTTGCCAGATATCGCGTATCAAACTGACGCTTTTATGATCAATGAGTTTTTCGCTTGTGCTTTCCGTGTTAAATAACATGTTTTATAACAAAATGTAAATTATGTAAAATTAAATATTTCAAATATCCTTATATTATATATCAAATATTCTTAATTTATGTATATTTTGTAAAAAGATAAAAAAGTTCAAACATAAGTATTAGAATTCAAATTCTTTAAATACAGGTAACCCCGTGTAACACGGCACTTTTATAGCACGGATTCACTCTAACACGGTTCGAGAATTAGGAACATCCCCGTATAACACGGTGCTTTTATGAAATGATTGGAACAACAATGCGAAAAGGACTGGCATTATGAAAGTTTAATTTAAACGGTGTAGCATGGGAATATCCTAAGAACTACACGCGCGGATATTATCTCGAGATAAATTAAATAAAAAGTAACTTAGCTTAGAAAAGATATGGCGTCTCTTAAGGATTCCCACTCGTCATCAAAAAGAAAAAATGGCAAGAACGCTTAACGCGTTTCTTTCTCACAAAACTGCAAGGTCGTTGGACTGAGGCGAAAAAAAAAGAGAGCGCGTTCTTCCTCTCCACGCTTTTTCAGTTTTTCAGGGGGTAGCAAATCAGGGGAGATGGTTTTGTCAATGAAGGGAGCTGGACTTCCTGATTCGCTGTTATTAAACTAGCTCATCTGTAATTTGTTAGACGGACACACATGACATGGCATGACGTAATTTTCTGGAAGATTCTTAGCATAGTTAATGAGCGTCACTGGAGCGAGGGAGAAAACGGAATTGAGAAATAAAGGACTTAAAAAATAAATGGCATCTCTGATCTCGTGGCTGTCACTCAGAGGATGAGGATATCTTGCCAAAAAGAAAACACCCTCGGTTAATAGTGCTTAGTGATGACGAAGAAAACATTATTTAATTCATATTAATATGTATTACTTGTTAAGAAAATTTTAATACAGATATTTATCTTAATTATGAAAATATGATAGCATGTTTTTAATTTTTGGAACCTACCCCCCTTTTCGTACTAGTTCTTTGTTTCGTATAACACGGATTCGCAAAACACGGCAATTTTTTGGAACATAATTCCCGTGTTATACGGGGGTTACCTGTATAATTTTTTTTTGAAAAAAGAAACGTATTTCCAGCAATACTGGTAAAACAATGAGTTGCGTACCTCAATCATGATATTTCTCAATGTTTTTCCTATGGGAAATTCTAATTGTTTTTAGTCCCCTCTCCACACCCAAGATAAATAGAATTTGGGGTTAATATGTATCCTATGTTTTACGCAAAGTTCTAAATAATTAGTGCACCAAATATGGTGTGGTATGGTCGAACGATGTAGATTTTTATAAGAGAACATGCAGTCAAACGTCAACTCTGATGTATTTATATAGGTACCGTATGTTCGGTTAGACTTAATAATTTTCGGTAAAAATAAGATGATTTCATCTGGTGATTTTATAGAACAATAAAAAATGTAATAAAACTTTACTTTAATATTGTTTTACTAGTTGAATCTGCTCTGCATTTTTTCTATTCTTTGTGTTCTTGTAAAATTTAGCTAATCAGATTTGTGAAAGTGCATTTTATTTCTTAGCAACAAAAATAGTGTTTTATTGTAAACTTCACTTATTTCAAATTCCAAGGTTTTTCAAACAAAAGTATGCTCAATTGTATATGCTATTGACTCTTTTTGTTAGGAGAGCAGTTCTCTTTCTTGTTCTGCATTTCTATCTGCCTTATTTAATCTTTGGAGTAAATGTACCAGAGTGTCGGAAGGAAATTAAAAATCATTCTTACTTGGATATCGCAATGGAAATGATCGAGAAAGCTAGAGACATCAATTTTATATGTAAGTAAAAGGATAATTTTTTTTTCATATGTATCCATGACCTCACACAAATTTCAAACTACATTCTCTGCTGAAATACGTTTTGACAATCATTCGATGATATAAATTTTTCAATGGTATAGGAATTAGTTAATCCAAAGAATTTATGTCTCACTTTTGTTTTCTTATGTGGATTCTGGGCAAACATTGGAAACTTATTTTCCTGTATACAACAAAAATTGGTAAATGAATCCCATTTCTTTACAATATAGGGTAGGGCCCATAAAATTATATGTTATGGAGTTGTCCTTTTATTGTACTACCTTTTTGTTCTTAAGTAGATAGTTTATGTAGCAGAAATAAAAAATTTTACATATATTTGTGTAGCATTTAAAAAATGTATCAATATATTAAATCAAACGTGTATTGTATATACGACTAAAGTTAAATGCCAAATTGAGATTCACTTATACTAATGTTACATCCCTTCTTATCTGTTTTCCACAGTCGAGTAAAGTAAAAAAATTCTTATTTGACTTCTCACTTAAAGTTAACGAGAATGAACTTCTAAGCAATGATTATGGTAATTCGCATTTTACAGTAAGATTGATTTCCAGGTCCAAAAGTGCAATTAAAAGCATCGGACTGCGAAGAACTATTGAGGAACGGTCATAACGACAGTGGAGTATACACCGTTTTTCCGAAAAGTAGAGTTTTGAATGGCAAAACCGTAGAAGTCTTCTGCGACATGGACACTGATGGTGGTGGATGGACTGTTAGTAAAAGTTTTCTAAATCTATATATATATATATATATTAGTAACAATAAAATGAATAAAAATTCAACAATGTTAAATACATGTTTCAGTATTTTTTCAATAAATTCAATTGATCAGTTATCGAGAATAGTTATTGTTAATTTCTAGCATTTCACATATTATTAATTATTACAGCTCTTTCAAAGAAGAGGAAATTTCTTGAGTTCCATAGATTATTTCTTTCAAGATTGGAATGCTTACAAGAACGGATTCGGGGATTTAGAAAAGGATTTTTGGTTAGGTATTGTTTCAATAATTTAGTTTCTTCTGTCTCACTCTGATTTTCTCTAACAATACGAATCAAGTGTGTCATATACTCATGCATACAAAATAGTCAATTGTTTCTGAAAATTATTTTTAGATAAGTTTAATTTATTCCTCTTCCACCATTTTTTTATTTCAGGTAATGATATCATATTTGCCTTGAGTAACCAAAAGTCGTACTCCATTCGCTTTGATCTGAAAGACGTGGAAGGCAATAAGCGCTACGCTCTGTATGACACATTTTGGATTGATGACGAAGATCACAAATACACTATTCACATCAAAGGATACAGGGGTGATGCAGGTAGTGACAAAATTTTGGTTTTAAACTGATGAATCAAACATTAAAATTGATATTCTAAATGATAAAAATCTTTCTTTTGCAACTAATGTACCTCTTATGAATGTAATCATCAGGGATCTGTAATTATTTGTGGTACCTGGTGCACAAGGAAACAAACAGAATATACTCAATTGGTTTTATAAGTAGGGGCCATTGTTTTGAAATTCATAACTTTTCTGCGTAATTTCAAGGAATAGAATTTGGTAATTTTGTCTACCATATATATATTCCCTGAAATTGGAGCATATTGTTTTCTGGTTGTTTGTTTTGGATTTTATACTGCAAGTGAATCGGTGTATGAATTTTAATAATCTTAGTCGATTATTAAAATTCTAATATGAAATGTAATTAACCAATGATGAATTATAACAATGGTAAAAATTCTCAACGATATAAGAAAGCAAGGAGCCATGCATACGGATGGTAACCCAACGTTTGATAAAATTGGTAATGAAGTATTATAAAAACGTCGATAAAATGTCTAAGAGCTGTACAAGAAGTTAAAATATGCTTGATGGAGATGTGTTCTTCCCAATCCTGGAACGATTAAACGGCTTCAATAAAAATCTATGCTTGACTCATGAATGGCTGATGTGAAGATATGTTAAAATATCGTCGAAACGTCGAGATGTTAGTGACAATAGGAGTGAGATTGTCGGGTGGACGTTGTGGAACTTGTTGTTGGCCCACAAAGTTGGTTTGTGGATATGACAGAGATTTTCATAAAACAAACTAGATGGTCTGCTGTGATTTTACTTCTACTGTACAAACTCTAGCATGATTCATAAAGGGGTTATCTTAAAATGTACTCTATCGCCATTTTGGCACGGTTTGGCGTTTAATACAATTGGTAATAACCAATCAACAGTCATTTATCAGTTCGGAATTCATTCCTTTTTTTCGTTACACCTTAGGAGCATTTTGGTACACCTTACGATCTCGGAAAATCGTCATTTTTATTTTTGTACCATAGACGAGAAATATAAATAGACTGAGCATTACTATTGAGAGAAGCTTCAAAAATGTGGCCAATGTGTCAACTAGTAGTCATGCGACTGCCCTGTAAATAATTGACTAGGTAGGCCTATTTGGCATCTTATCGCCTCGTTTGGGAATAGAACATCTCATGACAGGTTGGATGTGTAACTGCACATTTCTATAGAATGGTGACAAATATGGTGAAATATCCAGTCTACTATTCTCTCGTGCGAACCAGTCAGATTATCAATCAATGGATGGGAGTTTTTTCTTGTCGTGTTTATCAATCAGATTATGGATGTTTGTTTCCACCCTGCAGACAAAAAGAAAATGTAGCCTAAGGGTGAATTTACCATTAGTTTTGATCACGTGATACTGGATATATGAAAAGGTAATTGCACAGTCTATTTTTATATTTCTTCAGTGGATGGAACTCATTATATTTTATTTACTCAGATATCATGGTATTTTTGTTACTAGTACGACGGCTGATACAAAATAGCAATAAGTGAAAAGTCCAAAGCCTTAAATTTCTAAGTTATAGAAAACAAAATCTTGCATTAAATAGGTATTAAAAAGTATTTCTGTATTCTGAAATTAAAAACAGAGTAGAAATAGAGAAAAACTCGGAATTGCACAAATTTTTATTCAACTGAAAATTATATTTAAATCAGATTTACCTGGTTTTTTTATTTAATTTCAGTTAAAATATTTACAATATTATTGATTTTCTTAAAGGCGATTCAATGATTTCATCTCACGATAACCAAAGCTTTTCAACTAAAGATCAAAAGAACGACAAGCATGCAAACAGTAGCTGTGCGCAAGCTTACAAAGGAGGTTGGTGGTACAGCGCTTGCCATTCTGCTAACCTGAATGGATTGTATCTACGAGGAAAGCATGATAGCTATGCTAACGGTGTCAATTGGAAAAGCTGGAAAGAATACCATGAATCTTTGGACACCACAGAAATTAAAATAAGACCTAAAGGTTTCAAGGTAACAAGTGCAATTATTGCAACTGCAGAATACTCCAAACCTACAACTATTTTAACTCCAGAATAGAGATGCCGGATTATTCTGTAATTAGTTTAATATCTTATAGTAGTGCATGTAAATGTAATGTAACTGGTTTGGATAGTAAAATACATATCATATCCAGTTAAAAATTAAAAAGGATTTAATAAAATATATGGAACTGCATACGATGAGAAAAACGATATTACCTCGTACAATGAAAACCGAAAAGTTTGAACCATATGTAAGCATATATTAATGCACATAGAAACAACATATTCTACTTCTCTGAGGAGGCTTTCTTTTGAATACCATTGCTTGAACGTATTTGTATACAAATGTTAACAAGTATAGTCCGTCTCTGCTTTGGCATTCGAGTCACGAGGTTTTGAATATGCCAACTCTTTAAATTAAGAGACAAGTTCAAAGTAAACATGCATTACCACACATGATTTCATAATTTTTCGTTTATCATTTACTCCTAGCAAGCATACTACCTCTCAACAAATGGACTTCCCTAGGTAATCTGACATCTCACTGGATTCACACTATACCAAGGTAATAATTTGTGCCGAATGTGAAGCATTAGAACAAAGGAAAATACGAGTGTTACGTTGATAAGAAAAATGGCAGATCAAACCTACACGAACTAATTTCACATATTTAAACGGGCAGCTCTAGCCCGGTTGAAAGAGTAGCGGCTTAGCAACAGGAGGGTCAAAACTCGATCCAACCAAAGATCGTCGTGTACGTAAGGGCTGGTTAAATCTGTCATGGCCCCAAATGTCCTCACGTTGGCGTGATGTCCAAGTTGGGAGAGTGGGGGTGCCATCTGAAGTGTGACCTCGTCATCTGACCATGGTTCAAAATTACAAGGTATTGACTTCTTATCTTTCCCTCCAGGATCGAACACGAAACGTCGCCGATAGCCCAGTGTGCTGCTTCAGTTAAACTACCTACCTCTAGCCTACCTGATCTAGTGCAAAATTAAATGTTTTATTCTCTCTATATCATGTCTCAAATATTCGGAAATTATTTATATTTCGTAAAGAAAACATAAGGCCTAAAATAAAGTATTAGAATTTAAATTCCGCGAAAATAATTTTATGGAAAATAATTGCTTTTTCAGCTGCAGCGATAAAACAATCCACGAAAACTCGTTACATCCCATTTTGTTCAAAAATGCTAAATTTAGGTTGATTTACTTGTGGATGTTCAGTTGTTTTACTGTGAAACTTGCTTAAAAATGTAAGCAAAAGAAATTTTTAAAATGTATTCCCAAAATTAATATATGATTTATAAAATATTTAACATTTTACGAAATTATATTAAATAAATTATATCTGATGCTTGCACAAACACAAAATTGACAGAAAACGTTAGAACTGACGTGCACAATGTTCAGTCACTAAATAATTGTGAGTACTGACATTATGGCAAGTTTCATGACAATACATCAAGCCGTTTGGACGTAGTATGGTCACATACACAAATATAGACAGACACCATACGCAGAAAACACTGATTTTCCATTAAAATGATCCAAAACGTATAAATAACTTGAAATGTGAAAAAATATTAAATTTGAAGCATTCCATTTGTATTTATATAGATTGTTCTTGGCCCCAGGCTTAAAGGCTTACCACATGTGTGAAAACTGTCACTAAACCCAATAAAAGAGACCGATAAATCAGTACGAGATTCAGAGCTAAAGAAGACAATTGCAATAAGATTCGTATGTTATCTTTTTCTCCAATCTAATAATTTAACTAAAAAGACTCGTTCAAAATCACGCGACTCAAGTGGCGGGAATTCCCTGCAGGGCCTGCTCTTCACTGATGAGCGACGATTAGTGATTAGATAGATTCCGCCCTTTCCTTATATTTTTATAATCTTGCGTTTGGCGCAGCTTGTCCGTTTTCGGATCTTGCGCCATAACAATCAAAACAAAGCTTATCATGAAGAATTTTCTGATAATGGTGAATAACGCAGTGTCCTTTGGAATGCACAATATGGATTCATTCTCCTGATTGATGATTAATCGAAGGATTGCCATTTTCGAAATCCTCGTTTCAATAAAAATAGAGTGTTTCTTTAGAAATTTTAACTTAAACACGCGAATAAATCGATATAGCTGAAATGGATATTAAGTACGTGCTTATGCTGATCAATATTTTTAACGTTTTAACAATTTGAAGGTCACTAGCAAAAATATAATTTTAAGGGAAAGAAAAGTTAAGGGTGAAGATTTATCGTCTTACATGATTGAATTTTTCCCTTACAAGAATTTAATATTTTCAATTTTTAGGCCTATTTGTTTCACTAGTCGTTTCGAGCTCTACTTAACAACACAATAACAAACAGAGAATATTTATATAACTTAGGAATCTTAATATATACAGAATATTTATATATGTAGAATATTTATATACCTGAATTTATATATATACACATCATTTTTAAGCACCATGGATTTTGGATGACTGATGTCCCATCTCACCTGAAAGGTATGTAGGTAGGTAGATATTTGAAACAACGTCTCACTTGAGCAAAACAACGGAAAATTAGACAGTCCGAGATCAATCTATTTTCTGAAAGGAAATAACTCCACATGAATTTGTGGCACTTTTTTCTTTTTTATGTTCAGATTCAATATTTTTATGAAAACTAGAAAAATTAGAAATTTATCGGTAATTGAAATGCTTTGGTGACATCGATTGTCTAAATATATATCTATACTTTGTGCGCCGAATAAACACAATGATATGCTCATAATACCACATATTTTGTGTTAATTTAAAATTTGAAAAACCATTTATGTAACCTAAATAAAGCATAAAATCAGCCAAATACACACTGGTTTCCATAAACTAAAGACAAAACTGTTTCGATATTCCTTCCAAATAATAAATCGATTGGAAAAAAATTTGAGTATGTGATCGCAGAATTACCCGCGTTTCTCGGGTTGAATTCTTTAAATATTGATTGAAAAGTGATCAGACTAATCACTTCCCATTCACAAAAAAATGAAATAATCTTTGTGTTTACTGAAAATATTTTTTAACAAGGTTTTAACCTTTTCATAGCTTCTACTTCGGGCACACATATGCATACATGATATATCTATATAAATAAGAATAGAGTGTTTATTTGAATATTTTCGACCTATTTCAAATTTTTTGCCCTTCTGATGCAAAATCCGTCTCTTGCGCGTTTGGTGTCTGTCTGTCCATCTGTCTGTCTGTATGTGCGTGCCCGTACGACGTCCAAACGGTTGAATATATTTTCATGAAACTTTGCATACTGTGAGTACTTACATTCATTTAGTGACTGAACTTGGTTTCTGTCTGTCCGTCTTCCCATTCTATGTCTGATTTGAGTCTGTGTTTGCACAAGTATTACATAAAATTTATCCAACATATTTTAATGTAATGTTCTATATTTGATGCATTGTTTTGTAGTTAAATGAATACATTATTTTACATTCCTTTGCTTACATATTTAGACAAGTTTCATGTTAAAACATCTGAGTAACTATACTTGTATCAACCATAATTTGGTAGTTTTGGAGTAGCTGGAAGGTACACTGAGCATTGCAATTACTTGAATTGTTTTACCAGAGCTGCTGAAAAATCACTTATTTTTCCCTAAACTATTTTCACGGAATTTAAATTCTAATACTTTATTTAATTTGAACCATAATTTTTCGCTACGAAATATAAAAAATTCTGAATATTTGAGGCAGACGATAAAGAGAATAAAACATTATAAATAAAATATACAGAACTTCTAAAATATTACTGGTAGCTAATATGGCAACCTTGGTATTTTTTTAATCGTTTGCTTTTTGAAATTTTTGTCCGTAATATTCCAACAATCTATTTTGTAGTGAAAAAACTGATACATTCATTAGTTTTAGTCTGAAGCTTTTTTTTAATCTGTTTTAAGATGTATTTCTGCATTTTCAATTTGATGTCTTTCGTTCAATAACTGTAATTCAGGTAAATGGTTTAATTAGTTTTAAAATCATTTTTAATCATTGTATGATAATTTTGGGAAACGCTCTTGTTTTTAAATGACATACTAGACATTTATATGCATACTCTAAACTATTTTATGCATTCTGGGTAACATTGGCACACTAAAGACTTTTCTTTCTTACTAAAAATTTAAATTCTGCAAAAATGTAAAATGTTAAATATTACATTTATTTACATTTGTGAAATTGTGTATTTAACAATTGTGTACCTTTATTAGAGTGTGGTAGTTGTTACACACATGTGATGAACGGGAATTACAATTTATACTAACGACACTAACGACAGTGGAAGTTAGTTAACCAATTCAACCCGAGTAACGCTGGGTAATTCTGCTAGACTATATGAATAAAAAAAATGGAGTGTTTGTTTGTACATTGAATATTTTCAACCCATTTCAAGTTTTCGATCCGTTTTTGGCCCTTCTGATTCAAAATACGTCTCTTGCGCGTTTGGTATCTGTCCATCTGCCTGTCTGTATGTGTGTGCCCGTGCTACGTCTCAAACGGTTGAATAGCTTTTCATGAAACTTTGCATACTGTGAGAACTTACATTAATTTAGTGACTCAATTTGGTTGTGTAAGTCTGTCTGTCCGTCTTCCCGTTCTATGCTCTAGATTTTGTGTCTGCGTGTTTGTACAAGTATCACATCACAAATTTATTCAACATATTTTAATGAAATGTTCTATATTTGATACATCATAGTTTACTAAATACATTATTTAAAATTTCTTTCCTTACATATTTAGGCAAGTTCATGCTAAAACATCTGAGTAACTATACTTAAATCAACCATAATTTGGTAGTTTTAGAGTATCTGGAAGGTTGTATCGAGCATGCAATTACTTGGATTGTTTTACCATTACTGTTGAAAACCAATTATTTTTCTAAAAACTATTTTTGCGGATTTTAAATTCTAATACATTTGTATTTTGAGCCTTATTTGGATTATTTGCGAAATATAAACTATATCCAGATATTTAGGACAGACAATATTTCGTTAAACTCTTGTTCGTTTGCCACGTGCAGTTATATTTTCTGTTTTTTTCGCTCGGAATTAGTTTCGTATTTTTAAATTTTCTCTAATTTTTAGTTGTGGCAACTGTGCGAGATCAAGTTTCTGTTTTAAATATTTATTATTTTAATAAATTGCAATTCCTTTTTATAACACACAACACCACCGCAAAGTATTTGATATAAAGCGGCATGTAAATTACAATAAAGCAAATTTTAAGTGGAATTTTGCCATTATTGAAAGAACATTAGTGTTAAAAAGGTCCGAACTAGAACTTTTGAAATATTACAAATTCTTTGTCACAACAGGTCAAGGTGGTTTATTTTACGAATTGAAGCTTTATTTAAGCAACTTATATAAATGGAAAGTTTGTTTAAAACAATTATTTTCTTCTGAAGAAACGCTGTCAAATAGATTTACCATTTAAAAAAATGGTAATAGGTTATAATATGTTACCTTTGCTTTGTACTGAAGACATTTAATTTTAAAACAAGTTCTTTTATTATTGCACGTGACGCAAAAGGGGTTTTCAAGAAAAACGTATTCGCTTTTAAAACAAACTTAGTTATAAATATCTTATCAAATTAATTTATCTTTCCCTTGATGACAGCGAAATTCGAAAAGAGTTCAAAAAATAAAAATATATTGGTAAATTCGAGAGTATTCGTTGTAGATTCGTCATTTTTACGAACTGAGTTGAGCAATTTTACAGGAAAAGAACTTAAGAAAGGGAATTCCTAATTCTCCCTCAAAATCGTCTTTTGTAGTAGTTACCTTATTATCTGTCACCTTTCGTCAGTTTGTACCTTTAGCAGGGGTGCGATATATGTGAAATGTATTACATGTATGGATATACATGTATAGGTTTGTGTCCAAAGTAAATTGTAAAAACTATACAAATTTTGAAAAGGCTAAAAAAAATTACTTTACACTTCAATGATTTGGCATTTTTCTACGTAAGTGGAAAGTAATTAATCTGGTCACTTTCAATCTATAGTTAACCAATTCAACCCGGGTGAGGTCGGGTAATTTTGTTATTACATCTATATAATCCATTTAAGATTTATCACATTCCTACTATAAGACAAACTACAAAAGTTTATACTAAGATTATTACTACAGAAGTCGATTTTGAGTTTTGGAGTGATTACGAATGCCCAGCAAGTTCATTTTAGTAAAAATGACGAACTTCCGGCGTATAGTCTTACACTCAGTTTTCCTATCAATATATTTTTATTCTGGCATTCTTGCACCAGTGATGCGATGTTTTTGAATATCATCATCATTATGAGATGCGAATTAAATTGTTACGTTATTCGTGATTAATTTATTTTGAAGCAAATTCATTTTTCTAGAAAATTCCATTTAACTGCACGATTAATAACGGAGTTTGTTTTAAAAATAAATGTCATCAGTGTAGACAAAACAAAACTCACACAATCGATTACATTTCTTCAAAAAACAGAAGGTCGGTTTTACAGCGTTTTTATAAAAGGAAATCACTGCTTTCAACAAATATTTCACAGGTATCTGACTTGAATAAGAACAGTTTCAACTTCTAAAGTAAGCAACCCCAACCATCTGTCACTCAAGACAAAGTGTTTAAATTCTTCAAAAGTCCTAGTTCAAATACTTCCTAATTGTGATATT
Source organism: Meta bourneti (assembly GCA_933210815.1). Classification (NCBI taxonomy): domain Eukaryota; kingdom Metazoa; phylum Arthropoda; class Arachnida; order Araneae; family Tetragnathidae; genus Meta; species Meta bourneti. The sequence goes on from OW119926.1 coordinate 33,006,886, forward strand.
ATTCCAAGACCAGGAAAGTCTTATTTAAAATTTGCTTTAATCAACCGACATTCAGTTTTAAATCGAATCATTAAAGCACTTTTTCAATTCATAGATTCGGTTTCTAAATGGAAATCAAGCACCTATTTAGAGAATGATAGATGTACTTACTTTTAATAGATCTACTTAAATCTGTCTATGGAGTACAGATTTCAATAATACCCACGAAACATGAAAAACGAATACAAATTTAATTGATTTTAATCGTCTTGTAATGAAAATCTATGTCATCTATGTCAAAATCAAGAAACATCTTTGAATGGAACATATGCTTGCCCGTTTTGATTTAACGTAACCTATTTTATTTTAACTTTATACCAGTCATTTTAAAATAAGAAGCTACACATCTTATTTAAAAAGGTCTCGTTTTGTATTTTTGTGCATTATTGAAACAGAATTCTACAAACCATAATGTATTCCTATCAAAAGCTTAAGGAAAGTTTGTTGAAATATACATATACTAGCTAAATACCCATGCTTCGCTACTGCGTACTCTTTAAGATCATTACAGAAAATGTGGTGCGGAGGGACATGTGCTCCTGGTTGCAAATTTTAGCCTATCAGATTTGTGAATGTGCATTTTATTTCTTAGCAACAAAAATGGTGTGTTATTGTAAAGTTGACTTCTTCCAAATTCTAAGGTTTTTTCAGAGAAAAGTATGCTCAATATTAAATGCTATAATTTTTTGTTAGTAGAGCAGTTTTGTGTTTTGTTCTGCACTTCTATCTGCCTTATCTAATCTCTGGAGGAAATGTACCAGAATGTCGGTTATATTTAGGAAATTAAGAATCATTCCTACTTGGAAATCGCAATGGAAATGATCGAGAAAATTAGACACCAATTATATATGTAAGTAACAGGAAATAACAATTTTTCATATGCATCCATGACCTCACAGAAGTTTCAAACTTCATTCTCTCTCTGCTTTCTGCTCTGCTCTGTTCTCCATCTCTCTCTGCTCTCTCTCCTATCCTCTCTCACTCTCTGCTCTCTCTCTGCACTCTCTCTCTAAAATATGTAGACAATCTAAATGTCTAAAATATGTTTAGACAATCTTTCGCTGATATCACTTTTTGAAGAGGGTAGGAATTAGAGACTCGGAATAATTTCTATTTTATTTTTGTTTTCTCACGTGTATTTTACAAACATTGGAAACTTATTTTACGGTATAAAACAATATGTTGGTAAATGAATCCCATTTCTTTAAAACACAGGGTGTGTAAGCTTCATAACACATAAAATTATGTGTTATGGGACTACAATCTTTATTGATTTACCCTTTCATTTTTGAGTAGATAGTTTTATGTGCAAGAAAAAGATCTTACAAATATTTGTATAGCATGGTATGATTTAAAAAAATATCTCCATACATTAAATCGAACTTGTGCTGTAAATACGACTTTAAATTTAGATGAGGCAACATGGCATTCACTAAAACTAATCTTACTTCTCTTCTGATCTATCTTCCACAGTAGAACAAAGTCGAAAAAAATTCTTATTTGACTACTCCATTAAAATTATCCAGAATGAATTCCTAAGCAATATTAACGACAAATCGCATTTTACAGTAAGATTGATTTCGAGGTCCAAAAGTGCAATTAAAAGCATCAGACTGCGAAGAAGTATTGAGGAACGGTCATAACGTCAGCGGAGTGTACAACGTGTTTCCGAAAAGTAGAGTTTTAAATGGAAAACTGTAGAAGTCTTCTGTGACATGGCTACTGATGGTGGTGGATGGACTGTTAGTAAACGTTTTCTAAATCTATATATACTATTAATAGTAAAATTAATAAAAATTCAAGAGTATTTAATAAATTTTTAGGTATTTTTTCAATAAACACAATTGATCTGTTTAGTGAATAGTTACTGTTATTTTTGAGCATTTCACAAATCATTAATTATCAATTATCACACACACAGCTCTTTCAAAGAAGAGGAAATTTTTTGAGTGCTAAAGATTATTTCTTTCAAGATTGGAATGCCTACAAGAACTGATTCGGGGATTTAGAAAATACAATACGAAACAAGTGTCATACATTCACTCATAAAACAGGCAATTGTACCTGAAAATAATTTTTAGATAAGTTTTATTTCTTCCTCTCCCACCCCTTTTTTATTTCAGTTAAAGATAACATATTTGCCTTGAGTTACCAAAGTTGTACTCCATTCACTTTGACCTGAAAGATATTGAAGGAAATAAGCGCTACGCTCTGTATAACACATTTTGGATTGATGACGAAGATCACAAATACAGTATTCACATCAAAGGATACAGGGGTGATGCAGGTAGTGATAAAATTTTGGTTTTACACTGATGAATCAAACATTCTAAATGATAAAAATCTTTCTTTTGCAACTAAAGCAGTTTAAATGAATGTATTCATCTATACATCTGTAATTTGTTGTTATTTTGTACCTCGACTGCAAAGAGACATAATATAATCAACTGGATTGATAAGTAATGGTCATTGTATTGGAATTCAGACATATCAAGGAATAGAAAATGTCTTTTACCATATACAGGGTGACCTGTAAAGTCCCTTTAAGCTCTTTAAATTTAAAACAGCGTCTCGTATAGTCAAGGAAGTAACGTATACCTATAGTAAAGTGACCATGCTGAATTTATTAAGACAGCTTACAGCGCTCCTAGTGGTGAAATAAGGAAGTTAGAAAAATAACTCGAACACTAAAGGAGATCGGCCAATAAGTTCAATTAGAAAAATGTGCGCAATACCATAATAAAAGCACAGCAGAAAGTTTCATGGAGTTATCTGTAAAATTGACGGAGATATTTGAAATTGAAATTTGAACTAATTCATACCTTGAAAAAGGGGTCGTTCAGAAATTCGAAAACGTGTTCTCCGGTGTTACACAGTTTTTCTGAGTTAAGCAACGACGAATTTAAATTCAAACAAGAAATAAAAAAAAGGTAAATAAAAAACCATCTAAAAAACGCACTCCGGAAAATAAAAAAAAAACTGACGATCCGAAATTACAAATTTCGCGCAACAACTCTCGGCTATACAACCACGAACAAAGATTTACTATTTAATAATTTTATCCTGATAAACTTTGAGCAGATGCGAAATTGTCAGAAACAAATGCGCGTTATTCAGTTTGGCACATTGGAAAAGTAAGACACAGATGAGCAAAAGCAAGAAATTTATTGCTAAACAAAAACATGGCGCGTGTGTTCAAAAAGGTCACCATTGGCCACAATGCACATTTGTATTCGATCAAGCACGCCGGCATGCACATTCCTTATCATCTGCGATGTGACAGTAGCGCAACTATCGATGATACGTTGCCGCAGTTCCAACAAACTTGCCGACGGAGCTTCATACACCAGATCCTTGATGTAACCCCTGAGAAAGAAATCGAGTGGAGTAAGATCTGTTGATCGCGGAGGCTATTCAACACAGCCACCGTAGCCGAAACTGTCGCACTGCGTGCGGTTTGTGCGGCGGGGCGCCATCATGTTGGAACCACAGGGAAGACAAGAACGCCAGAGGATTATCATCGATAAAGTCTGGTAACACATCCTGTAATTCACGCTTTTATCTTACACGTCTACAAATAAATTTTAAGTTTTACTGTTGCTTTGCATCTACCAATCATCCACTGAACAACGATCATTTGTTTCTGACATTTTCGCGTCTGCGCACAGTCTATCAGGGGAAGGGGAAAATTAATTATTGTCGCACTGGAGCTACACAACGGGCTATTTGAAATGGAAGATCCGAAAACAAACTGCGTAATTTGGAACCACGGTCAGATGACGCAGTAACACCTGAGCTGGCACCCCACTCTCAGCAATTTCACATCACACCAACGCGAGGACTTTGAGGCTACGACGGATTTTGCGTGCACTAGCCCCTTTTTTACGCGTAGGTATTTGGATGGTACAGACGAGGATCGAATTCACAACACTCTGGTTGTCAGTCCGTCACTCTACCAACCGGGCTACCGCGGCCCCCAAAGTTTATCACGATAAAATTATTAAATAGTAAATCTTTATTCGTGGCTGTATAGCCGAGAGGTTTTAATCGTGTATTTTAGTTGTTGCGCGAAAATTGTGATTTCGGATCGTCAGTTTTTTATTTTCCGGAGGGCGTTTTACAAATGGTTATTTTTATTTATCTATTTTTACTTTCTTTGTTGAGTGAATTTAAATTCGTCGTTGCTTAACTCAGAAATACTGCATAACACCATAGAACACGTTTTTGAATTTCATGACGACCCCTTTTCCAAGGCATGAAATAGTTCAAATTTCAATCGCTAATATCTCCGCCAATTTTACAGATAACTCCATGAAACTTTCCTGTGCTTCTATTATGGCATTGCGCACATTTTTCTAATTGAACTTTTTGGCCGATCTCTTTTATTGTTCGAGTTTTTTTAACTTCCTTATTTCGCCGCTAAGAGTGCTGTCTCAATAAATTCAGCATGGTCACTTTATTATAGGTACCCGTTATTTTGGCCGATCTCTTTTATTGTTCGAGTTTTTTTAACTTCCCTATTTCGCCACTAAGAGTGCTATCTCAATAAATTCAGCATGGTCACTTTATTATAGGTACACGTTATTTCTTGACTATACAGACGCTGTTCCAAATTTAAAGAGCTTAAGGGACGTTACAGGTCACCCTCTAAATAGATTTAGAAAACGTTTACTAACAGCCCATCCACCACCATCAGTGTCCATGTCGCAGAAGACTTCTACAGTTTTACCATTTAAAACTCTACTTTTTGGGAACACGTTGTTGAACACAACCTTTCATTTTACCTTTCATTCCGAATAGAGTAAAAGAAATCAAAATCCTTATCTTCAAATGATTTATTTGCTTCACTGTAAATCTCTCTCATAACAAATACTCGTGATCCAGTACTCAAATCGAAACATGTTATCCAATTGAGAATGATGGGTCACATTTCAGAAAAATTAGCTGTATCTCTTTTCCAGCATCTTCGAGACTTTCCTTACGATACACGATATGAATTTTTCAATGTTATTTCTTAGAAACCAGTTGAACCAGAAAGACTAGTGTGAACTCTATATCAAATAGACGATTTTTTATAGCCTCCTTGTATGAACTAGACCAGAGCCAACAGATTCTTAAAAGAATGCTAGCACTTCCTAGATGGAACTAAATCTAACAACCTAGCTGGTAGGTAGGAAGTTGAATCAACGTCGCACTCGATCAACCCAATGGACTACTGGCGACGGAACGATTAGATTGAGTTTCCAACTCGCGACACTCCCGTTGTAATCCGCTATCTTCCATCCGGGCTACCGCGGCTCGATTAGATATGTGAAATTGGTTCGTGTGGAATTGGATTTGCCATATGTCTCTTCCTCAACATTAAACTTTTACTTCTCCTCTGTTCTAATGCTTCACTTCGAGTTGTATGAGACGCATGTTCGATTCCTATCAGGCGCATTCCTCCCTGGGTGTATTTCTCTCTTCTGTGTCAGTAAAATTTTCATTGTGTGAGTCAGATACTTGATGTTGTATGTCTTGTGTCTGACGCAGCATGGCCAAATACAGCCCTTCACCATAAAACCAACAAACCAACTATCTAATGCTTCACATCCGGCACAAATTACTACCTTGATACAGTGCGGATCCAGAGAGAAGAAAGATAACCTTGGGGAAGTCTCTTTGTTGAGAGGTAGTAAGCTTGTAGGTGTAAAGGATATACCAAAAATTATGAAATTATGTGTGATAATACATATTTGCTTTGAGCCTGTCTCTTAATTTAAGGAGTTGACTTGTTCGAAACCTCGTGACATGAATGCCAACGCTCCAGTGTCGGACTATACTTGTTAACATTTGCGTATAAATACGTTCAAGCAATGGTATTCAAAAGAAGGGCTCCACAGAGAAGTAGAATACCCTGTTTATTATGTGCATTAATATATGCTTATCCATAGCTCAAACTTTTCGGTTTTCGTTGTAGGAGATAATATAGTTTGTTCATCACATTCGGTTCCATATGTTTTATTAAATCAATTTAAGTTACATTTCAATTTTTTAGCTGGATATGACATGTATTTCGCTAACCTCACCTGTTACATTAAATTTACATGCACTACTATAAGATAATTAATTAAAGAATGTTCTGGCATCAGTTTATTCTGGAGTTACAGTAGTTGTAGGTTTGGAGTATTCTGCAGTTGCAATATTTGCAGCTGTTTTCCTGAAAGCTTTCGGCCTTATTTTAATTTCTGTGGTGTCCAAAGATTCATGGTATTCTTTCCAGCTATGCCAGTTGACACCGTCAGCATAGCTATCGTGCTTTCCTCGCAGGTACAATCCATTCAGGTTAGCAGAATGGCAAGCGCTGTACCACCAACCGCCTTTGAAAGCTTCAGCACAGCTATTGTTTCCATACTTGTCGTTCTTTTGATCTTTAGTTGAAAAGCTTTGGTTATCGTGAGATGAAATCATTGAATCGCCTGCAAGAAAATCAACAATACTGTAAATATTTTAACTAAAATTAAATAAAAACCAAGTAAATTTCATTTAAACATAATTTTCAGTTGAATAAAAATATATGCCCTACCGGGCTTTTCTTTATTTCTAATCTCATTTTAATACCAGAATACACAAATTTTCTAATATCTATTTAATGCAATATAATTTTTCTATCTTGTGCTAATTTCATACTTTTGCATATTACTTATCGCTATGTATCTATCAGCCGTTGTACTAGTAGCAAAAGTATCACGATGTTTAAATAAATAAAATAAAATGGGTTCCATCATTTGAAGAAATATGAAAGTAGACTGAGTGATAATAACCTTTTATGAGTGCAGGATCATGTGACAAAAATTAATAGTAACTTTACCCTTAAATTACGTTTGTCTCTTTTGTCTGCCCTGTGGAAACAGCGTTCATAATCTGATTGGTAAACGGGACGGTGAAGTTACCCATCCATTGATTCATCATTTAATTGGGCCAACAAGATACAAACAAAAATACAAGATACAAATATTCGTACACGACAACAATCAGGCCACTATTTTTTCTTGGAGAATACGATCGGAAGAAGAGGAAACGGCGGAAAACAGATTGCTCTAAGGAATTTCCCGGCGATCTCGCGGATTACCTGGGATTAAATATCTCGATAAATCCGGGAATCACCTCCTCCATGGGTTGTGCATGTACCATTTTTGATGTGCTACTAAAGGTGAAAACTCCTTCCTTCTTACCAACTGAATCATATGCCTGACACGGCATTACAAAACATCAGAGTGTCTTCCAGAGATCTTTCGACGAGGGTGAGTGAGTTTATCTACACTTTGGGATATGCCATCGATCCCCATCTACTTTCTCATGGACTTGAATATTGTGTTTCGTTTGTTTCTTTATAAAAATTGATTTTTCTGTGTCTTCTGTGCGAGGGCTCCTTTTTTTGAACTATTAATTTGCATTCATCCATACTTTAAAATTCTATGCAATAAATTTTCGATTTAATATTTAAAAGAACTGTGTTCAGGTGCTTTATTGTTCATATGGAGGAAATTAATTGCTTAAGCTAAATTATTGCAACAATGCGATCCAAACTCATATTTAGAACACAACATAAATCTATGTGACAGTAGTGCTTCTGCGGCGATACGTATCACCTGTACGTATAATGAACGTAGGGCTGTTGTCTTTCGAATACGATTTCAGCTCTTCCCCAATATAAAAAGAATGAATCCCGAACTCTTAAATGAAGTTGATTGGTCATTATCAATTGCATTAAACACCAAGCGGTGCCAAAACGGTGAGACTACATTGTAAGATAACCCTGATATGAATCATGCTAGACGATTTGGACAGCAGAAGTAAAATCATAGCAGACAGTCTGGTTTATTTGCTAACATTGAAAATCTCTCTTATATCCAGAAAAACATGTCCCAAACTCTGGTGACATATATGGTAAAACGCGTTATGATATTCTATTGATCTTACACAGACATAGGTAAGAATTCCAATATAACGACCCCTACTTATCAAATCAATTGAGTATGTATTCTGTTTCCTTGTAGACCAGGTACTACAAATAATAACAGATACCTGAGAAATACATTCATACGTTATGCCTTAGTGGCAAGAAGAAAATATTTTTACCGTTTAGATTATCAATCTTATTGTTTGATTCATCAGTGTAAAATCAGAATTGTCACTACCTGCATCTCCTCTGTAGCCTTTGATGTGAATTGTGTATTTGTGATCTTCATCATCGATCCAAAATGTGTCGTACAGAGCGTAGCGCTTATGCCCTTCAACGTCTTTCAGATCAAAACGAATGAAGTACGACTTTTGGTTACTCAAGGCAAATATGTTATCATTTCCTGAAACAAAAAGTGGCGGAAGAGGAATAAATAATAATTATTTAAAAATAATTTTTGGGTACAATTGACTGTTTTATATGAGTGAGTGTGTGGCACTTGATTCGTATTATTAGAGAAAATCAGATTGAGTCAGAAGAAATTAAATTATTGAAATATTACCTAACCAAAAATCCTTTTCTAAATCCCCGAATCCGTTCTTGTAGGCATTCCAATCTTGAAAGAAATAATCTTTAGCACTCAAAAAATTTCCTCTTCTTTGAAAGAGCTGTGTGTGTGATAATTAATAATTAATGATTTGGGAAATGCTGGAAAATAACAGTAACTATTCTCGATAACAGATCAATTGATTTCGCTGTTAATAAATAGAAAACTTTTACTAACAGTCCATCCACCACCATCAGTGTCCATGTCGCAGAAGACTTCTACGGTTTTGCCATTCAAAACTCTACTTTTCGGAAACACGTTGTATACTCCACTGGCGTTATGACCGTTCCTCAATAGTTCTTCGCAGTCTGATGCTTTTAATTGCACTTTTGGACCTGTAAATCAATCTTATTGTGAAATGCGAATAACCGTTAATATTTCTCAGAAGTTCCTTCTCGATAATTTTAAGTGGACCAAATACGTATTTTTTTACTTTACTCGACTGAAAAATAGTTCAAAGGTAAGTGCAATTACCGGACATCTCCACAACATATAATTTTATGGGTCTCACCCTTTATTGTAAAGAAATATAATGCATTTACCGACACATTGTTTTATAACGGAAAACAATTTTCCAATGTTTTCAGAATCCATATAAGAATATAAAAATGTAACAAATTTTTCGGAGTACCTAATTCTTATGCTATTCAAAAATTTATATCAACAAATGATTGTCAAAACATATTTGAAAATGAATTTTGAAATTTCTAAGAGGTCATGGATACATATCAAATTTTTTTTCTCCTTTTACTTACATATATAATTGGTGTCTCTAGCTTTCTCAATCATTTCCATTGCGATATCCAAGTAAGAATGATTTTTAATTTCCTTCTGGCATTCTGGTACATTTACTCCAGAGATCAAATAAGGCAGATATAAGTGCAGAACAAGATACAGAACTGATCTAACAAAAATCACAAATCAATAACATATACCATTAAACATATTCATCTCTACGAAAAAAACTCTAGAATTTGAAAGTCAAGTTCCACATGACTCCTTTGTTGTTGCTAAGAATTAAAATGCTCTTTCACAAATCGTATAGGCTACAATTTGTAAGAACACACTAGGGGAATACAAAAATACAGATTCAATTAGTGAAACAATATTAAAATTAAGTTTGAATACATTTTTGAACGTTCCATCGAAAATAACCATAATGAATCCAAGCTTATTTTAACCGAAAATATTAAGTCTACTCGAATGTACTAGTATATGTACTAGTACATTCTAGTAAGTAATTTATTCAAAAGTTGATATCAACAAATGATTGTCGGAGTACCTAATCGGATTATGTACTAGTTATTATTTATTATGTACTCCGATTATGTACTAGTAACTCTAGTATATAAATACAGCAGAGAGAGAACACTTTTTGTTCAAAAAACATTATATTTGAAGAATTTAAATTCTAATACTTTTGCTAGAACTTTTTTATCCTTTTCAAAAATCTGAATAATTTATGAATATTACTTTGATTATGTAAGGATATTTGAAATATTTAATTTTTATAACATACATTTTCTAATGAAATATATCTATTTAACACGAATCCCGAAGCGAAAAACTCATTGATCATAAAAGCGTAATTTTGCTACTCGGTATTTGTCTATCAATATTGTTCAAAAGTCTTTTATCGAATTGTTCTGTTTCTGAATATATTAAGGAAGCCGAAATTCGTCACGCTTGCTCATATCTTTTGTTTTCAAAGTTCTGCATATTTCAATGATCGGAATTTCTTTTGTTTGTATTTATGTTCCAGTGTATTAAAAATTGTATTGTAGATACATTATTTATGAGTTAGATTTTAATGAATTACTTATTTTCTGCAAAAAATACCAATTGACATGAGTAATGTCTTGGCGATATGCCTATTTCGACCAACGAAAAATGCAAGCATCATTTGAGAGTACAGAAAATAATTTTTCAACATTGTTTTAACTTTTTCATAGTTTCTACATTTACTACAGCTATTATTCTACAATGAGCATTATCATCTTGTGGAATAAAAGAATCAAATATTGCAAGTTATAAAGCTGTACAATTTGATCAATTATATATTTTCTATATCTTGGGAAATTGAGATTACGCCTTCGCAACACATAGAGGTCTATGCGGCCACATAGATGCAATCCCAAACACACTCACTGTCTCTACCATAAGGATATCGTCCAGTGATGTTACTGGAATAACCTCAATACTCACCAAATGAAAATACGTGAGAAATCCCTCTGCAAACTGTATCTGGATTCGTCAGTGAAGAGTTCAGACTCCACTGGCTTTCACTCCAGCTGACATGTATGTTTTCCCAACTGAACCGTTTTCTTCGGTTGCGTGACCTAATTGCTAGGTTCGTATAGCGTACAGACCAGGCCACTTATTACTCTCTAATGACGTGATAAGACGATGCCACAAATTTACAAATCGTATTTTGAGCATTATTTTTGTCACACATCCAAAGTTTATGCAAATGATTTATTTTTTGATGAAAAAGTTAAATTGTTTTATCTCTAATATATGGAAACCAGTAAATTTTGATTTTCAACCAGGCTGATCTTGTGCTTTTCTTCCATCACATAAATGCGTTTTTCCTAATTTGAATTAACACGAAAAGGGAATTATGAGTATAGCATTGTGTTTATCCGTCTTAGAAAGTAGATACATATTTAGATAATTGTTGTCTTTGTATCATTTCAATTACAGAAGTATTTCTAATTCTTTCTAGTTTTCATGAAAACATTGAACCTGAACATAAAAAAAGAAGAATGCCATAATTTCATGCGGAGTCCTTTCCTTTTCGGAAAATATATTGATTTCGGACTGTCTCTAATTGCTCGTTGTGTTGCTCAAGTGGGACGTTGTTTCAAATATCTACCTACCTACCTACGTAACTTTCAGGTAAGATGGGACATGAATTGTCCAAAATCCATGGTGCTTAAAAATGTTGGGTAAATTCAGGTATATAAATATTCTAAATAGATTAATATTCTAAATATATAAATATTCTAAATATATAAATATTCTAAATATATAAATATTCTAAATATATAAATATTCTAAATATATAAATATTATCCTAAGGTATATAAATATTATCTTATTTGTTATATTGTGTTATTAAAGAGAGCTCGAATCGACTAGTGAAACATAAATAGGTCAACTTCCATTTGAAAAAAACTTAAGGGGTCTGGGACTCAAAATATGAAAAAAGTCAAAATTTTTTTTTATTATCTAAAAAAATAATATAGATATTTTTGAATAAAATAACGCCTACATTTTGTTTCTACCATCAGTAGAACCGGAAATATTCGGCTTTTTATAACATGACAGCTGCAAATCAAATGAGCCTCACCCATCTGATAATGTAAACAAACTGTTTTGGAGTCTATTTTCTACTGTTTCAGGTCTATTTTTCTAACTCAATTCAACTACGCTACGAACACTTGAAGTGATCTGAATTGATTAGGAAAGCGACGATGAAGTCCGCAGATACTTTTAAAAGGTATAGGAAAAAGGTCCAACTTGCTAAAATTAAATTAAATGAACCACTAAAACTAAGAAGTAATACATAATACTATCCAGGAGGATTTTAAACAAACATAGAGTATGCAAAAGTGCTTTTTAATAACTTGAATATTTTCATAATTTTAAACGCCCTTTTTCTCCTTTTCTGTTAAATGGGATTTCGATAGTGAAAAATGGATATAACTTAAAAACTACTTGTCATAAATGAATGAAATTTTCTACACTTACTTTTCAAATATATTTCTTTAATTTCTCTTCAGCAATTGTGTATATATATATTATTATTTTTTCTATAATTTTTCGAACTTTGTATACTATGTGTTTTATGTAGTTTTTGAACAAAATATTCTTTAAAATTTTATCTAACTGTTTTAACCAAAAATCACGAAGACAGTTTAAAGTATGAACTTTTAGGAGTCAATTAGTGCAAAAATGAAGTGATTTATTATAAAATATTTTAAGATATATCAATTTTGCACAACGTCAAAATTTTTAAATTTTTTAATTTTAATAAAAAAAACTTGAAGTTTTGAAAATATAAAATAGTTATTATAATTGCAAAATACAATGTATACCTACAGAAAAAATTTCAGAACAAAAACTTTAAAATAGAAGATTTTAGGATTTTAAGTCCCGGACCCCTTAAATTACTAAATTTTTGTAATGGCAAAATTCATTCATATCAGATGATAGGGTCTTCACTCGTAACGTTTTCTTTCCCTTAAAATTATTTTTTGAGCAGTGACCTTAAAAGTGTTTAAACGTTAAAAATATTGATCAGCGTAAGCACTTACCTAGCATTCATTTCATCTGCATTAATTTGTTCTCGTGTTTTTTAAATTAAAATTTCTGAAGAAACAATCTATTCCTTGATGGAACGAGGTAATCTTTCGATTTATCGTCAGTCAGGAGAATGAATCCATGCCGTGCGTTCCAAAACAAACTATTTCCGTTATTCGACATTATCATAAAATCCTTCGTCATTTTGGTTGTTATGGCGCAAGGTCCGAAAACGGACAAGCTGCGCCAAACGCAAGATTATAAAAATATAAGGAAAGGAAGGAATCTATCTAATCACTAATTGTCTCTCGTCAGTGAAGAGCAGGCCCTTCGGGAAATTCCCGCCACTTGAGTCGCGTGATTTTGAACGAGTTCTTTTAGTTAACTTACACGAGTGGTGATAAAGATAACTTAAATGAATCTTATCGCAATTGTCTTCTTTTCTCTGAATCTCGTACTGATTTTATCGGTCTCTCTTTTTTATGGGATTAGCAACAGAATTTTCACACATGTGGAAAGCTTTTTAGGCTAACCGGCCAAGAATAATCTATATGAATAAAAATGGACATTGAATATTTTCGACCGATTTTAAGTTATTTATTCGTTTTGAGTCATTATAATGCAAGGATCAGGGTTTTCAGCATTTGGTGTTTGCCTATATGTTTGTGTGCCCGTACTGGGTCCAAATAGCTTGGTGCATTTTCATGAAACTTGGCATGCTGTGAGTACTCACAATCATTTAATTACTGAACTTCTATGTGCGCTTCAGTCTGTTTCCATTTGATGTCTATTTTGTGTTTGTGCAAACATCACATAATGTATTTAATATAATTTCATAAAATATCGAATATTTCATGGAATATATATTAGATGAGAGAATACATTATTTTAATTTCATTTGCTTACAATTTTAGGAAAGTTTTAAACTTAAACAACTGAACACCCATGCATAAATCATCCTTAATTTGGCAGTTTGGACAAGATGGAATGTAAGTTGAGGATTACGAGTAACTCGGATTATTTTAGCAGTACAGTAATAACCTGAAGTTACGCGATAGGTGGGTCCGACGAAAATCGCTTAAGTCGAATTCGCGTAAGTCGGGGTACAACTTTGAATATAAATGCATATAAATTTTATTCAATTGGGACCAAGGATTAACAAAAACACTAGTTTAGAAGAAAAATATTTAATGAAATTGCAGTTCTTTATACATATTAATACAAAATATTGAAAAATAAATGAGATACGTAGCTATAGCGCGCTTTTCGTTGGAGTCTATGTTTTCTATAATTTTTGAGCCCTTTTCAATTGAGCTGAGACCTTCTGCCAAGCTTGCATTTGGCATGTCCCTTTCTGGTGGAACTGGGTCTGAAGTGTCGTATACTTCAGTGACGTTTTGCTCACGTATCTCTATGAGTTCATCAATTGTAAGCTCCTGACTATGAATCCAACAGCTTGTAGACATCATTACCATTGACTTCCATATCTAGTTGCATAGCAAGATTAACAGCTTCTTTTATCACATGAGCGACATGATCAGTTTCTTGCGTTGTTTCCGTCTAGTTTTTGAATCAAAAATGGACAAAGTTTCTTTCAGGCACCATTCAATGTTTTTTTGGAAATTTCAGCCCAAGATTTTCCAATGATTCTTACGGCATCTAAAACATTGAATTGCTCCAAAAGTCTTTAACAGATATTTCACTGTTTTGCCTCATAGCTTCATTCAGATGTGCAAACGAACGTCTCGTTTAGTAAGCCTTGAATGTTTTGATGACTCCCTGGTATTGGTTGTATCAAGCTGGTTGTGTTTGGAGGCAAAAACACAACTTTCACATTGCACGAGAATCAGATTTACTTCGTTTGGAAGACACAGTTTTTTAAGGGTTTAGAAAACGTATAACAAAATAATCTTAACTTTCATCGATCGTAGAATCGTAATCGTGCACGTAGAGTTCGCGCGAAACTCGTCCAATGCGTATCACATCAAGAGAACCTCTGAAGATAGCGGGCGGCAGTGTTGACAAACAAAAAAATCAAGAACCCCTAACTCCGAGTTCACGTAAGTCGGAGTATTACTTCACTTTAAAGCAATTAGAAAGATCAATTGCTTAATTACCAAAAATTATTTGTTCGGTATTTAAATTATAATACTTTATTTTGAATCTTTTGCTTTCTTTGCAAAACAAGAATAATTTCCGAATATTTAAGACAGATGATACAAAGGGAATGAAACATTTAATTTTGCCCTAGAGCAGGTAGGTAGTTGAATCAACGTAGCACTGAAGCAACACAACGGGCTATTTCGACGGTCCATGATCAATCGCGAAGAGTTAGATTCGAGGATACTAAATTTGAGCCACGGTCAGACGACGAGGTCACACTTGAGCTGCAAACACCACTCTCCAAATTTCGACACCACGCCAACGTGAGGACATTTGAAATCACGGCAGATTAAAGTGCACCAGCCTTCACGTACGCGACGGTCTTTGGTTGGACCGAGTTTCAAACTTGCAAACCTCCGGTGGCTATTCCGCTACTCTTCCAATCAGACTTCAGCAGCCCCGCACAGAGCAAGGTAGAAATTAGTTGTTTCCTTGTCTAATATTGTTAAAGACGTTCGTTCATTTTATGGACTGCATGCCTACATTTTAACAACTTTTCTCAAAGTTCTTGGTTTGGCACACGTGGTTTTATTTTTATGAAAGGAGTAAAACATACAGCACAAAATTTTCTAACCAAGATTTGTATCTAATCGAATTTATTCCAAATATTTTTCAGATTTAAACATAGGTTTCCTTTAGAAAACGATTAAACTCATTAAAACTTGCATTACTTTTTCATGTTTCAAATAAAACTACTTAGTTTTATTCAAAGCTGTTACTCAATAGGCATTTAACATCATCACTCTCACTCTAAGCAGGTACGTATTTCCATTGAAAATTAAATCTCTGAATTGAAAAAAGTGCTTTTAAATGGATCGCGTGCTCAACAAAACGAAAACTCGTGTTCGTTGACCACGTGCAGTGGTGTTATTTTCAGATTTTTCCGCTCAGAAATTATTTCGCATTTTTAAATTTAGTTCAATTTATAGTTGTAAGTATTGGAAACCATGCGATATAAAAAGATTTGATTGATTGGTTTTGGGGTTTTATGGCACAAGGGCCATATTTGGCCATGCTGCGCCAGACACAAGACATGCAATATCAAGAAATAGACTGACACACACAATGAAAATTTTAATGATACAGAAGAGAGATTTACATCCCGAGAGAAATGCACCTAACAGGAATAAAACCTGCTCCGCCTACAACTTCAAGGTTGCTAGCTCAGTGGGCATATCCACTGATTCACGATGGCCCCGCGAGAAAAAGACAAAAAGAATCTTGAATTAATATCTTTATAATATATCTTAATATATTTTTCCCCCATGGACTTTTATTATTTTAGTTTTATTTTAAATTTAATAAATATTTATTTTTTAATAAATTGTAATTCCTTTTCATCAAAGGCAACAACGACCCCAGAAAGGATTCGATTGGAAGAGTAAAGCAAATTTAAAATGCAACTTTTACCTATATTGAAAGAATATTAGTATTATAAAAGTTCAGAACTAGGACTTTTGAAACATTAACAATTCTTTGTTGTTGTTTAATTTGTAGACAAAATTAGTAAACTAAGAAGACAATCAGCACTGAACAATTTAATTTAAACATCTGAGAAAAATATTAAAACAAACTGTAATGATATTTCTGAATAAATGCTTGATCGTTCTTCAATATCTTAAATTGACTAATTGCATTTTGTTGTTTAGTTTGTTAAATAATGTCTCATTAGACTTAATTATTGGAGAAATTATTCGAAAATGGTAGAAGTCAAACAATATTTTAGAAGAAAAAGAATACTTGTTAATATGTTTTAAAACAAAAAAGGTTAGAGAGAAAATTAAACGAACTTTATAGTTAGCAATTTAAATCTAGAATTTAAAAAGGGAATACTATTTTTGATGAAATAAACTGCTCTTAAAATTGCATAAACTATTCCCATATAAACAAAGGTTTCTTTAGAGGGTGGGTTGCCTCCTATACTTTTTAGAAATCCGTGAGTATTCTCATTCTAAAAGATTGGCTTGAACCTATGTTGTCCTTGCTACATTAAACTCAACCATTCAAAAGACTGAAGGGAATTATTCTGGATTTAAGATGAGGGAAAAAAAGTCAACTGATCAACTAAATGGAAATCGATCCAACACTTCTTACAGATTACAAAATTTCAGCTTTTTCCTACTAGAAGTTCGCCGATTCTTTTTGCAAATAATGAATGAATAACGATTATTAAATTGAATACATTGAAAACCGTTGAGAAAAGGAATGAAATTTAATAGTCTGTAAAAAAGTTCTGAATACATTTCCATTAAAATACACTGCTGTTCATTGAAAATACGACAACAAAGACATGAGTTTCAAAAATTAAATTCATTTGAGAGATGACATCTGGTGCAACGTATAAATGATTGCAATTATAAATAAGTCAAAAGGAACATTATGAAATTATAAGTAATGTAACGCATCAGCCCCTTAACGTGTGTCTCAGCGATATGTGCCTTGATTGGTGATGGCGGCCCACGTGACACACTCTCCGCGGAAGCCAAAGAACAATTATTTCTTTAGTTGTTTCCCAAGGCCAGCGTAGGACTGACGTGCTGAGGTTTTGTCCCCCGAGATGTTAATTTTTAAGTTTGTTTATTCTTGTAATTGTTTTGTCTTGTGCTTAGTGTTAATTAAAATTGCTCTTTTGGCCAATTCCTGCATTAGTCATTGGGTTCAGCTCTAAAGTAATAAGTAATACAATGATTGAAATTATAAGTAAGTCAAAAGGAACATTCTAAAATTAGTGATTTGTAGGGGGGTTCGCCTTTAGCAGTTATAACTACTTGCACTCTACACAAATGATGAAAATTATCTTAGTTTTGCGCGAATTACTATTTTTGATAGCCAATTAACCCAAATATCCTACACTGATGATAAATACACTTTGTTCCATATAAAAAATTATAAAACTGATGTAAACTTGGGCTTTTACATTCTAGTAGAAATCTTGTTTTTTAAAACAAAAAATTTGAAATTTTCCCCCCACTACTGTGCGGCGTGACATTGACCGTCAAAAATTAAATTCAGAATGACTGTCTGTAAAATTCTTAGCTCCTTCGATTCATATCGAGCGAGATTGTAAATGAAATAAAATAGCATCCCTAAATACTGGGGTAGAGGGAACGACTACAAATTCCTTCTTCCAGAGACCAACTGAATCGGAAAACAAGGATCCAGCCTTCATAAGCCACAAGATTATACCTTGACTCGTCAGAAATCATCATTCGTTTCACTTCAGAGTTCCAGTGTCTTCGATCATGGTACCATTGTAGCCACTGACGTCTATGGTAAAGGGTTGCAGAAATCACAGTAACGTTCTCCAAGCTGCAGAAATCGTCGATGAACACTACTGGCAGACATAATCCGATGTGTCACTATACTCTATTATTTGTATAACGTTGTGAAAGTATCAGTACGATTCGTTACCACCATACTTAGCAAGTGTTTATCTTCCTTCTCTGATGTTTCCACAGTCAGTCCATCATTTCTCAGTCGATTGTTGTCAAGAAATCACAATTGCACTAACTTTCAGCCAATACTTGCAGCAATACCACGATACAACAAAAGTGTGCATAAATATATCCGTACTTCTCAAAAAGTATAAAAGAATTTTAATCAAGAGTCATGTTGAACATGAAAGTAAATGTAAAACGGAATAGGTAGTTATTTATTTGTATTTAAACAATAATTCAGTCTACATTTGAAAAAAATTGTGTTTTATTGTCAAATTCCTTAGGTGTACCATATAAGATAACCTTTAAATCAAATCGAAGACTAGCTGCTTTACATTTTTATTGCAATTAAAAAAATTAATACCTGCTCTATTGTGTATTGGCAGACAAATATTAGTTAATTTTGCCGTAATTTGACTTTAGATTCCTCAAAAACCTTTCCCTACATTTGGCAGCATTTTAGAACAAATTACGTGACTTCACCTCATACAAAACATTTCGGTTTTCATTGTGCAAGCAGTGGCAGTGTTTACTTCAACGAGTTGAAGTAAACACTGTATATAGAAATGCTTCCAGTCTAAAGATAACAGAAGGACTCAGATTCAGCCATCTTGCCACAGCTGTTTGACTGTCCCAGTCTCTAATGGCTCCTCATCGCCACTTTTGAGGAAAACGATACTCTTTCCTACAGAATGGCTTCATCTGATTTTTTTCATCTAAATTCTTAACAAAAATAATTTAGGCTCGTTTTAAAATGTGTGTTTTATGTATACTACTCTCTTTGCCAAGGAGGTACATCTTGAAGGCCACTTACTATTGTATAAGGATGTCTTAGGACGCCAGCAGACTAATTTACACTTTATATTTTTTGATGCAGCAATTCTTTTTGTCACATACCCTAATTTTATGCAAATCGATTTACTTTTTGAAGAAATAGCTAAATAGTTTCATCCTTAATTCATGGAAAACAGTGTATATTGTGCTTTACTTCCGTGACATAATTAAGTTTTCTAATTTAAATTTACTTGAAATACCAGGCATCATGCTCATACCATTATGTTTATCCGGCTTAAAAACTACAAAATGTAGAGATTTAGACAATGGACATCTTTGTAGCATTTCAATCATCGATAAATACGTAATTCTTTCTTGTATTCATAAAAGAATTGCACCTGAATATAAAGAAGAAAATCAATAGTATATTTAAATTCCATGTGGAGTCATTTCCTTTCAGGAAAAGGGATTAATCTCGGACAGTCACCAATAGCCCGTTGTGTTTCTCCAGCCCGAAGTTAATTCAACTACCCATCTACATACTTTTCAGGTAAGGTAGGACATCAATCGTCCAAAATTCATGGAGGGTAAATTCAGGCATGTAAATATTCTACATATTGAAATAATCTACATACTATATTGATACTAAAGTTATAAGTATTATCTTATGATATTCTGTTGTTAAGGAATGCTCGAAACGACTAGTGAAACATGAATACACCATCTCCCATTAAAAAAAAAGTAAAAATGCTAAATTTTAGTAAGGGCAAAATTCAATCATATAAGGTGATAAGTCCTTTTCCCTTAACATTATTCTAGCATTGCCCTTCAAATGTTTAAACAGTTTCAATATTGATCAGCATAAGCACTTACCTAATATCCATTTCAGCTGCACTAATTTGTTCCCGATTTTTTCAAATTAAAATCTGGAGAACAACCCAATTTTGTTGATGGAACGAGGGTTCAAAAATGCTAATCTTTCGATTTCTCTTCTTTCAGGAGAATGAAACCTTGAAGCGTGATCCAAGGCACACTATTAGTCATTCACATTATCTGAAAATCCTTAGATAAACATCATTTGGTTGTTATGGCGCAAGGTCCGAAAACGGACAAGCTGCACCAAAGGCAAGATTATAAAAATATAAGAAAAGCGAGAAATCTATCTAATCATTAATCGTCTCTCAGCAGTGAAGAGTAGGTCCTTCGTGGAATTCCCGCCTCTTGAGTCACGTGATTTTGAACGAGTCTGTTAGATAAATAATTGGTTTGGTGATAAAGATAACTTAAACAAACAGTTTAACAATTATTGTCTTTGGCACTGAATCTCGTACTGACTTCATTGATCACTTTTATAGTGACAGCAGTGTTTACTTCAACGAATGTTGAAGCCTTACTTGCAGCCCCATGTACTTTGCTAAATAATTTTAGATACAGTTCAATTTTCTTCACTGCACATGGAAATACATACAAGTTCCATTTATTTCGTTATATTTACATGCTATATTAAGAAAAGTTATATTAAAGTACGTTTATTCTGGGGTAACAATATTTGTAGGTAGATTATCTTTTCTGAAACCTTTAGGTCTTATTTTAATTTCTGTGGTGTCCATAGATTCATGGTGACCTTTCCAGCTATGCCAGACGACACCGTCAGCAAAGCTATCATGTTTTCCACGCAGGTACAGCCCATTCAGGTTTGCTTCATGGCAAGAGTTGTACCACCAACCACCTTTATAAGATTGAGCACAGCTGCTGCTTGCTGATTTGTCATTATCTTCATCTTTAGTTGAAAAGCTATGGTTATTGTGGTTTTTCATTGCGTTACCTGAAAGAAAACCAGTTGCATAGTGATTATTTAATCAAAAAATATGTCACTCATATTAATATAACTTTCAGTTGAATAAAAAAGTGTGCCTTTGTACGCCATATCCTATATTTCTACTCTTGTATTTGTAGGCCCCCACTCTTTTGTTTTAGGAATTTACGCCTTTTTGATCACGTCTTTGCTTCAGCCGTAAAATTTCTGTCCGGCTCCCAGGAAAAGGCATTTGAGTAACGTGGTTTTGCTACCCATCATAGTGAGGCTCCGAAGAAATGGTGGTCGACCTTCGGTCAGTCGATTTTTGAAAAAGTGTGAAACCTTTTTAGAAACCTCCCATAATCAAAAGCATCAATGGCAGTCGGCGTGGCTGATTTACCTCCAGCTAACTGTTATCGCGCTGTCACTTTTGGCACCGAAAGATGGAATTAGAGATAGAATCCAATTGTGGAATCGATTTATTTACGTTACTACTAGTCCCCTAATTTAAGTAATAGACTCGTTTTCAAAAGCACGTGATTTTGCTGCCTTTTTTGGATAGCCACACGATAATTAAATTAGAGGACAGGTGGAAACATGAACAGATCCGTTCAACAATTGGTGTCTTTAGCGTGATTTATGTTACTAAATTTATCAACCGGGACCCGAGATGTCAGTGGGAAGAAATCCACGGCTATTGCCATTTATAGTTTTGAGCATGGGAGCCTCCTAAAGCGATTTCACACCTGTTCAGAAATCAACTGATCCAAGATAGAATGCCTTCTGCCGGGAGCCGCATTATAGTAAAAAACTAACATGATGTACGAATAACAAAAACTTGCGATCTCCTGCACAAAAATACTCGAGAACGTACGAAGATTGATAAGTAATCTTCATTGCTTCGTGCGTGAATCAACCGAAGACTACTTAGTGATAGGTGTTGGTATTGTGTGCTCATTATATGCCCTATCATCAAGACATCTGAGAAATATTTTTTGATACAAGTACCTTTTTAAGGAACACATTTCATTATAAGAGGAGAAAACCAATCAATTGCATTTTTATGATCTCAAGGTACTAGTGAAATATCCAGAAAACAGAACGGCCCATTCCTAGAAGAAACCTATGGAGGCATAAAACATTACGACATTCTATTCCATAATATTATTTAGACATAGTTATAAATTTCACTACAAAATAGCTCCTAAAATAGCTTCTTTAGGCATGAAAACAATTTAATCTAACTTTTGCTTACTCCTGTTGCAGTCGTGGTAGCAAATTACAACACACATCACAAGTAATGAAGAATTCAACGAATACTGAGGCTGTTCGGACATTTTTTGAACGATTGTGATGAACTGTAAAAAAATTATATGCTACGAAAGAATTTTATTTTCGCAGCAGTTAAATAGTTAAAGTGTAACCTATCGTCTGTTAACTCAGAGCTTTGTTTACTTCCAAAATAGCTCTTTTAAATAAGCAATGGATGGAAGGCTATGCTCTTTCTATGTATAACTATAATGTTCATCGTCTATATACACGATATATTGCAGAACAAAGAACTCGCTGCAGAATTCTGTATGAGAAGCATTTAGCTGGAGAAAGGTGTAAAACTGTTGTGACAATAAACGAAGAGTGGGTGTATTTAAAAGATTGCAACAAAAAAGAACAATTTACTATCATAAAAGAGGAGAATAAAATCTTAAAACATTGTTCAAAGAATCTAAAGAAACTTCCTCTAAGGGATTTATGATTGTTGCCGGTTTTGCATACAATGGAAAATTGAAAGTAAAGAGAGTGGAAAAAATGTAAAATTCAACTTCCACATAATATCAAGACCACATTTTGTCCCCAATATTCAAAAAAGAAATACCATATCTTTACTCACAGTGCCAACAATCAGTAGAGCTGCATCAGGGTAAAGCAAGCAGCCACACATTTAAATCCACTATTAAATTCTTAGAAAAAATGGAAGAAACTGGTATCAAGTCTCTTTACTGATATTCCTGCTAATTTCCAGATGTCTGACCCATGGACTTTTAAAAATAGCATTATGAAACGTAGACCGAAAACCATTCAAGGACTTTGGAAAACTGTGGAACTGGAATGGGACAAAATACCTCTGTCGATACTACAAAAATCATTATTATCATGCAAATTAAGGTGTAGAAAGATAGTTAACAATAAGGGCTATCAAATAGAACATCTAAAACACAAAAACTTCATGTAAAAAATTGATCTTCAGTCCATTAAAATCGTTCAAAAAATGTCCGTACAGCCTCTGTACATAGCGTTTCAAATAAGAACTATTTTAGAGGAAGATGTCTAATATTTTAGATTCGTTAATATTTGGTTCACCAATGTAAAATGAGAATTTTATCACTACCTGCATCACCACTATAGTCATTGATGTGAATAGTGTATTTGTGATCTTCGTCATCAATCCAAAATGTGTCGTACAGAGCGTAGCGCTTATTGCCTTCAACGTCTTTCAGGTCAAAGCGTATGGAGAACAAATCCTGGTTACTCAAGGCAAATATGTTATCATTACCTGAAATAAAAAAATGGTAAAAGAGGGATAAAATTAAAATTTATCTGAAAATAAATTTTTTGGTATACTTGAGTTTTTTATAGAAGTGAGTGAATGACTCTTGATTTATATCGTTAAAGAAAACCGGATTCATTCAGAAGAAAATAAAGCATTCACATAAATACCTAACCAAAAATCCTTTTCTAAATCCCCAAATCCGTTCTTGTAAGCATTCCAATTTTGAAAGAAATAATCTTTAGCCCTCGAAAAATTTCCTCTTCTTTGAATGAGCTGTAATAATTAATAATTAAGGATTAGATGGAATGTGCGAAAATGCGAAAATAACGGTAACTTGTTAAGAGACGTTGAATTCATGAAAAAAATACTTCATAATTATTTCGTACTCTTGAATTTGTTATTTATTTTCTATTTATAATATATAATATTTAGAAAATATTTACTAACAGTCCATCCACCATCATCAGTGTCCATGTCGCAGAAGACTTCTACAGTTTTGCCATGTAAAACTCTACTTTTCGGAAACACGCTGTATACTCCACTGACTTTATGACCATTCCTCAATACTTCTACGCAATCTGATGCTTTTAACTGCACTTTTGGACCTGGAAATAAATCATACTGCAAAATGCGAATAAACAATAATATTTCTCAGAAGTTTATATACTCCGATAATTTTTATTAATTTAGTTACATTTATTTTCGATTTTACTCAAGTGTGGAGGGTGGAATGAAGGAACCATTATCATTGAATCATATTTCCTCTCATCTAAATTTAAAGATTTAAAGTCATATTTACAAAACAAGATAGATTTATCGAGATATTGTATTGAGATATTTTGTAAAGTCATGTCATACTATACAAATAATTTAAGAACTTTTCCCGCTACATTAAATTATCTACTCAAAAATGGGAAGGGTTACTGGAATAAAGAACCAGCTTCAAAACAAATACTTTTTAGGGGTACCACCCTATATTGTAAAGAAAAGGGATTCATTTACGATCATATTTTTACCGGAAAATAAGTTCCTTAGTATTGCGGAATGCATTTAAGTGCTATCTTTATCAGTTTCTCAATTCTTTTTTTGGGTTTACGCATATTGGATATCAACTAGAATCGATTTTTGGTCCCAATTTTATAGCGTAAAAAATTGATTTCCGTATAAATTGCTTAATTCATTACCAGTTTTATTCTTCATTTTTAAAATTATTTTACAATTATATTTTAAAATTAAAGACCATTGTGTTAAAATTCATCTGGAAGAATTCTTAGAACTCTGCATTTAAATTTTAAATATACTAATCCGAAGCAACTCGTAATTTATAGTTTCGGGTGATATGACACGTAAACACAAATTTTTCGGAGTCAATAACTCCTACTGTATTCAAAAATTCATATCAATGGATGAGTATCAAGATAATTTTCAGAATGAAGTTTAAAACTTCTTTAAGGCCACAGGTTCAGATGAAATTTTTTTGTTTTATTTTACTTACACATGTAATTGTTGTCGCTAGCTTTCTTGATCATTTCCATTGCGATATCCAAGTAGGAATTAATTTTAAATTCCTTCCGACATTCAGGCATATCTTCTCCAGAGATTAAATAAGGAAGGTATACGTGCAGAACAAAACACAAAATAGCTATCCTAACGAAAAAATAAGTAACATGTACTATTAAATATATTTATCTATAAATAATACCCTAGATTTGGAAAGATGTCCAAATTCACAATAAGATTCCATTGTTGTTGCTAAGAATTAAAATGCACAATCACAATTCTGGTTTCTAGCAAAAATTCAACTCAGCTAAAATTTGTTAGAGCATGCTAGAATACAAAAATGCAGATTTAATTAGTGAAACAATATTAAAGTAAAAATTTGATTCTATCTGTCTTTTCATTCCATCGAAAATCAACCTACACTTGTGTAACCAACCTATGAGTTTAAAGGAATTATGGAGAGCTATAGTGAAAAATATATATCGTTTTTCTCTTTTTTTTGTCTCGCCCCTAGATGGCGCCATACTTTGTTAACATTATATATTTTTCACTATAGCTCTCCATAATTAATATAAACTCATCTCTGGTCTCACTTATAAATTTCTGTTAACAAATGACCTTCCCCTTTTTTCACATGTGCAAGTTTTCTCACTCTACCTACTAAGCCCGAGACTTCTCGATCCACGCTATTCCTGATCATGGTATGGTGGCAACAACAGATTAACAAAATAGCTTGATAGGGTGGCATTTCTGAAAGGTAGGACTATACTTTTTGTTGGTTCTTTTTATTTCTTTGGTTGTTATTTTTTCCTTGGTTGTTCTCTCATTGTTTCAAATCTCGTTGATGTTTTTGTCCTATGATTTATATTCTCTACTTATCTTCGGCAGTTTTTAGAGTTTTCGGGGGTTAACTTGTGTTAATCTCTTTGGCTAAGCCCCACACAAGTACAGAAAAAACTCAAAGCTTCTTCCCTTAAAAGTGACCCATGCTTTCCTCCCCTTGACAAAGAAAGCGGGCTCACTCCCTTCACATTTTCATACATCTTCTCGTGTTTCTCATGGAAAAATGTATCTTTATGCTAGTTTCTACTTCTAATACATATATGCATACGTTGGCGTTGGTTGGATCAAGGCGTCATCAGGGAGAAACCCAGACAATACAAAATGGTGTTTTCTACGTATGAGCTACGTACGCTAAAAATTGCTCATACACCCCAAACACCATATTGAACAAAAGTCAAAAACAAGGCAACCTATCTTACATAAAAGGTAAAACATCGTAAAGACACCACAGATTAAAAACAAACACAACGCCGAAACGTATAACATCGCAAGAAGAATAAAAGAGAGAACAGACTTACCCAAGATTGAGCAAGCAGCTCCACAGCTCATGAAGACCATCAAATGCCATTTATCAACCCCCATTTCAAAATAAAATATATATAGTACGGGTCACGGTTAAAAATCATTAATGTAAAAGTTAATATAATGTGAACTGTGGTGAGAGTGCCGCAGGTGAGAGCGTTCTATTCCTGCTAAAGTGTTCGATTTTTGCCATAAAGCGTCTTATGGCGTGGAAATTAGTGGTCAATTATATGATCCCGCCTGTATATATTCGTGCACTTTAAGATCAAATTTCTCGTGAGAGGAGTCATGCGAATTCATCTGCCAATCGCATTGTTGAAACTCTGTCAAGACTTAAAAACACGAATGATTCTTTCTCTGAAGGAAAAACAAATTATTTTTATTTCCTAAACTGAGTCCCGACCTTGGCCAATTAAATTCTTTTTGCTCAGCTGGGGGAAAATGGAAATGAGACGGATTCTTTCTTGTTTCACGTAGCGTGCGTTTTGGAATAATAGAACACTTTGGATCTCAATCACATCACTAATAGAAGATTGAGTAAGAAGATTTCCGATTTGATTGAAGCCTACAAACCTCTTGAAACTGAGAGCACGAATTTTCAAATTAGCAAAAATCGAGGAAAAGCGTGATTCTTGAATCCACTACCAAAGGAAAATAATCCAACGAGTGCTTTTCACATTGATTTCATCGATGCGTTTCCTTCTACGAGTAAAATCTGAAATCTCATTTTCACTGTTGTTGATGCGTTTCAAAATTTGTGTGGCTGTACCCTGTGAAATCAACATCGCTCAGAACGCGTTACAGAAGTTAAAACAGCTACAAACTACATTTGGAAATCCGTTGAGAATAATCTCCGACAGAGGTGCTGTATTCAATTTCAATGAAGACGAAGAGTATTGTAAGAAAGAAAATATAGAGCACATCAATAGCTGGATGTTGTAAAGGTCCTTCGCCATCATTTAATTAATTGCAGATATCAGTCATCAACAGCAGTTGTATATCTAGGCCTTCCTTGGCTGCATTTTCTAAATGTCGAATCTGTATATAGAAATGCGTCCAGTATAAGGATGACAGAAGGACTCAGATTCAGCCATCTTGCCATAGCTCTTTGACAATGTCCAATCTCTAATGGCTCGTCATAGCCACTCTTGAAGAAAACGATACTCATTCCTACAGAATGGCTTGATCTGATTTTTTTCATCCAAATTCTTAACAAAAGTAATCTGGGCTCGTTTTAACATGTGTTTTTTATATATACTACTCTCTTTACCAAGGAGGCACATCTTGAAGGCCACTTACTACTGTCTAAGGATGTTTTAGGACGCCAGCGGACTACCCTTTATATTTTGATGCAGCAATTCTTTTTGTCACATACCCTAATTTTCTCAAATCGTTTTACTTTTTGAAGAAATAGCTAAATAGTTTTATCCTTAATTCATGGAAAACAGTGTATATTGTTCTTTACTTCCGTCACATGGTTAAGTTTTTCTAATTTAAATTAACTTAAAATACCAGGCATCATGCTCATACCATTATGTTTATCCGGCTTAAAAACTACAAAATGTAGAGATTTCGACAATGGACTTCTTCGTAGCATTTAAATCATCGATAAATACGTAATTCTTTCTTGTATTCATAAAAGAATTGCAACTGAATATAAAGAAGAAAATCAATAGTATATTTAAATTTCATGTGGAGTCATTTTCTTTCAGGTAAAGGGATTAATATCGGACAGTCACCAGTAGCCCGTTGTGTTTCTTCAGCCCGAAGTTAATTCAACTCCTTTTTATGTAAGGTAGGACATCAATAGTCCAAAATTCATGAAGGGTAAATTCAGGCATGTAAATACATACATAAATATTCTACTATAAATATTTTACATACATAAATATTCTATATACTATATTGATTGACCAAATTTATAAATATTATCTTATGATGTTCTGTTGTTAAGGAATACTCGAAACGACTAATGAAACATAAATACACCATCTCCCATTAAGAAAACAAAAAATAATAAATTTTAGTAAGAGCAAAATTCAATCATATAAGGAAATAAAACCTTTTCCCTTAACATTATTCT
Organism: Meta bourneti; assembly: GCA_933210815.1. Taxonomy (NCBI): domain Eukaryota; kingdom Metazoa; phylum Arthropoda; class Arachnida; order Araneae; family Tetragnathidae; genus Meta; species Meta bourneti. The sequence continues at coordinate 33,035,447 of OW119926.1, forward strand.
AGCATTGCCCTTCAAAGGTTTAAACAGTTATATTATTGATCAGCATAAGCACTTACCTAATATCCATTTCATCTGCACTAATTTGTTCCCGATTTATTCAAATTAAGATCTGGAGGACAACCTAATTTTGTTGATGGAACGAGGGTTCAAAAATGCTAATCTTTCGATTTCTCTTCTTTCAGGAGAATGAATCCTTGACGCGTGATCCAAGGTACACTATTAGTCATTCACATTATCAGAAAATCCTTAGATAAACATCATTTGGTTGTTATGGCGCAAGGTCCGAAAACGGACAAGCTGCACTAAAGTCAAGATTATAAAATATAAGAAAAGCGAGAAAATCTATCTAATCACTAATCGTCTCTCAGCAGTGAAGAGTTGGTCCTTCGGGGAATTCCCGCCACTTGAGTCGCGTGATTTTGAACGAGTCTGTTAGTTAAATAACTGGATTGGTGATAAAGATAACTTAAACAAACAGTTTAACAAGTGTTGTCTTTGGCACTGAATCTCGTACTGACTTCATCGATCACTTATTGGAATTAGTGACAGCCTTTAAGTCTGACGTGTCGTAAACAATCTATATTAAAGTTCAATTTTGTTTATACATTGAATATTTTCTAGCCATTTCATGTTATTTATCCGTTTTGGTTTATTCTAAAGCAAATCAGTGGTTTGCACTTTCCGTGTGTGTCTGTATTAGTGTGTTGAAACGGCTTTGTGTATTTTCATGAAACTTTGCATACTGCGAGTACTCACAACCATTTATGGATTGAACTTCGTTGTGCGCTTCAGTCTGTCTGTCTTCCCGTTTTATTTGTATATTTTTGTGAAAATATCACATAATTTATTCAATATAATTCCATAAAATGCTCAATATTTTATAAAACATATATTAGTCTTGAGAATACATTATTTTAATTTCCTTTGCTTACATTTTGAGGCACGTTTCCAACTAAAACAACTGAACACCTCTACATAAATAAACCTTAATTTGACAGTTTTGGACAAAATTGGATGTAAATTAAGCATTACGAGTACTTGGACTGTTTAACCAGCAATAAAATAATTGTTTTTCCAGCAATTTAATAAAACATTCAATTTTTCACAATAGGAAGGTAGAGATTAGTTGTTTTTATGTCCAATGGTGCTGAAGACCCGTGTTCACTTTCTGGACGGGATGGGTATATTTAGACCAATTTTACTTTCAATTCCTTGGTTTGACACACATGGTTGAAGGTTTATGAAAAGAAAAACCACACAGCACAAAACCTTTAGAGCCAAGACTTGTAGCTAAGCGAATTTATTCCAAGTATTTTCAGATTTTAACATAGGTTTCCTTTAGAAAATGATTAAACTCATTAAAACTTGCCATTTCTTTTCCATGTTTCAAATAAAATTACTTGGTTTTACCGAAAACTACATTCAATAGGCAAGTCATACCATCACTCATTCTAAACAGGTACATGGTAAGTATTGTTAACCTTGCGAGACCATGAGTTAAAAAAGAATCACGAATTAATTTCAGCGGAATAACTCTTTTTCTCATGGTCTTTAATTTTATAAATCTTTAGTGGTAAATTTAATAAATAGTAATTTTTTAAAATTGCAATTCCTATTCATTACACTGAACAACAACCCCCAGAAAGGATTCGATTGGAAATTGCCATGCGTTAGAATAAAGCAAATTTTAAATTAGAAGAATATTAATGTTTAAAAATTCCGAACTAGGACTATTGAAATATTTATAATTCTTTGTCATAGTGGCAAAAGGTCAAAGTTAACTACTTAACTTTGGTTGTATGTGTGGTAGAGTGACGGACTGCCAACCAGAGGGTTGTGAGTTCGATCCTCGTCTGTGCCATCCAAATACCGAAGCGTAAAAAAGGGGCTAGTGCAAGCAAAATCCCCCGTGGCTTCAAAGTCCTCGCTTTGGTGTGATGTGGAATTGCGGAGAGTGGGGTGCCAGCTCAGGTGTTACTGCGTCATCTGACCGTGGTTCCAAATTACGCAGTTTGTCCTCGGATCTTTCTTTCAACATTGATCCCGGACCATTGCCAATAGCCCGTTGTGTGCGCTAGCCCGTTGTCCCCGATCCAGTGCGACGATAATTAATTTCCCCCTTTCCTCATCAACTTTGCGCAGACGGGAAAATGTCAGAAACGTCGCTCAGTGGATGATTGGTAGATCCACAGCAACAGTGAAATTTAAAATTTATTTGTAGATGAATAAGATAAAAGCGTGAATTATACGTTCTTATAAAATTGAATACGAAATTTGTCGATTAAAACAGGAACGAAAGTTTCGATCATGACCACGATCCGGGGCAAAACAGTGGACATTTATTGCGGTTTCTAAATGGACCGAAATACGTCCAGCTTTTACAGGATGTGTCACCTGACTTTATCGATGATATTCATCTGGCGTTCTTGTCTTCCCTGTGGTTCCAACATGATGGCGCCCCACCGTACAAACCGCACGCACTGCGACAGTTTCTTAACAACAGATTTGGCCAACAGATAATCGGCTACAGTGGCTGTGTTGAATGGCCTTCACGATCAACAGATCTTACTCCACTTGATTTCATCCTCTGGGGTTACATCAAAGATCGGGTTTATGAAGCTCCATCGACAAGTTTACTGGATCTGCGGCAGTGTATCATCGATAGCTGCGCTAATGTCACACCGCAGATGATAAGGAATGTGTATGCCGGCGTACTTGATCGAATACAAATGTGTATTGTGGCCGATGGTGACCTTTTTGAACACACTCGCTATGTTTGTGTTTAGCAATAAATTTCTTGCAAACCTTCCTTGATGTACCGCTGAATGTTCACAGTTTCTGCGATTTGTATAGGGCAAGATCATGAATGAAATAAAATAGCACCTTTAAACATTTCGCTTGGAGTAGGACGACTATGAAGCAGTTCAATGCACTCTTCCTGAGGCCGTAATTTAACAAAAATTCATCAAACAGCAAATAACATAATACGCTGATTATTCTACCAGTGTAGCGTCTTATAACCATCTGTAACCATGACGCTGATTGGCAACCCGAAAAGTGAAGACATAACAGCTTTTATTTTTATTGCTGTAAGCAAACGATATACTTATGTGCAGCACGCACGCGCAGCACAACTAATTGATAATTTGAATTCAGTCCGTTGACAGAGCCACGCGAGTTATTTCCATGCGTGAACTGATGCTATCAGAATTCTGCTGAACAGTTTCGTTGAAATGGCGAGTTCTGCGTTTCTAATAATATTTTGCTGTTCTTTTACGTAAAACCGTGACATAATGAAATGGCGAAACACAATGAATCTTGTATAGTGCGGCTCCAGGTAGAAGGCCATAATCACTCGATTTTTAACAGGTGTGAAAGATCTTTAAAAGTACTGCCATACACAAAAGCATGGACGTCGATTGCAGTGGATACTTTTTAATCTCGCTAATTCGTAATCACTGCCATTGCTTCTCATCAAACCTAGCACACATCGAAAGATAAATATAGTAACAGAATCCTTACTAAGGACACCAATTGTGGAAACACTTTGCTTACCTTCAAACCTTCTTGTAGCCATAGTAGCCCCATTGGAAGAGTACCAGATTAGCAACCCGAGGTACGAGGTACAACTTTGAATGATACGAGTTCGAAACTAAATCCATTCAAAGACCATCGTGTACATGGGGGCTGGTTCACGTTCATTCTGTCGTGGCCTCAAATGTCCTTATGTTGGCATGGTGGGGAAGTTTAGACTGGGATGCCAGCTAAGGTGTTGATCTCGTCATCTGACTGAAGTTCAAAATTACGAGGTGTTGTACTCGCATCTTTCCCTTCAGAAATGATCCCGGACAGTCACCAATAACCCGTTGTGTTGCTCCAATGTGACGTTAATTCAAATGCGAACCAACCCATCACCTAATTTAAAGAGTAGACTCGTTCGAAACCACGTGACTCCACTGCTATACCGCTAGAGCAGGACTATAGCGGTTCATTTTTCATTTTAAGTTGCCATACGCTAATATGTAATACCAATTTCTGCACTACGAAGGTTAGTACAATGTACTATATAGAGATGTGTGCGTAGATTTCCATGCGATAAACCTGAAGCTGTAAAAGTTCTCCCAAGTTGCTGAACTGTATTCATTAAAGGATATGTGGCCAAGACGGGATAAAACCAGAAGATTGGTCTCATCCATTCATTTACTCGATACTTTTGGCGAGCGAAAAAAAGTGTTATAAGTAAAGATAGATTTTTTGGAGATACAGTCGTCTAAATTTGGTTTGCCCCATTTTGTTTCCTAGTGTAAGGAGATTTAGAAAATATTAGGCCCCCCCCACTTGTAAGGACTTTTATTTTTCGTAATTATAAATTTAAAAAACAAGACACAATTTTTAAAAATGATTCTAGACATACTATAAGGTCTGTATCTTTTGACGTAATGGTCTGATTAGGATAAAACAGGTTTTATTTATTAATGAATAACCTTTAAAATAATTTATTTTATGACCTTGTGAATGACATTTTTGATTTCAAGTTCAATCAATTTTAAAATTGACCACGAATTTTGAAAAAAGAAAACGTATACAAATTTTTTCGAATGTAAAAAAGAATTTTTATTGCCATTAAAATGTAAATACTTTATTGGTATCTATTTCTTTTTATTTTACTAATAAGAAAAATACACTTTTTCACATGAAAATTTCTTTTATGCGCGTTAGTGATAAATTCATTACGTGTTCCACGTAAGATGGTATTTTTTTTGTCAAATCGATGAATTTGATATATGTATTGGTACTTTTTATTATCACTCAAAAAATTTAAAGTTAAAGTTCGATGTATGTGTCGGTGATAATGAAATTGGTCCAAGTCAAAAATTTATTAATAGTTTTTGCTTGATTCGTATAGAAACTATCAAAATTGTTGAAAAAATATTCTTTTTTTTTTGCTTTATAAAAGCGAATATTTTCTGAAATATTTAGGAATACTACACAAAACATATTTTTTTACTTTATACAAACTCAAAGCAGCTTTAAATATACCGAAAAAATATGACCCAGACAACTTTCATAATCACCTGCACATATAGTCACATTTAAATTTGAGTTAATTTTGTCAACATATATGAGATTTATTTGATTCATTAAAAAACCATTCCCCTAGTTTTGAGACATTTGGTAATAGTGTTTCTTCAGTACATAATGGTTCTCTTCTACAGAAAGGTAAAATCAATGCCATTATAGGATATTATCTACTCGAACCTCGGCACACATCATCGCCCTCTGTTGACCGTAGCTACTAACTAACCAGTTGTAAGACGTACTCCGTGATGATAAGATATCTGGTTCAGATGTAATAACTAACTGTAAATAAATGTATTTAATCCCTCTGATGTTATGGTGTGTCCCTCTCTCAGATATGATGTATAGGCTCCTACACTATTTAATTTAATGTGATTGACTTTGCCCTTTCATATAAGTTGATATTCAGACGTCCTACATTTATGGGTTTCCCAACCCCATATGTACTTTTTAACATTATTTTAAAATAAAGTTCAGTATCTTTAACTGAACTTGACAACGACATATGTATCACACATACCAGTTCCATTTTTTTAGTTACATTTATATTTGCAATTACTGAGAGAATTTAATCTGTTTATTTTGGAGTTACAATATTTGTAGGTAAAGGTGTGTTCCGGAAACCTTTAGGCCTTATTTTAATTTCGGAGGTGTCCAGGGATTCTTCGCTACCTTTCCAAGAATGCCAAATGAGACCTACACGAGATCTATCGTGCTTCCTTTGCATGTGCAGACCATTGAAGTTTGCATTATGGCAAGAGTTGTACCACCAACCGCCATCGAAAGAATCAGCACAGTTTTCTTTTGCATCTTTATCATTGTCTTGATCTTTAGTTGTAAAACTTTGGTTATCATGAAATGGAACCATTGAATCGCCTGTAAGAAATTAACGGTTTTGTATATATTTTATTTAAAGTAGAAAATACGTAAACCAAATTTAAGCATAACTTTAGTTATGTGTTACAAGATAGAAAATCAGAGATGTCTTTGTCGAGATTCAGAATTGGTAATATTTGGTACCACATTCACAACGCACTCTTAAAATACCCATAAAATGTTTCCTGTTTGTCCAAAATCCACGAACTCAGACTTCCTCGGCTCACAGGCCTTCGTGCGTCGGTTTCAATTTTTTTAGAATGTTTTGATGGTTTTGGACTTTTTAAAGACGAGTGGTTTCATGTAGTTGGTTCAGCATGTACTGAACCAAGAGAAATTAGGAACAACAACAAATAACATGTGTAATTACTTGATACATTGATAAATTATGCCAATCGATTGCACAATCTTTCATAATCTCAAGATAATGACCATTTATTTAGTATGGAGTACCACCCATTCTTAACAGAAACATATGACATAAGGCATTACTGGAATTCTACAAAATAGCTCCTAAATTATTTAGATCTCAAAAGAATCAATTTTATATTTTGTTTATTTCTGTTGCACAGTCGTGGTAACAAATTACAAGACATCACAAGGAACCACGACCCCAATGAATAATTCTAATTTTACATAAGAACTGTCTTAGAAGTGAGACGATGATGTCTTTTATTTTTATCGGTAATTTTAATATTTTGTTGACCTGTGCAAAACAGAATTATGTCACTACCTGCATCGCCACTGTAGTCCTTGATGTGAAGAGTGTATTTGTGATTTTCGTCATCAATCCAAAATGTGTCGTACAGAGCGTAGCGCTCATTGCCTTCAACGTCTTTCAGGTCAAAGCGAATGGAGTACAATTTTTGGTTGCTCAATGCAAATATGTTGTCATTTCCTGAAATAAAATTTTTGGTTAAAGAGAGAAAATTAAAATTTTTCTGAAATTTTTTTTCTGGTACTCTTGTCTGTTTTATATGAGTGAGTGTATGACACTTTATTCGTATTGTTAGAGAAAATCGGATTGAGTTAGTAGAAACTACATTATTAAACAAAATACCTAACCAAAAATCCTTTTCTATATTTCCAAATCCCTTCTTGTAATTATTCCAATCTTGAACGAAATAATCTTTAGCTTTCGAAAAATTCCCTCTTCTTTGAAAGACCTGTAAAAATAAATAATTAAGGTTTCAATGAAATATTAAAAAATTAGTAACTTTTCTCGATAACATTTCATCGTTTCAAATAATTTAATGCAGATAGCTACAGTTCTAATCTGGAAGGAATCGACTCCAATGTTTACCGAGGAATGGGATTAAGGATTGTGAATTATCAAAAACTTTACATACTCTAAAATTTATTTACATTCTTAAAAAGTACTGCGTGGTGAGTTGAATATTGTAAAATGCGTTTCAAATTTAACAGGGAAAGGATTTGTGAAATTATGAAAATAGAATTACTGAATTTTAGGAATTACAAGCTTCGGAAATCACTACATTTAAATTCTTTTCTACATTTAATGCCAAATTAAGATGTTTAAAAAACACTTTACATATATTTTGTTCTTTATTCTGGAATTTTTTAATATTTCTAATTTACTAAAATATCTAGTGTTTAGAAAAATTTACTAACAGTCCATCCTCCACCATCAGTGTCCATGTCGCAGAAGACTTCTATAGTTTTACCATTCAAAACTCTACTTTTCGGAAACACGTTGTATACTCCGCTTTCGTTATATCCATCCTTCAATATGTCTTCGCAGTCCAAAGGTTTCAGTTGCATTTTTGGATCTGGAAAAGGAGCTTATTGTAAAAGGAGAAAATCTCAATGTTGCTCATTTCATTCGCCATAGTTCTTAAGTACGACTTGTGTTAAAAAGAAGTATTTTTCACCGACATACTCAACTGGGGAGGATAGATCAGAAGTGGAAACATTATTATCAGTGCCCGTCTTATTCTGTGTCTCTTCTAAATTTGTAGCCATACTTACAAGTTGACTTATTACATTAAGGAATTTTTTAAAAGTCATAGAAATGCTATAAATACATTCTAAAAGCTCTTTTACCGCATGAAACCATCTGTTTAGCAAAGCAAGGGGGACTACAATAAGAAAACAAGTTCTGTAAGACATGCTTTTATGGATCTTACCCTATATTGCAATGAAATAAAATTCATTATCAATCTCTTTTTTATACTGAAAATAAGTTTCTAATGTTTATTAAATTTGTTTAAAAGGTACCTCATTTTAAATACGTGTTTGGTGTTTAAATCGTGGAAAGTACTCCTCACATACCGTAATGATACTTCAGCTATTGATTATAATAATGAACTTGAATATAGTGTCGTATATATACTTGATATCACTACTATAACTGTGTTTACTATTTAAAAATAGAGTTTGATTTTTGAATTAAATAATATCGAAGTTATGCAAAAGTTAACCAAATACATTTATTTAGAATATTTTTTAACCCAATTCTATAATGATGTTTCCTTGAGAAAAGAAATTAAAAGGTATTAAAAGAAATCCAATGTATTTTATGTTTCTTTGAAAAGATAGTAATTAAAAGAAATCCAATGTATTTTATGTTTCTTTGAAAAGATAGTAATTAAAAGAAATCCTATAACACAATGATTGATGTTGACTTGAGTTATTCATAGAACATTTTCGAATTAATGAAATAAGTTCTAGATATACATGAAAACATAATTTCATATTTGCAAAGGATATACTTAAGGGAATTGATAAATACATATTGGAAATATGTTCTTAAGGCTTGGTAGTGTAGATCACTGCATTATAGAAACTATATAAAGCTTACGGTATGTTTAATTCTATAATCGAGATAATTTTTTGAGAATTCCTTCAAATGTATATTTGTAAAAGTAATAATTTCCAAAATGTGTGTAAGGTAACATCATTTTAGGATATTTATTTTATAATACCCCATTCTATTAACAGTGTCTCATCAATAAAAGAAAAGCAGGATTTAGTATATGAAAATTCGAATTACTAGGAAAGTTGAATTAATAGAAGAATTGAGTTTGTTTATTCAAAAATTGTTGCTTTATGAGCTTCGTCCACTTCACGTTCTTTTGATTTTTTTCCTCTTCCGATTCCTCGGCACGTAAAAGCTTTTAACCTTTTGTGTTGATTAGAGTTCGATTAAAAATTGGCCTCTCTGCTTGGGTAAGGTTGTACATTAAATAATATTTCTATGGTTCCAAGGGAACATCATAGCTAACTGAAAACATATTTGTTGACATAGAAATTCCAGACAAAATAATCTGTGCAAATTTCTTGACCCTTGATCACAGCGTTCAGCTTTTGCTGCTTCAGACATATTTCGGCTCGATTTCTAAAATGACTTTGTAACTGCTTTTCAAATTCCAAAATTTTTAAATTGAATGAAATTTGGAATTTGCGTGGAGTCATGGATTCATGTGAAATTTACTTTTTCTCTTTTTACTTACATGTATATTTTACGTCTTTAGCTTTCTTAATCATTTCCATTGCGATATCCAGGTGATACTCTTTCATTTCCTTCCGATTTTCTGGTACATTTTCTCCAGAGATTAAATAAGGAAGATATACGTGCAGAACAAGACACAAAATAGCTATTCTAGAAAAGATAAATAACGTATAGTATTTATCATATTCATCTAAATAAAAAAGCCTATAATTGGAAAGAAGTGCAGTTTCACGCTAAGATTTCATTGTTGTTGCTAAGAATTATAATGCACACTCACAAATCTCGTTTCTAGGAAAATCCCGTTAGTTCAAATTTGTAAGAGCTCCCTAGCGATACAATAAATTCAGATTCAGTGAAATAGTTTTAAAATCAAGTGTTGATTCTTTTCATAATTCCATCGAAAATCTCCAGCTAGAACCCAATTGAATTTTATCTGAGCAAACAGAACAGTCTTTTCAGGAATATATTTAGTATCCTTTTGTGTATACAATTCGAATCAGCTTCGAGTATGTAAGAGATACTGTTACAATTACAATGAAAATAAGTGTTGCTATCTATAAAATTTTGAAATCTTCATGTCCATCAAATCCTCAAAATTCATCGCTTCATCCTATTTGATGCGCCGTTTGTATTATTATTCCTATATTCTCTGATAAGCACTAAACACCAAAAATTGATATAGTTTCTTTGTTTCCAACGAGTGATGATTATGAAAGATTAATTGAAATCAAACTATAGAACAACTAAAAACAAATGGCAATAGAAGAAAAAGTCTATGAACTCATTCGGTCTCTCGCTTCCCTAAATCTCCACCGCATTGAAACATCAACCCTCTGAGGGATTCACATGCATAACTCCACTTTGTAGTGTTCCCTGCATAACTTCAGACCAGTTCTGACATTCCCGACAATAAGAATATTTTCAAGAGATTTGTATTCTAGGGGAAGGACTAATAAAATCTTTCCAAATGATTATATTCCAAGGAAAGGAGCAGTAGAATCTTTCCAGAAAATTCTATTCTAAGTAAGGGAGGAATAGAATCTTTCCAAATAATTATAATCTAAGGAAAGGATCAATATGATCTTTCCAAAGTCTTCTATTCTAAGAAGCAATAGAATATTTCCAAATAATTCTATTATAAGTTTAGGTGCAGTATAATCGTTCCGAAGGATTCTAAGGAAAGATGCATTAAAATCTTTCCAAATGATTATACTCTAAGGGGAAAGGAAAAGCAGAATCTTTTCGAAGGATTCTATTCTAAGGAAAGGACCAAACGAATTTTCTACAGGTAGAAGGAATCCCTGGACTGCTTCAACCAATAGAGTAAAAGCTCTACTCAGAAATCTCACGACCCTCAGATGTTTAAGATAGTTTTATCTAAGATAAATATCTAAGCAATCAGAGCATGAATGTGTCTCAAAGTCACCTCAAAAAGGCAACATAAATTTGGGTAGGGATAGACAATTCAGTGTGGTGTAGACGAGGGCTGTGCAAGGAAAGGTAGTTAGAGGGACTCAAGTCTCTACCCCTTTTATATTCGGGTCTAAACTGCCCTTTTATAACAATATGTAATTAAATTTTTTGATAAAATTACATGATTTACAAAATTTAGCAATAACTCTATTTAAAAGCATTGAATATGCATCACATGGAATTCCTTTATTCACATCGATACTCTAGAGAAAATTCTTTTTGAAGTTGAAATCGGAAATTTTTTCGACCAGCAAATTTTGTACTTAATTCCCCTGACACGTTTAGATACTTATCAAATTTTTAGTTGTATTATTGCCAGTTGTATTGGCAACTTTCCTTCTAACATAGCTGCTTTCATTTGCAAAAGGCTGTAAATACTAGATTTCATTTTTCATTGCAATTTATTATATATGTGGGGAGTGCGTACACCAAATACAGCGTGTTTTTGTATATAAGGTCGCCATTTTGTTTTGGAATAAAATAAAACATTTTTTATTAAATTTTTGTATGCATTGTTTACTCAATTAACTCAATTAATTAACCACCTCTAATCACGCTGCCTGCAACCACGTGATATGTCCACTTTCTTTGCGCTTCATTTCGACATCAGTGGATATGTAACCAAATAAGTCGATCGTCAACCGCTGATCTGTTTGGGATCAGAAAATCGAAGTTATTCTGGCTTTAGAAGTGCTCAAAATGATCGACGAGACATAAAAAGGCCATTTCCTCTTAAAAATCTTCAAAATACTTAAGCTATGTTGTGCATAAAATTCATTCGTATAAAGTGATAGGTCTTCATCCGTAACGTTTTCTTTCCCATAAAGTTATGTTTTAGCACATCTTCAAAGAGTTAAAAATATTTTCTTTAATTACTTACCTAATGTCCATTTCAGTTGGAGTATTTTGTTCTCGTTTCCTTTTCAAAATTCTAAATTCTGAACAAATTCGAAAATGTGGAAGCAACGTGGATTCGAATGGCAATCATTCGATTTAGGTTTTGTCAAGACAATGAATGAAGGTCGTGTTCCAAAGCAGATTATTTCCGTCTTGCTCACACGCAGAAAATGTTCAAAGGAAAAGGGAGAAATTATCACGCTCACCCGGGAATTTTCAATCGACCACGCAAGAAACCGGTTACAGTAGAACTTGAAATAAAACTACTGAATAAATCCAGTAGTTTTATTTCAAACAGATAGCAGTTGTTATCAAAAATATTAACAATTAGCGATAAATGCTATTGGGATAACAGTGAAACAATTTAAATCAAATTATCTGTATAAAACAGCATCGAATCTGTATAAAACAGCAATTTATAAGATTATTTAATAAAAAATTCTCGTGGCGGTAACGATATGATGTATAACAATAATGCCTTAGGAAATGTATCTGGATAATTTTTTGAAAGATTAAAACTCGACATAGGAATTAGCAAAGTAAATCACATGATAGAGTAAATAGAACAGAGTAAAATTTCCCATCTGGTTCTAAACCGGCTTAGATTAATGATTTTAACCCATAATCAGTTGAAGTGAAATTTTCGGACCTAGATAAATAATTTCTTCAGTTATTTTTATATAAAATAAGCAATTGGTTCAAGATTTGCTTTTGAGAAAAATCATGCCATCAATCGAAAATAAAATTAAAGGAATTTGCATCGTGAAAACATTCTTACATGTCATTAATATTTAGCTGGCAAAAATAACTTATTTGTAAAATAGTTGTTATTTGTAAGTAAACAGTTAAAAGTGAGACAAAACATGAAGATACATAAATTTGAAATAAGAAATGCTTATTTTTCCAATTCTCTGAGCATTGACAAGTATTTCATAAGTATATTCCAACCACACAAAAAGGGTTTATGTATAACTTAAAATGAAGCTTTATGAAAGGCACAGAACAAGTGTAATAACATCCCCAACATGTCAATTCCATGGAATTTTGAGCGTGCAATAAAAAATTCACCAGTACAATTATCATAAGCATTCAAATAGCGTTCCGCTTCAATCCATAATCTATTTTCTCAACATACCCACTCAATTATCAAATGAGTGAATTAGCTTTCTAATTCCAAATTTCAATTCCATATATACAGAGTAGTTAAGCTACTAATATAAAGAATTCCAAGGGATCAATGCATAAAATTTCCCAATAAGATTTAAATAAAAATTATACAAAACAAAATGTAAATATTAAAATTATCAATTACAAATATTTGTGTGAAAAATTGGAATGCTTTCTTGATATTGCAGAAAAACTTTTCGTTGAGACTAACTTAAAAAAAGAATGCAAATTGCCACAATTTTAATAATTTGTGAGTGAGTATATGTTGAGCCATCTTCACCCATCACAAGGAAAAGGACGGTTAAAAACTGGTCATATGCAATTTAGTCATATTGAATATTTAAATCAAAACCTACGCTGATGAACAGGCTTGTGAGTGACACCTGTTGGTCAATGGCATTAGAAATGTCATGTTGAAATAGAGTTATGTCAAGTTTTCTCACAATGTTAATGTTTCCTACCAGCAGACGTAAATGAACGCAGGAATACCGAAAATAATTCTTTGCATAAGTTTAAATGACTCTTGAATCATCAGAGTAAATTGTGAGTTTCTGTAGTTAAAAATAAGAATTTATCTGCATCTTCTGTAGTTAAAGGATTTTCAACAAAAATGTATTTGTTGAAATCAATTTTTGGATAAATTTTGTAAACAGTTTTAATTTGTTTTAAATTTCATTACAAACCCATCCTTTTCCCCCAAACGAGTGGAAGACTATTGAATCAATAGATTGACTGTGAAGTTTTTAACATTAAACCCCTCCCAAATGAATGTATCATTCCAAAAGAACAATTCTGGGTGCATTCATTTTCGTTTTAAAAAGTTCTAACATCGCAAATCAAGGTATGTGCCTACCCCAAAATCCTCGTTTTGGTGAAAAATTTTCGACTCTTTTTATTTGTTCATTTCATAGGCCACACATTTAGGAACCTAAAAATGCTTTGCTTTTGTTTTTACGATAACTGGAAGAAAAGATATATTTAAATAATAAACCGGATGTGAAATTTCGGATACCGGAAGTCGACATTTAAAGAGCCGTGAAAATGTAAACAATTAGTTTGAACAACTATTTTCTCACTCAAACAATATATAAATGTCCAAATCTTTTTTTTAAATATAGATTCACGTTTCCTTTATTTATTTACTAGCTGAATTACCCGGCGTTGCTCGGGTTGAAATAGTTAAATGTTGCTTGAAAAGTGAATTAGAATAATCACTTTTCTTTCACAGAAAAATGCAATCATTTAAGTTGTACGGAAAATACGTTTTAACTTTTCCATAACTTCTACTATATACTTCGGACGCAAATATATGCATTTAATTCCTGAATATATTGCAATATCTAAAAGATTAAGACATAAATACGAACAGAAACGAAATTCCGACGAAAAAATGCAGAATTCTAAAAAACGAATGATACGCAGTGTCGAATTTCGACTGCCTGAGTGTATTCTGAAACAGAGCAATTCGAAAAAAGATATTTGAAAATATTGATAAAGACGATAATGAAATTTAGTAATGCTCAAATATGACTGCAACATTTCGCTGTGTTAACTCAAATAGACAAACACGGGATGCTAAATCAAATTTATAAAATAATAAAAATTAATTCTGGTTTCCCAAATCTAAAATAACAAAATTACGCTTTTATGATTAATGAGTTGAAGTTTTTCGTGTTTCATTACAAAATGTAAATTATGAATAATGAAATATTTTAAATATCCTTTTTTTATCAAACAAATATTCATGTAAAAATATAAAATTCATATAGAAATAAAATAATAAACTTTAATTCAATAATGCACATTACACCTGTCAAATAAAGTAGGAAATACTTATACAATCAACTAAAAGTTAGATTTAGTAATGCTCAAACAACGGCAACATAGCTTTGCCCGGGTATTTATCCCAATCTTCTATTGGACAGGAAAAGGAATGAAATCAATGTATAGTGTAAAATCAAAGTAATTATATTAACAGGTTCTAAAAGTATAAGTACAGTACACGCATTATAAAGTAAAATATTTTACAAATTCACTGCAATATAAATTTAACACAAAACTTGATTATACACAACATTTTTAGTTTCACCTCCGGGAGCAAGAATAAATAAATTCTTGGGTGAACCCACCCTCGAGCAACCAACATAAAGTTGTCCGTGGGAGAAACACGGCGATCTCAAATCCACTCCGCAGTACTTGATAGCCCCTGCGACTTGTTGATCGTGATCGAGAACGCAAGTCTTACTGGAAACTGCAATCTCTTAAAGTCGAAAGGGAGATCCGTCGGAATGAGTGGTATCCGTGGGATAAAAACTGTTGCACCCTCTCCCTTTCCTGTCAAGATAGTCGCTTCCATTACATTGCCCAGCAGCTTCTTGACACACAGCCTCGTGCCGTTGCAAAGTTTTGGCGGGTCGAGGTTCCGCAGTAAAATAACCGGAGATCCCACTTTAAGTAAAAGACGATGTGGTGGCAATCCAGCCGGATCAAGCGAGTTCAGGAACTCTGGCGGGAAATTGACGACCTCATCGGCATCTACTACGGTATCGATGGACTTGTATTCAGTGACCACGCCTGGTAACATGACAAGTATTTGATTGTTTATGTCGTGGACGTCTTCATTTTTAGCAGAAAGAATGGCCCTCTCTCGCAACCAGTTCAAATCGTGATAGTTTTGGGAAACAGACGGATAGACTGCATCTATCAGCTCTGAGACGGACGACACCAGATTACAAAAATCGGATGGGAATTTAATCTTGCCAGAAGACTCGACTGCCAATCTGCCTTCTCCGATCTCCAGGAGTTTGTCTGAGAAAATTTGAGCACTCTCATCCCCCAGATGTACTCTCATGTTTTGCTTCAAAGTTATCTTTCGCACATGTCTCCACAAAAACGAATGTTTCAAACATGCATGGATCTCATCGGCCGGCGTCGACTTCGGGATGATCTCTCAGAGTGACGTCGAGGGCCTCGAGAGCTTTCTTGTGAGCCATGGTGCATTCGTCCCACACGATTAATTTGCAAGTCTCGAGCACCTGCGCCCGACCACTTGCCTTGCTTATGTTGCAGGTAGGATTTTCCTGCCTGGCGATGTCAAGTGGCAACTTAAGTGCAGAATGGGCCGTCCTCCCTCCTTCCATTAACGTCGCCGCAATTCCCGAAGAGGCGATGGCAAGAGCAACTTCTCCCCGAGTCCTGATTTCGGCCAGTATTATATTAATCAAGAATGTTTTCCCTGTGCCCCCAGAAGCATCAAGAAAAATGATACCACCTTGTTGTTTTGCTGCCTGATCCATGATAATTTGGTATGCGTTTTTCTGATCTCGATTCAGAAGTGGCTTCTTGTCCGCGACGTATGCACTCAGCTCTTCGACGTCGTAGTTCGTTTCTCGCACGTAATCTGCGCGAAGTACGTCTCGTCGATCTCTTACTGGTGCAGGCAGGCCCAATTGCAGTAATGTTTTATTTGTCATGGCCACACATTTGTCCTCAAGAATAACCAAAGCCTCGTTGAAAATGTCCGGACCAAACGCGATTTCTAATGTCGGGGTTTCCCTCCGGACTTTGGCGAGTATATCCTCACTCAGGGCCTCCTTATACTTTTCCCATAAAGTGTTTGGATTCGATGGACTGCATGTAGTCAATATTATAGCAAACAGGTTTCTGATTTGCTCTGGTAGGGAGATCAATTCGGTTTCTTGCAACGTGTCATCCCAGTGCTGGTCTCCTTCCAGCAAACCCAACTTCTGACAGGCCTCTCTAAATGTCTGGCATACTTCGTCGTTTACCGTTCTCATCTCTGCGAAAGATCTAGGTCCTCGTACCGAGTGAAGAAGCATCCTAAGGAAATAGCATTCGGCGTTGTTGGGGTGAACAGTGTACACTCGACCCAAGGCGTCACTCGCGACTGCATCATGTCCAGGGACGGGCTGGCCAACTTTTCTCCTACAGAAAATTTTCCTCGACGCATTCCACGTGTAATATCGAGGTATCTCAGGATACAACAAAGTCCTCGCAAAAGAATCCTGCTGACACAGTTGAAAGAATGCCGTCAAAGTCGTGTTTGGTGGCTGATCAATCACTCTAGGGGCGCTCTCTGTTGTGAAATAAACTCTCTGACCATTTTCTAAATGGACGCTGAGGTGAACAACAGTAGGGTGTCTTTCGTGAATCGAAAAACCCAGTATTCGCCAAACTGCCTCGTTACTGCTGAGGTATCTTCCCAATTGATACCGCGTCACTTCATCGTTCGATCTCTCGTCGCTGATACCGAAAACAGCCATATCACTACCTTTGTTGACATACTTGCACACATATTTAATCGATTTCACACTGTTGCAGTACTCCACGTTGATGTGTGCCCGAAACATTTTCGACAGCAGCGGCGAAAAGGGCACAACCCACCTATTGTCGATTTCTATTTCCGTGTTGCTGCGTATCGTTAGTTTCGCCGTGAACCCTCCATCTTCCGGAGCCCGCCGTCTGTACAGGGGATAGCCGTCATTTCCAGTTTGTGTCTCTTTAATGAATTTTCTAGGGTATTTCTTGGTACACTTTCCGTCCTTCATACACGGAGAAATGGGATTGAGATTTCCACACGGTCCGTGGATCATGTTTTTCGTTACCACTTCAAAAAGTTCGGGATCTTGTTCCGGGTCTGGCAACTCGGCAGATATAACGTCATCGATTTGAGTGGGCTGAATTTTGTCCGCTAACCAGATCAAATTGTGCGAGTGTGGCAGCCCTCTTTTTTGCCATTCAATCGTATACATCCAGCATCTCGGCACTCCAAATACATGGCCCTTTGTTATAACGTCAATCAGTTTCAACTGCTTCTGTTTAAATACTCTCGCAATCAAGTCGTGGCGCTCACTGGGTAATTGACCATTGGTAAGAACCTCCTTGATCTCCGTCCAAGTGGGATTGCAGGTGAAGGTGATAAATAAGTCTGGTCTCCCGTACGTCCTCACGTACGTCATAGCATCTTGTGTGTATTCGTGCATGTGTCTGGGACTGCCTGTAAATGTAGCTGGTAGTATGACTAAGGCACCGAGGTTTTCAACGTTCCCGTCATTTGCCACAGCATCTCTCAGGTGAATATATTCGTCAACTCTCAGTTTACGTTGATTTAGACGAATGTAAAGGAGACGTTCACTCTCGACTTTAGCGTACATATCGACGATGAACTGATGAAACAATTGCCTGCAGTTCAATACGTGGTTCTGCCCAGTATCTCGAACCATTAATCTGTACGCATAGAAATCCATCGCTGAAACTTTCTTGCTCGTTGTTTCACCTGTTCTTGGGTTGATCTGCCTCAGATTAAATTGATATCCATCTTCACCATGGGGGAATATTACTGGGTACTGCAGAGCATCGTAAGATCGATGTGTTTCCGAAATACGCTGCAATGATTCACCTCGTCGTTGAATAACGATATCCCGTTGATGAAACTCATCTCCTGAACCACCGCGACTTCATCTGCTTGAGGAGAGTTAAAGCGCCGCTCGTGTTCGCCTGCTGGTCTTCGGTCTGCTCTTATGACTACTTTATATTCATCTGTTGGCATATGTTCCAATGCTGTTTCAAACGTTTTAATAAGATTATTGTGCTCATGAAACATCCTCTGTAAGTTTAACACAATCTGACGTCTTGTTCCCGAGATGTAGGCGCACCTCTGATCAGTTTCCATTTGTTCGTTTTGAATAAAATATAGTTGTAGAAATTTTGGTGGTTGATCTGGCAGCGGAAGCAACGATCCCGCTCTATGGTAAACCTGCCCTTGCACCTTGAATGTCGACGGAAATCCGGGCTGTCCAACAACTGATGTGCCGCCGAATGATGTCATTTGGAAACATGAGTTGTATTTTCTGATGTTACTTAGAAAATGCTTCGACTCTGACGTATCTCCTGATGTGTAAGTCAAAAGGTCTTGTGGTGGTGGTTCCAGTTGGCAAAGTTTAACTTTTCCATTTTTGCAGCAAATACCAGTAGACTCTGATTTAAACTTTTTGGCTTGACAGTAAGTACAAACCATTTCCATTTTCCCGATCGTAACACTTGCATGCATCGAGTAGTCTTTATGTGAATCGTAGTGAAATCCTTCCAGTGCTAAGCTAAAATGGCTCGCAGTCCGTGATCGTTTGGCTCTATCTCTCTTATCCTGTAGTCGGGCCTCTCGCTGCTGTGCCGTCTCTGTTGCTCTAGATGTAGTAGCTCTATCTCTCTTATCCTGTAGTCGGGCCTCACGCTGCTGTGCAGTCTCTGTTGCTCTTGATGTAGTAGCTCTATCTCTCTTATCCTGTAGTCGGGCCTCTCGCTGCTGTGCCGTCTCTGTTGTTCTAGATGTAGTAGCTCTATCTCTCTTATCCTGTAGTCGGGCCTCACGCTGCTGTGCCGTCTCTGTTGCTCTAGATGTAGTAGCTGTCTCTTTCATATCCTGTAGTCGGGCCTCACGCTGCTGTGCCGTCTCTGTTGCTCTAGATGTAGTTGCTCTATCTCTCTTATCCTGTAGTAGGGTCTCACGCTGTTGTGCCGTCTTTGTTGCTCTAGATGTAGTAGCTCTCTCTCTCGCAATCGCAAGTCTTCTATTCCTCTCCTCGGAAGTTTCTTGTCTACGCTCATTTTTCATCATCTTAGCCGTTGACTGCACTTGGCCGATTGCCTTCCGCTTCCTTGGAGGCATTGCTACAGCAAAGAAATCTGTAAAAGAATACAAAAAGCTATTTCATAAAATAAGCAAAAGGCACACTCTCACTGAGCAATGAAATCTATTATAGAATACAAAGAAAAGCTATTTCATAAAATTAGCAAAAGGCACACTATCACAGAGCAGTGAAATCTGTCATTAAAAAGTTATTTCATAAAATAAGCAAAAGGCACACTCACTGAACAATGAAATCTATTATAGAATACAATAAAAAACTAATATAAACTGAATGGTAAAACAAATTTAAAATTGTGAAGTACTTACATCAGTTTAGGAGAATATCAAACTTTTAACACAAATAAAAAAAATTAATGCCTTACTTAAAAGCTGTCAATCAAAATATTCAAACACAGAATTCTAAATCATGTTAAAAATAAACTTTTATTCTGGTGTAAAAAAAGCATTAATTCTGATCCCATTAAACTTATTTAAAAAATTAAGCAAAAGGCACATCTCACTGAGCAATGAAATCTATTATAGAATACAATAAAAAGCTAAAATTAACGAAAAAACGAATTTAAAATTATGTAGTACTTACATCCGTTTAGAAATATAAATCCAAAATGTACACTATCACTGTCGAATAAAGTAGGAAACACTTATACAATCAAAAGAGCGAAATAAAACTGCCAGATTCACTGAAAGATGATAAACTGGAAGACTTACCGAGTTAGCTTCCTTTAAATACGACCAGCTAAGAATCGAGTGGGTGCTGGAATGTTCTCCACCATGAGTCCAATTAAGTTTCCGTTTCCCCAACTTTCTAGAAAGTTCTACAAAGTTTTATAAAAAAAGTAAACATTAATTCTGGTGCTGCCAGATACCGAGTAGCAAAATTACGCTTTTATGATCAATGAGTTTTTCGTTTGCTTTTCGGAATAACGGTGCTTGGTTTAGAAATAAATATAATCGGTGTAGACAAATTAAACTGAATAGATAAAATTTTTTCAAAAAGCAGAAGGTCGATTTTACAGAATTTTTCAGAAAGAAAATCACTGCTTTCAACGGAGGATTCACATGTATCTATCCCGGACATTTTAAAATAAGTTACACGCCTTACCTAAAAAGCCTCGTGAAACAGAATTCTACAAATCATTACGTATTCGATAAATTATTTAAGGAAAGTTGGTCGAAATACACACCAACTTTCCTTGAAAATAATCCTTGAACTCCTGAAAACCTTTCCTTGAATTTCCTTGCAAACATAAATATTTTAAAATATTCTTTCCCCCTTCATCAATAAAATATCTATAATTTATTTACATCATGGGAAGAACTAAAAAGTCAGTTCAAACATAAATACTGTAATTTAATTTGTTTCGGAAAAAATTGTTTTTCGATCAACAGTGGTAAAGCAACCATCGCTGCCTAAAGCAATCAATCTATGCTCAATGTTATTTCTATTGCGATTTCGAATAGTTTTTAGCCCCCCAGGGCCAATAGAACGGGGGTTAAGAGTTAGCCTATGCTGACCGCAGTGTTCTAAATTATAAGTGTACCAAATTTGGTGTGGATTGGTCAAACGGTGTAGATTTGTATAGAAAATATACCCACATACACACACACACACATCCTATTTTATATATATAGATTATTATTTTATGGGCATCTGGTAACCGTTTCTTTACTTAAAGTTTGAGTTACAGAGCAACAACATTGTTATCGTTTGCATTCTTTTTGCGATATCGTTACATTTAATTACTAGCTATTTCATGATATATTTCTTTTTGATTACATTTTATCTTTTTTTATTTTCGTTAGAAATCATTTCAAAATGCCAAAAGCAAGGTCTAAGAAGGCTAAAAAGCGTAGCTTTCACGGAAATCAATTCACTACTGCTACTACAAAAAATATCAATGTGTCTACTGCAAGTTCATCAAAATTGAACACTTTTGAATGTTCTTATGTGCAAGAAGCTAAATTTCAAGAGTTAAAAAGAAATCGAATAATGTGATAAAACTTTGCTCGAAAAATGCTTACATGGCATGACGCAGAACAATGATTAATGTTTTAACAACCTCTTGTGGACTATTTTGCCAAAAGAAACTGTTCAACAGAAAACACTGTTTTTAGGTGCACATATTGCAGTGTTATAATTTAATACTGGCTATTTAGGACTGTTACTCGTTTTCAAGTATTTAGAAATATCAATTGATCCTCTGATGCTTAAAAACTACATGGGAATTGACAAAGAGCGAATTCAGAAATCAAGATGTCAAACACTACCTTCTACAAAATTATTCAGTAAAAAGCTAAAAGAAAGTCAAAATTAGTTAAAAATGAAGCTAAGGAGGGTTTGACTTACAAATATGGCGAGTTTTAAGATTCTAAAGTGGGGAAAAAATTGTTTGTGCTGTATTAAAATCTTTAAATGCGTTTTCTGAGAAACTGCGTTTTGTTATTTTTGTTTGCAATAGATATCATCTCAAAATGTTTATAAGATTTTGAAATGAATTTTTGCCACAATGTTTTATTCATTTGTAGCTATGTTATGAACCAAAGTCTAACCTCTCTATATTTTTTATTTATTTTAATGACTATTCTTTTGAAAAAATTAGATTAAAAAATAAAAATAATGAGTTTTTGTACAAAGTTCGGAATATTTCAATAACTTTTAGAACTAATGAAAATTTTTTGGTTCGTAACACAGATAAATATGTTAGTTATATACTGTATAAAAATTATTGAAATATATTCATTAGAATTTGCTATAGGAGGTGTGGCGTAAATGTAAATTTTCACTAAAACTTTGCTAAAAATTGCCTATAATTTGGAAGTTAATGAAAATTTCATTGAAATTGCATTTAAATTCATAGTTTTATACTCTATTTTGATTAAAAACATGTATGCTTCATTAGAATTTTATGTATTTAAAAAAATGCTTCGAAGGTAGTCACATACCTCAAGTTGAAAACTTTCAAATTTCTACTTTGGCAGTGAAATATATGTGGGGGATATCCGGGACGATTTTCTTCCACCTTAAAAGAAAACTTCTACCAATCATATTGAAACAGTTTTTCCTTTCGTTTAATTCTTTACAAATCAATTCGTTTGTTGTTTTTAGCGAGAATTGAAGTTTTTCCCAATCTCATCCCACAAGTTTCATAAACTCGAAAAAAAACAGGATTTTGAAAGGGCGGAGAGCGGGGAAAATGTTTGAACTTTCTTTCGCCCCCAACCTATCCCAAACTTGAACTCTTCCTCAATAAAAAAGATTGCCGCGGTTTTGGCAATTTATGGTAGATTCAAACTATAAAAGTCGCCATTGAAGTCCATCCTGCAATTTTGCGCGTGCGCAGTTTGTTAGTTCTGAAGTGCCCGAATGGACATATTAGCCAAATGCGAGTTTATTAACTGCATCCAGACGCAAGTTCAAACGGTTATGACTTATTACTTATCTGCTCTTCTGCTTCAAGGAGTCTTAGATTCAGAAAAATTTCCAATCGCGATAAACCGCGCCTAGCTACTAAACATAGTTTTATTTACGATTGACTTAAGGTAACCAAAAATAACCTTGAAAAAACCGGTCCGGATTTTTCAGAAAACTCACCTGTATGCTGCTGAGAGAATTCTTGTTACTGGTATTTCTAGATAACAGTAAACTGTTATTAATTTCAATAGAAGTTATTCTAACTGTTAATATTAACAATTTTAAGAGTTATTAACTGATTTAATTAGTGATTATTGATTTTAAAATATTTAGTAATTTCACCTTTTTGATCAAAAATTTCATCTTATCAATTGCTGTTTTATACAAAAAAAAATTTCGATTTAAATTACTTCACTGTTATCCAGTTGCACTTACCGGTAACTGTTAATATCTTCGATAACAGTTGATATCTGTTAGTTTGAAATAAAACTGTTATTTAAGCTGTTGCCTGTAGCCCATCTCTAATTTCTATTGTGTAACCAGTTCTTGCACTCATCTATTGGGAATTCCCGGGTGAGCGTGATAGAGTTTCTTCCTTTCCTTATGAAGCATATTCTGCGTGTTCGATAGAAGTAAATAGTCTGTTTGGAACTCGACTTTCACTCTTTCTCTTGACAGATGCTAAATCGAATGATTGTCCTTTGCATCCACAAAATTTGAGAGTTTGTAAAGAATTTTGAATTTTAAAAGGAAACGAGAACAAAATATTCCAACTAAAATGGATATTAGGTAAGTACTTTAAGTAGATATTTTAACCTTTTAACTCTTTGAAGATGCGCTAAAAAATAACTTTATAGGAATGAAAACGTTACGATTGGGACCTATCACCTTATATAAATAAGTTTAGTTTTTCTGCATAAAAAATTTTGGGGATTTTTTAGGGGATGGCCTCTTTATATCTCTTCGATCATTTCGATAACTTCTCGACACCAGAATATCAAAAAAGATAAATTTTATTTACCTAGCAGTCTTAATATACAGGGTAATTCAAAATGAATATAGCGATTACAAACGGCTATAACTATTTATTGAAAAAGAATTTATCGATAAGATTAACACATAATGTAGACGGAGCTTCAAAATTTCTTTACTTAAGGCCCAGGTGCAGTGAAGCGGAAGCCTACGCATGAAGCATGTCTGCATAACTGCAGACATGCTTCAGAATGTATGGCGTGAAATGGACTACCGCCTAGATGTTGTCCGTGTGACCAAGGGAAGTCACATAGAACTTCTATGACGTATGTATACAAAATTTTGAAGTTCCGTCTACATTATGTGTTAATCTTATCGATAAATTCTTTTTCAATAAATAATTATAGCCGTTTGTAATCGCTA
This sequence comes from Meta bourneti, assembly GCA_933210815.1. Classification (NCBI taxonomy): domain Eukaryota; kingdom Metazoa; phylum Arthropoda; class Arachnida; order Araneae; family Tetragnathidae; genus Meta; species Meta bourneti. The sequence continues at coordinate 33,059,885 of OW119926.1, forward strand.
TATTCATTTTGAATTACCCTGTACATAGGATATTCAAATACCTATCCGCCACGAATTGTGGAGGACTCCCCCTGTTTCCCGATACTACCAATTGTGTTGCAGTAACCAGGAGTTCCCAAGTGGAGCCCCCCTTTGAGAGGGCCTGTGATGCCACCCTGGTCCCTTAGAGTCCATTAAAGTTAAATGAGCGCTTCATCTCCTATTTTTTTAAATAAAACCACAGGGGGCCCCGCTAAACTGTCGATCCTTTTATGGGATAGGTATAAGGGCACTTTTGAAGTCATGTATACTTGGAAAATTAAAATATAATCTTAATTTTTCTGCATCCATATAACATGTGTTTGTGCTCGCGACCTGGAGAATTACATTTTGTGCACATTTATATCTTGAGATTAAAAACATTAAGATTCGTTTGCAGTTTTTTTTATTTTTGTTTTCATTCTTTAGATCCTAGTTGTGGTAATATTTAAAAAGGATGTCTTTAAAATTTGTGTTCTTCTTATTCAGAACTGTTCGTGTTAAGAATTCTTCGACTAGCTGTATGGCGGTTTAACTTTACGCCTTAACTCAAATTTTGTTCGGACGCATGGAAGCGATCCTCATGAAATCATTAATTTAGAGCCAAAGCCTCTTATTGCAAATAGAATTTTGTAAATAAATACGTTATAATGATACAGGCCACTTATTTGAACCTATTATAGTGCACGAAACAAAATGTATATTGAATATTTACCTCCCATGATTTTTGATGATTGGTTGCTCCATGCCCCTAGTAGTTGGGGTGGCTCTCAATACTTTGTTATTCCTTATTAGCGTCGTCGATTTACACGGTACTCCAGGTGTCGCAGAGGCCTTTCACTTGTTCATCCGAGGAGACAGAAGTATGATACAAGAAAAGGTTAAATGAGTGAGGTTTCCCCGCACAAATGCCGTTGGGGCACCAATTTGTTTTGGAATAACTTTTAAATAAAACGTTTTTTCAATGAATCCTTTTTACATGTTGTTTACCCAATTAATGACAATTAACCTCCTCTGGTTCCACTATATATACGGGCTCTTTCGACCTACTGATTTGTCCAATTTCTTCCTTCAACATCAATGGATACGTAAAGAAATAGAGCAGCCATTATTGGAGGTCAGAAACCCAAGGTTATTTCATGAACGACTCCATCATCTATAACATTTTCCGGTTACATTATTTATCGAATACGACATCGGTCAATTGGACGCTTCTTGACGCACTGGAAATACGAGCTCTTATCACCAGATTTTCTACTACGTTTGATCAAATTTCCAGAGATATGCTCAATCAGTTTGCGTTTTTCTCCAGCTGTTGAGTCCTTGTCTGCTTCTTTAAGTATCCCAATATAAAAATAAATTCGGCGCGGTCTCGCGCCTGTGGTCACTCTGCAAATATGAGCTCTTATGACCACATTTTCTACTACATTTGAGCAAATTTAAAGGGATTTGTTCAGTTTCTTTGCAAATATCTTTCTTAAGTTGCTGAATCATTGTCCGCTTGTTAGTTGCCCTATAGAAAAAGCCATTCTACGTGGTCTCATCAACATCACCAGATTTTTACATTACTTGGCCAGGAAATGTGTCCCTTTAAAATAGCATCATTTGCACGAGCTGTATGACACGTTGCCTTATCTTGTTTAAACTGCACACGTGTAACACGCGTCGATCAATTTCAGACAAAGTGAAATTTTGCAAAATCGCACAATATCGGCCAGAATCGACAGCAACCGCATTTTCATTAGAATCCTCGGAACAAAAATGACACAATATAATGCATCCACTTCAGATTGAGCACCAAACAGTTCTCCAACATGAACTGTCCTTTCATTTTCTGACCCCCAATAACGGCAGGGCTGTTTGTTTACGCATCCACTGGTGTCGAAATGAAGCCCAAAGAAAGTGGACAAATCACGTGGTTGTAAACAGCGTGATTAGAGGTGTTTATATGTCATTCATTGAGTAAATACTGGGTAAAATAAATAAAATAAAAAATTTCTTTCTTTTATTCCAAAACAAAATGGTGCCAACACATAAAAAAATCTTGCTGTATTTTGTGTACACATTTCACACATGTATAATAAATCGCAGCTTATAAAAAATGACACTTAGAATTTGTATCATTTCTCAAATGATGGTCGCTTGGTTGGTTTTTGAGGTTTTATGGCGCAAGGGCCATATTTGACCATGCTGCGCCAGACACAGTACAATAGGAAGTACTTGATACAAGACATACAATATCAAGTAATTGATACACACACAGTGAAAGCTTAACAGACACAGAAGAGAGAAATGCACCCAGGGAGGAATGTACCTGGCAGGAATCGAACCTGAGCAGCCTACAACTCGAAGGTTGCTAGCACAGTGGGCATACCAACTGAGCCACGAGCATTTTCCCCCATTTCCCCATTTTTCAAATGAATGCAATTATGTCATGCCAGCGCCACACTAGCGCCCACTTACGCATTTCTAACATTTCCGTCTAATACAGGCAAATATGATAAATCATAATGATCACAATTGAATTATTTTTTGTGAAATCCCCGCTAAATGCATTATTGGATGCCAAGTCAATTATAAGTCAAGTTGGTAAATGTCCAATGAATGCGTTAGAAATGGTTATTGATTGAATTCCTGAAGTAAGTGCAAAGGATTTCACCTCCGCTCTGCGAAATGGGATTTTTCCAACTCCTTTACTTAAAGCTACTTCCTGAGCAATTACTATCGAAGGAGCCACTTTGACTTTTCTGATAAAAATGACGCATGTTGTATAACAACTTTGAAATCTTGAGAAGCTGACATTAAAGCAAAATAATCCTTGTTTCTTTCAAGTTTAATTTGTATATTTACACCATTAATAAACAATTTAGGTTGAGTAGCTAAATCAAAATGTAATGGTTCTATTAAATCCACAGCTTTACTGTCTCTAGAAATGCTATTTCTTATTTTCATACCAGCGTTATCGCCTTCTGGATCTGTTAAATCGTGTTTAGATGCAGTGTCTTTATGGAAAAGACTTGAAGTCAACATTGAATTTTGAACCGATTGAGGAGAAAAAGTAATGCATTTAAAATACATCTATATGCATAGTTAGCTTGAGATGAAACTTGCTTATCATTCAAAGTTATAGCACATTCAGAAAATATCGTATTAAAAAGTAGTTGATAGGTGTAACTTTATCTGTAGGTGATAATGAGGCTCCATTTCTCTTTTTAACTTTCACTTGTAAATGAAGAAGTGTATGCGCTAGACCAATATAGTGATCGCCACTGCCAGTTACATGATATTTTATGGATGATTTTTCACTCAACGATACAACAGAATGAATTTCTATAAAAGAAGAGTTATCAACTGCAGGTTGAACTGGTGACGCGGAAAATCAGTCCAATTCACATTTTACGCAGGCAATGCATGTGGATCCATTATGAGAAATTGTCAGTTTCTATATGCTTCCATCGCTTACGCTTCTCACGTTTTGAATGTTTTTATTGCAGGATTTCTTTTTTTTTTATTCTTGAACTACTTGCATTTCATGAACAATATCATTCTTGATCTGTTTAGATCAGTGATTCTCAACCTTTTTTTGTCGCGGCACACTTTTAACGATTTCAAAATTTGGCGGCACACAAAGAAAAAGATAAGTTTAAAAAGTTGTTTACTTACCTATAATACACTGTAAAATAGTTTATGATAATAATTGTGAATGTAAAATAAAATAATATAATATGTACTACAAAAACAACAGTACGTTTATTAAGGGATTAATTGTAAGGTAATAATAAGAATACTTTTAATGAGAAATTTGAGCTTGATGTTTTTTGATAATTTCATTTATATTTGGTCGTAAAAATGACAATGCTACTCTCATATCGTCTTCTACATTTAACAGTCTCGATCTTTTTTCGTTTTTATGTTGGTTAATACTGAAAATCCGAATTCACACAAATAAGATGTAGAAAATTGTAATAATATTTTTAAAGCTTTTTTGGCTATCATGGGATAATCGCATCTAATGTTAATCCAAAATGAATTAATTGATTCTTCCGAATATTTTAAAATTAAATCTCGATTATTAGAAAGCGAAATTAGTTCTTCCTCTTCATTCAAAGTTAATTCAAATACAGAAGTATTCGTTATCACAAATGGATTACGAACCCAATCAAATTTTTTTATATCTAAATTTGGGAAATAATGAATAATTCTCTCCTCTAATGTTGTCAAATGGTCAATAACAATTTTATGAATAGTTTTATTAAAATTTGGCGGCACACTCTAAGAATTTGGCGGCACACAAAAGTGCCGCGGCACAGTGGTTGAGAATCACTGGTTTAGATGTTTCACGAAATCTAGATTTCGCTGAATCTTTGTCTTAATCCCAAAGCTACATCTGATATTACTTTAAACCAGTACTAAGTAATTGTTTCACCAAATATTTTCCAGCCTTAATAGCCATAGGCCTTATAAATCATATCAAATTTGAAAACAGCCCATATCCTCTTTGATGTCCTGCACCTTGAAAATATGACCAACCACCGCCTACTTGCTGTCTAATAGTAATTATCACAAGCTCCTTGATCTAAATGCATCCTCGTTTAAGGCTAGTAACTGAAGGATCAACTATGTAGTTGCACTTAACTTAAATTGTTCTGCGACGGAACGAGAAAACCAAAAGTGATTTCCCCCTGTGAATATTATTCCATCTCCAGAACTACTTTTTAATTCAACTTCAATGCAATCTATATAATTTTTACGAAGTAGAAAATATAGAGGTCTGATAATTAATCACAATTTGGTCTGCTTTTGTTGATAAAACTGGAATGGTACGAAGCAAGTGAGCAATTGTACCTCCAACAAAGTGTGATTCAGTAATATCGGAATAAACATATATTTCAGTTATCCCTCTATCTAATTCTAAGGGATAATCAGCAATATGTGTCTCCATAAATTGTAGATTCTTTAAAAACTAACACATTTTTTAAGCAATCTTGAAAATGAACGGTGGAAGTGTTGGGTACATGAAGCTTTACGTTATTATTCGGTAAATAATTAAGTTTAAGATGTTTAAAAGCATGAAACTGTTGTGAATTTTTATGCAACCCAAATTCTAGATTTAAATATGCTCAGCTTTTCTTGACCTTCTTTGTAACAATAGTTTAATAATTTAAGCTTACTCGAAAGTGTTCGATTGAAGGGGGTTGATTAATTCGGAGGTTTCTACCTATAAAGACTTAAACTGACTTGAAATCCACGAAACCCTTTATCGGTATATTTTGGCCGGAACCAATGTCCTAGATTTTGCAATAATGAATGTCTAAACTCCACCGAAAAAGTTTAACTTTTAATCTACATTGTTATCCAACACCCAAGCGAAAAACCATAAAGTGACGGGTTAAATTGTGTAGAACTGCTTTTAGAAAACAATTTTTTCATACAACTTGATAAAGCACCATATTTTGTTTGCACTCTTCCCTATGAAAATGTAATTGACGCTGGTGTTTCAAGGTATGCCTACTATGTTTAAATATTTTTTGTATAAAATAGATAATAATTTTCTGCATTTTACGAAAGAAACGTTTTCTAAAAATTAAATTCATAATGAATGCATTGCGAAAGTAAAGTTGCTTTTAATGAACATAAATATTTATTGGTGCAATGAAAAATTAATTACAATCAGTTATTAATTTTATGAATAACGAATTATTGAAGAATAATATAGTGCTAATTAGGATAACCTAACTTTATTGTTTTACTAAATAATTTGAATTATCTATATCAATCCCTAAAAGAAAGATCATACGACATTTCGGTAGACCCCAGAATAAAATCACCGGTGCGTCCCAGCTTATTGTCCTTCTTGTAATTGTAACAGTATCTCTTACATACTCGAAGCTGATTCGAATTATTTACACAAAAAGGATTCGAAATATATTCTAGAAGACTGTTCTATATTTGTTCAGATAAAATTCAATTAGGTTCGTGCTGGAGATTTTCGATGGAATTATAAGAAAAATCAAATCAACATTTGATTTTAAAATTATTTCACTGATTGAATCGGGATTCATTGTATTCTAGAGAGCTTTTACACATTTGACCTTAACTAGGACTTTCTAAGTAACAAGAATTGCGACTGTGCATTTAAATTCTTAGCAAACAAAAAGAGGTCTTATCGTGAAATTGGATCTCTTTCGAATTCTAGGTTTTTTAATTAGATGTGTCAATAGTATTACGTCATTTAATTTTTTAGGATAGCGATTTTGTGTCTTGTTCTGCACGTATATCTTCCTTATTTAATCTGTGGAGAAAATGTACCAGAATATCGGAAGGAAATGAAAGAATATTACCTGGATATCGCAATGGAAATGATTAAGAAAGCTAAAGACACCAATTATACATGTAAGTAAAAAGAGAAAATATAAATTTCTTATGACTCCACGCAAGTTTCAAATTTCATTCAATTTCAAAATTTTAGACAAGTTACAAAGTCATTTTAAAGATCGTGTTTACCCGAAGCAGCAAAAACTCTTGAACGCTGTGCTCAGGTATCTTGAAATTTAAACAGCTTATATTGTCTGGAATTTCTGTCAACAAAATTATTTTCAATTAGATATGTCGTTCCCTTGGAACCATAAAATAATATTTAATGTAGAATATTACGCAAGTAGAGAGGATGAGCAAAACATATGAATAACCAAAAATGTAAACATGTCAATATGGAATTGTGTAAAAAATTACTCTGCATTAATGTAGTTGCTTAAATTTTACAATATTACTTAAATTCAATATTATTTAATTCAAAAATTAAATCTTATTTTTTAAATAATAACGAATATAATATAAAGTGGTATTATGGTATAACGAATATAATATAAAAGTGGTCAGTGGAAAGTTATAATAGTCGTATAAACTATACAGGGTGTCCCAAAAAGGTTGTTCCGCAATTTATCTTTTTACCATTTGGAGATAGGTAGGTAATATAAATTGCAAAAGTGAACCAAATAAGGTAAGTAATTAAGATATGTGAATAAAATTATCACGTGATAACAATTTAAGCGGATACAGTTTTTAATTTGTATACAACCCCTCTAGATAAAAATCCGAGATAGCAGAAATGTTCCTTACCTGCATCCCTATAGTTAGCAGAAAACTGCATTTATGTAGGTTGAACAGTAACGGAGACATAAGGACGCAAAAAAGTTGACTTATGCCGCTTGTGCACAGCTGTTCAAACAGTCAGATTAGGGACCGCATACACAATGCTAAAAAGCATTTTTTTTCGGTCAGAAAATGCAACATTGTGCAAAGTAATGTAGTATTGCAACTGCAGATGAAAATCGCAATGCATAATAGTAGACAATGTAATCTTTAACAAAAATATTGTAGAAAAAATGGTTTAAATAAAAATAAAAGGAAATTTTTCATCTGCAGCAATGCAGAACTTAGCTCTTCATTCTTGGCCATGGGTCAGTTTCCGTTCTAGATTAGATACGGCCCCCTTAAAATAGAAACTCTTGTATCTCCGTTACTATTCAACCTACAGAAATATGGGTTTTTACTAACGATACGGATACAGGTAAGGAACATTTTTGCTATCTCGGATTTTTATCTAGAGGGGTGGTATAAAAGTTAAAAACTGTATCCGCTTAAATTGTTATCACGTGATAATTTTAATCGCATATCTTAATTACTTACCTTATTTGGTTCACTTTTGCACTTTACATTGCCTACCTATCTCCAAATGGTAAAAAGATAAATCGCGGAACAACCTTTTTGGGACACCCTGTATATAGTATATATACATCAATATCTTCAAGTTCATGATTATAATTAATAGCTGAAGTATCGTTATGGTCTGTGAGAAATACTTTCTGCAATTTAAACACCAAAAACGTATTTAAAATGAAGTGCCTTTTATACACATTCAATAAACATTAGAAACTTATTTTCAGTATAAACGAAAAGATCAATGAATGAATTTTATTTCATTGCAATATAGGGTAAGATCCATAAAAGCATGTCTTACAGAACTTGTCTCCTTATTGCAGTCCCCCTTGCATTGCTAAACAGATGGTTTCATGCGGTAGAAGAGCTTTTAGAATGTATTTATAGCATTTCTATGACTTTAAAAAAATTCCTTAATATAATAAGTCAACTTGTAAGTATGACTACAAATTTAGAAGAGACACAGAATAAGACGGCACTGATAATAATGTTTCCACTTCTGATCTATCCTCCCCAGTTGAGTATGTCTGTGAAAAATACTTCTTTTTAACACAAGACGTACTTAAGAACTATGGCGAATGAAATGAGCAACATTGAGATTTTCTCCTTTTACAATAAGCTTCTTTTCCAGATCCAAAAATGCAACTGAAACCTTTGGACTGCGAAGACATATTGAAGGATGGATATAACGAAAGTGGAGTATACAACGTGTTTCCGAAAAGTAGAGTTTTGAATGGTAAAACTATAGAAGTCTTCTGCGACATGGACACTGATGGTGGAGGATGGACTGTTAGTAAACTTTTTCTAAACACTAGATATTTTAGTAAATTAGAAATATTAAAAAATTCCAGAATAAAGAACAAAATATATGTAAAATGGTTTTTAAACATCTTAATTTGGCATTAAATGTAGATCTTTCTTTCGGAAAGTGATTTCCGAAGCTTGTAATCCCTAAAATTCAGTAATTTTATTTTCATAATTTCACAAATCCTTTCCCTGTTAAATTTAAAACGCATTTCACTATATTCATCTCACCACGTAGTACTTTTTTAAGAATGTAAATAAATTTTACAGTATGTAAAGTTTTTGATAATTCGCAATCCTTAATCCCATTCCTCGGTAAACTTTAGAGTCGATTCCTTCCAGATTAGAACTGTAGCTATCTGCATTAAATTATTTGAAACGATGAAATGTTATCGAGAACAATAACTGTTTTTTAAATATTTCATTGAAACCTTAATTATTTATTTTTACAGATCTTTCAAAGAAGAGGAAATTTTTCGAGAGCTGAAGATTATTTTGATCAAGATTGGAATAATTACAAGAAGGGATTTGGAAATATAGAAAAGGATTTTTGGTTAGGTAATTAGTTCAATAATGTAGTTTCTTCTGACTCTATCCAATTCTTTCTAACAATACGAATAAAGTGTCATACACTCACTCATAAAGCAGTCAAGAGTACCTGAAAAATTTCCGAAAAAATAAATTTTTCTCTCTTATAAGAATGGATTTGGAGATATAGAAAAGGATTTTTGGATAGGTATGTTCAATAATTCGTTTCCACTTGACTGAATCGTATATTCTCTAACAATTTGATTCAGATTTTTTATACTCATAAATATAAAATAGTCAAATGTATCTGAATAACATTCTCAGTAAGTGATAAATTATAGTAATCGCTAATATTTTTTATTTCAGGAAATGACAACATATTTGCATTGAGCAACCAAAAATTGTACTCCATTCGATTTGACCTGAAAGACGTTGAAGGCAATAAGCGTTACGCTCTGTACGACACATTTTGGATTGATGACGAAAATCACAAATACACTCTTCACATCAAGGACTACAGTGGCGATGCAGGTAGTGACACAATTCTGTTTTGCACAGGTCAACAAAATATTAAAATTTCCGATCAAAATAATAGATATCCTCCTCTCACTTCTAGGACAAATCTTATTTAAAATGGTAATTATTCATTGGGTGTCGTGGTTCCTTGTGATCTCTTGTAATTTGTTACCACTACAACATAAATAAAAAATATACAGGGTGATTCTACGGTCATGGGACAAACTTCAGGGGGTGATAGAACACAACGAAACAAACACTTTTCCCCATAAAATGTATGGTCGCAAGTGCAGCGGTTGGCCGCTAGAGAGCGCAGTCAAACGCTTGTATAAAAGCCCATAGAATGTCTATTGGGTGAGTCTAAACTAATACGACAAACTTCAGGGGGGTGGTAGAACACAACGAAACAAACACTTTTCACCATAGAATGTATAGTCGCTAGAGGGCACTTTCCATTTCGGCACAAACACATGTCCGAAGCAAGTTGAAAAGAGGCATGAAATATGGAAACGCTTTAATGTCAAATGAACATCAATAACTGCTTGACAAAACGAAATAATACAATTAGATTTGCATAAATTAAAGATAAGTACAAGGAACAATGGGTAAGAAAGAAATGACATGTACAAAACATGAGAAACTTTTCACATGGAAATGAAACATGTACAAACATCAGTCGGTAAGTACAACGCAAATGCACAATTACAGAAACTGTTCGAAATGTTGACCACCTCACCTGATGCAGGCCTCGCATCGCCGACGTAACGCTTTTATACAAGCGTTTGATTGCGCTCTCTAGAGGCCAAACGCTGCACTTGCGACCATACATTCTATGGGGAAAAGTGTTTGTTTCGTTGTGTTCTATCACCCCCTAAAGTTTGTCCTATGACCGTAGAATCACCCTGTAGATTTGATTGTTTTTTGAGGTCTAAAGAATTAAAAGAGCTATTTTGTAGTAGATTTTCCGTAATACCTTTTGCCATAGTATGTTCCTGCTAAGAATAGGTGCTACGCCATACTACATAAATGATCATTATCTTGAGATTATGAAGGCTTGTGCAATTGATTGGCATAACTGATCAATGTATCAAGTAATGACGCATGTTATTTGTTGTTTCTCCTACCTCCCCTCAGTTCAGTTCATACTAGACCAAGTGCACGAAACCATTCGCCTTTAAAAAGCCCAAAACCATCAAAACATTCTAAAAAAATTCAAACCGACGCACGAAGGCCTGTGAGCCGGGGAAGTCTGAGTTCGTGGATTTTAGACAAACATGAAACATTTTAAGTGCATTATAAAAGTGTGTTGTGAATGGTACCAAATATAGCCAATTCTGAATCTCTACAAAGACATCTGTAATTTTCTATCTTGTAACACATATCTAATATGCTTAAATTTGGTTTACGTATTTTCTACTTTAAATAAATAACTACAAAACGTTGATTTCTTACAGGCGATTCCATGATTTCATTTCATGACAACCAAAGCTTTTCAACTAAAGATCAAGACAATGATAAAGATGCAAAAGAAAACTGTGCTGATTCTTTCGATGGCGGTTGGTGGTACAACTCTTGCCATAATGCAAACTTGAATGGTCTGCACCTGCAAAGGAAGCACGATAGATCTCGTGTAGGTCTCATTTGGAATTCCTGGAAAGGTATCGAAGAATCCCTGTACACCTCCGAAATTAAAATAAGGCCTAAAGCTTTCCGGAAAGCACCTTACATTTACCTTCAAATATTGTAATTCCAAAATAAACAGATTTAATTCTCTCAGTAATACATGTAAATATAAATATAACGAAATAAATGGAACTGGTATGTGTGATACATACCAGAACCATATGGAATGGTTTTTTAATGAATCAAATTCATCTCATATATGTTGACAAAATTAACTCAATTTTATATGTGAGTATACGTATATGTGCAGGTGATTATGAAAGTTGTCTCGGTCATATTTGTTTCGATATATTTAAAGCTGCTTTGAGTTTGTATAGAGTGGAAAAATATGTTTTGTGCAGTATTCCAAAATATTTCAGAAAATATTCTCTCTTATAATGCAAAAAAGATATTTTTTAACAATTTTGGTAGTTTCTATACGAATCAGGCAATAAACTATAAATAAATTTTGACTTGGACCAATTTCATAATCACCGTCATATACATCAAACTTTAACTTTAAATTTTTTGAGTGATACTAAAAAGTAACAATATATCAAATTCATCGATTTGAAAAAAATGCCATCTTACGTGGAACACGTAATAAATTTGACACTAACACGCATAAAAAATTTTTTCATATGAAAACGTGTATTTTTTCTTATTAGTAAAATAAAAAGGAATAGATACTAATAAAGAATTTACATTTCAATGGCAATAAAATTTCTTTTATACATTCGAAAAAATTCGTATACGTTTTCTCTTCAAAATTCGTGGTCAATTTTAAAATTGATTGAACTTGACATCAAAAATGTCACTCACAAGGTCATAAAATAAATTATTTTAAAGGTTATTCATTAACTATAAATAAAAACCTGTTTTAGCCTGATCAGACCATTACGTGAAAAGATACATACCTTATGGTATGTCTAGATTCATGAAATAAAAATTTTGCCTTGTTTTTTAAATTTATAATTACGAAAAATAAAAGTCCTTACAAGTGTGGGGGCTAATATTTTCTAAATTTCCTTACACTAAGAAACGAAATGGGTTTTTTGAGGGGGGGGGTTCTCTTTCTGGGAAAATTATGTCTTTGCATACATAGAAATAATATATTAGAATTATAGGTATGAAGGTTGTTAATACTGATACTCTATATGAATGTATGGGCTGATTCAGGAGGAACTGATACCGTAGGCAAAAACAGTGACTTTAATAAAATAGTAGCAAGCATTAAATGTACATTTTAGTTTACAAGCATAAGGTTGATTAGCAACAACAAAGTGGTCTTACAGCTTGATCAGCAGCTTCTCATAATCGCTTGATGAGTTCCTTTTTATTGCTGAAAGCAAATGCCTTATGCGCACGAGCAGCACAACTGAAAGAAACGATCATTTAAATTTAATTCGTTGAAGTTTAGTTGTTGTTAGTCCGTAGAGCCCCGCGAGTTATGTTCATGAGTGGTCTAATGCCACCACAGTATATAAAAATATTATTTTATTTTCAGACAATTTGTAATAGAAAATATTTTGCAAAAACCGTAAGCTATGCTTTAAGGTCATTGTTTCATACTTTTGGTCAACAAAATCTGTCCTCTGTTTATTGCATGAATGAGGGTGCTGTTCATGAGAGCCGCTACTTCTAAATAGGGAAAACCAAATTTAGACGACAGTATCTCCCAAAAATCTATCTTTACTTATAATAAAATTTTTTCGCTCGCCAGAAGTATCAAGTAAATGAATGGATCAGGTCACTCTCTTGGTTTCTCCCGTCCTGGCCACACATACAAATATCCTTTAATAAATTCAAGTACATGGGAAAACTAGAACTTCAGGTTTATCGCATGGAAATCTACGCACACATCTCTATATAGTATATTGTACTAACCTTCGTAGTGCAGAAATTGGTATTACATATTAGCGTATGGCAGCTTATAATAAAAAATGAACCGCAAAATCTGCCGATTCAGGTGTGTAAGTCCCCGCTCTCGCGGGGACTTACACACCTGAATCGGCAGATTTAAAAGGGGGATATGTTACAAAACTCAAATTTTACAGGAGAGATTAAAAGGTTTACCACTTTAATTGCGGTGTTCATAAACTAAAGAAAAAATTCAGATAATTGATATTATATAGCCACTTATAATCCAAGAGTAATTCATGAGTTTTGTTACTGCCAAAGTCCCTCACAAAATTCCAAAAAAATCGCACATATCCCCTTTTTACACATTTTACCTAGTGTTACACTGAAATTACTGGGAAAAGAATAGAAAACACAATATATTATGAACAAAACTATTTACTTTTTAGTTATAAAACTTCAAAAATACTTTTATGACATTATAAAAGCAAAGTTCATGTTATGAAAAAGTTAGAAGTGGAAAAATAAAAATTAATCATCAGCCTCACTATCTCTGACTTCTGCACTATGTTTGGCCACTGCATTATAAACGAGTAAAAGTTCATGTGTTGCTCCGGGATATACTGGAAGAATTTTCCAACATCAGCGATCTTTTCATTGATTGGTACTTTTCCTGTCCTGCATGCTGGTTGGTCCGATAATCCAGTGAGAAGAAAGTTTGGTTTCCTCAGTGTGAAAGTGTTCTTACTTAAACCACGAATGTAGGTCGAGGCTATAATTTTATTTGGTTCGTTGATGATAATGTGGCGGACAGAAGATATCTTGAAGGCTACTAGTCCTCTTTTCTTACATGCCTGCCATAACTTTCATCAGAAATGCATGTCTTCTTATAAAATGAGGGCCACCATTTTTTAAACTCTTTTACATCTTCGGTAGTAACCTTTATAACATTAAATCGTCCGGTATTGCTTGATTTTCTTCTGAGCTCCTTATATTCGTCAGGTGAGTAGATCCGATCAGCTTTTCGAATTAGACGTTTCACTGTCCAACGTCCATGTCGCAGGGGAGGAAAAAGTGACCCCTAATAGGGAAAAATATTTCAACTTTTTCTAACAGTAGTTCAACTAAGGCCATACACATTCTTAGCAGAGAATGATTTTTGCTTTGCCCGCTACATCCGTCAAAAAAGAGAAGCAGATTTGCATGTTCATTGGTTTTATTCCGGTTGATGTAACTTAGTAGCAGGCTGCAGACTTCGTTTGAACTCTTTTGCTTTGCCTTCATGATACACGTGCAAGTCAGCTTTTCCAGTAGCCAGGTATTAACCCATAGCTGGCGTAAATAAAATATGTCTTGTATCGGTATGTTTGGGAGTGGCAAGTTCTGCATGTAGTCACAGCAAATTGCCAAATTTTTCTTTTTAAAGTTAGCATCTTCCTTCATGCGCAGCGAGACGCTTCTTTATCGACGCGTTCTTTATTTCGACGAATTTTTTTATCCCGACACTTGTAAACCAGCAGCTCTGCAACCGTAGCACTTCTTGCTTGTCACAAAGTGACCTATTCTTCAGTTTTTGTTCAAGTTCCTCGCATGTAATGCATACATCAACAGGTCTTCCAAAGGAATAGTCAGTTTTCATTGAAATACAAACGAAAGTAGTCGTATCCCACTTTTGCATTAGGATTACCCGCCTTGAATTTTTCATATAGTATTTTGACACTAAGACGACCATCTATATACTTTTTTCTTTCCTTGAGTATCTGGCCACTTTCGTTTCAAGCGATGCCAGAAAATCATGAATTTCTTTTGATGTGGCGGGGCTAATGGCATTGTAACCTGTTTCCTTTCCCCCATATCTTTTGGACATTTTCCTAAAGCTATCAGGTTACACAGTCGTTCAACTCTTCTTTTTGTTATCCCGTGTATACATCATTGTAAATACCTTTTTGCACACATTTACTGTCGAGCCTTTTACCCTGACGCTGTACAAGAAACTTTATATTTTTTTTAAGCCTTTGGATTGCATAGATCCGTCTGTAGACATGCCTGTATCACTCCTCCTTCTACGAATAACATCTCTTTTTAATATAAGTTAAGTTAAAAATAAATCTTGTGCATCTTTATTAGACAATTCGTTAAAATTGATTGTTATTTTTGAAAAATCTTCCTCCGCGAGCTTAGAGAAACAAGCCACGCAGCTTGTTCCTTTAGTCCTTGCTTTCTTTATAACATTTCTTTGGTTACAGTTCTTGATTGTTTTTTCTCTTTCTGGCGCGTCCATCAATCACATTGCCTTCAGAAGAATCTGATTCCATTATACAAAAACCTTCAAAAGCACAACATTTTTAACCTAACTCTTCCATCCCAAACAATCAAAGCGCACAAGTTGTTACATTAAAAGATGTGTAGATGGCTCTGTTGGCAGACTACGTTACTGTTTGTCCGCTCACAGATGTCTCTGCCAACCAGAAGTTGTAAAAAGGTGGCACGTGCAGCACATGGCACCTTTTTACAAAGTTTCGGATATTAGACCGTCCATTTCTCCCATTTATTTTACTTTATGAAATCCTCTTTTTACACAGTATGTGTCTTGGTATAGAGCATTGGTAGTCAGCCTTTTTATACCTACCGCCCAATTTTGCATCTTAGTTGGTAGTAAAATTTCTTACCGCCCACCGGTTCCGCAGTAACTTAATTTAGCGCAACTGCAAAGTACTCGTAATTTTTGAGTGGAGGTTTAGTAAAAATATGTAGTTAAATTTATATTTTTATTTATCCTTTGCATATGTTTATAATGCACAGAAAATTTAATTTGATGCTGCATTTCTGCATCTCTATCGATACAGCGCCTGCTAGTGCGGAAGTTGCTTAAATTGAAGAAAAAGAAAATTAAATATAAAAACTATAAAATTACAAAGTCTATTAAATGACCTTTAATTAATTATTAATGAGATCCTTGAGAATGATGTTGCGAAACTAAATATTTGATATCTGGTTCTATTTTCATAAGGAACAAACGAAGGTCTCCTCTTTCGGAAATATTCAGACGGTTTCTCTGTTTGGTGATAATATGATTAACAAAACTAAAGCCTGATTCTACAAGATATGAGGTAGGGAAAGGTATCAATATATTGAATGTCATTTTCCACATATTTGGATATAACGCAGGCATTTTTTATTTAGCCACAGGTTTTCATATCCACCACTATTGAAATAATATTTACTCTCTTCATCATATCTAACAGTTCTTGGCAAGTAGTACCAGCCTCTTCAATATTTGCAGTAAAAGGATTTTACATCCAGTCATACACCTTCAAGTTCAAAATATCTTCAAATCGCTTTTTCATATCCAATTTAAGTTCGTTAAGGTGGCTACTGAATCTTTCAATCTCCTCTGGAGTTACATCATCTTTTAAAGATGATAATTCGGGAAACTGATTAAATTCTCTCTTCAATAGATTATAACGATCAGGTCTGTCGATAAATTTATAAAACTTGTTTGAAGCCGTAGGCACGTGCTTACTCTCACAAATCTAACTACGTACTGGCCCCACCATGAAACGAATTCAACTTGAGTGATGGCAGCTGGTACACTCCGCCCTCGTCATGCGCACTACAGTGCAGTACAACCTGCTCTGTCATTCAGTGCGCGGTGATGCGCGGTGATAACGGAAAATAGCTTCAGCATCGGACAAAACTCCTACCGCCCACCATGAAAACTTGAATCGCCCACTAGTGGGTGGTAGGGACCAGGTTGATTACCACTGGTATAGAGGTATACTTCCGCCACGCACAATAAATCATTTTTTGGAAAAATGTCAAATAGTTTGATTGAGCATTATAGAACTGGTGGGGGTAGTGTTGAACATCTTGAGATGGAAAAGGAATTATATCCCAGACAATGCGCATGTTGTCAAAAAATTTATAAATCAAAGGTCACTTTTAGAAACCATCTTAAAACATTTAATGTTAGTGTTAAAATTTCATATCCTCGGAAATGCGAAATTTTTTTTAAGTTCTACAATTCCAGAAAATCATTTCTCATCATAGAGCAAGTGTAAAGTGCAAGAAAATAGTGGTTTAATGCCTGATCCCACCAAAGTTCCTAATACCACGAGAGAACACTGTTCAATTGATGCTTGTTCAATTTCGGAAATCCGTGTTTCTGAATTAACTAACAATTCTGATTGGGAAACTACATCTAGTGTAACCTCCAATTCTTCTATATCACCTAAAACTAAGAACAACCCATTAACCTCTGCAATTAGTTCAAAAGAATTCCAATGTAACACGTCACTCACTATCTCAAAATCGATAGATATTCCATCTCTTGCTAAGTCATTAACTAGTAAATATGCATCAAATTCCGATTTAAAAACATGCGAGAAATGCTCTAATGTATTTTCAAATAAATACAATCTTCAATGGTATAAAATGGTATGTGCAAGAACTCATGAGAAAACATTAAGGGTCAAAAAGTGTCCAGTTTGTGGCAAGTTTTTTTTAGATTGAGGCAGAATTTATTGGGCATGATCAGTTGTGTAATTTAAATAATGAACGGGAAATGCATTACTGTATTTTTGAAGATTGTAATACACATTTAAGAATCTTGGAAATTTAAATATGCATGTGTTTAAAGTACAAAATTCAGATTATCTTCAAATACTTTCATCCGATTCAATGGTTAGTTCCAAAATTGGTTAGAGATGGAAGAGGAACATCAACTTTTACATCTTTTACTAAAACAACAGAAGGCAAGCAGTATGTCATTTCACTATTATGCTTGTCAGTTTAATTTTCCATCATCTCAGTTTCAAAATTCTAGGAAAACAAATTGTAAAAATAGAAAAGGTACAATACCTAATCTTAACTGTCCAGTCAAAATATGTGCTTGTGAGCAAAAGGAATTGGTTAATGTCTCTTACATTACTAATCATAATCATCCCCTACAATTTAAAAATTGTTTCAACCCTTGAAACAAAGTACACGCGACTTTGTTAAAGCACAGTTATTTTAGGTGTTCCTGTAAAAAAATTCAATTTCTTTTGAGAAAAATTTGGAGATTGTGATTGAAGGGAGTTTTTTCCTGTAAAAGAAGTGTTCCTTTCACGTAAAGTAATTCAATCATATCCTCGTCATGGACTTGCATTGCAACCAAAGAGTGATACAATTTCCATTGCTGCTCTTGTTGAGGAGCTAAAAATTGAGGAGTACAACCCAGAATTAATTTTTAAACCTCAAGGTTCTCGTACACTGTATGGTCCTTCTGATTTAGACCTTTTATTAAATAGTGACATAGTAATAGTATAAATAATAAAACAACTTTTGCTTTAGGGATTCAAAGTAAAGAGCTAAGGGATATGATGGTGAAATCTTGCAGTAAAATATGCATTGACTCAACCCATAAAACGAATCAATATGATTTTTATTTAATTAATTTAGTAGTCTCGGATGAGTTTGGTCTTGGGTATCCAGTAGCATATTTCATTACTAATTCATTAACATATGAAACAATGCATTGCCTTTATAAAAGTATTAAGTGCAGAATTCCTTATTTAATTGTTAATTGTGTCATGACTGATGATGACCACACTACTTTTAGTGCATTTCAGGCTGTGTTTGGACATGAAGTAAAACATTTGCTGTGCAAGTGCTATGTGTTAAGAGCCTGGAATAGGAATTTAAATTCTTACATTTCTGATAAAATTCTACGAATTAAAATCAAATTAAAATTAAAAATCTGCTATATGAATAAAACTTTACAGAATTTCGTAGACTTTTCAATGACTTTTTGAACTGATCCGAAAATGCGAGTTATTTGTAAATTATTTTGAAAGGGAATATTCTAACCTATGTGAATTGTAGGCCACATCTTACAGGAGATATTATCATGCTTCAGTTAATACAAATAATTATTGTGAATCATTTCATAATCAGTTAAAAACTTTACTTTGGGCGTAAATTTAATAGAAGATTAGACACCTTGTTAAAAGCACTACTTGATATCGAAAAATATAACTTTTAATGTATAAAAATATAATTTTAAATGACATTCCACCCAAAGAAGAAAATCCAGACATTGAAGCCAGACATAAAAAGGTAACAAAATTCCTGATACAGATTTGTTTTCACATAATTCTAATACTTGGTCTGTGAAGTCCCAATCAGTGAAACATAAATAGTACATTGTAAAGCTCGTAAACACTGAGTGATTGATCAATGCTATTTTAAATGTCTTGAAATTAGTTGCATGTCATTATGCAGTCATTTATATAATTGCAACTGCCCAGATAGTTCTAATTTATTTAAGCATGTACATAAAATGCATTCCACTAATCTTAAAACTAATCTCAATAACAATGACCTTTTGATGATGCTCCTAGGATTGAAACAGATGGTTTTAAAGAACCCTTAAAAATCTACATTTATTGCTAAAGATTTGTACAATCCTCATTCCAAGGCTGGTAAACTAAAAGCACGTCAAAAGTTATGGGATTCCTTATCGCAAATCTTACATGATCCACGAGTTCAAGAATTCATGCATTGCAAACCTTAGTTGCTGGATGCCGTGGCATTTTAAACTCGGAGACTGATAAAAATTCTAATATTTTTCCTTCTTCAAAAGTGGTTCCAAATCAGGCTATTGAGAGTCATGATTCTATTCAAAAATAGAAAGGTGCAATGCTTTGCAAGAGGAATAGTGCTAAAAGGTTCTTAGATTCTGAAGATGTTGATGATTGTATTGTAATTATGACCCCATGCAAAAAGGCAAAGTTAGATTCCTATGATCCATTTACTACAAAATTAAAATATGAAAGAGGTGAATCCTTTACTAAAAGCACTGGGCTCTCCAAATTGTGTCAAACAGCTTTAAAATTCCTGGACCCTTTTATTAATATTAATGAAGAAAGCTATGAAATTGAAGTCAAGATTTTGTCAGAGGATGGTTATTTGACGTTATCATTGATGCATTTCTTTATGTGCTGTGTACAGTTAATCCAGACTTTGTTTTAATTGATTCTGCTACTACAAATCTACTAATAAATAGCATGTCATCAACAGATTAATTACTGGGTCGTAATCCTTTAATTTTATCATCAAAATATTCATTTCTGCCTGCTTGCATGGAAAATCATTGGTGTTTGATACTTAATAATAAAGAAAAAATGCATTGATTTTTACGATCCATCAAATAATGATAGTTCTGACAGGTATTGCAAAATTTTAGATAATGCTAAAAATTATTTTGGTTGTAAATGGATTCAAATGGGGTGGACTATTAATTTCCCCTTACATGTGTTGCAGCAAGATTAAATGAACTGTGGTGTGTTTGTATGTTACTTTTCCCATCAGATAATATACAAGTCTAGTGTTTATGCGCCATTTGATACAAATAAATTTCTGGTATACCTTTAGTGTATTTTGTTAGGAACAGCGATTCCTTCAAAGGACTCATTTAATAAACCAACTGTAAATAATACTTTCCTCGATGCTAATTCTTGTAACTTTTCAAAATTTAAGACAATAGATAAAAGCAATGTTTTGACATGTGAAGTAAAAGTTAATGACATAGAAATTAAGACGTACATGCTGAAATCTTTAGATCTCTTTATTTCATTTGAAGAAGAAACCCTTTTAAGATCATGTTCTATTGCTTTTTGCAAAGGTTGGTAGTATGATTCAATAATTGAAGCTTTTGTTTTTAATGTTATTAGGTATTCAAACACCCTTGGGTCACTGGATACAATATGTTCCTCTTTGATATTAAATGATGGCAAATTAACTGGTTCTTATATTGAGAAATTAAGGAAATAGAATTTTACTCATTCCAGCTAATGTCAATAAACATTGGATTCTAATTGTTGTAAATATTGATAGCCATACCTTAGAGTTTTATGATCCATTAAATGACTCCGTAGATAAAACAACGTCACTTTTATTGCTCAAATGGTGTTCAATATAAAGTAGTGTATTTCCTGACTCAAATGAATGGACTCTTAGATTCCCTCCCCATGGCAAGCAAACTGACAGTATAAATTGTGGTATCTTTGTATGTCATTATGTTTATAAAAAAGTAAATAATACATCTTTAAATTCAGATTTCAACATACCAAATTTTAGAGTTCATTTACAGTACTATCATTGGAACATAAAGTATTTATACATACCTACACAAACAAGGAATTAAACAGATACCAAATGTGTGTAACCAATAATGGACAGACCATACAGTTACAGTTAATTTATATCTGTACTTAAACCTTAATAATTTTTTAGTTTGATATTGTATTTTGTGTTTGAATGTATTTGTATTAACAAATATTCTAGATAAATTCAAAATAGTTTGTTCACATTTTTAGTAAATATTACTTTCTTTACTATAAAACTCTTAACACAAATCTAAATTAAGTTTGAACAAAACCTGTAATCAATTCTTCAGTAACTTGTTTTCGCTTATTAAATATTGCTTTTCCAACCCACTATTGCATGGATTTTATGTGTTGTAATTTTAGTGGTGAAGTTTTTGTTTTGATAACAATTTCCCATTATTTATGTAAGGATGTTTGCAAATTAACCAGTTTTATGTCTTCAAAGTAGTTTCTCAATAAATGCATATTGTTGCCTTACAAGTTGTAAGATATGTGTTTTGTTATTTATTGAAATACCATTTATATTTTTCAGATATATTACAAATTTCTGATGTCTGAAGTTTTCCAACTGAAAAGAAAAAATATTACACTTATTTGGTGTCACCTGGTGTCATTCAATATCCAGTAGTTTAATAACTAAATGATGTTTGTTTTTGATGATCATTTTGTATGGCATCAATAATAAATTTCTTTTAGTTAAGATTATGCTGTTTTAAATTAATATATAAATTTCATTTTCATTTCAGTATTATGTTTATTGATATTGAAAATTGAATTTCTGAAAACAAGATACATGTTATTTTATTCAAATAAGTTAAGAACTTTGCTTGCACTTGCTTCTTTCAAACATTCCATGTGACTATAAGTAGCACATGGCCAATTTTGAACTGTACTCCATATGATGGATGAAGATGCTCGAAATATACTCACTCAAATTATTAAAACCGGCTACTTGCATTCTTTTTAAGATGTTCTATTTATTTAGTATTGTAATCTGTTTATGAAAAAATGAAGACAGTCACAATGAAAATGTTTTCTTTAGCCGAGTTTTGTGACTTTTTTGTAAAAATCAAGTTTTTTTCATATTTTGGTTAAAATTACTAGAGAAAGATTATGAAAAAATTGAAAAAATTCACTGGAAAAAACACTTCATTGAAAAAATTCACCTGAACATTTAAAGAATTTCCCCACAGCAATTATTACTTATACATATGGTTGACATATTCATCAAACAAGAATTGTATACTATAGACTATAGAGCAGCAAACCAGACCTTTTTAAATAAAAATATGTCATCTAGGCCTAGGATTTTGCATCTTTTTTAGGATATATTGGACCGTTATTCAAGTGAGAATATATTGAATAAATTGAAATGTGTTTTGTTAAAAAAATCTGTTATAAGTGCCTTTGGCATTTGATGGAGCTTTGTGATTCTTCAGTGGGCTTAGAAGTGAAGATAATTTTTTATAAGTTGAGTCTGTATAGTGAACTTCAATGTTTAAAACTTTGTTGACAAACCGTAGAAAATCTTTCTCATTTGAAAAGTTGCATAAATACAAACTTCAATGGGATGCATAAGCTGTTTGAAAATGTAAGTTGCACTTGTAATATGTATTATTCTTTTCTTTTATAAGGCCTATTATTTATTGAGGAATAAAGCCTTCAGTTTGGTAAAGAAACTAAAAAGGTAAATTGTATTCTTGTTGCAAAGGGGATGTTTAGATTCTTTTTGTGGGGTGTTTTGTGCACTTATTTTCTTCAAGTTTAACTTCTGTCATCCAAGTTCAAGTCCTAATTGCATATAACATCACTATTGCAGTTGTTTTTTTTTATATATTAAGTTTTCTTTTTTGCATGTAATAACATTTTAGAAATACATAGGCTCATACAATAGAATCACTACTCAACGAAAATTTCCATTCGGCATTTACGTTAGCCAAGGTATATCTATTAAATATGCTTTATATAGTCTTTTAATGCTCAATTATAAGTATTGTATTAATGAGTATAAGTATAAGGGAAAAAAATGCACAAGTATTTGAGAAAATTTTATGTTGAATCTATAACTTAAAATATTTAATGGATATTTTCACGGAACTTTTAAATATCTAACACTGAACTTGAAATTTTATCCCCTGAATGAAAAAGTGTTAGAAGTGCCTGACCCAGTCAACATAATATGCTATTTTCTACGTGTGGGCGGCAGTTCGCCAAAAGTAGCCCACACACCACAAGTAGAAAGGCAAAACTAGAAAAGCAAAACTGGCAAAAGGTCAAAAGGTCAAATAGGTAGAGAAGTCCAGGTAACACGGAACATTCAAGGACACACACTAAAGACAAGCACAACATAAAAACGCAAAACTATAGAAGACAATGCCACACTGACAAACCTCAAATCACCAACAACCCGCCGCAACTCACATGAGGATCGTCAGCAAATGTCCTTCATAACTCCCAATAAAAGTTATACTATGCATCACAGTCAAGAAATCGGAATTGGAATTCCGATTCGGAATTCTAAACCTGTTTACCGGAACTGTAATTCCGAATCGGAAAACGATACGGTGTTCAACTACAGCCTTTTAATAAAGGTTTAATTATATAAGTATTTGAACCACAGGTAATAAATTGGAATTTAATTGGATTTTTATGAAATTTAGAAACACTAGTTATGTATGGTAAAATAATATGATGATTGGAAATTTTTAATCTTTTATTTAAAGAAATATTTTTTAACAATAATATTATATGTAGATTTGTAGAACTTATAAGTATCCGAATTTTTAAGCTCAGTATCTAGCAAATTTAAATATAGTTTTTTACAAATAATAGCATAGTTACCTGATGCTATATCTACCGGTGTAATTATGAATTTATTTTGTAAGTCTTTAATAGCTAGGGCTATTGTCTTATAGCAGGGGTTTCAAACTGGGGGCCCCGAGGTAATTTTTGTGGCCCACGATGCTCTGAAATAAAATGAAAATAGGACAATATGTTACGAAGAAAATAGCACTTAGAGGAGATCGAGGCAATACCGTACATACAATTTCGTCATGTTAAAAATGAGATAGAGCCTTCTGGATGTTATTATCCCTCTTTAAGGAACTACAACTGGTGAAGATATTTTTGATGCTGTATGGAGCATTTTAGGAAAATTGAATCTTCCTCTTGACATGCTTGTTTCTGTAACAACTGACAGCGCTAAATTGATGACGGGTGAAACTAAAGGATTTGTGTCAAGACTGACAAGAAAACTACAAGATGAATATCCAGATAAACCGAAAATCAGTACTTTGCATTGCCTTATTCACCAACAAATTCTCTGTTTAAAAATATTAAAAATGGACGAAGTACTTAAAACAGTAACAAAGACAGTCAACTTTATTCGATGGAGAGCACTTAATCATCGCCAATATCCTTCGTTCCTTAAAGATTTAGAATCCGAATTCGAAGATCTTCCTTATCACACAGAAGTTCGTTGGTTGTCCTGCCACAAAGTCCGGAAGAGCTTCTGTCTGCTTTTGGAGGAAATAATCGTATTTCTTGAAATGAAAGATGGAAAAAACGAAAATATATCGATTATAAAAGATCTTCTGTGGGTAAAAATCTGGCATTTTTAACAGATATTAGAGTCATCTGAATAATCTTAATATCTGAATAATCTTTGCAAGGCAAAGATCGATTAATAACGAATATGTACGATGCAATAGCAAGTTTTGTGCAAAAACTGACTTTGTTTGAAAATCATCTACAAAAAATGTTTTGACGTATTTTCCTACGCGTGAGCAGTTAAAATCATAAAATCAAAGTTGCTCATTTTCACAATATTGTGTTAAAATTGAAGAAATCAAAAACGAATTCTATAAACGTTTTAATGATTTCAAAGTGTTACAAAAATTTTGTTCTCTTTTTATTAGGTCTTCTTCCTTTGAAGTTGAAAATGCTCCCACTTCGATACAACTGGGATTAATTTATTTCCAGAATGATTCGGTTTTAAAAGACAAATATCGAGAAAAAGGAATTCTCAAAATATATTCTTATGTAGGTGAAAAATACCCGAAAATTAAAAAGTCTGCTGCATAAATTTTATGCTATTTTAGGAGTGAGCAACTATTTTCGTCCATGAAAATAAATAAAATTGCGAACAGATCAAGATTAACTGATAAACATCTATCTGCCATAATGAAGATTGTCTGTTCTCAGTCTTTGAATCCAGATATTGGAAAACTAGTAGGAGGAAAGCGCTTGCAAGTTTCCGGTAGAAAAAATAATTTTAGTTTTATAAATACATTAAATTAAATAAACGCTTAAATAAAAGCAATTATACAGCAATATTATAAAGTATTACCCTAAATTCACTTAATTATATAATGTGTTTTAATTATCCTATCCATATTCCTGAATCCTCACTTCAAAATATAATTTTAAGAAAATTTGTAAATGTGATGTGGCCCTCGTTAATCTTACCAGTTACATTAAATGGCCCGTGTTTTAATTGAGTTTGACACTCCTGCTCTAGACAGATGATATCCTGCGTCCACGACGGGTTTTTAAAAAGTTCATAAATAAATTGAAATCCACATGTAGAATCGACAGATCATAGTGGTAAACGCTTCTTGTAAATGTAACAAGCAAATTAACCCTCCTACTGTTCCTACTACTTCGTTTCGAAAACTGTCCCGTAGTGGCCAGCCTCTGGTGTTAAAACCTGTTTGAAACTGTTACCAGTTCTGGGCAAGGGACAATTTGTTTTTCCTGCTTGGATCTTCATTCTCTCTAGGAGCAATTAATAGGACACTTTTGTCTCGACGAGATATCTCTTCCTAAGCAAAATTGACCAGATCTTGGACGAGATATCTCGTCGAAACACTTGAAGAGCTAAATAAAATAGAAATCGAAATACTCGATTTCAGTGCTCGTTCCAAACAAAACTTCGGTACGTAAATAGAACATCAAACTTCTTCAGAGTGGTTTTTCAGTTATAAATGACACATACGAGTTGAGTTTAGCCTTTTTTAAAATTGGACACTAATAAGCCATAAGTGAACAAAGAACCAAATGCAGAGAGAACGAAGTTCGGCGTCAATTCCACAATTCCCCAAGCAGACATGGTCGGGAAAGTTTTCTCCTTCATGCTTTTCACAAACTCAACCGTTTTCCAATCAATTCTTGTGTCCAGCAACAGTTCATCGTAGATTGATTGAAGAACATTGTTATTCTTCTTAAGTTGACTGTATATCCCCGACCCGCAGGTACTCATGGCAATCAGACACAGCGGCACCAAAGTCATTGCTGGCATGACCTCCCAGATGAGGGACTGGTATATCATGTTGCGATCCATCAGTATGAAAGTTGCAAGCGAAATGTACATCGACATCATTTGAGAGCAGATAAGAAAGAAACAGGTTGACGATAGTCCATCCTCCAGTTGGCACGCCAATGCGAACAGCCTTTTGTGAATCTTCATCAGTGCTGTCATTGTATCTCGAGTGGAATTTTTACCTCGAGCGTTTTCAAGATTAAAGCAAAAATGTCTCAGCAATTCGCTGTACTTGTAGTACATGACGCCACATAACACAGCTGTAAAACCTGGGAAAACGTATATATACGTGAGTACGAAGAATACCGAGGTGAATTGGATTATGTTCGTAGTGACTGAGTCGTTACGTAAAGAAGTAAAGAAAGAGAAGTACATTTTAAAATCTACTTCAGCGCTATCTATGAAATTTACACAAAGCGCTGCGGACACCAAGGGTACTAGAATAGTAATGGCGATGAAAAAATTGACGGTGTACTCGCAACCACGATAGTATTTTTGTTGAGATGGCAGAAGCCTGTTGTATTCAGTAATTAAGACATGTATGGCACTTTTCTTTGTGTATACGATATGCCATAAAACGGACGACAGCATACTCGAGGATATCAAAGAAATGTTAATTTCCGATTTCATTACTTTCAATACAGCTGCCCTAATGCATCCACAAATTATATAAAGTTGTGTAATATACATTAAGAAAGGACAAATTCTCATTGTCCATTTCAGCCACTTGCTTTTGTTCATGTCATCTCGACATACGTTGATGCCACATAGTCTTAAAACACTCCATAACATACCGTATCCATTGCTCATCATTGAATTGGTTTCGGAAGTTTCAACAAATAAGTGGAGGCCTCTTACTTTTGTTGAATTTTCCATCGTTACCGATTTCGTTATTCGCATCCAGACGTAGAAAGGATATCCGATCACACCTAGGCTAGTATAATTGGTATGCTAGTCGAAGTTATATTCAATGGCCGGGGAACTAGTCGATCGATAGTTTCGGGTAGGTGGTATTAATGAGATTTATTTTGATTCTTGAATGATTCATGGACTTGATATTTCTAACAGAAAGTTCTTAGCGATAACATCATTTAATTTTCTTCTAAATTGAAATTGATTTTTAGATGATTAATTGCTTCAAGTATAGTGTACAAATACATATCAATCAATATCCTTGTTTAATGAATCGCTTGAGATTATTTAAAATTCGTTTATCATTGTTTTAGCGTGTTTTGAGTATATTCTTGTAACAACTTTTAAAAATCCCAATTCAGAAATAGTAAACTCTTTTGACTATAATTACTACATGAAAAGAGTGTAGTTGACGTGAAGAATACTTTGTTCAGTTTAAAACGATCGGGAAAAAAAATCTTCCTTTTGAAAATAAAAGCAAATTACTTCTTGCAACACTTATTGTTGATGATAACCTATATCAAATTTAATATCATTGCTGTGTAGCTCCGGTAAGCAGTTGAGCTCTACGTTATATTAATTTTCTTCGTCTACTCCGAAAAAGAAACTAATTCTTCTAAGCTGGATAACAGGCATTTTTTTAATTTTTAAAATATTAGTGAATAGAAATTCCATCACAAATCGCACATACTTGAAGATAATTAATAAGTTTAATAATAATAATGAACTAAAATAATGGAATTTGGGCTCATCTGCATCATTCCGCTCTTACCATTCATCCCACCGGAAAGCCTTCTCTTCCTCTTTTAATTTTACGCTTGGTGTATTTCTCTCTTCTGTCAGTAAAACTTTCTTTATGTGTGTATGCCCATTACTTGACGCTGTTGGTCTTGAGTTTGACGCATCTTGACGAAGTGTGACCCTTACATCATAAATCCCATCAAATCGGTAAATCAGTCTTGTGATCAGGATGTTGGCTTCTAGATCGATAGATTCTGGTTCGAAACCGGGGTAAGGCATGGATGTCTGTTGATCTGGAGTGAATGTGCGGCCACTATAAATGTGATGTACCTTGAATGCATGGTATGTATCTGAGGCGTAACGCCAAGTGGTTCACAATTCCTCCCCTGTAGTGCCATGATTCTTAATGTTCAATTGGACGGGCATTGGAAAAAAGGTGGTCTGAGCAACATCAGATAACTTCTTAGTTTCACTTTTAGCATTATACGTTTTTAAACTATTGATGACTTAACGTAACTTATTGTAGATTCTGAATTCTATAACTGATACATAGTGTTAATTTTGAATACAATATAGTCTTTATTGCATATATCTATTGAGAGTCATAAACAAGGAATCCCTATCACTGTTAGCTCCAAAATATTCTACTATTAACCTCCTATTTGTTACTTTTATTTGATTATTATTCCTTCACGATCTTCTGATCTAAGGCATAAATCATCTTGAAGGTGTAAAAACATCTATTGTATATTATTCTCGGTTTCGGTTGTTACTATACAATGCTTGATTCTCACAATAGTAAACTGGATAAAGTAAACAACTTTTATTATCTATCCATAACCGGATCTATTATAATACACCGAAAACTAATTTCATCAATGTCAATTTGGATTTAATATCCGTCAATCTTTATAGCTTTGAATAGCCATCCACTCAAGAATATTGCTTGCTTTAGAAGAAAGATAGTTGTTTTTGTAGATGGGGGCAAGTGTTAGAAAAGCATATGTGAAAGAACTGTGTGCTTTTCTTTTCTCGTCATCTTGACATTTCAAAAGTGAAAAGAAGGTGCGTTTTATGAAACCATATAAGAGCAAAAGTCAGGAAAGACTGTTGCCCTCTCCCTGTTCTAGCTAAAAAATATGAAATGTTTATTTATGTACGAAAACAAATCCAACGAGGAAAGATATTGTGTAATCAGGAGGGTCCGCAGCTCTAATAACAATGTATTCATTTCTGAAATATCTTTTAGCTTTTAGACTTTAAGCGTTTAGATACTGCTAAAAGTAAAATGAAAAAGCCTTCTTGATTACGAATCATTATACTACCTTTTACAATAGGGGAAAAACGCTTTTTCAAAACATCGAACCTGTCATAAACGTGAAATCGATTTCATCAAATATTGATTGTTTTGTAAACACTTTCCCATAGCAACAGAATTTATTAATTAGCAATACTCTGCATGAGATCAGTATACAATTTGTTACAAATGCAATCATAAGGGTCTCATCGCTTTGGGATCTTCTATTTTTCGTATATCCCCTCCACAAAATTAGAGATTTAAATTGGTATGGTATTCGGTATTTTTAATTAACGTCGCACTGGAGCAACACAACGGACTATTGACGACGGTCCGGGATCAAACCGAAGGGGAAGATCCTAAGACAACACCACATAATTTTGAACCATGATCAGATGACGAGGTAATACCTGAGCTGGTACCCCACTCTCCAAACTTCCACACCACGCCAACGTGAGGACATTTGAGGCCATGACAAATTTAACGTGCAACAGCCTCGTTTGTACATGACGGTCTTTGGTTGGATTCGAATTCGCAACCCTCCAATTGCTAATCCGTTGCCCATTGCAATAAGCTTTTTGCACATGACACTTTACCCAACTGACAATTATATTTTAAATTTTCTCTAGCCCAATTTAATTTCGATTTTTCAGTACATTTTATATTAAGGGGTTTGTTCTCTCTCTCTCTGGGGCCATTCCAACTTCTAAAGATCTTAATCAAAACTTTCAAATAATTTTTACGAATCATAATAATTAACTACATTTTAATATCCCGGTCCTTTTCTTTGCCCAATTTGTTTCAAGTGTAAAAACTGCATGTTCAGTTAAACTGTGAAGTTGAAATTATTCTTTCTATAAATACAGAAATAGCCATGAAGGTCTGATGGGTTCATAATTAGATTTCTTGCCTTCCACACAAACACTGAAATTTAACAAGTTTCCCCATTCCAAAGGAGCTATCTGGGATACAATGTTTTCGAAAAAAGGAAATCAAAAAAAATTATAACATATGAGAGCAAACGTAAACTATACTGATTCATTTTTGAGAAATAACGAATTCTCTCTTGAGGTAGGTAGTCAATTAACGTTGCACTGGAGGAACACAACGGGATATTGGCGACAATTCACCTTGAAAGAGCATCATTTCAAGTATATCCAACCTTTTCTGGGGAGAGAATGTCAAAATTAACCGAAAACACTTTGTGCGATATGTGGACTGGTCTCATATTTATAAAACATCCTTTGCTGAAAGCAGATTTGTGAGTGACACTTGTCATTAGTGAACGAAAAGAGAAATCTTTGTTGGTTAGCTGTTATTGTCCTCCCAATATGGGCGACAAGTAGCAGGGGCCCGAAAGACCATAGCCATGAGAAACCAGATACGAGTAAGTTCCTAAAAACCACTGCCTAGGAAACCTACCCCTTGAAATCCTTTGAAACTTTCATGGTAGGTAGGGCCTAGGACCAGTGGTGGATCAACTCATTGTGAGTTTAATGGCGCAGGTAACTTAGAAGCCCCTTTCTCATAATTCTGGAATTTACAGACTAAGATACATGTAGATATTTTTTGTTTCAAGAGTTATAAGTTCATTTTTATAATTAATCAAACAATAAAGTTAACACACGATGCATATTGGAATTATTTAATTAATTTAATTTTAATCATTTAATAATTTATACGCGAAATATTCTGCCTTTTCTTTTAATATAGCTTAAATTAATTACTTTTAATTAACATAAATGTAACTCCATATGTATTATCTAATGTATTGGTTAGTTCAGAGGTAGCCAAACTTCTTTGACCGTCGACCCCTTCAAGAGTTTCGTAACATTTAACAATAAAGTTACAAACAATAAAGTTAACACACGATGCATATTGGAATAATTTAATTAATTTAATTTTAATTATTTAATAATTTATACGCGAAATATTCTGCCTTTTCTTTTAAAATAGCTTAAATTAATTACTTTTAATTAACATAAATGTAATTCCTTATGTATTATCTAATGTATTGGTTAGTTCAGGGGTAGCCAAACTTCTTTGACCGTCGACCCCTTCAAGAGTTTCGTAACATTTTATCGACCCCCTCTATCTTACTATATAACACGTAATTAATTATAATAGGACATACAAAAAAGATGCTTGTTTATTTTATACTTACACTGTTATTATACATTCAATATAATATAGTATATATTATTATATTGGTTAGACGTCAAAGGGATACGCTTTTGTTTTTGACGTCCTTCTTAACATTACATATTGGAGAGGAGGGATAAATAGTATTATTTAGATAACAAAATTACAATAATACAATCTTCCTTATATAAATATGAAAATAAGACTTATTAACATTATATAAATTTACTAACATTGTCAATGTGAAGGGTGTGATTCGTGACCCTTGACAAGATTAGCAATGCTGAGTTCAAAATTGGTAAGTTTCAGCCTTAAATCTTCAAGGGATTCTATATCTAGCTTACTTCTTTGCTTTGTCAAAATTGAATTAACATAGTTGAAACCAGTTTCAACCATGTACGAGCTTGGAAATACAAACAAAAACGACTCTACTTCAGAAAGTTTTGGATATTTTAGTCTTATATTTTTCTATCGACACTTTGGCGACCACTCGGTTAGTTGCATAAATGTTTTTAAATAGTAATTTTTAATAGCAATAGTTTTAATAGATAATTTCATTGCATTTGAAATAATTCCGGCGGTACTACAACATTCAGTGTATATTAACTGCTCAATAATATTTATTAATTTTTACAAGTTTCTGATAGCACTCGTATCCCATTTGTGTTAATAACATACAAAATCGAAAGTTAATTACTAGCGTTACAACTGAAAATGTGTGTATGTACACAAGGAACATTAAAACAAATAAAACTCTTCAAATTCAAAAGAAACAATTATGTAAACTTTTTTCGATAATTTATACAAATACACAATCCTTCTCTTAACATCATTGTTCTAAAGTATTATTTAAAAATCAACAACTATTACTTGGCTACGGACGAACACGTTCATAAAATAAAAAACATACATGATTTAATCGGAAAACAGGAGTGTTGGCTAAATGTTATTCCAATTCATAAAATCGATTTCAGATAAGAATAGAATCACTGTAATATACAATTAATCAGTTGAAATATTTTATACAATGAATCATTTGAATGTTTAAGTTATTCTCATAAGGTGTAAGTTCAAATGGAAAGCGATACTCTCAATAACAGGAGGGAAGATTTGCCAAATTATATTTTATGAACGAAAATTTCACTTATTTTCACAGATCGTTAATAATGAAGCTTTCTTAACTAATTATTGTTAATATCTTTAAGAACTGTGCATGCTCAATTAAAAAGATTTTTGTGAAATAATTTTTAATGCATTCTCTTTTTTGAATTAAATAGTTAAATAATTGTGAATTTAATTATCTAAGGTGATTGACATGTGACCTCTTCTGCACTGTTTTGGTGCTAGGGAAGTACTAGCCACCACATATTTTCCTATTTCCTTGGGTAAATTTCTCTGTAAATTCACGAGGTACCGGTTAGCAGTGGACCCCCAAATGGAGAAATGCTGGAACAAACTATGGAACTAAAATACCTGTAATTTTTTTGTCACAAGGGTTATACATTTATCTAAAAAGCATTGTTTCATTTCTATTGGATCATCAGATCAGAAGATACAAGTGTTTATGGATATTGTTTACAAGATTCTATTACTTCGAGGTTTTTTTTCACTAGGAATCCATGAGCGTCGAAACTAGAAACTTTCAGAAAGCAATGGTGTACCTTGAAAATCTGAAAATCTATTTTTTCAGAAAACTTTCTTGAGTATACTTTCTGTAACTCAAGGTCAAATTGAATGACCTTGAAATGAAAAAAGATAATTCACAAGGTCAAGTTATCATTAGAAAGGTTATCTGATGAAAGTAAACATTTATCAATTATACACATATCCATAATATCCATATCGGTAATGATTTGTAGAAACAAAGTAAATAGTTCTGTTCTCAATAACTTAAGCCCCCAATAACTTCTCGAGGTTAGCAAAACTGTATCCCAATCAATACTAATGTCTAATGTCTTCAAAGCAGAGGCCAGTTATTTTCAGTTAAAAAAAGGGGGTATTCTTCGGGTGTTACTGAGTAGAAGCATAATTTTAAACTTATTTGTATAAAATAACACACACTCTATTCTGTTCCAGATTTTTTCCTTTTCAATATTATTCTTAAACTGTTCCTAAGAAAAAGGGAAAACTGAAAGTTTATTCAAATCATGATTTTTTTAAATAAAAATTCCCGATTTAAATCAAGTTGATCCAAATTTCCATACTCAGGAAAGACGTTTTCGTAAACCACGCTCAAATGTTAAATTTTAACATTGAACAGAAAGAATATTATTGTGCAGGAAAATTCAAATGAATGTTTGTAATTGTTTATAGATAAAATTAATACATAGATATTTTTAGGGTCTGTTGGGAAAGGTATAGTATTTTATTATTCCTTAAAAGGGGGCTATCCTATATTGTTTCCTTTTGGCGTGGTGTGGAAGTTTGGAGAATGGGGTACCAGCTCAGATGACTTTGTCATCTGACTGTGATTCAAAATGACGAGGTGCTGTCCTCAGAT
Organism: Meta bourneti; assembly: GCA_933210815.1. NCBI lineage: Eukaryota > Metazoa > Arthropoda > Arachnida > Araneae > Tetragnathidae > Meta > Meta bourneti. The sequence continues at coordinate 33,094,054 of OW119926.1, forward strand.
CTTTCCCTTCGAGATAGGTCCCGGACTGTCTCTCTCTCGCCAATAGCACTTCGTGTTGCCCCAGTACGACGTTAATTCAACTACTTACCTACTTTGTTTCCCCAGTTATTACCAAATTGAAACTCTCAAGGTTTTTTTGAATATGCATGAAATTATTTGCATTTTTTTGTGTATCTTACTATTTATGCTTTACAATCTTAGCCCTTTTTGAAAGAATAAATAGAACAAATATTAAAATAGACACAGGATAGTCGGTTTTGTCTCACAATTTCAGGTGATGTATTGTATTTATTCAAAAAGCAATGTAACTAAAAGTTGACACTTAGTGTTTTGCAGTTACCAAGAGTATAATAAAAAATAAAGTTTGCAAATTTGATTTGATTTGAATAAGACCAACTTTAAAAATAGTGAAAAATTACAATTTTCTAAAAATTTCACCATTTTATTCTTAAAACTTAAAACATTTAAAAAATTGAAGCACTTACCATTATCTAATTTACCATATATTCTATTAAATTTTTGCTTCAAATAAAAAAGCAAAAAAGTGGTTTCCGTAACGAATCAAGTGACTAGATCTGTTTTTGGAGACTTGAGTAGATTGCAAAATTACATGACATATTTGTGGAATATGTTGTCACGTGTAATATAATTTGAAAGTAATTTCGTCGGCATAAAAAATTTTTTTTATCGAGTTAGTTATGCGATTACGCCTCTTTTATGGAACTGGCAAATTTAAACACAAAAACGATTCAAATTTAGTTAAAATCTAAACAAATGTGTGTGGAGCTCATATATTCAAATAATGAAACAACCTCGATACTCTTGCAAAGGTTGTATGTCAATAGATATTTTTACATTTTAACTTCACTTTATGTTGTGTTAATACAGTCTTCCTCTTTTTATTTGAAACACTTAATTTATAACAACTGATGGTAATACAAATATTGCATAACTTTGTTTGGGCACCAATTAAAATTCAAACTGTTATTCCACTTAATCAAGTATAAATTGGTAATATATATAAAGCCAGGGCCGTTCTGAGGTATTAGGCTGCCTTTGTGCAAATATCATCAAACCGCTCCCTTTTTCTGAATCATTTGATTTTCTCAAAGAACGTCTTTCAAATACCTTTCAATGATTTTCAACTGCTTACGAAACCGATGTTCTCTTATAACTAGATATTTCTAACGATTTAAATAAAATATATTTAATTACAGATCTGCAGCAAACAGCGTATTCATCATCGATAGAAAAAACAAGCACAAATGCTCAGGGTACCTTTAAATGCAGTGAAACACAATAAAAAAGTGTTTATTTCTTTCTTTTTTAAAACCATCGCAGGTATCCAAGAATGACATCACTCAAATCTTGGACCCGATCTGTAATTAAAAATAAATCAGTTTCCGAATGCGGCGATCAAATTAAAATTAGTTTTATTTTCCTTAAATAAATTATACGCTTTCGAGCAAAACTCTTTAAATCTACACACAAAAATCAATTAGATTTGACGATTCTTTAATTCTTTAGGTAAGGATCTCTTGACAATACATGCCTTATTGATGAGTTCAAAATACTAATACAAAATACTAAAACATAACAATCAATTTTAAGCGATGTGTGATAAAGAGAAAAAAAGAAAGCCGAAAAGTATCAAACTATCCATCCACCACAAGCACCTTCGAGAAGATGCGAGAACTTAAGAAACCGTTCCGACTTGAACTCCCATGTCCACTTCTCTTTTATCATTCTAAACTTGGCGTTGTGTAAAATCACCTAAGCGATAAAAACACCAAATTGCAAACACTGTCCACAGCGACTATGGTGTCTACCGGATGTGCTCGGCACATTAACTGCATTAGTCTGTCTAGTTGTGTGCTTTTATCCCTCAGAGACCTACCTACCTAATTGCGTTAGAAAGAAAAACACCCAATCAGCCAATTATACGGGCTCTTTAGCTCATTTAGTCGCGTAAATAGGATTTCATGTCGGAAGTGGATCGATTATAAAGCATCTTTGTTTTATACATTCATAAAAGCTGTTAGTATATAACGTTGTGGGAAGTGTAACCCAAATTCGAATCCTGGTCACACCAGTGCTTTTCTTTTATTGTATAACAATTGATCTGGAAATATATCCGAATGTTTCTGATGTGAATCCAATATAGAATCCAATATAGAGTGCGTAAATCAGCTTTGATGAAAAAGCATATGACCATGAGGAAATCCATTTGCAGAAATTAGATGAAAATATGTTTAATTTAATTCTATAAGGTTGATGCAAAAGTTCGTCCCATTTTTTTGACAAAAATTTAAGAAAATTTTTATTTATTAAAAATTTCATTTAATCAATATAGTATGTGCTGTTCTATTCGATGACCTTTCTCCATCTATACGGTAGCTGCATAATCCCGCGCTCATAGAAGTTCGGAGGTTTTTGGTTGATGAAAAAGCATATGACCATGAGGAAATCCATTTGCAGAAATTAGACGAAAATATGTTTAATTTAATTCTATAAGGTTGATGCAAAAGTTCGTCCCATTTTTTTGACAAAAATTTAAGAAAATTTTTATTTATTAAAAATTTCATTTAATCAATATAGTATGTGCTGTTCTGTTCGATGGCCTTTCTACATCTATACGGTAGCTGCATAATCCCGCGCTCATAGAAGTTCTGAGGTTTTTGGTTAAACTGATTCAGGTGACGAAACTTTCTGAACCACTTACTGCATGTGGAATCGTCAACGGCACCCTCACCCTACACAATTCATATCTTCTTTGGCGTTTGCGAAGCGTTCTTGCCTTTTCGGAAATAAAAAAAGCATAATATGTCGAAAATGCTCCTTATTTTCTGCCTTTTTTAATGCTTAACAAAATTTGAAAAACAACCAAAAAAACACAATTTTTCCCAAGTAATCGCTGAAATTCATTCTTTCAAACAACTTCAAAATTTTGCACGTGTGAATTAGATAGCACTTCGGTTTTGCGATGCAATGCCATCTAGCGCCAAAAACGGGACGGACTTTTGCATCAACATAATACATTTCAGAGAATATGTGCGTATCAAATAAGAGCCAATACAATTATCTTCACACAAACGTCTGGCGAATACAAAACAAGACAGGGGGCACATTTTCTTACTTCCGTCCTAGAGACCCATTGACAAGAGCTATTAAAAATATTTTATCATCTTTTAAATAGCCCATTTCGATTTGGACAGAGGGCGACTTCAACCTCATTAGCCCTAGATCTCAAAGAGTCTAGCTTCACCCCTGACTCCTCCATTGTTTGGTTTTATGGCACAAAGCCATAAAAATCAACTAATATATAAATTTACCTTAAAACCCAAACACCCAACTATGTCGCACCTTCTCAAGAAAAGTTAGTGATACAACTCAAAAGGTTTTATATTGATGATACAAGCCATTGTGGAAGTCAAATCATGAAATATGCAACAAAAGCTGGATTGAGCAAAGTACTAATTTTATAAATTTAAAATTCATAAGTAATATACACTTAGATATTTTCAATATTCCCTTGTCTTTCCTGTAAACTTCACCTGTTGGGGTTACATCGCTCTAAAAAAATAGCCAAATTGTTAGCTTACAAACGGTATGTCAATTTAAATCATCTTGATCTAAATCAAGTAATTTTTATTAAAAAATTAGGATTTAAATCAAATTTTAAAATTGTCTTTCTTTTTCTTTTTATTGAAGAGTTTAATAATAATATTGGAAATAAAATAACCTGGGACAGGATGCATTTTATTTAAAACAAATGTTTAAAAAATTTTTTATTCAGTAACACACTAAGAGAGAGAGAGAGAGAGAAGAGAGAGAGAGAGATTGATCTTTTTTTCAAACTGAAAATAACTGGCTTCCTACTATAAGGATACTCTAGAGATAATAGTAGTGATGGGAAGATACATTGGGCTCCAACTTTGAGAAATTGTTAAGGACGTAAGTAAATCAGTGCTTGCTTCATACGTAAGTGCTTTTCGGATATCTTTGTTTTGTCTACATAGATCATTACTAATGTTATCGGTATATTATCTCACTTGTTGGAGTGAGACCAGGCTCCCAACCATAAAAATATTAGATCCTAAAGCGTTATTGTCTTTATAACTTTGTACCTCATCTGATTAAGGACGTAATAAGTGAGATTGAATCACTGCATATTTAATTATATTGTTTACAATATTTATACCTTATGTTTCGGGTCAGGTCGTGGCCGTAAAAGTTTAAAGTTTCAAGGGGATCGGACCACTAGGACATAACATGCCTAGTATATTTTTAAACACCTTCTTTGATTACTTATAAATATTTTCTCGTCTAGTTCGGGAGACTAAGGGTTTCGATCCACTAGGATTTAGCGTCCATGTTGAGATGGTAATGACAACTGAGTAGAAAATATTTCTCTTTTTTCTCATTGAAAACAAGTATCACTCACAAATATGTTATGAGCATACATGAGACATGCAAATCACAGTGTAATTTCTAGAAAGTATTGATTTAGGTTAAACATATATATATATATATATATATATATATATATATATATATATATATATATATATATATATATATATGTTTAACCTAAATCAATACTTTCTAGAAATTACACTGTGATTTGCATGTCTCATGTCCAACAGGTTTAAACTTATAGGGGCAACGAATTAATTAAAATCATAAAAATTTGTTTTAAATAAGAAAATCTCATTTAAACAAAATAAATGCGATTTTTTTAAATCATGATTTTTTCACACCTTGCTAACAAGTGAGACACACTTAGTCAAAATTTTCAACCATCAGTTTTCAGTTTTTCAATGTCAAATGTCCTCACATTGGCGTGGTGTGGAAGTTTGAAGAGTGGGGTGCCGACTCAGGTGTTGTTCTAGTCATCTCACCTTGGTTCGAAACTACGAGGCATTGTCCTTGATCTTCCCCTTCGGGATTGATCCTGGACCGTGGCCAATAGCCCGTTGTGTTGCACCAGTGCCACGTTAATTTACTACCTACCATATGGGGAGCCGCTCTATAATTCAGGTCTGTGATGCCATGTTTACTCCAAGAAAATAAACCCTTTGAAGGGCATAAAATATAGAAGTTCAAAAGAAAATTTCACTCAGAAATTGTGTTGTTTAACCCTCTGAAGGATTTTCACGCGTAACTACACCTTAAAATATGAAGTCTTCCCAGCATGATTTCAAACAAGTTTTGATCGGTTTGACCAATAGAATGTGTTTCTTAGGATTCAATCAACCAATCGATCCGGTTATTTATACGTTACGTGTTGAGTAAAAATACTACTACCCTTATCAAAACTCTTGTGACGTTTAGAGGATTTAGCTACATTTCTGAGAGTATTGCTTTCTGGATTCCCTAAAAAAGGGATTTTAAAAGTAATGAAAAGGTTAATATCGAATAGAAATTTAAAAAGTTGATCATGAAAATGGGAAATTAATTGATCATTAAATTAAAAATTTTCTCATTTTTAAATATCTATTATTTTTTAATGTGGTTATTATCGAGTTATTTAACACATTCATAAGTAAAAACCAACATCGAACAAGAGCGATACTTTGTAATGCTAGGCACAATTTACAGTTTTTTGGTTCACCCTTTTTTTAATAAATTCTGTTTAATGTTTTCAATTTTTCCTTTCGATCACATGAGTTTCTTTTTTTTCCCGTTAAAAGTATATTAATCTAAAATGTCATGAACAAAACAATGGGTAGCTCATGTACGAAATAGGTAGCTCAATTTTAATTTCAACACTTATCGAAATTTATTAAATTGTTGAAAACTTTCATGTTTTGTTTTTACATAAAATCGTTAAACAATGTATTTACAACAGGTTTGTTTAGTAGTGTAACAAGTAAAATAAGATACAATATGAAATGATAACAATACTTTGTTTTTAAAGATTTCTGAAAATTTTAAGAAACTAGCAATTCATGCGCATTTAATGAATCGTAAACTCAACTTCAAAATGGATAAACCTTCAGTTTTAGCTATGATGCTTTTGTTCCCATGGTTTTGGGACTGTATGGAATGATTATAATTGGCGATGTGGTATACTTAGCATGGCTAATGATATATATTATAATGATCGTTGCTTTAGACAGCGACAAAGTGGAAAGAATTAAAAAAGCAAAAAGTAAAGAGCAAGTAAATGCAAAGGCTAACGATGAAAAAGTGAATGAATGCCCTACAGTGAATTCAGAAATTGGAGTTAAAAAAAGTAGAGAGGACTTGAATTCAATTACGCCTTTCTGGTCAGAGGAAGAACTCTTTGAAGATTTAACAAACGTAGTGAATAACGCCAATACAATGGTGATAGAGGAAACGGATATAAGAATTCGAAAAGTAGAAAATAAAGAGCAAGTAAATGCAAAGGCTGACGCTGGAAAAGTGAAAACAATAGTGAATTCAGAAATTGAAATTAAAAAAGAAAGTAAAGTGGACTTGACTTCAATTACGCCTCTCTGGTCAGAGGAAGTTTTTGTAGATTTAGCAAATATAGGATTGAATAACACCAATACTATGGTGAAAGAAGAAAAGGATATACCCGCTGATGGGGATTTGAAAGACTTAGTAAAAACAAGGGATTGTAGTGAGAATGCATCTGAAACTGAGAGTGGAAATTAGTCCAAAGTAAAAATGGATGAAAACAGGGAGGATTTTGTAAATTGTTTAATGAAAGTGGATGATGGTACTGATATTGTAAATCTATCGTGATCGTGTCAATTTCAGAAAAGAAATTTTAAAAACCTATTTCCAACGTCTGGAGTCAATCTTATCAGCGCAATGATGGAAGTAATAGCTGCGGATGAACTGAGGAATTTAACAGAATTTGGCGATGGTATTGATGCTGCAAAAGGATTGCACCAAACTATGATTAAATCTTTCGAAGACAAACATCCAACTGTAAAAGAAGTGAATGCGGAAGCAAATCCATTAGAAACACCGATTGGATGCTCTTTTGGAGTTCTTTTACAGAATCAATGAATTCAGATGGAGGTAAGAGGATCCCACCAATATCATTTCAAACTGTGACTAGAAACTTTGAAGTGAAGCATCCAACTTTTGAAACCGATGAAGGTGAAACTGGAGATTCAGTGAAGGATTTAAAGAAACCAGATTTGAGTCACAAGGTCGAAAAGATGATAATTTATTATGCGAAAATAAAATTTAAAGACAAGTGCTGTCTCAAGTCGTATGAATAAATGTCCGTCTGAGATATCAAAGGCAAAGCACCGCCTATTTGCACAAGGAAAAAGGTTGCAGCCAAGTAGTTCTGCAAGTGCAATGAGATATACTCAGGAGCAAATGCCTCGAACCATAAAACTTGAGCACATTTGGTCCTCCGAGACAGATGACCCTATTCCTGGTCTAGCTTACTTTATGAATAATTCACTCTTTTATTTCGAATACCGTTTCCACTGGTCCATATGAAAAATAAGATGAAATATAAACCGAGTTTGAGATTCATTGATGAAGGCAATGAAGACAGAGAAACGCTTTATGCTGAAGTTGGTGCCGTTAGAGATACAGAAGTCGTCAGTGGTACAATTAAGATGTCCATCAAAGAAAGGTTGGCCTCATTATTGACGAATAAAACCCCCAAACACATATAGATTGAAGAAAAAGATTTGTTAAAAACAGTTAGGAAGAAACTATTGAAAATTAGGAACATTAACTTCTCTCATAAGTGATGGTTTAGTTTGTATAGTTATATTTTCTTAAGTTTGTCTAAAAAAGGATTTTTGTATAAAGATAAAGTATTATGCTATGTTGGACAAGTTATAGTTAATTTTTCATGTTTGTCTAAAAATGGATTTTTGTACCCAAATAATGTATCATGTAATGAATGGATATGCTACAAAAATGAATGTTATAATAATCAATACGTAAGAATCGTTTAGTAGTAGTTAGAAAAAGTAATCGTTTAATTAGTAAGCATTTAAGTTAGTTTTTCATAAGTTGGTCCAAAAACATTTATCTTGTGTAATACAAAGTGTTTACGGGAAAAAAATTTTATGGACTATTTTTTCAAGAGAATGCATTTTATAATGTTTGGACTTGTTAAACATGTTATAATAATATATGTAATAATATCATTTTGAATTGAACATTTCGGTTCCGTAGGAATTATTAAGACGAACTTAATTGTCTTAAGTAATTGTTCAGTTAGTAGTTAAGTTAGTTTTTATAACTGTTTCTAAAAATATATTTCTTGTATAAAAATTATTTTCGGAAACAAATATTTTGTTTTCAAATGCATATTCAAAATCTCTTAATATCTGAAATCTAGTAAAAATAAAAAGAATTCGTTCACCAAACTGTGTGTTTAATTTTTCGAAAAAACATTGTAAATTATTGATGTAATTAAATTACTATGTCAGGAGCTAAACTGAAAGTATTTTATTCTTTTTAACGGTTTGAAAAATTGAATACGTATTCAACTTTGCGAATGTAATAAAGTGTACATGAAAAAGGTTTAGTATCAATTAAATGTTTCGCAAACTACTATATTTATAATTTATTTTATAATCTGAAAGTAATTAATTGATTATGGATTTTAAAATATATTGTACCTACACCATCCAGTTCTCTATAGTACTACGTTAGCCCATAAATGAATTATTTTCTGCATTAAGATTTTCACTTGCTAGTAGGAAACAAAACCAAAGGAAATATACCGTATTATTGTAGATATGTAAGGTAGGTAGTTAACGTCACACTGGAGCAACACAACAAGCTATTGGTGACGGTCCGGGATCAATCCCGAAAGGAAAGACCCAAGGACAATGCCTCACAATTTTGAACCACTGTAGGTAGGCCAGACGTTATTCTATTTATTAATAAGAAATAGCCTGTGTGTATGTGCCCAAATAGAGGATGAAATAAGCAGGGAGCGATATCATGGAAAATTGAAATGTTTCCTTGAGCAATTATTTTAAAATTGAGTTGCAATTTAACTAAAATAAGTGAATAAATACTAATAAAAGTGGTATGTTCTAAATCGGAATTCAAATCATAAATGTTTTCAAAATCTGGTTTGTTGACTTGTGAAATCTTTGCTTATAGTATAAGCTAAAAGGGCCTTTTTGGAATTGTTTCAAGACATTTTAGAAAAACTTTATTTCCAGGTGCGATATTTTCAATATTGTTTAGGTCACATATGCCATGAATGAGTTTTAAATACATTCTTTTATTAAAGAAACAAGTTTGTATCCAACATTCAAATATTGGGTCCTCTCCTTATTACAAGCAACCGACTCTGAGCTTGTTATAAGTGAAAAACCAAATATATTTTACAAAGCGATGTTTATTCAAAAGCAAAAATTCTTATTTATATTTTGTCCGCTACAATTATTCACTCAAAAGTACAAATTTGATATATGTTTTGCAAACGATTTTTATTAATGTTTTAATTTCTTAGTTTCAGAATTAAATTTATGTGTTAAAATTATTTGTTACCCGATCGTTTGTAACTCGGTTTTAATTGGTTAACTATAGATTAGCAATATTATCGAATTTTGCCACCGTTAAGGGAATGATGAAAAATTAATTTGAATAAGATATTCATCAGTAAGTTTTTTAAAGCGAATACATTTCTTTTCTCGAAAATTCCATTTTGTGGCAGCTCTTATAGAACTTGTTTTAAAATTGGATGTCTTCAATATACAGACCTACAAAGGTAACCTATTACTACTTTTTAAAAATAGTAAATCGATTTGACAGCGTGTTTTTTTAAATAAAATCATTGTTTTCAATAAACTTTTAACATACAGTGAGTAAAAAAAAAGTTTCCGTACGCACTTACTATTTGAAATAAATTGCTTTATTATTTGAAGAAATAAAAATGGAAAAACATATGAGCATAATTGCATAGAAAGTTTCTATTGCACTTAAACAAAAAATATTAATATAATTTAACGCATAATTCCCAATAACACAGAAAATGTGGCAAATATAAAGCAAAAGAAGTCTCCGTAGGATGAAAAATATGTAATTAAATGTTATATCCTCCCCATGTTTCATCATTTAATGGTAAGTTGAACCTACTTTTGCTTTAATGACTCTATCAGAAGTTTAGGCATGACTCCTACAAGGTTTCGTTGTTTCTGAAGTAATTTTGTTCCAGACGTCCAGAATCACGCTTTTCAGATTATCTTTTCTGCCGGTATAATAATTTTTCAGTTCACTACCGATTTCCTCCCATAAGTGTTCTATTGGGTTTAAATCAGGAAGACTGGTGGGGTGTGAAGTTGCTGCGATGTATGGTGAAGGCATCATTCTTTACAGAACGTTGCAGTGTGTTTTGAATCGTTGTCCTGTCGGAAGATACATGGTCTTCCAAGAAACAGTTTCGTAGCACTGCAAGGACATTTTATTTCAAAATATCTAGGCACACATAGCTATTTATGTTACCTTCAAAAAAATATAAATTATACACACCAGAACTCATGCAAGCCCATACATTTACATTTCCTCCTCCGTGTTTTACAGTTCTACATAAGTTTTTTTGTTTGCATTTGATGTTTTGGTTTTCTCCATGCCATAACTCGTCCATCTGAACCATAGAGACAAAATTTTGCTTCATCCCTGAAAAGTACAGAATCCCAGAAAGGACTTACGTGATTTTTTACAAACTCAAGACGCTTTCTTCTGTTAAGTTTGCTAATGAGGGGCTTCTTACGTGCAACATGCCCATTTTAGCCAACTTTTTAGATTACTTTTCTTACAGTATGAGGTTATATTTCAAGATTGCAATTAGTTTCCAACAAGGATGCAAGTTCTGGTGCCTGATTCGTGTATTATCGCAGAATATTCCTGGTGTATATGGCTCAATTTCTGAGGTCTTCAGGATCAGTTCCTATTTTCCAATTTCTACCTAATTATATCTTTCAGTGATTTAGATTTGTTTGCGATTTCGCCAATATTTTCCTCACTGATAAACCGTCATTTCTCAACTTTATCACCAACACGCAAATAGCTCTCAGAATTTCCATTTTAGGCGATCCAATGGTATAAAAATCGTTTGAAATGATTACTTACACTATACTGAAGCTCTTTTTCATTCTATACTTATGATAATTGAATGCAGGACAACCTGGCTACGTTCTAATCAATTTGCATAGTGCGCACTTAAACTTTTTTTGCCTTTTATTTTGTATGTTTTTCTCAAAGTTTTAATTAATTACTTTTGATTTGTGAAAATTAAATAATTTTTGTTTCAACACATTCTATAGTATGGAATAAGTTTCTCGTGCAGTTTCTGAATTTTGGTGAGATTTCTTTAGAAATTATAATAATTTATATACGTTTTCGTATCCGTACGGAAACATTTTTGATTCACTGTATACAATAAGCTCCTTAAATATAGCTTCAACCCGTAAAATAAGCCACCTCTTAACCTTCTTTCATTGACAATTAATTTTTATATTTCAAAAGTCCTAGTTTGGATTTTTTAGTATTAACGTTCTTCCAAGAACTGCAAAATTCCACTTTGATTTATTCTGATTTACATGGCACTTTAACTCGAATACTTTGTGGTGGTGTTGCGTGTGATGAAAAGAATCACAATTTATTAAAATATAAATATTTAATAAATTTAAATACAAAACAGTGAAATAAAACTCATGTAAAGTTAGCGGGAAAAGAAGTTGTTCTGAATATATTAATTCGTGATTGTTTTTTATCTCGCACATTTGCCACAATTTGCAACTAAGAAGTGGACAAAATTTAGAAATGCGAAATTAATTCCGAGCAAAAGAAACAGAAATACCACTGCACTTGATCAACCAACACAAATTTCCGTTTCTTTGCGGTTCGTTAAAAAATATCGTCTGTAGCAAATATTCGGAAATTGTTCATATTTCGCAAAGAAAAAATAAGATTCAAAATAAATTAAAAGTATCAGTTAAAATTCCGTAAAAAACAATTGCTTTTTCAGCAGTACTGGTAAAACAATTCAAGTAATCGCAATGCTCAATATACTTTCCTGATTTTCTAAAACTACCAAATTATGGTTGATTTAAGATTTCTTACTCGTATGTTTTAGCATGGAGCTTGTCTAAATATGAAAGAAAAGGAAAATCAAATAATGTATCTACTAAACTAAAATATAATTTATAAAATATAGAACATTGTATTGAAATATGTTGAATAAATTTTTTTGTACTCTCACAAATTCACAGACCCAAGAACAGAAGTTAAATGGACAGACAGACACCAAAAGCGCAAGAGAAGGATTTTGCATTAGAAGGACCTAAAACGGATAGAAAACTTGAAATGGGTTGAAAATATTCAATGTACAAACACTCAATTTTTATTAATATGGATTTAATTATACTGTCTCAAGTGCGCTTTCACCAAACTTTCTGTATAAATATCGTTTGCGCTTTTAATATATCATAAATATTATCGCTTGCATTACTCGTTTAGATCGAACCAGATTAAACAAACAATTGATTTACTTTAGCTTACTTGAGTGGGCAAATATTATAATTCGTTTGACGACTTTCTAAAGTGAGCTAAATATGGATAAAGCTATGTTTATATTGTGATTTTGTGCTCCCTTGGATTTGGATACGGCTTGGATTGATTATAATTGGCAGTTCAGGTTATGTTGTGCTCTGATGGCATATTTGATGTTGGTTGTAGATTTAAATGGTGATAATGAACAAACATTGGTCACAGATTTGATACAAAAAGAAAATATTAAAGAAAAGGCAAAGGAAAGAAAAGTAATAAAATGTGTCAGAGATATACTCAATGTGTTTTAGAAATAAATGATGGTGATAAAGGTGAAAACAGGTCACTTCAAGTTGTGAACCGAAACTTACTGAAATCTCCGGCCAAAAAAGTACTTGCAAATGATGCGAAGTTGGATATACTTGTAGAAATAAAGAAACTGATTCAATGAAAGCAAGTCAAGGTTTCGAGACGAGAGGACATTTCTATCCAAGCTGTGATTGGAAACTGTGAAACAGAGTCTTCAATAAAGAACAAAAATATAACAATTTCACCTTTGGAGATTCACTATATACTTTAAAGAATCAGGACAAGAAAGTTCCAATCATAGACATGTGGAAAGAACAAGAAATAGTGAACAGGTTTGCTTGTTGCCGTCTTTCGAATACTTCAGTGAAACTTCAGGATAATGAAAAGATTGTCAATGCGTCTATAGATCAAACAGAAGCAAAATATTTCCCTTGTGACGATTCACAGAATGTCTTAATGAAACCAGATGGTAGTGACGAGATTTTGGACACACCAAATCTCGTCACTGAAACGTGATAAAGTTGATACTTTGGAGACTCATTGAACATGATGCGATTGTGGACATTTGGAAAAACACAATTTTTGATTTTGCATGTTTCACTTTTGTTAGCCGACTATAAATAAATATATGTATATAAAAACATATCTTGACACAGAAACAAACAGTATTTAAGGTTTATTTCAAAAGTTCGAATAGGGGGCACTCCGTCGTTGCATAATTATTGTGCACTCCAGGAGCAATTGGGTTATACTCGGAAATTTTTTAGTCATTTTCGTAAATTTTACGAAAATGTTTGGTGTATCAGTATTTTTTTCCTAGGAACTGGTTCTGGCTTGCGAACTACAGTTTGCAGAAAGTTGTTTTGTTTCAGTAGATATTGATCAAGCAAAAAATAAAATGAGACAAGCATAAGGCATTTCAAACCGACCACTACGAATATTTATATACTTATACATATTGTTTTCCTAGTCATTTGTCTGTCATAGTAAAATCTGGAAAATGTTATCCTCCTACTTGCAATACTTTTCTATTTATAGCAATATTTTAATCTGGACTCAAAGGCCTGTAACATGACCTAATTGTCCAACCAGGCTATTATAGGGCTTATTATGAGGATACATGTCTTTCTAATGATTTATAATCTGTGAATAACATTTTTTATTCAAGTTTGAACTTAAACATCGAATTTCGAAAAACCTCATCGGAGACTTTCGTAATGTGCAATTTTTAATGTCATATTAAAATGAAAAAAACGTGATAGGTACTTATTGAATTTTATCAGTTATTAAACATAAATTTTCTGAAAAAAATTCTTATACGTTCGGGACCTATTAAGTGTTCCATATAAAACAATGTTTCTTTCGACTCAACTGTTTTGATTTTTTTATTCCAAAATTTTTAAGGTATGATAATTTATATTTTAATATATAAATCTTAGTTAATTTGTAATGGTTTGGCTCATGATTCATTCAAAACACATTCCATTCAACTTTTGGTAATAATTTAAAATTAGGTATTCCATATTACCATAAACATAAACTTTTCGTTTTTTATTCCAAGTGTTATTAATGTTTTTTCCAGTACATCTTGATTCTCTTTTTGAATTCCAATGTAATGTTTTCATTATTATGAGACACAGCTTAATTTTTTAACTGAACATGACAACAACGCATAATACATATTCAAGTTCCATTTATTTCGTTATATCCACATGCACTACTAAGTGAAATTAAGTTAAAGAATTCTCCGGAATCAGTTTATTCTGGAGTTAAAATATTTGTAGGTAAATTTGCTTTCCTGAAACCTTTAGGTCTTATTTTCATTTCGGTAGTGTCCATGGATTCATGGTGACCTTTCCAGGTATGCCAGACGGCACCGTCAGCATAGCTATCGTGCTTTCCTCGCAGGTACAGACCATTCAGGTTTGCAGAATGGCAAGCACTGTACCACCATCCGCCTTTGTAGAGTTGAGAACAGCTCTGGGTTGCTTCTTCGTCATTGTCTTGATCTTTAGTTGTAAACTTTCGGTTACCATGAGATGAAATCATTGAATCGCCTGTAAACAAATGACAATATTGTAAGTATTTTAATTAAAATTTTAAAAAAATGTAAATCCCCTTTAAGCATAAATTTTTATGGAATGAAAATATGCGCCTTGTATGCTTAAATGTACATGTTTACTCTGGCTTTTTCTCTATTTCTACTCTGGCTTTTTCTATACATCAACTATGGTTTTTTCCATATTTTTATTCTTCGGCTTTTTCTATATTTTACACTATGCTTTTCTACATTTCTACTCTTTCACTTTCTCTATATTTCTACTTTGGCTTTTACTATATTCCTGATCTTTGGCTGTTTCTATAGTTCTACTCTGACTTTTTCAAAATTTCTACCTTTTGGCATTTTCTATATTTATACTTTATGGCATATTCTATATTTCTTCTGCTGTCAGAATACAGAAGCTAGATATTTTTGGTAATACCTATTTAATGGAAGATATTTTTTCTATCCTGTAAGAGTTTATATACTGTTCTTTTATCCCTTGCTGCAATGTTTGTATTGGCCGTCATACTAGTAATAAAAGTACTACAAAGTCTGAATAAAAAAGTGAGGGCCACCTACTCAATCTCACACGCCAACTTCCGAATATTGTAAGGTGATCTCTCTAGGAGGTCTAGCTATATCTCATGGAGGTCTTCCCATGTTTTCCTGTGTGAACCATGGCAAGATCATAGACGTGAAATA
Organism: Meta bourneti; assembly: GCA_933210815.1. Classification (NCBI taxonomy): domain Eukaryota; kingdom Metazoa; phylum Arthropoda; class Arachnida; order Araneae; family Tetragnathidae; genus Meta; species Meta bourneti. The sequence continues at coordinate 33,109,589 of OW119926.1, forward strand.
TAAGTATACTGAGCATTGCTATTGAGAGGAGCTTCGTGTGACCTACATGTCGAATAGTAGTCATGTGACTACTCTGTCAAAAATTGGCATAGTTGGCCTCTTTGGTATCTTGTCGCTTCGTTTGGCGATACAACATCTTAACAATGTTGGTGTGTGAATTCGAATTTCTGTAGAGTGGCGACAAAAGTTGTAAAATCTCCAAAGTCTAATACTACCAGATGATCAATCAATGGACTAATCAGATGATCATTCAAAGGATGGGCGTCTTCCGTCCCGTGGACCTATTACATGATGATTGTTAGGCTCCATCCAGCAGACGAAAGCAGTCTAAGAGTCACGTTACTCAATAGTTTTGGCCACATGATCCTGGGCACGTAAGAATGTTACCATTACTCATTCTGCTTTTATATTTCCTCTATGGGCAAGACTTCTCAGTTCTATCTATTCTACTTCTAGGTCTTTCTACTTTAGCATCAAAACATTTGTCACATACTTTGTTGTCTAAATTAATCAATTTAAGAAACATGATTTGCGGTGGCATCAGACTGCGTATGAAAATGTGTCGCGTGGATCTGGCGATGGATTAAATTAAATAAGCTTTTTCTTTCATTCGTGTTGCGCGTGCTGGCTAATAATAAAATATCTTTAGAACGCAGCAAAAAAGAACAATTGGTATATATTATAGCTTTAATATTAAGCCTTTTATTTTGAAGAAAGACTAGAAATCTTATTATGTTAATTTATTTTTTATTGAATTTTCATTAAAGTTATATTTTGTTACCTGCTTCCTTATTTATTGTGACAGTCGACATCTTCATATGGCTATGAGAATTTTACACCCACGTAGTCATAGACTTAATATAAGAGTAGAAAGAATCTTAATCAATTACCCATTCAAGGGATCAAGATACTTAGGATTTCAGTGCATCCAAAAACAGTATGGCTCAATCCCAGGCCACACCTACGAAGGTAAAAGACATTTAGACATTCTACCCATTGATTTTACGCAGATATATGTATGATTTCCAATACAGCGGTCCTTTAGGACCTCTATCATTTTAGATTGGTAATTTTAATACTTGGTTCATGCGTGTAAAATCAGAATTCAAACTCTACCTGCATCACCACTGTAGTCCTTGATGTGAAGAGTGTATTTGTGATCTTCGTCATCGATCCAAAATGTGTCGTACAGAGCATAACGCTTATTGCCTTCAACGTCTTTCAGGTCAAAGCGAATGGAGTACAATTTTTGGTTACTCAAGGCAAAAATGTTATCATTACCTGAAATAAAAAGATTAGTGAAAAATAAATATAACTGATACTTATCACTTACTGAGATTAATTTATTTTAGGATACACGTGTCTGTTTTATATCAGTGAGCATTTGATTCATATGGTTAGAGAAAAACAGATTGAGTAAGAAAGAAGCTATTGAACAAAATACCTAACCAAAAATCCTTTTCTAAATCTCCGAATCCGTTCTTGTAAGAGTTCCAATCTTGAAAGAAGTAGTCCTTAGCCCTTGAAAAATTTCCTCTCCTTTGAATGAGCTGTCATAATAAATAATTTAGGATTTAATGAAATGTGAAAAATAGCAGTAACACTATTATCGATAAAAGATTATAATTTCTATTGTTTATCGCTACAGTTCTAACCATAACGGGTTAGATTCTAGATTTTAGTATGCAATGAGATGAAGGATAGAAGGTATTATCAAGAACATTACAAACGTAAAATTTATTTACATTCTAACCCTCCTGGTGGTTGTCTCAAAGAGGTATCTCGTCATTAGCAAAACTGACCAGATCTATGATGGACGATATATCTCGTCGCTAGCAAAATTGATCAGATCTTGATGGGTGAGATATCTTGTAGAAACCACTTGGGGGGTTAAAAGACATGGATGGTGAGTATGAAACTAAAATTTGCCACAGAATTAACCCAAAAAGAGATTTTTAGAATTATGAAAGAAGTATGAAAAGAAGAAAATCGGAAAGAGCTTTGAAAAGAAATTACAAGATTCGCAAATCACTTTGCATACTCATAACAAAGTGTTACATTAAATAACAAATTATGATATATCATGAAAATAAGATTTCATTTATATTTTATTCTATCTTCTAGTATTTTTATACATTTTAGTATCTAACATTTAGGAAATATTTACTAACAGTCCATCCTCCTCCATCAGTGTCCATGTCGCAGAAGACTTCTACGGTTTTTCCATTTAAAACTCTACTTTTCGGAAACACGTTGTATACTCCGCTGACGTTATGACCGTTCTTCAATACTTCCCCGCAGTCTAAAGCTTCCAATTGCACTTTTGGACCTGAAAAATGAACTTACAGTAAAATGAGAATACACGTCAATATTTCTTAGGAGTTCATTCTCGCTAGTTCTAAGTACGAGTTTTCACAAATTTGGCTTTTAGTGATGGGTGATATGAGTGTCTAATCAAACTCATCTTCCATTCTGTGTTTATTATTAAAGTGTACTGGGAGATGAGAATGAAAAGTTTCTTTGTTATGTAAAAAGAAGTCTAGAAGTAGGTTGGTTGTTTTGGGGTTTTATGTCGCAAGGACCACATATAACCAAGATACGACAAAGACAAGACAAAGGATACCCCACTACGGTATCTGTACACACCTAAAGAAGATACGCACTTGAGAGGTATGTAGAAATAGGATTTGGTATTGATGAGAAGACAATTCGAAAAGATTGCATTTCAGTTTGCAGTAAGCTAGGGTATTAAACATCTATTCACCCCAAATCTATAGTTGAAGAAAACTCTAGTGGTGAGAACTTAAGATGAATCCATAACCCACGAAAATTGTACAATGAACTCTTACAGATGCGGTTAATACTGAAAAGTTTTTCTTCTACTTAAAAAAGCTGTGATTATATGGAACGTATGTATTATAAATTGTGACTCCATGAAAATTGCACCTTTAATGGATTAATACAAACTTACAAAACATTAAAACGTAAAGTAGCAGAAATGCAGACCAGCGAAACGCCAAAAGGTCAAAATGCAGACCAATAAAACGCCAAATGGCTAAAGAGCCAAAATACCTGAGGTAAAAACAATCAAAAAGCAGAACGCAGAAAGCAGAACTGTCCATGTATGCGCGCTGAAGCTGCAGACAAATATGGACAGCAATATAATTCAATATTACAAAACAAAAAGAAATTTGGGAATTAAAACTTAAGATTACCAAGAAAAATTTCGAAAAAAATGAAGAAGTGTTGATGGGTGAGGACGTCATCAGGGAGGAGCCTCACCCAGTCAACACAATATGGCGTTTTCTGCTTGTGAGCGGCGGGCTGTGTGGGCTACTTTTGGTGAATTGCCGCTCACACGCAGAAAACGCCATATTGTGTTGACTGGGTGAAGCTCTTCCTCGATGACGCCCTCCTCCGCCAACACTTCTTCATTTTTTTCAAAAATTATTGTTGGAAATATTGAATTATATCTATATCTATATCTCTCTCTCTCTCTCTCTCTCTCTCTCTCTCTGTATATATATATATATATATATATATATATATATATATATATATATATATATATATATATATATATATATATATATATATATATATATATATATATATATATATATACAAGTACAATACAAAACTGTAGAAGAGAATACAAACTTACCCACATTCATAAACCTCATCTCGACAACCACCCGCCGCAACCTACATGAGGACCGCCAGCAAATGCCATTCATATCGCCCAAAATATATATTATACATCACAGTTGAGAATTCGGAACTGGAATTCCGATTCCGACTCGGAATTCCGAATCGGCTTTTCGGAAACGGAAACCGAAAAGATAAGGTTCAAATCCAATCTTTTAATAAATTAACAGTCCCATTATAATTAGTATATCAAATAGAATTGATAGTCAACAGGAAAGTCTCCAAAATAAGCCATTATTGTTAATCATCAATTAATTAATATTAGTATTTTTAAATCTTTCAAAAATAATCTTATAAAAGGGTGAGGGTATTTATTAAGAAGTTTGTTAATGAGATTATTACATTGCAAAAGAAAATTACATTTAGAGTTACAAATTTTCTTCTTCTTACAAATTACTTACTTTAGAGTTACAAATTTTATTGAAACGTACCAGTTGACCAAAACTTCTGTGAGGTCTCATGGACGCAAATGAAAAAAAAATTATTTTTCCTTTTACTTACATATATTATTGGTGTCTTTAGCTTTTTTGATCATTTCCGCTGCAATATCCAAGTAAGATTGATTTTTAATTTCCTTCCGACATTCTGGTATGTATTCTCCAGATATTAAATGAAGCAGGCATACGTGAACAAGACACAGGATAGTGATCCTAACAAGAAAATATAAGTAACATATAGTATTGAGTAATTCCTCTTAAAAATCCATAGTATTTGAAAGAAATCAAGTTCACGATAAGATTCCATTGTTATTCCTAAGAATTAAAATGCACACTCATAATTCTGGTTACTAGGGGGAAAGTTCAACTATTAGTTAAAATTTGAATGATCCCACAGGAATGAAATGAAAACAGATTCAATAAGTTAAGTAATTTTAAAATCAAATGTTGATTCTATTTTTCATCATTCCATCGAAAATCTCCGACAGGAATCTAAATAAATTTTTTTTGAAAAATATAGAAGTCTTCTTGAATATATCATCGAATTACATGTAACACACACTAAGTCATAAAACATAGTTATGAGAAAACGAAGGGGAGTGGGAATTCTACTCTCTAAGATCTACTAAATGAGTAACCTAAGCTTAATTCACTGAGTAGAAATCTTTGGTTAGATTTCTTCTCAAGAAGAAATGTAATCTTCATTCATAGAAAAAATTACTTAACGGACATCACTAGTCTAGAGATCACATTCTGGCCTAAACTTGCTCTAAACCTCATATCTTGAAAATTTTGACTTAGTGTGCTTTATTTTAAGTCGACAATATTTAGAATCTTTAACTCTCCTGGTGTTGTCTCGATTGTGGATATCTCGACATTAGCAAAATTGGGCATATCTTCATGGACGAGATATCTCGTCATAAGAAAAAACTGACATCTTTATCTCCACGTCATAAAAAATCTGCAACTATAAAAGTTTTCCAAATTGCTGAAAATGACTGAATTTATTAAACTTCCTTGTGGTTGTCTCGGCGAGATATCTCGTCATTTTCAAAACTGACCTGATCTTGATGGACGAGATATCTCGTCGAAACCATCTGGTGTGTTAAAATGCACACCATTCGATTCAGTTTCCAATAACTGCTTCGTTTAAATTTTAGACAAAACTGCCTCTGTACCAAAATTTCTTGTTCATGAAATTTGATGAAAAAATTTCATGACTTACCAATATCTCTTAAAACTTTTGCTTAAAAGCATTGGATGTACATCATACAGAAGTCCTTCATTCATATCTTTTACTCAAGAGTAAATTCTTTGCAAGTTGAAACCAGGAAGTTTCGATACCAAACTTTTTCTCTGAAATATTTAGGATTTTATATGCCTAAAATGAGATCAGGGCATTATATATATATATATATATATATATATATATATATATATATATATATATATATATATATATATATATATATATATATATATATATATATATATATATATATATATATATATATATATATATATATATATATATATATATATATATATATATATATATATATATATATATATATATATACAGTTCTGCCTTCTGCTTCCTGGATTCTGCTTGACTATTTTCTACCCCCAACTTTTTTGGCTTTTTGGTCTTTTACTCGTCTGCTTTTTGATCTTTTGGCATTTTGCTGGTCTGCATTTCTATTATTTTACGTTTTAATGTTTTGTATATCTTGTAATTTGATTGTTATATATATATATATATATATATATATATATATATATATATATATATATATATATATGTGTGTGTGTATTGACAACTTTCCTGTCAACAGGGTTGCATTCATTCGAAATGTGGTTCAAAATTCTAGGTTTGTAATGGAAGAAACAAGAACCGCTGAGTTTAGTAAGATAGTTTTGAACATTAAAATACACAAACGTAATCACGAACACTAACAATCAAAATCATATCTCAGAGAGAAAATTTACATTTCAATGTTTCAAGTCTCACAGTTGACGATCGGAACAGATGTTATATTTCATTTGAAAGTTCCGCAGATAATGGTGGCAGATCCCTCCGCAGCCTGAGCAGCGCCGGCCGCTCACCTGCTACAAATAAAACTTTTCGCAGTTCATTCGTTACTGTCCTCGCCCCTGGCTGAGAAGGCGTCTCGGTGAGTAAACAGAAGAATAATCAGTTAATCTGCTCGGCTTTTTGTTGGACCTTGTCAGCCAAATCAACAGTTCAATCGTTACAGGTTTTATTTTTCAACTGCGATTTATCGCATGTGTGGAGCGTGTATACAAAAGAATGCAAGAAGCATTCCGTCAGAAATAAAACCACGCAACCCTAGCCCCTTCCCTAAACCAGTTCTTTGCATTCACTTTATTTCAACTACCTAAATACCATCAAGATCTGGCAAATATTGCTAATGACGAGATATCTCGTCATCATGATATTGCCGATTTTTTTTTATGATGACGAGATATTTCGTCGAGATAACCACTAAGAGGGTTAAGAAGAATACTTAAAGCAGCTTTAATGAATATGAAAAGCAAAGATATTTTTTAAATCACTAATATAAAATCCTATCTAATGAACTTGTAGGAGCCCATACATTGGATGGTTTACTTAAAGACATAATTAAGTTTTCCCTTCTCCATCCATTTAAATCAATATGAAATACGAGGTATTTTATACATCGCGCGTACCATTTTGTTCATCCGGCTCAGAAAGCATTTTATATAATCGTTCGAGCGCGACTTCCTACCAAATTCCTTGCATTCATTAAAATATTGAAACAGTTGTACAGTCGTGAGGAATAAAAGAACCACCCCCTCTATTTCAAGCACTATTCATAGTATTGAAAATATTCAGATATCATTCAGTGGGGAATCACATCGTCTACAAATTCAAGTATAATAACGTTGTATAAGGGTCCGTCTTCACATCAAATTTTGCATAACCAACAAAATTTCCAATGGCAACACCATGTTTTGATGCCTTAATCAGATTATATATTGTAAAATAAGTCTAAATATGAAGAAAAGTCATGAATTTACTATCGTTATATCAGGAGATATGCAATGTTAAAGTCGTTGTACATTCCAGGGATCATCTCCACATTGAAAGTCGCTATTCGAAGATAGAGGTTATTTGTAGCTAATCAGGAACTGTTCATTTGTTGCTTGACTAAAAGATTACAAAGAACTTTAAACCTCCAAGTGGTTGTCTCAAAGAAGTATCTAGCCATAAGCAAACTAGACCAGACGTTAATGGACGAGAAATTAGGATAGAATGATAATAAAAATTTACTGTTTAATTTTATATATATATATATATATATATATATATATATATATATATATATATATATATATATATATATATACCGTAAATTCACAAACTGTTATTTAAAAAAATTTTATTAATTTTTATTAAATAAGCTGTTCCTAATACCAGTTAATAGTAAATGTTATCGCAAGTTAGCCATAAACGTTAAGACTTATCGTAAAAACATATTTTAACCATCTCTACTATTCGATTGATCATTTTTCAGCTGTACCACACATGACAAATAGAAGGCAATGTCCGTTAGATTACATAAATGATATTCCCAAACATTTACACATTCCTCAGGTGTGTAATAATTTTTTTTCGATTTTTGGATGTCGTTAAAATAACTGTAGTAACGGAAATTTAAGTGCAGCGCAAAAACTATCCAGAGGAAAGAGTTGAATTTTTTATTATAATATTAAAATTTTTCCCGAATCGATTTCTGTCAAAATATATCAAGGTTCCTATTCATATATTTTCCAATATTAATTTAATAATTAATATTGCAAACTAACAATTATTTTAAAACTAAAACATATGCATATTTTGTTTGGGTACATTAATAGCAACTTGCTACAAAATATCAGCGCTATAGGAATATTATCTAGGAAGATATCAATAAAAATCTGGGAAACTCATTCAATATAAGGAGTTCCAATCTTTCTGTACGTACTCATAATTCCGAAACGGCTGGACCAAATGCCATGAAACATGGTATCTGAAGTTAAATTATGATATAGATTCGAAATTTTGTGTCAAAATAGGGGGTTGATATTCGAAATTATGAAGTTGGGGCTCAATTTAATATGAAAACGGCTACTTATGCAATTTTTATACATATGAATTTATTGTAGACGTTATTTCCCTGTCGAATGCCATCTTTGAATTTGCTCTGTTAAAATTGTTTGAATGAAGAAGGGTTGTTCGGATTTTTTTGCAAATGTTCATCTAGAAAAGATAAACAATGCTATATTTTCATTTTATGTGATTAACTTAACCATTTCAAGTGCGTTGGGACGTCTGGCATACAACCTCCATGAAATAGTTAAAATTAGGAGTCTTATACTGCAAATATTGCTCACTTTTGTAAATACTCTTTCATTTGATATTGTGGTATCAGGGAGTATTATAAGCTATACAAGTGGTAAATTTGGTGTCCCACTTTCCCTTAACCCTCCAAGTGGTTTCGACGAGATATCGAGTCCATCACGTCGAGACAACCACCAGGAAGGTTAAACCTCCTGGTAGTTGTCTCATCCTTAGAAAAGTATTGACCAGATCTCGATGGATGACATATCTTGTGATTAGAAGAAAACTGACCAGATCTGATCATCACAAAAATATTGCATTTCTTGATACCTCGTCATAGCGAAATTAGTCACATCTTGATGGACGAGATATCTCGACAAAACAACTTCTAGGGTTAATAAAGCTAAAATTTCAAAATATTTATGTACAAAATGCATCCATATGGTGATATCTTCACCTATAATATTTTCTTTCCAGTAAAATTATTTTTTAGCGCAGTGCTCTTCAAAGGCTTTAAGCCTTTGAAGAGCACTTTGAAGCTTTGTCTGAAGTTATAAATATTGATCAGTATAAGCACTTACCTAACATCCATCTGATCTGGATTTTATTGCTTTAAATTTAAAAATATTTAAACAAATATTCAAGTTTTGTGAACGAAACGCGCAATTTTGACAATGGCAATCATTCGATTTACCATCTGTCAGGATAATGAATCCACGTCATGTGTAACAGAGCAGACGTTTTGCAACGCGGCAATTTCCGTCATTCTCATTCTGAGGAAATGAATCATGATAAGCTTCACAGAATGAAAAGGAGGAAATCGTCTCACTATCCTTAATCGTCTGATTACAGTAACACATGTTCATTGGGAAATTCCCGTGAGGCCAAGAGAGTGCTAGACATGTCAATAATAACCAGGAGACAACTGGGTTCCAAAATTTACTGAGGAGAATTTTTAAGCTACTCATCCTTTTCAGTGCATATCTAATTTTTAATTAGAAGTGATGGATTAATTTTGTTGTAATTTAGTTACAATTATTTCAATTGTCAAGTTAAATTAATGCTGACGTAGATTTTCATAAGATAAAATCTGCAACTACAAAAGCTTTCCAAATTGCTGAAAATGACTGAATTTATTAAACTTCCTGATGGATGTCTCGGCGAGGTATCTCGTCAATAATAAAACTGACTAGATCTTGATTGAGACGATCATTAAAAGAAAAACTGGCAAGATCTTAATCTCGTGCTCACCAAACAATTGGCAGTGACGAGACATCTCGCCAGTAGCAAAATTCGTCGGATCTTGATGAACGAGATATCTCGTCGAAACTACTTCAAGGGTTAAGGGTAGGTAAGTAGTTGAATTTACGTCACATTGGACGCCACAACGGGCTATTGATGACGGTTCGGGATCAATCCCGGACCGTACCTTTCCAGGGAAGGGAAAGGTCTGAGGATAACACCTCGTAATTCTGACCCAGTCAGATGAGAGGTCAACTCCGAGCTGGCACCCCACTCTCCAAACTTCCACATCATGCCAACGTGAGGATATTTGAGACCCCGACAGATTGAAAATGCACCAGCGCCCGTACAGGATGGTTTTATGGTTGTATCGAGTTCCGAACTCGCAAACCTCTTGTTGCTAATCCGCTACTCTTCCAACCAAGCTACCGTGGCCTTTTAAATTATAAGTATGGTCAATAGTCATTATGAAAGGCAAAGCATATTCTGTACTAATTTAGGTGTGTGTATCCGCAGCTGTAGTCGGTACAATTGAATTTATTGCATGCACAAAGTTCAATATGCATAAGATTGATCTTTCTAATAGAAATTTGAAACAATCTGTTTGACTGTCAATTTGAATTACATAAGATTTTGATCGATCATGTCAGTACTTCAAAAATAAGTAATTTTCATTCAAGGTGTGTTTGGTACATAAAAGATCAAAACGACTAAAAATCAGACCTCATTTAAAAGATTTGCATCCTTTCACTACCTCCCTGATGAAATTGTACATTTTTTGTATCGAAATATCGAAATCCAGTGAATATCTATCTACAAGCAGAATAAAATGAAATTGGCTCACCAGTTTAACCAGGTGCAAAAAATGAAGTTTACACTTTAAATATTCCAATGTTTAAGACAATACAAAAGAAATCTCATGTAGAAATTGATTTTCCTGTTTTTGTTTAACATTTGTAATTTTTACCGCAGGCGACCTAATACTTTTGTGTGTTTGATTTTATGGGTTTCGTTTCACTACAAATAATTTCTGCAAAACTTTTAATAATTGTTCGATAATTTTGATCGTAGGCTAATTCGTGTCAGTAACAATTGATCTAAAAATAAAATGAGACACAAGCATAGGGTACTTTTAACCCTATTCCCCACTTGACCTTTTAAAAACGTGACTTTTTGTTTTATAATCACATGTAAGGAAATCTGACTCTTACTTTTTTTGGTACAGCTGAACATTTTTAATGCTTGATATACTACATATTGATATACTAAATTTTAATCAATTTTTCCGTGATTTGACTTTTGGTTGATTAAAAAAAATCATTCCCTTCTTTTGGAAGTAATTTAAAACCAGGTACTACTATCACTTGCCTTTATCCTATACCACAAACTTATCGGTCTTCTTTGCACCTACAATTTATTCTTATTTTACGCCTACAATTTATTCTTACAAACTTATTGTTTTCTTTTCATGTACAACCTACATCACTGTGTACTTAGTTACTATTAGATGCACTTAGTTACATCATTTTGAGACATAGTTAAATTATTTTAACTAAACGTGACAGCAATGCATATGAGCTAGATTTATTTCGTTATATTTACATGCATTTCTTAGAGAAATTGAGTTAAGGAATCCTCCGGAATAACACTTATTCTAGAGTTACAATATTTCTCGGTAAAGGGGCTTTACCCGAATTTTTAGGTCTTATTTTAATTTCTGTGGTGTCCATAGATTCATGGTGACCTTTCCAGCTATACCAAGAAACACCATCAAAAACGGCACTGTGCTTTCCTCGCCGGTACAGACCATTCAGGTTACTCGAAAGGCAAGAACCATACCACCATCCACCTCTGTACTGTTCAGCACAATGCCGGAGTGCTAACCTATCATTGTCTTGATCTCTAGTTGAAAAGCTTTGGTTATTGTGAGTTGAAATCATTGAATCGCCTGTAAGAAAATCAAGGGTATTATAAGTATTTAAATTAAAATATTAAGTATGTAAATCACTTTAAAGGATAACACTTAATTAAAAATGTATGCTGTAACAGAATTTTCTCTGAATTTCTACTCTTCTTTTGATAATAGAATACAGAAGCTAGACATTTTTGGTAATACCTGTTTAGTGTAAGACAATTTCTTCATTTCGAATTTTAGAAATTTACGATTTTTTTATCACGTGCTACATTATGTCAGTCGTCATAAAAAAGTGTAACAAATACCCTAATATTTGAATAAATAAATCTTGTGGAGGCTCTCATTCTTGCTCATCTCCTCTCACTTAACCCCGAAGATCTCCAAGCAATCTTCAATTGTCCTCTGAGCGAACCTATAGAGATTTGGGTTTTCTTCGTTAGTACAAGATGCGCTCAAAGACATTTTTTAATATAAAGTATTAATTCAAAAAACATAACTTAATAGTAGCGTGAATAAACTTAATCAGTTGCACATTTATGATCTCAGTATTCTCACAATATATTCAGAAAAAGTATGATCAAATCTAAAAACCCTATTGAGGACATTATAACATAATAGTCTTTGCTATTATACAGACATCAAAAATAATCGAATCTACATTCTGTACCAAATAGACACACACCTACCAATAAAAGCTGTTCCAATAAAACCTCAATTAAAAGCTGTTTTAGCGGTGATAGAAAGATCTCTATTATTTTCGATCAGTAATTTTTATATTTTGATTCATTAATGTCAATTCATAATTCGGGCCCTACCTGCGTCACCACTGTAGCCCTTGATGTGAAGAGTATATTTGTGATCTTCGTCATCAATCCAAAATGTGTCGTAAACAGCGTAGCGCTTATTGCCTTCAACGTCTTTCAGGTCAAAGCGAATGGAATACAACTTTTGGTTGCTCAATGCAAAAATGTTATCATTTCCTGAAATAAAAAAATGGTGAAAGAGCAACAGCTAAAATTTATCTGAAAATAATTTTCAAGTACACTTGACTGCTTGTTATCAGTGAGTGTAAACGATATTTGATTCATGTTAGAGAAAAACAGATTGAGCAAGAAAGGAAATAATTATTGAGCAGAATACCTAGCCAAAAATCCTTTTCTATATCTCCGAATCCGTTCTTGTAAGAGTTCCAATCTTGAAAGAAAAAATCTTCAGGTCTCGAAAAATTTCCTCTCCTTTGAATGAGCTGTAATAATTAATAATTAAAGATTTAATGAAATGAACGAACATAATAGTAAGTATTTTCGATAGTAGTTTATAATTTCTAATATTGATAGCGGCAGTTCTATTATAAGAATGGTTCAATTCTAGATTTTTCTACGGATGTGAAGTAAGTAAATTTCCTAAAGCATTAAATATGGTAATGTCACTAAATTAAAAGATAATGGATTTGTGAAATTATCGAAAGAAAAGAGATAATATAAAAATAATATATAAGATTCACAAATCCCTTTACACACACGTAAAAGAAAGTTTTACATTGAATGGCAAATTATAATTTATCACGGAAAAATTTATTTCATATATATATATGTGTGTGTGTGTGAAGTAAATATGTTATGTATATATATATATATATATATATATATATATATATATATATATATATATATATATATATATATATATATATATATATTCCGCCACCAGAAGCCGCGTCCAGCGCGCGGAGTAGAACTGTAACTGTGACTCTTTGTTTTCCTAATTCAGTTCAAGTTAAGAGTTGAACTTGTTACTGTTAACGCTTCCAAGCGCATGTGGAGCGCCGTTTATACAATTCATGCATGTGCCAGAGTGTAGGCTGTGCCGGCATCCATGTAACCTTTCATGTATATAGTAGTTCGTAGAATAATTAAATTTGTGTTAGTCCTAATCTCCGTGTATACATATATAGAGAGAGAGAGACCATCACCAAAGGACAAATCAGAGAAACCAAACAAAAACAAAATGCAAATAATAACAAGAACCAAAAGGTGAAGCCAAATAACAACGTTAATATTGACAAAAAAACTTCAGAGAACAAATAAAGGGAAATAATAAGTAAAGCTACCTTAAGAATAGATTTCCCCGAGAAACAAGATAAAACAAAATATGTAAATGTTGAGTGCCTGCTTACTTTATCCAGGGGAGTAAATCCAGGAGTCACTTTAAAGGGATGCTTTAAAGGGAGTTTTTTCTGTACTAGTGTGAGCCTGGGCCGAAGAGATCAACAGAAGTTTTTTTCGAAAACTCAAAGTACTGCCAGAGAGGTAGGTAGGTTTTAATTAACGTCACACTGGAGCAACAAATGGGCTATTGGTGACAGTCCGGGATCAATCCCAAAAAGAAAACTACCAGAGAGAAAAATCATAAAAAATATTACCTATTACCAAGGTTTGGAAGTAAAATCAATAGAACAACCAAAGGAACCGATTACCTTACCGAATGTTGCCGCGCAAGCCAGGAGAGCAAAACACTGCCAGATCCGTACTATCTAGAATAACGGGTTTAAAAAGAGCAAGAGGGTGGCTTGGAGATCAAATGAAAGATTTGTACAAGTGAAAGGGAGGGGAAGAAGGTAAATTTTAACAAGAAATTAAAATTGTGACAAAAAATTAAGATTGTGGCAGGGATGAACTTGATAAAATAAAAGAGAGCAAAAGTGAAAAGTATAATTATGAAATTGATTAATGGCTCCATCTGGTTGTCAATATAAAAAGGAAAATAAAAATAAAAATTATTTTTAAATGAGGTTGAAAAAGGATTATAGAAAAAACTTTTTAAGAAAATCGTTGGGGAAGTTGTTATTTAAGAGGGTAGTTTTAAGAGTTTTGAGCTGATTATCAATAGTATCAATAGTTTGGGCCCTGCAGATACGATGAATTCTATAGATCCTATTATAAATTACGTTTCTGTAGATACTGAAAGAGATATCAGAGTCCCAGGGAACTAACTTGTTAATATTAAATTGAAAGTCATTTCTTTTGTCATAGATATCGTTGTTGATTTAGAACTGAAATCAATATGAATGTCAAGGAAGTTAGTAGATAAAGGTGAGCTATTTGTTTTTTTGAGGATGAGTTCTGTAGGATAAATATTTTTCTAAAAGTCAATGAATTCTGGTGAGTTAAAAATGATTAAATCATCTATGTAACGATAGGAGCTAACAAATTTAGATGTGTGCGATCTTTCATAAAAACGAAGGTAGAGGTTAGTTAGATTTCTGGAAAAAGTGGTACCTTGTGGTTATTCAATCAACTTACTTAGCACTTATCAATCTTTGTGTCCTCAATAATTTTATCTTTAATGGTGAACATCTATTGCAACAAGTAGAAGAAATACCACAAGATGCCACTTTTTCCAGAATTCCAGGAATCTTCGCCTGTGTGAATTGTACAACGACACGCGTGGCCGCCACTTTGAGCACTTACTGTGAGTTTTTCTCTGATCAATAAATCAGATTCTGCAACTTTTGGTATCGTTCATTCGCTTTCCCAACACTGTTGTAAGTTCATGTTGAAATTCTGATTTTACTCTTTTCTGCCTCTCAGAGTGGAATGCGACCCTATGTTCCATGGTAATTATTGCTTGTCTGGATGGGTACTATCACCCCTCTTATTTTGTAAAAACAATTTAGACACCCTGTATATGTATATAGACCATCACCAAATATATATATATATATATATATATATATATATATATATATATATATATATATATATATATATATATATATATATATATATATATATATATATATATATATATATATATATATATATATATATATATATATATATATATATATATATTTATAGATATATATATATATATATATATATCTATAAATATATATATATATATTGATAGAACACAACGAAACAACCACTTTTCACCATAGAATGTATAGTCGCAAGTGCAGCGTTTGGCCGTTAGAGAGAGCAGTCAAACGCTTGTATAAAAGTGGAGGTTTTCGCACCCAACGTCAGTCGCGACTGGAAATGGTTGAATATTCGAATGCGGTGAAAGCAGACATGCATTTTGTTTACGGTCTGGCCGACGGTAATAGCAGGCATGCGCAACGCCTTTACCGAGATCGCTTTCCTAACAGGCGCATTCCCCATCACAAGATTTTTGCGCGTTTGCACCGACAACTCTCGGAAAGGGGAGGTTTCCACGCTGACATGCATAACACGGGTCGTGCCAGAAGTATTCGAACGCCGGGCATGTCAGAAACAATCATGAATCAGGTAGCCTGATATTAGCTCTAGA
This sequence comes from Meta bourneti, assembly GCA_933210815.1. NCBI lineage: Eukaryota > Metazoa > Arthropoda > Arachnida > Araneae > Tetragnathidae > Meta > Meta bourneti. Next base: position 33,125,571 of record OW119926.1, read on the forward strand.
GTTGTAGGTCGTCGCACAGGTGTGCCCCAAAGAACGGTATGTCGAGTTGTACACGCAGAAGGTTTACATCCATACCACGTGCAGCGTGTACAGGAGTTGCAGCCTACAGATCAGCCTGCGTGCGTTCAGTTCGCACGCTGGTTCCTGCATCAAAGTGGAGTGGATGTGAATTTCCCGGCACACGTTTTGTTCACAGTGGAAGCCACGTTTAGCCGTGAAGACATTTTTAATGTCCGCAATTTGCATGTATGGGCCAGTTGTAATCCGCCATAGTCCTAAGCCTAAGTCCACATTCCTACAAACGACGCTTTAAGGTAAATGTATGGACAGGTATCATAAACGACTACCTCATTGGCCCGATCTGTCTTCTCTCGATTTCTTTTTATGTAGACATCTTAAATCTCCTGTATGCGATCCCATTGAGGATCATGAAGATTTTGTTGCCAGGCTTTCAGTAGCTGCGGCAGAAGTTCGCGAAATGCCTCGTATTTTCCAGACCACACGGGAATCCTTACGTAGGCGATGCGAGGCCTGCATCAGGTGATGTTGTCGACATTTCGAACAGCTTTTGTAATTGTGCATTTGCGTTGTACTTACCGACTGATGTTTGAACACTTCGTTTAATTTCCATGTGAAAAATTACTCATGTTTTGTACATGTAATTTCTTCTTACTTTATCTTTAATTTACGCAAATCTTATTGTATTATTTCGTTATGTCAAGCAGTTATTGATGTTTATTTGTCTTCATTAAAGCATTTTTTCTCCTTTCCAACTTGCGCCGGACCGTGTGTTTTGCACTGAAATGGAAAGCACCCTCTAGCGACCATATATTCTATGGTGAAAAGTGTTTGTTTCGTTGCGTTCTATCACTCTCTGGATATATATATATATATATATATATATATATATATATATATATATATATATATATATATATATATATATATATATATATTGCAACTTGGATAAAACGAACGTCTCTTATTCGAAATCGTCGTTAATTCGAAGATTTCTCTTAGTCCCTTGAACTTCTCATTAAATCAATGTTAAAAAATCGTGGATAATTCGAAGATCAACTTCCTTAATTCGAAGTTTTTTATAAAAACTTTCGACCCATAACGATTTTTCGGCCTTTCATCGTTAAGAAAGCATCGTCGGAATACCCCACCTGTTCGACACGTGAAAGCTGAAATCCCTTCCCGCCACCTGTTCAACACGTAACAGCTGAGACCCCCCTTCCCACCACCTGTTACGTAAGCTACAATACATGTAATATGTACTGTAGCTTACGTAATGTAAATCTTATTTTGTTTAGATACATATAATGTTTAAGTCTTTCATACCATGATCTTTCTGAATAAATATTTACTTATTGACAGAATAATCTTTTCAAGCATTCAGTGGACCTGAAATTAAAGTTAAAAGATGTAACTTTTTTAATTCGAATTTTTTTAATGGTCCCTTCAGCTTCGAATTATCCAAGTTGCACTGTATATATATATATATATATATATATATATATATATATATATATATATATATATATATATATATATATATATATATATACTAAATTTTACTAAAATATCGAATGTTACGTAGACATGTACTAACAGTCCATCCTCCTCCATCAGTGTCCATGTCGCAGAAGACCTCTATAGACTTGCCATTTAAAATTCTGCTTTTCGGAAACACGTTGTTTACTCCGCTGACATTATAACCGTTCTGCAATACTTCTTCGCAATCTAAAGCTTTCAACTGCATTTTTGGATCTGAAAAATAAAGTTACAGTAAAATGAGAATGCGCGTCATTATTGTTCAGAGACGTTCATTCGCAGGTACGAGTTGTGTTTAAAGAAATATTTTTCCATGGTATACTCAACTCAGGAGGATAGATCAGAAGGGAAGTAACATTGTAAACAGTGAGTATGATTTTAGGTCTAACCTAATTTCGAAGTCATTCTAACAAGTTCATTTGTTATATTAAAGGAATTTTTAGTCATGCAGATACTATGAAAAACTTTTTCTGCCACGTGAAACCATCATCTGCTTAACAATGCAAGGGAGACTGCAATAAGGAGACAAGTTCTGTAAAACATATTATTATTTTTCTGACCCTATCCTCAACTGGGAAGATGGATCAGAAGTAAAAAACATTATTATGAGTGAGTCTTATTTCATGTCTCATCTAAATTCAAAGCATCTTTACAAGTTCGTGATTTTTAATATATTGAGAAAATATAAAGTTTTTCTAACCACAGGAAACTACATATTCAAGAATGGAAAGGTTTCTACAATAAGTAAGCACTTATACAAGATATACTTTTATGGGTTTTATACTATCTTGTAAAAAGTGGAATTCATTTATTAACATTTTCCTTTTTACCCATAAATTAGTTTCTCAAGTTCACGGAATGCGTACCTCAAATGAATACTCGTATGGCGTTTAGGGCGTAAAATATAGTTGAAGAACGTTAAAGTGACTTTATTATGAAGTCGAAGATAATGATGTGTGTATGTAGTAGACACCGTTGCTATCACTTTTTTCAATGTTAAAGAAACCTAACTAAATTTATAACTGAAAACATTTTCACAAAATGTTCTCAACTTCATTGATTCACACAATTTTTTAATACAATTAAATAGTGAAATTCTTATCAAAGTAAATTCAATGAAAATCCTTGTTGGGAGTCTTTCTAAATATGTTTTAGAGCTTAGTTAATCACTATTAATAATGTGAATTAAAGTAATAAGTTCCAAACACATAAAATAAAAATAAATGGTGTCACGTTTGCAAATGAACACATTCGGTAGAGCATGGATAAATACATTCTAGAAAGATTCTTTTTTGGCAAGATATATTTGATCTTTGATAAGATTATTTCGTACTCAAATCGGAATAATTTTTGGAAATTCCTCGAGATGAATATTTGTTATCGAGATACATTTCAGGTAAGGTACGATAGGTATATTGTAAAGATTAGTAAGGTAAGATACACTTTATGATATCTATTTTTGAATGACCTCTTTTGTTGTCATGGCACTCATCAGGAAATGACGTGCCGAATTTAGATCCTGTGAAGACAAGAAAACTTGAATTACTGAAAGCTAAATGTTTGGAGAAATTTATTTTCTTAGTACAAATCCAAAAAAACCAACTGGACCCATTTTGTTTACAATTACATGTTATTTCTGAGACGCCAAAAGAATACACAGAATTTTTATTATTAGTTCTGTTCTGCTACTTTAAAATTATTTTGCAACCATTTTTCAAATTTTAAAAACGTTTTGTTAGAATTCATCTGGAACAATCGTTATAACTTCGCATTTTAAAACAACTTGTAATTTATAGTTTCAGTAGATATAACATTTAAATAGAAATTCTTCGGTGTCCCTAATTCTTATACTACTTAAAAATTTACATCAAAGAATGATAATCAAAACAAGTTTAAGAACGAAATTTGAAATTTCGGTGAAATCATGTATTCATAAGAAGTATATTCTTTTCCTTTTACTTACACATATCTTTGCTGTCTTTAGCTTTCTTGATCATCTCCATTGCTATATCCAAGTAAGAATTTTTAATTTCCTTCCAACACTCCGGTATATTTTTTCCAGCGATTAAATAAGGCAGGTATACGTGGAGAACAACACACATAATTGTGATCCTAACAAAAAATTTGTAAGAAATACATTGAGTGTGTTTATCACTACACAATAAAACTTGAATTTGAAAGAAATCAAGTCCACAATAAGACTTCGTGGTTGTTACTAACAATTAAAATGCACATTCACAGTTGGTTTCTACGGAGAAAATTCATTTATTAGCTAAAACTTGTAAGATCACTCTACTACAGTATTTCTCAACGACCAGGGCCCTGGCATCAAGTAATTACTAAAATTCTGCTACACACCGAAAAATCTATTATTTTTCTGCCTCGGTAGGACAAAAATTTGGTATAATGTTGCTTGATTTGCAAAAAATAATAATAGTTACCTGCATTTTTTGTTACAAAATGCTTTTTTTATTTCTGAAACAATTTTTATGATACTCTGTAATAAAAACAGTAGTCCAAAATTATTTATTCGGGTATTACTTGAAATAATTTTTAATACTCGTCATAATATAACACTTGTCACAAATTCAAAACCAAACCACCTAAAACGAAATAAAATCTTACACAATTTAAGCCTGGACGTTTTATTTTCCATAAAATCATCCATGGACCTCTCTCTTTAAAGTGCTAAAACGTTAAAATTATTGATAAGTATAAACACTTACCTAATATCCATTTTATTGCATTACTTTGTTCTCGGTTTTTAAATTTGAAAATGTCGAAACGAATTCTCAAGTTTTGTGAACGCAACTGAGATTTGACAATTCTAATCGTTTGATTTACCTTCTCTCGGAAGAATCATTCCTTGTCGCGTGTTCTACATTCGACTTATTATAACGCGACAATTTCCTTCATTAGCATTCTGAAAGCAATACTAATGAAGGAAATGCTGCATGATAATCTTCATAGAAAATTAGATAGAATAGATGATTTTTCCTTCTCTTGAAGGAAAAATCATCCCACTCTCTTTAATCTGTTTACAGAAATATAGTTTCACTTTGATATCGGGAAGTTCCCGTGAAGCTGATGGTTCCAGGAAGAACACAGGCAAGTAAATGAAATTAGAAATGGATACCAAAATTTTAAAGCGACCAAAACTATAAAACGTGTTTTAAATTTTCGATTAAGAACAGATTGAATTAATTTTATTATAATTAATTTATTAATATTGTAATCATTAATTTATAATTATCTGGAAAAAACATCACTTTGAGTATTTTCAATTCAGTTTAATTCACTTTTTTAATTCGACGAAATGTGCACAACTCATTCAAATTTTTGCGATCATGTTTCTAAATGTCCACGTCGATTACATATCCATTTATTTCTTAAAATACTTCCCTGTTTTCCAACGTCTCGAAATTCAGCGAATTTTGTATTCGCTAGAATTTTCTGTTTTGCGGAGATCTCTATTTTCTTTAAAAAATTATAGATGCCCTTCTTTCACCAGTCTATAGTCTAATATACAAATAATGCCGATTGCTGAAATGATTTCGCTCTATTAAACTGCACCCTTATTCGTTCAATAAACAGAAGACAGATTTTGTTGACCAAAAAGTATAAAACGATGATTTTAATAGATAGCTTACGATTTTCGCAAAATATTTTCTATTACAAATTGTCTGAAAATATAGTAATATTTTATGTACTGATATATTATTATCTATGTATATCAAACATAACTTATATTCTGAAACACAACAAAAATTTGATAGCCTCGAAATTTGATTCAGAGTGTTGCAAGAGTTTAAATGGGGACTTACAATTACAAATGGGGAAAATGCACTTACTGATCAGAATTAACCATGTAAACAGGTGTCTTTCAGCTGTAATTCGGTTACACGTGGACATTTTGAGGGGTATTTACAATAACTTTCGGTGTACTTTTTTCCTTAGGAACAAGAACTGATCTGTAAACCACATTTGGGCGAAATTCGTTTCGTTTCGAGTAACAATTCAGAGATCCAAGAGTAAATTGGGACACACAAACTTTTGGCATTTTCAATCCAACCACCTCTCCGATTTTGAAAAACATGACTATTTTGTTTCCTAGTGTAAGGAGAGTTAGAAAATATTAGCCTCCTACTTGTCAAAATTTTATTTTTAGCAATAATATATTTTAAAAATCGGACAAATTGTTTTATGAATCTAAATTTCCCAAAAAGCTTGTATCTTTTGACCTAATGTTCCGATCAGGTACAAATAAGTCTTTAATTGTAGATAAATATAAAACATTTCTAATAATTTATTTTATATCCCTGTGAATAACATTTTTGATTTCAAGTTCAATCAATTTTACAATTGACCACGAATTTAAAAAAATGTATACAAACTTTTTCGAATGTGTTTAAGAATTTTATTTCCACTGAAATGCAAATATTTTATAGGAATTTATTTCTTTATATTTTAGCAATAAATAAAAATACACATTTTTTACCTAAAAAGTGTTAATGTGTTAGTGACAATTTAATTTCGTGTTCCATGTAAGATGGTGTCTTTTTCAAATCGACGACTTTAAGATTTTCTTACTTTTTAGTATCACTCAAAAAGTTTAGTTAAAATTAAAGTTCGATATATGTGTCGGTGATTATGAAAGTAGTCCAAATCAAAAATAGTTTATCGTTTGTTTCTTGTAGAAATTGCCAAACTTGCTTTTAAAAAAGGAAGTTTTTTACATTATAAGAGCAAATACTTTCTGAAATATTTTAAATTCGACCATACCAAAGTTTAAATACCTCCAAAAACAATATGACCTAGACAACATTAATAATTAACGGCTCATATGTACTCATATATAAATCTTAGCTAATTTTCTCGATCTTGTGATAATGACTTTTGATTCATTAAAAAACAATTCCCCTGATTTTGGCAATCTTTTAAAATCAGGTCCAATATAACATGCCTTTGCATTACATCTAACTCTTCAGTTTCCATTGCAAGCGGTTATAGTATTTGTTCAGTATATGATGGTTCTCTTCTACAAAAAGGTAATATTAAATAATATTATATTTAATTCCATCTGGTTGACTTAGCCCTTTCAGATGCTTTGATATTCAGGTGTCCTACATCCTTGGGTTTCCCGACTCCGCAAGGATCCATGTACTTTTTAACATTATTTGGAAATAAAGCTCAATATCGTTTAACTTAACTTGACAATGACATATGTATCATTCATGCCAAATCCATTTATTTCGTTATATTTACATGTATAAGTAAGAGAATTAAACTACTTTATTCTGGAGTTACAATATTTGTAACTCCAGTAGGTAAAGGTGTTTTCCTGAAACCTTTAGGTCTTATTTTAATTTCGGTGGTGTCCATAGATTCATGGTGACCTTTCCAGCTGTGCCAGACGACACCGTCAGCAAAGCTATCGTGCTTTCCTCGAAGGTACAGACCGTTTAGGTTTGCAGCATGGCAAGCTTTGTACCACCATCCGCCTTTGAAGACTTGAAAACAGCTTCTTGGATCCTTGTCATTGTCTTGATCCGAAGTTGAAAAGCTTTGGCTATCATGTTCTGAAGCCATTGAATCGCCTGTAAGAAATCAACATTTTTGTAAATATTAAAGTAAAAAACAGTAAATTAAATTTACGCATAACTTTTAGTTGAACAAACACATATGCTGTAGAGATTTACTCTGCATGTCTACTCTTCAATATAGAAACTAGAAATTTTAATTATTGCCTACTTAAATAGGAGTCAATTTTTACTATCTTTTTTTCGTATTACGTATTGCAATGTTTCTACCAGCCGTCATACTAGTGAACAAAATACCATGATGTCTGAATAAATATATCTTAAGGGGGCTCCCTATCTTGCTCACTCCCGCTCACTAATCCACAATGATTGTTAAAAAATTTTCATGGATACGCTGCGCGAACCTTACCAAGACATTACGTCGTTGAAAGTTTTGATAACCTTAACGTATTTGGAACAGGACTTTGTTATCTGGAGACAAAGGGCCTTCGGCCCAGGAACTCCATGGAAAAATAACTCTCTCATACCAAGACATCCTAATGAGATTGGTGTTATAAGTCACGAGCACGCGACACGCTCTACCATCAGGACTTTTTTAATAGAAAGTATTAATTCAAGAGATACAATTTAATAAAAGCATAAGAAAAAACTTAATCCGTTACATTTATGACCTCGGGATATTTACCATATAATCAGAAAACAGTATGATCCAACCATAGGAAAAACCTTTGGAGGAAAGAGACATTATGGCAAAATATTCTTTGATATTATACAGATACTAGCAGAATTACCCGGCGTTTCTCGGGTTGAATTGGTTAAATTTTGATTGAACAGTGATTAGAGTAATCACAAGAAAATGCAGACATCATTTAAGTGTACGGAAAATAATTTTTTAACATCGCTTTAACTTTTTTGTATCTTCTACAATTTACTTCGAACGCAAATATCTATGCATTCCATATATCCATCCATATCATATCCATCGCACTTCTGATATAAGACAAACGACAAAAGTTTTTCTTTTGTGGCTACTTCAGAAGTCAATTTAGAAATATCTTTGAACTACGACGTATGGTTACACTTTTAATTTAATGTAACCTATCTTATTTTAAAATAATTATTTTTCACAGGTAATTTTAAAATAAAAAGTAGCACAACTTACTTAAAACGGTTTTGGTTTCTATATTTTGTTTTTATGAAACAGAATTTTACAAAAAAAAACGTATTCAACCAAAGACTTAAGGAAAGTTGGTCGAAATATACATACAACGCCAACAAATTACCGATATCTAGTGATATTTTGCAGATAAAATAACAATAATTAATTAAAATTTAACTCCTAAATAATGTATCTGCAATATATAAAATACTGGAACTCATAAATACAGACAAAAACGAAATTCCGATCATTGAAAAATGCAGTCTTACGACCTTACGAACGGGATTAATATGTAGCCTAAGTTATCCGCAAAGTTCTCAAGTATAAGTGTACCAAATTTGGTGTGGATTGGTCTAACGGTGTAGATTTGTATAGAGAACATAGAAACAGACGCCAACTCTGCTTTATGTATATAGATATAGTGTGAATTCTACCACACAAAAAGTAAACAAATAGTTTTTGGCATGAAAACAATCGAATCTATATTCTGTTGGTTTTGTTGTAGTTGTGGTAATAAATAACCAACACACGCCTAACAAAGTCTCAAATTAAAGTTGTTTTGGCGGTGATAGGAAGATCTCTATTATTTTCGATTGATAGTTTTGGGTTTAGGTTCATCAGTGAAGAATGTTATCATTACCTGAAATAAAGAGATTAGTGAAAAATAGATATAACTAATATTTATCATTTACTGAATATAGTTTATTTTCAGATTTGAATGAATGGCATTTGATTCATATTGTTAGAGGAAAACAGTGAGCAAGAAAGAAGTTATTGAACAAAATACTTAACCAAAAATCCTTTTCTACATCTCCGAATCCGTTCTTGTTAGAGTTCCAATCTTGAAAGAAATAATCTTTAGCTCTAGAAAAATTTCCTCTCCTTTGAATGAGCTGTAAAATTTAATAACGTATGCAAAAATAATAGTAATTGTTCTCTTTAACAATCCATAATTTCTATTAGTTTAGTTTTGATATACTTTCCATACTGTAAAAATTGTTTACATTTTTAATAAAATACTGTATGGTACATTAAAATGTGCTTCGAATTTGAAAGAGCCAGAATTTGTGTTATGAAAAGATCATTTCTGAATTGAAGGTTTTTAGAAAAGAAATTACAAGATTCTGAAATCAATTTAAACACGCTTAAGAAAATCTTACGTTAAATGACCATTTTGATATATAATGTAAAATTTATTTTACATGTATTTTATTGTACATTCTGGCAATTTTATAAATTTTACTTTTGCATCTAATACGTAGAAAACGTTTACTAACAGTCCATCCTCCATCATCAGTATCCATGTCGTAGAAGATATCCAAAGATTTGCCATTTAAAACTCTACTTTTCGGAAATACGCGGTATACTCCGCTGACCTTATGACCGTTCCTCAATGCTTCTGCGCAGTCCAAATCATCCAGTTGCACTTTTGGACCTGGAAATCAAAATTATTGTGAAACGAAAATACTCTTCAATATTGCCATAAGTTCATTCTCCATTGTTCTTAAAGTACGAATCGTGTTTAAAAAGAAATTTTTTCACTGATATAGTCAACTAAGGTGTATAAATCAGTAGGGAAATAACATTGTAATCTGTCTTTTTTATGTCTCACCTAAATTTGAGTAATATAATTACAAGTTTATTATATTAAGGGATTTAGTCATACAAATTCTATAAGTTGTCGAATTGAATTTAAATAATTTTAAACATAAAATATTAATGCAACTACACTGATTCGGTCAATTTTTAATGTAGTAAATATTTAAATGTATCCTTAAAAAGAAATTAAAATTATATGAGATTAATTAAAATTATATGAGATATTTAAAGATGAGATATCATCTCAGGACTTTTTCTTTACATTAAAACATAAACAAAAAGTACTAGAGCTGAGTGTAAAATAGTGTCGAATTAATTGAAGTTTCAGAGGCACATAAAATAAAAAGTAAAACTTTCTGCCTTTGCAAATGACACATTCCAAATAGTATTGATAAATACATATCGGTATTATTTGTTAAGAGAACATAATTCCTTCTAGAATTGGAATAATTTCTGGAAATTCCTTCAAAATATAGTATATTTGTAAGAGCAACAATTTCAAAATATAAAGACGCATTTCAGAATATTTATTTTGAAATAATCCGTTAAGTTGTCATGGTCACTCATCGAAAGAAATGTCGAGTTTAGACGTCGACGGGAAAACTTGAATTACTAGGAATGTTAAATTAATAAAAATGGAATTTGTTCAAAAGTTTATGAAAGAAAAACTAAACAAGATCAATGTATATAAAGTTCATTACAAGTTATTTTTACAGGAAGCCAAAAGACAAGAAGCATAATTCATTTCTTGTGATTTTGAAATCAATTTTTAAATTTCAAAAAAACACTATTGTAATTCATCTGATACAATCTTTATAAATACGCATTTAAATTTTAAAAATAATTGTTTGAAACGACTTGTAATTTATTGGTTTCAGAAGAGATAAAACAAATTCTTTCTAGTCCTTAATTCTTATACTACCTTAAAATTCATATCAAAGTATGATAATCAAAACAGTTTACAGAATCAAATTTGAAACTTCAGTGTGGTCATGGATTGATAAGAAAAAATTATTTTCCTTTTACTTAAACATATAATCGGTGTCTTTAGCTTTCTTGTTCATTTCCATTGCGATATCCAAGTAAGAATTTTTAATTTCCATCCGACATGCTGGTATATTTTCTCCAGATATTAAATGATGCAGACATACGTGCAGAACAAGACCCAAAATTGCTTTCCTAGCAAAAAATAAATAACCTTGTACTTTTGAGTATACTACAAAAAAACATAATTTGAAAGTCATGTTCACAATACGACTTCATTGTTGTTCCTAAGAATCAAAATGCACGCTCACAATTATGGTTCCTAGAAAAAACTCAACTGTATTGAAAAAGTCAACAAAGCTAAGAAAATGTGATCTAACGTGAAAATAAGTGTAGGCGTCAAAATATACCGAATCACTTTTAAAAATTGACGAAGATGCAACACAAAAAGAGACATTCAGAAGCCCATTGTGGTAATCTGACTGTGTCGTTCACTTTTTGCCATACACTGCATTGGAAAACACAAGTAAGAAGAATATAAATTCTGTTTTATATTTTTAACCAATTTTATTCCTTCAGTAAATAAGGGGGCTAGTGCACGTTAATCTGTCTGGCCCCAAATGTCCTCACGTTATCATGGTGTAGAAGTTTGGAGAGTGGGGTTCCAGCTCAGGTGTGACCTCGTCATCTGACAGGGGTTCAAAATTACTTGGTGTTGTCCTCGAACTTTCCTTTCGGGATTGACCCCAGACCGTTACCAATAGCCCGTTGTGTTGTCCAGTGAAATACCTACCTACCTTCTGGAGGTAATGTGTTTATTGTTGCACATTAGAAATGGTTGGTTTGTTAGGTTTTTATGGCGCAATGGTTATATTTGGCCATACTGCTCCAGGCACAACACATTTAAGTAATAGACATGCACACGCAACGAAAGTTTTACTGCCACAGAAGAGAGACATACACAAAGGGAGGAATGCACCTGACAGGAATCGAACCTGATCAGTATTAAAAATGGATATAAAAAGTATAATGTAGAGGAAGGCGGTAGATTTGGTGTCCTATTCCTCTTAAAAAGTAAAAATACTAAATTGTCGTTTTGTACAAAATTTATTTATTTTGAAATAACTTCACATCTTAATGCTTTACATAAATTTACTATTTAGAACAGGGCTTTCTCTTCAAAGGGTTTAACTGTAAAAATTATAGATCAGTATAAGCACTTACCTAATAACCATTCCAGCTGGATTACGTTGTCTCCTCGGTTTCTAAATTTGAAAATATCTAAAGAACTAAATCTCTGTGGATGCAACGGGGATATATATGACAATGACAATCGTTCGGTTTACCATCTCTTGGGATTATCATTCCATGTCACGTGTTGCAAAGTGGGCTTATTATAACGGAGCAATTTCCGTCAATCGCCTTCGCAGAAAAAGTTTCATGATAAGCTTTATAGATAGAAGAGGAGGAAATCTTCTCACTCTCTTTAATCATCTGTTTACAGTAACACAGGAAATTCCCGTGATTCTGGTACTTCCAGGAGGACGATAGATGTGGCAACAAAAATAACCAGGAGAAAATTAGATTACCAAACTTTACAGATCGGGCAGAAACTTCAGATAAATTAGATCCAAGTCAATGTCTCGACAGTATCTTTGTGGATAGGATCAGGAGAGAACTGGATTTCAAAGTTTACTGAGGAAAACTTTTAAGCTGTGTCCATTCTTTAAAATGTATTTCTTATTTTTAATTAACAATTCTGAATTGATTTTATTATAGCTTAATTCAAAATTTTTTAGTCATGAATTTGAAATTAATGCGTATGTAAATTGTCATGATGTAAATTCCGCAACTTTAAAAGTTTTCAAATTTGTTTGATTACTTTGAATTTATTAAACTTCCAAGTCTTTCGACGATATAACTCGTCCAAGATCTAATCAATTTTGCTAAGGACGAGATATCTCGTCCAGACAGAATTACCTTATAACTAACTCCAAGGTGAATGAAGATCCAAATAGGAAAGACAAATCACACTATGCCCATTCACAAACATTGATGTGTTTCGATCCTTGTAACCGGTTTGTAAGCTGACTGGAAAGGTAAGAAATGTAGTTTGTATTGATGAATCATGGAAAAGCAAATTATTTAGCTGTATTTAAGAAAGATTTTTCAAAAGGTGCTACATTTTGGATTTAGAGTGAAAATTTTTTTTTTGATACATAGATGATATTTCCACAGAGAGAGGAGGTACACAGCCAAAGATAGTTCAAAGTTTCTTTACCACCTTAAACAGCAACTGTGCACCTCACCATAATTTCAGACTCCCAATGGGCTTGAAAATTTGTGGCCCTAGTAGAAAAGAATGGGAAAAAACGCAATATTAAGAGCACAGAACGTAAAAACGATTCTATGAGAGAATTCGACCAAAATATTTTTAAGAAGCACACAAATTCATGTTAATTCAGTGTTTTTCGGCTTAGAAGCTTTTAAAAATATAGTAAATATGCATTTGTTTTTAGCTTAATGTTTCTGTGTGCTTTACCATTCCTGCAAAAATTGTATTCCAAATATTATTCACTAACACCAGTTTTCCACTTTTAAAGAAATCTCTACAGGGGGTATATTCAACTTTTTAAGCTACTGTAGATGGGAATGATCTGTGGAGAAGCTAGACTTTTTTAGACTGGGGCAAATGCAGCTGTTGTCGCACTTCGTCCGAAATAAAAATTTAGGTTTTAAAGATGCAAAAAAAATTTTCCTTTAAAATAATACAAGTAAATTGTCTTTATTAGTATTATATTAATTTTCATTAACCAATACCTCTCGCGACATTAATTGTTGATTTCAATTTATTGTACTTTAGTTACTCTTAATGTAACTCCTATTTACCGAAGCATTAAATTTGCTGCAACAAATTTCTTTCATATGACTTTAAAATAGCTGTGCAGTAAGCAATTTAGACTAGTGTCAAAATTGCTAATTCTAAATTATAAATTGAAAAAATGGAAATTCAGCACAGCAACTATTTTATATTACCTGATTTAGTCTGAGAGGACGGAGACTGAAATGGATTAGAACAGACTCTGGATATAGGGGAGGGATTACTAATGGATACAGAGCTTGGATAATCTACGGGATAAATTCTTATGTGAGAATACCGTGAAGTTCCTAATTTGCAGTTTTATGCTGATAAAGCACAGCTTAGTTGATCAATCTCATTAACTTAAATCGGTACAACAATGGTTTCGATTTAGGTTTCAACTGTAGCAATCGTTACTATACCTTTTAGATCTAATTATTCTTTACAATGAATATTTTTATATATATATATACACCTCCCCTTCTCAGATTGAAATTATTCAGATCTTCCGGGATCAGCAAACCTGTTCCTATCACTACTCGGCCATGAAAAGGAGCCCAGGTTAGATAAACGAGACGTAGTAGAGGGTTGTCCAATAATACGATGCATGTCAGGTTTTTTTAGAAAATGAACTTAAAGGGAATTTATAATCACTCCAAAACTCAAAATCGACTTTTGTAAATATATAGTCATCTCAGTATCAGTTTTTTGTAGATTTATCTTACCTATAGTATGGGAAATGGTTCTAAAGTAAATTGTAGAAGCTAAAAATCTCAGTTTTAAGAATTATTTTGGGCTCGCTTATATTTTCTCTATACTTACGATTTTTTGGATCACTTTCAATCGACGTTTAACCAATTAAACCCGAGTAACGCCGAGTAAATTCAGCTAGTTTTATATAAAGCAGAGTTGGCGTATGTCTGTTCTCTATACAAATCTACACCGTTTGACTAACCCGCACCAAATTTAAAACACGTTTTCTTCTCAACCCTGCGGGTACGATAGGCTACATATTGACCCCCGTTCGTTCCTGGGTGTGCAGAGGAGTCTAATGACGGAAAATCCAAAAAAAAATAACATTGAAGAAAGTTACGATTGCGTTTGAAACTCAGATTGTTTTATCAATACTGGTGGAAAAGCAATTATTTTTCATAAAATTATTTTTTAAAGAATAAAAATTGTAATGCTTTATATTTGAACTATATTTCTTTTTTTTAAGTATAAATAATTTATGAATTGATTGATGATGTGTGTAAGGATAGTTAAAGTATTTAAATTTACATAATTTACATTTTATATTGACTCGAGTCTATTAAAAGCGAAAACGCAACGCCAGAATTAATATTTTGTTTATAAATTTGATTTAGAAGTCTGCTTTTAGGGTATCTGAGTTAAGACAACAAAATGTTGTCTTATTTCAGTATTTCTAAGTATTATAAATTTGTATTCTTTCGTAAACAAATCGTTAACGTCTGTATCAATATTGTTCAAAAATCTTTTTTCGAATTGCTCTACTCCAGGTTATATTCAGAAATTACAAATTCGATACGCTTTCTCATCTTTCCTTTTTCAGAATTCTGCATATTTATCTATGATCGGAATTCAATTTACGTTTGTTAAGCTACTACTTTTGCACTTATGTGTTCCAGAAATTTACATGTTGTAGATAAATTATTTTGTAGTCAGATTTTAATGAATTATTTATTTTCTTCAAAATATACATGGGTTCATTTCTTGGTAGTATTCGTACATTTTTACCAACTTTCCTTAAAAGTCTCACTAGCCCGTTGTGTTGCTCCAGTGTGACGTTAATTAAAATACCTACCTACCTTAAAAGTCTGGTTCATTACCTAATAGTTTGTAGAATTAGAACTAGTTTGTAATGGTCATAGAAATAAATGAAATATGTAAAGCAAAACTTTTTTTAATTAAGGTTTGTAACTAGTTTTAAAATGACTGATAACGTTTAAAATATAATCATTTTAAATACAACAAATAACGTTAAATAAGACAATATATGTTAACTGAACTTGGCAACGACATAATTATCACACTACTAGTTCCCTTTATTTCGTTATATTTACATGCTTTACTGAGAGAAATTAAATCAGTTTATTCTAGAGTTACAGTATTTGCAGGTTAAGGAGTTTTCCTGAAACCTTTAGGTCTTATTTTAATTTCGGTGGTGTCCATAGATTCATGGTAACCTTTCCAGCTATCCCAGATGACGCCATCAGCATAGCTATCGTGCTTTCCTCGCAGGTACAGACCGTTCAGGTTTGCATGATGGCAAGCGTTGTACCACCATCCGCCTTTGAAGAGTTCAGAACAGCTCCTTGGTTCCTTGTCATTATCTCGATCTGAAGTTGAAAAGCTTTGGCTATCATGTATTGAAATCATTGAATCGCCTGTAAGAAATCAACGATTTTGTAAATATGTTAATTAAAGTAAAACCACGTAAATCAAATTTCAGCACTACTTTTAGTTGAATAAAAACATGTCGTTGTGGTTTTCGCTGTATGTCGACTCTTCAGTATAGAAACTATAAATTTTAATTATTACCTATTTAATAGGAGAAAAATTTTACTATCTTATAGAAATCTACGACTTCTTTTTTATTGCTTGTTGCAATATATTTCTATCAGCCGTCATACTATTAAACAAAATGCCAAGACATCTTAGCAGATAAATCTTGAAGTAGGGCTCCCCCTTCTTGCTGACTCCAGTGCACTAAGAGCCGCGGTACCCGGTTCGACGAGTAAAGGATTAGCAACCGGAGGATTGCGAGTTCGAAACTTGGTCCAGCCAAAGACAGTCGTGTACACGGGGACTAATTCAAGTAAAATCTATCGTGGCCTCAAATGCCCTCACTTTGGCGTGGTGTGGAAGTTTGGAAAGGGGAGTGACAGCTTAGGTGCTGGTCTCATCTTCTGATCGTGGTTCAAAATGACGAAGTGTTGTCCTGGGACTTTTCAATTCGGGAATAATCCCGGGCCATCGGTAATAGCCCGTTGCATTGCTCCTGTGTGACGTAATTAACTACCTAGCGGTTCAGCAACCCTCGAAGATCGCTAAGCAATCTTCTTTGAATCGCTGCACGGACCATGCCAAGACTTCCTTGAGAGATTGATGTTTACCTCGTTTATTTTCGATACGCTCAACCATCAAGACATTTGACCATTTGTTTCCAAAAATAAGTTATTAATTTTTCTAACATAACTATATAAACTTAGAAAATTGGTTGCACATTTATGTTCTCTAGATACTAACCATATATCCAGAAAACAATATTATCCAAACCTAGGAGAAACCTATGAAGGAAAGAGTCATTATGGCATTATATTCTTTAATATTATGCAGCGAGTTAGGTATGAATTCCACCACAAAGGAGCCACTAAATTTTAAGGCATCCAAAATAATCGAATTTATATTCTATATGTTTCTGTTGCAGTCGTGGTACTAAATGAGAACACGCACCTACCACTACCTCAAATAGAAGCTGTTTAGCAGTGAGTTGAATATTTTTATTATTACCACTAAATTTTAAGGCATCCAAAATAATCGAATTTATATTCTATATGTTTCTGTTGCAGTCGTGGTACTAAATGAGAACACGCACCTACCAATACCTCAAATAGAAGCTGTTTAGCAGTGAGTTGAATATTTTTATTATTTTCGATTGATAGTTTTTGTGTTTTGGTTCATCAGTATCAAATCAGAATTTGTACTCTACCTGCATCACCACTGTATCCCTTGATGTGAAGAGTATATTTGTGATCTTCGTCATCGATCCAAAATGTGTCGTACATAGCGTAACGCTTATTGCCTTCAACGTCTTTCAGGTCAAAGCGAATGGAGTACAATTTTTGGTTACTCAAGGCAAAAATGTTATCATTACCTGAAATAAAAAGATTAGTGAGAAATAGATATAACTGTACTTATCATTTACTGAGATTAATTTATTTTCTGATACACTTGTCTGTTTTATATCAGTGAACATTTGATTCATATTGTTAGAGAAAAACAGATTGAGCAAGAAAGAAGCTATTGAACAAAATACCTAACCAAAAATCCTTTTCTAAATCTCCGAATCCGTTCTTGTAAGAGTTCCAATCTTGAAAGAAGTAGTCCTTAGTCCTTGAAAAATTTCCTCTCCTTTGAATGAGCTGTCATAATTAATAATTTAGGATTTAATGAAATGTGCAAAATAGCAGTAACACTATTATGGTTAAAAGGTAATAATTTCTATTGTTTATCGCTACAGTTCTAACCAGAACGGGTTAGATTATAGATTTTAGTATGCAATGAGATGAAGGATAGAAGGTATTATCAAGAACATTACAAACGTAAAATTTATTTACATTTTAACCCTCCTGGTGGTTGTCTCAAAAAGGTTTCTCGTCATTAGCAAAACTGACGAGATGTATGATGGACGATATATCACGTCATTAGCAAAATTGATCAGATCTTGATGGGTGAGATATCTTGTAGAAACCACTTGGGGGGTTAAAAGACATGGATGGTGAGTGTGAAACTAAAATTTGCCACAGAATTAACCCAGAAAGAGATTTTTTGAATTATGAAAGAAGCATGAAAAGAAGAAAATAGGAAAGAACTTTGAAAAGAAATTACAAGATTCGCAAATCACTTTGCACACTCATAACAAAGTGTTACATTAAATAACAAATTATGATATATCATAAAAATAAGATTTGATTTGTATTTTATTCTATCTTCTAGTATTTTTATACATTTTAGTATCTAACATTTAGAAAATATTTACTAACAGTCCATCCTCCTCCATCAGTGTCCATGTCGCAGAAGACTTCTACGGTTTTGCCATTTAAAACTCTACTTTTCGGAAACACGTTGTATACTCCGCTGACGTTATGACCGTTCTTCAATACTTCCCCGCAGTCTAAGGCTTCCAATTGCACTTTTGGACCTGAAAAATGAACTTACAGTAAAATGAGAATACACGTCAATATTTTTCAGATCATTCTCGCTAATTCTAAGTACGAGTTTTCACAAATTTGGCTTTTAGTGATGGGTGATATGAGTGTCTAATCAAACTCATCTTCCATTCTGTGTTTATTATTAAAGTGTACTGGGAGATGAGAATGAAAAGTTTCTTTGTTATGTAAAAAGAAGTCTAGAAGTAGGTTGGTTCTTTTTGGGTTTTATGTCGCAAGGGCCACATTTAACGAAGATACTACAAAGACAAGACAGACAAGACAAGAGATACCCCACTAGGGTATCTGTACACACCTAAAGAAGATATGCACTTGAGGAGAATGCAGAAATAGGATTTGGTATTGATGAGAAGACAATTCGAAAAGATTGCATTTCAGTTTGCAGTAAGCTTGGGTATTAAACATCTATTCACCCCAAATCTATAATTGAAGAAAACTCTAATGGTGATAACTTAAGATGAATCCATAACCCACGAAAATTGTACAATGAACTTTTACAAATGCGGTTAATACTGAAAAGTTTTTCTTCTACTTAAAAAAGCTGTGATTATATGGAACGTATATATTGTAAATTGTGACTCCATGAAAATTGCACCTTCAATGGATATAATTGTAATGGTTGAAGGGGAAATGTAAGGAATAGCCGTAGGAGGACAAAAATTGTAATATTGATGCATCCATTTTATTCAAATATATTATTTATCCATAAGATGATTTTTTAAAAGTGAGTCATCTTACTCCAAACTTAAGGTACAGATTGAGCAATGACATGTCTTTCAAAAGTTATTTTTAACTTTTATTCGAATTTTAACAAACTTCCCTTACACGTTTCGTTAAAAAATAATGTACTTTTGAATCCAAAATTTTTCGGATATTTGGTTTCCTGAATTCACAGAAATTTCCTGAAAGCGCGCCATCTCTCCCTCATTTACCTACAATTAAAATTGAAAACATTTATGCTAACTTTAAGCAACTACATTGACACTGACTAATTTTGAATACAAGTAAATATTGAAATGTTTAATTAAAAAAAACTAAAATTACACTAAAGAAATCCTATGAGAGTCCTTGTTAGGAGATTTTCTCTGTGTTTGAACTGAGTTAATCGCAAAATAATGTCGTATTAAAGTAATAGTTTCCAGTGAGCATAAACAAAAACTGAAACTTTTCGCTTTTTCAAACCACATATAGAATTAATAAATGCTACTAGAAGAATACTTTTGATAAGGAAAATCATTGTATGGTTCCTAATAATAACTTTTGGAAGTCCTTAAAAACGTATATTTGTACGAGCAACAATTTTAAAACATAAAATAAGAAGTATCTTAGGATACAAATAACGCATTATTTTGCAATAACCACTCACCAGGAAAAGAAATGAAGGATTAAGATATGAATTGAAAAATCTGGAAAGTTAAATGTTCAGGAAAACTTAATTTGTTCATAATGTTCAGAGAAAATGAATTTTGAACATTATGAACCCACACACACCCATATACGTATATATATATGGGTGTGTATGTGGGTTATGTTTTAAAGATCAGCAATCCACATGCCACTGGGTGATACAGGAAATGCAGAAGCGCCGCCAAGTCTAGACAGACTGGCTTAGGACGATTTTCCCAGAGATTCCAGAGGCAGTTGCAGAACGATGACGCGAGAAGAGGATGGCTTACGGCCATGCCTAACGAATACCCGATGAAGTGAAATTGTTAATTATTTTTAATCTAAATATTCCCCCTTTATTTGTAAATAAACGTCTTTAATTGTTAATTATGTCGCTTTTATCCCTTTTGCTAAAGTAAAGTTCTACATATTCTGTATGCAAACTCATCCTAAAGGGTTCTAATTATTCTACATGAGCGCTCGACTTTCCGAGCAGAACCCCTTCTTAGACAAATCCGCCGCAGAAAATAACAGAAGTGTCCACGACGTTCATTAAGCAGACTTCGAGTGATGAATTATCTTACAGAACTGATGTATATTTACAGCTGAAAGAAACCTGATTGGATTACCAAGTTGTGAAACCGTCTACATTGTGACAAAACCTGATTGGATTACATAGCTGCGAAACCGTCTAAACCGCGAGTATGAAATTTGTTTCGTTAATCTTGATCATGTCAAAAACACTTTGTGATATCCCCAAGATGCGCGAAAGCATAAAATCAGCATCTACCAAAAATATCAAACTTTTTCATTCTTTGATATTTGAAACAGATAATGGAAGACTTAACAGATCAGATTTGAGAAAATTTTCTGGCCTTCCATCCGATTGTGATCTAACGTTGAAAAAAGAAACAGTTCTTAAAAATTGCTCTTTGCCCGATGAGGGTTATGTTTTGAAGATCAGCAATCCACATACCACTCTGTGAGACAGGAAATGAAGAAGCACCGCCTAGTCTAGACAGACTGGCTTAGGACGATTTTTCCAGAGATTCCATAGACAGTTACAGAATGATGACGCAAAAAGATGATGGCGTACGGCCATGCCTAACTAATACCCGATGAAGTGAAATTGTTAACTATTTTTAATCTGTAAATATTCCCCCTCTATTTGCAAATAAACGTCTTTAATGGTTAACTATGTCACTTTTATCCTTTTGCTAAAGTAGAGTACCACATATTCTGTTTGAAAACTCATTCTAAAAGTTCTCTCTCACTCTCTCTGTATATATATATATATATATATATATATATATATATATATACATCAAACTTACAAAATATTGAAAATCAATAAAAGTCAAACATAAAACGCAAAGTAGCAGAAATTAAGACCAGCAAAGCGCCAAAAGGTCAAAACTGCAGACAAGCATAAAGCCAAAATATAAAAAAAGCAAAAGCCGGGGTATCCAATAGACAAACGGAAAGCAGAACTGTCCATGTATGCGCGCTGAAGCTGCAGACATAGCATGAAAGACAATATAATTCAGTATTTCAAAACAAAACGAAGAGAAATTTAGGAATTTAAACTTAAGAATACCAAGAAAATTTCGAAAAAAATGAAGAAGTGTTGGTGGATCAGGGTGTCATCAAGGAGGAGCCTGACCCAGTCAACACAATATGGTGTTTTCTACGTGTGGGCGGTAGTTCACCAAAAGTAGCAAACACACCCCTCCAAACACCACAAGTAAAAAGGCAAAACTGGCAAAAGGTCAAATAGGTAGAGAAGTCCAGGTAACACGGAACATTCAAGGACACACACTAAAGACAAGCACAACATAAAAACGCAAAACTATAGAAGACAATACAAACAACCTCAAAACTATAGAAGACAATACAAACAACCTCAAAACTATAGAAGACAATACCACATTGACAAACCTCAAATCACCAACAACAAGTACAATACAAAACTGTAGAAGAGAATACGAACTTACCAACATTCATAAATCTCATCTCGACAACCACCCGCCGCAACCTACATGAGGACCGTCAGCAAATGCCATTCCTATCGCCCAAAAAACATATTATACATCACAGTTGAGAATTCGTAGCTGGAATTCCGAAACGATTTATCGGAACCGGAAACCGAAAAGATAGGGTTCAAATCCAATCTTTTAATAAATTAACAGTCCCATTATAATTAGTATATCAAATAGAATTGATAGTCAACAGGAAAGTTTCCAAAATAAGCCATTATGGTTAATCATCAGTTAAATAATATTAGTATTTTTAAATCTTTCAAAAATAATCTTATAAAAGGGTGAAGGTATTTATTATTAAGAAGTGTGTTAATGATATTATTACATTGCAAAAGAAAGTTACATTTAGAGTTACAAAATTTATTGAAACGTACCAGTTGACTAAAACTTTTGTGAGATCATGGACGTAAAGGAGAAAAATTACTTTTCCTTTTACTTACATATATTGTTGGTGTCTTTAGCTTTTCTGATCATTTCCGTTGCAATATCCAAGTAAGAATGATTTTTAATTTCCTTCCGACATTCTGGTATGTATTCTCCAGATATTAAATGAAGCAGGCATACGTGCACAGCATGACACAGGATAGTGATCCTAACAAGAAAATAAGTAACATATAGTATTGAGTAATTTCTCTTAAAAAACCGTGGTATTTGAAAGAAATCAAGTTCACGATAAGATTCCATTGTTATTCCTTAGAATGAAAATGCACACTCATAATTCTGGTTACTAGGGGGAAAGTTCAACTATTAGCTAAAATTTGAATGATCCCACAGGAATGAAATGAAAACAGATTCAATAAGTTAAGTAATTTAAAATCAAATGTTGATTCTATTTTTCATCATTCCATCGAAAATCTCCGACAGGAATCTAAATCAATTTTTTTGTAAATATAGAAGTCTTCCTGAATATATATCGTCGGATTACATGTGACACACATTAAGTCATAAGACATAGTTATGAGAAAACGAAGGGGAGTGGGAATTCTATTCGCTAAGCTTTACTAAATGAGTAACCTAAGATTTATTCACTGAGTAGAAAGCTTTAGTTAGATTTCTTCTCAAGAAGAAATGTAATCTTCATTGATAAAAAAAATTACTTAACGGACATCACTAGTTTAAAGACCACCTTCTGGCCTAGACATGCTCTATAACTCATATCTTGAAAATTTTGACTTAGTGTGCTTCACTTTTAAATAGACAATATTTAGAATCTTCAACTCTCCAGGTGTTGTCTCGACTGTGGATATCTCGACAGTAGCAAAATTGACCACATCTTCATGGACGAGATATCTCGTCATTAGAAAAAACTGACGAGATCTTGATCTCGACATCATAAAAAAATCTGCAACTACAAAAGTTTTTCAAGTTGCTGGAAATGACTGAATTTATTAACCTTCCTTTTGTTTACTTTATACAACTTACAAATATCTTTTAAAAATTTTGCTTAAAAGCATTGGATGTACATCATACAGAATTCCTTCATTCATATCTTTACTCAAGAATAAATTCTTTGCTGTAATGAATGTGAAAAGCAAGGATATTTTTTAAATCACTAATATAAAATCCTATCTAATGAACTAGTAGGAGACCATACATTGGATATTTACTTAAAGACATAATTAGGTTTTCCCTCCTCCATCCATTTAAATCAATATGAAGTACCAGGTATTTTATACATCGCGCGTATCGTTTTGTTCATCCGGCTCATAAAGCATGTGATTGTAATATATAATCACGCGCAGGCGACTTCCTACCAAATTCCTTCTTGCATTCATAAAAATATTGAAACAGTTGTACAGTCGTGAGGAATAAAAGAACCACCCCCTCTATTTCAAGCACTATTCATAGTATAGAAAATATTCAGATATCATTAAGTGGGGAATCACATCGTCTACAAATTCAAATATAATAACGTTGTATAAGGGTCCGTCTTCAAATCAAATTTTGCATAACCAACAAAATTTCCAATGGCAACACCATATTTTGATGCCTTAATAAGATTATATATTGTAAAATAAGTCTAAATATGAAAAATCATGAATTTACTATCGTTATATCAGGAGATATGCAAAGTTAAAGTCGTTGTACATTCCAGGGATCATCTCCACATTGAAAGTCGCTATTCGTAGATGGAGGTTATTTGTAGCTAATCAGGAACTGTTCATTTGTTGCTTGACTAAAAGATTACAAAGAACCTTAACCCTCCAAGTGGTTGTCTCAAAGAAGTATCTAGCCATTAGCAAACTTGACCAGACGTTGATGGACGAGAAATTAGGATGGAATGATAATAAAAATTTACTGTTTAATTTTACCGTAAATTCACTAACTGTTATTTAAAAAATTTTACTAATTTTTACTTAATAAGCTGTTTATAATACCAGTTAATAGTAAATGTTATCGCAAGTTAGCAATAAACGTTAAGACTTATCGTAAAAACATATTTTGAACATCTCTACTATTAGATTGATCATTTTTCAGCTGTACCACACATGACAAATAGAAGGCAATGTCCGTTAGATTACATAAATGATATTCCCAAACATTTGCACATTCCTCATGTTTGTCGTAATTTTTTTTCGCTTTTGGATGCCGCTAAAATAACTGTAGTGACAGAAATTTAAGTGCAGCGCAAACACTATCCAGAGGAAAGAGTTGAATTTTTTTATTATAATATTAAAAAATTTTCCCGAATCGATTTCTGTCAAAATATATCAAGGTTCCTATTCATATATTTTCCAATATTAATTTAATAATTAATATTGCAAACTAACAATTATTTTAAAACTAAAATATATGCATATTTTGTTTGGGTACATTAATAGACAACATGCTACAAAATATCAGCGCTATAGGAATATTATCTAGGAAGATATCAATAAAAATCTGGGAAACTCATTCAACATAAGGAGTTCCAATCTTTCTGTACGTACTCATAATTCCGAAACGGCTGGACCAAATGCCATGAAACATGGTATCTGAAGTTAAATTATGATATAGATTCGAAATTTTGTGTCAAAATAGGGGGTTGATATTCGAAATTATGAAGTTGGGGCTCAATTTAATATGAAAACGGCTACTTATGCAATTTTTATACATATGAATTTATTGTAGACGTTATTTCCCTGTCGAATGCCATCTTTGAATTTGCTCTGTTAAAATTGTTTGAATGAAGGAGGGTGGTTCGGAGTTTTTTGCAAAATGTATATAAAGAAAAGATAAATCAATGCTCTATTTTCATTTTATGTGATTAACTTAACCATTTCAAGTGCGTTGAGGCGTCTGGCGTCCAACTTCCATGAATAGTTAAAATTAGGAGTCTTATTGTAATTGTATGTACAAATATTGCTAAGTTATGTAAATACTCTTTCATTTGATATTGTGGTATCAGGGAGTAATATAAGCTATACAGGTGGTAAATTTGGTGTCCATTTTCTGTTAACCCTCGAAGTGGTTTCGATGAGATATCAAGTCCATCACATCCATCAAGACAACCAAGAGGGTTAACCCTCCTGGTAGTTGTCTCGTCCTTAGAAAAATACTGACCAGATCTTGATGGATGACATATCTCGACAAAACCACTTGTAGGGTTAAAAAAGCTAAAAATTCAAAATATTTATGTACAAAATACATCCATATGGTGATATCTTCACTATAATATTTTCTTTCCAGTAAAATTAATATTTAGAACAGTGCTCTTCAAAGGCTTTCAGCCTTTGAAGCTTTGCCTAACGTTATAAATATTGATCAGTATAAACACTTACCTAACATCCATCTTATCTGGATTTTACTGTTTTAAATTTAAAAATACTTTAAAAAATATTCAAGTTTTGTGAACGAAACGCGCAATTTTGACAATGGCAATCATTCGATTTACCATCTGTCAGGATAATGAATCCACGTCATGTGTACCAGAGCAGACTTATTGCAACGCGGCAATTTCCGTCATTCTTATTCTGAGAAAATGAATCATGATAAGCTTCATAGAATGAAAAGGAGGAAATCGTCTCACTGTACTTAATCGTCTGATTACAGTAACACATGTTCATTGGGAAATTCCCGTGAGGCCAAGAGAGTGCTAGACATGTCTATAATAACCAGGAGAGAACTGGGTTCCAAAATTTACTGAGGAGAATTTTTAAGCTACTCATCCTTTTCAATGCATATCTAATTTTTAATTAGAAGTGATGGATTAATTTTGTTGTAATTTAATTACAATTATTTCAATTGTCAAGTTAAATTAATGCTGACATTGATTTTCATGAGATAAAATCTGCAACTACAAAAGCTTTCCAAATTGCTGAAAATGACTGAATTTATTAAACTTCCTTATGGATGTCTCGGCGAGGTATCTCGTCAATAATAAAACTGACTAGATCTTGATTGAGACGAGATATCTCGTCATTAAAAGAAAAACTGACCAGATCTTAATCTCGTGCTCACCAAAAAATTGGCAGTGACGAGACATCTCGCCAGTAGCAAAATTCGTCGGATCTTGATGAACGAGATACCTCGTCGAAACTACTTCAAGGGTTAAGGGTAGGTGAGTAGTTGAATTTACGTCGCATTGGACGCCACAACGGGCTATTTACGACGGTCCGGGATCAATCCCGGACCGTACCTTTCCCGGGAAGGGAAAGGTCTGAGGATAACACCTCGTAATTCTGACCCAGTCAGATGACGAGGTCAACTCCGAGCTGGCACCCCACTCTCCAAACTTCCACATCATGCCAACGTGAGCACATTTGAGACTTCGACAGATTGAAAATGCACCACCCCCCGTACAGGATGGTTTTATGGTTGAATCGAGTTCCGAACTCGCAACCCTCCTGCAGCTAATCCACTACTCTTCCAACTGGGCTACCGTGGCCTTTGTAATTATAAGTATGGTCAATAGCCATTATGAAAAGCAAAGCATATTATATACTAATTTAGGTGTGTATATCGGCAGCTGTAGTCGGTACAATTGAATTTATTGCTAGTACTAAGGTTGAATATGCATAAGATTGATCTTTCTAATAGAAATTTGAAACAATCTGTTTGGCTGTAAATTTGTATTATAGAAGATTTTGATCGACCATGCCAGTACTTCAAACATAAGTAATTTTCATTCAGTGGTGTGTTTGGTATATAAAATATCAAAACGACTAAAAATCTGACCTCATTTTAAATATTTGCATCCTTTCACTACCTCCCTGATGAAATTGCACATTTTTTGTATCAAAATATGAAAATCCGCTGAATATCTATCTTCAAGCAGAATAAAATTAAATTGGCTCACCAGTTTGACCCGGTGCAAACAAATGAAGTTTACACTTTAAATATTCTAATGTTTAAGAAGTACAAAAGAAATCTCATATAGAAATTGATTTTCCTGTTTTTGTTTAACATTTGTAATTTTTACCGTAGGCGACCTAATACTTTGGTGTTTGATTTCAAGGGTTTCGTTACACTACAAATAATTTCAGCAAAACTTTTAATAATGGTTCGATATTTTTAATCGGAGGCTAATATAGAAAGAAAGAGCTTTTAAGGGGTAAAATTCTTGGACATTTTAGTATAATTTAAAATATTTAAGGTTTGATATACTATTTACATGTAAATCTTATTTAATTTTGTTGTGATTTGATTTTTCATTGCTTCAAAAAGTCATTCAATTGCTTTTGACAATATTTTAAAAGCAGGTGCTCCATGTTAAGCGCCTTTACTCTATATCTCAAATTTTTCGGTTTTCGTTGCAAGTGGTGATAGTGTTTTCTTCAGCACACGTTGATTCTCTTCTTGCGGTCCCAAGTACCTTTTTACTTCATTTTAAGATTCCGTTCATTTTTTTTAACTTAACGTGACAACAACACATTACACATCCCAGAAAGTGTCACGGGCTTCAGGACGACAATTTGGGAAAAAATTTGCTTCGTGTCAGAAACAATTCATCTAAAAATAAAATGAGACACAAGCATAGGGTATTTTTAACCCTATTCGCCACTTGACCTTTTAAAAACGTGACTTTTTGTTTTATAGTCACATGTAAGGAAATCTGACTCTTACTTTTTTTGGTACAGCTGAACATTTTTAATGCTTGATATACTACATATTTATATACGAATTTTAATCAATTTTTTCGTGATTTGACTTTTGATTGATTTAAAAAAATCATTCCCTTTACTTGGAAGTTATTTAAAACCAGGTACTCCTATCACTTGCCTTTATCCTATACCACAAACTTATCGGTTTTCTTTGCACCTACAATTTATTCCTACTTTAAGCCTACAATTTATTCTTACAAACTTATTGGTTTCTTTGCATGTACAATCTACATCACTGTGTACTTAGTTACTATTAGATGCACTTAGTGACATCATTTTGAGACAGTTAAATTATTTTAACTAAACGTGACAGCAATGCATATGAGCTAGATTTATTTCGTCATATTTACATGCATTTCTTAGAGAAATTGAGTTAAGGAATCCTCCGGAATAATACTTATTCTAGAGTTACAATATTTGTCGGTAAAGGGGCTTTATCCGAATCTTTAGGTCTTATTTTAATTTCTGTGGTGTTCATAGATTCATAGTGACCTTTCCAGCTATACCAGGAAACACCATCAAAAACGCCACCGTGCTTTCCTCGCCGGTACAGACCATTCAGGTTACTCGAAAGGCAAGAACCATACCACCATCCACCTCTGTACTGTTCAGCACAATGCCGGAGTGCTAACCTATCATTGTCTTGATCTCTAGTTGAAAAGCTTTGGTTATTGTGAGTTGAAATCATTGAATCGCCTGTAAGAAAATCAAGGGTATTATAAGTATTTAAATTAAAATATGTAAATCACCTTCAGGACAACACTTAATTAAAAATGTATGCTGCAATAGAGTTTTCTCTGAATTTCTACTCTTCTTTTGATAATAGAATACACAAACTAGACATTTTTGGTAATGTCTGTTTAGTGTAAGATAATTTTTTCTTTACGAATTTTAGAAATTTACGATTTTTTATCACGTGCTACTTTGTGTCAGTCGTCATAAAAAAGTGTAACAAATACTATAATATTTAAATAAATAAATCTCGTGGAGGCTCTCATTCTTGCTCATCCCCTCTTACTTAACCCCGAAGATCTCCAAGCAATCTTCAATTGTCCTCTGAGCGAACCTATAGAGATTTGTGTTTTCTTCATTAGTACAAGATGCGCTCAAAGACATTTTTTAAAGTATTAATTCAAAAAACATAATTTAATAGTAGCGTGAATAAACTTAATCAGTTGCACATTGATGATCTCAGGATTTTCACAATATATTCAGAAAAAGTATGATCTAATCTAGAAAACCTATTGAAGACATTATGACATAATAGTCTTTGATATTATACAGACATAAAAAATAGAGCATCAAAAGTAATCGAATCTACATTCTGTACCAAATAGACACACACCTACCAATAAAAGTTGTTCCAATAAAACCTCAATTAAAAGCTGTTTTAGCGGTGAGAACGATCTCTATTATTTTCGATTAGTAATTTTTATATTTTGGTTCATTAATGTCAATTCATAATACGGGCTCTACCTGCGTCACCACTGTAGCCCTTGATGTGAAGAGTGTATTTGTGATCTTCGTCATCAATCCAAAATGTGTCGTAAACAGCGTAGCGCTTATTGCCTTCAACGTCTTTCAGGTCAAAGCGAATGGAGTACAACTTTTGGTTACTCAATGCAAAAATGTTATCATTTCCTGAAATAAAAAAAGGGTGAAAGAGCAACAGCTAAAATTTATCTGAAAAATAATTTTCAAGTACACTTGACTGTTTTTTATCAGTGAGTGTAAATGACATTTGATTCATATTGTTAGAGAAAAACAGATTGAACAAGAAAGGAAATAATTATTGAGCAGAATACCTAGCCAAAAATCCTTTTCTACGTCTCCGAATCCGTTCTTGTAAGAGTTCCAATCTTGAAAGAAAAAATCTTCAGGTCTCGAAAAATTTCCTCTCCTTTGAATGAGCTGTAATAATTAATAATTAAAGATTTAATGAAATGAACGAACATAATAGTAAGTATATTCGATAGTATTTTATAATTTCTAATATTGATAGCGGCAGTTTTATTATAAGAATAGTTCAATTCTAAATTTTTCTACGAAAGTGAAGTAAATAAATTTCCTAAAACATTAAATATTGTAAAATTTATTAATATTTTTAAGCTTGTGAGTAGAATTTAAATATTTTTCACCAATTTAAAAGATAATGCATCTGTATATATATATTCTTCTTGGGTTTCTTCTCGAAATTTTCTTGGTTTTCTTAAGTTTTAATTCCTAAATTTCTTTTGTTTTGTAATATTGAATTATATATATATATATATATATATATATATATATATATATATATATATATATATATATATATATATATATATATATATATATAAATTTAGCGCCTGGCAAGAGAAGGACTTCCTTTCATGTGGTAAGTCCTGTGCTCGGTACATGGGGTTTTTGGGGGACCCTCATGGATCGAAATCAAATTACCCTATTGATAACAATTTCGAATCTTCGAATAAACTTAAATTTTATAAATGTAGAGATAAACGTTGTAAAACTTGCCCTCAACTGAATAGTTCCACCATAATGGATGATTCTAGCTCCGACGACTCTGCTTTGCCTGTATGTAAAGTCTCAAATGTCATTTACTATTTAAAATGCAGCCTTTGTGGTATGGGTTATATAGGTCAAACCAGTAACTCCTTGAACCTACGTATTAATCTACACCGCTCTAATATTAAAAATTATAACTCCCATTCCCCTTTTAACTTAGAGTTCCATCATTTCTCATTACATGGCTTTAATAATGCAATTATTACTATACTTGAAATTATAAACAATACTGAATTACGACTGGCTAAAGAAAATATTTATATCTTGAAATATAAAACACTTGCTCCTTTTGGTTTAAATGATTTATTTCAAAATTCACAAGTTAATTTAGGTAACTGTAACACATATACTTTATTCCACACTTCAAGAATCAAAACGAATAGAGGTTGTAGGGGTAGCGGTATTAATAAAAAATTAAAAAACTCTGAAAGCAATAAACAATTTGCAGACATTACAAAATATCTAAAAACTTTAGAAAAAAATTTTATTGGGAGTTTTAACTTTAAACCCTTAAAAAAATTTATTTTTTCCTTAAATGACAAAACTTGTCTCAAATTTAAAAAAATTTTCACAACACTAGACTCTCTTAATCCTCATTTTCTACTTTTACTACATGATATTTACAAAGCTCGACTTTCTAAAATTAATATGAAAAAAAAACTATTAGTAATGATAATTTAATTTACATGAAAATAGGATTTAAACACCCAATCTTTGATAAATTTAATTTCAATAAAACTATAAATAATTTAATGAATATTTTTCATATAAAATTTCATACTATAAAAAATGCTTTAAATATGATATACCATTGGGTAGAAAAATATTTAATTATAATCATTTTGTAGTAAGGTTAATTTATATAGGGATAACTGTGAATGCTTTTGCAACGATATAAATTATAGGCCTTATTTAAATGATAGTCTAGGACATATTGCAACTGGCAATCTTGGAATTATTGATAATGAACAATTAAGGGAATTAATGTATAAAGGTACTAAATTCAGACCTATTTATAATATTAAAAAAAGTTTTATACTTAAAGGTTTCCTCGAAGACATTGATAATTTTTGTATTTCGACTTCTACTAAATTTAATACCCCAATTTACCTCTTCACAGAATGGAAATGGAAACTTTACAATGACTTTAAAATTTTTATAAATGAAAATCTCCCACTTTCTGGAAAAACCACTGATTACTATAAAGCAATAATGCTAGCTATAAAAGACTTACAAAATAAATTCATAATAATACCGGTAGATAAAGCATCAGGTAACTATGCTATTATCTGTAAAAACTATACTTAAATTTGCTAGATACTGAGCTTAAAAATTCTGATACCTATAATACCTCGTATACTACTATTGTTAAAAAAATTATTTCTTCAAATAAAAGATTAAAAATTTCTAATCATCACATTATTTTACCTTACATAACTATTATACCTAAATTTCATAAAAATCCTATGAAATTCCGATTTATTACTTGTGGTACAAATTTTTATATGATTAAACCCGGTATCTTACTTTGTAAATATCTAAAAATTATCCTTAATACCATTATTGAAGAAGGTTTCACTTGGATTACTAGTGATAATAATAACGTTTTAAATTATATAAATAAAAATAGTATTAATAATATACTAACCTACGACTTTAACTAGCTATTATTACTTGTACTAGCTATTAACGACTATTTACTAGCATACCATTGGGCAAACTTAAAGATGTACTTAACTACTATTATCATGACTTTAAAAATCTGATTACTATTGATTTTGAGGATTGGGAATTTTTGGTAAACTTCTGTATCTATAATAATTTTATTTTTAACGGTGAACATTTATTTATTCAAGTTAAGGGTATACCCCAAAGTTCCAATTTTTCTTCCGTTCTTGCTAATTTATTTCTTCATTATTATGAAAAGAAATTTTGCCTACAAATTAATTCTGCCTTTAGATATATTGATGATTTAATTGTTTTCAATGATACCAATTTTGCTAACCTTTGGAAATCTATTTGCCCTGATGAATTATATTTATTAAAACCCAATTCAGATAACAATAAAGCCGTCTTTCTAGACTTGAATATATATGTTACAGTGGAAGACCGAAATCTGGAGAATGTCGACTTTCACCGGTGAATGTCAACATTCACATAGTCGCTTTGTGTATGTCCGAAATATTTGCTAAATACCCTTATTTCTGACTTACACCGGCAAATGTCGACATTCAGTCTGAAGAGGGCTTGTACATTCCGAGCAACATGTGAACGGGCATTGTCTTGCTGAAATACAGCTCCGGGAATGCATTGCAGGACGGGTAGGACCTCGGGCTCCACAACTTCCCTGATGTAGCGCCCGCTGTTCAGGGTCCCCACAATTTGGAGTAGGCGGGATCGTTCATGATATACAATAGCGCCCCAGACCATAATGCAAGGCGGCCAGTATGACGCTGAATAAGACACTCCAGGAGAAGGCGTTCACCTCTGTAGCGTCTGACGAGTACGCGACCATCGTTATAGTCCAGTTTGTAGCGGGACTCATCTGAGAAGATGACTTGTTGCCGATCTGCACGCCATTGGCTGTGTTGGTGAGCCCATTGTAGCCGGAGTCGTCGGTGGTTCAGAGTCAAGGGAATCCTGCGTAGGGGAATACTTGCACGTAGCCCATGGCGCAACAAACGTCGACGAACCGTGGGGGCAGACAATGACACACCTGTAAACGTGCTCCAATGTTGTGCCAACGCACGAGAGGACGCTGTACGGTCCGTCACCGCCATGCGGATGAGGTGTCTGCCGTCCCGTGGTGACGTCATATTGCGGAGCCCACTGCCGGGGTTTCGACTTGTCTGGTTCTCCATGGTCCATCTCTTCCACACGCATCAGTGTTGTGGCATTATGCCCCGTGCGAGTGGCGATTTCACATACGAAAGTCCACCCCGTTCGAACTCCGTTAGTTGCTCGTATGGCACTCTGCGTTTTTGGCGAGGCATATTGACTTCTAATCAATCATTTACAGCACCCAAACGACAATATACACATTTTAACGCAACCTTACAGTGCTTTTTATACACGGCACACTTGGAAGTTTAGACGGTGTTTCTTTCGTGTGGCCCACAAATGCATGATCGCTTTGTAATTCTAGTCATACGCATATTCTAACCTGTTTTGCATTTCCTGCAAGTTTCGTTTAATGTGCATATATATATAATAAACAATCAAACTTACTAAACATTAAAACGTAGAGTAGCAGAAATGCAGATCAGCAGTTTGATATGTGTATTAATTTGTTAAGAGACTGGATTCGAGCACTGTCTTTTCGGTTGGAACAGATGTAGTGTAGACCCCCCCAAAAAAAATCCATTTGGCGAATTTTTTCGTCGCCAACCCTGACGTTTCATGGCGACATTATTTAACAGATGTATTACTAAACTATGTTCCAGACCTAACCGATTTCTCGCTACCGCAAACTTTCCCATCAACCATTTTTTTTTGCATATCCGCAAAAACCCATCAGACTTCGTTGATTTAGGTTTTAGCTTCATTTCCGAATTGCACTTTGAACAAATCATCTCATTAGCTATCAAGCGCGCCTCCATTAAAAAATCCAAAACCATTTTTTTGTCCTGGGCCAAATGAATGAGAAACAAGCGATTAGCCAGGCCAGGGCGACCAAAAGTATGTCTATTAGAAAATTTAAAACTAAATTGGCTCCCAATTAACTCCTGAAACTTTGAAATAGTATATACTATATACTTTCAACGGACATGACTACTAATAAATAAGATTACTAAAAATACATAACTAAAAAATAAGATTAAAACGGTACAACCTGGCTCGAAATCCCTGGATCCTAATCGCGTCCTATTGCAATAGCTACTGGTTAACAAAATGAAAATGGTTTTGGTACGCGGTCTATATATACATAGCGTAGGGTTGCTAGGATGGAGTGGAAATAAGTGGGAGTTACCAAAAACCACATAAATCGAAATTGGGGGTTGGCGACGAAACGAAGTCGCCAAATGGATTGGGGGTCTATACTACATCTGTTCCTTTCGGTTTCCGGTTCCGATGGGCCGTTCGGGGTTCCGGGTTCGAAATCAGAATTGCGGTTCCAATTTCTGATTATTGGTTGCTATAAATGGCATTTGTTGGCGATCCTCATGTAATTTGCGGCGGGTTTTTGTCGAGCTGAGGTTTATTAATTTGAGTAAGTTTGTTTTCTCTTCTATAGTTTTGTTTTGTATTTTGCATTATACTTTGTGTGTCCTTGTGCCTTGGATGTCCCTGGTTTTGATTTTCCAATCTTTATTTTCTAATTTTGCCTTTCTGCTTATGGTGTTTGGAGGGGTGTGGGGGCTACTTTTGGTGAATTGCCGCTCACACGCACTGGGTGAGGATCCTCCCTGATGACGCCCTCATCCACCAACAACTCTTCATTTTTTTCGAAATTTTATTGATATTCTTGGGTTTAAATTCCTAAATTTCTTTATATATATATGTGGTTCCAGCCTGCCACTAGAGGGCACCTCCCCGCTGATCTCATCTCCGACCACTGCGCAGCCATACCGCGCATTGGAGGAATGCAGAGCCAAAAGCGACGCAGAGTACTACGACGGAGCTACGAGAAGGGCGTAGCGTTGGACGGTGCGCTGTTGACGGGCAGTGAGCGCCGATAGAGTTTGTGATGTTTATAATGTCTGTGCTGTGCACTTATCAGAACTTTACGCGAACATTGTTTGACTATAATTGTCTTGGCCACACAGAAATTCATTGTACATAAATTTTCATCAATTTCATTAAACTTAATTATTCTTTAAAACGTTTCATCATATTACCAATTGCCCATAAACCAGCCCCTCATATATATATATATATATATATTGTATTAGATCTGCAACACGTCGAGGCATACTTTCCACAAGTTCTCTATAAGTCTGGGCAGGAATAGCTCGCCATGCCTCCTGCAAGGCTGTGAGAAGAGATTGTTGTGAAGATGGGTGTGCGTGGCGGTGTTGTACCCGTCGCTCCAGTTCGTCCAACAAGTTCTCGATCGGATTGAGATCGGGGCTCTGAGCAGGCCAGTCAAGTAAATTTATCTCATTATCAGGAAACCACTCCAGCACACGTTTTGCAGTATGACATGGAGCTCGATCCTGTTGGAAGAAACAACCATCATCGCCGTAGTATTGCCATAGTGTAGGCAAGGCCGAATTATCTAGAACGTCGAAGTACACGTCAGCGTTCATTGTATCAGGTACATAAAGCAATTTTCTGCAGTGTTCAAATACTTTTGTCCATATAGTGTATATATATATATATATATATGTGGGGGGGTGCTGGTTTGTGGGCGATTGGCAACATTACGAAAGTTTTAAAGAATAACTAAATTTAATGAGATTTATGAATATTTACAATGAATTTGGTTTAGACAATTAAAGTTAAGTGCACAGCACAGACATCATAAACTCCATCAGCGCTCGTCGCCCGTCAACATTGCACAGTCTAACGCTACGTCCGTCTTGTAGCTTCGTCGTCTTCCTTCTGTGTCGCTTTTTGACTGCGTTCCTCCAATGCGCGGAATGGCTGCGCAGTGGTCGGAGATGACATCAGCGCGGAGGTGCCCTCTAGTGGCAGTCTGGGCACCACAGATCGGCCATCCTGGGTTCGACTGGTCCACCAGGCGTTTCTGAAAATATACAAAAAAAGGCAAAAGCAGAAGCAAAGTTCCAAAATCTGTCAGTCTCTGTAAAGTAAATGTATCTAGGTTATAGAGCTCTCAATCGTCCTTCAGCTCTGGAAATGATTAAATGAGCCAAATCGTCTTCTAGCTTCATTTGTCGTCTTTAAACATCGTTCTCGTCTTTCTTTAAAAGTCTTCCGTCTTCTTCAGCTTTTTTCGTCTTTAACTTCTTTCAACGTCTTCAAATTTCTTTCGTCTTTAACGTCTTCAAATTTCTTTCGTCTTTAACGTCTTTCTTCTTCGTCTTTAACTTCTTTCTTCTTCGTCTTTAACTTCTTTCTTCTTCGTCTTTAACTTCTTAAATTGTACGTCTTCTTATTTTCTTCTTGAATTTTAAAAATTTGTTGTTTTGCATGCTTCCTGAGTTCAACTTCGATAATTTCTTTGAACTTGTCCAGACCCTTTATTTTCACTTTTTTTAATCTTCTATAGTCTATGCACACACGAGGGGTTCCATCCTTTTTCTTTACAATTACAACGGGGCTACAATATTCTGAAGAACTTGGTTCTACTATCCCTTGATCTAACCATTCAGTAACTTGAGTCTCGACAATCTTTTTCTCTGAAAATGGTAACCTACGTGGCTGATGAGATACGGGTTCATTACTTTTTACCAAAATATTTAATTCAACATTTGTTGTTTTTGTTTTGTGTGGTACATAATTCAAAACTAACTGTTGTACCTTATCCTTTAAGATATTTGGAACGTCAGGTTCAATATTTACATCAACATCGTCTTCAGTTGACAAATCAATTGGTAAAATAGACAAAGTATTTATTTTCTCAACACACTGGGATTTATTTTTCAGAGTAATTCCGTTTTCATTAATTAGTGTTTCACCCAACATTAACACATTTAGTCCTATAATAGCGTCATAAGTCATAACATCGTTTTCTACAACGCATATATCTGCATCTCCCTCAAAATTATCTTTTTGAATGTTTCCTTTAAAATAGCCTAACGGTTTTACACGGCATTTTCCAAAACCAGTCAAAGTAGAATTCAACGGGCATAATTCCTTAACGTTTAATTTGTCAAAAACAGATTTACGAATCAAAGTAGCTTGACTTCCAGTATCTATCAATGAATTAACGCTTAAACCATTAATCATTACCATTTTCCTTACTTTCGATTCTACGCCAACATCAAAAATGGCTACTTCTGGTTTCGAATTCATTCCGCATTCCGAAGCCTTGTGACCAAACGTGCCACATCGAAAGCATTTAAGTCCCTTATCTTTATGAATACAAAATCTAGAAATATGATCTTTTGATCCACAATTAAAACAAATCTTATTGTTACGATTTTCTGAACCATTGTATTTCATTCTATCAAACTTGACTCTATCTCTGTTTACAGTTTCGTTTTTAGAATTAAATCTACTACTGTACTCATTTTTTGTTCTATCAAAAGAGTTAATTTTACCGTGATCATCATGTTTGGTTTTCATTCTATCAAAATTCTTATTATCATAATTAATCCTATCGAAATTCCTTCTATCGAAATTTTTTCTGTCGAAAGCACTTTTACCATATGCAGAATCAGCTTTCATTATTTCATACACTTTCAGTTTTTCCTTAAACTCAAACACATTTTTACAACCGTACAGAATAGTTTTGCTTTCCTGTTTGTCATTTATTCCTTTAATCACATAGTGCATCAAAGCAGCGTCATCGATTTTTCCGCAACTGCACAATTCTTTCATCTTAAAAAAATATTCCTGAGTGGATTCAGAATCCCTCATTTTCCTTTTACTCAAAAGTTCATGTAAATTAGCAGAGTTTATCTCAAAAGAGAATTCGTCGATCAAGGCCTGTTTCAATTTTGACCATGAATTTATTTCTGGTTCTGTTCTAACAAACAAAGCAGCGTTACCACTAAGCGATCTCTTGCCAAAAATAAATTTTTGTAAATCTGACAAACAAAACAACTGAGAAATATTCTCGAAATGTTCGATCCAATGAAAAACATTTTCGTGCGGTTCTGCATTGAACTTAGTAAGGGTACTTTCGATATCAGAGTAATTTATACTGACATTTTGAATAGCATAATTACTATTATTCTTATTTCTACTTGTATATACATCATCACACTGAGAAACATGAGTATTACTTTTAAAATCATATTCACCACATTGCATAGAAAAATCATTACTATCAATCTTATTTCTATTACTATGCATATAATCACATTGAGAGTTATGAGTAACACTTTCAACATCACATTCATTGCACTGCATTGAAAAATCGTTTGTTTTGCGTATGTCTTCTTCTGATTCGGATTCAGACAGATCGGCGCGTTCGTTCTCGACGAAGCTTTCAAGGTTACATAACATAGATAGAATTCTTTTTGCTAGTTCCGTTTTCGTGGCTTCGAAAGAAATGCTTAGCAAACTAGATATTGCAATCAATTCGTTTAGAGAAAAGCTATCTTCTTTATTTTTTAATTTCTCATCAAATTCTTCACTATCCGTTCCGAAATTAAAGCCAGAAAAATTTTTAACGTGTCTTCTATTCGATCGATTGCCGTCATTTTCGAAAATGAATCTATGCAAAATTTTTATTTTGTCTGTCTTGCAATTTTTCAATGCAACGCTGACTTCTTTAATATCATTCAATATCATCTTGTATTATGGAATGTTCACGTACCTTTAAGATGCTTGGCAACAAGGAGCAGCTTGGAGACTGGAGAACATAGTTCGTTTTTTTAATATCCTTTCAAAAATACTGGCTGGAATCTTACTAGGCGTCTATCCCGCTTCTGAGATGTGGGGGTGCTGGTTTGTGGGCGATTGGCAACATTACGAAAGTTTTAAAGAATAACTAAATTTAATGAGATTTATGAATATTTACAATGAATTTGGTTTAGACAATTAAAGTTAAGTGCACAGCACAGACATCATAAACTCCATCGGCGCTCGTCGCCCGTCAACATTGCACAGTCTAACGCTACGTCCGTCTTGTAGCTTCGTCGTCTTCCTTCTGTGTCGCTTTTTGACTGCGTTCCTCCAATGCGCGGAATGGCTGCGCAGTGGTCGGAGATGACATCAGCGCGGAGGTGCCCTCTAGTGGCAGTCTGGGCACCACATATATATATATATATATATATATATATATATATATATATATA
The DNA here is from genome assembly GCA_933210815.1 of Meta bourneti. Taxonomy (NCBI): domain Eukaryota; kingdom Metazoa; phylum Arthropoda; class Arachnida; order Araneae; family Tetragnathidae; genus Meta; species Meta bourneti. The sequence continues at coordinate 33,165,186 of OW119926.1, forward strand.
TATATATATATATACATATACAGGGTGCAACGCAAAGTCCGTACCCGGCCTTTATTTTCGCAACCGTTGGTCGTAGACATATACTTCCAATTACAAAAAGGTTTCAAAGGAGATAAACATTCATGTTATGACATGTGAAATTTAAAAAATCAATTTTGTTAAAATTACAAAATCTAACTTTTTATACAGTCCCCCGTTCCTTATAGTGATATTTAGTAAAAGTTTACATTCATCCTAACAAACGTAACACAAAAAGTTTCACCTCTGTGTGACAAAAATTGACCGAGATATTTAATTGCAAAGTTTGGGATTTTTTCAGATTTGTTTTGCCTTCATTGAGGGGTCGGTTAAAATATAAATTAGAATAATTCGAGATTGAAATCAGGGTGCAACGCCCCTTTTACGGCGAAAGGGGGTTCCCCGACCATAAACGATGGGTGCATGTATGGTAAAGTGGACATGCCCGATTCACTGAAAGTGGTCGCAGCGCCCCTAGTGGCGAAACACGGAAGTTTGGAAATCTAACTCCGAAACTAAGCAATATAGACAAAAGATGTCGATTAGAAAGTTGTAGACCATCGTCGAATTATGTAGAATCGACACCCTGAAAATGAAAATTGCGCAAAAAGAACCGGATAAATGGCAGCGGAATGCAAACTACCAGCGTGGCTATAACCCCCATGCTAATCGTGATTATGCAAATAGGATAGTACCGCAGCCACATGCTCGGGATAAAAGACGAGCCATCCAGTAGTGGACAAACTAGTCCTCGCTGAGATCATGATGGCTTGCTACACATCCGCGTAATATGCCGAAATGATAGTGATTTATGGCGAATGTCAACGGAATGTCAACGGAATGCCAGAGCTGCTGCGAGGGTTTATGGCGAACGTTTAGTTATGGATCGACGTCCATCGCATCGAACTATAGCTGCTGTACTTTTACGTCTCAGAGAGACCGGCGGCTTCACACCATGTCCCAGATCAGGCAGACTGACAAGATCGGGCATTCGAGTGACACCGGAGAAAGTGCTTGGATACGCCCTTGCAAATCCACACCTAAGCACCGCGGAAATAAGCGAGGCATGTGGATACACGCGTCAACATATTTGGCGATTGTTACATGCGCATGGTGCGCATCCATACCGTCCGCTACTGGTGCAAGCATTGATGCCGGGTGACGACGCACGAAAATTTGACTTTTGTAATTTCCTGCTCAACACGTTGCACGACATTCCGTCGTTATTTTCCGACATACTGTGGATAGATGAGTCGCAATTCACACGGGATGGCATCGTCAACAATGGCAATGTGCATTACTGGGCTCTGGACAACCCTCACATATGACGCACAGCACGACACCAGATACGCTAGTCAACGAATGTGTGGTGTGGTATATGGGGAACCCAGATTGTTGAACCCGTCTTCTACGACGGGACCTTAGCGGGCAATCGTTACCTGCACCTGTTACAAGAAACGGTACGTGACTGGTATGAACAGCTGCCTCTCCGAGATGCATGTCGTGTGTAGTTCCAACATGTTGGTGCCCTTCCGCATAAAGCAGCAAACGTTCGTGCGTATCTAGCCACCGAATTCGGCCAACAGATCATCGGATATGATGGTCGGGTAGAGTGGCCACCGCGTTCGCAGGACTTGACTCCCATGAACTTCTACCTCTGGGGTTACGTCAAGGAACAGATCTATGCGACTGAGCCAACCTCTCTGGATGATCTGAAACAGCGTATCAGCCTTGCTTGTCGCACAGTTACACCAGCTCTGCTCCAACGCGTCCACGATTCAGTACTGTCACGCATTCAATTTTGCATTGCCACCCACCAATGGGGAACATTTTGAGCAGTATCTCCAGTAGATTTCTCCACTTTATGTATTGTTTCCGCTGTATGCTTGTCTGTAACTTGTGCGAGTTAGATTTCCAAACTTCCATGCTTCGCCACTGGGGCCGCTGAGACCGCTTTCAGTGAATCGGGCATGTTCACTTTAGTATACATGCACCCATCGTTTATGGTCGAGGAACCCCCCCTTTCACCGTAAAAGGGGCGTTGCACGCTGATTTCAATATCGAATTATTCTAATTTATATTTTAACCGACCCCTCAATAAAGGCAAAACAAATCTGAAAAAATCCCAAACTTTGAAATTAAATATCTCGGTCAATTTTTGTCACACAGAAGTGAAACTTTTTGTATTACGTATGTTAGGATGAGTGTAAACATTTACTAAATATCACTATAAGGAACGGGGGACTGTATAAAAAGTTAGATTTTGTAATTTTTACAAAATAGATTTTTTAAATTTCAAAATGTCATAACATGAATATTTACCTCCTTTGAAACCTTTTTGTAATTAGAAGTATATGTCTACGACCAACGGTTGCGAAAATAAAGGCTGGGTACGGACTTTGCGTTGCACCCTGCATATACATCATAAAAGAGCAAATAAGATAACCCAAATAAAAGGCAAAAACAAAATGAAAATAATAACAAGAACCAAAATGTGAAGCCAAATAACAACATTAGCATTTACAAAAATATTGACCCTTTAGATGAACAGTGCTGGGAGCCGCAGAGAAGAAATAAAGGGAAATTATAGATAAAGCTACCTTAAGAATAGATTTGCCCGAGAAACAAGATATACTAAAATATCGAATATGACGTAGACATGTACTAACAGTCCATCCTCCTCCATCAGTGTCCATGTCACAGAAGACCTCTATAGACTTGCCATTTAAAATTCTGCTTTTCGGAAACACGTTGTATACTGCGCTGACGTTAAAACCGTTCTTCAATACTTATCCGCAATCTAAAGCTTTCACTTGCATTTTTGGATCTGAAAAATAAAGTTACAGTAAAATGAGAATGCGCGTCAGTATTGCTCAGAGAAGTTTATTCGCAGTAGTTTTTAAGAACGAGTTGTGTTAAAAGAAATATTTTTCCATGGCATACTCAACTGAGGAGGATAGATCAGAAGGAAAGTAATATTGTAATCAGTGAGTCTTATTTTAAGTCTCACCAAATTTCGGAGTCATTCTTACAAGTTCAATTTATTAAATTAACGGATTTTTTAAAGTCATGCAGATGCAACGAAAAACTTTTTTCTGCCACGTGAAACCATCTGCTTAACAATGCAAGGGAGACTGCAATAAGGAGACAAGTTCTGTAAAATATACTATTATTTTTCTGACCCTATCCTCAACTGGGAAGATGGATCAGAAGTAAAAAACATTATTATGAGTGAGTCTCATTTCATGTCTCATCTAAATTTAAAGCCTCTTTACAAGTTCGTGATTTTTAATATATTGAGAAAATATAAAGCTTTTCTAACCACAGGAAACTACATATTCAAGAATGGTAAGGTTTCTACAATAAGAAAGCACTTATACAAGATATACTTTTATGGGTCTTATACTATCTTGTAAAAAGTGGAATTCATTTATTAACATTTCCCTTTATACCCATAAATTAGTTTCTCAAGTTCACGGAATGCGTACCTCAAATGAATACTCGTATGGCGTTTAGGGAGAAAAACATAGTTGACAAACGTTAACGTGACTATATTATGAAGTCGAAGATAATGATGTGTGAATGTAGTAGATACCGTTGCTATCACCAATTTTTTAATGTTATAATGTTAAAACAACAAACTGAATTTATAATTGAAAACATTTTCACAAAATGCTCTCAACTTCATTGATTCGCACAATTTTTAATACAATTAAATAGTGAAATGCTTACCAAAGTAAATTCAATGAGAATCCTTGTTGGGAATCTTTTTTAATGTTTTAGAGCTGAGTTAACCCTCTCGCTGCGCATCCCGCGATTTCCGCGGGTAACATAGAAGTAGCAAAATTTGCGCAGCCAGCGATTTCCGCGGGGATTCATTTTTGCCGTCTATTTAACTGTGCAACCCGCTCTTTCCCCGCTGATGGTTTCATTTTGGCTTTTCTATGATGTTTAATTGTTTATTCAAATCTGGGTTAACAGATGGCGTTAGATGTCTACATTTCTGCGAAATATACCAGCATTTTTTGCAGCATTTTACGCGCTCTTTTCAAAGCTCAAAGATGTCTGTCAGGAAGCGTTTCGCGAGTGATATAATCTACATTCCTGACAATATTTCCGACACTGATAGCAGTTCTGACTGATTTCAAGTATATTGAAGATAGTTATGGCGAAACTGAAGAGAATTTCTCGGATTCCTCTGCGGGTAGTGATGAATCTGAAGATTCATTTTCTATTCAAAACGTTCGACAGTGGTGCAAAATTGATATGCAAAATATTCCACCATCTCCTGCTTCATTTCTTTTCCATGGCAATCCCGGACCAACTTTCACTATGGAAAATGATGCAACTGTTTTGGATTATTTTGAACTTTTTTTTGACGATCTTATGTTACAAATAATAGTACAAGAGACCAACAGATACGCTGAACAGTATATCAATAAGGCAGTTCCTAAAGAAAGATCAAGGTGGAAAAAGTGGACAGATACGAATGAGAAAGAACTTAGATTATTCTTTTCTGTTTTGTTTCTCCTAATTCTATATTGATAAAAAAAACTCTTTTACGAAAATTTTTTGTATATTTTAACTCTAAAATATATGTAGATTTGAAATATGTAATAAAAAAATACGCAATTTTTGAACCTGTATTGATAAAAAAAATTACGTAGCGAGAGGGTTAATCACTATTAATAATGTGAATTAAAGTAATAAGTTCCAAACACAAAATTAAAATAAATTGTATCGCGTTTGCAAATGAACACATTTTTGGAAATTCCTCGAGATGAATATTTGTTAGCGAGATATATTTCAGGTAAGGTACGATAGGTATAGTGTAAAGATTAGTAAGGTAAGATACACTTTACGATAGCTATTTTTGAATGACCTATTTTGTTATCATGGCACTCATCAGGAAATGACGTGCCGAATTTAGATCCTGTGAAGACAAGAAAACTCGAATTACTGGAAGCTAAATGTTTTTTTTTTTTTTTTTTTTAGACCCACCTCCTCCCTACTCACCTATATGGTTTAGAGTATTTAATGAGAGGAAGAGGAAAAGGCGACCCCCAGCACACAACGAGGATCACCAGGAACCACCCTGTCAGGCAGGGAAAGCACACACGCCCCCCCCCCCAATCTGGGCACCTACGTCCCCAAACACCCTAGGACACCACCATTTATTATTTTCTAAAATTTTGAGTTTACACAAGGTTTGGTCAACACGACCATAACAATGTTCTTCTTTCCTAAAAATTTAACATTGAAGCCATCCATAGTGGCTTAGTTCAACATTTTCTTCTTCAATATTTTAATTTTAATATATACATAAAACTGGCCTACAAGGCCTGTAGACCTACTTATCCTACAAATCATTTTTATAACAAGAATTTTAAACACAATATATATTTATCAATTTACAACCTTGGTTGAATGTAGTACAATAGCATTCAACTATTTTAACAATGTTCTTCTTTCCTAAGAATTTAACATTGAAGCCATCCATAGTGGCTTAGTTCAACATTTTCTTCTTCAATATTTTAATTTTAATATATACATAAAACTGGCCTACAAGGCCTGTAGACCTACTTATCCTACAAATCATTTTTATAACAAGAATTTTAAACACAATATATATTTATCAATTTACAACCTTGGTTGAATGTAGTACAATAGCATTCAACTATTTTAACAATGTTCTTCTTTCCTAAAAATTTAACATTGAAGCCATCCATAGTGGCTTAGTTCAACATTTTCTTCTTCAATATTTTAATTTTAATATATACATAAAACTGGCCTACAAGGCCTGTAGACCTACTTATCCTACAAATCATTTTTATAACAAGAATTTTAAACACAATATATATTTATCAATTTACAACCTTGGTTGAATGTAGTACAATAGCATTCAACTATTTTAACAATGTTCTTCTTTCCTAAAAATTTAACATTGAAGCCATCCATAGTGGCTTAGTTCAACATTTTCTTCTTCAATATTTTAATTTTAATATATACATAAAACTGGCCTACAAGGCCTGTAGACCTACTTATCTTACAAATCATTTTTATAACAAGAATTTTAAACACAATATATATTTATCAATTTACAACCTTGGTTGAATGTAGTACAATAGCATTCAACTATTTTAACAATGTTCTTCTTTCCTAAAAATTTAACATTGAAGCCATCCATAGTGGCTTAGTTCAACATTTTCTTCTTCAATATTTTAATTTTAATATATACATAAAACTGGCCTACAAGGCCTGTAGACCTACTTATCTTACAAATCATTTTTATAACAAGAATTTTAAACACAATATATATTTATCAATTTACAACCTTGGTTGAATGTAGTACAATAGCATTCAACTATTTTAACAATGTTCTTCTTTCCTAAGAATTTAACATTGAAGCCATCCATAGTAGCTTAGTTCAACATTTTCTTCTTCAATATTTTAATTTTAATATATACATAAAACTGGCCTACAAGGCCTGTAGACCTATTTATCCTACAAATCATTTTTATAACAATAATTTTAAACACAATATATATTTATCAATTTACAACCTTGGTTGAATGTAGTACAATAGCATTCAACTATTTTACAACTATTTTTCATAATCACATTATATTTCAAGTACTCATGCCTGAAATATATTTATTCATACTTTAACATTCATAACCATTTTAGTTACATGTAACATAAGCTTTCTGCAATATTTCAACTAATTTGTATATTTCTTGTAATTTCCCTCAAACCTAGCATTTTAAAAAGAACTCTTAAATCTCAAATAATCTCATTCTGAAAAATCCCAAAACATCAATTCTTCATAAATTTTCATCATTTCACTGAACTAAATCCTTATTCAAAAGAAAAATATTTCAAATCCATAGTTTTAACAATTCAATCACTCATTATCCACAAACTAGACTAGTAGCTAAAAATAACAGTATTATAAAATTTCCAATTCATATTATTAAATACTTCAGTCACTCGTCATTTGCAAAACACTCCATAGTTTTAACAATTCAATCACTCATTATCCACAAAATAGACTAGTAGCTAAAAAATAACAGTATTGGAAAATTTCCAATTCATATTATTAAGTACATCAATCACTCATCATTTGCAAAACAGACTAGTAGCAGAAAAATAACAGTCCTAAATACAATGTATAAAAACCCTTTTTTACCAGATTTCATAATATCAAGGTTATTTAAGAACAAATTCCAAACATATTAAATTCTTAATAATTCTCTATTTATAGTATTTTATTTGTCCATACGATTTATCACAAAATCACATTTTCCTAAAGTAGCAACATGTTTCTTTATTTCGTACTTTTCTATCCCATCTCATCTTTACCCTCCTATCACAATTCCAATGGTTAAGACCAGATTTAAAAATCCATTATCCCATCATATTCCTTACTCCAGTCTCAATCCAGTTTCAGTAGATATAACTTTTAAACAGAAATTCTTCGGTGTCCCAAATTCTTATACTACTCAAAAATTCACATGAAATAATAATAATCGAAACAAGTTTAAGAACGAAATTTGAAATTTCGGTGAAATCATGTATTCATAAGAAGTATATTATTTTCCTTTTGCTTACACATATTTTTGCTGTCTTTAGCTTTCTTGATCATCTCCATTGCTATATCCAAGTAAGAATTTTTAATTTCCTTCCAACACTCCGGTATATTTTTCCCAGCGATTAAATAAGGCAGGTATACGTGGAGAACAACACATAGAATTGTGATCCTAACAAAAAATTTGTAAGAAGCACATTGAGTGTGTTTATCACTACACAATAAAACTTGAATTTGAAAGAAATCAAGTTCACGATAAGACCTCGTGGTTGTTGCTAAGAATTAAAATGTACATTCACAGTTGGTTTCTACGGAGAAATTCAGTTATTAGCTAAAACTTGTAAGATCATTCTACCACAGTATTTCTCAACAGCCAGATCCCTGGCATCAAGTAATTACTAAAATTCTGCTACACACCGAAAAATCTATTATTTTTTTGCCTCGGTAGGACAAAAAATTTGGTATAATGTCGCTTGATTTCCAAAAAATAATAGTTGCCTGCATTTTTTGTTACAAAAAGGCTTTTTTTATTTGGAAAAAATTTTTTATGATACTCTAATAAAAAACAGTATTGCAAATTATTTATCCAGGTATTACTTGAAATAGTTTTTAATACTCTTGTTAAAATAACACTCTTGTCAAAAATTCAAAACCAAACCACTAAAACGAAATAAATCTTACACAATTTAAGCTTGAATGTTTTCTTTTCCATAAAATCATCCATGGACCTATCTCTTTAAAGTGCTAAAACGTTAAAATTATTGATCGGTATAAGCACTTACCTAATATCCATTTTATTGTATTACTTTGATCTCGGTTCTTAAATTTGAAAATGTCGAAACGAATTCTCATGATCTCGGTTCTTAAATTTGAAAATGTCGAAACGAATTCTCAAGTTTTGTGAACGCAACTGAGATTTGACAATTCCAATCATCGTTTGATTTACCATCTCTCTGAAGAATCATTCCGTGTCACGTGTTCTACATTGGACATAACTCCACAATTTCCTTCATTAGCATTCTGAAAGCAATACTAATGAAGGAAATGCTGCATGATAATCTTCATAGAAAAAAGAGAAGGAAAAATCATCCCACTCTCTTTAATCTGTTTACAGAAATATAGTTTCACTTTGATATCGGTAAGTTCCCGTGAGGCTGATGGTTCCAGGAAGAACACAGGTAATTCAACGAAATTAGAACTGAATTCCAAAATTTTAAAGCGACCAAATCTATAAAACGTGTTTTAAATTTTCGATTAAGAACACAATGAATTAATTTTATTATAATTAATTTATTAATATTGTAATCATTAATTTATAATTAACGAAAACATCACTTTGAGTATTTTCAATTCAGTTTAATTCACTTTTTTTAATACGTTATACGAACGGTTTAATACGAATACGACAAAATGTGCACAACTCAGTCAAGTTTTTGTGATCATGTTTCTAAATATCCACGTCGATTTTGTTGATCAAAAAGTATGGAACAATGACCTTAATAGATAGCTTACGATTTTCGCAAATTATTTTCTATTACAAATTGTCCGAAAATATAGTAATATTTTTATGTACTGATATATTATTATATCTATGTATATCAAAACATAACTTATATTCTGAAACAGAACAAAAATTTGTAAGCCTCGAAATTTGATCCAAAGAGTTGCAAGAGTTCAAATGGGGACTTACACTTACAAATGAGGGAAATACACTTACTGATTAGAATTGACCGTCTAAACAGGTGTCTTTCAGGTGTAATTCGGTTACACGTGGACATTTTGAGGGGTGTTTACAATAATTTTGGGAGTAGTTTTATTTTCCCCTAGGAACAAGAACTGACCTGTAAACCACATTTGGGTGAAAGTTGTTTCGTTTCGAGTAACAATTCGGAGATCCGAGAGTAAATTGGGACACACAAACTTTTGGCATTTTCAATCCAACCACCTCTCCGATTTTGAAAAACATGACTATTTTGTTTCCTAGTTTATGGAAATTTAGAAAATATTAGCCTCCTGCTTATCAAAATTTTATTTTTTAATTAATTTTATTTATGTATATTTTAAAAATCGGACAAATGGTTTTATGAATCTAAATTTCCCAAAAAGCTTGTATCTTTTGACCTAATGATCAGATCAAGTACAAATAAGCCTTCAATTGTAGATAAATATAAAACATTTCTAATAATTTATTTTATATCCCTGTGAATAACATTTTTGATTTCAAGTTCAATCAACTTTAAAAATGACCACGAATTTCGAAAAAAACGTATACGAACATTTTCGAATGTGTTTAAGAATTTTATTTCCATTAAAATGCAAATATTTTATAGGAATTTATTTATTTATATTTTAACAATATATAAAAATACACATTTTTTACGTAAAAAGTATTAATGTGTTAGTGACATATTAATTTCGTGATCCATGTAAGATGGTATTTTTTTCAAATCGACGACTTTAAGATTTTCTTACTTTTTAGTATCACTCAAAAAGTTTAGTTAAAATTAAAGTTCGATATATGTGTCGGTGATTATGAAAGTAGCTCAAATCACAAATAGTTTGTCGTTTGTTTCCTGTAGAAACTGCCAAACTTGTTTTTAAAAAGGAAGTTTTTCTACATTATAAGAGCAAATATTTTCTGAAATCTTTTAAATTTGACCATATCAAACTTTGAATACCTCTAAATGCCTAGACAACATTAATAATTAACGGCTCATATGTACTCATATATAAATCTCAGTTAATTTTCTCGATCTATGTGATAATGACTTTTGATTCATTAAAAAACAATTCCCCTGATTTTGGCAATCTTTTAAAATCAGGTCCAATATAACATGCCTTTGCATTACATCTAACTCTTCAGTTTCCATTGCAAGCGGTTATAGTATTTGTTCAGTATATGATGGTTCTCTTCTACAAAAAGGTAATATTAAATAATATTATATTTAATTCCATCTGGTTGACTTAGCCCTTTCAGATGCTTTGATATTCAGGTGTCCTACATCCTTGGGTTTCCCGACTCCGCAAGGATCCATGTACTTTTTAACATTATTTGGAAATAAAGCTCAATATCGTTTAACTTAACTTGACAATGACATATGTATCATTCATGCCAAATCCTTTATTTCGTTATATTTACATGCATAAGTAAGAGAATTAAACTATTTTATTCTGGAGTTACAATATTTGTAACTCCAGTAAGTAAAGGTGTTTTCCTGAAACCTTTAGGTCTTATTTTAATTTCGGTGGTGTCCATAGATTCATGGTGACCTTTCCAGCTATGCCAGACGACACCGTCAGCAAAGCTATCGTGCTTTCCTCGCAGGTACAGACCGTTTAGGTTTGCAGCATGGCAAGCTTTGTACCACCATCCGCCTTTGAAGACTTGAAAACAGCTTCTTGGATCCTTGTCATTGTCTTGATCCGAAGTTGAAAAGCTTTGGCTATCATGTTCTGAAGCCATTGAATCGCCTGTAAGAAATCAACATTTTTGTAAATATTAAAGTAAAAAACAGTAAATTAAATTTACTCATAACTTTTAGTTGAACAAACACATATGCTGTAGAGATTTACTCTGCATGTCTACTCTTCAATATAGAAACTAGAAATTTTAATTATTGCCTACTTAAATAGGAGTCAATTTTTACTATCTTTTCTTCATATTACGTATTGCAATGTTTCTACCAGCCGTCATACTAGTGAACAAAATACCATGATGTCTGAATAAATATATCTTAAGGGGGCTCCCTTTCTTGCTCACTCCCGCTCACTAATCCCCAATGATTGTTAAAAAAATTTCATGGATACGCTGCGTGAACCTAACCAAGACATTACGTCGTTGAAAGTTTTGATAACCTAAACATATTTGGAACAGGACTTTGTTATCTGGAGACAAAGGGCCTTCGGCCCAGGAACTCCATGGAAAAATAACTCTCTCATACCTACTGAGATTGGTGTTATAAGTCACCAGCACGCGACGCGCTCTACCATCAGGACTTTTTTAATAGAAAGTATTAATTCAAGAGATACAATTTAATAAAAAGCATAAGAAAAAACTTAATCCGTTACATTTATGACCTCGGGATATTTACCATATAACCAGAAAACAGTATGATCCAACCATAAGAAAAACCTTTGGAGGAAAGAGACATTATGGCAAAATATTCTTTGATATTATACCGATACTAGCAGAATTACCCGGCGTTTCTCGGGTTGAATTGGTTAAATTTTGATTGAACAGTGATTAGAGTAATCACAAGAAAATGCAGACATCATTTAAGTGTACGGAAAATAATTTTTTAACATCGCTTTAACTTTTTTCTATCTTCTACAATTTGCTTCGAACGCAAATATCTATGCATGCCATATATCCATCAATATCATATCCATCGCACTTCTGGTATAAGACAAACGACAAAAGTTTTTCTGTTGTGGCTACTTCAGAAGTCAATTTAGAAGTATGTTTGAACTACGACGTATGGTTACACTTTTAATTTAACGTAACCTATCTTATTTTAAAATAATTATTTTTCACAGGTAATTTTAAAATAAAAAGTAGCACAACTTACTTAAAAAGGTTTTGGTTTCTATATTTTGTTTTTATGAAACAGAATTTTGCAAAAAAAACTTATTCAACTAAAGACTTAAGGAAAGTTGGTCGAAATATACATACAACGCCAACAAATTACCGATGTCTAGTGATATTTTGCAGAAAAAATAACAATGATTAATTAAAATTTAACTCCTAAATAATGTATCTGCAATATATAAAATACTGGAACTCATAAATACAGACAAAAACGAAATTCCGATCATTGAAAGATGCAGTCTTACGAACGGGATTAATATGTAGCCTAAGTTATCCGCAAAGTTCTCAAGTATAAGTGTATCAAATTTGGTGTGGATTGGTCAAACGGTGTAGATTTGTATAAAGAACAGAGAAACAGACGCCAACTCTGCTTTATGTATATAGATATGGTGTGAATTCTACCACACAAAAAGTAAACAAATAGTTTTTGGCATGAAAACAATCGAATCTATATTCTGTTTGTTTTGTTGTAGTTGTGGTAATAAATAACCAACACACGCCTAACAAAGTCTCAAATTAAAGTTGTTTTGGCGGTGATAGGAAGATCTCTATTATTTTCGATTGATAGTTTTGGGTTTAGGTTCGTCAGTGTCAAATCAGAATTCGAACTCTACCTGCATCACCACTGTATCCCTTGATATGAAGAGTGTATTTGTGATCTTCGTCATCGATCCAAAATGTGTCGTAGAGAGCATAGCGCTTATTGCCTTCAACGTCTTTCAGATCAAAGCGAATGGAGTACAACTTTTGGTTACTCAAAGCAAATATGTTATCATTACCTGAAATAAAAAGATTAGCGACAAATAGATGTAACTAATATTTATCATTTACTGAAATTAATTTATTTTCAGATTTGAATGTATGACATTTGATACATATTGTTAGAGAAAACAGAGTGAGCAAGAAAGAGGTTATTGAACAAAATACCTAACCAAAAATCCTTTTCTATATCTCCGAATCCGTTCTTGTAAGAGTTCCAATCTTGAAAGAAATAATCTTTAGCTCTAGAAAAATTTCCTCGCCTTTGAATGAGCTGTAAAAATTAATAATTAGGGATTTAATAACGTATGCAAAATAATAACAGTAATTGTTATCTATAACAATTCATAATTTCTATTAGTTTGGAGTTTTGATGTACTTTACATACTGTAAAAATTGTTTACATAGTTAATAACGTACTGCGTGGTACATTAAAATTTGCTTCAAATTTGAAAGAGCCAGAATTTGTGTTATGAAAAGATCATTTCTGAATTCAAGGTTTTTAGAACAGAAATTACAAGATTCTGAAATCACTTTAAACACGCATAAAAAAATTTTCTGTTAAATGACAAATTTTGGTATATAATGGAAAACGTATTTTACATGTATTTTATTGTACATTCTGGCAATTTTATAAATTTTACTTTAGCATTTAATACGTAGAAAACGTTTACTAACGGTCCATCCTCCACCATCAGTATCCATGTCGCAGAAGACTTCCAAAGACTTGCCATTTAAAACTCTACTTTTCGGAAACACGCCGTATACTCCGCTGACCTTATGACCATTTCTCAATGCTTCTGCGCAGTCCACAATGCACAACGCTTCCAGTTGCATTTTTGGACCTGGAAATCAAAATTATTGTGAAACGAAAATACTCTTCAATATTGCCATAAGTTCATTCTCCATTGTTCTTAAAGTACGAATTGTGTTTAAAAACAATTTTGACATACTGAACTGAGGTGTATAAATCAGTAGGGAAATAACATTGTAATCTGTCTAATTTTATGACTCACCTAAATTTGAGTAATAATTACAAGTTTATTATACACTGCTGGCCACCCAAATTGCAACACCAAGAAAGACAAGAGATATCACAACAAAATTTATTTTGTAGATAACATGTTGACCAAGTATCAAATGATTAAATTTATAGACTTCTGTGAAGTGTGGTTCCTGCCAAAATCAGTAGCCAGAGTAGCCGCCATTGTTGGAGATCACCGCTGCCACACGCCTCGGCATTGATTCAAAGAGACTTTGGATGTGTTCTTGGGGTACAGCAGACCAAGCAGCTAATACACGTCGCCAAAGTTGATCTGGTGTGGCAGCTGGGGATGTATTCTGGGTCAATCGTTGAGCAACCATGGACCACATGTTTTCTATCGGCGAAAGATCCGGAGAGCGAGCTGGCCAGGGAAGCAATTCAATCTGGCGATTGACGAAGAACCCTTGGACAATGCGTGCCACGTGTGGTCGCGCATTATCCTGTTGAAATATGGCTGTGGGCAAGCCCTGAAGGTAAGGAAGGACAACTGGCTCCAACACCTCGGAGATGTAGCGCTGGCTGTTTAAAGTACCGGCAATGCGTACTAGAGGAGTGCGAGAGTGATATCCAATACCGCCCCATACCATAATACCCGGTGCAGGACCAGTGTGGCGGTGCATAACGCAGCTGTTCAGCATCCTCTCTCCACGGTGTCTCCAGACTCGAATCCGACCATCGTGGTGTTGCAGACAGAAGCGTGACTCGTCAGTAATGACAATTTCATTCCATTCTGCCGTCCACATCCTTCTTTCATCGCACCATTGGCGGCGGAAACGTCTGTGGTTCTGCGTCAAGGGTAGACGAAGCAATGGACGTCTTGCGGACAGACCACTCTGCTGTAAACGGCGTCGAATGGTACGCGCAGACACTGGATGATGCGGTACAGACTGAATGTGCTGTGCTATGGTTCGTGATGTGGCTGAGCGATCCGTCACTGCCATACGCACAATATGCCTGTCATCACGTGAAGTGGTGCACTGAGGTGGATGCGATCGAACACGTCGGTCCGTCGTACCCTCCTGCATCCAACGATCACATATCCGCATTACAGTTGTTTGGTTTCGTCCAACACGACTACCGATTTCCCTGAAAGATAATCCACAATCTCGGTAGGCCACTATCCTTCCTCTGTCGAACTCGGATACTTGATCAAAAGATGATCGCTGTTTTCTACGAGGCATAATTGATCGTTTTTTTGAAAAAACCACAAGAAAAACACAATTGCCGTACTTGAAATCGTCGAAATCTCCAAGCCTTAAATAGCGCTTTGAAGTGGCGCCACAGGCGCGCGTGATGTGCGTCTGCGCTGAAATTCTAATCATTTGCATATCTCACCTCCGCTAATGCATGTTGTAAATTTCATATTATTTGCATGCTTCCTTCAGGGTGTTGCATTTACGGTGGCCAGCAGTGTATTAAGGTATTTAGTCATACAAATTCTATAAGTTGTCGAATTGAATTTTAAAATAATTTCAAACATAGTATATTAATGCAACTACACTGATTCAGTGAGTTTTTAATGCAATAAATATTTAAATGTCTGCTTAAAAAGAAATTAAAATTATATTAAAGATGAGATATTATCTCAGTTTTTCTTTACATTAAAACACATAAACAAAAAGTACTAGAGCTGAGTTATTTGTAAAATAATGTCGAATTAATTGAAGTTTGAGAGGCACATAAAATAAAAAGTAAAACTTTTCTGCCTTTGCAAATCACCCATTCCAAATAGAATGGATAAATACATATCGGTATTATTTGTTAAGAGAACATAATTCCTTTTAAAATTTAAATAATTTCTGGAAATTCCTTCAAATATAGTATATTTGTAAGAGCAACATTTTCAAAATATAAGGTAAGACTCATTTCAGGATATTTATTTTCAAATAATCCGTTAAATTGTCATGGTCACTCATCAAAAGGAAATGTCGAGTTTAGACGTCGACGGGAAAACTTGAATTACTAGGAATGTTAAATTAATAAAAATGGAATTTGTTCAAAAGTTTATGAAAGAAAAACTAAACAAGATCAATGTATATAAAGTTCATTACAAGTTATTTTTACAGGAAGCCAAAAGACAAGAAGCATAATTCATTTCTTGTGATTTTGAAATCAATTTTTAAATTTCAAAAAAACACTATTGTAATTCATCTGATACAATCTTTATAAATACCCATATAAATTTTAAAAATAATTGTTTGACACTACTTGTAATTTAGTTTTAGAAGAGATAAAACAAATTCTTCCGAGTACTTAATTCTTATACTACCTTAAAATTCATATCAAAGAATAATAATCAAACCGGTTTTCCAGAATCAAGTTTGAAACTTCAGTGTGGTCATGGATTCATAAGAAAAAATTATTTTCCTTTTACTTACACATATAATCGGTGTCTTTAGCTTTCTTGATCATTTCCATTGCGATATCCAAGTAAGAATTTTTCATTTCCTTCCGACATGCTGGTATATTTTCTCCAGATATTAAATAATGCAGGCATACGTGCAGAACAAGACCCAAAATTGCTTTCCTAACAAAAAAATAAATAACCTTGTACTTTTGAGTATACGTATCTACAAAAAACATAATTTGGAAGTCATGTTCACAATACGACTTCATTGTTGTTCCTATGAATTAGAATGCATGCTCACAATTATGGTTCCTAGAAAAAAACTCAACTGTATTGAAAAAATCAACAAAGCTAAGAAAATGTGAGCTAACGCGAAAATAAGTGTAGACGCCAAACTATACCGAATCGCCTTTAAAAATTAACGAAGGTGAAACTCAAAAAGGGACATTCAGAAGCCCATTGTGGTAATCTGACTGAGTCGTGCACTTTTTGCCATCCACTGTATTGGAAAACACAAGTAAGAAGAATATAAATTCAGTTTTATATTTTTAACCAATTTTAGTCCTTCAGTAAATAAGGGGGTTAGCACGTTCATCTGTCGGGGCCCCAAATGTCCTCACGTTGGCTTGGTGTAGAAGTTTGGAGAGTGGGGTGCCAGCTCAGGTGTTTATCTCATTGATTGATCCCAGACCGTCGCCAATAGCCCGTTGTGTTTCTCCAGAGCGATGTTAATTAACTACCTACCTACCTCCCTTTCATTTGTATCCCGCTCGTCATCTGACCGCGGTTCAAAATTACGTGGTCTCCAGACCGTCACCAATAGCCTGTTGTGTTACTGCAGTGAAATACCTACCAACCTTCTGGAGGTAATGTGTTTATTGATGCACATTAGAAATGGTTAGTTTGTTAGGTTTTATGGTGCAAGGGTCATATTTAGCCATGCTGCGCCAGACACAAGACATTTAAGTAATAGACATGCACACGCAACGAAAGTTTTACTGACACAGAAGAGAGAAATACACAAAGGGAGAAATGCACCGGACAGGAATCGAACCTGATCCGAATTAGAAATGGATATAAAAAGTATAATGTAGAAAAAGGCGGTAGATTTGGTGTCCTATTACCCTTAAAAAGTAAAAATACTAAATTGTCGTTTTGTACAAAATTTATTTATTTTGAAATAACTTCACATCTTAATGCTTTACATAAATTTACTATTTAGAACAGGGCTTTCTCTTCAAAGGGTTTAACTGTTAAAATTATAGATCAGTATAAGCACTTACCTAATATCCATTCCAACTGGATTACGTTGTCTCCTCGGTTTCTAAATTTGAAAGTATCTAAAGAACTGAATCTTCGTGGATGCAACGGGGATATATAAGACAATGGCAATCGTACGGTTTACCATCTCTTGGGATTATCATTCCATGTCACGTGTTCCAAAGTGGGCTTATTATAACTGAGCAATTTCCGTCAATCGCCTTCTCAGAAAAAGTTTCATGATAAGCTTTATAGATAGAAGAGGAGGAAATCGTCTCACTCTCTTTAATCATCTGTATATAGTAACACAGGAAATTCCCGTGATTCTGGTACATCCAGGAGGTCGATAGATGTGTCAACAAAAATAACCAAGAGAGAATTAGATTACCAAACTTTACAGAACGGGCAGAGGCTTCAGGTAAATTAGACGTGTATTCCAAGTCGATGTCTCGACAGTATCTTTGTGGATGGGATCAGGAGAGAACTGGATTTCAAAGTTTACAGAGGAAAACTTTTAAGCTGCGTCCGCCCTATAAAATGTACTTCTTATTTTTAATTAATAATGCTGAATTGATTTGATTATAGTTTAATTTACAATTATTTTAATCATGAATTTGAAATTAATGCGCATGTAAATTTTCATGACGTAAATTCCGCAACGTTAAAAGTTTTCCAATTTTTTTTGAAAATTACTTTGAATTTATTAAACTTCCAAGTGTTTCGACGAGATATCTCGTCCAAGATCTAATCAATTTTGCTAAGGACGAAATATCTCGTCCAGACAAAACTACCGTATAACTAACTCCAAGGTGAATGAAAATCCAAATAGGAATGACAAATCACACTACGCCCATTCACAAACATTGATGTGTTTCGATCCTTGTAACGGGTTTGTATGCTGACTGGAAAGGTAAGGAATATAGTTTGTATTGATGAATCATGGAAAAGCAAATTATTTAACTGTATTGAAGAAAGATTTTTAAAAAGGTGCTACAATTTGGATTTAGAGTGAAATTTTTGTTCTTATACAATAGATATTTCCAGAGGAGGTACACAGCAAAAATAGTTTAAAGTTTCTTTACCGCCTTAAACAGCAACTATGCACCTCACCATAATCTCAGACTCCCAATGGGCTTGAAAATTTGTGGCCCTAGTAGAAAAGAATGGGAAAAAACGCAATATTCAGAGCATAGAACGTAGACACGATTCTATGAGAGAATTCGACCAAAATATTTTTAAGAAGCACACAAATTCATGTTAATTCAGTGTCTTTCGGCTTAGAAGCTTTTAAAAATATAGTAAATATGTAATTGTTTTTAGCCTAATGTTTCTGTGTGCTTTACCATTCCTTCAAAAAT
Source organism: Meta bourneti (assembly GCA_933210815.1). Lineage (NCBI taxonomy): Eukaryota > Metazoa > Arthropoda > Arachnida > Araneae > Tetragnathidae > Meta > Meta bourneti. Next base: position 33,184,149 of record OW119926.1, read on the forward strand.
TAAATTCCAAATATTATTCACTAACACGAGTTTTGGGCTTTTAAAGAAATCTCTACAGGGGGTATATTCAACTGTTTAAGCTACTGGAGATGGGAATGATCTGTGGAGAAACTATACACTTTTAGACAGGAAAATGCAGCTGATGTTGTACTTCGTCCGAAGTAAAATTTAGGTATTAAACATGTAATTTTTTTCTTTTAAATAATACAAATAAATTGTCTTTATTAGTATTATATTAATTTTCATTAACTAATATCTTTCGCGACATTAATTGTTGATTTCAATTCATTTTACTATAGTTACTCTTAATGTAACTCCTATTTACCGAAATTTTAAATTTTCTACAACGAATTTCTTTCATGACTTTAAAATAGCCGTGCAGTAATTAGCCGTGCAGTCGAATTAGCAATTTCGACTAGTGTCAAAATTGCTAATTCTAAATTATAAATTGAAAAAATGGAAATTCAGCACAGTAACTATTTTACATTACCTGATTTAGTCTGAGAGGATTGAGACTGAAATGGATTAGAAGAGACTCTGGATATAGGGGAGGGTTTACTAAAGGATACAGAGCTTGGATAATCTACGGGATAAATTCTTATGTGAGAATACCTTGAGGTTCCTAATTTGCAGTTTTATGCTGATAAAGCGCAGCTTAGTTGATCAATCTCATTAACTTAAATCGGTACAACAATGGTTTAGATTTAGGTTTCAAATGTAGCAATCGTTACTATACCTTTTAGATCTAATTATCCTTTACAATGTATATTTTAATAATGAGTCTGTTCTCTATACAAATCTACACCGTCTGACCAATCCACACCAAATTTGGTACACTTATATTTTAGAAGGGAATAGGAATAACATTGAGTGAAAAGCGATTGCGGTACGCAACTCAGTTTGTTTTGCCAGTATTGACTGGAAACCAAATTTTCCAGTAAAATTGTTTTACCAGTATTGCTTGAAAAACAATGTTTTTAAAAGTTATGTTTAAACAATTTAAAATTCTAATACTTAAGTTTGAACTGATTTTTTATTTCTTTCCATAATAGAAATAATTTACGAATATTTGATTGATTTGATACTAGGATATTTAAAATATTTATTCTTACGTAACGTACACACATTTTGTAATGAAACGCGAAAAGCCCAAACGAAAAACTTATTGATCATAAAAGCATAATTTTGCTGCTCGGTATCTGGCAAGACCAGAATTAATATTTATTTTATAAATTTCATTTAGAAATCTGAATTTGTGTTTTTTGAGTTGATATAGCGAAGAGTTGCAGTTATATTTTAGCTTTGTCGTAATATAAATATTGTTCAAACGTCTTTTTTTTAATATCTCTATTTCTAAATATACTCATGAAGTCGAAATTCGACGCGTTTGCTCATCTTTCGTTTTTCAGAATTCTGCATTTTTTAAATGATGGGAATTTCATTTCTATTTGTATTTATGTGTTCTAGTATTTTACAAATTGCAGATATATTACTTAGGTGTTAAATTTCAACTAATTATTTATTTTCTCAAAATATTAGGCATAGGTGGCACAAAACCTCGTTAAGAAAAGTGTGTAACTTCTTATTTTAAAATGACCGGTAAAGTTAGAGGACCGTTAAATTAAAACGGGTAGTCATACGTTGGTTAAATGATATTTCTAAATTTTGACATAGATTTTCATTTCATAAAGATTAAAGTAAATTAAATTTACATTTGTTTTTCATGTTTCATGAGGAGTATTGAAAGCTGTACACAGTCAAGTAACTATATCTATCATTCTAAATAGGAGCGTGGTTTCCATATAGAAACCGAATTCCTCAATTTTAAAAAGTACCATAAGGATTCGATTTAAAACTGAATTGTTCTGTTGGAGTAAAGCGAATTTAAAATAAGACTGCTGATCTTGGAATAATATCGCAGTAAGGAAGTAATTGAACTAGGACTTTTGACAAATTTAATTTTTTTGTCTTAAGTGACAGAAGGTCGAGGTTACTTGCCTGAAGTTGAAGCTGTTCTTATGCAACTTGGATACCTGTGACACATTCGTTGAAAGCAGTGATTTTCTTTTTTTAAAAACGCTGTAAAATCGACCTCCAGTTTTCTGAAATATTATAATCGAGTTAATTTGTTTTGTCTAAACTGATGACATTTATTTTTTAAACAAGCTCATTTGTACCACATCCTTCTGGATAGGATTTTCAAGAAAAAAATTGTTTGCTTCAAAATAAATTAATCACAAAAGTCAAAATAATTTGATTTGCTATAATCTTCTAATAAAGATTAAATTCGAAAACATCGCATCCCTGGTGCAAGAATGCTACAAGTAAAAAAATATTGGTCGGAAACTCTGTGTGCAATATATATATATATATATATATATATATATATATATATATATATATATATATATATATATATATATATATATATATTGCACACAGAGTTGGCGTCAGTCTGTCCGTTCGCTGTACAAATCTACACCGTTTGACCAATCCACACCAAATTTGATACACTTATTCTTCAGAATCTTGCGTGAATCAGTACATATATTAACCCCTTTCAATTTGTCCTGGATCTGCAGAGAGGGCTAAAAAAGCAATGCGAAATCTTCTTAGGAATAACATTGAGTATTTACACGATCAATGCCACACCAATTCACACTAAATTTGGTACATTCATTATTTAGAAATTTGAGGGACACATAGTCTATATATTAACCCCAATTGGATTCGTCCTGGGCGTGTAGAGGGGGCTAAAAATAATTCTTCGAAATCCCCATAGGAATCACATCGAGTATTTTTACGATTACGATCACTGTCCGACCAATTTACACTAAATTTGGTATATTCATTCTTCAGAATCCTGAGGGAAACAGGATATATACTAACCCAGTTATTCAATTTGTCCTGGATTTGTAGAGAGTGTTAAAAGCAATGCGAAATCCCCTTAGGAATAACATTGAGTATTTATACGATCAATGTCAGACCAAAGACAACAAATTTGATGCATTCATTCTTTAGACGACTGCTGGTAACTCAGGTTAGATAATAACTCCCGTCTGGGGGATTTGTCCTGAGTCTGCAGAGGGGGTTAAAAACAATTCGAAATCCCCATAGGCATAACATTATTTTTTACGATCACTCTCAGACCAATTAGCTCCAAATTTGGAGTATTTATTCTCTAGAATCCTGTGGGAAACATATTCTAGATATTATCCCCGTTCCATTTTTCCTGGTTCTGTAAAGCGGGCTAAAAAGAATTTGAAATCCCCATAGAAATAACAGTGAATAATATTACGATGAATCACAAACAATTGAACCCCAGCAACGCCGGGCTATTTTGCTAATCCATAAAAAAACAGAGTTGGCGTCTGTCTGTTCTCTACACAAATCTACACCGTTTGACCAATCCACTCCAAATTTGGTACACATAATCTTTAGAACCATACGAGTAACATAGGCTACATATTTACCCTGTTCCCTTTAACTTAGGTGAGCAGAGGAAGCTAAAATCATTTCAAAATTGTAATAGGAATAACATTGAGCATAAAACGATTGAGGTACGTAACTCAGTTTTTTACCAGTATTGATCAAAAAACAAATTTTCTAATAAAATTGTATTACCAGTATTATTCGAAAAACATTTTTTTTCCGAAACGCTATATTTAAACAATTTAAAATTCTAATTATGTTTGAACTGATTTTTTTCTTCTTTCCACAATATAAATAATTAGGAATATTTGAATGATGGATATTTAAAATACTTAATTTTACACAACTTGCATTTTGTAATAGAGCATTCGCAGGTGACGTCACGATCAGTTATTTTTCTTAACTGTTAACTGCTGTAGGACAAACAAATTGTTATGCATTGGGAAGTTTTATGTAGTGGGAAGTTTTGAAAACTAAATAATGTCCAATACACCATAAATTGATCTTTGGAAAATCTTCAGGATTCGAAGAGGCGTTTGGATTGTCCAAATCATACGGATCCATTCCGTTAATGATAGATATTTTTTGATCGTAGCGATTTCGCACTGAAACATCCATGCTTACTAATGGAACAGAAGCCATTGCTTGTCCTACAGCAACGGTTGCTAGGGACGTCATTCCGGCGTTGCTATGGTCAGACCACGTGGTTGCGAGTGCTCTATGGCAGTGGTGCGCAAACTATTTTCATTTCCGCCCCCCCAATTTTGTTTACTATTTTGTCGCGACCCCTGGATAGACAATAGACGTTTTTTTAATCATCAACGTAGTTAAAGTCGAATTCTGTTTGGGATTTGCGCTTCTGTTTGTGCCTTATTAGAGGTCTGAATAAAACACATAATTTTATGAAGCAATGGTTTTATTTATGCATATGGGTATAAATATTTTTTAATGGAAAATACTTTAAAAAACTTACAACATAAGAATTCAATGTGAGGTATGTGCTTGGAAAGAGCTCATGATTGCTTCTATGTTCGGATCTGTATTGGAAATCGCAAGCCGTAAGTCATCCTCTGGATCCAATCGAGATCGATATTTTGTTTTAATGGCCAACTAATTACGAAAAACCGGTTTCACATAAGTAGGTCGATGCAAACTGAATCAAAATATTAATTGCCTTTTTCTTCGAATCGGCATATTCGTTTCCAATCGTTAACCAAAATTTCTGGCAAGTCAGACGTAAATTGAATGCGCAGTGTTTCATCGCTTGAAACATCAATTAAATGTTCTTTTTCATTTAAAGAGATATTGGATTTAAAAATATCAAACGAAAATGGATCACGTATCTAACCTAATTCATTATCTAGAAGTGTTTTCTCCCAATTTTATCATATGACGGGAAATGGTGTTTTTAAATATCAAGAAATTTATATTATTTTCTTTATTAAATTCTGAAAAGCACGGGAACATGTCTGTGTTGTTTTTGCTCAATTCTCCTTGCCAAAGTATCAGCTTATTTTTAAAAGCTTCAATTTTAATGCTCGATGTTAAAATGTTTGTTGTCTCTCCCTGTAGACTTACATTCAAATCGTTAAGTTTTTCGAAAATGTCAGCCATGCAACTGAGTTTTCCGAGCCAATCTTCATTAATGAATGAACTTGCCAATATGTTTCTTTCTACCAAAAAAAGTAAACTTCGTTTCTCAAATCGAAAATACGTAGCAGTATTTTGCAGCGTGAGAGCCATCTGACTTCGGTATGTAGTAATAATGTCTCATACACAGAACCCATCTCATCACAAAGTATTGAAAAGAGACGACTGTTTAGGGAGCTGTTGCTTTTAATGTAATTAATTACAATAATAACATCCTGTAATATCTTGTGCAATTCTTCATCAATGTCTTTTGCAACAAGAGCTTGTCTATGTATCATGCAATGGTTGAATACTGTATGGGGAGCAATTTTCTTTATTAACCCTCTTAGTCCTTTATTACTACCTGTTAATGCAGCAGCACCATCAGAGCAAACCGCGACACAGTGTGTCCAGGTAAGGTCATTTGTTTCCCCAAAATATCATAATAATTTCAAATATTTTCTCTCCATTTGTTTTTCCTTCCAATTTTTTACAACATAAAAATTTTTCTGATATGTCTTCTTCATAAACGTATCTCACATAAACAATTAATTGAGACACTTTAGAAATGTCTGTAGTTTCGTTAAGTTGTAGAGCAAATACATAGTTTTGTAATCGATTTAACAGAACTGATTATATATTACGTGATATGGCGGAAATTCGCCGAGAAACGGTATCTCTTGATAATGGTATCGTTTTTAAATCGTTACCATATGTTTCTCCTTGAATAAATGATGTCATTTTAATTACTGAAGGAAGAATGAGTGGTTCTCCAATTGTATGTGGTTTCAAATTTTTTCCTATTAAATATGAAACTTCTAAGGATGCCCGTAAAGCCTTCTCAGCAATTGTGTATCTTTCAAAAATACATTTTGATTTTTCACACTTTCAGCTCGTTTTTTTTTAAATGTTTCTGATTTATTTGCTAATTCTTTATGTTTGGTTTCCAAATGTCTTTTTAATTTAGCAGGTTTCATACTTTCATTTGCTAATTTATCCCTGCAATTAACACACAACGGATGTTCTTTCCCATTAACAACGCAATATGTAAATCCATATTTAATAAACTCTTCTTGATATTTTCTCAATTTTTTATTAGATAGCACATTTTGTTCGATATTTTTTTATGCAGAAACAGTGCCATTGAATTCATTCACAGTTTTTTTAAGTTCATTGGATGTTGACCCATCATTCTCATTTGTATTGTCATTATTTTCATTTTCTAGACGTTGGGTACCTATTTTTAGCCATTTATCCATCATGAGGGCATTAAAACTAAAACAAAATTATAAATATACAATATTTCATTTCTTTGCGTTTGTTCAATCACGTGCGGCTACCACGTGGGAAGAAAATAAAGTCCGGGATTACTCTGTATAAATCATGTTTATTTGTAGCTTATTCAGACGAGAATTAAAGAAAAGAAAACTAAATTCTAACAGAAACATCTCTTTATACCAATTGCACATGTTCGCTACTTGAAATAAAAAATGCAACGTTCAAGTAAAAATTTACATATGGTAATCGAGGCAAGGAAATATCTCAACTGGTGTTACCAGTCGAGCACACATCTATATTGTATACAGAGGTTACAGTGAATCATAACATACAAATATTGGAGCTTACTTAAAAAAATACAAAACAAGTACAAAATTAATTATAGTGATTTAATATAATTATGTTTACCAACATTTCTTACTCCAAAGATGGTAAAATATATATTTAAAAATTACAATTCGCGTTTACTTTTCAAAATTCATCTTACTATGATCTTAAATTTGTACTTGCACTTAAACTGACTGCAAAAGCAGGCTTTGTTTAGTGTGCAGCCATCTGTAATAAAAACAGAACTCACTGTTCCCTTATACGTTTTAAAATAGTAACTACCCTTGTAGCGTTTTCCACGAAATATCAGTTGAGGATAATTGATTTTCGAAAAAATCTAAAACGAAAAAAAATAATACAAAATATTAAAAAAAAAACAGTTTTTCTTTATAAACATTTTAATATCCATATTGATTTTTTAATTAATTGTTTATTATTGCCCTCCGAGTACGCTACTGAACTGTTCTATACTTAAAAAATATGTTATGTACATAGCCGATTTCAAATGTTACTTAAAATTAGCAAAAGCAGTATATAAACAGAATTACAGAATGCACTTGAATGAACGTAAGAAGCAGCAAAACCGAACTACTGAGGCACAGACGGAAAGAACTGCACGGTCCTAGCTGTGATCACAGTATAAAGACTAAATAGCAGGGGTGCACACCTAGATTGAAAAAGCTGTAGTAATGATGGCCACTGCCAAAAGTCAGACCGACCCAAATTGCATATGGATCCTACCAGAGAGCAGGTAAAGGGCATCTCAAATTGACAATTATCTTTTATCACTATGTCTGTTCGCCTGCCGGTTGCCGAAGTATAGGTATTATATACTAATATAGACAATTGCTTTCGTAAAAAATATAGTTCTTTTTTTATAAATATCTCATTTCACTATTTTACTGGTACCTGATACTTGTTGAAAAAAAGTCTTATATTTTTATTTCAAATAAATTTTTTTGAATTTGGCGACCCACAAAAATTTTCAAGCGACCCCCAGAGGGGTCGCGACCCACGGTTTGCGCACCACTGCTCTATGGAACACGAAAAGCCAAAACGAAAAAACTCATTGATCGTAAAAGCGTAATTTTGCAATTCGGTATCTGGCAACGCCAGAATTAATGTTTATTTTATAAATTAGATTTAGAATTCCGTGTTTGTGTTTTTGAGTTAAGACAGAAATGTTGCGGTCATATTTGAGATTTCTAAGTTTTGTAAATTTGTGTTCTTTTTGTAAATAATTCATTATTGTCTATCAATTTCAAGCGTTTTTCGAATTTATCTATTTCAGAATATTCTCATGACCTCGAAATTCGACACGCTTGCTCAGATCTCGTTTTTCAGAATTCTATATTTTCAATGACCAGAATTTCTTTTCTGTTTGTATTTATGTGTTCCATTACTTTCCATATTACAGATATATTATTTAGGAGTTAAATTGTAATGAATTATTTTTATTTTCTGCCAAATGCCACTAGACATGGGTAATTTCTTGGTGTCAAATGTATATTTTGGTGAACTTTCCTTAAGTCTTTGGATAAATTCGTTATAATTTGTAGAAATCTGTTTCATAAAAATAAATGGAAACCTTTTTAAGTAAAGTGTATACTAACTTCTCTTATTTTGAAATGACTGATGAAATTAAAATAAAGTTATTCTAAAATAAGATGTTACGTTAAATCAAAACGAGTAGCCATACGTTGTAGTTGAAAGATATTTCTAAATTTTGACATATTTTCATTGCAAAAGCATTAAAATCAATTTAATTTAGATTTGTTTTTTATGTTTCATGGGTATTATTGAAAGCTGTACTCCATAGTCAATTAACTACATCTATCATTCTAAATAAGTACATAGTTTCCATATAGACACTGAGTCTCTCAATTGAAAAAAGTACCTTAAGGATTCGATTTAAAACTAAATTTTTCTGTTGGAGGAAAGCGAATTTTAAATAAGATTCTGCTGATCTTGGAATAATATCATAGTAAGGAAGTATGTAAACTGCGACTGTTTAAAATATAATTTTTTTTGTCTTAAGGGTCAGAAGGTCGAGGTTCCTTACTTGAAGTTGAAACTGTTCGTATACAACTTAGGTACCTGTGAAACATTCATTGAAATCTGTGATCTTGTAAAATCTGTAATCGATTGAGTTTGCTTTGTCTACACTGATGACATTTGTTTTAAAAACAAGCTCCATTATTCCATGTGCGGCTGAATAGAATTTTCAAGAAAAAAATGTGTGCTTCAAAATAAATTAACCACGAATGCCGTAACAGTTTAATTTGCCATCCTCTCACAATGATAATGTAATTCGAAAACATCGAATCCATGGTACAAGGGTACCACAAATAATAAATATTGATTGGAAAACTGAGTGCAGGACAATACGGCTGAAAGTTTCTCATTTTTACTGAAAATGAACTAAATTGGCATTCGTAATCATTCCAAAACTCAAAATCGACTTTTGAAGATGTCATCTCAGAAAAAACTTTTGTAGTTTGTCTTATAGTAAGAGTGTAATGAATATGAAATGGATTATATGGGTGGATATATTATGTATACATATTTGGATCCGAAATAGATTGTAGAAGCTGTGAAAGAAGTTAAAACGATGTTAAAAAATATTTTCTGTACTGAAAAATGCAAGCATCATTTATGTGTATAAATGATGCTTGCATTTTTCTATGAAATAGAATCAACATTTAACCAATTTAACCCGAGCATCACCGGGTAATTCTGCAAGCAATATATAATAATAAATAATTCATCTTATTTGATTGATGAAAAATGGATGATTAAAATACTTAATTTTACACAATTTACATTTCGTAATGGAACAGGAAAAGCCCAAACGACAAACTCATCTATATATAAAACTAGCTGAATTACCCGGCATTGCTCGGGTTGAAATGGTTAAATGTTGCTTGAAAAGTAAATTAGAATAAGCACTTTTCTTTCACAGAAAAATGCAATCATTTAAGTTGTACGGAAAATATGTTTTAACTTTTTCATAGCTTCTACAATATACTTCGGACGCAAATATATACATTTAATTCTTGAATATATTGCAATATGTAAAAGATTAAGACATAAAGTCAAACAGAAACGAAATTCCGACGAAAAAATGCAGAATTCTAAAAAACGAAAGATGCGCAAAGTGCAGTTTCAACTGCTTCTGTTTAAATACTCTCGCAATCAAGTCGTGGCGCTCACTGGGTAACTGACCATTGGTAAGAACCTCCTTGATCTCCGTCCAAGTCGGATTGCAGGTGAAGGTGATAAATAAGTCTGGTCTCCCTTACGTCCTCACGCACGTCATAGCATCTTGCGTGTATTCGTGCATGTGTCTGGGACTGCCTGTAAATGTAGCTGGTAGTACGACTAAGGCACCGAGGTTTTCAACGTTCCGTCATTTGACACAGCATCTCTCAGGTGAATATATCAACTTTCAGTTTACGTTGATTTAGACGAATGTAAAGGAGACGCTCACTTTCGACTTTTCGTACATATCGACGATGAACTGATGAAACAATTGCCTGCAGTTCAATACGTGGTTCTGCTCAGTATCTCGAACCATTAATCTCTACGCATAGAAATCCATCGCTGAAACTTTCTTGCTGGTTGTTTCACCTGTTCTTGGGTTGATCTGCCTCAGATTAAAATGATATCCATCTTCACCATGGGGGAATATCACTGGGTACTGCAGAGCAACATAAGATCGACGTGTTTCCGAAATACGATGCAATGGTTCACCTCGACGTTGAATAACGATATCCCGTTGATGAAACTCATCTCCTGATATAACCACCGCGACTTCATCTGCTTGAGGAGAGTTAAAGCGACAGTCGTGTTCGCCTGCTGGTCTTCGGTCTGCTCTTATGACGACTTGACGACTTATATTCACCTGTTGGTATACGTTCCAATGCTGTTTCCAACGTTTTAATAAGATTATTGTACTCATGAAACATCCTCTGTAAGTTTAACACAATCTGACGTCTTGTTCCCGAGATGTAGGCGCACCTCTGATCAGTTTCCATTTGTTCGTCGTCATCTGACCGTGGTTCAAAATTACGTGGTGTTGTCCTCGAATCTTTCCCTTTGGGATTGATCCCGGACCGTTACCAATAGCCCGTTGTGTTGCTCCAGTGTGACGTTAATTGAAATACCCCCCCCCCCCATTTGTTCGTTTTGAATAAAATATAGTTGTAGAAATTTTGGTGGTTGATCTGGCAGCGGAAGCAACGATCCCGCTCTATGGTAAATCTGCCCTTGCACCTTGAATGTCGACGGAAATCCGAGCTGTCCCCCAACTGATGTAGAGCCGAATGATGTCATTTGGAAACATGAGTTGTATTTTCTGATGTTACTAAGAAAATGCTTCGACTCTGACGTATCTCCTGATGTGTATGTCAAAAGTTCTTGTGGTGTGTGTGTGTGTGTGTGTGTGTGTGGTGGTTCCAGTTGGCAGAGAAAAATTTTTCCATTTTTGCAGCAAATACCAGTAGACTCTGATTTAAACTTTTCGGCTTGACAGTAACTAAAAACCATTTCAATTTTCCCAATGGTAACACTTGCATGCAGCGAGTAGTCTTTATGTGAATCGTAGTGGAATCCTTCCAATGCTAAGCTAAAATGGTGTGCAATCCGTGATCGTTTGACACTATCTCTCTTATCCTGTAGTCGGACTTCACGCTGCTGTGCCATCTCTGTTGCTCTAAATATAGTAGCTCTCTCTCTCGCAATTGCAAGTCTTCTATTCCTCTCCTCGGAAGTTTCTTGACTACGCTTATCTTTCATCACCTTAGCCGTTGATTGTACTTGGCTGATCGCCTTCCGCTTCCTTGGAGACATTGCTACAGCAAAGAAATCTGTAAATGAATACAAAAAGGTATTTCATAAATTAAGCAAAAGGCACACTCTCACTGAACAATGAAATCTATTATAGAATAAAATAAAAAGCTAAAACTAACGAAGAAACAAATTCAAGATTATGAAGTACTTACAGCAGTTTAGAAATATAAATCCAAAATGTACACTATCACTGTCGAATAAAGTAGGAAACACTTATATAATCAACTAAAAGAGCGAATTAAAACTGTCAAATTCACTGAAAGATGATAAACTGGAAGACTTACTGAGTTAGCTTCCTTTAAATACGACCAGCTAAGAATCGAGTGGGTGCCGGAATGTTCTCCACCATGTCCAATTAAGTTTCCGTTTCCCCAACTTTCTAGAAAGTTCTACAAAGTTTTATAAAAAAAAGTAAACATTAATTCTGGTGCTGCCAGATACCGAGTAGCAAAATTACGCTTTTATGATCAATGAGTTTTTCGTTTGTGCTTTTCGGAATAACGGTGCTTGGTTTAGAAATAAATATAATCGGTGTAGACAAATTAAACTGAATAGATAAAATTTTTTCAAAAAGCAGAAGGTCGATTTTACAGAATTTTTCAGAAAGAAAATCACTGCTTTCAACGGAGGATTCACATGTATCTATTCCGGACATTTTAAAATAAGTTACACGCCTTACCTAAAAAGCGCCGTGAAACAGAATTCTACAAATCATTATGTATTCAATAAATTATTTAAGGAAAGTTGGTCGAAATATACACCAACTTTCCTTGAAAATAATCCTTGGAACTCCTGAAAACCTTTCCTTGAATTTCCTTGCAAACATAAATATTTTAAAATAGTCTTCCCCCTTCATCAATAAAATCATAATAAAAATATCTATAATTTATTTACATCATGGGAAGAACTAAAAAGTCAGTTCAAACATAAATACTGTAATTTAATTTGTTTCGGAAAAATTGTTTTTCGATCAACACTGATAAAGCAACCATCGCTGCCTAAAGCAATCAATCTATGCTCAATGTTATTTCTATTGCGATTTCGAATAGTTTTTAGCCCCCCAGGGCCAATAGAACGGGGGTTAAGAGTTAGCCTATGCTGATCGCAGTGTTCTAAAATATAAGTGTACCAAATTTGGTGTGGATTGGTCAAACGGTGTAGATTTGTATAGAAAATATACACACATACACACACACATACACACATCCTATTTTATATATATAGATAGGATGTGTGTGTGTATGTATGTATGTGTGTATATTTTCTATACAAATATACACCGTTTGACTAATCCACACCAAATTTGGTACACTTATACTTTAGAACACTGCGGTCAGCATAGGCTAACTCTTAACCCCGTTCAATTGGCCCTGGGGGGCTAAAAACTATTCGAAATCTCAATAGAAATAACATTGAGCATAGGCATTAGGCATTTAGCATAGGCATTGCTTTAGGCAGCGATGGTTGCTTTACCACTGTTGATCGAAAAACAATTTTTTCCGAAACAAATTAAATTACAGTATTTATGTTTGAACTGACTTTTTAGTTCTTCCCATGATGTAAATAAATTATAGATATTTTATTGATGAAGGGGGAAAGAATTTTTAAAATATTTATGTTTGCAAGGAAATTCAAGGAAAGGTTTTCAGGAGTTCAAGGATTATTTTCGTTGGTGTATATTAGTTGGTGTATATTTCGACCAACTTTCCTTAAATAATTTATTGAATACGTAATGATTTGTAGAATTCTGTTTCATAAGCTTTTTAGGTAAGGCATGTAACTTATTTTAAAATGTCCGGAATAGATACATGTGAATCCTCCGTTGAAAGCAGTGATTTTCTTTCTGTAAAATCGACCTGCTTTTTGAAAAATTTTAACTATTCAGTTTAATTTGTCTACACCGATTATATTTATTTCTAACCCAAGCACCGTTATTCCAGAAAGCACAAACGAAAAACTCATTGATCATAAAAGCGTAATTTTGCTACTCGGTATCTGGCAGCACCAGAATTAATGTTTACTTTTTATAAAACTTTGTAGAACTTTCTAGAAAGTTGGGGAAACGGAAACTTCCTTGGACTCATGGTGGAGAACCTTCCAGCACCCACTCGATTCTTAGTTGGTCGTATTTAAAGGAAGCTAACTCGGTAAGTCTTCCAGTTTATCATCTTTCAGTGAATCTGGCAGTTTTATTTCGCACTTTTGATTGTATAAGTGTTTCCTACTTTATTCGACAGTGATAGCGTACATTTTGGATTTATATTTCTAAACGGATGTAAGTACTACATAATTTTAAATTCGTTTTTTCGTTAATTTTAGCTTTTTATTGTATTCTATAATAGATTTCATTGCTCAGTGAGAGTGTGCCTTTTGCTTAATTTTTTAAATATGTTTAACGGGATCAGAATTCATGCTTTTTTTACACCAGAATAAAAGTTTATTTTTTAGCATGATTTAGAATTCTGGGTTTGAGTATTTTGATTGACAGCTTTTAAGTAAGGCATTAATATTTTTATTTGTATTAAAAGTTTGATATTCCTAAACTGATGTAAGTACTTCACAATTTTAAATTTGTCTTACCATTCAGTTTATATTAGCTTTTTATTGTATTCTATAATAGATTTCACTGCTCAGTGAGAGTGTGCCTTTTGCTTATTTTATGAAATAGCCTTTCTTTGTATTCTATAATAGATTTCATTGCCCAGTGAGAGTGTGCCTTTTGCTTATTTTATGAAATAGCATTTTTGTATTCTTTTACAGATTTCTTTGCTGTAGCAATGCCTCCAAGGAAGCGGAAGGCGATCGGCCAAGTGCAGTCAACGGCTAAGATGATGAAAAATGAGCGTAGTCAAGAAACCTCCGAGGAGAGGAATAGAAGACTTGCGATTGCGAGAGAGAGAGCTATTACATCTAGAGCAACAGAGACAGCACAGCAGCGTGGGACCCGACTACAGGATAAGAGAGATAGAGCTACTACATCTAGAGCAACAGAGACGGCACAGCAGCGTGAGGCCCGACTACAGGATATGAAAGAGAGAGCTACTACATCTAGAGCAACAGAGACGGCACAGCAGCGTGAGACCCGACTACAGGATAAGAGAGATAGAGCTACTACATCTAGAGCAACAGAGACGGCACAGCAGCGTGAGGCCCGACTACAGGATATGAAAGAGACAGCTACTACATCTAGAGCAACAGAGACGGCACAGCAGCGTGAGGTCCGACTACAGGATAAGAGAGATCGAGCTACTACATCTAGAGCGACAGAGACGGCACAGCAGCGAGAGGCCCGACTACAGGATAAGAGACATAGAGCCAAACGATCACGGACTGCGAACCATTTTAGCTTAGCATTGGAAGGATTTCACTACGATTCACATAAAGACTACTCGATGCATGCAAGTGTTACGATCGGGAAAATGGAAATGGTTTGTACTTACTGTCAAGCCAAAAAGTTTAAATCAGAGTCTACTGGTATTTGCTGCAAAAATGGAAAAGTTAAACTCTGCCAACTGGAACCACCACCACAAGACCTTTTGACTTACACATCAGGAAATACGTCAGTCGAAGAATTTTCTTAGTAACATCAGAAAATACAACTCATGTTTCCAAATGACATCATTCGGCGCCACGTCAGTTGTTGGACAGCCCGGATTTCCGTCGACATTCAAGGTGCAAGGGCAGATTTACCATAGAGCGGGATCGTTGCTTCCGCTGCCAGATCAACCACCAAAATTTCTACAACTATATTTTATTCAAAACGAACAAATGGAAACTGATCAGAGGTGCGCCTACATCTCGGGAACAAAACGTCAGATTGTGTTAAACTTAGAGGATGTTTCATGAGCACAATAATCTTATTAAAACGTTTGAAACAGCATTGGAAAGTATGCCAACAGATGAATATAAAGTAGTCATAAGAGCAGACCGAAGACCAGCAGGCGAACACGAGCGGGGCTTCAACTCTCCTCAAGCAGATGAAGTCGCGGTGGTTATATCAGACAATGAGTTTCATCAACGGGATATCGTTATTTAACGACGAGGTGAATCATTGCAGCGCATTTCGGAAACACATCGATCTTATGATGCTCTGCAGTACCTAGTGATATTCCCCCATGGTGAAGATGGATATCATTTTAATCTGAGGCAGATCAACCCAAGAACAGGTGAAACAACCAGCAAGAAAGTTTCAGCGATGGATTTCTATGCATACAGATTAATGGTTCGAGATACTGAGCAGAACCACGTATTGAACTGCAGGCAATTGTTTCATCAGTTCATCGTCGATATGTACGCAAAATCGAGAGTGAGTGTCTCCTTTACATTCGTATAAATCAACGTAAACTGAGAGTTGACGAATATATTTACCTGAGAGATGCTGTGGCAAATGACGGGAACATTGAAAACCTCGGTGCCTTGGTCATACTACCAGCTACATTTACAGGCAGTCCCAGACACATGCACGAATACTCACCAAACTTATTTATCACCTTCACCTGCAATCCCACTTGGACGGAGATCAAGGAGGTTCTTACCAATGGTCAATTACCCAGTGAGCGCCACGACTTGATTGCGAGAGTATTTAAACAGCAGTTGAAATTGCACTTTGCGCATCTTTCGTGTTTTAGAATTCTGCATTTTTTCGTCGAAATTTCGTTTCTGTTTGTCTTTTTGTCTTAATCTTTTACATATTGCAATATATTCAGGAATTAAATGTATATATTTGCGTCCGAAGTATGTTGTAGAAGCTATGAGAAAGTTAAAATGTATTTTCCGTACAACTTAAATGATTGCATTTTTCTGTGAAAGAAAAGTGCTTATTCTAATTCACTTTTCAAGCAACATTTAACCATTTGAACCCGAGCAACGCCGGGTAATTCAGCTATTTGATCATAAAAGCCACAGAGTAAATAGCTCTGTGATAAAAGCGTAATTTTACTTTTCTGTATCTCGCAACGGCAGAATTAATATTTTATTTTTTAATTTGATTTAGAATTACGTGTTTATGTATTGGAGTTGGCAGTGAAATATTGCGCTGATATTTGAGTATTTCCAAGTACTATAAATATCTGTTCTTTTTGTAAATAAATCATTATTGCCTTATGAATATTATTCAAAAATCTTTTTTCGAATTGCTCTATTTCAGAATATATTCAGGAAATAGAAATTCTACATATTTGCACATGTTTCTTTTATCAGAATACTGCATATTTTCAATGGTCGGAATTTTGTTTCTGTTTGTGTTTATGTGTTCCAGTATTTTCCTTATTGCAGATATATTATTAAGGAGATAAATTTAAATGATTTTTTTCTGCGAAATATCAGCAGACATGGGTAACTTCTTGGTGGTATATGTATATTTCGACCAACTTTCTTTGAGTCTTCGGTTGAATACGTAATGCTTTGTAGAATGCTGTTTCATAAATATAAATAAAATAGGTAAAACAAAACCTTTTCAAGTAAGGTGTGTAACTTGTTATTTTAAAATAACTGGTAAAGTTTAAAAAAATTTACTTTAAAATTAGGTGGTTTAAGTTGAATTAAAACGGGTAGCCATATATATACGTAGTAGTTCTAATATATTTCAAAATTTTGACATATATTTTCATTGCAAAAAGATTAAATTCAATTAAATTTACATTTGTTTTTCATGGGTGTTATTAAAAACTACTCCATAGTCAAGTTTCTACATCTATTATTCTAAATAGATACGTGGTTTCCATTTAGAAACCAAATCTGAATTTAAAAAAGTACCATAAGGATTCGATTTAAGACTGAACGTCTGTTGAAGTAGAGCTAATTTTAAATAAGACTGTTGATCTTGGTACAATATCAGTTAGGAATTTTGAAAAATTGAAATTTTTTGTCTTGTGTAACAAGTCGAGGTTTCTTACTCTACGAATTGAAGCTGCTGTATCCAAACTTAGATACTTGTGAAATATTTGTAGAAAGCAGTGATTTTATTTTTTTAAACGCTGTAAAATCTACCTCCTGTTTTTTTAAAAGAGTTGTATAGAGAACAGCGTTGGCGTATGTCTGTTCTCTATACAAATCTACACCGTTTGACCAACCCGCGCCAAATTAACACGCTTTCTTCACAACCCTGCGGGTACGATAGGCTACATATTGACCCCCGTTCGATTTTCCTGGGTGTGCAGAGGAGTCTAATAACAGATAGAAATCTCCAAAAAAATAACATTGAGGATAGTTACGATTGCGTTTGAAACTCAGATTGTTTTATCAATACTGACGGAAGAGCAATTTTTTCCATAAAATTATTTTTATAGAATAAAAATTTTAATGCTTTATATTTGAACTGAGTTTCTTTTTTAAGTATAAATAATTTATGAATATTTTATTGATGATGTGTGTAAGGATAGTTAAAGTATTTAAATTTGTATAACTTACATTTTATAATGGCAATTCAAAAATCTTTTTCGAATTGGTTTCCTGGTTATATTCAGAAATTCCAAATTCGATATGCTTGCTGATCTTTCTTTTTTTCAGAATTCTGCATATTTATCAGTGATCGGAATTCAATTTACGTTTGTTAAGCTGCTACTTTTCTACTTATGTATTCCAGAATTTTACATGTTGTAGATAAATTATTTTGTAGTCCGATTTTAATGAATTATTTATTTTCTTCAAAATATACATGGGTTCATTTCTTGGTGGTTATTCGTACAGTTTTACCAACTTTCCTTAAAAGTCTCACTAGCCCGTTGTGTTGCTCCAGTGTGACGTTAATTAAAATACCTACCTACCTTAAAAGTATGGTTCAGTACCTAATGGTTTGTAGAATTAGAACTAGTTTGTAATTGCCATAAAAATAAATAAAATATGTAAAGCAAAACTTTTTTTAATTAAGGTTTGTAACTAGTTTTAAAATGACTGATAACGTTAAAAATAAAATTATTTTAAGTACAATAAATAACGTTAAAATAAGACAATATATTTTAACTGAACTTCGCAACGACATTTATCACACTACCAGTTCCCTTTATTTCATATTTACATGCTTTACTGAGAGAAATTAAATCAGTTTATTCTAGAGTTACAGTATTTGCAGGTTAAGGAGTTTTCCTGAAACCTTTAGGCCTTATTTTAATTTCTGTGGTGTCCATAGATTCATGGTGACCTTTCCAGCTATCCCAGATGACGCCATCAGCATAGCTATCATGCTTTCCTCGCAGATACAGACCATTCAGATTTGCTCGATGGCAAGAGTTGTACCACCATCCGCCTTTGAAAAGTTCAGAACAGCTCCTTGGTTCCTTGTCATTATCTTGATCTGAAGTTGAAAAGCTTTGGCTATCATGTGTTGAAATCATTGAATCGCCTGTAAGAAATCAGCGTTTTTGTAAATATTTTAAGTGAAGTAAAACCACGTAAATCAAATTTCAGCATTACTTTTAGTTGAATAAAAACATGTTGTAAGGGTTCTCGCTGTATGTCGACTCTTCAATATAGAAACTAGAAATTTTAATTATTACCTACTTAATAGGATACGAATTTTACTATCTTATAGAAATCTACGACTTCTTTTTTATTGCTTGTTGCAATATATTTATATCAGCCGTCATACTATTAAACAAAATGCCAAGACATCTTAGCAGATAAATCTTGAAGTAGGGCTCCCCCTTCTTGCTCACTCCAGTGCACTAAGAGCCGCGGTACCCGGTTCGACAAGTAACGGATTAGCAACCGGAGGATTGCGAGTTCGAAACTTGGTCCAGCTAAAGACAGTCGTGTACACGAGTTCAAGTAAAATCTATCGTGGCCTCAAATGGCCTCACTTTGGCGTGGTGTGGAAGTTTGGAGAGTGGAGTGACAACTAAATTGCTGGTCTCATCGTCTGATCGTGGTTCAAAATGACGAGGTGTTGTCCTGGGACCTTTCAATTCGGGAATAATCCCGGGCCATCGGTAATAGCCCGTTGCATTGCTCCAGTGTGACGTAATTAACTACCTTCCTAGTGGTTCAGCAACTCTCGAAGATCGCTAAGCAATCTTCTTGGAATCGCTGCACGGATCATGCCAAGACTTCCTTGAGAGATTGATGTTTACCTCGTTTGCTTTCGATACGCTCAACCATCAAGACATTTGACAATTTGCTTCCAACAATAAGTATTAATTTTTGAAACATAATTTTATGAACATAGAAAAACGAATTGGTTGCACATTTATGTTCTCTATATATAATACTAACCATATATCCAGAAAACAATATTATCCAAACCTAGGACAAACCTGCGAAGGAAAGAGACATTATGGCATTATATTCTTTAATATTATGCAGAGAGTTAGGTATGAATTCCACCATAAAAGAGCCACTAAATTTTAAGGCATCAAAAATAATCGAATTTATATTCTGTATGTTTCTATTGCAGTCGTGGTACTAAATGAGAACACGCACCTACCAATACCTCAAATAGAAGCTGTTTAGCGGTGAGTAGAATATTTTTATTATTTTCGATTGATAGATTTTGTGTTTTGGTTCATCAGTGTCAAATCAGAATTTGTACTCTACCTGCATCACCACTGTATCCCTTGATGTGAAGAGTGTATTTGTGATCTTCGTCATCGATCCAAAATGTGTCGTAAACAGCGTAGCGCTTATTGCCTTCAACATCTTTCAGGTCAAAGCGAACGGAATACAACTTTTGGTTGCTCAAGGCAAAAATGTTATCATTACCTGAAATTAAAAAATTAAAGCGTAATTACTATGATTTATGATTTATTGAGAATACTTTTCAGATACATTTGATTGTTTTATATTAGTGCGTGTAAGACATTTGATTCGTATTAGAGAATATAGGATTCAGTGTCAAGTGGAAATGAATTATTGAAAATACCTAACCAAAAATCCTTTTCAATATCTCCGAATCCGTTCTTGTAGGAGATCCAATCTTGAAAGAAATAATCTTTGGCTCTCGAAAAATTGCCTCTCCTTTGAATGAGCTGTAATAATTAATAATTTAGGATTTAAGGAAACGTGCAAAAATAACAGTAATTCTTCTCGATAACAATTCATAGTTTCTTATAATTTAATGTAGATATTTACAGTTCTAATCTGGAATGGGTTCGACTCAAGAGTTACGTAAGGAATGGGATGAAGGATTGTGAATTATGAAAAACTTGGCACATTTAGAATTTATCTACATTTTAAAACACGTGCTTGTGGGTGGGATATTAAAACTTGCTACTAATTTGAAAGAGAAAGGATTTGTGTAATTATGAAGAGTCTTACAAAATATGACAAATTATGGTACATCATGAAAAAGGTATTACACATGTATTTAGCTGCATATTTTGGTATATTTATAAATTTTACTATAGTATCCAATATTTAGAAAATATTTACTAACAGTCCATCCTCCACCATCTGTGTCCATGTCACAGAAGACTTCTACAGACTTGCGATTTAAAACTCTACTTTTCGGAAACACGCTGTATATTCCGCTGGCGTTGTGACCATTCGACAGTACTTCTACGCAGTCCAAAGCTTCCAATTGCACTTTTGGATCTGGAAATCAAACTTAAAGTAAAATTAGAATACACTTCAATATTACTCAGAAGTGCATTCGTCATAGTGTTAAGAGTTTTTCTCTATATTAAAACATAATTAAAAAGTCTTAGTTCTGAGTTATAAAATAATTATTACGTTTCAGAGGCACAACAAAATCGTAAATGATCCATTCCAAATAGAATTGATAAATACATACCAAAACGGTATTCTTTGTTAAGAGAACATCAGTTATTTTGGAATTGGAATAATTTTTGGAAATTCCTAGAAATCTATATATGTAAGAATAACAATTTTAAAATGTCAGGTAAGACGCATTTAAGGATATTTAATTTTGAATAACCCATTATGTTGTCATGGTCACACGCCAGGAAAAGAAATGGCGGAATTAGACTCCGCGTCGATAGGAAATCTAAATTATTAGGAATGTTAAACTTTAAGAAAACGGAATTTGTTCAAACTCACAAAAGTAAAAAACTGAACAGGATCAAGGGATATGAATTTCATTACAAGTTATTGTTATTATAAGCCAAAAGAGAAGAATAATAATTCATTTCTTGTTTTATTCTGCTATTTAAAAATGATTTTGCAATCAGTTTTCAAACTTCAAAAACATTTTGTTAGAATTAAGCTGGTTCGATCCTTATAATTACGCATTTAAATTTTAAAAATCATTTTTTGAAACAATTTGTAATTTATAGTTACAGGAGATGACACTAAAATAGAAATTCGGAGTCCTTAATTCTTGTATTATCCTAAAATTCATATCAAAGAATGATAATCAAAACAGTTTTCAGAAAGAAGTTTGAAACTTTAGTGAGGTCGTGGATTCATAAGAAATCAAAGTTCTTTCCTTTTACTTACAAATATAATTGGTGTCTCTAGCTTTCTTGATCATTTCCATGGCGATATCCAAATAAGAATTTTTAATTTCCTTCTGACATTCTGGTATATTTTGTCCAGAGGTTAAATAAGGCAGATATACGTGCAGAACAAGAAACAGAATTGCTTTCCTAACAAAAAAGTAGATGATATGTACTATTCAGTATATTTTTCTCTTAAAAAATTACAATTTGGAAGAAGTCAAGTTCACGATAAGGCTTCATTGTTGTTCCTAAGAATTAAAATGCAAGCTCCAATTATGGTCTCTAAAAATGTTCAACTGTATTTTAAAAAATTAACAAAGCTGTAAAATTTTTAAGTACGCAAAAGATTGCAATGAATGCAAATTCAATTAAGGAAATAATTTTAAAATAAAGTGTTGATCCTATTTTTTTTTTCATTTTTCTATTGAAAATCTCTTGCAGGAAAAGAAATGGTGGAACTTACTATAACTGAATTTTATCTAAAAAATATATAACAAAGTCTTTGGTATGTATTTCGAATCGTTATTAATATGAGCAATTTGAATTAGCTTCGAAAATGCAAGAGATTTTGCATAAGGACCATAAATGTAGCTATTGAAAATAATGTCGGTAAAATCATAAAATATATTACTTTGTCTTATTTGATGCGCACATTTGTACTGTTAATCTTATATTCTGTAATACGCAGTATTTACTCTTAATTGTGTTTCATCTAATATAAATGTCTTAGCTTATAAAAAGGGGTTATTTTGCTTGGTGAAACTGTGGTAGGTAAATACTAAATAAAAGTAATACAAATATCATTATGAGTAGTTCGAATATTAATAGGTTGAACGTAAACAAAGTGTATCCCCAATTGGTGTCTTAATTTCTAGCTCCGAGTTTATTCTTCGGTAACGAAAGCAATATTAGGGAATACGAGCTGAGCGAAACAAATAATCATCTATAGCAGTCGAGATACAGGGCTTTGCGTAAGTCAGAAATTCCCCAGGCTAATTTATCTTTCTACAGATAGATTTCCCCATACTTATCTGCTTTCTCACATAAGACGACATACGAATTCACGTTCTTTATTCGAATGTCATGATCATTGTGATACAGAGTGGAGCACTACCATGACCAAGATTCGAATCTGGATTACTGCTGCCACAACGCTATGTACTAGCCACTGTACGACCACGGCACCTTAAACAGCTTTAATGAATATGAATAGCAAAGCTATTTTTTAATGAACCACCTCTGACATGAAACCTACACCTATGCAACAAAATGTTTATAGGTTGTATATCTGTCAGCTTGTGCTTTACTTCCTGGCATAATTGGGTTTCCCTATTCAATATATTTCAAAGAATATAGAATACCATGCATTTTTCACATTGTATGCTCATACCATTGTGTTTATCCATCTTAGATGGTTAGTTTTGGGTTTTATGGCGCAAGGACCACATATTTAGACAAGCTGTGAAACACACCAGACTAACGTCAAGTAAAAAGTTATTTTGGAATGTCTTCACCCCTAATAATTTCTTTCCGATTGAATTACATTTTAGAACAATGCTTACCCTTCAAAGGATTTAACTGTTAAAATTATAGATCAGTGTCAGCACTTACCTAATATCCATGTCAGCAGGATTACTTTATTCTCGGCCTTTGAAACTCAAGTTTATGGATACAGCGGGGATTAGACAATAGCAACCGTTCGATTTACCATCTGTTGAAGAGAATGAATCCAACTCTCATGTTTCAAAGTTGGCTTATTATGACTCGACAATTTCCGTCAGCCGCATTCTCAGAAAATGCTTATAGATAGAAGAGGAGGAAATTGTCTCGCTCTCTTTAATCATCTGTTTACAGTAACAACGGCGCTTACCGGGAAATTCCCGTGAGGCTGGTGCTTCCAGGAGGTCGATAGACATGTCAAAAATAACCAGGAGGGAATGGATTATCAAACTTTACGGATCGGACACAGGCTTCAGATAAATTAGCCGTGTATTCAAAGTCAATCTCGTTTCTTTGTGGATGGTGTCAGGAGAGAACTGGATTCCAAAATTTACCTAAAAAAACTTAAACGTCCCATCCTTTACAACGTATTTCCAATTTTTAATGAACAATGCTGAATTCCTTTTATCATAGTTTAATTTACAATTTTTTAATTGAGTTTGAAATTAATGTGTAAGTAGATTTTTATTAGATAAAATCTGCAACTTCAAGTTTTCCAATTTCTTGTATAATTGCTTTGAATTTGCACCCCCTCCAAGTGCTTCTCCACGATCTAGTCACGATCTAATACTTATACTTATTTATTGCCGAATAGCGACAAAAGACACAAACATAAAATCAACCTTTACGGGATTTCTTCACCAATTTTCTTGCTGCGTTCCACGTTCTGGTAGATTAAAGGAGCAATATCCTATTTGAAATTATGTTAGGAGCAGTACACGTAGCAACAAGAGAATGAAAGTCTCGAATTCACCTCAAAAGATTGCAGCGCGAAATAATTAATGTAGTATGATCTTAAAAACTAAAAACCACTCGTTGCTAAACTTTCCCAGTTTCTCTTAATTTTTTCACCGTATTGGATGATAGTGACATGGAGTTCGATATTAATATTGCCTTCACTGTCTCGCTTTGAATTACATTGTGGTTGTGTTTTCATCCTCGTTTTAAATCATAACAATCACACGCATGAAATGCCACCCCTCTAGATGATAGGCCGAGCGCCTATGTTTAGAGGGGTGGCATTACAGAAACTTGTCTTGTTTTTCTAACAAAAATGTTTTGTCTTCTTTTCTGATTTAGCGTCGCTTTATTGATGTTAGTTATTTATGTCGGGATTCATTACGCCATTTTCATTTCAGCTGTAGGTTTTCGTAGTACGAGTGTGATAGACCTTATACATGTAATGGATAGAAAAGTATCAAGTCTAGATAAGAGCACAAATAGACAGAAAATTTGTTCGGGGTAATTTCCTCAAGGACAAACCTCCATTATGTTTCATCTATCTAACCTACCAGTTGTTTTCAGAGCCAAGTAGTGGTACGAACGGGCGTGATATTCTCGGAAGATCTGAATTATTTCAATCTGAGAAGGGAGGTATGATCCAGGGAAGCCATCTGTTGAAAAGGAATTGCACTATGACGCGTTTTACGTAGTATCGTGACGTACGGGTGAAAGTCAGACACTGGCGCCTAGACGTTCCCCATACAACTGAATCGGATTTCGCCTTGAATTATTAAACTCGCTGAAGACGAATCCGACTCCACAAAACGACGAATTTTTTTATTCAATATCTGATAGTATGAAGCATTTATACACGGAGCCTCATAAAGGAAATAAATTACCCATTTTTGAGAAAGATGCTGCGGAAAACTGATAAACAGAAATCTCAGATCATTAACCACTCCCCCTGCTGTCTTATTGCCGTTGTGGATTGGACTCCCTGGGACCCGTTTCGCGGTTTGACTCGAAATCTATCTTCAAGGGATTTGCTTAGTGAAAGGGGATTGTAGATCATTTAATAGTGCAATTTGGGAAAGATTTTTCTGTCTTCCTTTTTACGCTTAAACACTTCCATTGCTGGGTTTAGGTTTTCCTGGGTGGAAGGTCATTTTGACCGCTTGTTTGGGGTAGAAGAAATAACGCTCCATTTCCAAACATGAGAAAAAACCCTACTGATTGCTTAAATTTAATATTCTATCGATACTTTCATCCAACACTTTCATACATAATTAATACAACAAAAAAGTGATTTTAAATTCTTTTCTTCGAATTTTCAAAATAAACGAATCACATTTTGAAAATAATGAACTTAAAAAATGCAAGTATACTTTTAGAAAGGAAATCATTCCAAATAACTTCATGATTGATTGTTTCGAATCTATAGTAGTCATTTAGCAAGTTAAATCAGCAATTTTCAAGTTCAAATTAATGAATTGAAAAAGAAATCATTTCATTACAGTGGTCCTCTATAATCCGGCACTTTGCCAATCCGGCGTTTTGAGAAGGGCGAGAGCGGGAAAGGGAAAAAAGTCACTGCAAAAAGCAAAAGAAAATTGGCACTTTTTAGACCTGATAAAGTAAACCTAACGTAGCCCTAGTTATTGTCATGTAAACTACAGAAAAATGCAATATCTTGTTTTGTAATTTTTTTTACAACACTAATGTCCATTCTAATACCATTACCAACACTAATGTCCATTCTAAAGATAAATACACAGGGTGACCTGTAAAGTCCCTTTAAGCCCTTTAAATTTGAAACAGCGTCTCGTATAGTCAAGAAAGTAACGTGTACCTATAGTAAAGTGACCATGCTGAATTTATTGAGACAGCTTACACCGCTCCAAGCTGCGAAATAAGGAAGTTAAAAAAATAAGTCGAAAACTAAAGGAGATTGGCCAAAAAGTTGAATTAGAAAAATGTGCGCAATACCATAGTAAAAGCATAGAAAAAGGTGTCATGGAGTTATCTAAAATTGGAGGAGATATTTGTGATTGAAATTTTAACTATTGCATGCCTTGAAAAAGGGGTAATCCAGAAATTCGAAAACGTGTTCTCCGGTGTTATACAGTTTTTCTGAGTTAAGCAACGACGAATTTAAATTCAGAGAACAAAGAAAGTAAAAAAAAAAGATAAATAAAAAATATCTGACAAACGCACTCAGGAAAATAAAAGAGAACTGACGATACGAAATCACACATTTCGCGCTACAACTCTCGGCTAAAACCTCTCGGCTATACAGCCACGAACGAAGATCTGCTATTTAATAATTTTATCCTGATAAACTTCGAACAGATGCGAAAATGTCAGAAACAAATGCGCGTTATTCAGTGTGGCACATTGGAAAAGTAAGACACAGATGAGCAAAAGCGAGAAATTTATTGCTAAACAAAAACATGGCGAGTGTGTTCAAAAAGGTCACCATCGACCACAATACACATTTGTATTCGATCAAGAACGACGGCATGCACATTCCTTATCATCTGCGGTGTGACAGTAGCGCAGCTATCGATGATACGTTGCCGTAGATCCAACAAACTTGTCGACAGAGCTTCATACACCCGATCTTTGATGTAACCCCAGAGGAAGAAATCAAGTGGGGTAAGATCTAGTGATCGTGGAGGCCATTCAACATAGCCAACGTAGCCGATTATCTGTTGGCCAAATCTGTTAAGAAACTGTCGCACTGCGTGCGGTTAGAGCGGCGGGGCGCCATCATGTTGGAACCACAGGGAAGGAAAGAACGCCAGAGGAATATCAGCGTTAAAGTCAGGTAACACATCCTATAACAGCTGGGGGTATTTCGGTGCATTTAGTGAACCGTCATAGAACACGGGTCCTATTAGACGATCCTTCCAAATACCACACCACACATTCGTGGATCACTGCACCTGCTGTCTGACAGGAAACTCCCCATGAGGGATTTTCTAGTGCACAAAAATGGGTGGTGTGTCGGTTCAGCATCCCGTTTCGGTGAAACTTAGCTTCGTCCGACCATATTATGTTGGAAAAAATTCTGGCCTAACCTCCAATTCGTTCAATGCCTAATTGCACCAGTCAAAGCGTCGCTGTTTGTCTCCCGGTAACAATCCTTGCTGCGGAATTGCATGCTAGGGATGTGCACCATTGTCGTGCACTATTTGCCATACTTGGCTTTGTACTAAGGCACTCTGGTTGCTGATTTGTCTAGTACTACTGTAGGGTTGGGCTGCAGCGTACGCCAGTATGTCTTTTGCTGGTATTCTACTAGGCATACGTGGCCTGTCCGAATGAGGTCGACTTCTAGCCTGCCACCGTCTCTGAGACGTCGAACAACGTTTCCAATGGTTGCCGAAGTTGGATGTGGACCATTTGGAAATCGAACGGCATATGTGCGTGAAGCCTGGACCGCATTACGTTGGCATTCGCCATAGAGTAGCACCATCTCACAATAGTGACTATTAGTGAAAGTCGCCATTTCCTCACAGCGTACCGTATGGAGTGAGAATACCGGCTCGGGCGGTTTTTATCTGATACGTAAAGAGTAAGACAATGCCCGTCCACATGTTGTTCGGAATGTACAAACCTTCTGCAGTGCACGACAGGTTCCGCTTCTTCATGGCCTGCACGTTCCCCGGATATATCGACCATTCAGCATGTCTGGGATTACACCGGACGGCGACTCGCTCTTACCGCTCGTCAGACAGAGGTTGAACTTTGGCATCAGATAGAGGCCATCTGGAATGCCATTCCTTAGCATGACATTCAGAATCTGTATGATTCGATGCCACGATGTGTACAGGCTCTCATCGCTCTGTGCGCGTGGCAGCTGCACAAGTATTGATTTTCGGCATTATTTTTGTTTTACTGCTCTGTAAATTTGATCGTTTATTTAAACCACTATAAGTAATGCGTGGAATAAATTTCATTTATTTCTGATGATTCTTTCATAGTGTTGCAATTTTCACAAACAGTAGTGTATATTTTGAAGGGGGGGGGGGTATTTCAATTAACGTCACACTGGAGCAACACAATGGGCTATTGGTGACGGTCCGGGATCAATCCCAAAGGGAAAGAACCGAGTATATTTTGAAGGAAATCGGTGGAGAACATTTTACACGACAATACAAAATTTCAGCTCGCGTTCCTCCTCTAATGTTTCTTCACTATAGTAAATTTAACAATCCTGATTTTTATTAATTTTCTTTTAATAAAATGGAACACGGCTAACTTCTAAGATGCGATCAGGAAGTTTCAAAAGACCTTGTAGAAAATGTGACTACTCAGGAAGGGGACTTGGATTTATCTAAATATATAAGGTCGTTTTAACTTTTTTGGCTGAAGGTCGAATACTTTTTGACCATAGTAATGCTTTATTTTCATTGTAATTGCTGTTTCTACTAGTTTTACATACAGAATTATTTTAAGTTTTAATTAATTTAATTAATTTTTAAAATTTAGTCAAGAAGCAAAGTTCATTTTCTACTCTTGCCGTACTTTTATTTAAAATATTATAGGATGTAAAATTATTCCTAGTGAAAAGTAGAACGTTCATTGTATTTAATGATAAATATAAAGTAAATACAACGAAAAGTATAAAGTAAATAAGATTATATATAATTAAAAGGCATTATATCTAGATCTCTTTACCATGCTGCAGATGACTGAAACCTGGCTGAATTAATATGTGTAAAGAAGCTCAGTTTTTACATAGAATAAAAAAAGCTTTAAATCAAGAGACTTTAAACTTTGCAAGAGATTCCTTCATACAATGTAAGCTATTTGGAAAGAGCTTAATCAGCTGCACTCCTGTTAAATAAATAATAAACTTGTCTCAAAATGTTGTAAAGTAAGAGCAGACGTTTTCAATAATAATTAGGATGTATTTAAATATTTTCCCAAGATTTGTCGTAAGCAAATATTCACGAATATTTAGTTAAACTGAAAAGTGACAGATTTGAAAAGAACGCGGCAAAATAATGCAGCGAAGGATATCATTTTAAAAGTTCTAGGAATTGCTTTGTCTTAAGTGCTTCAAAGTGTAGAATGGTGGCATTTTTAAAATTCCACATCGAATAGAGTATGCATTTTGAAAGAGGTGTTTTATTCTCTCTGCATTTTGATAAGCGGATTCTCTGCTCAATGTAGTAAAAAGTCATAAGATTCTCAATTCCTCTGGTAACCTGTCGCAATTAAACTCTTATATCCCGCTTACTATCCAAATTTATAACTTTACAATGCAATTTTATATGTAAGTATGTATAATTAGGATGTATGTATATTAAAATAATTACAGAAAGAATACTGAACACTGGATATATGAAGTTCAATTGTCCATCTTGGCTTTTGATAAGTTTTAGAGAAGAAATTCCAACGGATCAATTTACAATGAGGAATAGTATAAAACAATCTCCGTTTCTTGACCTCGTCATCTGACCGTGGTTCAAAATTACGTATTGTCCTCGGATCTTTCCCTTCGGGTTTGATCCTGGACCATCACCAATAGCCCGTTGTGTTGCTAGAGTGCGACGTTAAAATACCTACCGGTTCTTGACTAACTTCATTAAATTCAATCTCTCTTCACATTTTAATTGCTGAAAACTTATTTCTACTTCCTCCCGTGATGCATGGGGCAGTTGTGGTTCAGTAGGTATGTCCACTGTACTAGCAACCTTCGAGTTGTAGAGGCGGCGCAGGTTCGATTCCTGCCAGGTGCATTCCTTCCTGGGTGTATTTCTCTCTTTAGTGTCAGTAAACATTCATTGTGTGTGTCTATTACTTGATGCTGTATGTCTTGTGCCTTGCGCCATAAAACCCCCAAACCCAACCAACTTCCCGTGATATTTACTTTCTAAATTTAAAATAAGGCCTATAAATTCAAGTACAAAGATTTTAACTGTACGTTTTAAAGGAAGATTCTTTCTAAGATTTTGAAGGAAACAAAATTTTAGGAATTCTTTTTTAAATACCTTTGTACGTAGCATATTGCCTCACTAGTATCCAAAATGAAAGTGTTTCTAAAATGTAATATTCAATTAAAGGGACAAAAAGTGTAAATGGAATCCTGATTCTCATCGCATAATATTGATAAATCAAGGTAATCAAATTAATAATTATAAATGTGGTCAATGAATGAAATAAAAACAAAACTTCTGAATAGCCAAATTCTATTTATTTATATTGAAGTTTAAGGTATCAAGAAAGAAAATAACATCGGGATTTAAAACTACTATTTAGAAAGTCTTTGCACACATTTTCTATAAATTCTATGGTAGGCACTAAATAAATAATCCACGGAAATAATGTATTCAATAATGATAGTCTGTAAAGAAAAATTTTATGTCTTTTTTATCAGTTTCTGCTTGATTTTTCGGAATAGTTTATTTCTTTTCAAAATGTTTCCTTTAGATTTCCTGATTGAAAAATTAAGTTATCTGAATTGAACAAGGTTATCGAGACACTAGTGATTCCATCATTGGTAAACTCAATATATCTCTATCTTTATTTCTTTCGTCACTAAATCTTAAATTAGGTTCGGGTTAAATCTTTTTTTCTCATGTTCCAATTGAAACGATGTAGAATGTAAGAGTAGCATGAAATGAAGTATGCCTGACCAGATAATTCTCTCTTAGCAATTCGCACAAGGAATATTTTAAATCTTTTGCTTCTAGGTTTTCCTTCCTGGCTACATTCGAGCACAGTGTACGTTTTTGTGTCGTAATATTTTTCGTTACCTTCGTACCTGGTTTCACAAAAGCATCTGGTGAATTTCCACAAGCCAAAGTATTAATTTTATCACGTCCTTTAGAGGTATTCACAATCTCGACGCTTTCGTTTATTTTATTAAGTGAATTTCCACAGGCGAAATTTTATGCTTATTTTTTTCTTGGGATGTGTCGGTAATCTTGTCAATCTCTTATTTCCACTGAAGTATTCGGAGGATATTTCCAGGTAAGAATTTTCGTTTTCTTGTTCTTTTCACAATCATATTCATCGTCTTTTTCATTATCTCCACAGTTAAATATTCATCAAATTTTCCACTATCCCCACAATCGCATACATCGCATTTTCCATCGCGTCCATTATCTCCCCAACCATATTTTCCATTATCCCCACAAACACATAAATCAAGCAGTCCATCTTTTTCATTATCTTAATAATCAAATTCATCAAATATTCCATTATCCCCACAATCATATGCATAAAATTTTCTATCATTTACTGTCTCCACAATCATATCAATCACCTTTTTTGTAATTTTCGCGCAATATCCTTCGTTGAGTTTCTTGCACAAAGTCTGGTGTAACGACTTTCGGTCTTCCACTCCTGTGTTTGTCTTCTACCGAACCTGTCTCACGAAATCGCCGAACGAGTTGATATAGCGTACCTTTACTCGGTATTGCATCATCTGGATATTTATGTCGCCAAAATTCTTTACATCTTTCATATGATTTATATTCAAAGTAAGCCTCAAGCAGCGCAATTCTCTGAATGCGTGATTAACTCCTTTTGCAATGAAGAACAAAATGATATGGAACTTTATTATAGCACAACTTGAGCGAGAAGAAAACCAAACGATAAAAATTAAAGAATCCATAAAATTATAAGCAGACGATAAAATTCAATAATTAAAAAAATACACGCGCAAATGATTTTTTTAAAGTTGGAGTACGGGAACTTTTAGGACACTCTGTACAAATGGTTTAACATGAATCTAATGATTAAAGAATGCATTTCTAACATTATATGCATCATGTTCTTATTGATACCGGTTCAAATGAGAGAAATCAGAAAAATTTTACTTTCCATTTCTTAATCACAATTTTTCATGCATTGAGCTTAGTTCTCCACAAATGAAAGAAATATAGTTTAGATATCAATGG
Organism: Meta bourneti; assembly: GCA_933210815.1. Lineage (NCBI taxonomy): Eukaryota > Metazoa > Arthropoda > Arachnida > Araneae > Tetragnathidae > Meta > Meta bourneti. The sequence goes on from OW119926.1 coordinate 33,216,415, forward strand.
ATTGTTTTTAAAATTTGTGTTATTGACGCTCATATTTTCTAAGAATCGCTAAACAAGACTCCAGTAATTGAAAAACACAACCTCATTGACAACCCCTCGTAAGTCTAGTACTAGCAATGTTCCTTCGAGTTTGATCCCGGACCGTCACCAATAGCCCGTTGTGTTGCTCCAAGTGCGACTTTAATTAAAATACCTCCCTCCTAGCAATGTCTTAGCGATGCTTTCGGAATAGGAACTTGGGATTCTTCAAATTGTTATCAAATTTGTTTTTCGTAAAGTATTTTCCACTAGGCGTTCTATGGCAATTGATAAACCCTTTCATACTTAAAGGTAATTGTAGACATTTCATTCAGGTCTAAAGTACTCTTCCTGCGGTTTGGTTGCTCTATAGTTTTTCATAAAAACTAGTTTGGTTCCCCAGTACTCACGCACTTTTCGAATACTGCAGTTGATGATTTCCAATTTTGTATAATTGTGTCCTTTATATTCCACAAGGAATCTGCATATGAGCAAAGGTTAACCATCGAAGACTGACATTTTTAAAGAATAAATTATCTACGTAATCAATAGTTACAGACCGGTTATTTGTAAATAAAATAGGATGCATTTAATTTTGTGTTAATCGCTTTCAATATTGAATACATACTCAAATAAGTGTAATTGCTACGCTAATTAAAAGCAAGAAGTTTCCTCTTTCACTGCAGATCCCTTGAGATGTCCAGTCGAAATGGGTCCTTGGGAGTCCAATCCACAAAGGCAATAAAACAGCAGGGGTAGTTAATGGTCTTTGAGATTTGTTTTTCAATTTTCAGCAGCGTTTTTCTCAAAAATGGTATTCATTTTATTAATGAGGCTCCGTGTGTAAATGCCCTTCATATTATCAGCTATTGAATAAAAGAAATAATCGTTTTGTGGGATAGGATTCGTCTTCAGCGAGTGTAATTCAATGTGAAATCCTATTCAGTTCTCATTTTCCCGCCAGTACGTCACGATCATTTTCCCTCAGAACGAGTTTCGCGTTATTGGAGCAAACCTACTTCCCTTCTAGAAACCTTGGGTATGGTCATTGTTTTCCAATCATCCAGATTCCTGCTATCGTTAAAGGCTGCAGTAATTTAGATTTCCATGTGCATCAACTCATTAATAAAAAAAATACATTGTAAAGAATTCTGATTTTTACATGGGAAACCTAAATCTAAACCATTATTGTACTGATTTGTTATTGAGGTCGATCAACTTAGCTGTACACTATCTACCAATAAGTATTTGGACACCCATGCAAATGACGATATCTGCGGTCCTGATATACGTCACGCCCTCCGCCGTTAAATATCGTGTAGGAAACAACATTGGCATTAGTCGCATGCAAGATGCCACGAAGTGCAGTTATCTGATTTCGAGAAAGGTGTAATCGTCGGGTATCACAGAAATGGCTGATCCTTAAGGAACATATCTAGCGAGCTGAATTACCCAAAATCGACAGTGGCCTATGTGATTCAGAAGTAGAAGGTGAGCGGTGATTGTCGGAATGTGCCCCGAGTCGGAAGACCCGCGAAACTGGGAGATAGAGACCGACGGGTGCTGTCCAGAGAAATTCAGAAGAACCGCACCCAACCGATGGCCCACATACTCCAGGAGTTTCAACAGGCATCCGGGAGTGTTGTTTCGATGAATACCATCCGTAAGGAAGCACATCTGCTTGGTTTTCATGGTCGTGCTGCCGCCCATAAGTCTTTGATCACAGCGCTGCTCGGTTAATGAGGTGCAAAGCACGTCGAAAGTGGACCGTAGATCAGTGGAAACAGGTTCACCCTCTACCGTTCAGATGGCAGGGTCTGGCTGGAGAACTCCTTCTGCCAGAATGCAGTGCCCACAGTAAAGTTCGTCGGAGGTGGAATTATGGTCTGGGGGTTTCTCCTGGTATGGACTGGGACCCTTGGTCCCATTTCATGGTAAGCTCAACGCCGAAGCCTACTGCACTATTTTGGATGACAGCGTGCTTTCTACGTTGTGGCAGTTTTACGGGTTGGACCCATGTTACTTCCAGGACAACGCCAGCTGTCATGTTGCGAGGTCCACCATGGATTGGTATGGTGACAATGGGGTTAACCGAATGGACTGGCCTGCCCAGAGCTGAACCCTATGGGACGAGTTGGATCGCCGAATTAAGGGGTGCAACAACCGTCCAAAATCGGTGAAGGAACTTACATGTCTTCTCCAAGCCGAGTGGAAAATACCACTAGCCGTCATACAAGGACTTGTGGAAAGCATGCCCCGGAGGGTTGAGGCTGTAATTGCCTCTCGTGGAGGCTCGACCAACTATTGAATATGAATAAATTTTTTCTTTTCTATCACAGGTGTCTAAATACTTATTGTGGTATATAGTATACTTGATCAGCAGAGAAATACATTAGGAACCTTAAAATATTCTCACAAGTTATCCCGTAGATTATCCAAGCCGTCTCCCATCCGTACAATATCTGAAGTCAGTTCTAATCCAATTCAGTTTTACTGACGTGTTTCCCTCAGTTGTATGTTTATTTTTTTAGATAACATCGATTGGTTTCTCGGGGGAAAGAGTTTTATTTTAGTTTTTTAAAAGCCTGTTTTTTTTAACGGTATCGAACATCAGTGACCATTAAATCTGATCAAATGACAATGTGATAAGTACCTTTTTGTTGGATTTGGACATATCGCGTTTTGCTCTAATCAAAGGAATATTTGTGTACTTTTGATAGTAATATTTATTGACAACTCCATTCCTATTTAGCTCTATTCTATTTCTAACTTACCTCTACTCTTAAAGGATTGCATTTATGGAAACAATTGGCAATGGTGAAATCTAATCAACCCCATGGATTACTTAGTCAATAATAAAGTTGTACTTAAATTAGATTAAATTTCGTAATTTTAACTTGTGCCCATAATATTAAGCATAAATTGACTATTTCTTTTGAAATAACATATTCTATAGCAAGTCTTATAATTTGTAGACTTCAAACCAATTTTAGCAAGGTATAAGATTTGTATATTATCTACACAAGTTTTTCTCAAAAGACATTATGTTGTAATGTTAGAATTATATCATGCAAATAATTCTATTGCGAGTTACAGAAAGTCCTTTTGTATTGATTTCTATCATATACTTTTTGTAAGTAGAGATGATACTTCTAACATAATTAGCTTAACATGAACGACTTTCATCTATTTAGAAAATTTAACTTTTTTTGTCTATTCAGGATGTGTCACTTCGTTTGTAGTATTTATTATTTGCACTTTTATTTGTACTTGTTTTTCTTAAAAGGTTGGTAGGTAGTTGAATTTACGTCGCACTGGATCAACACAACAGGCAATTATCAAGGAAATCACGTTTTGTCTCTCGCTGTTGCTCAGCATCGATTTTCATGTGCCAAATTGCAATAAATTCTATTATGGTCAGGGGACATGTCACACTGCACTGGATCCAGTCACCCCCTGGCAATGACTTGGTTTTGAATTACCCTATAGCCATGTCCTTCATTGAATACCTTACACTAAAAAGGATCAAGACAAAAAATTCCGGACAATACCTATAAAACAGTATAGCTAAAGAGAAAGATTACTGGAACTCCTTGCAAGGGTCTCAGTTGCCACAGGATCTACCAAGAGTTATAGGTTGGATTGTGTATTATGGTGCAAAGGCTATATTTGACCATGCTGCACCAAACACATCAAATAATGTGTAGGTGGTAGGTATTTTAATTAACATTGCACTGGAGCAACACAATGAGCTATTGGCGAGTCTGGGATCGAACCAGAGTGGGTATTTCAAATAACGTCACACTGGAGCAACACAACGGGCTATTGGTGACAGTCCTGGATCAATCCCAAAAGGAAAGATTCGAGGACAACACGTAACTTTGAACCACTGTCAGATGACGAGGTCACACCTGAGCTGGCACCCTACTCTCCAAACCATGTTGTGAGGACATTTGAGGTCACAATGGATTTAACATGCATCAGCCCCTTTGTACATAATGGTCTTTGGTTGAATTCAAACTCGCAACCCTCCGGATGCTAATCCGTTACTCGTCCAACTGGACTACCGCAACCCCATCAAGTAATGGACATAAACACAAGAAAAATTTTACTAACACAGAAGATAAATACACCCAGGGAAGATTCGAACCTGACCTGAATCAAACCTGTGCCGCCTACAATTCGTAGGTTGATAGTGAGCATATCCACTGAGCCACGAAGAGCTATAGGAGTAGTTTGTTTTCGCTTCCTCACAGAGGAGTATGACCACCTGCAAAATAATCTCTACCCAATTGGCTTGTCAAACTCTTCAACTTGACCACTGTGTGGCCTTTCAGATAAGACATGACAGGAACCCACCTCAATAGTTGCCCTGATCTTACTGGCATCAGTGACTAATACTGATAGCTACATTTTTTGTTTCTATACTATATTTGGCTGCCAGACACTTATGATGGAAAGGCTGAGGTCTGGCATAGGATTAAAAATGTACTTTTCAAATAAATGTACGAACCTTGCCATATGCACATTTTCAGTTATAAAAAGAAAATTTTAAATGATCAGCTTTAAAGTGCCCAATTTCAAAGATTTATTCTCTTCTATTGCCCAGTTTAAATGAAACAAAGTAAATAATATATTAATACTCACAAAGGTTTTCTAATAGTGATTTTGAGAACTCAGAAACTATGCACAGCAGTTAAAGAACATCGTATTTATATAATGGTGAAAGACAGTGAATATCACAAGAGCCAATTTGAATTCAATTAATTATATTTTCTTCCACAGAGTAACAGGTTAAAAACTCACAGCATAATACATGGCATCACATTTATCACCACATACAGATTATCACACAATAACATTTCAAAGTATATAATCCGTTTCTTTAAATCAATTCACACCACTCAGTACTTTCATTGGTCCTATTTTACACTGATAAATATGCTAACTACAGATATTTGTAGGCAATAGCAACTTTTATTTACAAGTCCACCATTTACACATTGAGGAAAAGGGAATCCTACAAATTATTTACTGGGGGAAACAAGCCATCATATTTATACATAAAATAAATTCCAACAAAAAAATTCATTTATTCACAAAAGTTTCTTCCATTGTATGACGTAATGTTACATTACATGTGGGTTTATCAACATTAAGAAATAAATTACCGAGATTTAGAAGTGAAAATAAATGGTAGCTAATGATGATTAACTCACCATCACAAAAACATGTATTGTAAGTAGTTTGTGTTACAAACCATATTAATTAAGCAAATCAAATCACCTTACGACAACTATAAAGTACCAGTAATGTATCTCAATTATAAATTTAAATAAGAATGATGTTTGTAAAACAGGCGATACAACTTGAAAGACATAAAAGGTTATTTATAGTGCACCGAATATGCAAAGGCTTGACATATTCTTTGGAAAACTTGCCCTGCAATAATAAAACAAAAACCAAACTCCAGATAAAAGTACTGACATGTAGAAAAGTAGTGAAATTTAAAATGAGATGTGACCATTCTCTCATACCTCCTGATCAAAAAGCCTTTACAGACATACACTGTATGCTTGCAATATTATCTAAAATGAATAAAACAATACAGATCCACAATGCAAGAAATAATTCATCTTCCATTCTTTGTGGCTTCTGCTTACAAAAGAGATTTGAAGGAACAATGTCAAATAGGAAAAACTAATCTTAAATACATTTAAATGCACCAATATTAAAATGAGACTTTTCCAAACAGTGGAAGTCCTGAGCATTTCAGATTGAAATTTAACACATAATAAAGTAAAGATAAAGCATACGAAAGTAAAAATCTCAAAATCACTAACTTATGTAGTAATGTATATGTAATCATTAACATGTTTCGAAGTAGGGATAAATAATCCATATGCAAAATGAACCATCTTGAATTAAAAAAATATTTCATAGTACTGCAATCATGTAATAAATCTTACATGAAATTTCCATTATGCATTATTTTTAGTCCATAATACACAAATGATATGCAACTCAAGAAAAATATGCAGAAGCAATAGATTTATTTTCAGTCTTCATTACTCGCATGGTACTTTATACAGGTACTAACATAATATTTGGACCTGCTAACAGTCAAATACTGAATTAACAATACATATCTATCATATTGCCTTTGAATTCCATACTCTCTAAGTAGCCCAATTTTCTAATATTTAATAGGACAAGAAATACAATTAGAAAGCTTATCGAATTTACATCCGTACTAAATTTAGTACAAATGAAAACTTTCTTAAAATAAATCTCTAACCTACAATTTTTTTCTCACAATCATAAGGAGACAGAAGGTTACAATTTTAGTCAATTTCGGAAGCTTTGATTGTTCATTTGAAAATAATCAATAAAAATGCTAATAGTTAACAAATGATTGAAAATAAAACAAAAATCATAAACATTTTTAATTCTTTGATGTATGACTAACAGATTGACATTACAAACATAAAATGATTTTTCCAGTTAGGATTACACATTTCTGCAAATGATACTGTGTTTAGCGATCAAAAATTTTTCTTCAAAACTTACAAAATGAAATCACAGAAACGTCCATGTAGAATTTCCTGCCATATTTTCAATATTCAAAGCAAAACTTAACTGAAGTTTAAAATGAGGATAGAAAAAAAATCAAAAACTAAAGAAGATGCATTTCAAACAGTTTATAGCAGTATTCATGCAACTTGACAAATAAAAGCTCCTTTAAACAGGTTTACTGAACACCACATTTCACACAATCAAAGGACATCAAATGCAGGGCAGCCAAAGCACTTGTAAAATAGTAGCATAAATTCTAAAAATAGTAGCAAAACTAGTCTTAAAGCTTATTTTAGTAGCAGTTTTAGCTGCCGCCAGCAGCTACATCCATGATGCAAAGTCTTGAAACACTGTGTGAAGTTGAAGTAGTAAACAGTTCACAATTTTAACAGAAAAATACTATACTGTTACACGGATTGAAGCAGGATACCATTGGAGAACAGTAGGTCAAAGTCATAAAAATATTTTCCCCAATGAAGCAGATGGCATGAATTCGCAACTGAAACAAGAATATTGTTTAAAATGGGGGATTTAATCGTTTCGTTTTTCGTTGATCTAAGTTGAATTTTAAAAAAAGTAGCCAAAACTTTGGAAATAGCAGCTTTTGAGGCGATTTTTCATTAAGATACCCCTAGTTCCAACGTTGAATAGTAGCAAGTCATCTTTTAGTTGCCTGTGGCAGCCCTGCAAATGTCTTCATATTACTCAACCTCCTCCTTATGACAATATAACTTAGGTAACTGGGCTTAAAAAAGTTCTAAAGAGTTGTAGAGTAATCTAAGGCATCTGTGTTGCAAAGCATTTATCGATAATTTGGATCGCAGAAATTAAAAGCAATGCATTTTGAAACCCGCTCATTTCTTAGAATTTTTATATTTGTCAATTCAATTTTCATATGTATTTAATAAATCATTTGAGATTTTACAAAATAATTGTAAACTTGACAGTTGTTTTACTTAGTGTTAAAATATGTACAAATGAAAGCCTGTGACCCATTTCAATAAGTTCAATCATTCAAATGTTACAGGCGAAGATAACAAGTGTGTTAATAGTTGGTAAACCCACATTGATGCAGATATACAATTACTATGCTGAGCAGAATGTGATAAAAACCCTTTAAAATGTGGCAGTACGTGACTTCTAAAGTAGAAATGACAGAATGCTCATCTTTGGAAATGTGGTCTAAAATATTTTCTGTTTCGCTGGTGATCATGGCTTCTATTTTGCTTCCATTTGTAATGAGAATCATATGGCTTATGATTATGGTGTCCATAGTGTGAATTTCCCTGTGAAATGAAAAAAAAATGTATATTACAATCACAAAACAATAGTTAAATGATGTTGCAAACCATGAAACATTTACTCTATGATCTATGGAGTAAGGTTTGGAAACATTCTCATTGTTAGATTTCACAACAATTACTGCTTTAAAATAACAAATACAAATTGTCTATTCACACTCAATGAACATAATGAAACAAAAAGTATTAACATTTGGAGTTTCATTCAGAATTTACAAAATTAAGGCATTAATTTTTTTAATGAAATGTAGTACTGGTCTACAAACATGAAGTTTAATTGATATATTAAGCAAGGAAAGAAATTACCTATCGACTTCTTCAATTTAGATGACATGAAAATCCACAATGAAACAATGAGTTCAGACATGACAGTAAAATTTCAAAAGTAAAAATAACTTACATTATATTTTGAATGGTTATTGTAATTCTTTTCTGTATGCTTCTGAAAGGGATTTTGCCTGTAGTAATGATGATAGCGATCTTTCGACTTGAATTTCCTTGTCTACAATAAAACACAAAATTCTTGAAATTTTAATTTGGAAAGCAGAATTAATTTAAATTGCATAGCAACATAGGAAAATATTTAATTTTAGGTAAGTAGTTGAATTTAATGTGGCACTGGGGCAACATAACAGGCAATTGTCGATGGTCTGAAATCATTACCCAAGGAAAACATCGAGGACACTGCATCGTCGTTTTGAACCACGGTCAGATGACGAGATCAACACCTGAGTGGCACCCCACTCTCCAAACTTCCCATCACTGTAATGTGAAGATAATCAAGGCCACGACAGATTTAACGTGCAGCAGCCCCCACAAACACGAGTCTTTGGTTGGTTTGAGTTTCAAACTCGCAACCCACTGCTAATACGCTACTCTACCAAATGGGCTATCATGGCCCCATTTAATTTGAGTCCATATCCTAATTGCTTTAAGACTTTATTATCTAACCTGGAGAAAACTAAATTTGGTTGGATAAATTCCATTCATTTCCTGAATTTGGCCAAGCTCAAAACAGTGGAAAATGGCAGGAATAAATCATAAAATAGATTCTTTAATTCATTTCTCTAATTTTGTAATCAGCTTTAGCCCAGGATTGCATTAGTATACACTATAAGGAAATTACAACTTAAATTTAAAAATCAATCAAGATGTATTTTTAACTATAGTTTTGAGGATCAATGAAGTAATTCTGGATACAATTTTAGAATACATTTAAAAGCAAGTGAACTACTAAAAAATGTTAAAATATTTAGGTGTATAATATGGGGTTTCTTTTATGTCTTAATTGGTGATAAATGGATGCAAATTAGCAGCAACCTTGCAATTTAATAGTGCCTTTCCATGATCCGCAAGCACCACATAGATGAAGTGGAAACTTGAAATACAAAACGAATAGGCTAAAACACAAAATGTGTTAAGTATGAAACAGACGTTGAAGATCTTGCCATGAAATTAGAATTTTAAAGTTAAGAAACTAAATATTTTCGCAATACGGTTTTTATGAGAATCTAGCAACTAGATTCCAATGTTTTTCTTTCATGGTTGCCCTGACTTGGCACCAAAACTTCAAAATTGCCATCCTTGGAAAAATTTTCTCCCTTAAAAAATGTTTTTATACATTTGCTATTAGTTAAAAAAAAGGGGGACTAAATTTTCTTAAACCTTTGGTAAATTTTCAAATAAAAATCGCCAAAATTTTGAAATATAGCTAGAAGTGCTTTGCGACGATTTTACTTAAAGACACCCCTAGTCGCCAAGTTTGAAATATAGCTAAAAGTAGCCTGTGGCCACCCTGTAATCAGAACAGACATGAGTCTTGATTGAATAACTAATTGATTTGGATGGCCTAAATATTCAGATTGAAACAAGAAAACTGATTTTCCCTATCCCCAAACAAAAAAATTGTACAATATGTAGTTTAAGCAATGATTCCCAGTTCTGTAGTAAGCTCTATCAGTAATGCACTACACTTGTTCTATCACAGTATGCAAAGCATTAAATGGACTGAAGATTATTTTAACACTTACCTTTCCTCTGTCAAAATCATCTTCATAGTCACCTAATGATTTTCGTTTCTCACTAATGGACTTAGAATCATAGTAATGATTTTCTCCTTTCCAGGTAGGAACTATAAAAAATTAAATGACTGATCAAGTTTTTTCTGTAGTACACATGAATTCATAAATATCATCATGTTCATGTTTAGATTTATCACCTGGTTTCATAGACGTAAAACCAGGCTCTTACATCTGTACTGCAGGCTCCAGTACTAGGTTAGATGATGAGCCTCTCCTGAAATATAAATATGTATTCCAGATACTCAATATTTAACTTACACAATACTATAAACTTTCCCTTCCTCTCCTTTCAGAACCAATGCCAAAGCACTTGTGGAACAATAGTATTAAGCTAAGTGCACACTAGTCAGCATGGTACTGATGGCACGTATCACAGATCAGATTAATTTAGTGTACTATGAATTCAGAGCATGAGGTAATATGCGTTATTCCGATTTAGTTGACAATGACGTTAAGTCTTTTCAGTGCTTTCATACGACTCACGCTAAGTTTATAGTGCTTCTAGACCATCCTAAGACAACATTTAAATAGAGAGAATATATCATTCAGGGAGTCAGCATGACCTCTAGAAAGACACACTGTGTGTAACACATGGATGAGTAATCCTCATCCTACGGACGGAACGGATTTTATTCTAGATCCGGAATCTGTCAAGATTGCCGATGTCCGAAATGGATGTGTGAGCGGTCTTATTTAAAACAATGTTAATAACTCTAAAATCAAATCCATGTGATATGGACTAGTGTGCACATACCTTTAGTACCATAAATTCTTAAATATAGTTGCAGAATTAGTCTTATCTTTAAGTTTATTTTAGTAGGTTTTAGTTGCCCCTAGAAACTACATCCTTGGTTGCTAGGGGCAACTCAAGGTTCTACAAAAAATGCTGTGGATCTTTAAGGGTTTATTTCATGATCTCCAAAAAATGCTGTGTGAAGAATTAGAAAGAAGCATTTAGTGTGGCTTGGAACTTAGTTTAAATTCACGATTTGAATAGAAAAATATTATATGCTCTAAACAGGTACGATACAATTGAGGAGCAAGTCAGAATCAAAAAAATTTTCAACAAAGAAAAATGCATGAAATCATGATTGAAACAAGGATTTGTGCTGTGATAAAAAATGGGGGAAAGGGCTTAATTTTCAAAAAAAGTATTAAACTTTCAAAACAGGAGCATTTGAGACAATTTTGCTTAAAAAGAAGCCAAGGTTAAAAAATGCAAAAAGCTGCTTTCTACTTACCTGTGACAGTCCTGTCCTTTACACTTGTTACATAGCTTTAAGGTGTATGTATGCACTAGAAGATTTTTAATTTTGACTTTAAAAATCCAATTTTTTACAATCGGTCATTGGTTTATGCTTAAAATCATATCAGTGAAAAAATCAGATTAAGCTAAATCATTAATTTTCTCATTTAGATATACTTAACTAATTAGTATGTTTTTCAAGTGATATCTCAAATTCTAATTTGTTCAGAAAGATAATTCCTGTTGGAAATTATTCTATATTATTTTTCATGTTTTGACTCTTAATCAAGTCGCTAGAGTGAATACATTGTTTTATAATTTTTTCATCAAGGAAGCATAAAAAAAAAATCAAGATATTTCAGGAATTTTAATATTTAAAAAAATCAACAAAAGTTCATTTCTTAACTAATAACTGATTGAGGTTCAAAACATCCACTGTATTATATAGATATTGTAATGACACAAAAATAATTAAATTTTAACAGATCAATTCATTGTATAATCACCGTTTGAACAAAGCATATTGCAAAACAGCTCAGAAATTGAGTTCAAGTCTTAGAAACATGTATGTACATGGTGACAGTATCTAACAAAACCCCTTATAACTAGAAAAATATTCTGAATACTTACAAGATCTTGGTATTGTTTGAAATTTAAGGAAAAATAGATATTCTGGTCGATTTTCGTTACTTTTAGTGTATACATACACTTTAAGGTAAGTACAAGAAAAAATTTGTAACTTTAAACTGAAAGCTGATGGTTTTCTGTATTCTAAGTTTGCATGAACGCGTTTTGGTAGAAATTTCCTCTGAATATTTTTTTGATTGGACTGGACATTGGGATTTTATGGCCACAAGGTCCAAAAGCAGATAAGCTCGCTACTGAATCTTTTCTTGAAGACTAGTACAAACTAATCTTCAAAATTGCTAACTGGAGTAGAATTGGTAAAAACTAATGATTAAATCAATGCAATCCAACATACAGGAATTACTTTAAATATTTCCATTTTCTACTGATGGAATTATGTATAAAAAGTTTGAAATTTTAGTACAAAACATTATTACAGGGTTGTTATTTGCTAAGGTGTGATTTGGAGCCTCTTTCAGAGCAGTTATCTTAAATAGTAAATTATTAAATTTAAAAATTGTGGGTCAAGTATTGCGTTTCAAAGCAAGAATTATGTCAATTTGAAGCCTATTTATATTCATTTTATAACAATACAGGTAGCCCTCCTACAACACGGTTTCGCTCTAACACGATAAGAAAATTGCGAAAACCTTTGTACAACACTGTACTTCTACAGTACTGGATAACATGGATTTTGTTTAACATATTTAAAAACTAAATTACCTTAAAATAATGACGGGAAGGAATAATGAACTATAGTGCCTTTACATGAAAATATATAAATAAATTATAATTTACACATTTATAACTCTATTCCAATGTTATAGCGGAAAATGTCATGCACAGTTTACGCACCATCTGCGGCGAGACTTGCTGTCTCAGAGATGCAGTATTGTGGAAAGTCCCACCATATCTAAAAGGATAAAGTGCAATGCGACATCGTCGTATTGTATCGATCTGTTGTGAAATGCAATCGCAGCTGAGGGCCCGTGAATGGCAGGCCCTATTATGTTTCTTTTTATTTCCGTGGTCTTGGAGACAAAGTGTCTTAAGCGGCTGGTCGGCAGTCTGCGTCGAGCCACGATATGTTAAAGAGTGACTTTTTCGTCTTTAAGACTAAATTTTTGGAAAATCAAGTTTCAGTCCCAAGCCATGTCTGATAAAGATAAAAAACAATGCGTTTAAGAGGAAATTTATTTCTTTAGAAGTAAAGATACAAATCTTGGATAGTCTTTTAAAAGGAGAAAAAGCATCTCACATTGAAAAAAGTCTCAATTTAAATGAAGCAACAGTCCAGACTATTAAGAAAAATGAAAAAGAAATAAGAAGTGCAGTTGCTGCAGAATCTTCGATATCCGCAAAATATGCAGCTCGTCCCCGGGTGCCAATAATTGAGAAAATGGGAAAGGCATTCAGCATTTGGATTGATGATAGCTGTCGAAAAAGAATTCCATTGGATGGTAACATCATTAAGCAAAAAGCACTTAAAATTTACAAATACCTTAAATAACATGGAGAATCTGTCAATGCAGATTTTGTGGCAAGTAAAGATTGGTTCGAAAAATTCAAAAAGCGCTTTGCAATTCATAGCATAAAAATTCAAGGCGAAACTGCGTCGGCTGATTGTGAAGCTGCCAGGACGTATCCAGAAAAAATTCAAAACATTATAGAAGAGCAAGGATACACAGCACATCAAGTTTTCAATGCCGACGAAACTGGGCTTTGGTGGAAAAAATGCCCAGTAGAACCTTTATATTGTAAAAAGAAAAAACTGCACCCGGATTTAAGGTGTCTAAAGATCGTATAACGCTACTTTTGTGCAGTAATGCGTTGGGGGACTTTATGACAAAACCCTTGCTAGTTTATAGATCTTTAAATCCCTGTGGACTTAAAGGCGTAAATAAAAACACCTTACCAGTATATTGGAAAGCAAATCCAAGAGCTTGGGTGACTGGAAATTTATTTAAAGATTGGTTTTTAAATTGTTTTGTGCTAAACGTTGAAAATTATTTAAAACGGAAAAATTTGAGCGTCAAGGTGCAATTACTATTAGAAAATGCTCCATGTCACCCACAAGATTTGAGTCATCCCAATGTCAAAATAGTGTTCCTACCACTTAACACTACTTCGTTGCTCCAACGATTGGATCAAGGTATTATTTACACCTTTAAAACTTATTACATAAGAGCATTGCAGTGGATTTTTAGACGTAACCGATTCAAAATCAATTAATGAAATGGAAGCAATTTTCAATTAAGCACTGCATTGACATCATATCTTTGTCGCAGAAAGAACTAAAAACATCAACGTTAAATGCATGTTGGAAGATATGGCCATCTTCAGTTGAAATAGAAAACATGCTTGAATCGTCAGAAAATGAAATTGGTGGCATATTAGAACTTGCTAAATCTATCGGAGGCGAAGGCGTTGTGGATATGGCTATTAGTGGAAGAAGTTGACGAAGCGGATTTGATGGAAATGGCATCCGAAGTTGGAAATCAAATCGATTATGAGGACAATAGCACTGAAGATTGTGAAGTTAATAATTTAACATTAAAAAAATTAGACCTAAGCTTAGCTGAAAATCTTGAATCATTTTTCTTGAATGCAGACCCTTCCGCACAAAGAAGCCGAAAATTCAAAAGGGAGCTGCAAAATTGTCTATCTTCATACTATGAAATCTATAATGACCTTGTAAGAACCAGCAAACAAACCGAAATTACAGATTTTTTAGAGGATAGAAGGTGCAAAAAATCTAAATCAAGAAGGGTCAGAAAGTGAAGGTGATATCGTTCAACCGAAAAAACGTTCTCATTTGATTGTACTGAGTAGAGATGAGGAAGACATTTATTAAATTAAGGTTACATTAAATGAAAATAATATTTTGTTTTTTTCATTTTGTGTTATACATACATTTATATTTTTAATAAAAAATTAAGTTGCTTATATGGAATTTAAAAAATGCTTGTTTTTGATAGGTTTTCGGAACATAACCCCCCTTTTTGTACTGGCTCTGGGTCTCGTATAACAGTTTCACACAACACGGCATTTTCTAGGAACCTATCTACCGTGTTATAGGTGGGTTACCTGTACTGATATTAAATGTTTTGCCTTGAACTACAAGCACATTCGCCATAAGTTTAGACAGCCTCTTTAAAGTGAAAGAGTACAATCAGAGTCCTATTTTGATCATTAATTTTAATTAATATTTATCCATTTTGATAAATTACCAGTACATATATTGAACACCTTTAGATTTAGAAGCAAGGACTTGAAAAATACAAAATGATAAACAAAATATGAAGGAACAGAATCATGAATAGTTGATAAGTGAAAAGGAATGTTAAACTGTAGAATCTCTAAAAAACTAAGAATAATTCATCAATAGAAGCATAAGTGTCACGTTAAAGACATCATTCGCTTAGTAAATATAAAAGCCAAATTCTGACCACTACAATACCCAAAACACTACTTTAAGATTTATTAACTATTATTTAAGACATTAAAATGATTCAACTGCCACTAAAATAATTTTAAGGTAAAATTTCAAAGGAAAAATTAATAATTAAAATTTTAATAAGAATTATTTACTTTTAAAATGATTTATTTGCCCCCCACCCCTTTATTCATTTTAAAAATGCTCCAAAATATAACTTTCAGCTAAAGATTTGTAATTCATGTGTTACAAATTATATGAAAGTGAATTTTCATAAGTGATTAATTCTGTATATATATAGCTAATTTTAAGTCTTGATTATTGAACAAGAAACATTGGGAACAGAAATTTAACCAAAACATTACATATTTGTTTAGCATAAATCAAATGAAAATATTACCAGAAGATCCATAGAAGAATTCAGAGTTTTTGTTAAGTTCAGATACTACGTCGTATTTCCGGTCAATTTTCGAGTGAGAGCTTGATCCAGAATAAATTCCTTTATCATGTTTGTCTGAAAAGTATGAGCTACATTGAAAATCCTCCTAACATAATAGTTTACTTGTAAACTAGTTTAACATGCAAAACACATCAAATTAGGATTCAATCTGATTGACAAAATAAAATTAATAAAAATCATACAAAGCTGTATTTCAAATAGCAAGAATAGGTGAGAAACGGGAGAACACATGAATTGACAGAGAAATAATGCAAGAAACTGAAAAAAATATTGAGAGCATGACATAAGGAGCATAAATAAACAGAATACACATATCCCATTAAAACTTTCAAAATATAAAAGCAATTTAAAAACTAGATACATTTAATTTC
This sequence comes from Meta bourneti, assembly GCA_933210815.1. Classification (NCBI taxonomy): domain Eukaryota; kingdom Metazoa; phylum Arthropoda; class Arachnida; order Araneae; family Tetragnathidae; genus Meta; species Meta bourneti. Next base: position 33,232,531 of record OW119926.1, read on the forward strand.
AAACACATAATGACTTGACACCAAACATAATGGCAGAAAAAAATCTAACTAAAAGTTCAGGTGAATTGATGATAAAGATGAAAATGAATTTTAATAGCTTTTGATAAATATCCTTTTATAACCAAGAACTCACATAGGAAGGTCACGTGCAGTTTAAAACAAAAAATATAGAAAATCATGCAACATTGATTCAGTAGTAAAACTAGTCAACTTTAGTCAGGTGTAGATACCTTTTATGCATTTTAAATTACAAATATATTGGCAAAAAAACTGAAAAAGACAAGCTTCTCTTTTAAGATATTAATATAATAGCTACTAAAGAATCAACCTTTCAGCAATGTAAGTGAATTATGATAAAAACAATAAGTAGGATGCAATGTTTTAATCAAATTCCAAATGTAATAGCAAAAATTTAGCCATTGCTAACTTTGTAAGGTCAGTTTTTGTTTACTCCAATGAACAACCCATGTTGTGATTTTTAGAAAAAGCTAGAATATCCCCATTTCAAGACACTAACCATCGTAATATTATTCAGACTGTGCCAGGATCATTATGAGTCTCATACCCCTCACCAACTTGTCATAATTGGGCAAAAGAATTTAATCAATGAACTTTTAAAGGCCCAACTGATTAAAAAAGATTAAGTTATCATCAGCAAAGTAAAAACTGTTTAAGTTAGTGTACAAACGAAATATATTTTACTAAATTTTTTTCCCAGTCAAACAACGACTTATGCCAAATAACTGGGTTAGTGGTGGGACTATACATTTAAGCAATGAAGTATTCCTTTAAGGGTTAAAAAATGTAAAAAGAATAGTACCAAAGCATTTTAGAAAGGCATGTCGAAAAAGTATGGCAAGCAGTTAGTAAGAAGTCCAAAATATGAGCTCTATATAATTTTCTAATTTAGTAAAGTATTGAAATTTCCATACCTTTCAGTGATGATGGCTGGCTATTTTCAATACTATCTTTTGTTTTTTCAACCCAGACATACTCCAAACTAGAGTGAGAGCCACCAGAGCTTGAAGCATTTTCATCCTCTCGCACCTTTTTCTTGTCTTTTGACTTTTCGGGTTTGTACAGTTTTGTATCACAAATAGGGGAGTCAGCTTTATTATTTGGGTTCGAACACTGGAAGCTTTTATGAGATGTGGCATGTTTCACTTCCGCAGAATTATCGTGCCTTTCCGAGACGTTCGCCAATTTGAGCGAAGTTACTCCGTTTTTGGAGGGTGATTCTGCGAATTCTTTTGAATGTTTAGCCTTTTTAGGTAGAGAATTATGTCGGCCTTCATCGTGGTAAAGCTTGGGGTAGATTTCAAGAATTTCCTTATCAGACTCACTACATTTCCTTTTAAGAAAGGAGCTGTGTTGGTGCCTGCTAGATTTTTTCTCATCGTCGAGAAAGGTCTTTTCGCTTTGAGATTGTTGTTGCTTTCGAAAATCACACTTTTTGCCGGGAGAAGATTTTGAACATATTGTGCCGTTGTAATCATCGGGTATAGAGGTAGCACTGGATTTCGTTTCCTGAACATTAGCGAGGGAAGTGGTCCTGGAGTCTTGATTAGGCGAAGAATACACTTCCTGATTGGAAAACTGTGCACTGTTTTCAGGCAACACTGTCACACTACTTTGTCCGTTCCTTTCACTCGCCAAGTTAACACAAGACTCTGCATTTGTGCTAGTGACGTGCCAATCAGTCGTTGAATTTATACTATTAGAACTAGAACTTGAAGCTGCAGATGGTGACGCAGCAGCAGCATCTGTGACTGTCCAAGAACTAGTTGCTATGACTTTTGAACTCGTGTTATTGGAAATGGTTGGTGAAAACCTAATTGGAATCACTGCAGACTTGCTCACTTTGCGTCTAATTTCGATTTTAGGAGAATTATTGTTTAGGTTTCTGTTAAATTTGATATTAATTTTGGCACCATTCAGTTTTATGCTGTCAGGAAAACCGACAGATGACCCTTGCGAACTTTCTACTTTAGAGTTACCATTGCGACTACTCTCATTGTCATCAGAAGATTCCGAAGAATCCTTCATATAAGGCACTAATCCAGTGTGATTGTTGCTTGCTTTGGAAATGTTTAAAGAATGCTTAACTTTCTTTGGTGGTGCTGTAACAATATCCAAAGATTTGCGAATATCTTGTATGATTGGCATACTTGGTTGTATCCCAAATGATATCCGCTCCCTGTTTTGATCTGGAGACATTGAAAGTTTCTTATTATTAACGGGTGAACACAGTTGATGTTTTATAGTTGGGCTGGATTGTTTGGCTTGAATTCTTTCAGTCAGTGGGGAAGGTTTTAAAGAGGATAATTCAGAATTTTTCTTGTAATTGCATGCTGAAGAAGGAACAGAACAAAATCAGAATTTAATATAAATTCATAAACAAATTAATGAAATTTTAAAAGTAAACTTACTTGGTATATTTCCTTTCATAATAGAATTCCTATTTTCAAAGCATTTCTGAAAAATATTTAAATTAGTAACATGAGTAGCACAACAAAGTTCAAAATCTGTCATATCAGATACGTCATATAGGTATTAAATCAGTATTGGTTAAATGACCCTGTTTGTAAAAGTCTACACTAACATTTTTGTGAGGCAGTGATGTGAAAGCACATAGATATTGTTTAGATTTAGAATTAGGTCCAATAGGCCCAAAACAAATTACAGGACATAATGAGAAGTTTTATCAGTTTATCCACATTTGCAAAACTTAAAAAATGTACAAAAAGGATTACTCCAAATCAAAAGGTGACTTTGCAGCTTCAACCTACCGTCTTGAACAATCAAGGGAGCTTTCTCAAATTCAGTTTCAATGGCATTGTCTAGTGTCATACAAAGGGCGAGTCAAGAATTATTGATACACTGGATGGACCATTTGTAAATTAAAAATATTTCTAAAACTTGCTTTGATCCATTTTTAAAAGTGCAAATTGGATCATTTTTTCTAAAAGCTCCAAATTTTCATTTTCTGATAGTTACTTCCAACAAATTTCATAAGACGAAAACAAAAAATAAGTCAAATTAAATGGAAACCAAAGGTCAAATCAATGTATAGAACACGAAAATTTCATTACCTTGAAGGATGGTGCTTGGGAAGTTTCTGTTTTTATGTAAAATAAAACATAAGCACCCTGATTTAGAACTTGAGTTAAACTAACCTGATGAACCTACAAAAAAATATTAATTTCATACAATGTATAAGCAACAGAAAGGCTATATTAAATAAACAAAACACAAGAGAAGGGATCCAAAATAAAAAATAACCTAAAACGTAACTTTAAAAAAATCGTGTGAGCATCAAATGCAAGTTTAAAAGCTTTATAAAGTTAACTATGACTTGTGTACTCCACAGTAAAATTCGATTTAGCACTACTTGTAACAGCTGTAAAATAGCCTTGGTTTCAATGTGAAGAAGGAATTAATACAGCGTGACTCCCAGAAGACAATCAAGTCTTTTGGACAAGTTTATTAGTTAAATTAGGGGATTGGCAGTAATTTAAACTAAATGATTCCATGACTGGCATCTTTAGCAGTGATTCTGGTTTTAAGTTTAACTATTTGTACCGAAAGAGGTAGCCATGATAACGAGTTAGTAGGAGGAGAAACATCCACAGCAATTACCTTTCATGCTTTTGAGTATGGCAACCTTCTCCTATCGAGCTTTCACACCTATTCAAAAATTGACTAATCCAAGGTCAACCGCCTTCTTGTCGGAGCCGCACTATACTATCAACTAAATTTGATTATTATCAATAAGGAAGGTTGAGAAATTATCTCATTTTCTTTTTCCTCAGATCCCTAAATTACTTTCTTCTTAGAGAAATAGGGTTAGTTTTGGAGGTTTTATGGCACAAGGGCCATATTTGGCCATGCTGCACCAGGCACAATACATACAACATCCAGTAATAGACAGACACAGACGAGAGAAATACACCCAGGGAGGAATACCTGGCAGGAATCAAAATTGCGCCGCCTACAACTTGAAGATTGCTAGCACAATGGACATACTCACTGAGCCACGACAGCCCCTAGGAAATAGGGAGTCCAAGTAATCACATATTTTCATCACCTCTGCATTTAGAGTATAAGCTGATCAATCCTGCACATCTTCAGATTTAAAAATCAACACAGAATGTTTCTTTCTCAAACAACTCACAGAAGTATCGATTTAGTAAGTGACTAAAGGCAAATTAGTATTACATTTAGCATTTAAGCAAAATCAAAGTTCAGAAAATATGACATGCTTTCAAGATGAGAAATAAACTAAATACATACCCTTTGATCATCCATTATATACCAAAAACCATTAGAATTCTTAACATAACAATAATAATGACCAGAATTGCAGCTTGGTCCCGAATGGACGAGAACAGCATTCAGACGATACCAAACTGGATCTCCCTAAGAGTTAAAAATAATTCATTTGCAATTAAAAACACTCATTTCAATTATTGAAAATACATAAGCTGGTATATTTTTAACTAGTGACACAGTAGTCATTCTTTCTAAAAAAATTAACCTTTGAGAATTGCAAGATTTCCGAGTAGTGTATCTATTGCTTTTACTCTCCGACATACATAATGACTAAGTAGCGGCATCTATTAGTGGAAAGAATCTTAAAAAGTATCCTATTGAACAAGTTTAAAACTTGTTAGAGGTGTTTAAACAATGGACGGTACAACAGTTGCACTGTCACATTTCTCTTTCCTAGAGTGGCTCAATACAGATGCTGTACGGCAGATTTTATCCCTTTTTAAATGACTATTGACATCCATCACATTTGCAAGCAGTCAGCAACTAGCCCTTACGTCCTTTGAACTCTGGGAAAGACGGAAAATTGTGGTGATATCTCTGTGAACACGCCAAGAAGTACGAGAGGGCATGTTTTGAAGCATGTTTCTCATTCAAAATTTAGTGCTATTTACAGAATCTGAAATTATTACACAAGGTAACTGGCTTTATCTGTTTTAAAATTCCAACATATTAATAAACAAAATTTTCAAATTGTACAATTCTAGCATCCACTTAAATTATTTACTTTAGATTTCTTAGATTCGGGCAATTGTTCAAAACTTTCTTTCAAGGAAAAATTTAGTTAAATAAAGTAATAAAAGCAGCAAATTAACCATAATTTTCGGTCAGTCGTCTTCAATGTAAACCTATTTGCTGCTGTCATGATTGACTGCAGTGTCAAGTCGGTGCTGATTATAATATATTTATACCAAGACGCACCAAACGTATGCAAATAATGATGTGATATATGCAAATAATGTTGATGTAATGTTTAAGGAGAAAAGTCAAAAACCTGTAAAATTTTCTGTTCTTGATATGAAAAGTTGCCAGTCAACAAGGTAGAAAACTAGTAACAAAAGGTTAATTTTTATTGCTTGTGAGTCTTGTTAAGACAGTACAAAAGTAGAGAAAATTGTGCAAATGAATCCATAAGAATGCAGCTTATTGTTGTGAAAGCAATCTGGTCTGCTATTCATTTCTGCCTGGCTTCAGTCTGTAGTTAACGCAATTGATTTGATATTTAAAGCAAAATGGTGCCAAACACTTGCAAAAAGAAGTGTTTGGCAAAGAATTTATACCTCTGTGGTTAAATATCATGTAGGGAAAACAATAAGTAGGTAATTGACTTAATATAGCACTGGAGCAACACAACGGGCTATTGATAACGGTCCAGGATCAATTCCAAAGGGAAAGATTCGAGGACAACACCTCATAGTTTTGAATCAGTCAGATGAGGCCTGAGTTGGCACCACTCTTTAAACTTCCACACAAAGCCAACAAGAGGACATTTGAGACCACGACAAATTTAATGTGCACCAGCCCCCATGTACATGATGGTTTTTGGTTGGTTCAAGTTTCAAACTCGCAACCCTCCAGTTGCTGCTACCTACCCACAGGGCTACCACACCCCTCTGAAACTGCAGGTTGCCTCTAAAACATGTATGACCTCCAGAATTAAATGTTTTAAACATTTAAGAAACCAATAATAAAATGCATTCAATTTGTACAATTAAAATTCTAGGATTGAATTCAAAAGTAGTACCAACCTTAGAATCTGACATATAAGGGCGAAGATTCAGTTTTTCCGGATAAGTTATTTGTTTTGTGATTTTTCCTCCAAAAGACCGATTATAATCAAACCTAAAACAAACAGCACATGAACATAATTGCAAATAAAGAATGAATTTAACTTTTTATCAAAGAGATATCAATAAAAACATCTTTTGGAACGAACATTTTCTAAAAACATTTGTATTTTTAAAGAATGTCATCAAATTTCTGGTGCCAAAAAAAGTTGCTTTATTGATTTATCATGATGCATGACCTCATATTAAATTAAAAGTATTAATTTTGAAATTCACATTAAGTTAAAATTTTACAATTTACATCTTTCAACGGTATTTTGCTAAATAAACTACAATTTTTTACGCAGACTTCTGGTAGTCTGCAGACCACTTTAGAAACTACATTAGATTGTTTAAAATGGAAAACACGAAATTTCAACCTTAGAAGCTAATTTAAAAATGAAGAGTTTTAAGTATCTCTAAAAAAGAAAAGAGCAGTGCCATAGTAATGTCTATGCATATGTGCCATAATTAAGGTATTATTCCAGGTAAGTAAGTTCAATGTACCTCTTCAGTTGGAAAGTTGCCACATTAGGAGCTTTATACACTGTAAATCTTTTATGTGCTGTCACTTTCATTTTGCACTTGGGACATTTATAAGAGTTTTCTTGTTCGAGCAATTCAGGTTGTGTGAACTTTTCTAGAGCCTTCTCTAAGCTAAGTACATTTTGCTGAAAAGAAAAAAATGAGTAAGAAAAAAAACATTTTTGAAATGTACATTTCAAGTTCCCTTTTGACTTTTTCTTTGAAATGGCAATTTATCAATGCATAAATTGTTATTTTTGTACTTCTCCATATTAATTTAATTATAAAGTAAATACTAAACACCAAAAAAATTTCAGAGAAACAGAAAAATGTAACAAATTGGTAAATGAGGAAAATTTCATAAAATTGTTTTTAACTGTTTGCAATATCGACCTTTGTTTAAAAAAAATTTAAATACAAAAGCAAAGATAGCATCACTAAGGTCTCAAATATAAGTGCCAAAAGAATCGAAACTCCCAGAAACATTCATCAATAACCATCAAATTTGGTATGCAAAATCCTCTCTACCAGGCCTGTAAATAAAACATTTAGATAACATAAGGGATCCGAGACAGCAGCTGCAAAATGCTTGTCCCACTTTGCCACAGTATGCCATTAGGACTTCATGCACAATACTGTATATCGGTACGTATCGCCACCAGAGGGGGATTTGCAACACTAATTTATGACCTTGCTTTTATAATTGTGCAATAAGAGTCTTCTATATTTGATGTGATTGTTACTTTATCTCTTGACATGTGATGTACATCACAAGTCGTTTCATTCCAATGGAACACAGGCTTGAGGTGTTAGATTTTTTGGCAGTGTATTGATGTTCGAGTGGTACAGATTATAGAAAACTGAAAAATTTTCAATTGCATTGAATACTAAAATGATAATTTAATCGAACTAGTTATTTATAATCCCAAAGCTGACAGCATAATACAGCATTGTATGTTAATAAAATGTACACTATAAAATATACACTTTAATTCATCCCAAGAACAGATAAATCTTACATGCAAGAGCTATATTACATTTCCAAATCATTTATCTCATTAGACAAAACAAGACCTACCTTTATGTCCAATATGAAATCCATAAAGTGATCAAATGTATTGCTCTTCTCTTTACAGCGTAGACAAGTAACTGCAAGATGAGAAAATTATGTTTAGTGAAAATTTTCCAACACATTCTTGGTTTGATTTTATTTAGATTTTTGATATTACTGATTTTGAGAATAAATTTGACGCCACAAAAGATTTCGTTTTAAAATATCTTGTTTGCAATACTCGTAACTACTTCTGCATATTTCTTTATTACCTCAATTTTTAACAGATAATTCTGCAGACAATTCCACATCATATCACTATCTAATATAAATTCTGAAAAATCTACATTATGTATGAGTTAATGGTTGCAGACAATTACAGTGGTTCCCACCATCTAATTGTCCACCCCTTTCATAAAATGATTAGAATTTCATAAGTAAAAAAATAATTATTCTAGAGTATGAAATGTGATAAGAAAGGAAGCAATTTATTTACTTACCTTGACTTCTGTGGTAACCTCCAAATATCTGATTAATAACTGTTGTTTCTTTACTAGCAGGATCTAATCTACAATTATGAGGAACAGCTTATTACATGAAAATAAAGTTTGTGATAATTTTAAGAAACTCATTAAATTTAGTTAGTAGCACACACAATAATCAAGACAGTAATATTACATTACACAAAATCAAATGTTTCCAAGATCAAAGTATTTCATATTATTAAATATTATACAATTTTACACCAAATACAAACTATTTTATTTGAATATGTGTCTATACATTAAAGTTTACATGCATAAGAAAGGAATCTTGAGATATCACTGATGAAAACCAAGCAAATTAAAATGTGAGATACTCAAATTGAACGGTCAAGAGTTATCCATATTTGCAGCTATTATATTTTTGTAGGAAAACTAAAGTAATTTGTAAAGGGAAATATTTTTAATTAATAAGTTTTGACGTCATTAATAAAAAGCTTAAAAGCCAGTTTATTATTGCTATGATTTTACAACATTTCAAAGCTTCAATTTACAAATTAATTCAAAACAAACCAAGTCAATTATGATGCATAATAGTTTAATGGAAATTAAAATTGTGAGAAATACTTATTTATTTTGCATTGAAACACATTTTCATTAAATAATATGACTATTAAGGAGTGGAGTTGAGACATTTAATTGGCTTTGGCCTTTGTTAAGAATCTTATGTTTCGCCATACACGAAAAGGTCCTATTATTAGAAGTGACATGGAAAGTACTTGCAATCAAAAGTAGATTATACATTTTGCAGTTTTGAAACAAAACAATAACTGATAAAATTTCTAACAAAAATGATTAAATTAAAAATCAACACTTATTGCATTTGCTCACTAAAATCATAATTTTTTTAATTTTTCAATTTGTCTGCATTTAAAATAAATTAGTAAAAAATTTCCAAATGCTCTCTAATGCAAAATTCATTGGGGGAAAATTGCAAACAAAATCTTTGATTCAATATTACCAGAAATAACTGGTCCAAATAAACATGCAGGCTTATGTGAATACTAATTTCAAGATTCAAAAAGAACATACATTTAAGCAAATCAAAGTAAAACATACAAAACAATTACACTTACTTTGAAGAATTATTATTCTGTGAAAGACAAGATTTCCATAAATTGTCTATGACATATCGGAGGAATTCATGAGCATCTTCTTGTCTTCCAAACTGAAAGTGCTTTGCTATCACTAAAATAAAAAAAATTGTGATACTTCAAATAAATGAAATACTAGAGGAAATTAATCTCAGTAACTTATAATAGAAGTTAAATGAAAATATAGAATAAAAACTACATGTGTTTTCCAACATCAAAAGCTAGAATATGAAAATCTCAATACATTTCGAAAGTGAAATTGATTTCTAATTTATAATCACAATTTTTAAAATATTTAAAACTGTCAAACTTAAGTTCAAAGCAACTAAGAGAAAACTTTCAATGATACTTTGAACACAATATAAGTTAATTGGCATCAGGTTTCATGCACTTAACTTAAACAGACTTTTAAAATAGCATCCTTAAAAAAACTAATCCAATAATTTAAAACCAGTAACTAAATAAAATTCTTGAAACTAGGAAAATAGGTTATTTATTGAAAAATCAAGGTTTTTCAGAACTTGCAAGTACCAAACACATAAAATAGCACCTTTTACCAAAATGTCTTGCTCTAAGCTGCTTCATGGCTGTTTATTTTACTAATACGAGAAAAATTTCAAGATTCCCAATATAATGCATTAATTTTGCACTAGTTGGTGCAAATCAAGTGTTTTTCCAGAAAATCCAGAAGAGTTTGCAGGTATTCATTATGCATTTCTTAGGTTGTGTAAAACCCAAGTGGTATTAAAATAAGTGTGAAGCTAATTTACAAATCAGAAATGAAAATATTAGAAAAACCTAAAACTTAACTTACATTTTAATCTTTGGTACACATCTACAGGCTTTATTATATCTCCTGTCTTACCAATCGCTCTCTTCATGTGCTTCTGAAGTAGGCACATCATGCAAAACCCAGTCACTGAACCTACGAAAATGATACAAATGTTTACAAAAATCTATGTACAACTAAAACAAGAGTTTGCAATTGAATAACATTTGCCAAGAATGATTCTGTAGGGGAACAAAATCAAAATAAGCTATAATTGGAACTTTTACACTGACTTTTAGCACTAGTCAGATTCGAGTTTGAGAATAAGGGCAAAAAGTCCTAGGTACAATGTATCTTGTTACAAATTACGTGTCTGGAAACTTTCCAGACAGCCTTTTATGTTAGGCAACTAATTATAAAAGTATTTTTACCAAATAATTGGTAGAATAGCAGTTTTTTTTTAAATTGTAGACAACTTGTGTCCACAACATTTAGTGCATTTGGATTCAGGCAGTTTTAAAAGGGGTTAAATACAAGCACCCATCACTTAACAACCTCCATTCCTTTGAATAGATTGCCAAGCAAGGAGCTTTAATTGTTTATTTATTCTGAATAAAGGAAAGGTTGGTTGTTTTGGAGTTTTATGGCGCAAGGACCATAAAAAAGAGGAGGGAGGGGAAAAGAGTAGTGGGATGAAAGCAGAAAAAGATCACTTAGGTATCCCAGAGTGACTCCTGTGTTTACTGAAGACAGTAGACCCCATGGGAGAAGAAAAGATCACTAGATTACCTCGGGTCCGTGAAGCCCATACACACCCAAAGGAGATGAACCCCTGAGGCACACGCTGTCAATGATGTCAATAATTAGTTTATTTTAAGGGGCTAGTCAGAACTTTGGTGCCGTGAATGTAATCATAACAGGAGATGACAGGTGAAGGGCAGGCAAGGCATATTGATCACCAACAAAACATGTAATTTAAAACATTCCAGCATCAGATTTGTCAATTTCAACACTGGCTGAGTTTGCCAGTGGCGGTAGCTGAACCGACAAACTTGCCAGATAGAGCTACCTATGAAATCTTCCACTTGATTACATTGTGTCCACGGTTGGTGTTGGCACAGGCTCTGGTTTTATTGGTATGCATTAAAACAATGCAAAAAAGGGAATTCTCAGTGCTGGTTAGTTTTGTTTTTTACGGTGCTTATTTGGTCAAGCTAGGCCAAACACAAGAAAAAGTCAAGTAATTGTGAAAAGAATGGATGGAGAGAAGTAAAGAAAGATTGCTTGGCAATCCTAGGGTCGTGACCCCCATGTTTACCAGAGGCAGCAAACCCCATGGGAAAAGAATAGATCACTAGGGTAACTCGGGTTCGTGAAGCATGCACACACCTAAAGTTATGAGCCCGAGGGGTTCTCAGCACTGTTGAACTGGTCATAAGCAGGTAGGTTAAGTGAGGAGTACCTGTTTTGAAAATATAACTTTCAAAATAAAAAATATATTTCAAAGTACTTACATTTTGAAGAGTGATCATTATCGTGTAAGAGGTAGTTGGCAAGAGGGGGACAATATGTCAAACATTGGATCACTGTATTCATAAAGCATGTATTTCCTAAGTTATTTAGACCAGCACCTATTTTATAGACTTGTTTCCACTCCACATATATTTTTCCAGTATAAAGCTGAATTTTTGGAATTGGTATACCATCTTCAACTATTTTCTCCTTGTTACCATTCACAGTAACATAGGAGTTGTCTAGAAAAAAAATGAAAACCATTACTAATAGATGGAAGATGAGAATTTTTTCTTTTGAATTTGATATATTCAATTCTTAATTCTCTACCTTTGAATCAATCAGCTCAATAAATCTCAATTGACAAAGTTAGACATTTAGTTGAACAAGTTCTGTATTTAAAACAGAAGATAAAATTGGCAGATTACTTTAAAAATATTAAGTTTGTTTTATAAACTTTATAACTTGTCACTGATGAAATATTTTACATCTTAACTTCTAAAACACTTCGTAAGTTATAACAGGAAGGTTTATAATGATACAGCTAAAATAAACTGTTTATAGCAATTAAAATCTAAGAGGAATTTAATTGGATAGTTATAGGAACTTCTAAGAGAAATCTTTGATTGTTATACATACTGAAAGTATTTCTGTTTTGATCAACACAATTTTTGTGTTTCTTTTGTCCATTAAATAGAACTTCACTATTTGACACATTACAAATGAATTGTCCTGGAACAGAACCAATGGAAGGTTTCTTTATCTGGGATAGAGAAAAGTCTATATTACTAAGGACAAGTGATGACTTTGAACCATTAGCAATCTGAAAAAGAAATTAATATAAATATTACAATTTGTTTTAAAAAAACAGCAACTAACCATACTTATGACAAAAAATTAAATATTTTTTAAATGATGAAACCATATGCAGGAAAAGTACATTGTCATGCAGATAAAATAAACTGGAATTAGCAAATTATTGATTAGCAGGCACCAACTTGGCAGCTTTTTGTGAAAGAGACACCGGATCATTAATTTGGCAATATTTAGCAATTGCACTGATTTTCTAAAGCAATTTCACAATTCGCAGTAATAAAGGTGAAAATCTGTAACGATGAAAAATCATGGTTGACATCTCTGCATTTATCATTTATAAATACTTCATCCAAATTGAAACATGCACATTAATCTTATACATTTGAACAAAATAATTGCAGGTACTTCCCTTCCAACTTTTGATTCAATAAATCTTACTGTTTTTCTAATTCTAGACATGTTCTTTATTCTACAAGTAATAAATTTTAAACAAACCTGATTAAAGGAAACCTCAGCTGACAAGCTGCCATTGATATTAGCAGCAAAAGTAGAATTCATCATTCAATCCTATGACTGTCAAAAATGTTGCACTCTTCAATCTTGTGCTGTCTAAACTGGTTGATCTGTAATGAATGAGAATAATGAACAGTAAGAATGAGATTTAAAATCTTATTGTTAAGAGAAAAATCTATCCAGATAGTAAAGATAAACAGTTTTTAGTCCAAAACACAGCAATGTAAAAATCTTAATCAGAAAATACATAAAAATGTATAACAAATGTAATCTGATCTGAGGTCATTAAAATTTTTCGCAGATTCGAAATCTGAAAATCACTGGATGTTACGCCTTTGTTATGTCACTTGTACTTAGCCATTGAAGAATTTTGGTCTGTGAAATTTTTAATTTTCAAATAGGTCCTTGGACAAATTTGGGAATCACTGGTCTAATCTTTTTTGTTCACTTTTTGGTGATTTTGTTAGTACTGTTTCCTTTCACAATATTATAATTTCATTCAAACATTGTGTAAAAAAGTTTTAACATAATATTTTGCAATTTTTGTTTTGGTAGTAATACTTCTTGTGGTAAGGTTACCAGTGATCAGGTTATGCTGCTATTGCATTAGGCTGCTCAAAAAATTTGTCAAGTAGAGGTATGTGTTCAGTTAACAAATTGTAACCCAATTTGAGTGAACATAATTTTTGAAAAAGTAGTCAAATTTCAGTAATATTTTTTGGGGATAAGAACTATGTTGGCATGATGTGTCAGACACATGACAGACAATATCAAGTAATGGACATACACACAAGGAAGGTTTGACTGACACAGAAGAGAGAATCAAACGAATGTTTTAGGGATAGAACAACCGAATACAAGGCGTGTTTTTTAAGTAAGGGCCGTTTTGTTATATACACTAATAGATGGCTCGCGCGCAGCAATGAGTGCTTGCATCGTGTCCCTGCATTCCTTGGGAACAACTGTGCTCAGTTGCAGCTGTGTAGGTAACCTGTATGGTCTGTTCTGTGTCTTTAAAATGTTCAAGATTATCGAATCGCCCGCCCCGTGCGAGGTATGGCAGTGATACGTTTTTTGTCGGCAAGAAACCTGTCTGCTGCAGACATTCACCGGCAGATTTGTGAAGTTTACGGAGCTACTGCCATGTGTGAAGGCAAAGTGTGTAAGTGGGTCAGACTTCAAAGCTGGCCGCGACAACGTCCATGATGAGTCCCGCTCCGGTCGCCCATCTGTGATCACGGACGATACGGTGGCTTCAGTTGAAGCGAAAATTCTTGAGAACAGACGCTTCACCATAAGCACTCTTTCAAACGACTTTCCTGAAGTGTCGAGGTCAGTGCTGCACAAGATTGTTTCTGAAAAGTTAAACTTTAAGAAATTGTGCTTCCGTTGGGTCCCTAAACTCCTAATGGAGGACCACAAAAATAAAAGATTTGAGTATTCGCTGAATTTTTTGACTCGTTATAACGAAGAAGGTGACACCATGTTGAGTCGGATCGTAACGAGTGACGAAATGTGGGTTTCACATGTCACGCCCAAATCGAAGCAACAGAGCATGGAATGGAGACACGCACACTCTCCTGTAAGGGTCAAGGCCAAACCAACTCTGTCCCAGCGCAAGATCATGGCGTCCGTGTTTTGGGATAGGCATGGTGTTTAGTTGGTCGACTTCATGCAACGCAGAACCACCATAGATGCGGAAGCCTACGGCCAAACCCTGCGAAAGCTACACAGAGCGATTCAAAACAAAAGACGCGGCATGCTGACAGAGGGAATTTTGCTACTCCATGACAATGCAAGGCCTCACACCGCAGCTCAGACCCAAGCTTTATTGGACTCTTTTGGCTGGGAAGTTTTGGACCCCCCTACAGCCCCGACCTTGCGCCGAGCGATTTTCATCTTTTCCTCTATCTCATACATCATCTCGGCGGCAACCACTACAACGATGACGAAGACGTGAAAACGGCCGTGACCTCTTGGTTATCGCAGCAGGCGGAAAGTTTCTATGAAGAGGGTATTCAAACTCTAGTTCTAAGGTATGATAAGTGTTTAAACAAACTTGGCAGCTTTGTTGCAAAATAGAGAAATGTATGTAGAATCTAAAAATAAATTTGGTTTTTGAAAATTTTCTTTCATTTGGTTTTTATTTTCAAACGGCCCTTACTTAAAAAACACCCCTCGTAAAAAGTGTCCTCAGCACGTAATCAGAGTGCATGAGAAGCATCAGGCTCATGTAAGTGCAGAAGCAATTTTTATCACAGAAAAATTCCTTGGAAAGAATGCAAAACAACTCATTGGGAAGTGGTTGAGGAAGCAGTTTACAAAAGGTAGACAAAGATCCTGAATTTTCTTATAGAGGAGATTGCATAAATTCACATTTCTCTTGACAATGCTGATCATAGCTGTAGGAAAGGATGATAATGAAAGTGCTGATACCTCTCAGAAAGACAAAAGGATTCCTAAATTTCAGCAATTTAAAATTTTTTAAAATAACCTACTCACTGTTTGAAATTTACTCATCTTGCCTATTTTAATGTGTTAATGAATAGCTTTACTATGGTTTTCTCATTCATTACCAGGGTATGAAAAATTCATGATTTTAAAATTATCCTATTTATTTTATTTTATTTAAATTGGATTTTTATGATTTTAATTAATGCCTTGCCCATACAAGTTTGAACTTGTTGGAAATGAGACATGCAAATCAGTGTTGTTTCTAGATAATTTTGATTTATGTTATACATTGATATTTATGATGAATAACGTTAATGTAATGGGAAATATAGCAGGGTAAATTTTTGAAAGATTAAAATGTGATATAGGAATTAGCAAAGTTAATCATATGATAGAGTAAATAGAGCATCACAACAAATGCCATGCATAAGAAAAAATGTTCCACCTGATTCTCGAACAGTTTACATTAGTTTGACTTTAACCAATAACTAGTGGCATGAAATATTTTGGATCTAGATAAATAAGGTTGAGGGTTGGTTGGTCTGGGGATTTTATGGTGAAAGGGCCATATTTGACCGTGCTGCGCCAGACATACTATATAAAGTAATAGACACACAGTTTTACTGACACAGAAGAGAGAAATACACCCAGGGAGGAATGCACCTGACAGGAATCGAACCTGTGTCGCCTACAACTCGAAGGTAATAAGATTGTGGAATCCCATCAACACACCAAATATTACAAATTTTTTGTATAAAATTAGACAAATTTCAGAATTTTTTTGCATTGCATATTTATCATTTTTTAATAAATTGTATAGAATTTCTTTATTAATCTTAATAGTAATTAATTGGTTAGACTTGTTTTTGAGGGAAAAAAATCATGTCACCAATAGGAAATAAAAGGAATTGCAAAAATTCTTACTTCTTATTAATATTTAACTTGCCGAAAGTACTACTTTTTTTTTATTTGTGTAAAAATGTTATTTTGTAAGTAAATAGTAAAAAATTAGGCAAGGCATGAAAATATACATAAATTGAAGTCAAGTATGAATTTCACTTCCTGACACTCCTTCTGCAATCAAAAAATGCACTACAACACGCTGTTCCTCTTTCCCGGCCTCCATAGTGATGTTGGACATACACACGACTCGCTGACCTCACTTCGAGCATGTCTAACAGACAAACGACACAGCGGTGAACGTTCACGCTGTTCCTTCCTGATTCCCAATAGAGGGCGCTTCTATACGCAAACCTACCTGCGTTACCAATTTCCGTGCCATGCTCGTTATATAGTCTGTCTCGTTTTCATTTGACTGCCCCTTATACAAGCCGACAAAGTAAATATGAAACAAGTTTAATTGAAGCCAACAGCATAGAGAAAGAGGTAAAACATTGGATTTTTGACACTGCAGCCATCTCACATTTCTGTTGTAATAAGAAACTGATGGACAACTTCCGACCAATACAGAATACCACCATGGCAGTAGCTGTCGGTGGAGTTATGTGTCCAGTAGAGGGATTGGTAAGGTCACACTTCAATTTCAGATAAATGGTAAACTAGAAAAAATTTATCTTTATAATGTTTTATACTCCCCAAATTTAAGACAAAATTTAATTTCTGGTACTGTAATTGATAGGAAAGGTCATTCTTTCTGTGCAAAAAATGGTGTTTTATCAGTTTATCACAAAGAAGGTCGTAAATTATATTTTATGCCAAAAGGCAAAAAGGCTTGTATTACGTAAATCCTATGTATCCTAAAAACTCATCTCATAATTCAAATAATGATAACGTAAAACCAAATGTTAATATTAATTGGTCAACTACCAGTGTAAATGACTTAAGCCTCTGGCACAAACGTTTTGGTCATATAAATGCTAAGTACAATTAATACTAAGTACATTATAAAAATACCTGTAAAAATGAGGGTGTGAAAGGGCTACCTAAGTTAAAGCTTGATAAATTAAACTGCAAACCATGTAAAGTAGCTTAAACCCGTAGAAAGTCATTCAAACCCCTTGGAAAAATTAGATCTAATAAACCCTTGCAGTTAATCCATATGGATCTTTGTGGACCACTTCCTGATACTGCAATAGGTGGTTAGATACTTCCTAACAATAACAGATGATTATTCACGCAAAGTAACGACTTATCCACTAAAAGAAAAACAAGATGCCTTTCAATGTTTTTTAAATTATCAGAAGCGAGTAGAAAGGTTCCTTAATTCTAAAATCATAAATGTAAGAACCGATAATGGCTTAGTTTTGTAATAATGAATTTGAGAAGTTGTTTGAGGAACAGGGTATACAGGCAGAACGTACAAATACGTACACACCGGAAGAGAATGGAATTTCGGAAAGATTTAACTACACAGCAACAGACGGAATTAAAGTCATATTAAAGGATAGGGGGTTAGAAAACAAGTTCTGGGCTGAAGCATTAATGTATTTCACATACACCTGGAATAGTGTGTCATAATAATCAGAAATAACTCCATTTGAACTTTTCGGGGGCAACAAACCATCAGTTAAACACCTTAAAGTTTTCGGAACTACTGCCTTTCTGGGCATTCCCAAACAGTTGACGGAAACTAGATATGAGAGCAAAAAAGGGTATTATGGTAGGATATGCTCAATGGACCCTGGATTACAGAATCTGGATTCCAACTGAGAGAAGGATTGTAGAATCCATTAATGTAAGTTTTGATGATGAGATTTGCAGTGGAGATGTACTGGACCCACATACTAAAACCATTCAAATTCTCTCGGACAATTCTAACAATTCCGACACCGAATCAGACTATAATATAAAAACTGAAGTCTCAAGTGATGAGGAATCGGACGAAGAACCAAGTTCTAAACCAGATTTGAAAGATCCCGAACCGGAAACCAGTGAGCAAGCACCTACTATCCCATCTAAAGTCTTTTTGGTCTAGGGAAGTGGTTCCTAGAAAGAATAGTTCCAGAAATGATATTTATTATCGTGTTGAAGGTTCTAAAGTTAGATTTTGATCTCATAAAGATGTAAACAAATATTGTCTAGCACATAATATTCCCTATGATAGAAGTAACTTTGATTTCAGTATTAAAAATACTTACTCGGGAAAAGTAAAATTAACAGAATCAAATATCACTAGTGCATGACTAGATATTTGTATACCAACTTGCTATAATAGTGCTATCAGAACCCCCAAGCTGACTTATGGCAAGATGCTATGAAAGACGAAATCTCGGCAATGAAAGAACGAAAGGTCTGGGAACTTGTACCAAAAAACTCCGATAGTAAAATAATAGGTTGCAGCTGGGTTTTTACTATTAAACATGATGAGCATAGTAACATCACTAGGTACAAGGTACGATTAGTTGCCCATGGTTTTCGACAGACTAAAGGAATTAATTACGATGAGGTTTTCAGTCCCGTAGTTAATTTTTCAGTGATAAGAATATGTTTTTCAATATTAGTTTGTAAATTAAAATGGTCACACTGTCAATTAGATATTAAGAGTGCTTATCTTTATGCAACTTTAAATGAACATTTTTTAATGTCACAGCCAAAAGGTTTTGAGGATCCTGATAAGCCAGATTATATCTATAAATTAAATAGGGCAATATATGGTCTACATCAATCTAGCAGAGCCTGGTTTTTAGAAATTCACTGTTTTTAAAAAATTGAAGTTTGATAAGCTTGAATGGACAAATTGTGTACATACTTACTGCAATAATGTTTTATTATTGTATGTTAATGATATATTATTTACTAAAAATGAATATTTAATAAGTTCAATATGTGAGAAAATTAGTAACCATTTTGATATAAAAATATTAGGCAAAACAAGTAAATTATTAGGTGTTGAGTTTGATTTAAACGATCAAAGTATACTTATTCATCAGTCAACATATATAAAATTTGTGAAATGTATAGAAAATATAATTTTCCCAGTATTTCTTTACCAATTGCAGTAGGTACAGTTTTGTCCAAATCCCAGTGTCCTGATTCAAATCAAGAAATTTTAAGGATGTCAAAATTGCCATATAGAAATATATTAGGATGCCTAGATTTTATAGCAGGAAGAACCAGACTGATACATCTTATGCTGTTAATATTCTCTCAATTCCAATCAAATCCTGGAATAATTCATTGGAATACTTTACTTAAATTATTAGGAAATGTGATACAAACTAGGAATTATAAGTTAAATATTTCTCAAGTTAATAATCTAAATATCAAGTGTTTTAGTGACGCAGATTTTGCTGCTAATCGTGATGATCATATCTCGATCGGTGGTTTAATTTTGTTTATAGATGATTCACCAATATTATGCGAACTTTTAAACAGAACTGTGTAAGCCTTTCAACTCTGGAAGCTGAATGTTTCATTAACTGAAGCTGTTAAAGAGCTAGTTTGGGTGATACGCATCTTAAATGAATTTAAAAGTTCAAATATTTTTAATACAAGTTTTAAAGGTCATTTATATTGCCACGTTCTAGCTACAAATCGATCAGACACAGGTCATGGTTTCGCAACAGCAATTTCAAGCTGGAAGAGATTTTTCTTTTAACTTATGATATTTTAAAGGGCACAAAGAGTGAGGATATAGCGGGAGAGTATTTTTTGTGTCCCACACTTTAGCCGATTGGCGGCAGTTTGTGAATGAGGTAATTTCTGATTTTGTGGAAACACAATAAGAAAAAATAGGGGGTGTAGATAAGGTAGTCGAAATTGACGAATCTAAATTTGGAAAACGCAAGTATAATAGAGGGAGGAGAGTTAAAGGCCAGTGGGTTTTTGGGGGATAAAAGAGGTTCAGGAAAGATGTTTTTCGTAGCAGTTCACAATAGGTCAGCGGATACACTTGTGAACGTTTTGAAGGAATGGGTTGAGAAGGGTACAACGATACACTCAGACTGTTGGAAGGGTTAATTGGATTCAAATAATAGTTTAGAAAGTAAGGGGTTTCAGCATTTGATGGTTAATCACTCCCTTACGTTTGCGGACCCTGTTACTAAGTGTCACACAAATACTATTGAGACAACGTGGAGGCACGTTAAAAGCATGTTTCCCACCCACAACCAACAAACTCCCTTTCACTTTTATTTAGCGAAATACTTATTAAAAAAAAATTGTTTGGCTTTAAAAATTGATCCTTTTAACAGGTTTTTGGAAATTGTTAGGGATACAGATTGGGAGGATTGTAAACCAGGTTAAGGTCCATTTACCCTGTGCATCCACATTGTCTCAATTGTATTGGTTATATTTTTTGTGTATATTTAATCCAGATTTTCAATTTTTTACTAGTCTAGATGTTTTATATTTAATCAAGATTTATATATTTAATCCAAATTTCCGTTAAAAAATATTTTTTGTATATTTAATCCAGATTTGAAGTGTTTTATTAGTCAAAATGTTGTTTTATCAAGATTTATATATTTAATTCATATGTATGCAGTATATCAATTTTGGAAGATTTCCTTGGCGACAAAAAATCACGTTGCCACACCGCATGGCATCAGAGGCGTAACTAGAGGGGGGCAGACGGGGCCTCTGCCCCGGGCGCCGGATTGGAGGGGGGCGCTAAATTGGCCGAATATTTTTTTAACTATAGATATTTACGTATGATAAAAAAATGAAGAGGAAATACTTATTAGTAGACTACAAAAACCAAAACCTATAAAAGGAGCTAAATGCAGAATGTGTGAAGAAATAGCAGGAAAGCTTAACCTAGATCCTCATTTTAAAGAAGTACAGAGGAGGAAGTAGCGGATGTTTGATGAGAAGGCCGAAGTTGAAAGCTATGAATTCTCAGAAGAAAAAAAGTTCAGATTATTGATTATACAAATAATAGATCGGATTCTGAATGAACTGAGGCAAAGGTTTCAAGTCATTCAAAACATGAATAGTTTATTTGGTTTCCTCAATGGAGCTCAGTTTGAAACAATGAATGGAGAAGAATTGAAGAACCAGGCACTTGAGTTAGCTACCACATATAAAGACTTAGGCAAGGACTAGCTGTCGATAGAAGTGGAGAATTTTAAGTATCATGCCTTGGATTTAAGCCCTAATATGAAAACGGCCACACCATCAGGTCTTCTGACGTTAATATACGAGAACGGACTTGAAGACGCGTTCATCAACATAACGAGAGTTGAGAATTTTCCTCACAATACCAGTCTCAGTCGCCTCAAATAAAAGGAGTTTTAGCAAACTAAAGATCATAAAAAATTACCACAGAAACTTAACAGGACAACGACTAACCAACCCAGCGATTATAAGTATGAAAAAATATACGAAACATGCTACTCATAGATTATTTGTCAATGAAATATCTTAGAATTAGGTATTTTATCTTATACTAAAAATGAAATTGCTGCAAATTAATCTATTTACCTTTGAAATCAAGCATTTACCATCTAAGTTTAATAAAAAAATTTGGACTAGTGGAATTAATGTGTGGTGGCGATACCAGGTATTGTAGGGTAGTGTTTTGGTTTGGTTGGTCGGTGGGGGCGCGCCAAGGCGAGTTCTTGCCCCGGGTGGAAACTAGCCTAGTTACATCTCTGCATGGCATAGACTACAGCTGTACCCATGGATGTTTGTCCATCTGGAGTGAATGGCCTTCCAATACACCTGTATCATACATCTCGTTTGGTAGCAACCCTGATGGTGCACTTTTAGAGTAGCGAGTTGACAGGTGAAGGCAGCCCATCTTTACTAGGGTTAATGCCATTTTTATGGCAACCTCGGCAAGTGGAAAGTTTAAATTTTCATTTTGAATATTCTAAAATGTTCTTTTCATGTCCATTAAAATATCCTTGATTTCATTGGTTCTTTAAAAAAAATTCCCCAATTCTTTTTCATCTAATGCATGGAAGAATTCAAATGTTCAGTTTGATTTTACTCGGTCCATTTTTCAACTTTTTCTAATTACTTTCCGATAAAAAAACATGTTTTTCAAAGTTTTATATTTTTTCCCGGTACAGCTGCAGTCTCTGCCGCGCGCGGTGGCAACGCGTTTTTTTTTTGGCGCACTTTTTATGTCGCCACGGAAATCTTCCAACATTGAATATATACTGCATACGTATGGATGAAATATGTAAATCTGAATGAAACAACACTTTGACTAGAAAAACACTGCAAATATGGATGAAATGTATGGAATTTTGGCGTAGTTATAAGCGACTCATGCCGGTGAGGGTAACCCATTTCCTGTTTAAACGGGGCTGCCAGTCGTGAACTGAACCTTCAGTCGCACCCCATTCGATTTTTTTTAAATGGAACGAAATTTCAAAGCAAACCATTATAGGAACCCTTGTTTCTTTCGGGCGGAAAATGTTTAGCACATAAACTCCGCGAGGTAGGACTCAAGTGGTGGCGAGATGTTCCTCGATGATTTTTATTTCGCCATTTTGCACTTTTCAATCAATTAAATTGTATTTGTGGTACCCTGTTGGAATCGGTCTCAAACCTCCAAATATAGTGCCGTGTGGGGCACATAAATTTGAAGAATATGTATGTATATAAATCTTTGAATGTATAAAAGTGAAGAATTGGGGATCATGATCTGATCAGACTTCTTGTATGTTTTTAAACCATAAGACTTGGCTACGTAATAAAATTTATTTTTAATGTATAAAACTCTGTCTTCAATCGATAAAACCCAACAATTGGTTATGGGCCCCAGACCTTAAGCTGAACCTGAATTCTGCCACTACCGGTTTCCATGGTATGATGGGTATTCAAGAAATGTCCATGTTTTCCTTCCCGAAGTTATCGGATTTCAACTATGCCACGTGGAAGACGGACATGAAGGTATTGCTAATGGATCGGAACTGCTGGGAATTTATCACTAAAACGGAACCTCTATTATTGGAAGATGCTCCAGAACAAGAAAAAGGAGACTATCGTTATAGGAAGCAGAGGACATACACAACTATCTACCAGGGCATAGACAGAAAATATCAAGTCTTAATTTCATCTACTGAGGACGGTAAGGAAGCCTGGGATATATTAAAGACCAACTTTGAACCAGCATCTAGAGCACGATTGGCAGGCCTTGTGGACGAGTTCTTTTCAATCCGCTACCAGTCGGAGGACGAATCCATTGGACTCTTCTGCAAACGAGTGCATGAGAAGCTGTTACAGATAAAAGAAGGTGGATTCGAAATCCCAGACCTCTTAGTTTGCTTTCAACTAATAAGACATTTGCCTCACGAATACGATAATCTGGTACAACTGCTATACAGGATGGATGACAACGAGTTCACGCTAGACAATTTGTCTAAACATTTAATAACAGAATCCAGCCGAATCGAGCTGAAGCGGAAAGACGAAGGCACAAAATTAAGTATCGTGGCCGATGCTTATGCTACAAGAAACAAGTCATCTAGATACAAGGAGACACGGGCATCTACTCCTGATCACAGCAGATGCGTACTGGACCCTGAATTAATTCCTTCAAGCCCAAGAAAGTCGACAGTTTGTCGTATGGGGCCGCGACCATTCTGTAACTACTGCAAAAAGTCGGGACATTACGAATCGAAGTGCTTCAAGAAAAGCAATCGGCAGAAACCTGGTGGTGAATTATTTTATATGGAGGACAATCCAAAAACTGATCTTCAACGTGCCTATGCAGTTTCAAATTTTCCAAATGAAAGACCGAGGGAATTTCTCATTGATTCTGCTGCAACTGCTCACTTCTGTAAAGAACGTGATATGTTTACGACATTCAGAAAACTACCACCACAGAAGATCCTAGTCGGAGACAAGGACAGCACCTCGGAAGTATTAGGTATGGGTGATATTCAATTTACAGTTTTAGATAGAAACAGAAATTATGATATAACTTTAAAAGATGTGTTATACTCGCCTAATATGAGAAGAAATTTAATTAGTGGTGCTCGTATTGACCTTGTGGGAAACCAAATTAAATGGGGAAATAACAAAATGATTATTTATAATAGTTATAATAAATATTTGTTTACTGTTCCCAGAATTGGAAAATTGTATATCTTGAAAGGTTATCCCAAGATTAAAAATTATACATATGTAACTGGTTTAGATCTAGAAAAAGCCCACCGTAGGTTTTGTCATGTTAACATGCCCTTAATTGAAAATATGAGTAAAATTAATTGTGTAAAAGGAATTGAAAAACTTAATTGTAAAAATATAGATAAAAATTGTAAGATTTGTGCTATTGCTAAATCCACTAGAATATCCTTAAAAAGAAACTATATGTACGAAAGGAAAACTAAAAATGTTTTGGAAAGGATCCATATGGATTTGTGGGGTCCTGCTCCAGTGAACTCTCTAGGTGGAAACAAATACTTTTTATCTATTATTGATGATTTTTCACGTAAAGTAACTGTTTATATTATTCAAAATAAGAATGAAGTTTTTGATTACTTTAAAAAATACTTGGTTAAAGCTGAAAGACAGCTAAATGTTAAGTTAAAATGTGTCCGAACTGACAATGGTTTAGAATTTTGTCACAAAGAATTTAAAAAGTTTTTAAATGATCTAGGAATAAAAATCGAAAGAACTTCAACTTATACCCCTGAACAAAATGGCATTGCAGAAAGGTTCAATAGAACAGCCATGGATTGTGTCAGAGCTATGCTTCAAGACAGTGGTTTACAACCACAATTTTGGTCAGAAGCACTTTTAGCATTTATTCATACTAAAAATAGATGCGAACACAAATTAACTGAGGGTATATCTCCTAACGAAATATGGACTGGTTTCAAACCATCAGTAAAACATTTTAGAATTTTTGGCTCTTTGGCATATGTTCATATTCCTAAAATACAGAGAAATAAATTACAACCCAGAGCTAAACTTGGTATTTTGACAGGATATGGTTTGAAAACTAAAGGTTACAGAATATATGTACCAAACGAGAAGAGAATAGTTGAAACAGTCCATGTTCATATCGACGAAAGTAAGAAAGCTGTTGATGTACTATTTGGTAAAAACTTTGAGTACGTTTCTTTCGATCTTAATTCTAATATTCCTATTTATCAATCAAATGAAAATATAAAAGTAAAATCGGAAAGTGAAACTCAAGTTTTAGATTCTAAAGATTTAGTTAAAACTGAGGACTTAAAAAGTCTTAACATTTCAAATTGGACAAAAAATTGGATCTTACAGTCCTAGGTAAAACTAAATATTTGTTAGGCGTAAACTTTCAAGAAATTGAAAATTCGATTTATTTACATCAAATTACCTACATTGAAAAATTAATGTCAAAATTCAAAGATCTTCCTAAAAGTTTTGTGAATTTACCTTTTAAAATTGGTTGTAACTTACCTGATAAGGTTAAAGAGGAAGAAATAATTGAAAATGATTTAATGAGGAAATTTCCCTATCGTTCCTTAATAGGATGTTTATCGTTTTTGTCAGATAGATCCAGACCAGATATTGCATTTGCCGTTAATATAATGTCTCAGTTTTGTAATGGTTATACTTACAAACACTGGTCTTACGTTGTTGATATTATGAACTATGTTTTTCTTACAAAGGATTTTAAAATTAATCTTTCCAATGTAAAAAGTTCAAATTTGATTGCTTTTTCTGATGCAAATTGGGGATGTGGTCTCACAAACAGACATTCAAGCAGTGGCTATTTAATTTATTTTGGTAACATCCCAATATCATGGAAATCTTCTAAACAAAAGTGCATAGCTCTTAGCTCAATGGAATCTGAATTTATTGCACTAACCGATTGCACTAAAGAAGTTATTTGGTTTAGTAGAATTATAAATGAATTAAGTTTGTGTGATTACATAAGACCCCAAGTATATTGTGATAATCAATCTGCTATCTATTTTTCAAAAAATAGTCAGGAAAATGTGAAAACTAAACATATTGATATCAAGTACAAATTTATTCGTAAATTAATAAAAGATGAACTATTTAACGTAAATTATATTTCATCGGAAAATAATTTGGCTGACTTTTTAACAAAGCCTTTATTGTTAAATAAATTTAAAAATATTATTAGAAAAATATTTTGTTAGATTTATATAAATAGATATATTGAATTGTAATACATCTGCTGAGGTTTTACAACCGATGGGGCCGCATGTTGGAATCGGTCTCAAACCTCCAAATATAGTGCCGTGTGGGGCACATAAATTTGAAGAATATGTATGTATATAAATCTTTGAATGTATAAAAGTGAAGAATTGGGGATCATGATCTGATCAGACTTCTTGTATGTTTTTAAACCATAAGACTTGGCTACGTAATAAAATTTATTTTTAATGTATAAAACTCTGTCTTCAATCGATAAAACCCAACATACCCTGAAAAAAAAATACCCGCTCTCCACCATGTCCAAACTAAAAAGAACAACCAATGCTGGACAGAACTGGACGCCAGCAAGGTTGCCATAAAAACAGGTTAACCCTAACCAGGTTGGTTGGTTGGTTGATTTGGGTTTTATGGCGCAAGATTCAAAAGAGGATAAGCTGCGCCAAAACCCTAACCAGGAGAAAATTCGAGAAAAAAAATGGGTTACCATCAGCCGGCAGCCATCACTTATAACTACGCCAAAAGCCGCGCCAAAACGCGTTGCCACCGCGCGCGGCAGAGACTGCAGCTGTACCTTTTTCCCATTAATTACTTTCCGCTACAGCTTGTTATTTTCCATTTAAAAAACTATTTTTTCTAAGAGTTCTTTGCTTGGAGACAAAAGTGGTGAAAAAAATGTGCCAAGAGCGTTACCACCAAAAGAGGCGAGTAATACAGCTGTACCAGCCAGATTGTCTAGAATGTATGGTATGAATGTGAGGGGTGTATCATGAACCCATCCCTACAAAGCACCATGCTACAGGATTCAGATTCTGTCCTTGTAAAGCCATGATGAATGATGTTCAACTGGTTGGACATGGGGGAAAATATTAGCATAACTAAGACCACAAGATTTTTAAATAAAAACATGACATTTTTGCTAGTTTGGGAGGGCTGCAGTATAGGACATTTTTGGCGGTTTTTTTCAGATTTATTAGGTTTCAGACAACCCCTAACTTACCCAATGTTCCACTGGCCTAAATTCTTGCAACGCTATAGGCAGCGTCATTAATATTTTTAATTATATTTGATCAAGGCGATTGTGCAATGTTTTTTCAGTGTTGAACCAAGGCAAAAGACATTTCTTCCTTGGCGACCAAAAATGGTCGCCAGGAAAAACGCGCCAAATGTCCTATACTGCCACTGTTTCGCAAGATCATATAAAAATACTATTAAAAAATTAACAGCGTTTGTTCAGTTCAAGAATTTCAGTTTTTGTTAACACCTAATTTAATGCGTACAATTTTCGCCATGATAACGGAAGAACCGTATGTCAGTACTAGTCAGACATCGGACATGAATATATTCAGGTCGACATTCAAATTAAAATGTATGAAACAATTTTTCTACAAATCATGAAGAACTTCTTGCAATGAACTTTTGAGAATGAAATCTTAAATATTTCACCGTTTTAAACAATTATATGAGAACGTTATACCAGAAATAAAATGTTTTAAATGTGCCGGGTTAGTTGATTAACATCGTATATGCAAATAAGAGAAGAGAGAGAAATTATGACAATGGTAACACAAAATTTTTCAAACACAGGATTAACAGTAATTTTCAACCCGAATTATTGAATACTCAAAAACAATTACGCACTTTTACACATAATACGTCACATCTTATATTATTACCTCTAGGAAGCATGCGTTGCCTGGTGGTTGGTAAATGTGTCACAACTGCATACAAATCTAAATTAGCTTTCATGTTGAAAAGACACCTTCTATCAAAAGATGATCAGGCACACCGAAGATTCTGTCAATTGAAAACATTCAATTTCACAGTATTTAAAAAATTGTAGTATTAATATTTCATCTCAGCACTAAAAATAATGAAAAAATACAATTGCAGAAGAGTTGAGTTGCAATCACAAAAAAGCACGGTTACAGTGAATTTTGCAATTTTAAGCAAAACTTTTGTACTTCAAGCCTTGATATTTAACTGAAAGTATATAATTATGCATCATATAATGCTTTAAATGGACAATTTAGTTTTTTTCAATTAATAGTCAAGCAGTAAGTGTACAATTAGTAATTTCTATCACTATATGTGGTGACATCATTTGTGCTACTGAAGCGCTTCCTATAAAACTCTTCACGTTGCGATTTTTCTTTTGCTCGAGTGGCATCAGTTAATAAAGTAAAAAAATATGAAAATTATGAAATTATTCGTCCAACGGTTTTATTATCGGTTGTACTGATTATGTAGTTAATAAAATAATTTGAAGAAGTTTGTGCTATATGGTGAATTAACAATACATTTATCATTATTCAACGAACTTCATTGGTGACCCGGAACGTGATCGATTGCGATAAAATGTCTACAAACGAGAACGCCGAAACAGCATCGGAGCAACCAACGATTGCCAGGGTAAGTCTAAAAATTCCTCCTTTTTGGAAACCCGACCCCAAAATATGGTTTCTGCAGATCGAAGCCCAATTCCGCAACGCTGGAATAACAGTTGATCAAACAAAATACGATTATGTAGTCAGTTCAATCGAAACAGGGTGTGACATCTTAGCGCCTAAGAGTCTAGAATGGCCGGCTGCAAACCCGGAAGTTTCCTGTTAAAAAGTCCTTCAATACTGCGCTTGCGCATGTGAGGAGAATGAGAAACAGTTAGCTCACGGACTCCGTCTAGATGAGACGTCTTCGTAGCAATTCGTAAATTTTAATATGAAAATAAGCATTTTTGTTTCGCGCGTCCATTGTAAACCCATTGTTTTGTCTGTGTCAAAATAAATGTTATTTTTTAATGTCCAACAAAAGTTCGGATTAATTCGTCACAGACTAGAGTTTTGGTGTCCTGGAAGTTGGATGGAAGCAAGAAAGCAGGAAATGCAGGTAGGCCCACCCTTGTATTAAATTAAATTTATTAAGGTTCTGGCTTACCGAAATTAGTGAGGCAAAGAGCCTAAATAGTTTTGGTTAAAAAAACAAACAAAAAGAAATGACTACATATCCAATTTTATTTTGTGGTTATTTAAATTTTGTCTTTATGAAAGTTAATAGAAGTTGATGATAAAGTGAATTTGCATGTTCTACTAAGTAGATATTATCAAGTGGATAAAGTCACGGCCAAAAAGTGCCAAATCGAAAGTGAACGAAAATTTAAATTTCGTTTTGATTTTACTGAAATTTTGTGTTTTGTGCATTTAATGATTTGAAAAGGATCAGATAATTTGAATTACATATGGTAATTACACATTAGTAAAAGAAAACAAATATTTAATTGCAACTATATATATTGCATCTTGTGTATTGTATATGCTACGATATAGTTTAAGATTCTGTTATTATATTTGAGAATTGTATGTTTGATATTAAATCTTATCTAGTATTTGAAGCATATTTGGCATTGAGTATATTTTGTGAATCATATAGTTTATTAGAAAATATTGGTAACTATATTTATGATAACAAAATTGGATTGTTTACTAATAAGTTATTCATCGATCATGGCTTTTCTTTCTCGTGGGAGAAAAGAAGACCTCCTCGAACTCGCAGATGAACTTTGTGAAAAGGTATCGCATAATTGTAAACTGGTTGAGATAAGGAAAATAATCCTAAACAGTGAAAACTATGAAGAAGAGGAAGTTAAAATTTCTTTAACTCGTATTATGGATGATAGGATAAAGAGAGAGAAAGAAGCAAAAGAAAAAGAAGAAATTGCCAGACGAGAAGCAAAAGAAAAAGAAGAAATTGCCAGACGAGAAGCAAAAGAAAAAGAAGAAATTGCCAGACAAGAAGCAAAAGAAAGGGAAGACCGTAATATTCGAATGGAAGAAATAGCTTTAGAGAAGAAAAAGCTAGAAATGCAAGCTGCAAGTGAGCTAGGACTATCTAATAGAGAACGGATGCCAAATCATAAAATTGAGCTCATCAAAATTACCCCGAAATTTGAGGAAAAGAAAGATGAAATGGGTCTATATTTAATAAATTTCGAAAGAAGAGCTGAGATGGCAGGTGTGCCTAAAGAAGATTGGGTGCCGTATTTACTAGGCGTATTGCCTTCGGAAATTTCGAGCATGATGGCTAGAGAATCGCCTGAAGATGCAAAGAATTACGATTATGTGAAAGATATTATTCTTCAGAGGTATAAAATGAGTTCTGAGAAATTGAAGCAGATGTTTTACCGTCATCAAAAAGTCCCGGATAAAACATGGAGGAATTACGCTCATGAACTTACAAGCTACTATGATGAATGGGTTTCTGATTTGGAAATCAAAACTTTTAAAGAACTCAGAGACTTGCATATCACTGAGCAGATTAAAAGACGAGTGCCGTCTGAAGTAAAAGAACATTTTCTGGAGGAGTGGATGGACTTAAATTCTCCGCTAGAATTAGCTAAAAAAATAGATCAATTTGAAAGCTTGAAGGAGAGTCTTACACCCAGAAATACTAAAGGTTCCCAGAATACAGAGGGTATCAAGAAAACATCCGTTGGTTTTCGTAAGTTTGAGGGAGAAAACAAACCCTTTGGGAAAACAGAAGTAAACAGAGAAGATTATAAAGAGAGAAATTTTGAAAAAAGAAAGCAACTTCAATGTTATGAATGCAATTCCTATGATCATCTTAGACCTCAATGTCCTAACTTGAAGAAAACTGAAATCATAGCCGCTAACGAAATTATGGGAAAGGGAATAATAGATTTGATGTCTCCCTACATTAGTGTCGGAACTGTAAATGGATCTCAGATTTCTATCTTACGAGACACAGGATCCAGCATAGATCTAATTCCTAGGAAGTTTGTTAAGCCACACATGTATACGGGTGAACATGTATGGGTAGCATCTCCTTTAGCGGGTAACCCTATTTGCTTGCCTATAGCGGAAGTAAATTTAGTGTGTGAGTTGGGTCATGTTATAACCAAAGCTGCTGTCAAGGATAACTTCTTAGATAAAGAACGCTACTTACTAAGCAACAAGACCGTTGTACTTATAGAAGATATGAAAAAAGACAAAGACTCTGAAATTGAAGTAAAAGACTCTGCAACGCCCAAGTGCCAACGTTCTCCATATTTAAATGAAACATCGAAAAACGACTGCCCTTGTAACAGTAACCGTTTTAGTTCTAGCAGTGTTACTCCTAAAGAGACTGGAATCGTTGAAAATTTGTTACGTTCATATGGTTTTATACAATGTTGCGAAAGACAAGCAATATATTTTTTTCACTACAGTCAATTTTCTGGAAATATTGATAATTTAAAACGTGGTGATGCAGTTGAATTTAAAATTACTCATAATCGTCGTACTGGAAAACCAATTGCTAGTTCCGTTTGTAAAATAATGTGTAAAGAGACAGTTTCTGGATTTGAAACCACTGAAAAAAAGGAAAATACTGAAGGTAAAGTTGCTTATGAAAATAATGGCGAACGGCCCTATTCTGCTGAAAATGTTGATGGTAGTGTAGAGTTTCATCCTCCTAAAAAGATCACTTTTAGTATTCCTATTGACAAAAATACAAGAAACCTTAGACCTTGTAAAATGCGTTCGGAACAGCCCTTACCTGTGAGATACCGTGGTGTTTGTTATCTGTGCTCTTAAAGGAACATTTGGTTTTATTAAAAGGGGTGATGTAAAGGATATGTTTTTCCACTCTAGTGAATGCAAAGTGTTCAAAAATCTTAATCTTGGCGATGATGTTGAATTTGGAATACAGACTCGAAACAACAAGGAAGTTGCTGTAAGTGTAACTAAATTGCCCTTAGGGACAGTGATATTTGAGGACGTTGAAACTGAAAGTTTGGTTGGTGAAATAACTGAATGCTTAGACAAATCTAAAAGTCGTTTGAAGAAAGCATAAAAGTTACGAGACAAAGTTGAATTTACTGTGATCCAGGATTACGAGGTAGTCCATAGAAAGGGAAAACAGCATATAACACTGACAATTTAAGTCGTACGCCTCACGTACAAAACTAAATTACTATTGTTTGTATTTGTGATATCTTGCATATATAAAAATATTTTATTCCTAGTGTACATTGATACATTTGAATTGCAAAAAAGTGTTAAATTTGAATTGAAAATCTAAATATTTTGAAATTGAATTTCTTCTTTGATGATTATCACTGAGCAAAATTTTGATTATACTTTGTTAAAATTATATGTTTTTTTTAATTTAGAGTAGGCGGTACAGCCAGGATCTTTAGGGTGTATGGTCTACTTGCATATTGCTTTGGGCATGAGTTGTTGCCTTCGCGAAAATTCTGTTGCTGCTGTTTTGTATCTTTTTTGCAGGTGTCTGTCTCTGCAGAAAAAGAATCTTGAGGAGGGAGGAAATAGACTGTGACATCTTAGCGCCTAAGAGTCTAGAATGGCCGGCTGCAAACCCGGAAGTTTCCTGTTAAAAAGTCCTTCAATACTGCGCTTGCGCATGTGAGGAGAATGAGAAACAGTTAGCTCACGGACTCCGTCTGGATGAGACGTCTTCGTAGCAATTCGTAAATTTTAATATGAAAATAAGCATTTTTGTTTCGCGCGTCCATTGTAAACCCATTGTTTTGTCTGTGTCAAAATAAATGTTATTTTTTAATGTCCAACAAAAGTTCGGATTAATTCGTCACAAGGGACATCACAAGTTGCAGATATCCTTGTCAAACCACCAGACGACGGGAAATATCTGGCCATTAAAAAGAGGCTTATTGAAATTTTTGCCGATTCTGAAACGCAGAAACTTCTGACCGAATTGGAATTGGATGATAAGAAACCATCCCAACTCCTCTGTGAAATGCGCAATTTGGCGACTGAGCAGGTGCCAGATGAATTTTTGAAAACATTATGGATGCAACGACTACCGCTTAATATGCGGAGCATTTTGTCAGTTAGCAGCATTGATTTGTCCAAACTATCGAGGGCCGCGGTGGCCCGGTTGGAAGAGTAACGAACTAGCAACCGAAGGGTTGCGAGTTCGAATCCAGCCAAACACCGTCGTGTACAAAGGGGGCTGGTGCATGTTAAATCTGTCATGGCCTCAAATGTCCTCATGTTGGCGTGGTGTGGAAGTTTGGAGAGTGGGGTGCCAGCTCAGGTGTTGCCTCGTCATCTGACCGTGGTTCAAAATTACGTGGTGTTGTCCTCGGATCTTTCCCTTTGGGATTGATCCCGGACCGTCACCAATAGCCCATTGTGTTGCTCCAGTGTGACGTTAATTGAAATACCCCTACCCCCTCCAAACTATCGACAATGGCTGACAAAATATGGGAATTAAATCCCAATTCACTTCAGTTCGCTCGCATTGTTTCTCCATCAACTGATAATACCACCCATGATCTTCAGAAACAGATATCAGACTTGGCACTGCAGATACCGGAGATGAATAGACGTAAAGATTACAGTCCACAAAGACGAAGATACAGATCGAATTCAAGAAACTGTTCCAAAAATAACAATGACCCAAATAACTGTTATTTTCTCCAACGCTGTGGCGAGAGAGCTTACAAGTGCACACCGCCATGCAAATATCAGGTTTCGAAACAGGAAAACTGAACTCCCGGCTTTTAATGACGACAGAAGGTCAAGGGGTTGAGATGAGTCGTCTATATATTCGTGACAACTCATCAGCCACACATTTTTTAATTGATACTGGAGCAGAAATATCGGTTATTCCACCATCACCATCGGAACAAAGAACTGTGTCTAAGCTTGAGCTGTTCGCAGCTAACGGCACAAAAACCAAAACGTACGGTCAAATATTGTTGGAACTGGATTTGGGGCTACGAAGATCTTTCACCTGGCCTTTTATAATTGCAGATGTCAACAAACCTATTGTTGGAATAGACTTTCTTTCACATTTTAACTTATTAGTCGATAGTAAAAATAGAAAATTAATTGATGGTACCACCTCATTGACGACTAAAGGTATTTTGTGTAACGTTAGCGTCACTCCTAAATTCATCGCTAACACTTTTCAAAACCAATATGGAGCCATTTTAAATCAATTTCCTAACGTACTTAAACCCAACATAAAAAATGTTAAAATTAAAGAACATAATGTGCAACATCACATCGAAACTAAAGGAAACCCCATATTCTCTAAAGCCAGAAGACTTTCTCAAGAAAAGTTGATTGCTGCTAGAAAGGAATTCGATTATATGCTGCAAGAAGGTCTCTGCAGACCATCCAAAAGCAACTGGTCAAGTCCATTACATCTCACTTTAAAAAAATCCGGTGACTGGAGGCCATGCGGCGATTACCGTGGGCTTAATGCAAACACCATACCAGACCGTTACCCACTGCCGTTTCTAACGGACTGTACAAATATTCTGCATGGAAAAACGATATTTTCAACTATAGATTTGATAAGAGCCTACCAACAGATTCCTATTCACGAAGCTGATATTCCGAAGACCGCCATCATAACACCTTTCGGACTTTTTGAATTTCCTTATATGACATTCGGTCTACGCAACGCAGCACAAACCTTCCAAAGGTTTATGAACACCGTGCTGAACGGCCTAGATTTTGTGTTCTTCTATCTCGATGACATTCTCATTGCTTCCCCAGACACAGAAACACACAAAAAACATCTTGAATTAGTATTTCGAAGACTCGATAACTACGGACTGTGCATAAACATTGCAAAATGTAAATTTGGTCTGAGCAAACTCGAATTTTTAGGTTATGAGATATCAACAGAAGGAATTAAACCTCTTTCATCGAAAGTTGATACAATTAAACAATATCCTAATCCAGAATCCTTCACAAGCTTGCGCAGATTTTTGGGAATGGTGAACTTCTATCATCGCTTTATACCAAAGTGCAACAACCGGTGACAATCTTGCTTAAAGAAAAACAGCAAAAAAACTTTACTTTGGACCGAAGATGCGCAGCATGCTTTTACTGATATCAAAAACGCATTGTGCGCCTCAGCAATGTTAGTTTACCGTAATCATACGGCGCAAATTACCCTAACAACATATGCATCTGATTCCGCCGTGGGTGCCGTAATCCATCAACTATATAATTGTGAAAAACAACCGCTAAGCTTTTTCTCTCGCTCCCTAACATCCACGCAAAGAAACTACAGCGCTTATGATCGAGAATTACTTGCAATCTACCTAGCGATTAAGCATTTTAAGCACATTCTGGAAGGACGATCATTTACTATTTCCACTGATCACAAACCTGTCACCTTTGCCTTCCAGCAGAATTTTGATAAAGCCTCTCCAAGCCAAGCCCGGCAGTTGAACTACATTGCTGAGTTCACTACAGACATACAGTACATTTCCGGAGAAGAAAACATCGTAGCTGACACACTGTCGAGAATTGAAACCATCACTACTCCAGCTCCAATTGATTATACAGTTATTGCCAGGTGGATGGAGACCTCCAGATTCAAAATGGTACAAATTCCTATTCCGGATAGCGATAAGAAAATTTACTGTGATACCTCCACTAATTTTAACCGGCCGTACATTCCTAAGGAATTTCGCAAAAGAGTATTTTTCTCTATACATAACTTATCCCATCCTGGAATTCGTGCGACAATGAAGTTGGTGTCAAAAAGATTCATTTGACCTGGAATAAACAAAGACTGCCAACTGTGGACTAGAGCATGCTTGGCATGCCAACGAGCCAAAGTTCACAAACATACATATTCTCCAGTTGCTGAATTCAAAGTTCCAAATCACCGATTCAAACATCTCAACATCGATATTGTTGGTCCTTTACCATCTTGCAAAGGTTTTAGGTATCTACTTACTATTATCGATAGGTTCACCCGGTGGATTGAAGCTGTTCCTTTAGAAGACCAAACAGCAGATTTCATCACAAAAGCCCTTGTCGCGACTTGGATTTCCATATTTGGAATCCCAGAGAGAATAACATCTGACCAAAGTCGCCAGTTTGAAAGTCACTCTTCCAATCCTTGAGCACATACCTAGGTTTCAAAGCTAACACAACCACAGCTTACCATCCACAATCTAACGGTTTAATCGAACGCCAACACCAAACTTTGAAAAACAGCCTGAAATCCCACCTACAAACGTCAAATTCTTGAACTTATGTTCTACCCTTAATTCTTCTTGGCATTCGATCCACCATTAAAGAAGATTTGCGTTGTTCTTCCGCTGAACTTGTATACGGCACACCACTCTGTTTGCCTGGAGAATTTTTCAGTAAATCCCCAACTGACACACATTCCGATTTTATACAAAAATTGCAAAGTCACATCCAGAACCTAAAACCAACTTCAGCAACCAGGCATGGAAAAAACCAGTTTTCGTACACAAGGACTTAGCAACTTGTTCACATGTATTCATCTATAATATAATCTCTTCATCCAAACTACCTTGGACCATATTTAGTTAAACAACGTTTTGAGAAATTCCTCGATGTGGTAGTTTCAGGTAAAATTAAAAGGATATCAATAGATAGGCTGAAACCATGTTTCAAACTCATAGTAACAACAAATTTTCAGATTTGTGATTCTGATACCTCCAAAATCTCACAACCACTTCCTAGTGACAATGATCCTTCCGATGACATTGAATCTAGAAACACAAGAACTGGTCGAAGAGTGAGATTCCCTTCATACCTGAAAGACTATGAAGTATAACGTTTTCACTGGGAAGGGGGTGTGTGGTGACATCATTTGTGCTACTGAAGCGCCTCCTATAAAACTCTTCACGTTGCGATTTTTCTTTTGCTCGAGTGGCATCAGTTAATACAGTAAAAAAATAATAACTATGAAATTATTCGTCCAACGTTTTGTTATCGGTTGTTCTAATTATGTAGTTAATAAAATAATTTGAATTAACAATACATTTATCATTATTCAACGAACTTCACTATATAACAAAAATGCTCTTCTTAGTATAAACATAAACAGCAAGAACTTCTGGTTAAGAATCAACGATAGATAATCAATTAAAATATCATTTACATAAAAACTATTTTTTGAAGCCTATTCCCATTTAATTCGTATGGAATAATAGAGCAAGACTAGTGAAAACGAAAAAGTACTTCCGGTTAAGAAGCATTCTCTTCTAGTATGAACTATAGATAATTATTTAGAATAATTTCAGCTCCTATTCCCATGTCATTCGTATGAAATAATAGAGTCAGACTCAGAGTAGCCATATGAGAGGCATTTGTTGGTATTACTTATCGTTGCGTGTATAAATATACCGGTATTCTTTTAAAATAATGATCTGACTCTGTTAAAAACTTATTCTTTAGAATCACAACTCAAACGATAAAAACTAAATAAAGATATTTTCACTTTGGGGAAATGCTGCTACACATTTTTTGCCAAATTAAATATAGATTTCGGTTGTGTTTTTGCGTTTATGTCCTTGAATGAGCTCGTTCTTAAACCGAATAAATCGCACCGGTTGTACGAGTTATTCCAACCGAGCGTTCCAAAAATCTCTCGGGGCCGCGGTTGCCCGGTTCGAAGAGTAACAAGGGGGCTCAAATGTCCTGACGTTGGCATGGTGTGGAAGTTTGGAGAGTGGGGTGCCAGCTCAGATGTTGCCTCGTCATCTGACCGTGGTTCAAAATTAAGTGGTGTTCTCGAACCAGTGGGACGTTAATTAAAATACCTACCGTGTTCTTCAAACTTGTATTGAGTGGGATCGGATGGGACAAATACTCCAACAAAAAACTTCTATCTTGCAAAAAACAACGAATTAATTTATTTGAAAAGAATTAAATGTGTTGCAATATGATTCGCAGAAGCTTCACCGATGTACAGGTGAAGGTGAGAACGACTTCACATTCGATACATTTCATTTACTATGTAAAAGAAATCACCTTTTGAAGAATGGATCCACAACCTCTTGATAGCTGAGATCGAGGGACCTTTTGAGTTGGAAGACTTCCTCATCGTTGTTCCCGTCTCTTCTCCTGTGGCCACGTGTTCATTCAATTTAAAGCCTTCCTTACAGGGAGACAGCAAAATTACGCCAAGAAATACACAATTCTAATTGATCTGTTGATTATATGATTGAAGACAAGGAATATGCAGAACAGCCTTCAGATTGTAAACTTGTTTTGTTATTCTAACCAAGGTCCATAATCCTTTCTGACATAAGGTAACAAAAATAAAAAATAACCACCTTCTAAAAATAAAATGTGGGGGTCAAGATTTTGAAATCAAAAATTTATTTCTTTGAAGTATATTTTTGAGTGGTGCTAAGAAACTAGATATAGATTAATTACTCATAGATGAAACTATATTGAAGTAAAAAGGAGACTCAGCTTATTATTAATAAAAAATGTAAAATGCTTACAAGTATTCATATCATTTTGTCTATCCCCAGTAAATAAGAGGTGCATCAGTACGCATACGTCACAGACTTCATCTAGTATATAAACCTTGTAACTCTCTCAATAGATCTACAACTTCATTCCACTGTTCTCAATTGTATCCGGGGCTACTGTATCCCAGTTAGAAGGGAAGCGGATTAGAAACCGGAGGGTTGTGAGTTCAAAAACTAGATCCAACCAAAGATCGTCATGTAATTGGGGGCTGGTGTTAATTAACCTTTAATCAATTCATAATTTTCCGTGTTAAATGTTGTGGCCTCAAATGTCCTCACGTTGGTGTGGTGTGGAAGTTTGGAGAGTGGTGTTCCATCTCAGGTGTTGACCTCGTCACCTGACTATGATTCAAACTTACAAGACCGTCACCAATAGCCAGTAGAATTACTCTAGTGTGACATTAATTCAACTACCTACCCACCTTAATTGAAGGCACATATTGCACGCGTGATCTATTACATTTATTAGATATTGTTTCCTGCAGCTCTAGTGATTTTCTTTAAACATACTCACAACTGTTAAAGCTATAGATGGGACTCTTTTGTAAATAGCATAAAAAAATAATGGTTACAAATTTGTTGATACACAATTTTTAGAAATAAGTTAATTGAATAAAGATATTTTGCTTTTTAAGGCCTGGAAGTGGCTTAAGCACCCCTCCTATATAAGTATGTACCTGGTGTTGATATATGTCCATTCAATATTGTTGAATTTTTAGAAATGCTTTAACATACGGGATCAAATTGGTAGTTATATATTCAGTTCATTTTTATTTTTACATCTGTGCTTTTGTATTAAATAACATTTTTAGTCATTTTTACTGAATCTTTTGTTTAAAAAATGTCTCAGGTGTTGTCTCGTCATCTGACCGTGGTTAAAAATTACGTGGTGTTGTCTTTCCCTTTACGATTGATCCCGGACCGTCATAAATAGCCCGTTGTGTTGCTCAAGTGTGACGATAATTAAAATAGTAGTAGTAGTTTAAAAAATGTAAATTATAGTCTATGCAACCAGTAACTTTGACATACATAGCTAAGATTTAGTATTTTATTAAAAAATTACCAGGCTGTGTTTTGTAGAAGACAAGATATAATTTAGTAGGCTTAGATTGTGTTTTAAATGTAAACTTAATTATATGTTTTAGTAGTGCACGTACGAGAGTTACTCTTGGATGGTGCTCGCTTGGACCATCAAACTTGGTTATTAAGTCCTTACCAAAAGTGTTATATGACAGCATACCTGTGGCAAAGACCCAAATACGTTTTATTTTTACTTACTTTCATGAAACAAAAAAGCGACGAAAATTATTGTGCTATGAAGGAGTTTATTTTAACACGAATACAAGTGTTACCACTAAGAATCATCATTTTATAGTACTTAACTGACATAAAACGAGGGAAGTCCGATATTAAAGGTACAAGCCAAAATTACTCTAACATTTTTAATTAAAGAAATTATTTAATATATTCTACAAAAACTACATACTTTTGTTTATTTCTCGACATAATCTTCGTAAACGTTGAGACATTTATCCCAGCGTGACACTAG
Organism: Meta bourneti; assembly: GCA_933210815.1. Lineage (NCBI taxonomy): Eukaryota > Metazoa > Arthropoda > Arachnida > Araneae > Tetragnathidae > Meta > Meta bourneti. Next base: position 33,272,846 of record OW119926.1, read on the forward strand.
TTTGAACATCCCTTCACGGTACTGCTGCTTGTCAAGTTGCTTGAAGTAGCCCACAACGGTGTCTTGCAATTCCTCCTGATCTACAAAGCTTTTCCCCGCCAAAAATTTCTTTAAAGGTCCGAATAAATGAAAATCCAAGGGGGCTAAATCCGAGAGGACGTTAGACAATTATGTAGTTGTCATCCGTGTGTGAAGTCCCTGGTCTGCCTCTTTTCTTCTCCGGATCATCATTCAGCTCCGTCCGTCCATCTTTAAATTTTTGGCACCAAACGTTGCCTTCTTTTCGGCTTAAAATGTTCGGTCCATAAACGCCCTGTAATCTGCGATGAATTTCGCTCTGATTAACTCCTTCGGCTTGCAATAATCTAATAACTCCACGTACCTCACACTTCGAACAACTGCAATTACACAAGCCATGTTTGTTTGCTTCCCGGAAGCTAAATTGAGACTTGAACAAAACAACGCTCCAGACTACTACTACACACATGAACATGTCTAGTCATGCATATGGCGCCAATATTGCGCATGCGGAGTTTGTATAACAGCCACCTGTACCTTTAATATCGGACTCCCCTCGTAGAATGCAACAGTATTTCCAGACTATGATCAATGTTATTGGATAAAGTATTTTAATATTTTGGCCAGGTCTACTACTGTACAGTCCACTAATTATGTTATTTCAATTGAATTACCTGCTGATATATCACAAGAGCATTGGGTTTGTTGAGGGGTTGCTCTGATTGGCCAGCTGGATGCTTAAGTCAAATGGTACTTAAGGATACTTAATAACTTACCCTTAATGATACACCTAGTTAAATTTTAGTCTTCATTGCAAGTAGTATTTTTTAGTTTTACCAATTCGGCGCCTTATGGGGAATTATGTGTACTTCTAGGTATCAAAAATTAAGTTAATAATGACAATTGTTAAAAATATATGCTATCTGTGGATCTTTTGGAGTATGAATCCCTTTGGGTTTGATTCCGGACCGTCTTCAATAGCCCGTTGTATTGTTCCAATGCGTCGTTAATTGAAATACCTACATACCTACTTTCAAGTATGAAAATTCCATCATCTTTTAAAAAGTTTGCTTATAATACATCTTAAGCTGTGTAAGATAATTATGATCAAGGTTATAGTTTTAAAATATTTTATTTTTTGTATTTATTTCTTAGAATTAAAGTTTCAAACAAGTTTATTAAGAAAAATTAAAAGGAAATATTTGTTTTGACTAAAGATTTCAAAAACTTTGCACCAGTATTTTTGTATTAGATTAGAATTTAGTCTTCCTTAAAAAATTTGGTGCTTTGTGGGTAATGTGTACATCTAGATATCAAAAATTAAGTTAATAATGACACTTTTTTAAAATATATATGCTATCTGTTGATCTTGGTGTCTATTTTTGAGTATAAACATTTCTTTACCTGCTTAAAAGTTTGTAATCCATGTTGCACAATGTAAGATAGTTACGATCAACGTGTTATGTTGGTTATAATTTTAAAATATGTTGGTTTCTTGTATTTATTTCTTAGGATTTTAGTTTTATACTAAGAAACATTTTTAGGAAACTTGTTTTGACCAGAGATTTCTACAAATTTTGAACAAATATTTTTGCATTTGGTCAGAACTGTGATAATGTATTCAGTTGTTGAATTATGGAGATAACATTGAGTTAAAAATAGTTCCTATTTAAAAAATGTTGGATAGTTTAGTTCGTCTTATTATATTTTATATGTATTCGGTTTCTATCCTTTTCCTGGTATGTATGTCTTTTACATTATTCTCATTTTTGCTACTTTATTCTCTAGATGTTGTAATTTGACTTTCCTATTCGTGAAATAGATGAATTTATTTTTATGAATATAAACTGTGAATGTGTTATGCATTTTAGTTACTTAAGTAAGAATCTTTTTGTTTTACCTCTCTAAGTAACCAAGTTAACTCTTAATGAATACAATCTGCATTTTTATTGTTTTGCAATAAAGTAGCTCCATATTTTTAACATAGATTTATTCTCATAACAAAATCACTTTTACAACTGAATAAATGTTTGTAAAATGTATGCATGTTATCTTATTTTTGAGACGTCCACAACCTATTCTTATTTTAAAATTTAAGAACAGATGCTTATTCAGGGCAGCCACAGCCTAATCACTTGTGAAATAGTAGCAAGTAACACAAATTTTAAAAAATAGTGGCACAAAAAGTCCTCTTAAACCCTATTTAGTAGCAATTTTAGTTGCTCAGATATCGAATGAATCGGCTAAAACACAAAATGTGCTAATTAAGTATGAAGAAGTTGTCAAGAAATTACAATCTCAAAATTAGAAAAATCCTCATTACCTTTTGTGATAAGACGGCTGGAGAATTTCATTAGAGTGGAGAGTTCATCGGAGTATTTCTTACAGTATTTTATATCTCCAAACCTCCTCAAATCAAACACTGTTAACCCTCCTGCTGGTTGTCTCAACGAGGTATCTCGTCATTAGCAAAACTGACCAAATCTTGTTGGACGAGATATCTCGTCATTAGAAGAAAGTACGATCATGATCATTCGAGGAAAACTGACCAGATATTGATCTCGTCATCATAAAAAAAATCGGCGATACCTTGATGACGAGATATCTCGTCATTAGCGAAAATGATGGATGTTTCATCAAATTCATTTGATGATGGATGTTTCATCAAAACCACTTAAAGGGTATAAAGAATAACAAAATTACTAGGTGGTGTATTTTACATGGTTTCTTTCCCTTTGTTGTCATTATACAAATAATGCCGATTTCTATGGAAATGTTTAAACAAATAGAAATGATTGCCTCAAACATTACAAATTGCAGTACACTATATCCCAAAAGACTAGTAATCGCTTAGTATATGATTCTGTACTGCACTATTTTCCTTTTGGTCGTCCCAAGGAAGGTATGTCATAAAAATGGAACGAAAACGCAAAACCTGAACTCTCAAAGTCTGGTCCACTCTTAAGAGGGGAATTAAACAGATACTTTTCAAATTTACCTTCGTCACTCAACTAATAGTTTCAGTTGGTGAAGTTGGCACCACCTAAACAATCAACATGAAAGATTTTAAAACTCCCAAAACTTCAGTTTGAATAATTTCTATAAAAAAAGTGGAAAATTCAGAGGCTTCTTTTACAATCCCAAAGAAGCCTCACATTTTTACTAATAGCCATTCAAATCCAGGCAAGGCTGTGCACCTCACCATCTCAGAATCAAATGATATTTTACAGCTCTGAAAACGACGTCACAAATTAAATTTTATTTTTCTATAAGCCTACCATCACCTACTTAAAAATCTCGTGTATCTCCTAAAGTATTTAAGATAATCCAATTTTGCTTACTTCAGGAAAATTGTAAAACTAGAAAAAATATTGATGTTAATTTCATTAGTAGAACTTGAATAGTATTGAAAATATGGATTTTCAATTCGGTCAATTTTAAATTCATTTTGGTGTAGATGTATCTAGCGCCTCGTCTGGTGGCAACGCTCTTGGCGCGTTTTTGGCCCACTTTTAGTAGCGAGTTATGCCAGGTGAAGGTAACCCATCTTTATTAGGTTTCTTCCCGTTTTTATGGCAGCCTCGGCAAGAGGAAAGATTTATAAAGATGTTATATTATAAAGAAAATAAAAGATTTTTTCTAAAATTTCTTCCCATGGCGACATAAAAAGTGCGCCAAGAGCGTTGCAACCAGACGAGGTGCTAGATACAGCTGTATCTTCATTTGTCATAAAAAGCCATTTTTCTAATAGTTTTAGTTAATAGTTAAAATTTTAACTTGACGTGACATTCTTGACAAGCAAAAATTGAATATTTTTCAAAATATTCCCAAAGGGTTTTATTTCCATGAAAAAAATTATTTTGTAAAAAGTATATGTGACAGTTCAACATACGCTATCGGCCACCACATACTGAATTTTAAAAAAAGATGGTGAAGATGGCATTAATTCCTTATTGCCTGAATTTTAATGGATCACCCAGCATGTCTGGAAATTAATCATTATAAAATTAAATAAAGGTATTATTTTCTACTATCTATTAGCCCATCCTTTGTCCATTTTCATTGTGTCTGTGTAGAATAGCTGCCCCCATTTTTCCCAACTGAGTTCAAGTGCACACTCATCACACCCCTCAAGAACTGCCCTGATTTTTATTGTCTGTCATGTTATGTCTAAACTTCTCAGGTACGAACTGTATAAAGTTGGACACATGTTAAAGGATTTTAACATCGAATGTGCTTTACCAATCTCATTACAAGAAATTTAGTTCTTTATCATATTGCTTAGATGAGGGGCAAGGAAAGAAGTAGCCGAACTTTCTGCTGACATTTAAAAATAAATCAGCTGAATATATGATTAAAGACTCCCTTAGTTCCACTCTTCAAATTGAATATCTTATTTACTAAGTGTAAGTATGCAAATTGCAAAAAAATTTCTTTAAAATATAGTAATATATTTTGGACTGATATTTGCTCACACATGCTAAACCATTGCACTTTGCTATAAAAAGGTGCTAAATGAGGACAGTGAAGTCAGATGAAAACATTGTGCAAGCACAATCATCTCAAAATCATTTTTATTAATATAACTTAAGTAATAATTGAACCAATTAGTGCAGAAACCATACGAGTTCTAAAATTTTGAAAACTGACTTTACTACATAAATGGGCTTATTTAGGGTCAGCACGTAATGTGCGAAGAAATCACATTAGTCCATGGCTTCAGTTAGTATATATGGCTATGAAAATGGGGTTGGTAGCAGAAACCATATGAATCACTGCCTCCTGATACCCATTTTTTCTTAAATTAAACAATTATGTCTAGTGTGATTTATGCACTCACCAATTCAGTTGAAATATACTTTATCATATTCGAATTCATTTTAAAAGTAAACTTGAATGCTTATATGCTCTGTAAATAATTTTGGTAATAATAAATTTTGGTTCCCTGAATTTTCTGAAATAACAAGAGTCCTTTACAAACTTAAAATAGCTTATTTGTTTTCACATGTGTGATGAGTGGTATACACCATAGACGTGAAATACAAGCAGTCTGAGTATTGCTATTGAGAGAAGCTTCAAAAAGTGATCAATATGTCGACTAGTAGTTACGTGACTGCTCTAAAAAATTGATTTGGTTGGCCGATTTGGCCTCTTATCTCGTTTAGTGATATAACATCGTATTACAGGGTAGATGTATGAATGCGCAATTCTATAAAGTGGCAATATAAGTGGTGAAATCGTCAAACTCTACTATGTCGCGTAGACCAATCAGATGATGAATCAATGGATGGGCATTTTCTACCGTTCAGTGGACTAATCAGAAGATGAATGTTTGTTTCCATCCACAGACGAAAGTAGTCTAAGGGTCACGTTACTACTAGTTCTGTCATATGATCCTGGGCACAAAAGGGTTACCACATTTCTCACTCTACTTTTATATTTCCTCTGTAGTATACACTTTATTAAGCTTTGTGTTATGTCAATACTGTAACGTCTTAGCGCCCGAGAGTCTAGGATAACGGGCTACAGATTCGAAAGTTTCCGGTCTCCCAAGTGTCCTTGATTACTGCGCTTGCACCTGCGAATAAGACTAAAAACAGTTAGCTAACGGACTCCGTCTGATTGAGACGTATTCGTTGCAATTGCTATAAAATTAATTATTATGAAATTAAATATTTTGTTTTTACATTTCGCGCGTCCATTGTTAACCCATGTATATAATCTTGTGAAAAAATAAATGAAATTTTTATTTCCAAAAAAGGATAACTTTTAACTCATCACAATACAAACTACATTCATCTAACTGATTCATAGATTAGGTACAGGAGAGATACTAGTGCTATATCTGTTAATACATCTATATTCTCTACCAATCAACTAAAGAAATACATTTTAATACTATAAATGAAGCATGGTCAGAAAACTTCATACATATACTCCATTACTTTCAAATAGACACACGGCTAGTAATTTATTGGCTGGGGAATAACGTGGAATCCAAACACAAAATGGAAGTAAAGTGGGAAAAGTACGTTCAGCATTTGAACAGCAGATACTACCATGATAACAGGACAGCAAGGGAAGATATATATAGCTTAAAAATACTTATTTTAAAGTAATGGAATATAATTCATGGTACACTGCTATATTTTCTTTATCAGATCCATCTTTTAATTTTTCTACCAATGGCTTAATACTTTTTTTCATGCTCTTGCTTTACCTTTAATTTTTTACAAGTGATTTCGCAAACCAATATGGCCCCTCCGGATAGTAAACCAACACTCCATACCACAAGAACTCCATATATGTTTTTTATGCTTAGTGGATACAGCTTCTTTTCATTGTAATTTATACAAAGATTTGAAATCTCCTCTGCTAATCTGAATGATTTTCCAGGTATATCTGCATCGATCAAACGTGTAAGTCTAGAAATGAAACAAGCAGCATATAATTATTGAAGAATGTTTTTCATATATTTCATTCACAAACTTTCTCTAGATTTAAATTCAAAGTTTTCTGTTTATTAATATTAAACTTTCATTTCATTATTTTCACTTATCTACTTCTTTCATTTATTTTTCTTTGTAAATTGCATTTTTAAACTGCAACAATGAATATAATTTTAAGTTCGAAATGAAATTATTGTGTACCCAAATTTTGGCTAGTAATTCAATCCACTTCGAATTTTTATTTACAGCTACGTAAATGGCAAATAATATACTAGCTTCATTTTCGTTTTGATACAGGATTTTGAGAACAGGTTTCGAGATTTTTGGAAGCACAACCAACTTTATTTACATTTACTATTCCGTTCTCTGTTACTATCAGTGTTACTTACAAAGTCATAAATGGATGCATAGAGTTAGTTGCAATCGGATATGAAATCGTCAGATCAAAAGATATTGTAATCAGATGTGATTTTATAAATTCTTTATTCTGAAAATATCATTCACCTTACAAACATACTGGTTTCCCGTTTCCACTTTTGACGTGAACTCGTATTTATAATTGGAACAGTACAGGCTGAATCCATGAAAAGTCTAGCGTTACAACTGTTTTGTCTTATGATTTCAGAACTAGAAGAAATATCTAGAAGATAAATATAGCGTCGTGTAGACAAAAGATGTCCGAACCTGGCATGACCTTCGGACCCAGTGTGCAGGCACACTGAGCGCAGGGAATGCGTTCGTAATATGTCGAAATTGTATGGTGAGGGTTGGGCCACTATAACTTTGGATTGCGTGTTGAGATGACTGCGTAAGTGATGTCACACGGAAGCTACCTAACTACACTACAATTATTATTAGACAACAATAATCTCTGAACAACAATTAGCATCAAACTACACTTTAATCAGTCAAATTGTAAATTAGGTTTTGAATATTCACAATAAAAAAATCGTTCAGACTTACTATGTCTGCTTTATTCATTCCACAATCCATCATCAGGCCCGAGTATTCAAGCCAAAACCACGCTTTGTGTTCTCGACACAAACTACCAAATTTTTTGTAACATTTGTGAGCAATTTTTATTTAGAAAGTTGCACACAAAATGTAATATTTTCTGTTTCCAATTCAAGCGCCAATAGAGAAACGTCGATATGGCGAAAGATCAGATATAATAATTCAACTGTACAAAAAACCCAAGTCGAGGGCAATACAGCAAATACAAATGGTCTGTCTCCCAGTAACAAGAGAAAAGAGCACTAATGAATAAAGCAAGCGTACAGCCATACGGGAAGCGATCCCTATATCAGCACAAATACTTCCGCAAAGGGGACAGAATGGGCTAGAAAAGACACCAGTGTGATGCAAGTGCACCGTAAGACTATCGTATCTGGTCGCCAAAGCAGCATGTGATAAATATACACCACGCGCATGTGTATTCAGTACAAAAAAAGAGGTAGGCACGCACGCTTATTTCAAAGTCATGCTTTTTGTTATATTTATACTAGCTGAATTACCAGGTGTTAATCGGGTTGACTTATTTATAATTCATCGTAATATTACTCAATATTATTCCTATGGAAATTTCAAATTGTTTTTAGCCCACTGCAGACCCACGAAAAATCGAACGGGGTTAATATAACCTATGTATCCCGTAAAATTCTACAGGATGAATGTACCTAATTTAGTGTGAATTGGTCTAACATTGATCGTATAAATACGCAATGTTATTCCTATGAGGATTTCGAACTTTTTCAGCCCCTGTACCATATCGACGATAAAAAAAGACTACTTTCTATAAAAATTATCTTATGTTATAAAAATGTACATTCCATACATAAACGATATGATACTAAGCGATTTTCAGTGCGACCGCACTCATCTGCGATTGCAAAATACACTAAGATTCTAAAAAAACCCTCAAGGTCATCTTGAGAGGTGACTCCTGTAGATGTTAACTCTGACTTCGTCTGCACAGCCAGACCGGGAGACAGCGCCCAATAACAAGTGCTTTGTACAGGATGACGGGATGTTACACCCCTCTGCACACCCGAGACAAATAGAATGGGGTTAATATGTAGCCTACGTTATCCACAGGGTTCCAAAGAATAAGTGTACCAAATTTGGTGTAGATTGGTCAAACGGTGTAGATTTGTATAGAGAACAGACAGATGCCAACTCTGCTTTATATTATGTATAGATATGCACTACTGATATTCTTAACCTTTGCTTATGAAAATAAACTAATTTCTACCCCTAGGAAGCAGATGAGTAATGCAATGTCATCAAGTCTCTATAATGAAACGATTTTCATCAAAGCGTGTGCTCGCTTACCATCAATGTTTTCAAATCAAAGCGCATTGGATTACATGCAATTATTTTAGAATTATAAATTACAATTAAATTTTAGTTTTTCAATTTTTTAAGGGGGTCATTAAAGCTCTACTAGTTTAAAGCTTGCGTTCTTAGAGCTAATAAATTAAACTGATACCCATTGAGATGTTGAGAGGGAAAACATGCGAACTCAATGCGTAATTTCTCATATTTACAAAAGGAAAACAAAACACTGTTGATTGCTGTATGCAGGCAAGACACATACGGATCCAACATGAGTTGTGCGATGCTAAATACAATAAAATACTCCTGCGTATCGATGTTTTCTGTACCCCAAAAACAAATAAATCGTATAGCTCGACCAACTAATAATCAATCTCACGGTTTTATGGTTTTTAAGATATTTATATTGAAAATTCGTTAAGCGCGGTGAAACTGGTTGAAACGCAAAAATGTTAACATTCTGGGGAAAAGACTTCAAGTTATTAAATCGCGCGCGCGAAAAATGTTTCTCTTTCATAAATAGTTCTGTGTATCCCATAAACATTAAGTTCCAACTGATTCAAACACCAAAAATTTTCCCAAATCCCTGGAATTTCATCCGAAGCTCACAATTTTCATCAGTAAAAATCTCAACGATTGCTGGCCTGGTGGCGTCCCATTATGAAAGACCAATAAAAGTTGTGCTAAAAGGATTACCCATTTCGACTCTCACTGACAGCATCCTGGAAGATCTCCGAAGCGAAGATTTTCCGATCTTCAAGATATCACAACTCAGAAGTCCCCATACCAAGAAACCCTACCCGCTCTTTCTTCTAGAGCTCAAGAAAAGCTCTGAACCAAGCAAAATATTCAATCTTAAAGAATGCCTCCATATGAACATCGCAGTCGAAAAGTACAGAGGAACAAACAGACCGATACAGGTAATGCGGACCAAACTAAAGACTACAAATCCGAGACTAGTCTCCCACCTGCATAAACTGCCAAAAACCCGGACACATCGCATCATGGGAGGGATGCAAGAAATTTCCCAGGAAGAAAACCAACTACCAGAAACCCTCCCCTACATCGTTCCTAACAAAATTCAGAGAGGATTCCCATATGCAAATATCACATCACAGAAAAACACCGAAAGATCACATCACCCAAGACAGTCGGAAAATCATCAAAACCCTACTGATCCTGCCTCCAAGCCTCAGAATACCAATTCACCTAACTGCCCATTGGAGAGCATTTCCGAAATCCTCGAACTATTTAAACTTATTTCGGACCTGTTTCGATCAGTCCGAGGATTCTCCGCCGTCATGTAGAGGCTGCGTCAAGCACCAACCCCGCAGGATAAAATTGCAACTATTATCGACATCTTCACCAGGCAAATTTCACTTTAAGCTACTCATCTATCGATTGGAGATTAAGGCTCCTGAGGGACCATGTGCTCCGTTAATTTCAACAACTTCCGCGGAAAACTGTCAGTTTGTAGAGAAGCTGACCTTTCTTGTTTCGATTTCAGAATAAAGTAGGTTTCTACTGTTTTCGTGTCTTCGAAAAACTATTTTGGATGAAAAATTTTATCCGTATTCATTGTTGATTAGTGGGTTTTGTTTCTTATATAATTTCAAGATAATGTTATCCAAATCGGTTATTTATTATTTTGAACATTCGTCGTAAATATAAATATTCAAAAATATCGATTTAGAGATTTGGTTAGTCTACTTTATACTTTTCTAAAAAAAAAACACTTGTTTGTTTCAACTTTCTACGAAGTTTTAAAATATGAATAAAAACAATTATAAACTCATATTGTTAAATTGAAATTCGATTTCTCAAAATGAAACGTTTTCTGTCCATAAGGTACATTATCTAAAAAACTACTTGAACACGGTAATTAAATTTCCCCTACGTTTTCTACAAGCGTTAAACTTATTATACTTATGTAACAATTTTACAAATTTAATGGAAAAATCCCTAACGAATCTTGTTAATTTTTTATTAACAGTTTTCAATTTATAACTAAAAAATAAAACCAATTTTTAGTATTTAAAAAAAGGCCATTCCAAGTCAACGCACACACACAGATCAGCACAACGCATCATTTTTAATCTCTTTTCCGATTTTAATGCAAGTTTCTGCATATATAGAATATTTGAATAGTGTATACGTATGAGAAACAAAATTGTGCAAAACATGAGACGCAAATTTAACATATTTTTTTAACTGAAGGTCAATTAAAACTAGAAAAATTATCAGTTCGAATCTTATAGGGTTACAAATTTCGATTTGCACTAACGCTAGAAAGATGAGCTTTGTTTTTTCACGCCATGAAACAAAGTTCTAAATGTTTGCCAGAAATATTACAATTTCTAGAAAAAATTACGAAGTCCAGTCGAACTTTATCTAGGATTTACAAAGAAATTTTATTTTTCAATATTTTGCAAAAAAAAGGTTTTTCAGGCTTTTGAATGCTTATATATGCTAAAAATTTGGAGTTGAACTTTTTCCCTATTTTGAGGCAATTAATATTTTAGAGTATATACTGACTAAAACAAAGATCGGCTATCAATAAACTAAGTGTTACATGCTGCCCTCTATGAGGCAAAAATGAAACATTTGTATGTTGCCCATTAAACACTATAAACTGTTTCTGTCAGAAACGAAATAATTCATAGATTAAAATGTTTGTTTGTTTGTTCCAAAGTGAAACTTAAAGTGTGCATTTGGCTGATTTGAACAAATACATTTTTTCGGAATTTTTAAAACTAACTTTAAAACTAAAATTTTTTAAATGAATTGTTAATTTTTAGTGAGCAAAATTTTTTGCCAAGTTACAAATAATGTTGATGCAGTTTAAGCTTCCAATATTCGCCAAAAGTAGCTTTATTTCCAGATTTATCGGGAGATAGAAGAGTTCTGTTTACAAAAGTTTTCAAAAATACATGCAAATTGAAATTCCCGATTTGTTTTCCGAAACAAATCAAACGATTGTCACAAAAACTTGTAAGTTTGATTCACCACCTAAAAAGTGTCAGGAATTTCTGTTGAAACTGGATATATTGAAAACCGATATCTCTAAAGTGTATTTTTAGAAAAAGTACTAAGTTGAATTAACACTGTGAGTATTGGACTTTCACTCTCTCTTTAAGTTAAAATATCAATTTCAAATCTGCCTCTGAAAATGTCGAATTACAAATCTAAAGACACATTCTAAATGCATCCTCGGAGTAGCATGAAATATAACTGAATTCCCAGAAGGTGAAGAAAACTCTTAATTGAGAAGATTTTATTCAGAAGGAAAGTGGGTATTCTTCAGAATGACACAGTTGCCTACTTGACCCTTCAACAAGGCTCTGGAACGCATGACTAAGGAGTTGGGACAAATTCTTAAAACGATTAAGGACAGAATATTCGGCATATATTAAAACTAACTGATATTTTAGTTTCATGGAAACAAAAGCTCCAATGTTTTACATTATTTTTAAATTTAATTTTACGATAAAGTTGTGGTGAGTGGAGTGAGAATCTCGGGTTTTAAATAAACAGCTTATTTACATATTAAGATGAAGCATGTAGAGGGAATAATAAGACAGAACCACAGCGCAGTCGCGTACCGGTGAGGAATGGACAGGACTTATCCTCTTCTTTTTTACAAGGAAGAAAGGATTGCCGGGAGTCCGATGGCGCAGTTGGCAACGGGATAATAGTTCAGTTTACCACATGTTTTTAATGATGTGTTTTCTAATCTATTGAGGAACTATACCATTACATTCCACGGCAGTATAAAATTTTAGATATCTCTGTTTCAAAGATGTTTATTAACCCTCCATGATGTCCCGACGAGGTAATTCGTCTTTAACAAAACCATTAGTGGATTTGTTCGGACAAGATACATCGTCATTAGAAGAAAACTCATCAGATCTTGGGCTGGTGAGTTTTCTTCTAATTTCAAGCAACATCTTAAGCTTTTATTTTAGGTGCGAGTTTTAACACTAGTGACTGCTAGTACATATTAAATGACTTACCCAACGTTGAATTCTTCATAGAAACTTAGTGGTACGCTTTTCTGCATTGGTAGAACTAAGGGAAACGGAAAGAAGTAGTTCTTTGATAGATGCATATTGCAATACGATGTTCTCTTGTAGAAGTCTTTCAATCTGTTCTTTAGAACAATGTGACCATGAAGTATGCAAAATTTCCCTCCTTGGACCTCTTCGATTGTTTCATGAACAAACACTTGCTTTCCAGGTATCAAATGGTGTTTGATTTTTTCCCATGCTGCATCATAGATGGGTATACCAGAGTTCTGGTGCATGGAAGTGTACATTGATAATTAGCATCACAATACTTGTCCCATAGCATAAAAAATGTGTAAAAATATCCAAGCAAATACTTTTTCTTTGATAAAAACGATAATAATAATACATGAAAAAGTACTCCTTAAAACCCATTATTCCCTAACAGTACCTCGTTGGCGTGGTGTGGAAGTTCGGAGAGAGGGGCCAGCTCAGGTGTTGACCTCGTCATCTATCCGTGGTTCAAAATTACGAGGCGTTGACCTCGGATCTTTCCTTTCACGATTGATCTCAATAAGTCGCCAATAGCGCATTGTGGTTGCTTCGGTGCGACGTTAATTCAACTACCTACATACCCCTAACAGTATCATGCAGAGGTTGGTGGTACTAGGTGGGCTTAAGCCCCTTTCTCTGGGTTGAAAAGTGCCATTTTGCAAGAATGTCTTGATCATAAAATTTGTTGAAACAACACATAATTTTTTTTCTCATAGCCTAATTCAAGAGTACTTTGCCGGTTGAAATCAGAATCTTCTATAGAATGGTGTTGCTAATCCCCTTGGTCAAGGTAGCAACTTCATTTGCCCCAGGCTCCAAAAGGTTTACCTTCGCGGCTGCTTTGGTCAAGGTTATAAAACCTTGACCAAAGCAGCTGCGAAGCTAGACGTTTTGAAGCCTGGGGCAAATGAAGCTGAGGCCACCCTTTATTCAAAACTAAATTTGATACTTAAAATAACGATAAGTTATCTTATTTAAACGATACCAATAAAATATACCAATTAGCATATTTTTATAAAATTACTGTTTCTAATATTCCTTTTTGGATGCAATTTTATTCAATATGCATAAAAACTAGCAAAAGGCTGGGTTTTGATAATGGGTCCTGTTTCAAGGCCGGAAGTATGAAAAGGCGCCCCTTTGTCTTGTGTTCTCCAGACATTTGTGAGATGAGAATTTTAGTGATTTGTTTCTTCTCTCTTTTCTAAATAGTAATGCGAATGCAGTGGGCAACATGAAAAGTAATACGTATACAGGGAGCTATACGAAAGGAAGGATTGATTTTTAATGCTGTATACGAACGTGGAATGCATGAAATCATACTTCATAAATCATGACTTTAGACACACAGCACTGGAATATATTTCTGAGACTAGGAAAAAATTGTGCTTAAAATTTTAAAACATTTTTCCAAGAAAAATTACAAAACTTTTAAATAAATATTTTTGAAATGCAGCCCCTTTAGATATGTGTAAAGATTACGAATATAACGGCACAGCAAATTCTGGAAGGCAAACCAATCTTGCATAACTAAAGAATCCCAAAGAAAAATTGTTCAGATTGCTGCCGATAAAACGATTTTAAAAAAGCAAGCGCTTAGCAAGGGGAAATAGTTTTGTACATATCACAACAGTTATGAGTAACGGAAAATGTAGTTAGTGTTATCTCACCTCCAGAACATCTTCTATCTGTATCTCTACTGGAACAATGCCAACTGGCGAATTGCTTTTCACCAGATCGGCCAAAGAATCCACGAGGGGTTGAGATTTCCTCACAGTTAGCTTGGATACCAGAAGACTTTGAAATGCGTTCATTACAAGGAATCCTATGCCGATGATCCACAATGCTGCAAAGAGAGGTAAGAAAACAGAGATGCGCACTTTGCTTGATCTGAGAAGGAATCTATCGCTTGGATCTGAAACAGGAATTGAACTCTTTTAGTACTTTCTCAAATATGGAATACTGTTAAGTTTAATTACATTACATCTTGATACCTGAGTTCGGCGTATTAACCCGATTTCACGATGTCTTCTATAAACCGGCGACCAATATACATAAAATGAACATCAGAAAAAACAGAAAGAATAGAAGATAAATCACAAATTTTCTTCAATCCTCCAAGTGTTTCGACGAGATCTGGTCAATTTTCCTAAGGACGAGATATCTCGTTGAGACAAAATTGCCTTATTACTCAAAGGGAATGAAGATCCAAGTAGGAAAAACAAATTGTCCCTTTCCCAGGACTGGTGACAGTTTGGTTTGGTTGACAAACAGGTTTCAGCGCCAGAGGTTGGATGCTACAGGACAGTTTTCGACGCGAAGATAAACCACCAGAAGGGTTGATGTAGTTCCAAAAATATTCTTCCCAGTCTCAGGTGCAGTCGAACAAGATCCTCCAAAGTCTCTTTCTCATCAATGCATTTGCATCGTTTTCACCTGGAGTCAGTCAGGAGCATTCCTCCCAGGATGTATTTCTCTTTTCTGTGTCAGTAAAACCTTCATTGTGTGTGTTTGTTACTTGATATTGTATGTCTTGTGTCTGGCGCAGCATGGCCAAATATGGCTCTTGAGCCATCAACCAAACCTTACCCCACCCAGACACCTAGAGAGAGTATTTGCTGACAAAGGAACTGGGCCTATTGTGGTTGACAATTTAGTCAACGTATCAGCCATTTCATTGCCACACACATAGCAATGCGCAGGAACCCACTGCAAAGTGATGTCTTTGTCTTTAAATTCGACAATCTGTCTGATTTCCTCAATTCTAAAAAAAGTAGTTGCCTGGTCTATGCTGGCAAAGACAGTGATGGACAGCCATGGAGTCTGTCAGAATGCAAATAGGACGATCACTCAAGGAGAAAGAACGCATTAAAACAGCATTAATCTCTAACAGTTCTGCATCAAGACTTGAACATGGATCAACCGGAACAAGAAACACTTCGTTTAAGTCTTCTATAAAATAGCTTGCACCAACAATGGATTTGTCTAGGTCAACCGACCTATCAGTATAAATCTTAAAATGGTCGTCATCATCTGTATGTAAAAGACTAAGTATCAATTGTCTCAACATGAAAGGGTCATCTCTATTGGTGACGCAGCCAGGAATGTTAAACCATTAGGTTTAATAAATTCAGTTAATTTTCTTTATGAGGTGTATATAATGCAGGCACGTAATAATTCGGGTCTCCAATCTGCTCTCTCCAAATTCCTCATGCCAGTCGAATAGCCATAATGTTGAATGAATGCGTTTAATTATTTTTTATTCCTTAGACTAGAGATTGGCACACATAAACTAATTACTAAAATTCTGCTGTACACCAAAAAAAGTCTCTTCATCTAACCGTGGTTCAAAATTGCGAGCTGCTGTCCTCGGTTATTTCCCTTCGGGATTGATCCAGGATAGTCGCCAATAGCCCGCTGTGTTGCACCAGTTAATTTAACTCCTACCCTCCTACCAAAACTATATTATATTTTTTGCCGATCTGAGAAAGAAAATAATTTTTTTGATTGATTTACCAAAATAATAGTAGTATTAGGTTGATGCAAAAGTTCGTCCCGTTTTTTGACAAAATTGAAGAAAAATTTTATTTACTAGAAATTACATTTAATCAGTATAGTATGTGCCGTTCTGTTCGATGGCCTTTCTCCATCTCTCCGGTAGCTGCATAATTCCGCGCTCATAGAAGTTCTGAGGGTTCTGGCTAAAGACTGATCCAGGTGACCAAACTTTCTGAACCACTTACGGCACGTTGAATAATCAACGGCCCCCCTCACATGCACAATACATATCTTTTGCGTCTGCGAAGCATTCTTGCCTTTTTGGAAATAAAAAAGCACAATATGTCGGAAATGCTCCTTACTTTCTGCCATTTTTAATGCTTATCAAAATTTAGAAAACACAACCAAATAACACAATTATTTCCCAAGCACTCGTTGAAATTCCTTCTTTCAAACAACATCAAAACTTTGCACCCCGTGTGAAGGAGAAAACATTTCGGTTTTGCGATGCAATGCCATCAAACGCCTAAAATTAGAAACTTTTGCATCGACCCAATAATTACCTACCCTCTTTTTGCTCCAAAGTGGTTTGTAAAACCTTTTTAAACAATTTATTTATATTACTATGTAATAAAAAATAATACTCGATATTATTTGCGCGGATGTAACTTGTAATTCTTTGTGAACACAGTCAAAAGTTCAAACTTAACCCGTTGGAGTGAAATAAACCTTAAACAACATGAAGCTGCGCGAAAATATTCCGTCTATTTAATTAGAAGGTCGATGCAACCCACGAAACAGATAAAAATTGTTTATTCTTTTATCGATTAGTATGTGATGTAAGTGTCCAAATTACATTTCTCTTAAGTCTCCTAATTCAACTAAGTAACGTCAAGGTAGACGTTAGTAGAAAACAAGTTCTTATTGTTAAATTCTTATGTAGATATTTATGGGAATAGTTTGTGAAAGAAATCCTGAATGTGCATCCTATCAAATATTCTGCGAATAGTCTTCAACAAGAAAAATTTAATACGCTGCATTAATTAAAATTGAATCGATCAGCCGCTAAGGAAAACATCCATACATTAAAAAAATATGGAGTATAACAGAACAAAACTATTTACTTTGTCTCAGCATGTACGAGAGTAACATCCAGCAATATTGACGGGTCATACTTATCGAAGAAAATTGATGTGGCGTGATCACCCTTCTATATATAATAGTCGAACACATAGCTATTGCTAGAGCAGCAATCAGTATGGCAGTCCAAACCTGAGAAGAAATTGAACGGATATCTAAATTGTAATTTTCTAAAATTCATCAGGACAAGACAAATAACGGCTCTTCCCACTGAGCGTTGTTGTGAAGTGACGTAACTTGTATGTTCTCATAGCTTGGAATGGAACTTAACCTTCTTGGTAGTTGTCTCAACGAGGTATCTCGTTGTTAGTAAGACTAACCAGTTATTGATCTCGTCATTAAAAAGTAGGCAATATCTTGATGACAAGATATGACGTCATTAGCAGATCATGATGGACGAGATGCCTCGTCGAAACTACTTGGAGGGCTAATTATCATGCAGAAAACTGTTCAAAGATCTTATTTTTTGTGACTATGTGAAAGTCAAAATGCACCTTGTAGGCTTATTTTCTTTAGTTCGCTGATTGATTCGAAACTACAATAATTTGCATAGCTATAACTAGCCTTTTAAATGTACCGTTAAGCTTGCAAAGGTGCTCTTGAAAATAATTCCACATTTCCTTTGAATTTTGTATTCACAAGAATGAACTCTCAGGCATTTTAGCAAGACATTTTGGGTAGTTGGGTGTTATTTAATTTGTGGTGAACTTATCTACCAATGATTAACTTTCTATCAATAATAATATACACTGCTGGCCACCGTAAATGCAACACCCTGAAGGAAGCATGCAAATAATATGAAATTTACAACATGCATTAGCGGAGGTGAGATACGCAAATGATTAGAATTTCAGCGCAGACGCACATCACGCGCGCCTGTGGCGCCACTTCAAAGCGCTATTTAAGGCTTGGGGATTTCGACGATTTCAAGTACGGCAATTGTGTTTTTCTTGTGGTTTTTAAAAAAAAAACGATCAATTATGCCTCGTAGAAAACAGCGATCATCTTTTGATCAAGTATCGACATCTTTGATCAAGTTCGACAGAGGAAGGATAGTGGCCTACCGAGATTGTGGATTATCTTTCAGGGAAATCGGTAGTCGTGTTGGACGAAACCAAACAACTGTAATGCGGATATGTGATCGTTGGATGCAGGAGGGTACGAAGGACCGACGTGTTCGATCGCATCCACCTCAGTGCACCACTTCACGTGATGACAGGCATATTGTGCGTATGGCAGTGACGGATCGCTCAGCCACATCACGAACCATAGCACAGCACATTCAGTCTGTACCGCATCATCCAGTGTCTGCGCGTACCATTCGACGCCGTTTACAGCAGAGTGGTCTGTCCACAAGACGTCCATTGCTTCGTCTACCCTTGACGCAGAACCACAGACGTTTCCGCCGCCAATGGTGTGATGAAAGAAGGATGTGGACGGCAGAATGGAATTTACTGACGAGTCACGCTTCTGTCTGCAACACCACGATGGTCGGATTCGAGTCTGGAGACACCGTGGAGAGAGGATGCTGAACAGCTGCGTTATGCACCGCCACACTGGTCCTGCACCGGGTATTATGGTATGGGGCGGTATTGGATATCACTCTCGCACTCCTCTAGTACGCATTGCCGGTACTTTAAACAGCCAGCGCTACATCTCCGAGGTGTTGGAGCCAGTTGTCCTTCCTTACCTTCAGGGCTTGCCCACAGCCATATTTCAACAGGATAATGCGCGACCACACGTGGCACGCATTGTCCAAGGGTTCTTCGTCAATCGCCAGATTGAATTGCTTCCCTGGCCAGCTCGCTCTCCGGATCTTTCGCCGATAGAAAACATGTGGTCCATGGTTGCTCAACGATTGACCCAGAATACATCCCCAGCTGCCACACCAGATCAACTTTGGCAACGTGTGGAAGCTGCTTGGTCTGCTGTACCCCAAGAACACATCCAAAGTCTCTTTGAATCAATGCCGAGGCGTGTGGCAGCGGTGATCTCCAACAATGACGGCTACTCTGGCTACTGATTTTGGGAGGAACCACACTTCACAGAAGTCTATAAATTTAATCATTTGATACTTGGTCAACATGTTATCTACAAAATAAATTTTGTTGTGATATCTCTTGTCTTTCTTGGTGTTGCAATTTGGGTGGCCAGCAGTGTATATGTGTGGAAATAGATTCTTTTAAAACATCACTGACAATCAGTCTAGAGACATCTTTCGAATTCCTCCACTGCTAAATTCTAGAGGGTGATTGGAATTAACTTACAATAATGTGGGGGAGAGTTACAATAATTGATTTTCAATATAGTAGTATGAGTACGAGATGTCTCGTAAAGATGAAATTGTCCTATTATTCCAAGGGAATGAAGATCCAAAAGGGAAAAATAAAGTACCCCTTGTCCAGAACTTGTGACAATTTGGAACAGATTTTTGTATCAGAGGTCACTACAGGGCAGTTTTCGAGGTGGAGATAAACCATAAGGAAGGTTAATATTATAGAATTATCGTATGAGTTATTACCGCATGTTATTGCAGCCTCTAGGAAGGCCTCGCAAAATTTTATTGAATGAGTGGAAATTTGTCTCAAAATCTTCCGTGTCAGGGCAAAAGGGGTTAAATGAAAATGGCTACTTTTCAGAATCTTAAGTTGAATGTTTCACTCTTTCTCACAAATATTCAGGAAGAAAAAGAAGCATGCTATGATACAAATAATTGTAATTTAGATTTGTAGATGAATTTAATTTCTATTTAAGCATATTATATTTTTAAATTAATGATGCAGTTGATTCCTTGGACCCGTCAAAAGTCAGACTTAACTCCTTTTGCCTTGACGGGGAAGATGTAGCAGAGCAATGAATATCGACTATGAAATACGTTTTGCTAAACAGAAGTTTCACTGTCTTCACACGCTCTGTTTCATTGACACTGAAGGAATCTTATATTCAGTCAGTGACATATGTTCAATGGCTTGGACATAATAAAACATTTTTATTGGACATGATCGACTGATAAGTCTTGACAACCATCAGTCATCGGAAATCGATACTCCCTCCGCAGAAGTTAAGAGGAGGAGAGATAATTGCTTTATATAAAAATATACGTTTACTTAATGTGTGTCACAATTCTAAGACTTAATTATTACTAAATGTTTACAAATATCAAGGTAAATTTGCTTAATATGAAGATATAAGATAGAAAAAGGCATTGCAGAAGAGATTACCGTTTTATCCAAAACATTAAAGTAAAGAAAGAATCCAGGTTCTATGGTCTTTTTCCCTGACAAAATTGTATATGCATCAACTGTAATAGGATTCGTGAAATATGCGAACTCTAACATCTTTGCCTTTGGGATAAGTGGATTTAAAATCAGATCTACTTCCTGTAAATGAGAAAAAAAATAATAGGCAAGTTATGGCATTAGTGAGGGGTTAGATAGTTACATGTTTTTCAATACCTCCAAGATAACCATATTTAAAAGATATTTTTTGAAACAAATAATGGTATGCAGGACCATTCCTGAGTGGTATTATGGACATTCACTTACACTTAGATAGGAAGAAATAGGGAGGGCCAACTTAAAAACTTCCAATTAATAAGACTGGGGCCAAAGTTTTGGAAATAAAAATGCTTTTTTTTATTATCCTAGGCCAGACCTCGGCCTTTTCACTGTAAGATTCTGTTTGACAACCCCGTATAGTCTAGAAAGAAAACGAAAATGTGTTACTCTATCAGTAGTATTATTCACTGCAACGTCAGTAAGATCAGGGTAACTATTGAGGTGGGTTCCAGTCATGCCTGAAAGGCCACACAGTGGGCAAATTGTAGAGTTTGACTAATTAATTCGGTATAGATGGTTTTGTAGGAGAGCCGTTTGGGAGAGCTGTATTTGGCCTAGGAAACGAATAAACCTTTTGGGAGGACTGTTTCTGGTCCGTGGGTCGGTTTAACCAATATGTAGGGTCTGATCTGAAGACCGTATCTGAACTTCGGGCCGGTAAATCCTATCTAGAAGGTCTTATCTGGTCTGCCGGTCTGATAAAAATATTTGGAGGGCCGTATCTGGTCTCCGCGAGTGAAAAAAATTTGTTAAAATTTACTTATCTTACACGTACGATATTTTGTGGACGGGCTGGTTAGACCTGACCCCGAAAAGAACATCTATTTCTCAAATAGCTAACAAGAGATAAAAGTCCCTCAATTGACTTACGTTTCTGTAGAGCATACCAACCATTCCGTTCCACGTATCGTTTATACACGTTCCGAACCTATCATCCGGTTCTCTTATGAATGTCAAGCTGAAATAAGAGATTCATATAATTTGGATATACCTTCATGAACTCCGTTCTAAAATTACATTCAATAGTAGATGATACTTTAACTCAGAAAACCATTCATTACATTCACAAGTCACAATAGCGTCTTAACCCTCCTGGTAGTAGACGAGGTATCCAGTCATTAGCAAATTGGACCAGATCTTGATGGACGAGATATCTCGTCCTTCAATATCTCGTCGTTTCTCGTTGTTAGACGAAAACTGACCAGATCGTGATCTCATCATCATAAAAAATTGGTAATATTTTGATGACGAGATATCTCGTCATTAGAAAAATTGGTCAGATCTTCATGGATGAACTATCTCGTCGAAACCACTTGTAGGGTTAAATCATGGACTTGGTGGGAAAGTTGCCCAGAGCTCCCTCCACGATATATGGGCCCATTAGTGCATTGTGATTTTCGATTTAAATTCACCCATACAATAATTGTTCGTTTTCAAAGATCAATGCTATCCACGCACATGCCGAAAAATTAAGGATAACAGAATTGGTATCAAGCAAAATCACCTGATCTCAATCCAATAGAGCATGCTTGGAATGCTCTCGGAAGCTGCATTGCCGCCTACAGAACACCACCACGGTAGGAGCAAGATCAAAGACATACTCTATTGCGTGAATGGGATTCCTTGAGACTAAAACTTTTGGAAAGATTTGTGGAAAGCTTATATGCAAGTTGTGAGGCCTGCGTTAGGATCAGAGGCCAGCACATTTCCTATAAGGTTGCTTTAAACAGGGCAAAAAATGTTTTTTTTTCGCAATAACTAAAACCTACAATGTGTTCACCTAAGCTTTTTTATACCATTTCATTATTTCCCAGTAGCACCACGAGGCCATGTGGTGTTCTTATTTCATTCCACATAGCTTGTGGAACACTCATTTAATATTTGAGGTACTTCTATTCAAGTACATGGCACGGTATATTTTATCAGGTTGTATCATTCTTAATTTTTAAGTATGCGTGTATAACAAATCACAATGGTATTTCCCCGAACTAACATGGGGCAGCGGTAATCCGGTTGGTAGAGTAGTGATTAGCAACCGGAGGGTTGAGTTAGAAACCAAAACCGCCGTGTTCGTGAGGGGCAGGTGCATGTTAAATCTGTCGTGGCCTCAAACGTCATCCACTTGGTGTGGCGTGGAAGTTTGGAGAGTGAGGAGCCAGCTCAGGTGTTGACCTCTTCATCTGACCGTGGTTCAAAATTACGAGGTGTCCTCGGATCTTTTCCTTCGGGATTGATACCGGACCAATATCCCCGTGTGTTGCTCCAATGCGATGTAAATTCAACACCAACTACCGACATTAAAAATTGAACTTCATATTCGCCTTTTGATATTGATAACTACTTTTCTACATTTTTAACCTTATTTGAAGGGAATGTACCATATCTTATATCAGTGATAATGATAAAATCTATGTAAATGAATTGTATACATACCTGATATTCATCCATTCAGCTATAGCTAACAGAATATGGGGCATGAAACCATTCATAATCGATGAGCCATTGTTCTTGACTACTACATACGGAGGAAGCTAAAAGTGAAAGGCGCACTTTTTAATCAACGTTTACCTTCTATTTACCGGGTGATTCGGAACTCATGGGACAAACTTCAAGATGTGTTAGAGCACACCGAAAGAATATTTTTTTTGCATTGCAATGTATGTTGCATTGCAATTGTTGCATTTCAAGGGATGCTTTTAGGATTAAGCACAAGAATGGAGCGGGAAATGAAACAAAATGTTTATTTACATTATTAATTTACAATTACTTGTTTACTATGATCTTTTACAATAACTTCTCAAAGGTGTTCACCATCAGCATTAATGCAAGCTTGGTAGAGTGGCAAGCTTGCGAAATCCACCCTTTCAACTGCCATGTTCCAACAAAGGAACGATAATCAAGTAGGCCAACCCAAACAGTGCATTCTAGCGTCAAAAAAGACTGCCAATCCATGCATCGACGCTGGCAAACTTGCATTAAGGTTGGCGGTCGCACCTTTGAGCAGCTATTCTAAAAAAACATATTAAACAATTAATTGCAATATAATGATGTAAATAAACATTTTGTTTAATTTCCTGCTCAATTCTTGTGTTTGCGCCTAAACGCGTCACTTGACTCCATACATTGCTAAACAAAAAACGACTCTTTTTAGTGTGATCTAACATCCCTTGCAGTTTGTACCATAAGCTCCGAATCACCATGTATATGTACTATTCCAATGTATCAGTACAATTTACAGAGCCGTTCCTAAGTGGTGTACTGGCCATGCTCTCACACATATTCAGAAAAAATAAATCTATCGAAAACCCACGCAGAATATTTCTAACTTTAAATAAACATACTCAGCTGATACTTTTCCCGATGTTATTAATTCTCCACTTATACGTTCTTTTTGATATTATAATAAAAGGCTCCTATGAACAGGGGTGCTGCTACGAAAGAGTTATGAGGGCATAAGCGCCCCCAGATTGTATAAAAGCAAAAACATCCTTATTCAATTCAGTGATTCCTTCTTAAAAATCGTGTATAAAGGTGTTTCGATATTTTCCCTTTGCAGTCAACTGATATGTATTCATTGCTTTAAGCCCATTTGGAAGAGTATTCCATTTCTCATTTACTAGGGTTGGATAAAATAATTAAAAATTTCAATATTTTATTGAAACATTGTCACCTTTCCCTTTAATACAGTCTATTCGTCTTGGAATAATCACTTTAAAACTTATCTTTAGGTAACATACACCAAAACTGCTCTAAAGCACACACTCTAAAACTAATCTCTAGGTAGCATTCCCTAAAACTAGTCTCTATGTAAAACATACTCTGAAACTATTCTCTAGGTAGCATTACCTAAAACGAATCTCTAGGTAGCATTCCTTAAAACTAGTCTCCAGGTCACATACTCTAAAACTAGTCTCTAGGTCACGCACTCTTAAACTAGTTTCTAGGTAGCATTCCCTAAAACTAGTCTCTGTAAAACATACTCTGAAACTAGTCTCTAGGTAGCATTCCCTAAAACGAGTCTCTAGGTAGCATTCCTTAAAACTAGTCTCCAGGTCACACACTCTAAAACTAGTCTCTAGGTCACACACTCTAAAACTAGTCTCTAGGTCACGCACTCTTAAACTAGTCTCTAGGTAGCATTCCCAAAAACTAGTCTCTATGCAAAACATACTCTGAAACTAGTCTCTAGGTAGCATTCCCTAAAACGAGTCTCTAGGTAGCATTCCTTAAAACTAGTCTCCAGGTCACATACTCTAAAACTAGTCTCTAGGTCACGCACTCTTAAACTAGTCTCTAGGTAGCATTCCCAAAAACTAGTCTCTATGCAAAACATACTCTGAAACTAGTCTCTAGGTAGCATTCCCTAAAACGAGTCTCTAGGTAGCATTCCTTAAAACTAGTCTCCAGGTCACATACTCTAAAACTAGTCTCTAGGTCACGCACTCTTAAACTAGTCTCTAGGTAGCATTCCCAAAAACTAGTCTCTATGCAAAACATACTCTGAAACTAGTCTCTAGGTAGCATTCCCTAAAACGAGTCTCTAGGTAGCATTCCTTAAAACTAGTCTCCAGGTCACACACTCTAAAACTAGTCTCTAGGTCACGCACTCTTAAACTAGTCTCTAGGTAGCATTCCCAAAAACTAGTCTCTATGCAAAACATACTCTGAAACTAGTCTCTAGGTAGCATTCCCTAAAACGAGTCTCTAGGTAGCATTCCTTAAAACTAGTCTCCAGGTCACATACTCTAAAACTAGTCTCTAGGTCACGCACTCTTAAACTAGTCTCTAGGTAGCATTCCCAAAAACTAGTCTCTATGCAAAACATACTCCGAAACTAGTCTCTAGGTAGCATTCCCTAAAACGAGTCTCTAGGTAGCATTCCTTAAAACTAGTCTCCAGGTCACACACTCTAAAACTAGTCTCTAGGTCACGCACTCTTAAACTAGTCTCTAGGTAGCATTCCCAAAAACTAGTCTCTATGCAAAACATACTCTGAAACTAGTCTCTAGGTAGCATTCCCTAAAACGAGTCTCTAGGTAGCATTCCCTAAAACGAGTCTCTAGGTAGCATTCCTTAAAACTAGTCTCTAGGTCACACACTCTAAAACTAGTCTCTAGGTCACGCACTCTTAAACTAGTCTCTAGGTAGCATTCCCAAAAACTAGTCTCTATGCAAAACATACTCTGAAACTAGTCTCTAGGTAGCATTCCCTAAAACGAGTCTCTAGGTAGCATTCCTTAAAACTAGTCTCCAGGTCACACACTTTAAAACTAGTCTCTAGGTCACGCACTCTTAAACTAGCCTCTAGGTAGCATTCCCAAAAACTAGTCTCTATGCAAAACATACTCTGAAACTAGTCTCTAGGTAGCATTCCCTAAAACGAGTCTCTAGGTAGCATTCCTTAAAACTAGTCTCCAGGTCACATACTCTAAAACTAGTCTCTAGGTCACGCACTCTTAAACTAGTTTCTAGGTAGCATTCCCTAAAACTAGTCTCTGTAAAACATACTCTGAAACTAGTCTCTAGGTAGCATTCCCTAAAACGAGTCTCTAGGTAGCATTCCTTAAAACTAGTCTCCAGGTCACACACTCTAAAACTAGTCTCTAGGTCACGCACTCTTAAACTAGTTTCTAGGTAGCATTCCCTAAAACTAGTCTCTGTAAAACATACTCTGAAACTAGTCTCTAGGTAGCATTCCCTAAAACGAGTCTCTAGGTAGCATTCCTTAAAACTAGTCTCCAGGTCACACACTCTAAAACTAGTCTCTAGGTCACGCACTCTTAAACTAGTCTCTAGGTAGCATTCCCAAAAACTAGTCTCTATGCAAAACATACTCTGAAACTAGTCTCTAGGTAGCATTCCCTAAAACGAGTCTCTAGGTAGCATTCCTTAAAACTAGTCTCCAGGTCACATACTCTAAAACTAGTCTCTAGGTCACGCACTCTTAAACTAGTCTCTAGGTAGCATTCCCAAAAACTAGTCTCTATGCAAAACATACTCTGAAACTAGTCTCTAGGTAGCATTCCCTAAAACGAGTCTCTAGGTAGCATTCCTTAAAACTAGTCTCCAGGTCACACACTCTAAAACTAGTCTCTAGGTCACGCACTCTTAAACTAGTCTCTAGGTAGCATTCCCAAAAACTAGTCTCTATGCAAAACATACTCTGAAACTAGTCTCTAGGTAGCATTCCCTAAAACGAGTCTCTAGGTAGCATTCCCTAAAACGAGTCTCTAGGTAGCATTCCCTAAAACGAGTCTCTAGGTAGCATTCCCTAAAACGAGTCTCTAGGTAGCATTCCTTAAAACTAGTCTCTAGGTCACACACTCTAAAACTAGTCTCTAGGTCACGCACTCTTAAACTAGTCTCTAGGTAGCATTCCCAAAAACTAGTCTCTATGCAAAACATACTCTGAAACTAGTCTCTAGGTAGCATTCCCTAAAACGAGTCTCTAGGTAGCATTCCTTAAAACTAGTCTCCAGGTCACACACTCTAAAACTAGTCTCTAGGTCACGCACTCTTAAACTAGTCTCTAGGTAGCATTCCCAAAAACTAGTCTCTATGCAAAACATACTCTGAAACTAGTCTCTAGGTAGCATTCCCTAAAACGAGTCTCTAGGTAGCATTCCTTAAAACTAGTCTCCAGGTCACATACTCTAAAACTAGTCTCTAGGTCACGCACTCTTAAACTAGTTTCTAGGTAGCATTCCCTAAAACTAGTCTCTGTAAAACATACTCTGAAACTAGTCTGTAGGTAGCATTCCCTAAAACGAGTCTCTAGGTAGCATTCCTTAAAACTAGTCTCCAGGTCACACACTCTAAAACTAGTCTCTAGGTCACGCACTCTTAAACTAGTCTCTAGGTAGCATTCCCAAAAACTAGTCTCTATGCAAAACATACTCTGAAACTAGTCTCTAGGTAGCATTCCCTAAAACGAGTCTCTAGGTAGCATTCCTTAAAACTAGTCTCCAGGTCACATACTCTAAAACTAGTCTCTAGGTCACGCACTCTTAAACTAGTTTCTAGGTAGCATTCCCTAAAACTAGTCTCTGTAAAACATACTCTGAAACTAGTCTCTAGGTAGCATTCCCTAAAACGAGTCTCTAGGTAGCATTCCTTAAAACTAGTCTCCAGGTCACACACTCTAAAACTAGTCTCTAGGTCACGCACTCTTAAACTAGTCTCTAGGTAGCATTCCCAAAAACTAGTCTCTATGCAAAACATACTCTGAAACTAGTCTCTAGGTAGCATTCCCTAAAACGAGTCTCTAGGTAGCATTCCTTAAAACTAGTCTCCAGGTCACATACTCTAAAACTAGTCTCTAGGTCACGCACTCTTAAACTAGTTTCTAGGTAGCATTCCCTAAAACTAGTCTCTGTAAAACATACTCTGAAACTAGTCTCTAGGTAGCATTCCCTAAAACGAGTCTCTAGGTAGCATTCCTTAAAACTAGTCTCCAGGTCACACACTCTAAAACTAGTCTCTAGGTCACGCACTCTTAAACTAGTCTCTAGGTAGCATTCCCAAAAACTAGTCTCTATGCAAAACATACTCTGAAACTAGTCTCTAGGTAGCATTCCCTAAAACGAGTCTCTAGGTAGTATTCCTTAAAACTAGTCTCCAGGTCACACACTCTAAAACTAGTCTCTAGGTCACCACTCTAAAACTAGTTTCTAGGTAACACACACCAAAACTAGTCTCCAGGTAACACATATTCTGAAACAAGTCTCTAGAAAACACTTTTCAACTAGTCTATTTTTCGAAGAAAGTTTTAAAATTTTGAATCCTACCTTAAATAAAGGTATGTAGGTAGTTAAGCTTGGGGTGTTGTGGCTATCAGCACAATGGACTATTGGCTATTAACACAATTGACTATTGGCGACGGTCCGGGATCGATTCTTCAGGAAAACATTCAAGGACGCCTCGTAATTTTGAGCCAGTCAGATGACGAGAACAACACCAAAGCTGCCCCCACTCTCCAAACTTCCACACCACGTCAATGTGAAGACATTTGAGCCCCGACAGATTTAACGTGCACCAGCCTCCGTGTACACGGCGATCTTTGGCTGGACCGAGTTTCGAACTCTCAACCCTCCGTTTGCAAATCTGTTGATCTTCCTACTGGGCTCTACCGCGGCTCCACCCCTAAATAAAGAGCGTACGATAAAAATGTAGCCCCTCCAGATTGATATCCTGGGTGCGCCCCTGCATATCAATCTGCCTATTTAGTTCTCAATTTAGACTGGAATGTTCCAAAAGCACTTGTCAAGACAAGGGTGTATTCAGGGTGAAAATCCATGGGTCGCGAAATCTTGAAACGATTTTGGATTTCAAGATATCAAATACGTTGACTGAAGCTAGTTATATTAAAGAAAATCGAAGTTTCCACATCGCAGGTATAATGTACGGCCAAATTCGCAAATAATCTGAAAATGGTCGAGGGCCACTATAACCCAGTTGGTAGAGTTGAGGATGAGCAACTGGAGGGTTGCGAGTTCGAAACTCGATCCAACCTAAGACCGTCGTGTACGTTGGGAATTTGGCACGTTCAATCTGGAGTGATCTCACACTGCCGTGGCGTGCAAGATTGGAGAATGGGGTACCACTTCAGGTGTTGACCTCGTCATCTGACCGTGGCCAAAATTACGAGGCGTTGCCCTCGATCCTTTCCCTTCGGGATGGATCCCGCACCGTCGCCAATATCCCGGTGTGTTGTTCCAGTGCCCACGTATATATATAAATTCATATCTACCTACCTACGTACCTGAAAACAGTCGAAAGCAAAATCATTAAAGGTATTTGAGTCCATGGGCTGGGGGAAAATGCAACGAACGTGTGAGAATATATTAATATTTTTAGACCGCAATAAGGCTAAAGGATTTGAATCCAGAATTAATAAAGGAAATGTATCTGAAAATAATCCAACAAAAGGAATTAAAAATTGAAAGCTTCAAAACTAAAGCAATCCAGATGATAAAATTGTCAATAGCTATTTCGGTGGAGCAAAGCATCTACCATCATCAGGACAAAAGTAGTTTTCGTTCTTCTGCTTACTTTTGTCTTGATGATAATGGGCAATGATAAGGGTGGTGGATGATGGTGCTGATGACGATAAAATTGCCAAAAGTTATTCCGGATAAAATTGGCAATAGCGATTTTCCTTTCGCTGCTTACTTTTATTTTGAAAATTTGGACAATTATAAGGACTGTGGGAGATGATAAACGTCCTACATCACCAGGTTAAAAGTTAACAAGAAAAAAACTTTACTTTTCTCCTGATGGTGGATAGTTTGTTCCACCGAAATATCTAACTGCTATTTTTTATCGTCTTTTTTGTATCTTTATTGGTCATTTTTCGACTACCAGTTTGACTAAGGTTTCATACGTTTATCTACTCTTACAAAAGTTGTAACAGCAAAGATAATAAAAACCGTTACATAAATTATAAATAGCTCTACAATCGAAACAAGTTTTGGATGAATTGCAAATCCAATTGCTTGGACCGAAACGAGAATGGGTATTTCAGCTGCAAAACGGACAACAATTTTATGCATTGATTAAGTCTGAAGAACGAATCAATTCTACCACAAGAAAGATGTATTTAACTAATAAAAAGCGTATTGACTGTCCAAACACGGAATGGTTTGGCTACTCAGCTTGAAGACGATTTGACACAAAATCAATACAACAAAAGCGAATAATTTGAAGAACATTGTAACGCTGTTAAGAAACGTTTTCACGTGATGCTATTCGACATTCTTCACAGATCGTGAATATTTGATTATAAAATTCGATTACAGTACTTACGTTTGAATAAGCCACTCGCAAATTTGACATCACGTTTTCCGTTGTCATTATTCAGGTATAATAAACGAGAAAAAAAAGGTCGCCTTCTTTCGATAGAAAGACGCTGTTGGAGGGCTCACGCCAGCACGGAAAGTGAAAATGATTAGAAGGGTTGTTGATTTAAATACGTAATATATATCAGCATTTTCATTTTATTTTTTTTTCATTTTCTCGGATGTCATGTGATATCGATATACCTCTTCCTGCGGTAGCCCAGTTGGAAGAGCAACGTATTAACAGCCGAAGGGTTGCGAGTTCGAAACTCGGTCCAGAAAAAGACCGTTTTGTACATGGGGGTTGCTGCATGTTAAATCTGTCGTAGCTTCAAATGTCCTCACATTGGCGTGGTGTGGAAGTTTGGAGAGTGGGGTGTCAGCTCAGGTGTTCCTCGTCATCTGACCGTGGTTCAAAATTACGAGGCACTGTGCTTGGACATTCCCCTTCGGGATTGATCCCGGACCGCTGCCAATAGCCCGTTGTGTTGCTCCATTGCTACGTTAAATAACTGCCTACCTGCCATCAATCCAATCGTTCTTCCTATCCTTACATCTTCCTGTCTTGACGAATTATCTCGTCATTAGAAAGATATTGACCAGATCTTGATGGACGAGGTATCCCGTCATTAGAAGAAAACTAACCAGATATTAATCTCGTCATAAAAAAATTGGCAGTATCTCGATGATAAGACATCTCGTCATTGGCACAATTGGTCAGATCGTTATGGACGAGATATCTCGTCGAAACCACTTGGAGGGTTAAACTTCATACCCTCTTTCCAATGTTTGTGTACTGTAACAACTATTCTTGGCTCCAAATAAATTTAAAATAAATAGAACTGGCAGATCCACGCAGATTCTGATCCAATTTCTTGATTGCCAGTGCGTATTGATGACAGATTCGTTACTCGCATTTCATATCTTATTTAAATCCATTTATAATGAAATAAGCATCGATATGTGCATTTCATACCGTCCAAGTGAAATAGAAATCAAAAATATAAAGCGGCATTTTGTGACAACACGTGTAGTCACGTGACAGCTTAGTGAAAAATTGACTTGATTGACCTACTTGGTACCGTATCGCCTCGTTTGGCGATATAACATCTTGTAACATGGTAGATGTGTGAATCTGCATTTCCATAGTGACGACCAAAGTGTTGAAATCGCCCAAGACTACTACTATCAGATGATCCATCAGTGGAGCAATCAACTGATGAATCATTGGATGGGCGTCCTAGCCCGTCCCGTGGACCAATCAGATAATGTATGTTAGGTTCCATCCAGCCGACGAAAGGTCACATTACTACTAACTTTGGTGACATGTTCCTTGGCACATAAAATGGTTACCATTGCTCACTCTACTTTTATATTTTCTCTATGGTTCTTTAAATATTATGCAGCTCCTAGCTCCAATTAAGCATGCTTAAATTTTGTGGCAAAATTGATAAATTAATTTCGTAGTGGTTGATTTGATATTGTTTATATCCTTCATAGAGCATAGAATTTGTAACCTCCTATAATTATTAAAATGCAGTACAAGAGTGATTTGTTTTCCTTTGAACTCTAAGTGCCACTCCCAATGAAATTGATGTGGTTTATCATAAATTATATTTTTTATTTAACATTTTACAGCACTTAAATTCGAACTCATCTGTCTTCAAGATCATCGTTTCCTTCAAAAAATGAGGAAGAATAAACGAGTTTTATCAATACAGCGAAATCCTTCGTATAAGGTTAATCTGAATCTAGTAGAAACTGACTAGCAAAGATTGGGGAAAGCCGTTTCTATACAAAACTGCTTGTTCGTCTTTTTGAACTTTCACGCTATCTTAATCTCGAGCGTTCTGATTCATTGTACCCGAATCTATGTTAGTCAGTTTCTACTTGATTCAGATTGATTCGGATGGACCTGAATTCTGTTGGTGTGAAGCAGCCCTAAGCAAAAATGAGTCCATTGTACCAGCGTTTCTCAAGCAGTAGTTCTCGTCACAATAACCTTATGAATCCCACAATTGGCCAATTTGTGTCTAGTCCTTAAAAGGAGAATCAAGCAATCAATCAACCTGCCAATATTTGAACTCACGTGACAGCACAGGAGTGCTAAAATGCGATAAAAGCTGAAGCGGATGTCTAGTGACTGAATGATTTTTCCGTGTTTAATTGTCTAAGTTGCTATGGCGAGTGAAGCAATATCACCACGAACACATTTCGATGATTTTACCCGTGGAAGAAACATAGTGAAATTCTAAGGACGTTGAACGCGTGATGTAGCCAATGAGTTGGATGGATCAAAGCGTAGTCGCAAGGCTGTGGAAACAATTTTCCGAAAGTGGGACTGCTGCCAGACGGTACAGCAGTGATCGACAACCCAAAACAACCCAGCTGAAGATAGTTTTATGACAGTAGCAACGAAAAGATGTCGCCGCATAACTGCTGGAAGGTTAGTATGAGAGATTCAGGCAAGCACGGGAACATGATATCGAGCCAGACCGTGTCAGGGCGATTGAATCATGTTGGTTTATATGCCCGCAAAAGAGTGCACTGCGTTCCTTTGACTACATCACCACAAAGCACGGTATCGCGAACATGCCAACTGGACTGACGAGCAATGGGTCAATGTCACCGACGAAAGAATTTGTTTGTCATCCTATTCCAGGGTTCAATACATCTGGAATGAACCCCGCACTGCCTATTCTTCCACCAACATCCTGGAAGATGGTGGAGTGGTGTTCTGGGGCAGTATCATTATGAATGGACCTACATTATGAATGGACGTATCATTATGAATGGACGTCAAGCTTTACATTTTGGAAATGATGAATGCTTAGCGTTATCGTCAGGATATTATTATTCCTCATGAACTCAATTTTCATGGTGCTGTTGTAAATTATGGATGATAACGCCCGTTGTCATCGTTCGGTCTGTTGATGACCTGCTGAATACCAAAAGAATAGACCGAATGGAGTAGTCTGCTTACTCCCCTGACCTCAATCCCATAGAACACGTATGGAATGTTCTTGGGAGCGCATGGCAGAACGAAATCCCCTACCTAGTACCAAAAAAGCCTAGTTATTGCTCTGAAACATGAAATGGTGAAACTTCCTCAAGAGTTACTGAACAATCTTGTGAAGATCGTGCGCAACCGATGTCATTCGTATATTCAAGTGAGGGATGGACACATATCATATTAAGCTTTGACAGAGGAGAGTATTTGAAAAGTTATGGACATTTTGCTTCTGCTTCGCCAAAGACCAAAAAAAATGTTACGTTTTACTAATTTAGCATGTATTACTAGTACATTCACGTAAGTTTGTTTCTTTATGCGCATAAATCTCTATGAAGTCTGCCTGTGTTTCTAATTAATATATTTATCATCTTCCTCCTTTCAGAATGTTTTGCTCTAAAAATACAACTAACCCTTAATTTATAGACACCAGTGTAAATTTTCATCGCATTTATTAACCGTTGTACGTGTATCCAAAGGAAAAGAGAAATAGTTATCCATTTACGTAAGTTAAACATGGAAGATTTATTCTCATATTATATT
Source organism: Meta bourneti (assembly GCA_933210815.1). Classification (NCBI taxonomy): domain Eukaryota; kingdom Metazoa; phylum Arthropoda; class Arachnida; order Araneae; family Tetragnathidae; genus Meta; species Meta bourneti. Next base: position 33,307,070 of record OW119926.1, read on the forward strand.
GAATATTTGAAATACGTATTTTTAATTTCATGAGGGGGATCATCCTCTAATCCAGTGATTTTCTATCGGTGTTCAATGGTGTGCCTTACGGATGGTAGGTAGTTGAATTCGCATCGCACTGGAGCAACACAACGAGCTATTGGTGACAGTCCAGCATCAGTTCCGAATAAAAAGATCCGATAGCAACACCTCATAATTCTGAACCTTCGAGTTGTAGGCGGGGCAGGTTTGATCCCTGTCAGGTGCATTCCTACCTTGGTGTTTGTCTATTACTTGATATTGTATGTCTTGTGTCTGGCGCAGAATGGCCAAATATGGTCCTTGCGCCATAAAACTACAACCAACCAACCATAATTTTGAACCACGGTCAGATGACGAGGTCAACACTCGACTCTCCAAGTTTCCCTACCACACCAAAGTGAAGACTTTTGAGGCCACGACAGATTTAACATGCACCTGCTCCATGTACACGACGGTCTTTGATTGAACCAAGTTTTGAACTTGCAAACCCTCCGGTTGCTAACCCACGACTATACTAACTGGTTCATAGGGATCCCACTTACAAATGTGAAATGGTTTAAATTGTGAAAGATTTATTTCATTTCAACGGTGAGTTTCGAGACAAGTGTGCTCACAAATAATTTCAAGTAATATCCATGTATAGTTATTGAGTGCAATTATGTTATTGCAAAGTATCATGAATAAAATTTTCAGAGATTTTTTGAAGTTCAATTTGGAGTAGAAAGGGCAGGGGTAATTTACTACTATTATTATCTTTTGTCAATCAATCAAAACTATATTTTTTTGTCAGATCAACGAAAAATGTATATTTGGTGTGCCGTAGAATTTTAGTATTTAGTTTACATGTGGCCATGAGATGAAAGAAGGTTAAAAATCTCTTCTCTAACCTGTTACCTAACCTGCCTAGAATGCAAATGTGAGTTTTACCATTTGTGAGGCTCCAATTTTGTCCTACTCTAAAAGCTATTTTCTCTGTTTTCGCAAATGACTAAACTGGAAACCAGCGATTGGCAATAAAAAAGTCTGGTACAAAGTAAATGTTTGTGTTCTTGTTAAACAATTCAATAAAATACTTCAAACTCTTGTCCCATGAAAAGGCACACATATATTTTATTCAATTTAAAACTACAACGAATACAAAAAATGTGAAATTAACAACAAAAAAATAGCGACAATATATAACAAATTACAGATCAATTTCCAAAACAAATCTGCATTAACTCATGAACAATTAGTTTGGAATGTTCTCTATTACTTTCGTTCTTCTTTCGTCTTCATCAGTTCCAATATTGGCTGTATCTTGAATTTTTTATGTCTTTTGCTTTAACGGTGTTTCCAAAATTTGCAAAAATATATTGTGTGGTCAACTATTCCCAAATGTTATTAGCAAGGAGAAAAATATGCTGTATTAATGAAACCCAGATTAATAAGTTCTAAATGCTCAATGCGATGTGATTATTTGGTTGATGTAAGAAACTGGATAACTATTTTCCCGTTAAGTTTGGGGATGAAGTTGAGCACGTTTTCCTTTTTAGCTATTTGAGGAATAGCTTTCTCGGAGTCCGGTGGTCCACAAAAACCGTTCGCGTAAAATATATAAACTTTACCAAATAGGTTTTACCTCAGGCCCGTAGACCAGATACGGTCCTCCGAACAGGTTTACCCGGCCCACAGACCAGTTACGACCCTCCAAATATTTTTATCAAGCCCGCAGACCAGATACGGCCGTTCAAATATTCGTGTCAAGCCCGCAGACCAGTTTCGGCCATCCAAATATTTTTATCACGCCCTCAAACCAGATACGGCTACCCGGGCAGGTTTACACAGCCCTCAGTCCACATAGGGCCCTCGCAGTAGGTTTAGCTGGAGCGCAGATTACATCCGGCCGTCGCAATAGGTTTACCCGGCCCGCAGACCCCATACGTTTGCAAGCAGCTACTTTTAAATTTATTCCTAGCAGTTATATATATTCAATGATATAGATATCTATTATAATGATTCTTTGACTTCTTTTTCGGCACAATACAACAAAACATTAACCAACAATGAGAGGTTTATAACCAATGCGTGTCTGTTTCACGTTCATCTCACGCATGGGCATAAAAGTTTAGTTTGTTTCGTGACTAAACGTTAATCGGTTTATGGTACAAATTAGGTTGCTGCCTTTTCGGTGAAAGCTCACGCAACTGTGATTAGATATACCCTTCAAGCTTAGAATCGATATAAATCGGGACGACTAAGACATTTATATATTCAACAGCAATCTATTTGTTCAAAAATATTTTTCTAGTTTAACTTATATGCACACGTTTTTAGAGGCTTATATGACAAAAGAATTGTGTTTTCATTCATGATCGATTTTGCACAATTTGCAATTTATATTCTCTACACTCATAAAAACTTCAAGATGGTGACTTCTGTATTCCATCGATATACCTTTATTTATTTATTCTTTTCTTCTAAATTATTTTGATTATTGAGATGAGTGTTATTGTTCATTTAAAATCACATTATTGAATAGATTTAAAAGCACTAAAGAGGATTTAATAGCGAGAATGGAGAACCTTTATCTCTGGCTAACTTCTGACATTATGCACAACAAAGAACATGGATATACATTAACTGTAAAAGTTAATTTTACTATACATTTATATTTACATGGTAAAAATACTACTGTACTGAATTAATTCGTGCTTATAAGTATAGGATGGTGATAAAGTAACTTCCCTATATACAAGACTCTAACGACAACAATTTTCAGCGAATCGGAATGAAGCTTGAGATTTAGAGATTTCAAGGATGCGCTTGAAAATTATGTAAATAACACGATTCAAGCTCTCAAGGTTAAGGATGCAGTTTACAAATTTCGATTAGCTACACCGACTTTTTTATCGCTATATGATCGGCACTGTGAAAAACGAAAAATAGCTTTAAAACTTCAGCTTTAATCTTACGAGTGGTTTCGACGAGATATCTCGCCCATCAAGATAAGACTAATGTTGCTATGACGAGATATCTCGTCATCAAAATATTACCGATTTTTTGATGATGTCGGGATCAAGATATGGTTTGTTTTGCTAACGATGAGATACATCATCGAGACAACCACCAGGAGGATTAAAACAAAAGGCTACTACACAAGAACACTGTCCAAGACAGTGGTACTTAACCTTTTTAGTGATCGGCACCCCTTTGAATCTAAAAATAAGTTCTCGCACCCCCTTTGAAAATATGTTTCTATTTCTTTATTTAGGAAATTATATCCATTGCAAGATAATTTATTTATGGAAACATAAACACGTGCATTTACATAGATACAAAACAATATTTCAATTTTTAATGACTACGTTGTATCCTGTTTATTCATAATAATAGTTTTGAAGCGAGGCTCATTTTTTGAAAGAGCCACGCGTAGTCATCACTTGCATTTAAGCGATTTCTTGGTTATTTTTATGTGCAAAAGTGTTGAAATCCCATTTCACACAGGTAGGGGGTGGCAAATGGTGAAAGTGTCTGCAATGCTGCTTTTGCCAGCTGTGGATAAGGTTCTAACTGTGTATGTGTACACCATAATTGTTCTTAGTCCAGTTTTTCAAATTCCATTAGAATATTGGATGGTATTTCAATAAGATCGTCTTTTATTAAATCGTTGCCGTCCATCGAAACTTCTCTCGCACCCCTGGAAATACTTTCTCTTGGGGTGCCTGGAAATACTTTCTCCTGGGGTGCATAATTTTGAACCACGGTCAGAAGACGAGAACATCTGATCTGGCACCCCACTCTCCAAACTTCAACACCACGCCAATGTGAGGACATTTGAGGCCATTGGTTCAAGATGAGTATGAACGACAAAAAAAGGAAAGGAATGCAAGAAACAGCAGTGATGATGCACGTAATTTGCATAAATCACAAACATCTATCACAATGCTTTATAGTTCTTGACCAGTCCACCGCGCTGTTTGGCGGAAACTCTCAGTTTGCACTCCAGGAGAAGACACCCTTCTGTCTAAATTTCCAGCCGTAAATAAGAGTTGATTGCGATGACGTACAAAAAGAGGTGGTTACCAATTGGGGTTTTGTGATAGGTGTTTGTGATTTATGCAAATTAGGTGCTTATCACTGCTTGTTGCCAATCATTCCCCTTTTGTCGTTCACATTCATCTTTGACAGTGCTTTCGCGCAATCGTTTTTAAAGCCAAAGGTAAAATTTCAAAGCCGTTTTTGATTTTTCACTATGCCGATCATACTGTGATAAAAAAGTAGGCGTTTCCATCCGAAATTCGTTAACTGTATCCGTAACTATGAGAGCTCGATTACTGTTTCTTACATAATTCTCGAGCGTGTATCTTGAAATCTCTAAATCTCAAGTTTCATTCCAATTCGTCGAAAATTGCGGTCACTAGAGGCTCGTATATAGTTAAATTTACTTTATGACCAACCGGATTCATTTGCAGGTTTGACCCTCCAAGTGGTTTCGACGAGATATCTCGTCTAAGATCTGGTTAATTTTGCTGAAGACGAAATACCTCGTCGAGACAAAACTGCTCCAATACTACAAGGGGAACGAAGATCGAAGTAGGAAAAACAAATTGTTCCTTGCCTAGAACTGGTGACTGTTTAGAGCAGGTTTTTGCATCAGAGGCTAGCCACTACAGGGTGGTTTCAGACGCAAAGATAAAAGACCAGAGGGTTGATGTATCCACATATTATTTTCTTTCTTTAAAACGTATTACATGAAAATTGGCTATTATTGGTCAGATGGATGTACGAAATTCTAAACTTATTAACTGCATAAGGTTATCTGGAGATGAACAAAAATTGGTTGATAAGAGTTTTTTTCTTATCCCCGATAAGAAAAACCTCTTATCAACCAGTAACAATGAAATCAGTTCCAGGATGTCCATTCTACAAAAAATGTCCAAAAGATGCCTCGGATCATCATGAATGTCCCTCCTCGACACCGCGAATCACTGTAGTACGTGATCAGGACTAGCCATGCTGTTATCCTGACAGTTGGACGATAAGAATAAAAAAGGAAAGTAAACTGATGTAGTTTTAAAGTTTTTTTATAAAGCTTCACATATCCATTCATACATGATTTAAGTTTTTATCTAGGTTGCTTTGGTAGACCTGCTCAGAAAGGAAATGAATTTGAATGAACAGTTTGAAAGTTTTCGTTCATTTAATGTTCTGACTGGAAAACAAAGTATTTTTTCCTGTTCACAACATTTTTTGCTTGACGTTAGTTTGTGTGTGGCGCAGCTTGGACAGTTACGACCCTTGCGCCATAAAACCCCAAAGAAACCAACCAACCATCAAATATCGATTTGCGCTGCCATGCGAATAGTTTCAAACTGCTAATAAATAGTTAAAACTGCAAATTACTTTCTCAGAGTTAGGTCCCACCTGTGGAAATTCAGACAATAGCCATTATGTGCCAACGAAAATGCATTATATTTCTTTAAGTACGAGCAGTAGTGTAAACCAATGAAGTTGGACATTTTTATATGGATGAAGATAGTTATATTTCACAGAAAAGAGAGGATCCATCCTGTTTTGACCTATCCTACTTTTGGTAATCTAATTCGTATGCGACTACCTTTTCGAATGGGGCCGTTCTGGAGAGGCAGGCACTTGCACATAGTCAGAAAAAGTAGAGGCGGCCGAAATACAGATGCAGTCTGCCCCCTTTAGTCCTCTGAGAGTCACGAGACTTCCGAGTAGTGTGGTATTGCTTTTCCTCCACAACACACATTGTAACTAAAAAACCACATCCATTGGTTAGAAGAATCCTAGGAAAGATTCTATTGGTTGGTTTGGGTTTTATAACGCAGTCCAAAGATGGACAAATGGCGTCAAACGAAAGATAATAAATGAGAGAGGAAAAAAGCAGAAGGGTAGGCGAGGGTAAAAATGAGGGAGGATAGATCACTCAAGTACCTTGGGGTTGTGATGCCCCTGTACATACTTAAAGAAGATGAGCCCCTGAGAGCAGGTTCTATTTGTCAAGGTCAAAACTGGTTAGAAATTATGCAGGGAAGGCAGCAGATTGCAGAACAGATATATCCGTGTGAACCCATCTTAGGTGGAGGATTAAATAAACCTTTTCAGCAATAAATTTTCTGATACTATTAATTTTATACTTGTCTAATCTTATAGGTTCTTTCTGCAATTGTAATGAAAGGTAATTGAATATGCATATATTGCTCTTGATTTTACCTAGTTTATTCAAAAAACATTCATCTCAAAGTCATGGATATTTTGAAGGAGAGAGCCCATGGGGCTCGAATCTTTCCCGAAATGATTTTGGTATTAAACCTCCAAGTGGTATCGACGAGGTATCTAGTCCATCAAGATCTGACATTTTGTTAATGACGAGATTTCTCGTCAAGATAAAACAGCACTATTACTTCAAGGGAATTAAGATTCAAGTGGGAAAACAGTCTTCCTTGCCCAGTACTTGTGACAGACAATTTGGAACAAGTGCTTGCATTGGAGGGTGGTCAATACAGAACAAGATAAACCACCAGGAGGGTTAAAAGCCATGAAAATTACACTCTGAAGCTACTTGCATCAGAGAAAATAAAAGTTTCGAACAATCCAGGTAAAATATACGTCTCAACTCATCAATAGTCTGAAAACCGTTGAAAAAAAATCCTGAAACGAATGCATTTAACAATGCGGTATTTAGGGAACTGGGAAAAAGAGGGCTGAGCCATCAATTATTGTCTGAATACTTGTTTGGAAGGTCGTTTTTGCAAAAAATCAAATGTATTTGAGGATAGGTAGGCGGCTTGCTGAGGTTTGTACGTGAGCAGCGGAGACCTCAGAAACAGTTTTGTCTTCAAAGTCAATGAATTTCACACCAGCTTTCATAACAAATTACCCGAACCAATCCATGATCTGCACGTGGTGAGTTTAATAACATATGTGGTGGCACGGCACTTGTGTATTTTTCATTTGAGCTAACTGCTATATAAATAAATGCGGGTCAGAATAGATCCAAATCTTTAGCGAAACTAATATTTACGTTGAAACTTTGGAATTTGTTTAATATTTTTATTCACGGTTCTTTCATGGCCTTGCCTTTCTTTTAACTTTTTGTAGAGGATTTCGCACACCAAGATTATTCCTCCAGACAGTGTTCCAGCTACCCATGAAAGGAGAACTCCATGGATGTTTTCTAAGCCCAGTGGCTTCAGTTTCTTTTCTTTGTATTGTACGCAGCGATCCGAAATTCTACTTGCCATTTTCATTAATCTTCCTGATACATCTGCATCTACCAAGCGAGTGATTCTGTAAGAATAAGAAGCAAAAAACAAAACAGTAAGATAAAAACAGATACATTTGACAGAATATGCATTTACAATTTTTAATTCATGTAACTTTGTTATGCAAATAGGATTGCCCTTTTTTAATACATTTCTTCCCTCTACAGTGCCTATGTGTAATATGCTGGACTTGAACGCAATAAAGAAAAATAAGAGTGGTTGAAAATAAGCACAGTATGCCACCAACTTTAAAAAACAGTCCTATGTCCAGCAATAAATTTTCCACTGTCATTATTTTTCTTGCTTTGTATTCGTTTTCCGATTGTAATAAAAGATACTTATGACTCCATATTTCGTTCTTAGAAAGGCATTTTGGAAGACGCGGGAAAGACGCAGTGCCACTTTGCCTACCAAGAAATACTTCATAGTGGAGTTGGGTTATTCTGCTATATGTATATATATTGCAAGTTAGATTTTGTTGTGGTGGCTAAGTTCACCCCAATACCCCCTCCAAAATTTGGGGTAGTATATTCGGTAGATGCTCCCCTACTTGACTGATTGGTGGTTTCAGGATACTGAGAGCTGTATTAAGATCATAGATGCACTTTCGTATGCATGGTCGTGCAATAGCGGTACACTGTTGTTACAATTCTATGCACAGTAACATGGTATTGTAAGTAAATTTTTGCAGTGATGACTAAGTTTTCAACACAGGCAATTCAAAAAGCACTTATCTAAGACAGAGACGCATTCGAAGGGGAACCCAAAATGATTTTCCAACTAAAAAAACCGAAAAACACGCGCTGAAGGCGGTCGACACCTGAGCTGGCACTCCACTCTTCAAACTTCCACTTGGAAGCCGCAACAGATGACACTAGCCCCCACGTACCCGACGGTCTGTGGTCGGATTGAGTTTCGAACTTGTAACACTCCGGTTGCTACTTTTTCAACCGCTCTTGGGAGGGAGGAAGTTAATCAACGTCACAGTGGAGCAACACAATGGTCTATTAGCGATGTCCGGGATCAATCCCCAAAAGAAAGATCCGAGGACAACACCATATAATTTTGAAGCACGATGAGATGACGAGGTGAACACCTGAGCTGGGTTCCCATTCTCCAAACTTCTACACCACGCCAACGTGAGGACATTAAAGGCCTCGACAGATTTAAAGTGCATCAGCCTCGTGTACACGAAAGTATTTGTTTAAACCTAGTTTCGAACTTGCAACTCTCCGGTTGCTAATACGTTACTCTTCCAACTGGGCAACCGTGGCCCTGCTATTCTCAAAAAATGCATACTCATAAAATGTCCTGAAGCTATCTTAAAAAAGAAGTCCCAATGCATTTAAAAGCAACATCTAAACACGTTATTTTAGCTGTAAAATTTCCACTTCAGCACCACTATTATCAAGCGACTTACCCATAGTTGAATTCTTCAAATAAACGTTGAGGTATATTTCTATGCATGGATAGAACTAAAGAAAATGGTAAGAAATAGTTCTTTGATAAATGCAGCTCGCAAAACGATGTTCTTTCAAAGAATTCTTTCAATCTGTTCTCCAGAATCAAGTGGCCGTGAACTATGGAAAGCTTTCCATTTTGAACCAGTTCTATCGTTTCATGGGCCATCACGTCCTTCCATGGCATTAAATTGCGTTTAATTTTCTCCCTTGCAGCGTCATAGACAGGTATGCCAGAATCCTGTGAAAATGAATAAAGCACACTTAGTTGGTTAGATTTTCAATATTAATTGAACTATGAGACAAAAACATACATAACTCCCCCGAGGGATTCACACCGTTCCGTTCTGCATCCTGCAGTCTTCCCTTAATGACTTCTAACCAGCTTTTGTGTTTTCACATATGATGATGCTGTAAGGGAGGACCTGCAGACCTGTGCCCATTTCACCTCAGAAGCAATTGTCCGAATTAATTTTAAAACCTCCTCTCTTAGGTAGGTGTACAGTCCTGTCCCTATAAGAACTTTAAGACATCGACAGCTGGCAATTTGTGTACGACCCCTCGGAGGGGTGTCGAAGAACCAAATGGGAATTTTTAGAGGAGGAATGCGATACCGATTGATCTACTTGCCCTATAATAAAGTCAGTCAAAGAATTCTTGATAAGAACAGTTCTGAATAAGAACACATATTCTGAAAACCAAGAAGTCTTTTTAACGAAGTTTTTGTATGATATATAACCAACCTGTAAATAAACCTTGTTTTAAAGTTCTTTAATCCGCTTCTGTTTAATTGACCTCTCAATTAATGAATCTTTCAAAAAATTACAAAATGGCCACGCGTGCTCATCCGAATACATTTGAAGGAGGTACGGGAAAAAGAGGATTGCAGGTAAATAGGTAGTTGAATCAACGTCGCACTGGAGCAACACAACGAATTATTGGCGACGGTCAGGGATCATCACAGAAGGGAAAGATCCGACTTCTTCAGGTAGGATACAATACAAAAACTTTTAATGTTCCCCACTAAGACCTCGATCTTAGTCCAAAATGTAAACAAACAATACGTCACATCATTCGGACACGCCCACTTCCGGTCACGTGGTGTGACGTCACTTGGCACCGCCCACTTCCGGTCACATGGTCTGACGTCACTTGGCCCCGCCCACTTCCGGTCACGTGGTTTGACGTCACTTCCGCCCCGTATACACCACTGCTTACTACTCCCGTTTACCAACGATCACGTGACTTATATATAAACATTCTCTTTGCTGGCAGAAAGAAAACCCCGCGAGATGAAATATGGCACCGGATGTGGGAAGACGTGCCATTTTGGGCACTGTTTTTCTAAATCATGCTGGTCTTGTCCTGAAGGTTCTGTTATTCGTGTATGTGTATACTATATTACCAATAAACGCAGAAGATTTAAAATATCAAATCTTCTGGCCGTGTTTTTATCTATACATAAAAAAGAAGCTAGGACAATGACACACAAGCTTGTAATAAAATGCATTACGCTTGAAATATGTGCTCTCGAAATGCTTGAAGAGAGATAATGAATCGAACGATTTTTCACAAGACAGCACTAAGAATCACCAACAAAATTACATACTTCAATTGATAGTCACAATTTACTTTGTATGTCTCATTATTTACATTTGTATCAAATCACTCATGGATAGATGTGGAAACCAGAGCGTTGAAATCGTCTTGTAAAATTTTGTCACCAGATCTACTGCTTGATTCAGGTTCTTTTTTATTTCCAATGGCAGGAAGTGGGCAGAAACAAGTCACGGACAAAAAAATGTAGAAAACACAAATAAAAATAGCTTGGATTAGAGATGTTACAAACAGTGATTTCATAGTAACAGTTCTAACTGTGACTGCTACTGAAGAATATCTGTGATTCTAAACTGTGATTGTGATTCTAAACTGAATCTGATTGGTTGATTGTAAAGTATCTCAGTCACTCGTAGCAACAGGATGCTCCTATTTATGTTTTAAATCCTTTAGTAGTTCCCTCCATAAGAGGTAATACACAATAGTGGTGGGCAGAGTCGAGTACGTTTGAGAATCGAATTGTACTTGGTATTCGAGTACTTTTAAGTATCGAGTAAGTATTCGAATACATATACAAAAATGATTAATCGATAGTAAGAATCAGAAAACTACGATATATGGTACTTATTTAAAAATAGCAGCTAGTCATTGTGTGGTTAGAGCACTGAATTTGTAGCATACCGGTTCGCGGTTTGAATCCGCTACTAGAGGAATTTGATGGATTGTTGTTTTAATGCGAATGATAATTTTTGAAAAGACCATCAAATTTATTATATTTTTTAAATATTTTGATCAGCTGTGATTAAAAAAGGAATTTATTTTTCACAAAACTCAAATTTTTTTTCTGAATTTATATATATTTTTCTTTTCCGAATTATTTACAAAATTTTTTTTTTAAAGATTTAGGTATGATAACTACTATTATCAATCTATTTGAAGTAGACAAATTGTATTTTGAAGAACAAAGATTAATCCCATGTACAAATTGCTGAATTTTCTGGTCAAACTGTATTTCTGCAATTATAAATGTGTCAAGTATTTTTTATCTTGATTTTACAAGTTATGATTTTTAAATTTTAGCTTTCGTATTGGAAATATTTTATTTTTTACCCTATTTTTAGGAAATCGTTAATAATCACTTTTAACAGGGAACGTAGCCAGAATTTCACTTTGGAGGGAGCCCCGAAGATAAGAATGAAACTTTTTATACAAAACTCTTTAAAAACACTTTTAAAAGTATGTATAAATGTAAAAAATATTTTGTTTCTTTTGATACCAGGATCTGAACCTTCAAAATTATTTCTCTAAATTAATCATGAAAGTGACACATCTCGATTGATCTAAGTACAAGATGGTTCCGTAAATATTTACAAAATAAATTACATTAAATAATCAAATCTTGTTCCTGGAAATTTACTTTTTATTTTTGTAACCACTGTTTGGAGTACGAAGATGTGAGAAGAGGTATAAGTTAAAGCAGAAAAATATTCATAATCATTTTACTATCGTAAAAAAGATTTTGTCAGATATTTTTAAAGAGAATTTTAGTTATTGTCAGATATTTTAAGGAAAATAACAGCCATCTTAAGAACGAAAAAAGTTATTTTACTTAAAGAAAAAGAAAAGCATATCAAGCATTATGTATCTTATTTGAAGATATGTTTTAAATATCAGAAATAAAAAAGTTTGAAAATTAAATTAATTCAAAAATTAAGTATAAATAATTAAAATTAAAAATATAGTTAAAATTAAAATTGAAAATTAAAAAACTTCCAGCTTGATTTTCAAAAATAAAAGGCAAACCATAGTGTAATTTACTGATAATTAAGCCTGCATGTTCGGTAAATTGCTTCCACAGAAAATTTCAAATTCAATCCCTTAATCGATGGAAGTTTTCGACACTTCATCACATGCATTTTCAGGACATGTAAAATTGGAAAAAGCAAAATCGAGACAAGAAACATAACACTAACGAAAACCATGGATATCCATGCAATGTGACACAGCTACTTAAGATGAATACTCTGGTATTCGAATACACAAAGTGAGTACTTTTGGCATCTGAATACCTAAGATGTAAGAATACCTCTTGTATTCGAATACCTTGGAACCGAGTACTTTGGTAACCGAATACTTTGGAAATGAATCGAGTACGATTACTTTTTAAGTATCGAGTACATGAGTACCCTTTTGTATTCGAATGCTTCCGTCACTAATACACAGCTGAGTTAGTTAGCGGCTTGCAACGCTAGAGAACCCAGTTCGAACCCCGGTTTTTCTTTCCATTCAGGACAACCGAAATATCATTTACATTTTTTTAAATCTAACCAAACACAATACCACTCAATAAGCCTACAATTTAAACTAAATTAAACATTTTTATTTCGCTGATGAGCCCGTTGATATTAAGCCCGTTATTTCCTTTCCTGAAGATACTTTTCCCCCTCAATAAACTAATTTAAAAGCAATATTTTTCTTTTCCTGACAGTGATAGATCCTCATTTTGAACTGCTGGGTTCAGGTAACTTAACTCTCGCTCATAACTGGTTTTTGCAGATAAAAATATATCCGACATATTTACACTGCTGGCCACCGTAAATGCAACACCCTGAAGGAAGCATGCAAATAATATGAAATTTACAACATGCATTAGCGGAGGTGAGATATGCAAATGATTAGAATTTCAGCGCAGACGCACATCACGCGCGCCTGTGGCGCCACTTCAAAGCGCTATTTAAGGCTTGGAGATTTCGACGATTTCAAGTACGGCAATTGTGTTTTCCTTGTGGTTTTTTCAAAAAAAAACGATCAATTATGCCTCGTAGAAAACAGCGATCATCTTTTGATCAAGTATCCGAGTTCGACAGAGGAAGGATAGTGGCCTACCAAGATTGTGGATTATCTTTCAGGGAAATCGGTAGTCGTGTTGGACGAAACCAAACAACTGTAATGCGGATATGTGATCGTTGGATGCAGGAGGGTACGACGGACCGACGTGTTCGATCGCATCCACCTCAGTGCACCACTTCACGTGATGACAGGCATATTGTGCGTATGGCAGTGACGGATCGCTCAGCCACATCACGAACCATAGCACAGCACATTCAGTCTGTACCGCATCATCCAGTGTCTGCGCGTACCATTCGACGCCGTTTACAGCAGAGTGGTCTGTCCACAAGACGTCCATTGCTTCGTCTACCCTTGACGCAGAACCACAGACGTTTCCGCCGCCAATGGTGCGATGAAAGAAGGATGTGGACGGCAGAATGGAATGAAATTGTCTTTACTGACGAGTCACGCTTCTGTCTGCAACACCACGATGGTCGGATTCGAGTCTGGAGACACCGTGGAGAGAGGATGCTGAACAGTGCGTTATGCACCGCCACACTGGTCCTGCACCGGGTATTACGGTATGGGGCGGTATTGGATATCACTCTCGCACTCCTCTAGTACGCATTGCCGGTACTTTAAACAGCCAGCGCTACATCTCCGAGGTGTTGGAGCCAGTTGTCCTTCCTTACCTTCAGGGCTTGCCCACAGCCATATTTCAACAGGATAATGCGCGACCACACGTGGCACGCATTGTCCAAGGGTTCTTCGTCAATCGCCAGATTGAATTGCTTCCCTGGCCAGCTCGCTCTCCGGATCTTTCGCCGATAGAAAACATGTGGTCCATGGTTGCTCAACGATTGACCCAGAATACATGCCCAGCTGCCACACCAGATCAACTTTGGCAACGTGTGGAAGCTGCTTGGTCTGCTGTACCCCAAGAACACATCCAAAGTCTCTTTGAATCAATGCCGAGGCGTGTGGCAGCGGTGATCTCCAACAATGGCGGCTACTCTGGCTACTGATTTTGGCAGGAACCACACTTCACAGAAATCTATAAATTTAATCATTTGATACTTGGTCAACATGTTATCTACAAAATAAATTTTGTTGTGATATCTCTTGTCTTTCTTGGTGTTGCAATTTGGGTGGCCAGCAGTGTATTTCATAAAAATAAAATTTTATAATTAATCAAACATTAAAATAAAGAAATATGCATTAGAATACTTGATTAATTTGCTTCTAATTGAATGTAAATTATTGAATTTTCATTATTAAATAAATAATTAATCCACATACCTATTTTTTCTCTTAAAAAGCGTTTAAATTAATTACTCTTACCTAAAATATTGGTAAGTTGAAGAAAAAATTTTACACCTTATGGGTAACAAGACAATTTCCTTGCATTTGATAATCTGGAGGTACTGAAATATTCACACACACACAAGGAGCAACTGTTTCAAAACATTGAGAGATTTAGTAATTTTTCTAAATCTCTGGTAACATCCGAATCCATTTGTGTTTATAACACTCAAATTTAAAGTTAATTACTTTCTTTTGCCAAAGATAATATTGTTTTCTATCATTTTTATAAATTCATATGCGTAAAATTTGTTTTGGGGATTGTTTTCATATTAAATTGCATACAAACACCCAATTTTTGTGTAAAATTTAGAATTTATGTAAAAATTTAACCTCGAATGCCATATTTCAAGTCATTTAACCTAGTCGTTTCTGAATTATGTCGTTATGAATTCACCCTACTCTCCAAAGTTCCACGCCATGCCAACGTGAGGACATTTGAGGCCACGACAGATTTAACGGGCACCAGCTGCCGTGTACACGACGCTCTTTGACTAGACTTCGAACTCAACCCTCCGATTTCTAATCCGTTACTCATCCAACCGGGCTACCGCGGCTATCGGATCATTGTCGGACCGTCGCCAATAGCCTATTGTGTTGCTCCAATGCGTCGTAAACTCAAAAAACTACCACCACATAACTATTTAAGCATTATAAATAAAAAGTTTCCCTCAAATCGATAAGTCGATTCCTGAAATTATTAGATACGTTCACTTAAGATTCATGCAACAGAAAAGTACGAAGCATAACGCATTTTAATATTTACTTTGCCGGAGCATGTACGAAAGTAAGATCCAGCAATATCGACAGGTCAAACTCATCAATGAATGAAGGCCTGGCTTGACCATCTTTCTATGTATAAAAGTTGAGGTCATAGTTACTGCTACAAGAGCAGTCAACGTAGAAATCCAAACCTAAATAGAAATTGGAAAAACAGTATAACGTATTAGAAAAGTACACTATTCTCAAATTCATTAGACATAATATGCTCTAAAATCTGATTCGTTTACTTATGAAACAATACCTCAGTAAGCTCAAGACATTTTGACATGAAATGACATGAAAATCAAAAATAAATGTTATAAAAGTATTGAACTTTAAAGTAGGAATAAATATAAGGGCTAAGCAAAGCAACTTACATTTGTATCTAAAACATGAAAGTAAAGAAAGGGTCCCTTTTCTTCTGTCCTTTTGCCAGACAAAACTGTAAAGGCTTCAACGGTAATAGGATTCGTGTAGTAAGCAAATTCGTAGATCGGGGTTTGGGGAAAAATCGGATTTAAAATCAGATCTACTTCCTATAAGTACATTAAAATTGTTTATTATTTTCATAAAGGTGTTTAATATTAAAATCAATTTTACATACAAAAGATTACGACAAAATAAAAAAGCTCCCAAATACAAAACTCCTAAAAGCAATAATCATTACACCAATGATTACTCATTACGTAACTAAAAATCTAACACTGCTTCTTTGGAAGATCTTGAAATCGTCGTTCAACAACCGTTTTAAATGATGATTTTACATTGTTTTCCTTTTATAAGTAAGGATTATATAAAATCACAGAGCAAATAGCTCTGTGATTTTATCTACAGTCGTTACATCTATATATATAAAATAGGATGTGTGTGTGTGTGTATTTTCTATACAAATCTACACCGTTTGACCAATCCACACCAAATTTGGTACACTTATACTTTAGAACACTGCGGTCAGCATAGGCTAACTCTTAACACCCGTTCTACTGGCACTATGGGGTTTATCATCTTTCAGTGAATCTAGCAGTTTTATTTCGATCTTTTAGTTGATTGTATAAATGTTTCCTACTTTATTTGACAGTGATAGTGTACATTTTGGATTTATATTTCTAAACGGATGTAAGAACTTCATAATTTTAAATTTGTTGTTTTCGTTAATTTTTAGCTTTTTATTGTATTCTATAATAGATTTCATTGCTCAGTGAGAGTGTGCCTTTTGCTTAATTTTTTAAATAAGTTTAATGGGGGATCAGAATTAATACTTTTTTTACACCAGAATAAAAGTTTATTTTTTAGTATGATTTAGAATTCTGTGTTTGAGTATTTTGATTGACAGCTTTTAAGTAAGGCATTGATATTTTTTTATTTGTGTTAAAAGTTTGATATTCCTAAACTGATGCAAGTACTTCACAATTTTAAATTTGTTTTACCATTCAGTTTATATTAGCTTTTTATTGTATTCTATAACGGATTTCATTGCTCACTGAGAGCGTGCCTTTTGCTTATTTTATGCAATAGCTTTTTTGTATTCTTTTACAGATTTCTTTGTTGTAGCAATGTCTCCAAGGAAGCGGAAGGCGATCGGCCAAGTGCAGTCAACGACTAAGATGATGAAAGATAAGCGTAGTCAAGAAACTTCCGAGAGGAATAAAAGACTTGCGATTGCGAGAGAGAGAGCTACTACATTTAGAGCAACAGAGACTGCACAGCAGCGTCAGACCCGACTACAGGATAAGAGAGATGTAACCAAACGATCATGGACTGCGCACCATTTTAGCTTAGCATTGGAAGGATTCCACTACGATTCACATAAAGACTACTCGCTGCATGCAAGTGTTACGATCGGGAAAATGGAAATGGTTTGTAGTTACTGTCAAGCCAAAAAGTTTAAATCAGAGTCTACTGGTATTTGCTGTAAAAATGGAAAAGTTAAACTCTGCCAACTGGAACCACCACCACAAAAACTTTCAACTTACACATCAGGAGATACGTCAGAGTCGAAGCATTTTCTTAGTAACATCAGAAAATATAGCTCATGTTTCCAAATGACATCATTCGGCGCCACATCAGTTGTTGGACAGCCCGGATTTCCGTCGACATTCAAGGTGCAAGGGCAGATTTACCATAGAGCGGGATCGTTGCTTCCGCTGCCAGATCAACCACCAAAATTTCTACAACTATATTTTATTCAAAACGAACAAATGGAAACTGATCAGAGGTGCGCCTACATCTCGGGAACAAAACGTCAGATTGTGTTAAACTTAGAGGATGTTTCATGAGCACAATAATCTTATTAAAACGTTTGAAACAGCATTGGAAAGTATGCCAACAGATGAATATAAAGTAGTCATAAGAGCAGACCGAAGACCAGCAGGCGAACACGAGCGGGGCTTCAACTCTCCTCAAGCAGATGAAGTCGAGGTGGTTATATCAGACAATGAGTTTCATCAACGGGATATCGTTATTCAACGACGAGGTGAATCATTGCAGCGCATTTCGGAAACACATCGATCTTATGATGCTCTGCAGTACCCAGCGATATTCACCCATGGTGAAGATGGATATCATTTTAATCTACAATTTTAAAACAATTTAAAGATGGCCTAGGAAATTTAGAAACAGTAACACTCTCCACCAAGCAATGTTTTTCGATTGTAGATTAACACACATTATTTGTCAAAAAAATATTCAATCGCATATATGTCAAGGACGAGGAACCCCAGCAACGCGAACACTGTACTTAGCAAGGTCAATCAAGACCCCTTTCGTGACTTTCAGTTGCAATGGATATATTTTTCTTCAAAAGATAACGGACAATCTTAAACGTGGGAGGAAGAAGGAAGGATGTTGCTTTTTTGAACTATCTGAACGTAATTTCGATTTCTGTAAATACCTGTATATAGTTTTAATTCTAATCCAATTAAATAATTTAAAATGTATAGAGTTATTTTTCATGTAGTTCTGCCCCTTATTTCCTCCCAGCAAGACACGGGTCTATCAAGACTTAAATATATAACAAGAACAATTTATGGATATTAAAACTCAAGTTCCCGGTAGTAGTTAAGATTCTACAAGAAATGTCAATGATAATATTAAGTCTATTTGGGGTATATTTGATGCTAAAGCTTTCTAAACTTAATGTACCGGATCGAGGGATTCAAAAGCGATCATTGAGGTACAGAATTACATGGATGAGGATTTACTGCTAAGAATTAAAGATCCATTAAAGTTATGAAAATGGATACGTGTATCCGAATGTTGAAAAGATTATTTCGAGAACACTTTCCTGTCACTGCTACTTCAGTTCCTTGTGAAGGAATATTTTTCCAAATCGGAACACATTCTAAATGAAAGATCTAGGCTGTCTGTTGAAAAGTGAAACAATTATTTTTTATTAATTGCATTAGTAAAAATTAGTAGCTATACTGATTTTAAAAGGAATATGTAAAATAAGAGCAATAATAATTTTGTACTAAGATGTGAATTTTATTTCATACAAATTATGTAAAAAATTTAATTTATAGTGTGCGCATTTGACATTTAAACTATTCTCAATCCTTTCTGATTAATTTGCATCAAATCTAAAAATTAAAATAACTATTGCTAATTGTAACTTTAGTTATTTGCAGTTAATATCGATTTTAAAGAAAATATGAATAATGAGAACTGTATATGAAACTGAACGTATTTTTTGCCAACAATTTTTATAAGTAGAATTCACTGTGTAGTATTTATATTTTATGAATTGTATATTTATAATGCATATTTCAACCCTATTTATTTATATTCTTCATGCTTTTGAATGTGTTGAGATAGATCATATAACAATTAATCTGTGTTTGAAAAGGTAAGAAAACAACACTCTTCCTTCCTGCCTCCTCTGCATATGCTACTCTATCCAAATCTAAAAGGTAAGATTTCTCTTAGAAGGATAGCTTGTGAATTTCGCATCTTTTTCTTAGAAATGTGCCATTTAAAAGTATTCAAATATTTTAAAATATTCGAGATTTCAATCGACTTACGTTTTTGAAGAGCATACCAATCATGCCGTGCCATGTGTTGTTTATAAAAGTTCCATATTCATCATTAGGTTCTTTTATGAACGTCAAGCTGAAATAAGAGATTCATACAAGTAAATATATCTGTATGCAATTCGTCCATAAAATTGTTTTTTAACGAATTTATTGTACTTAAATGCACATAAATCGTTACAGAATATTTTATTTATTTTGTATAATTATATATTTAAGCCTGTTAAATACGATTCCTTCAGAGGAAAGGAATGGCACAGGCCATGTGGATCGCAAAAGAGAAAAAGCTATTATAATTTATTGAAAACACAACACATATATATACAGATAGGATAGGATTGCAGCACAACCAATAAGATTCATCAAAATGGACGGACGTCCAAGAAAGCTGTGCAAGAACATTCACACATGCTGCATGCAAAGTGTGGCTCAGTTCTAGCGCCACAAAGAAATAGACTTCTATTGGCGATTACATTATACAACAAAGCCTTCCCCTGTACACATTATTTTAATTTCAAAAACAAATCACCCTCTTCACTTGTTGATCTTTATCTAGAATGAGTTAATAATTGTATTGACTTAATTAACATACGTATTATATTCAATTTACCCTTCCGGTAATTGTCTCGAGATATCTCATTATTAGCAAAACTAACCAGATCTGGATAGACGAGAAATGGCGTCATTAGAAGAAAACTGAGCAGATCTCGATTTCGTCATCATAAAGAAATCGGCAATATCTTGATGACGAGGTGTTTCGCCATTTGCACAATTGATCATATCTTTATGGACGAGATATCTCGTCGAAACCACTTGGAGCGTTAACTAACCAAAATTGTTATTAAATTAAGTTCATTTTAATCAAGTCTTAGTGTTTGTGTTGAATCGTTTTGGTGGGTGGAGACTGCGTTACTTAAAAATATTCGTTATTTCATTTTGAAAAAATTACTGTTAATAACTTTAAAATCAAGTATTGATGGCCTAATAAGGAAAGAAATAGGTCTTGAGTCAATAAGAGAACCACTGTATAAATTGCGTAAGTAAAAGTTTCTCCAATCTATTTCAGTAAAATTCTTAAATGTTATTGGTCCCTCTATCCTATTCTCTGCTGAGAGAGACTTTCAAATTCGCGGAATTTTCAATTACATACTTTTGAAAGAGAAAATATTCAATATAGATGGAAGACTCAATTCACAAATCTTAAGAAAGAAATGCACTATTACATTTTATAGGGGACATACTTAAAAACTTATGATTTCAAAACTCAAAATGATTTTCAAATAACAAAACATCGAATCATGTAAAATTCAATCGTGCGATTTAATAACAAAAAGTAAACATTAGCTCTAAGTAGCACGCTTTTTTAGTTGCTTCGAGTTATAGATGTAGAGGATTGGCTTTTACGAACTATTTTCTAATATTTTTTAAGCTTACTGATCCAGAACTGTTCGAGTTACTTCTTAACCATTTTTCCGTTCATTTATTCAGTTTAAAGTATATAATCAATATTTTGGGCACAAATGTAAGCAATAATTGTGTCCCCTGCTGTGTCTAAAAATCTAAATTTCAATAAAACATAATCGTGTTTCATTTCGAAGTAAACTCTTCTTGTAACTTCCCCGTTTATAGTAACTTGACACATTTCAGTTAAGTTCAGAATAACGTTCAAATACCCAGAAGTTATTTCTTGTATATTTTGTACTCAAGAAAGAACTGTAAGTGTTCTTCATAGTGTTAGATTTTACATGTTCTAGAAATATAAAATTTTTTGAGTATAATTGTTGCTTTTTTAGTTGCTTCGAGTTATAGATGTAGAGGATTGGCCTTTACGAACTATTTTCCAATATTTTTTAAGCTTACTGATCCAGAACTGTTCGAGTTACTTCTAAACCATTTTTCCGTTCATTTATTCAGTTTAAAGTATATAATCAATGCTACATTGACATGATAAGAATTCATATAAAAACTATAGCGCTTATATTTTCTGTGACAGTATATAAAATGATCATGAAATCGTGATTAATTTTCTACGTAACTTTTTGCAAGAAGAATGTTCTATATTCCACTTTGGACACACGTATTATTCTATGATATGACATTCTACTGTCATCCTGAATCATGAAATACGAATTTTAATTCACTTAGATAAATTATATACTTACTTTAAATTCATCCTTTCAGCTACAGCTAATATAATGTCGGGCATGAATCCAGCTAAGACCGCTGTTCCATTGACTGTAACAAATGGTGGCAGCTAAAAGTAGATGCGTTTTTACTCCCGTATCTCTCACGAAGTAATCATTTTTATGTTATCTGGTGAGTAATTCAATAGGTGCATCATCTTACTAAATTTATTGTCAACGTTATGATGGTTCTGTCTTTCCTTACAATAAATACTAAAGTTGACCCACCTCCTTCTTTGGTGTGCATTATATTTAAACGTTTATTTTCAATTCTGAGTATCACATTATATACATACATTTAATTAACTACTATAAATTATTATATTAATTCATTATATATTAATTAGCTGTAAACATTTACTATTACACATATTTATATACCAGTTAGAAGAGCAACAGATTAGCAACCGGAAGGTTGCGATTTCGAAACTCAGTCCGGCCTCAAATGTCCTCACGTTGGAGTGGAGGTGTGGATGTTTGGAGAGTGGGGTGCCAGCTCATGTGTTGAACCCGTCATCTGACCGTGGTTCAAAATTGCGAGTTGTCCTTGAATCTTTCTCTTGGGGATTGATCCCTGACCGTTGCCAATAGTCCGTTGTGTTGCTCCAGTGCCACGTTAATTAACTATCGACCTACCTACATGTTGATACAAGGCACAGCAAGGACTTTTTCTCCTGGGCATTCTCCATATTCACTTCAACGATCTTCTCTCCCCGTGTCCGTCCCTTGAATCCCCCTCCTTTTCTTTCTTCGAAATTCTTCTGCACCCCGCCAAAAGCTTGTTTTATACTAGAGCAATGCGATAAGCGGAGGGGACAGTATGGCCAATCACAGATAAGAAAAGTAGTCGTCTACCTGTCAATCACTGGTTTTTGATCTGAACATACACTGAATGATACCACTTATGCAGTCCTCACTTCAGGCAATCCAAATTTACACTAGTCCAAAGATCGCCCAGCACAGTAGAATTTCGACATATTGCAGACCCCCTCCCCAAGCTCAGTGCTCCTGCGCACTCGGTCCGAAGATCGTCAGGAACGGACATCCTTTGTGTTCAGGATATTTATCTTCAGGATGTTTCATCTAGTTCTGAAAGACTAAGACAAAACAGTTGTAACTCTAGACTTTTCATGCATGTCCCCGTATACTGTTCCGAGTTTAAAGACGTACTCACGCGTCAAATGCACTCTTATCTCTCCAAAAGCCCTAGAATCAAGAAACCTGGAACCTCTTATCTTTTATACCATGAATTCATTAGCATGATGTAGTGTACACCTAAAGCTATTTTTAATTATTAATTAAAACTATTATTTTTAACTTGATGGGTCATGGGTAGGCCAAAGACAGGCCAGATCGCATACGTAAAATATAAGTATACTGAGCATTGCTATTGAGAGGAGCTTCAAAAAGTGTGACCAATATGTCTACTAGTAGTCACGTGACCGTTCTGTAAAAATATTGACTTGGTTGGACGATTTGGCATTAATAAGCCTGGTTCTTCAAACATCTTATGACAGAGTAGGATATATGAATGTGGATTTCTATATAGTAGTGACAAAAATGATAAAATCGCCAGTCTACTACTATGTCAAGTGATCCAATCAGATGATGAATGTTCGTTTCGTTCCTGGCATATGAAAGTAGTCTAAGGGTCACGTTACTACTAGTTTCGGTCACATGATCCTGGGCACATAAAAAGTACGATTGCTAACTATATCTCCCCTAGGAGTTAGATAAGAATGAATAAATGGGCCTGTGGAAATTTAAAAAAATAATCTGACAACCCTCAAGTGTGCCGCCGATTTGGAATTTTCCAAACATTCCACGCATCTAGTTCGCCCCTGGTATTCTATATGAGAGGCTTTCCTGTAAATCTAAGCCAAAGTATTACTGTTTATACGACGGTGCGTGTTTCTCGTAAATATTCAGAAAATTACGTCATTTGGCTTACTTTTCAAATACGATTGCAGCACTTCGCCAATAAAAATTCCGAAGAATGAATTCCGGATTGATATATGACAGTTGATTGACCAACGCCTATTGCATTAAATGCAAAAAGTCACAAAACAACATTTTAAGGTATCTCCGATATCTATCATGCCGGAGCATTTGTGGATAGCAGGAGTAAAATCTTCACTTTCCGTCTGATTTGTTTGCTTAAACTTAAAATCCCTCTCATTAAGTTGCGTCAAGTTGGTGAAACTGAAGTATTTAGGTTTGGCAATTTTGTATGCGAAAATAAAGCTATACATCATAATTAATTTCAGTTATTTGCATAAACTCTAAACATTCAACCGTAGTACACTTTTGAGCTGACTTCATGCGTTTTTCTGTTAAACTAAATGTAGATGGCACTAGTGTTTATGCGACATAACGTGTTTTCATTCCGTATTGGGTAATCGGAAGTAAAGTCTTCGTCTTCCTGCGAGTTTGATTACACTGAAAATTCGTCTCATGGGGATTAAATGCACTGAGTGAAACCTAAGCACTTAAATTTTAAAATTGTAATGTTCGTCTACTTACGTGTGCATAGGCCACTCGAAGATTTGTTGGAAGACTAGAATTCCATTTCATAGCTAGAGTTTTACCCTTGTTCATTTCGTTTAAATTCAGTTCCACAAATTAAATCATGGGTACTTAATGCTAGGAAACTATTCCAAATTTTCAAATTGCCTGAAAAAAAGCACAATCCGATATTCATTTAAAATACTTCATTCTTATATCATTCTAGCAAAATTACCCGACCATACTCGGGTTGAATTAGTTAACTATAGATTGAAAAAGTGGCCTGAATAATCGCTTTTCTCTTTCGTAGAAAAAGGCCAAATCATATAACTGTACGTGAAATAATTTTTTAACACCTTTTTGACATTTTTTGTATTTTCTACAACTTATTTTGGACACAAATCCTATGCATACATATCCATGTAATACAATTTACATACATTTCACCCCTGCTGTATGACAAAGCTACAAAATGACGAAAGGTGACACTAAGCTAACTACTACAAAAGACGATTCTGAGGGGATTAGAAATGCCCTTTTTTAAGTTCTTTTCCTGTTAAATTGTTCAACTCAATTTATGTGGAGACATTTGTTCTTTTTTATTCTCAGCATATCATTTATTACAGCACTTTTCAACTGGTGTGTCGTATGGATGATGAAAAGGTTTTAATTGGAAAAGATTTATTCCTCTTCTACGATTTAATTTTAAGTTCACATATAATTTCAAGTATATTCGAATTTTAATTACCAGTATACATAATTTTGAGTATTATTTTTTAATATAAAGTATCATAAATGAATTGTTCCAAAAAGATTTTTAAAAGCTATTAGGAGCAAAATGGATAGGCAATTACTATTATTATATTTTGTAAATCAATCAAAATTATACCTATTTTTTCATCGGATGGATAAAAAATGAATTTATTGATGTGCTTCAAAATTTAAATAATTAATTTATGAGTCATGAGATGAAGACAGTTGAAAATCGCTGGCTTAGCATAGTTATAAAATAAATAACAAGAGGGAAAAAGACGCAAAAATCATCCAAAATTTAAATTGGAAAATGTATTATTTTCTGTGCTCTCGAATTTACACAAAAAATCATGAATTTGGAAAATCATAATTTGACATACTAATTCCTTTGGAGCATTTTTCTTTTCTACAATCTACATTAATAAAAATGGAGTGTTTGTGCATTGAATGTTTTTGCCCCATTTCAAATTATTTATTCGTTTTGGGTCATTCTATTGCAAAATCAGTGGTTTCAGCTTTTCGTGTGTCTGTATGTATGTGTGTACCCGCACTACATCCAAATGACTGGATAGATTTTCATGAAATTTTGCATACTGTGAGTACTCATATTCATTTAGTGACTGAATTTCATTGCCTCAGTCTTTTCCTCTTCCCGTTTACTGTGCGTTTGTATCACATAAATCTTATTCAATACATTTAATAAAATGTTTTATAATTTATAAACCACATTTTTACATAGTGAATGTATTATTTGAATTTCCTTTGCTTACATATTTAGGTAAGTTTCATGCTAAAACACTGAATAATTATACTTAAATCAACTATAATTAAGTAGTTTGGGAGAAGCTGGTATGTATATTGAGCATTGTGATTCCTGGATTGTTTTACCAGTACTGACGAAAAAGAAATTACTTTTACTGAATTAAAATTCTAATACTTCACTTTTTTTTCTTTTCGAAATATAAATAATTTCTGAATATTTAAGACATGATATAGAATAAAGCGTTCAACTTTGCACTAGAGCAAGGTCGAAATGAATTATTTTGTGTCCAATATTGCTTACACGTGTGTTCATTTCCTGGACGGACATTTCGATTAACTTTCTTCAAACGTCCTTGGTTAACACACGTAGTCGTACAATTTCTAGCTAATCGAATTTATTCAGTATTTCAAAATTTTGGCATAGGTTTCCATCACAAAACTATCCATAACAAAACAGGTTTCCATCACGATTAAACTCATTAAAACTTGTATTTCTTTTCCATGCTTCGAATAAAATTACTTGGTTTTATTTTTTGAAAGCTGCACTTAACAGTAACACCATCATTATCATTCTAAACAGGTACGTGATTTCCATTCAAAACTAAATCTTTGACTTAAACAAGTGTTCTAAAGTACAGTTGCCCGTGACATCATTTTTGTTATGTCCTCACTGATTCTGAAAACATTAAGAAGAAAAACAATATTTTTAAGAATGAGTCCCACCACCACCCGACATGATATGGGCATGTCGCCTCATTCCTTCCACCTCACTGATTCTTGCTTAGAGAGCTTCATGATACACTATGTTCAATGTTCTTCCATTTGGAGCTAGAATGTAAAGATTCTCGGCTTTTCCAACTCTTGAACAACCCACATACAGTTGACCATGGGAGATACACGGTTAGTAGTATACGGGCCCGTATAGTAGGCGGAAGTGACGTCATACCACGTGACCGGAAGTGGGCGTGTCCGAATGACGTCACACCACATGACCGGAGCCAAGTGACGTCACACCACGTGACCGGAAGTGGGCGTGTCTGAATGACGTGACGTATTGTTTGTTTACATTTTGGACTTGGAATTTTTTTTTGTCATCGTGCAGGCGTTGAGTTGTTTCAAGATGGCTTCGTTTCGTTGCCATGGTGATGAATCACTCGCGTAGTGCCATCTGGTGGAGATATTCGAAACCCTATTATTTTTAATTAAAAAGCAATTTCGTGGATTCGAACCGAGGACCATAGGATCCGAAGTCAAGTGCGCTATCCGTTAGGCTGTAAGAGAGTTAACTATGGGCGGTGAATTAATGTAGTGTTTTATTTCTCTTTCTTTTGGACTTGTATTTTTTCTTAGTATTAGGAATGGGTTATTTTTAGAAAATGGTTTGAATAATTGCATAGGGGTTTTAATAAATGCTTTTTCAAAATGACTTATGGCGCCATCTAGTGATTTTAAAACTAATTAATCTAAGGAACGAATTGATTTCTTAATGGTTTTACTTTATTCATGACCAGTGACGTCAGTGTGTTTACGTTTGGGACTTGGATTTTTTTTCCTTCTGAGATTTCGATGTGACGTCACGATTATGTCCATCGAGCAAGTCTGAACTTGAAAAAGTCTACTCACAATTCTTTATGTTATGAGTATGGTAAATTGTTTACAGATCGTGAAGGCTAGGCATATTTCCGTCGATTGGAAAACGAATTAACGTATTAAAAAAGACGAAATTTAGAAATTTTAGGTCAAAAATATACTGTGCCTTGTCAACTTGTAGCATACGAAGACGAAGGAATAAGCTATACTTTTAGCGGGTCTTCTATTGCAGCCAAGCCTTGATCTCCTTAAGTATTGGAAATAAAGGGAGAAATGGAGCGAATAATTGGTGCAAGATTTAATTTTGAGTTGGTGAAGCGTTATAAAGATGGTAAGGACTGCATAGTTGCCCATAAAAACAACGAGAAGGACTTGGAACTTTATGCACCCATAGCGTCTGTTTCATTTGGGCAGAAAAGACAATTTGTGTTTTCTAACTACAATTGTTTAAAAATTGTTCTGGAAAATGAAAGTTTGCTTGGAATGAAGTATCCAACAAACCAATTTTGGTTTCACAGCTTGCCCCGTGGGAATGCATTATGCCCTAGAATAAACTTAACGTTTCGTAAAATTCTTGTATAAAGCAGCGATAAACCACTTATGTGCCCCCGAACTAGAACTCAGTGTCGTACACTAGACGATATTTGGACAACGTTGCAATTGATCTTTGCCTTTCAGAATAGTATTTTTATAAATGCTTACATCTCGTTTTTAAATAAATTTTTAGCGTGTCTTACCACATATACTGTATTTTGGATTATTTGGTTTTTTTTATTACATGGTTTCATAAATTTTCTTTTAAAATGCAAGATCTGAAATGAAATTTTTCTTTGCTATATAGATTTATGTTTTTTTTTTAAGTTAGATGTTTTTACTCAAAAATTAATTATACATTAGATGCTATAACACCTATTTTATAGCAGAAATTTTGTTTTAAATAATATACACTTAAGTAAGAGTAAAATTTTTGAAACTTTACAAGACAAATACTATGAATATGTTTTCTTGTACGTTATAGTAGTATAAAAAAACCATATAATAGTATAAAAAAGAAGAAGTTATAATAGTATAAAAAAAAACATTTATTCTATAAATCTAAATTAAATGTTATTTTTTAATTAATCTTTCCTTGCATATTATTTTTACTTTGAATAAATCTTCATAAATTTTAGTGATTTAATTTATATTATATAGATTTACAAACCTGTTTTTGGATGAAATATAAGGATTTAATATTTTAAAAATTAATGTTTTTACTTAAAATTAATTATATATTAAATACTATTACACATATTTTTAATGTTGAAGATTTTTAGAAAACATTTTACAATTGAAACATATACATTAAATATTATGACAAACACTTAAATGCAGATCCATAAGGGAATATTGGAAATATTTTTAATGCTTACACCTTTTCTATTCTAAATAAACTTTTGCTTGTCTTACCACATACACTGTATTTTGGATTATTTGGGGGGTTTTTTTATTACATGGTCTTATAAATTTTCTTTTTAAAATGCAAGATCTGAAATGAAATTTTCCTTAATTTTAAGATTTATGTTTTACTCAAAAATTAATTATACATTAGATGCTATAGCACATATTTTATTACAGAATTTTTTAATATTATACACATAAGTGAGCGTAAAATTTTTGAAACTTTACAAGACCCATATTATGAACATGTTTCCTTACACATTTGAAGTAGTGAAAAATAGTATTAAAACCCTTTATCCTGTAAAATCTAAATTAAATATTATTTTTAATTAATCTTTCCTTGCATATTATTGTTTACTTTAAATACATTTTCATTCATTTTAGTGATTTTATTTATATTATAAAGATTTACAAACTGTTTTTAACGAAATTTTCTTTGATATAGGGATTTATATTTTAAAAGTTAGATGTTTTTTACACAAAAATTAATTATATATCAAATACTATTGCACGTATTATAACATTGAAGATTTTTAGAAAGCGTTTAACAATTGAAATATATACTTTAAATATTATTACAAACATTTAAATGCAATTTGCTTTTTATTTTTTAATTTTACAATTGAGACATTTTTAAAAGTTTGGTTCTTAAAGTGCGTTTTATGCATAGTAAAAAAATTATTATAAAAACCTGTAAGAGTAAAAAGAATTTTATGCATTAATTTGAAACTTTACAAGACCCATACCATGTTTCCTTGCACATTTGAAGTAGTGAAATATAGAATTAAAAACCATTTGTCCTTGAAGATCTAAATTAAAAGTTCTTTTTCTTTAATGCTTTTGCAAACCACACATTTTACTAAATATGAACTTCCTTTTATTTATTTGAAATCCTTATGCACATCGTACAATTTACATTGCACAGCAAAATACCAATACTGTACGAAGCTATGAAGTATTTTACAAGATACTTTGTACTGTTTTCTTAATTTTAAGTGTTCTACATTGCTATATTAAATGGATAGTAAGTGGGTTTTCTGTTTTTGAAAATAATGTGTGCACATCTGTGCTGCTAAGCAAATTAACTTTTGCCCTTTTCTTGATATTTAATGCATAATCTAAATATTTACTCACACCGCTGATAGTTTTACCCATGAGTAAAATTAAATAATAACTGAAAATTTTAAGTATTAATGTGAATTTTAAAAATGAACAAAAATTATTGAAATAATGGATTAAATCTGAATTCTATGTATTCTTAAAACAATCTCTGCAAATCCAGCAGACAATTCTTAAACAGATTGAAGGAAGCCACATGGAAACAAAGTAAATTAGAACACTTTTTAATAGTAAAAACATTATGATTAATATTTTTACAAAAATAATACATTGTAGTAAAAAAGAACTTATTTTTACATACTTACATTTTTTTAAGAGACTTATTTCCGACAAGCCAATTATTCAATGCCATCACCTCAGCTATGGGGCAATGCAAATTATTTTTGTGATGACCACATTATAGTTTTTGGATATCTTTGTTGCTACTTAGAGCACAAAATGCATCGAATTTGGGAAACCCATATTGTTCTAAGTTGATATTCGGAAGTAATGCATCTAAGCGTTTCTTTTCCACACAACCACCTTTGTAAGCAATTAGGTACTGAGTGACCCTCTTGGTCTGCTCGTAATATTCTAAAAGCTTAGAGTCTAGATTTTCTAAGGGAGCACAATTTGCTATGTCATGGGACAGAAATGAAGTGCACATACGTAATTTTTAACATATCACACAGTTGTACGATCTTTGGCACTCAGTTTATGCTTAGACGATAAGTTAAAACGAATACTTGAAGCTACTTGCGATTTTTACAGCGATGTATGCGTATTTACGTACTAAGAAACTTTCTTGAATCTGAAATTCATCAAAATGCACAATTGCACAAATATTAATCATTGCTATTGAAAAGCGTTAGCTGTTCTTGGAAAAATAATTGTAAACTGGAGGCCACGAAGAACTGGACTATATAACACCATACACTTACTAATCAGTAAAGTTAAAATTTATCTTTTGCGTTCCATAGTTACTCACAAAAGATAAGACTAAGTGAAGAATGTACATACTCAGAAAACATGGTGTTTGTGATAATGCGCGAAATACAATTTTGTGTTATAATACAAGATTTTAACGAAAGGATATACTTAAATGTGCGTGTGATTTTTTGACTCTACCACGTTTATGCGCTGAATGCATTTCAATTCTACGACTAAATTTGAGCAAGAAAAAAAAATATAACCAAATATAATTTATAAGAGAAACGTATTTTGACTTTCTTTAAAATGAGAACTTTAAAGTATACTGAATTCTCTTGATTCTGCAGTTTTATTTTTTCTAAAATTACATCAACAAATTGAATTATTTTATTTGTGTGCACACACAAGTCTTTGCCTCTGTTGAAAGGAAACTAGTATCTTTGACAAGTATCAGAATTTTAAAAATTAATTCAGAGAAGAACCTTTTTTCATGGGATTTAACTCAATCTGCTCCATAATTTTACCCTTAAGAGTAATAGAGCATATTATAGTTTTAAGGAAAATGAATAACCATTATGCAAATTTGAAGCCAAAAGTTCCAAGCATGTCTATGCGCCTATCTACGTTTAGAGATTGACCAACGCACAGACGTTGACATTAGGGACCTAGCCGTAAACGGATCGTATTATACCGGTGTCTTGGACGTGATCAGGTGCTATTGGTGTGGCGAAGGGCTTGAAAATTGGTAAAAAGATGTAGTGAGACACAAACACAAAGTTTTATCCAAAATGTTTGGTAGCCCATAGATGAAATTGTACAGGTGCTGGATGAAATCAACAATACCAATGGTTTTATAAAAAAAAACGATGTATGGCTTTACTCCTTAGACAACGACAAGGACGAACGACTTTGTAAAATTTGCAAGGAATCGGAAAATGAATGCTACTTTACAGCCTTGCGGTCATCTGGTGACATGCATGAGATGTACGAAGAGTCTTTCAACGTGTCCTATGTATCGAACCAATATTTTACATAAAATTTTAAAACGTACATTTGTTACTAAACTCTATTTATTAGTACATGTAGTAGATGCAATTTCAAGTGATATACTGAACATGGTGAGGAAGAAAATCCAATTGTAAAAGGGTGGTATTGAGTTGAAAGTTATTAAATTGGCAAAAGTGCTTCAGTAAGAAGATTAGTAAGGAAGTTTGAGACTCTAAAACCCTAAAACTCTTTATTAAGGAAAAAAATCGTGTAGGAAAGACTTATACACCCTTATAAATATATTGACTATTTTAATTATTAGTCGTTTGTTCATTATATGTTAAACCTATTTACTAAAGAATTTTAAAGGGTGCCTTAAACAGGAGTTACTAAATGCTTTAGGAAAGATGTGTAAATGTACTCTGTAATGCAAGAAAGAATGCTTGAATTAAATATTCATTTTGAGTGTTTCCTTCTTGTAGTGGGGGCTTATTAATAGTACTTTTGTTAGAGCATTTTAAAATATTTCACACTTTAAAAGAATTATTTATATTTATTTTTTATTAATTTTTAAAACTTTTTAACTTTACTGCTTAACTTTTTTATTGTTACTGCACTTTTCTAAATCAAAATATATTTTACCTAAGTTTCGAGTAATGAACCCAAGGAGAAATAGGACATAGATATACATGCAAATGATATTTTATCTAAAATTACTATATTTGTAATCCAGGCATTCTTTTCAGAAAACATTCATTTTCACAAGAATTTTCGAAACATCCTGAATAATCTTAGACCTATTTTTATAGTAGAAAAAACATTAAACAGTAAAAAACCAATTAAAAAAGTTAAACAGTATAAAAAGTTAAATAGAAAAAATTAACCAATAAAAAGTTAAACAGTGAAAAAAAGTTAAACAGGAAAAAAAATTTAAACAGTAAAAAAGTTAAACAGTAAAAAAAGTTAAACTTAAAAAGTTAAACAGTAAAAAAGTTAAGCAGTAAAATAAAGTTAAACAGTAACTATAAAAAAGTTAAGCAGTAAAGTTAAAAAGTTTTAAAAATTAATAAAAAATAAATATAAATAATTCTTTTAAAGTGTGAAATATTTTAAAATGCTCTAACAAAAGTACTATTAATAAGCCCCCACTACAAGAAGGAAACACTCAAAATGAATATTTAATTCAAGCATTCTTTCTTGCATTACAGAGTACATTTACACATCTTTCCTAAAGCATTTAGTAACTCCTGTTTAAGGCACCCTTTAAAATTCTTTAGTAAATAGGTTTAACATATAATGAACAAACGACTAATAATTAAAATAGTCAATATATTTATAAGGGTGTATAAGTCTTTCCTACACGATTTTTTTCCTTAATAAAGAGTTTTAGGGTTTTAGAGTCTCAAACTTCCTTACTAATCTTCTTACTGAAGCACTTTTGCCAATTTAATAACTTTCAACTCAATACCACCCTTTTACAATTGGATTTTCTTCCTCACCATGTTCAGTATATCACTTGAAATTGCATCTACTACATGTACTAATAAATAGAGTTTAGTAACAAATGTACGTTTTAAAATTTTATGTAAAATATTGGTTCGATACATAGGACACGTTGAAAGACTCTTCGTACATCTCATGCATGTCACCAGATGACCGCAAGGCTGTAAAGTAGCATTCATTTTCCGATTCCTTGCAAATT
Organism: Meta bourneti; assembly: GCA_933210815.1. Taxonomy (NCBI): domain Eukaryota; kingdom Metazoa; phylum Arthropoda; class Arachnida; order Araneae; family Tetragnathidae; genus Meta; species Meta bourneti. The sequence continues at coordinate 33,340,310 of OW119926.1, forward strand.
TTACAAAGTCGTTCGTCCTTGTCGTTGTCTAAGGAGTAAAGCCATACATCGTTTTTTTTTATAAAACCATTGGTATTGTTGATTTCATCCAGCACCTGTACAATTTCATCTATGGGCTACCAAACATTTTGGATAAAACTTTGTGTTTGTGTCTCACTACATCTTTTTACCAATTTTCAAGCCCTTCGCCACACCAATAGCACCTGATCACGTCCAAGACACCGGTATAATACGATCCGTTTACGGCTAGGTCCCTAATGTCAACGTCTGTGCGTTGGTCAATCTCTAAACGTAGATAGGCGCATAGACATGCTTGGAACTTTTGGCTTCAAATTTGCATAATGGTTATTCATTTTCCTTAAAACTATAATATGCTCTATTACTCTTAAGGGTAAAATTATGGAGCAGATTGAGTTAAATCCCATGAAAAAAGGTTCTTCTCTGAATTAATTTTTAAAATTCTGATACTTGTCAAAGATACTAGTTTCCTTTCAACAGAGGCAAAGACTTGTGTGTGCACACAAATAAAATAATTCAATTTGTTGATGTAATTTTAGAAAAAATAAAACTGCAGAATCAAGAGAATTCAGTATACTTTAAAGTTCTCATTTTAAAGAAAGTCAAAATACGTTTCTCTTATAAATTATATTTGGTTATATTTTTTTTTCTTGCTCAAATTTAGTCGTAGAATTGAAATGCATTCAGCGCATAAACGTGGTAGAGTCAAAAAATCACACGCACATTTAAGTATATCCTTTCGTTAAAATCTTGTATTATAACACAAAATTGTATTTCGCGCATTATCACAAACACCATGTTTTCTGAGTATGTACATTCTTCACTTAGTCTTATCTTTTGTGAGTAACTATGGAACGCAAAAGATAAATTTTAACTTTACTGATTAGTAAGTGTATGGTGTTATATAGTCCAGTTCTTCGTGGCCTCCAGTTTACAATTATTTTTCCAAGAACAGCTAACGCTTTTCAATAGCAATGATTAATATTTGTGCAATTGTGCATTTTGATGAATTTCAGATTCAAGAAAGTTTCTTAGTACGTAAATACGCATACATCGCTGTAAAAATCGCAAGTAGCTTCAAGTATTCGTTTTAACTTATCGTCTAAGCATAAACTGAGTGCCAAAGATCGTACAACTGTGTGATATGTTAAAAATTACGTATGTGCACTTCATTTCTGTCCCATGACATAGCAAATTGTGCTCCCTTAGAAAATCTAGACTCTAAGCTTTTAGAATATTACGAGCAGACCAAGAGGGTCACTCAGTACCTAATTGCTTACAAAGGTGGTTGTGTGGAAAAGAAACGCTTAGATGCATTACTTCCGAATATCAACTTAGAACAATATGGGTTTCCCAAATTCGATGCATTTTGTGCTCTAAGTAGCAACAAAGATATCCAAAAACTATAATGTGGTCATCACAAAAATAATTTGCATTGCCCCATAGCTGAGGTGATGGCATTGAATAATTGGCTTGTCGGAAATAAGTCTCTTAAAAAAATGTAAGTATGTAAAAATAAGTTCTTTTTTACTACAATGTATTATTTTTGTAAAAATATTAATCATAATGTTTTTACTATTAAAAAGTGTTCTAATTTACTTTGTTTCCATGTGGCTTCCTTCAATCTGTTTAAGAATTGTCTGCTGGATTTGCAGAGATTGTTTTAAGAATACATAGAATTCAGATTTAATCCATTATTTCAATAATTTTTGTTCATTTTTAAAATTCACATTAATACTTAAAATTTTCAGTTATTATTTAATTTTACTCATGGGTAAAACTATCAGCGGTGTGAGTAAATATTTAGATTATGCATTAAATATCAAGAAAAGGGCAAAAGTTAATTTGCTTAGCAGCACAGATGTGCACACATTATTTTCAAAAACAGAAAACCCACTTACTATCCATTTAATATAGCAATGTAGAACACTTAAAATTAAGAAAACAGTACAAAGTATCTTGTAAAATACTTCATAGCTTCGTACAGTATTGGTATTTTGCTGTGCAATGTAAATTGTACGATGTGCATAAGGATTTCAAATAAATAAAAGGAAGTTCATATTTAGTAAAATGTGTGGTTTGCAAAAGCATTAAAGAAAAAGAACTTTTAATTTAGATCTTCAAGGACAAATGGTTTTTAATTCTATATTTCACTACTTCAAATGTGCAAGGAAACATGGTATGGGTCTTGTAAAGTTTCAAATTAATGCATAAAATTCTTTTTACTCTTACAGGTTTTTATAATAATTTTTTTACTATGCATAAAACGCACTTTAAGAACCAAACTTTTAAAAATGTCTCAATTGTAAAATTAAAAAATAAAAAGCAAATTGCATTTAAATGTTTGTAATAATATTTAAAGTATATATTTCAATTGTTAAACGCTTTCTAAAAATCTTCAATGTTATAATACGTGCAATAGTATTTGATATATAATTAATTTTTGTGTAAAAAACATCTAACTTTTAAAATATAAATCCCTATATCAAAGAAAATTTCGTTAAAAACAGTTTGTAAATCTTTATAATATAAATAAAATCACTAAAATGAATGAAAATGTATTTAAAGTAAACAATAATATGCAAGGAAAGATTAATTAAAAATAATATTTAATTTAGATTTTACAGGATAAAGGGTTTTAATACTATTTTTCACTACTTCAAATGTGTAAGGAAACATGTTCATAATATGGGTCTTGTAAAGTTTCAAAAATTTTACGCTCACTTATGTGTATAATATTAAAAAATTCTGTAATAAAATATGTGCTATAGCATCTAATGTATAATTAATTTTTGAGTAAAACATAAATCTTAAAATTAAGGAAAATTTCATTTCAGATCTTGCATTTTAAAAAGAAAATTTATAAGACCATGTAATAAAAAAACCCCCCAAATAATCCAAAATACAGTGTATGTGGTAAGACAAGCAAAAGTTTATTTAGAATAGAAAAGGTGTAAGCATTAAAAAGATTTCCAATATTCCCTTATGGATCTGCATTTAAGTGTTTGTCATAATATTTAATGTATATGTTTCAATTGTAAAATGTTTTCTAAAAATCTTCAACATTAAAAATATGTGTAATAGTATTTAATATATAATTAATTTTAAGTAAAAACATTAATTTTTAAAATATTAAATCCTTATATTTCATCCAAAAACAGGTTTGTAAATCTATATAATATAAATTAAATCACTAAAATTTATGAAGATTTATTCAAAGTAAAAATAATATGCAAGGAAAGATTAATTAAAAAATAACATTTAATTTAGATTTATAGAATAAATGTTTTTTTTTATACTATTATAACTTCTTCTTTTTTATACTATTATATGGTTTTTTTATACTACTATAACGTACAAGAAAACATATTCATAGTATTTGTCTTGTAAAGTTTCAAAAATTTTACTCTTACTTAAGTGTATATTATTTAAAACAAAATTTCTGCTATAAAATAGGTGTTATAGCATCTAATGTATAATTAATTTTTGAGTAAAAACATCTAACTTAAAAAAAAAACATAAATCTATATAGCAAAGAAAAATTTCATTTCAGATCTTGCATTTTAAAAGAAAATTTATGAAACCATGTAATAAAAAAAACCAAATAATCCAAAATACAGTATATGTGGTAAGACACGCTAAAAATTTATTTAAAAACGAGATGTAAGCATTTATAAAAATACTATTCTGAAAGGCAAAGATCAATTGCAACGTTGTCCAAATATCGTCTAGTGTACGACACTGAGTTCTAGTTCGGGGGCACATAAGTGGTTTATCGCTGCTTTATACAAGAATTTTACGAAACGTTAAGTTTATTCTAGGGCATAATGCATTCCCACGGGGCAAGCTGTGAAACCAAAATTGGTTTGTTGGATACTTCATTCCAAGCAAACTTTCATTTTCCAGAACAATTTTTAAACAATTGTAGTTAGAAAACACAAATTGTCTTTTCTGCCCAAATGAAACAGACGCTATGGGTGCATAAAGTTCCAAGTCCTTCTCGTTGTTTTTATGGGCAACTATGCAGTCCTTACCATCTTTATAACGCTTCACCAACTCAAAATTAAATCTTGCACCAATTATTCGCTCCATTTCTCCCTTTATTTCCAATACTTAAGGAGATCAAGGCTTGGCTGCAATAGAAGACCCGCTAAAAGTATAGCTTATTCCTTCGTCTTCGTATGCTACAAGTTGACAAGGCACAGTATATTTTTGACCTAAAATTTCTAAATTTCGTCTTTTTTAATACGTTAATTCGTTTTCCAATCGACGGAAATATGCCTAGCCTTCACGATCTGTAAACAATTTACCATACTCATAACATAAAGAATTGTGAGTAGACTTTTTCAAGTTCAGACTTGCTCGATGGACATAATCGTGACGTCACATCGAAATCTCAGAAGGAAAAAAAATCCAAGTCCCAAACGTAAACACACTGACGTCACTGGTCATGAATAAAGTAAAACCATTAAGAAATCAATTCGTTCCTTAGATTAATTAGTTTTAAAATCACTAGATGGCGCCATAAGTCATTTTGAAAAAGCATTTATTAAAACCCCTATGCAATTATTCAAACCATTTTCTAAAAATAACCCATTCCTAATACTAAGAAAAAATACAAGTCCAAAAGAAAGAGAAATAAAACACTACATTAATTCACCGCCCATAGTTAACTCTCTTACAGCCTAACGGATAGCGCACTTGACTTCGGATCCTATGGTCCTCGGTTCGAATCCACGAAATTGCTTTTTAATTAAAAATAATAGGGTTTCGAATATCTCCACCAGATGGCACTACGCGAGTGATTCATCACCATGGCAACGAAACGAAGCCATCTTGAAACAACTCAACGCCTGCACGATGACAAAAAAAAATTCCAAGTCCAAAATGTAAACAAACAATACGTCACGTCATTCAGACACGCCCACTTCCGGTCACGTGGTGTGACGTCACTTGGCTCCGGTCATGTGGTGTGACGTCATTCGGACACGCCCACTTCCGGTCACGTGGTATGACGTCACTTCCGCCTACTATACGGGCCCGTATACTACTACGGTTTAATATGATCGAGTCCTACAACTTTCAGCGATTCTCCTTGTTCCTTGTTGATGCTCATGGCGAACGAACAGGGAACTGAAGTCGTTTAAATTGTAATGGGAGATCCGAAGGGATGATTGGGATCCTAGAAATGAATACTTCTTAGCCTGCGGCATGTCCAGTCATGATGGTGGCTTCAATAATATTCGGCATCAGTTTCTTGATAGAGTCTTGTTCCATTGCAGAGTGAAGGTGGATGCAGATTTGTAGGAAGCATAATCGGTGCCCCAATCTTCAGCTCTAATATGTGCGAGGGTACTACAGATGGCTCCAATGTGTTCAAAAACTCTGTTGTGTAGTTCACTGCCTCATCTGTATCACATGTAGTGTCGATAGATTTGTAAATTTGACCGCTACAGGGCAATTCTTGTAAAAGTTGCCTATTGATGACATTGACATCTTCGTTTCTTGGGGCAAGAATTGCACTTTGGCACAGCCATGCGTGATCAGTAAAATCTTGCGCCACATTTGGAAATACCGCCTTTTTCAGCTCTCGTTGAGTTTTCACAATCCTTCCAATGCTTTGCATTGATATACATCCATCTTGATTTTCCGAAGTAACGGCACCATTTCGTAGTTGAAGTAGGTTATCTGCAAATTGTTGGGCAGAAGGATCACCGTTGACATGAACTTGCATGTTTGTTGATAGTTCAAGTCTATGAATGCCATTCCAAATGTAAGATGATTTTAAGCAGGCCTACATTTCATCCGCCCTGGTTCCATGGGGAATAACCGGAAGTTTCTGTCGAAAGTCGCCAGCCAACACCATAGTGACGCCTCTCATTCCATCATTGTTATGTCTGGTGTCTTTCACCGTGACATCAAGTGCTTCGAATGCGGCTTTGTGGGACATAGTACATTCATCCCAGACAATGAGCTTGCAATCCTGTAGAACCTTCGAATTTCCTGAATTTTTTTAAATGTTACATGTAGGAGTCTCCGCGTTTGACAGATTTAAGGGTAACTTGAAAGAAAGTCGAGTGAGCTGTCCTCCCTCCTGTCAATAGAGTTGCGGCAATGCTTGATGAAGCAACAGCCAGGACAATCTCGTTTCTGTCGCACTTTAGCCAAAAGAAGATTGATGAGAAAAGTCTTCCCTGTACCGCCAGGACCATCCAAAAAGAATATGCCCCAGCACCTATCAAAAACTGCTCTTGTAATATTGTCAAATGCTTCCTTTTGACCTTGGACCATTTTTGGCTCATTCTCCTCTATGTATGTTGCGAGTACATTGGCGTCATAGTTTCTTTCCATAAGTTCTTCACTCGGTAGGACTATCGCAGTTTCGATTGGGTTACGGTAGTCCAAAAATTTTTAGGTCCAATTCACCCAACAATACAACCTTATCCTCAATATAGATTAGAGCTATGTTGAAGATGTCATCACTGTAGTCCGGATCCATATTCTGTTGCTGGTGCAGTATGTCTTCATATGTCTGAAATTACCACTTTGAATTCAGGGCTGATCTTATGCATGGCCGATTTGAAGCTGTGGATGTAAGAATTGTGATGACCAGCATATATTGTTGGCGCCTGTGCGCCAACCGCTTTCCAACTTGGGGATGTTGGCGCTTGTGCGCCAACCGTTCGCCAACTTGGGGGGGGGTGTTACTACTATATAAATATCTTTACTTGGCTATATGTCTTTGCTCTCTCTCTATTTTGAGCAGATCGGACGTCTTTCGTCCAATTGGGATTTTTCCCACTATCCTTTTTGTATATTGGGTATACCCATTATTATGTATATTAATCTATATGTTCCTTGTTGTTAAGTTTTAAATAAAACTAAAAACTGCCAAGTCGCGTCACTCCTTCTTTATGCTGTTGACGTTATCTACAAGCTTAACACAAAGACATTTTTTGGTCCGTCGAGCCGGAGCTGAGCTGAATCAGCGCTATGGATAAACACGAAGTTGCGCTTAATCGATCCAAGGGATCGGTTAAATCTACTCTTACCAAGTTGGAGAACTTTATATTGGAGAAATCGCAAACGGAAGTACCTTCAAACATTGAAATTGATGTGAAACTCAGGACAATTGACTCTTTACATCGCAAAATCGATGATATTCAGGACTCGTACTATGCAATTCCTGATCTGCCAAATCTTCCTGCGATAGAGGAAGATATCGATGACATCGAAAATCGCCTAGAACTCGCTGAGGTGAGTTTGAAATTATTTTTAATAAAGCCTAGTTCTAGTACTGGACATTCACTCAATGTTTCAAATGAAAATGTGGATGTCGAAACTAAATCGAATATACGTTTGCCTGAGATTTCACTCCCAACATTTTCTGGTCAGTACGAAGAGTGGAATAACTTTAAAACTCAATTTGTATCCTTAATAAGTGAAAATCCTTCTTTAAGTGATTCACAAAAGCTGTTTTATTTGCGCGCTTCCCTTAGAGGTGAAGCCAAAAATTTACAGTCTGTAGATGACTCATTCAGTTCCTTATTTACTGCATTGACTGAACTTTTTGAGAACAAAAGAATGTTGATTGACACTCACGTTTTAGGAATTCTTAACCACGGAATAATACGCGAATCTTCAGGGGATTTGCGAAACTTAGTCGACTGTGTAAAAAAGAAGAGCGCTAAAACTTCTTGATTATAAACAAAATAATTTATCTGATGCTATGCTAGTTAACATTTTGTTACAAAAGTTGGATAAGGAAACGAGAAAACAGTTTGAATTTTCTTTGAAATCAAACGAGCGTCCAGACTTTGAAAGCTTAATTTCGTTTCTGGAAACAAAAGCTTCTATTTTGAACAGCATAAATCAAAATCCTTCCTCAGTTTTGAGTAATAAAAGGATTTCCAATTCTTATCCTAAAGCAAAAGCTTTGATGATTCAGTCGAAAGACGAAATTAACAAGAAACGAGAGTGCTCTTTGTGTGCTAACGAGTCATTCATTTAATTTCATCCCCTCTTCAAGTGCCCTGTTTTTCTGAAAATGAATCCCAAACAAAGGTTTGATCATGCTAAAAAAAGTAAAATTTGTGTGAACTGCTTATACGTTCATAAAACCAAATGTCTGTCTATGTTCAAATGCAGGATTTGTTCGAAGTCTCATCATACGTTATTACACTTGGCGAAAATAAAAAAAATGATCAGCCTATTTCCCAACCTTCATATTCCAACTCTCAATTTGTTGATACATCTGCGACGCCAGAGAAACTAAACACATCGATCCTTGAGGCTGAGAGAAATGAAAAACAAGAAAAGGCTAAGGGGTCAAAGGAAGTTACATTCATTTCAAACGAAAGTAGAAAATTATCGCTTTTATGTACTTGCGTGATTTATTTGGAAGATCGGTATGGTAATAGGGGCATAGAATTAGGTCAATTATTGATAGCGCAAGCATTATTTGTATTTTGATTAAAAGAATAGAGAGGCTACAATTAAAGAACGAAAAAATTTGTTCTTCAGTGAGTGGTCTAAACAACTCAGTTCATAGTCTGACTCATAAAACGAGTGCGTTTGTATCTAATGCAAATCGAACTTTTAGAGAGCCGATCGAGCTGTATCTAGTAAATAACATTGTTGATTTTACGCCGTCTTCTGAAATAAACACTTCGGATTTGGAACTGCCAGACTTTGTGAAATTAGCAGATCCTAACTTTTTCGTTCCTTCATCGTGTGATTGTGTTCTTTCATCCCAATGGGTGCTGCAAATTCTTAAGAATGACACATTTAAAATCAATGATCTCTTTTTCAGAAACTCTGCTTCTGGTTACATTGCCTCTGGTACGGGGAACGAACGTTGTTCATCTACTGATGAACACTGCTATCTCATTCAAGATTCTGAACCTCTGGATGATAATTTGAATCGCCTTTTCGACTTGGAGTCGCTTGGAATCAAGGATGACCCAAGACTTTTTGAGGACGATCGGGCCGTGGAAATCTTCAATAAAACTGTCGAATTCAAAAACTCTCGATACTCCGTGACCTTTCCGTGGAGAAGAGATTTTAAGGAACTAAAAGACAATTTTTCCGTTGCATACCAGCGCTTCCGAGGTACCTTGAAAAGATTGCAGCGGAATCCCGAAATGAAGATCAAGTATCAAGAAATAATAGATGACTACGAAGCGCAAGGAATTATTGAAAAAATTGATGATCCGGACTTAAAACCTTCCGGTTTAAAAAATCCGGTTTATTACATTCCTTATCACGCAGTTGTAAAAGATAGTTCAACAACTTCAACGAGACTGGTTTTCGACGCAAGTTCACATGAACCTGGTCAGTTATCATTAAATGACTGTCTTTGGACTGGCCCAAACCTGAATCCAAATATCTTTGACATTCTGGTGAATTTCAGGAAAAACAAAGTGGCATTCTCTTCAGATATTGCCAAGGCCTTTCTCCAGATAATCTTGCAGAAAATCAAAGGGACGCAGTTCGCTTCTTGTGGCCCAACGACAATTTTTCGGACCATAGGTTCCAAGTCTTCAAATTTACCCGAGTTTTATTTGGAGTCAACGCCTCTCCTTTTCTATTGTCGGCAACTATAAAACATCATATCAAAAGGTTTGCTGAAAATTTTCCCACAACTGTTGAAATATTGGATACTTGCTTTTATGTTGATGATTTAATTGCAGGTGCAGACAGCACGCATGCAGCACTTAAAATCTCACGTGAGGCGAGAAACATTATGCTCGAAGCCAACGTGAGTTTTCGAAAATGGATTACAAACGATAACGAATTGTTGGAGCAGTGGTCGAATGAGGGATTCGACACATTCCCTGTGGATTCCCCGGTCAGTTTAGGCTCCAACTTGACCAAAATACTGGGTATTTCATGGAATACCAAGGAGGACTGTTTCATGATCGAAATAAGAGGACTACTTGAATTCCTATCGCCTAACAAGAACACAAAACGCTTTCTATTACAAGCCATTGGGAAAATTTTCGACCCTTTGGGTCTACTTACACCATTCACAATTCGAGCCAAATGTATGCTTTAATCCCTTTGGGAACGAAAAAACTCTTGGGATTGCGACATACCAGGGGATATCCAGCAAGAATGGCAACGGTGGTGCACAGAAATTCCACTGTTGGAGAAACTAAGAATCCCGAGATTGGTCCTCAACTCATCAAAGCAAGAGTCTGATGACATCATAGAGATTCATACCTTTTGCGATGCAAGCAAGAAAGCGTTTGGTGCTGCTGTATTCTTGAGGATAATCAAGAACAACGACATTACAGTGAACCTCGTCACTGCAAAGATCCGCGTCGCACCTCTGAAAACAATAACTTTACCTCGACTTGAGCTACTTGGTGCACTTTTAGCAGCTCGATTAACGAGTAAGATTCAGAAGATCATCGAAGACAAAAAATCAGTTTCAGTGACACTCTGGACAGACTCAAAAATCGTCTTGTATTGGATTAAGGGATCCAGCAAAAGGTGGAAGCAATTCGCGGCCAATCGAGTAAATGAAATCAAGTCATTGTCCAACCCGGGGACAATTGGGTTCACTGTTCCGGCAAGGAAAATCCGGCCGATCTGTTGTCCAGAGGGACTTCGGCCGAGAATCTCATTTACAATCCAATTTGGCTGAAATGGCCCGAATTCTTGCAAACACAAAACTTTCATCTCTTATCCGAAATTCCTAGTGTGCCTGAAGACTATGCGTCTGAACTGAAAAAGATTATCAGTGATGACTATACACTGTTAAATGTTAAAGAAAATTCTATCATAGATCATATTTTAAGTATCACAAATAATTATGTACTAACCTAAATGTTTTTAGTTATGTTTTCAGGTTCTTAAAGGCGTGTAGAAAATTTCCATTTCCAAAGCTCTGTTTACTCATCCAGAAATAATTAAAAAATTTGTCTGGATACTTTTTCAAGGTCTCAAACAATTTGTAAAACTGACCACTAATAAGTCTTTCACTCAATATTGGATGCACCCAAAATCGTTCGCACCATGAATCGTTTTGCTTGACGGCAAAAGTACATACAAAGAACAAATGCATCGAGTTTAATTCATATCTGATGAAAATCGAATTTATCTTAGCGTTTGGTGATTCATTTGGTATAAACTGATTTTTTGTATTAACCTATCAAATGTCATTGAAGGAAAATAATATAGACTCACAAGAATAAATTTAATTAGATACCAAATTATGCGGGAAAATTTCCTTACAAAACACATTTTATGCAGTTTTGTCATTTTTGACCAATTTCCTTATAGGATGCATACAATCACAAATAAATATTTTACTTAAATCTCTTACAACTTTTAAGACAAACTGAAATAATCTTGTCTCCTGAAATAAAAAAATGTCTCAAACTTACTTCAAGCTGATGACGACTCCTGTTCGCACTGGCGTGATTTTAAAACAATTGTGACAAGTACTATCGCTACAATAATTTCCGTCAGCTGACTGAAAAACTATCAGCTGCCAAAATTTTATCGAGTGTTTATGAATCTCTAAACCGCGATTCAACCATTTCTTTTTTTGAGACAGTCTAATTATACACAGAAATCGATATCTGAGGCACAAGCTTTTCTCAATTCATGTATTTATCGAATTTTGCTGTTTTGTTTTGTCAGCGGCCATAAACAGTGGGCTTATTGGCAGCTCAATAGTAAGAGCTGCTTTTAATTGTTTTGGTGCTATTTGACTGTTGATTCAGAATAAATTAGATTCAATCTTTTACATAGAATTCTTACACATGCATGAATTGTTCATAAGAATACATATTTATGTAGTCAATATCGATATTCACAACTGTTTCTAAAAATATAGAGGATTACATTCTAAGTCTTTTGTATATTCATCCAATATACCTGTTTTTAACAAATGTTCTGGATATTTTTGTGAAATAATTCAATTGTGGTGGCCCTTCTTTATATGGCTGGTTTTTTTTCACTCGTAAATTGTTTACTTGGGCTTATTGTTACGCTAATCATTGCATGCTCACTTGTTTAAAGATAAACCCTCTGTGTGTCGCGAGATTTCCGAGTAGGGTAGAATTGTTTTTACCCAACAATACAATGACTAAAAATAACCACATCTATTCGTTGAAAGAATCTATGGATTCTTCAAACTTTTAGAAAGATTCTATTTCTCCCTTCCGTCGTGCAATAGAATCCCTTGGAAAGATTTTACTGGTCATTTCCTAAGATTAGAATCTTTTGGAAATATTCTATTGCTCCTTTCCTTACAATAGAGTCCTGTGAAAAGATTCTATTGTTTCGTTCCTTAGAATGCAATCCTTTGGAACGATTCGATTGCTCCTTTTTTTGGAATAAAATTATTTGGAAAGATTCTGTTGATCCGTTCATTCCAACCCCGGATGTATTTTTGGGCCCCAAAGATAACTTTAAACGAGGGCTGAAAACACCAATAGAACTAACTTTAACCATTAACTCTCGAAAATACTTTCTCAGTATCCTTTTAAATCTAACTAATTGTTTTTCTAGTTTGTCGTATTATGTGTTTTATTCATATTATTTTTCACATGTGTTTTTAATTGCTTAATTTGTCTTATCAAATGTTGTATTTGATAAGACACAACTTTTTATATTTCTAGGTATAAAAAATTAGCTTATTGTGTTTTCATTCTTTAAAATTGAAGATTTTGAAATTTACTAATTTCAAGTCAACCACCAAGGCCGTAAGCGTCGTCCATTGACGACTATCTTTTGATTCACAAATAAACATATTTGTCCACATAAAAGGACTGGTCTGTCGTATTTCTTCCAAAATACACACAATCCCCAACAATTCCATTCGCGGTTCCATTTGTGGTACACTCTGAAAGAGTGTATGTTGAAGGGTTAGTTTTCGTTTCAGATAGTCGGAACTCCGGGAATACTTTATTTAAAAATTAAAAAACTAATTATATATATATATATGTTCCTTATACTGATACATTAAAATGTTGATAGATAATTTTAAAATATATGGGGGAAAGAGGGGAATTTCGATCACCTAAACAAAATTGCTATAAATCAAAGAAATTTTATTTTATTAACGTGAAACTGTCATGTATAATTAAAATATATTTAAAAGAACATTATTAAACAGTAATTATTTAAGAGAGTGAAATAAGAATGTAAAAAGGACTAAAAAATTAAAAGAGACATTGATTGGCATTTCCCATCCATGGAAAGTAATACCGGTCACACAATGGGTAATTCCGATCTAACAGTTTCATCTAAATCACATTTTATACAAATCACAAACATAGCCATCTGGTGTATCCCATCCACTGTACAGGGAATATTCCCATCTTCAACATCGAACACTATGCCTGTATATACAGAAATTCCTTTTCCAATTTCCTGATTCTAGAAATGTAGTCTTTTGGAGGGATATATTTTTATTTTACACTTGCGAATTTTGAAATTTTTAGAGAGAGGAAATTGTTTGGTAATTTTCCAGTTTTTAGCATAAGGGTTTAGTTTTGTTTTAATCAAAGAATATTCCAATTTTTCAAACGCCATTTCGCTTTTACAATAAAACGCATTACAAATGACTCATCTCCTAGCTTCTTGAACCCAAAAAATTAGTGGTTTTCTCAGCGCGAAATCAATCCTTACTATTTTTTATTGGTGGATGAATCATCTACACCGGAAAGAATGCAGGTTATAGGATTTTTCTCTAGTCTTGACAATAAAAAAACGAAATATCACATTATATTTTGGAATTTTTGAGTTGTTAATGAAAACTTTTAATAATGCCACAATTTGATCATAAAGCACTGTTTCTCAGTGATCCGCTGACTCGAACCGGTTCCTAGAACCATAATAATGCACCAGAACGCAACGTATACTATATCCTACGAAAGATTTACCACTTCTGGTCAGTAAGATTATATTGCATTCATTTATGTCTAAAGAAGTAAGTTCAAAAATACACTTTATTCACAGGCAATTAGGGAACGATGTTTTGCAAATCGAAAGAATATCAATCACACTTTTTTCGTCATTTTCAATAATTTTTAGATAATTTTAGGCACTTTATTGGTCAATTTTATACTTTAAATTAACAAAATCCGGACCCCTGGGAACACAGAAAAAACAATTTTAGGTTTCTCTGTGGGAAAAGAGATTTTCATCCTATTTTAATGGCTGTAAAATTAAAACAGTATAGGTATGGGGAGACAAAATATCTTATTAAAGTGACATTCCCTTTAAAAACAAGGCAATACTTCCGTTTACGCTTAGTATAAAAGGAATATCTGCAAAAAGATTAGTTGCGACTATTGACAAAAAATTATTTTTTAAAGAAAATCATGTTTTTGGTATCTATCTGACGTAAAATGTTACGCAGATTTGAAATCCTTTGAAATTTTGGCTATCTTTAACCATTTAAAAGATAGAAACTTGTATTAGGGGAATAAAAAACACAATTTAATGCATAACGGAAACTGACCTAAAAAAACGCCCAAGCGGTGTACACATATACCGCTTCGAAAATCTCTTAGAAAAAACAAGCGTTAGAAAACTCCATGCGAACAGGGCCTTACCACTGACTTAGAATATACAAATTTCTTTTTCAGTTGATAATTGCTTTTATTACGAAAAAAGTAATGAAGCTGTTGGAATTGTTGAAAAATATTTTTATTAATAATAAAATGCAAAGGTGAAATGTTTCCCAGAATTATTTTTACAAATAGATTTTTTAAAAACTATTTTACATAAATGCTGCAAATAATCAATTAGCCAAAGTCATCACTGCAAATCCTCTACTAATTTCTGTCTCCTTTAGTGATTCATAGGGCCTCTCTTGAACAGTTTAAGAGCAGAAAAGGGATGTATTTAAATTACGGATCATATTATTATTATAACAATTTAATATTGAAGCCTTGTATATGATTTCCGTTTCAAACAGTTTTGAGTGAGAAATTGGAATAAATATTGATACATGCTTGGAATAACAGAAAGAACTTGATTTACTATGCATGACACAAGTATAAAAAGTAAAATTGCTCATTAGCAATATTTGGAAAGAAAATCTATCCAAATGGATGTTCTTTTCTTTCTACATTTCTTTGGCTAAAAACATCTTCTCGGTAATCCAAAATTGGTCTTTTCCTCGGCTCGTCCAAGATTGCCTTTGCTTTTCGTCAGGGTGATTTCGATCAAAAGAGTAATCATAGCGATGAAAAGACCGTCACCCCACAAGACTATAACACCGTAGATATTCTCCAAGCCTAGAGGTTTAAGTGTGTTGTCGCTGTAACTCGTGCAGAGGTTTGACACTTGCAATGCCGATTCAAACCACCGACCGGTGATGTCTGCATCCACTAGCCGAGTTACTCTGGAAAATATTTTAATTGATAAGCCATTCTAGCCTTAAAGGTTTAACATTTGTTTTAATATCTCACAAACAGTACTTTTTCGAAACTTCGATGCTATTTCTTCCGTGTTAGAGCAAAAGGGATTCAGTTTGGCTTTTGATGGGTCCAAAGGGGTCAACTGCATCGTTAACTTAAAATATAATATATGTTTAAAATCGAAACGAAATTAATCAACGAATCTAAATCAATTATCTGTATCATGGCATGCTTCTTTTTCTTCCTGAATATTTGCGAAGAAAGAGTGAAATATTCAACTTAAGATTATGAGAAGTAGCCATTTTGACTTAACCTCTTTTGCCCTGACACGGGAGATTTTGAAAGACAAATTTCCACTCATTCAATAAAATTTTGCGAGGCCTTCTTAGAGGCTGTAATAGCATCCGATAAGAACTCATGATGCGATTCTACAATGATGATCTACCCTCCTGATGGTTTACCTTCACGTCGAAAACTGTCCTGTTGTGACCTCTGATGCAAAAATCTGTTCCAAATTATCACAAGTTCTGGTAAGGGATACTTTGTTTTCCCCGTTTGGATCTTTTGAGGAATACCTGTACAGTAATTTTTTTAAGTCCGACAACTGATCCTTTCGTCACTGCAATGGATGAACTGGTGGCTATTTGTGATGTTTCTCCTAACATGAATAATCGCCAACATACTCTTATAAATAAGGATCCAAACCTGGGACATACTGAGCGGCAGACAAATGTCATGACCATTATACTAAATAATCAGCTTCACAGTACATTTTAGTATGGGTTGGAAATAATTCAAGGAATACTCTAATCCTGTGAGCTCTCCCAAACACAGGAGTCGGAAAAGATATTAAAATTTTACAACTAAATAAGAGTTGTTTGAACAAACCACCCCCATCCAAAGGTAGGGTCCTAACCCCACTGGAAAAGCTAATATTTTCTTTTGTTTCGGGCCTCGGAAGCTCAATTGAAAGAGTAACGAATTAGCAACATGAGGGGTAAGAGTTCAAAACTCGATTCAGTCGACCGTCGTGCACGTGGGGGGGGGGGGGGGGCGGGGGCCCGGTAAATCTGTTGTGGCCTCAAATGTCCTCACTATTGCATGGTGTGGACGTTTGGAGAGTGGGATGCCAGCTCAAATGCTAACCTCGTCATCTGACCGCGGTTCAAAGTTACGAGGTGTTGTCCTCGGATCTTTCCCTTCGGAATAGACACCCGACCATCACCAATAGTCCACTGTTTTGCTCTAGTGTGACGTTAATTAACTACCTACCTTTATGTTTGAAGCCTGGTTCTCTCCACAAGCATAAAGGATTAATATTATAAGTATACAGGTAGCATTGCAGGGTGAGTTAACCTCAGTCATTAATTAAGTCGTTTGAGGACCATAGGAGACAGCTGTGGGGGCTCGAACACCTTGGGCTTCAATAGTTTATAATCGCCCTCCCATACGACAGGAGAGCTAAATTTATACAAATATACAGATAATATCGAAAACAAAATGCCAATAGAGGATGATTCGATATTCCCTGGCCAAACTTTAACGCTCTGTAGGGTTCCCACGCACGTATCCATTCTGCAACCTGCAGCCTTTCCTGCATGACGGTCTAACCAGTTTTGACCTTCTTGGCCCCCCAATAGAATCTTTCCTAGGATTCCTTCAACCAATAAATGTGGTTATTTAGTCACGTGTGTTGTACGGGGAAAAGTAATACTACATTACTCGGAAATCTCGAGACGTTTAGAGGATTAAAGAATAGTAGAGTGCTTCAAAATAAACCTTTTGAGAAAGAATGTATATTCACAACTGTTGTACGTAGGTTCTAGAGGGATTTTGCAGACATGCATCTAATGTCTGTGGATGCCAATGGTTTGGCCCACCCCCAGGCTCGTTCGCGTGCTTGTGCTCTGATTTTCCTCCAACTCGCGAAGAATGTCTTCTCTTTCTGGAGTGTTTGAACTTCTCGGCCGAGCCTCATCGTGCCATGCTGACATGAAATGATCCGGCTTCATACCACTGGAGGTGCAAACGATTAAATGTTTGACGAATTGGCCCTATTAGAGAAGTGTTCGAGGTGCAATCTTTGAGTAGCTCTTCTGTTTCCACCTTACATACCCTTACCTGAGGTGCATGTCAGCCATCTCGGATTTTGTGTAATGCTCCATCCCGTTACTAATAGCGTAGTTTTAAAAAAAGAACGATTAACAAACAACGCCTTCTAGAACCTACGTGCGAGTTGTGGGAATACATTCTTTCAAATGTTTACTTACTACCTAAAAACATGCATCCTACCACCTTTTAAAGCTTTTTCTAATAACCGCCCAATGAATTGAACATTTCTATCATGGTACTACAAGGGCGGATTTGTGAACTACTTTGTGTTCCCTGATGCACCACGGGGTGGATTCACGTTACACCTCACCTGCATGACAATGCATTCTAAGTACAACCCGCTTGTAGAGGGGCCACACATACATTTAGGACTGTCAAACATCCAAGCCTCATCCCGGATTCGAACCAGGAATTTTTCAATCCAGAAACCTGACCACTAAACCGATTGATCAACCCACGCTTTCAAGTCTGGACAGAGTATGTATGGTTGATTGGTTTTGGGTCTTGTAGCCCAAGGGCCATATTTGGCCAAGCTGCACCAAACACAAGACAGAAAATGTCGAGTAATTGTGAAAAGAAAGAATGGAGTATAAAGTATAGAGAAAGACTGCTTCATCATCCTGGGGTAGCGACCCTCCCCATATTTACCAAAGACAGTAAACCCCATGAGAAAAGAATAGATCATTAGGGTACCTCGTGTTCGTGAAGCCCATACACACATCAAGATGCGCCCCGGGGAGGATTGTACACTGCTGGCCACCGTAAATGCAACACCCTGAAGGAAGCATGCAAATAATATGAAATTTACAACATGCGTTAGCGGAGGTGAGATATGCAAATGATTAGAATTTCAGCGCAGACGCACATCACGCGCGCATGTGGCGCCACTTCAAAGCGCTATTTAAGGCTGGGAGATTTCGACGATTTCAAGTACGGCAATTGTGTTTTTCTTGTGGTTTTTTCAAAAAAACGATCAATTATGCCTCGTAGAAAACAGCGATCATCTTTTGATCAAGTATCCGAGTTTGACAGAGGAAGGATAGTGGCCTACCGAGATTGTGGATTATCTTTCAGGGAAATCGGTAGTCGTGTTGGACGAAACCAAACAACTGTAATGCGGATATGTGATCGTTGGATGCAGGAGGGTACGACGGACTGACGTGTTCGATCGCATCCACCTCAGTGCACCACTTCACGTGATGACAGGCATATTGTGCGTATGGCAGTGACGGATCGCTCAGCCACATCACGAACCATAGCACAGCACATTCAGTCTGTACCGCATCATCCAGTGTCTGCGCGTACCATTCGACGCCGTTTACAGCAGAGTGGTCTGTCCGCAAGACGTCCATTGCTTCGTCTACCCTTGACGCAGAACCACAGACGTTTCCGCCGCCAATGGTGCGATGAAAGAAGGATGTGGACGGCAGAATGGAATGAAATTGTCTTTACTGACGAATCACGCTTCTGTCTGCAACACCACGATGGTTGGATTCGAGTCTGGAGACACCGTGGAGAGAGGATGCTGAACAGCTGCGTTATGCACCGCCACACTGCTCCTGCACCGGGTATTATGGTATGGGGCGGTATTGGATATCACTCTCGCACTCCTCTAGTACGCATTGCCGGTACTTTAAACAGCCAGCGCTACATCTCCGAGGTGTTGGAGCCAGTTGTCCTTCCTTACCTTCAGGGCTTGCCCACAGCCATATTTCAACAGGATAATGCGCGACCACACGTGGCACGCATTGTCCAAGGGTTCTTCGTCAATCGCCAGATTGAATTGCTTCCCTGGCCAGCTCGCTCTCCGGATCTTTCGCCGATAGAAAACATGTGGTCCATGGTTGCTCAACGATTGACCCAGAATACATCCCCAGCTGCCACACCAGATCAACTTTGGCAACGTGTGGAAGCTGCTTGGTCTGCTGTACCCCAAGAACACATCCAAAGTTTCTTTGAATCAATGCCGAGGCGTGTGGCAGCGGTGATCTCCAACAATGGCGGCTACTCTGGCTACTGATTTTGGCAGGAACCACACTTCACAGAAGTCTATAAATTTAATCATTTGTTTATTTATTTATTTATTTATTTCAATTAACGTCACACTGGAGCAACACAACGGGCTATTGGTGACGGTCCGGGATCAATCCCAAAGGGAAAGATCCGAGGACAACACCACGTAATTTTGAACCACGGTCAGATGACGAGGCAACACCTGAGCTGGCACCCCACTCTCCAAACTTCCACACCACGCCAATTTAATCATTTGATACTTGGTCAACATGTTATCTACAAAATAAATTTTGTTGTGATATCTCTTGTCTTTCTTGGTGTTGCAATTTGGGTGGCCAGCAGTGTATATATTAAACAACTGGGGTTTTACTTGCCCTTCCCAAATACATTTACCCAAATTGGCGTCACTGCTTTAACATAACAATTAATTATTGTGGTTCCTTACTCCCTGGGTGTATTTCTCTTTTCTGAGTCAGTAAAATTTTCATTGTGTGTGTCTATTACTTGATGTATGTCTTGTGTCTGGCGCAGCATGGCCACATATGGCTCTTGCGCCATAAAACCCCCAAACCAACCAACCCTTAATTATTGTATTCATGACTGAGCTTTAATATAAAACTTAACATCACATAAACGCTCAATTTAAGAATGAAGCTAGACATTAATGTAAGAGTAAATTAATTGCACAGAGAAACCAACC
This sequence comes from Meta bourneti, assembly GCA_933210815.1. Lineage (NCBI taxonomy): Eukaryota > Metazoa > Arthropoda > Arachnida > Araneae > Tetragnathidae > Meta > Meta bourneti. Next base: position 33,360,539 of record OW119926.1, read on the forward strand.
CTGAATTAAAGGTGTGGTAAAAGTCTAGAGTGGCATCTCTCCGAATGGCCATCAATAGGGAAAACGGGTAGAAGTAATGGCTCGAGAGATGCATGTTACATGTTCCCTTGTTTTGAAAGAAATTGCTCAGGCGGTCTTTGATTATTAAGTGACCATGGATAACGCAGTACTTCCCAGTTTCCACCTCACCAAGCATGTCTTGTTGAAACACCCTCACTTGCGGTATCGTATGGTCTATTTTCTGCCATGCCTGTCGGTTGATTGCTATGTGCGAGCCCTGAAACGAATAAAATGCAAACACACTTTAATATCAAGCAGATTCACTACTTCCAATACTAATAAGTCAGTTCGATTCGAAAAGTGTAAATAAATATACACTAAACATTAACCCTCCTGGTGGTTGTATCGACGGGGTATCTCGTCAAGCTGACAAAACTGACCAGATCTTGATGGACGATATATCTCGTCAGAAGAAAACTGACCAGATCTTGATCTCTTCATCATCGAAAAATCGGTAATATCTTGATGGACGACTTATCTTGTCGAAACCAATTGAATAGTTAACGCTTTTCTTTAGTCAAATTTCTATCCATCGAGATTTCCTTAAGGGTCACGGTAACCCGATTGGAAGAGTAACAGATTAGCAACCGGAGGGTTGCGAGTTCGAACTCGATGCCAACCAAAGAACGTCGTGTATGTGGGGGCTGGTGCACGTTAAATCTGACATGGCAACAAATGTCCTCATGTTGGTGTGGTGTGAAAGTTTGGAGAGTGGGGTGCCATGACCTCGCCCGCATGGTCAAACCCACTGTCAGAGAAACTTTCTTGAATTTGAGTGTTAAATTTAGTATTAAGATGTAGCAATTATTGGGAACGACTGCCCTGCAAATATTTATATAAATTTTACTTTCTTATAAGCGCAACTTCTTATATTTTATAATTATTTATACATATTAAAAATACGATCGTTTCATTTTCAAGATTAATATTGCATACACTCATGTCCAAAAATTAAGCATAATTCGCAAATTGCGAAAAAATCGGAGTAAATATGGATACAAGGGTTCAAAATCACTTGTGGAGAATCGTGGGACGAAGGTAAAACATTGAGATTGTTTGTTGATTGTTGACAACATTATATTGTGAACCTTTTTCTTTCGACCCTTTTCTTTGGATAATAAAAGTCATTATCCTTTTGTTTTGCATTTTCTTCTATAACCCTATTACACACGCATACCGCGTTTTCTTCCATTCCGATGTAGATTTTCTGAAATATTCACATAAACAGCTGATTATGCTTAACTTTTGGACATGGGTGTAGTTTGCGCTTGTGAATTTGAGTGTTAAATTTAGTATTTTAAGATGTAGAAATTGTTGGAAACGACTGCCCTGCAAATATTTAGATAATTTTTGCTTTCTTATAAGCACACACAATAGCCCGTTGTGTTGCTCCAGTGTGACGTTAATTAAAATACCTACCTTATAAGCACAACTTCTTATATTTTATAATTATTTACATATTAAAAATACGATAATTCCATTTTTAAGATTAATATTACATGGTTGTGGGCTGCTACGTATTTGATTTATCCTCCGATAGCGATTTCTAAAAATTATTTAGAGGATACTGATTTACAATTTTCGAATGATATTAATTTAAATTCAACTCGATTAGTTTAAAATTGATTATGCTGCTACATTTCTTTCTTGTTTACTATTGATTCTTTCAAAGCATTTTGAGATGCTTGTCTTGTTAACACTTACTTTAAGAACGTGTTCAATTTGTATTTCTCTTGGAGCCAGGCAAATGACCGATTTACTTTTAACGAGATCTGTCAAGGTGTCCACGATGGGGTTCATTTTTTTCATAGTGAGCTTCGATATCAGAAGACTCTGGAAAGTAGTCATCAGAAGGAATGAAATGCCGAAAACCCAGAGCATCACCAGAAGATGCAACAAAATAGAAAATATCTTCTTATGTGTCTTCCTCAGCCATTTGTTAGAAGGAACTAATGGAAAAGAAAAATATGAAAATCATAAGATAGCGCTTTTCAAAGCAAAGAAAAAAAATCAAGACATTCGGTTACGTAATTTAAGTTTAAACTGACCATTAAACGACTGTGTACTAAAATCTTCCTAATCTACCACCTTACTTAAAAATCATATTTCCTTGGAAAGGATTTTTCTCCAGACTCAATACCAAATTTACTTCCATTAATCCTCCAAGTGGTTTCAATGAAATATATCGTCCATCAAGATCCGACCAATTCCGCTAATAACGTGATATCTCGTCATCCAGATCTGGTCGGGTTTTTCTAAGTTAGATGTTACCGATTTTTTGGTGATGACGGGATCAAGATCTGGTCAGTTTTTTCCTAATGGCGATATATCTCGTTCATCAAAATCAACTTAGTTTTGCTAATGACGAGATACTTGTCAAGACGGCCACTAGGAAAGTTAACTGACCACTCAAAACCACTTTGCCTTTAGGAGTGCACATGTTTTTGACAAATTTTAAGGATTTAATTTTTTATCTGATTGTTTTAGTTAGGTTTATTTATGGAGCAAGGGCCAAGTCAATCAAACTGCGCCAAAAAGCAACTAATAAAATAAATACCTCATAGTAGATCTATCCAGAAATTATATAAAAATTAACAGCAATACAAAATTGTACACAAACACAAAAAATTCATATAATATTAATTCAAACACCTATATCTAATTTCTTTTAATCAGGTTTGCTACCAATCAGTCACCCCTATCCTATAGTGCGGCTCCGAGGAAAAGGCAATCGACCGTGGGTCAGTCGATTTTTGAAAAGGCGTAAAAACGCATTAGAAGGCTGCCATACACAAAAGCATAAATGGTGATCACCGTAGATGTATTCCCCTATCAACTCGTTATCAATGCTGTTGCTTTCTGCACCGAATGATAAATTTAGAACCAGAATCGGCGCTAAAGACGCCAATTGTGGAGGTGATTTGTTCACGTTACTACCCGTCCCCTAATTTAACTAATAGACTCTTTCAAAACCACATGACTCGACTGCCAATTCGTGGGAACCGGACTATACAAGTCGTTTTCGTGCTACTTTACGGAAAATGATTTAATTTATCAAACTAAGATCGGGATTACTTGACCCCTAGAGATGAGATTTATGTTCCCTTTTCATGATGTTAAACATCTAGCGAAAGGAATAGCCAAGGAAAGAGAAATCTCTATTCAAAACTACTAAAGTGTATAGCGTGATTCGTGCGAGACGGCGACCGACCTTGGATCAGTTGATTTCGGAATAGGTGTGAAATATTGTCTCGGATAAGGGCTGTCATACGCAGAAGCCAAAAAAGGAGGTGAGGCTACCGATGATTTATCCCTCGCCAACTTTGGATCGAATGATAAACTCGGTACCAGAATCAGCATTAAAGTTGTCAAGCTAGGAAGGGATTTGTTTATGTTTCCACCACTGCCCTAATTCAACTAGTAGACTCGTTCAAAACCTCGTGACCCAACCATAGACATGAAATATGTCGACTGAGCATTGCTATTGAAAGGAGCTTCAAAAAGTATGACCAACATGTCGACTAGTAGTCACGTGACCGTTATGTGAAAAATTTATTTGTTTGGCCGATTTGGTATCTTATCGCCTCGTTTGGGGATATAACATCGTATGACAGGGTAAGTGTATGAATATTCATTTCTATAGAGTGGCGACAAAAGTGATGAAATCGCCAGTCTACTACTATCAGATGATCAATCAATGGACCAATCAGATGATGGATTAATAGATGGGCGTCATCTTCCGTCCCGTGGACAAATCAGATGATGAATGTTAGGTTCCACCCAGCAGGCGAAGTAGTTTAAGGTTCACATTACTAGTAGTTTTGGTCACATGATCCTGTGCACATCAAAAGGTCACCATCGCTCACTCTACTTTTATACTTCCTCAATGGTCCCAACTGCTATCTCGCGGGAGCTGGACTATAGCTTAAGTTGAGTTTACTCATTAATGCAAGGTTGGTGTAAAAAGTTTTAGCAGATCTAAATAGCAATTGATAGTTTTCCCAGTCGATGAACATTTAATTTTTCTATTGCTTGCTGATGCTTATCAAACACATGCTTGGGTGTGCCACTGTACAAAACCATACCAGTCACCACATGAGATTATAATACTTTAAACACAGAACTCACTTTGCTTCAGCATGTAAGAAATGAAATCCCAGCAGCACTGTCCCATGGTGTTCATCCAGGGGAAATGGCTTTGCATAGGGGCTGATTTTTTAAGCAATAACATTGTCGTAGCGGACACTAACACCAGAGCAATTATTATGCCTAACCAAACCTATACAAAAGAAAGAAAATTGTTCTAGTCCGTTATTTTTGACAATCATATTATTCCATTTACATGGAAAATTCCAGACGGAATGTTCTACATGGAACATTCGAGATGGAATATTCCAGATGAAATGTTCTAGATAGATCACGCCAGAATATGTATAAACGCCTAACGCTCAGTAGAAAAGCATATATGTACGAGTAAAGCAGTTAAGTAAAAAATTAAAATACATTTAGCAGATTATTAGAATACTAGAAGCATCTTGCATGTGATTAGAAAATAAAATATAAATCATGACAGAAATAACATATTTCTTAATGATATATCATATTATTTCTGTCTATCATATATTTATATACATTTAATATTAACTAAATAATAAAGTTTATATATATAAGCTTTATTATTTAGACAGAACTCACCACTTCCAATGAGAAAATATAACTTCAGTTTAGCAACACTAATGGCTGAATGTGTTGCAATAAAGTAGAATATTGATTGTAAATTGTATCCCTAGCCATGCATTGAGGATTTATACTGATGGCAGTAAGTTGGACTCGGGTAATGCAGGTAGTAATGTATTTATTAGAGCTGCTGAAGACGACATCAAGATTTGCTTCCGAAACCCCCAGACCACTCTTCAGTTTTTAAGCCTGAATTGTTGGCTTTGAAAGAGGCCTTAAACTACGCTGCAGCAATCGACGATAAATTGATATGGATCCTCACCGAAAGCCGGAGTTCGATACAGTACCTCAAACCATAGCCTAGCATTGTAAAAAAACGGGGAGTGATATTGTTACTATTCTTTCCAATTTCGCCCATGACGTTGCCATACATATCCAGTGGATTCCATCACATGTTGGAATGTATGGTTACGAGGTTGCCGACCAGCTGGCTAAGAAGGGTTGTGTACGTTCCCTTCCACTTAATAAGGACCTCTCTGCCATTGAAATTTTTTCTATTTTTAAAGCAAAAGCCAGAGGCTTGGCATGTTCCCCCTGCACACACACATGCATGATATTCGGCCAACTTTCCCGAAAGTGTCACTAGATTCCAAGTTGCCTAGAGTTTCCAGACTTCTCTAGCGACACTCAGAAGTGGCCACACTAAGGACTTGAGATTCGAGGATGGCTTTAAGATCTCCAGATGTCCCTGTTCCACAAGCCTTGCAACCCCTGCCCACCTTCTCGATTTCATCAGTGTTTCCTTGGGCCAGCTTGTCTTGGATCAGGAGAAAATTGCCTTTCTTTTAGAGCGACATGGTCTTATGGACCTGGTTTAGACTTATTCTGAAGCTTGGGGATAAGAAACAACAACAGGATATTGATGGAAGGAAGCTGTATTTTATTTTTCTAAGTGGACAGGTAATAAGCAGGTAGTTGCATATTCGTCGCACTGGAGCAACACAATGGGCTATTGGCGACGGTCCCGGATCAATCCCGAAAGGAAAGAAAGATCCGAGGACAACACCACGTAATTTTGAACTACTTTAGATGACGAGGTTAACATCTGAGTTGCCACCCCACTTTCCAAACTTCCATACCACTCCAACGTGTGGACATCTGAGGCCACTACGTAATTAACGTGCACCAGCCCCCCCCACGTGCACGACGGTCTTTGGTTGGATCGAATTTCGAATTCACAACCCTCCGGTTGTTAATCCATCACTCTTCCAACCGGGCTACCGCGTCCCCATATTTTGGAGGAAAATTTACCTTTTTTTCCAAAACTCTGAAGTATAGAAACAATCCAGTTTCTTCTGTCATTTTCCCTGACAGTATAGTGTAAGCTTCAATAGTAATGGGGTTGGTATAGTACAGAAACTCTAAAAATTCTTCTGCAGGTAATATCGGATTTAAAATTATATCCACTTCCTATGAAAGAAACGCTAATTATTTCATGTTATAATATTTTTAACAAAATTTTCGTAAAATTATGGTTAATTATGTATCGTCATCTTACAAATGAAACACTATGTCAAAAATAAATAGTTTTGAGAAAACTAAAAAGATAAAGCCTGCTCCCTATGCTTTACTCACTAAGTGTGTTTCTCATGAATAAATCTAACCTTCATACAAGGAACTAATGACTTAGTGGACACAGGGATTAACTAGCTTTCAGTTTATACGCAATTAATCATTTTTTTCTTAACATGAAGGTTAGATTTTTTCTTGAGAAGCACACTTGGTGTGAAGAAATTTTCCCCCTTAAATTTCTAGTGTTTCTCAAACACTCTAAACTCTTGTAAGCCGACGATATATAGTTACAATTTTTGGTATAAAATAAATTTTTTAAGAGATAAATTTATTATATTAAATTATATTTCTCGTTTTGGTCGTGATATTTTTTAATATTGTTCAATATAAATGCAGGGAATAGCTGAAAATCTACATTACCCAGATACAGTGCGATTAATGACCTTGGGAGAGTTAATTTATTAAAGATGATAAGCTCGCCAGGGGAAAGAATTGCCATATGTAAAATCATGTATGGCGATCGTCATATGTGATTGTTTCGCCAACTCATATTTCCAGCACTTACCGATAAAATCAGAGTCGGAATATGCGCTTTTGGCACCACTTGTGGGAATGAATTTGTTTACCTTTAACCTGCCCCCTAATTTAACACATACGCGTCCGAAACAATTTCATTGTAATTCCAACTCACCAGGGCCATGACTATTTTTGAAATTCGAGCGTGGTATAAAATGACAAATAATTAAGTAAAAATTGTTTTAAATAAATTCATACATTACCTAATACAACAATTAATTTCAAAATTCATACCGATTAATTATCTCTAAATAAAAACTTGTTGTGCATTTATTTGCTTATAGGGCACTTTTACATCTGCCGGGACTCACAAAAATACAGACTTTAATGGACCGTAGTTATGTATATTTGCATTGATTGCTGTACTATCCTAAGAACATAAAAGAGTTGTACTACCCTAAGTACACAAAGAATGGTTCATGGAACGGGACGCTGGCGATATCGACTAATCACGTCAAAAGATCAGGCACAAACTGATAAATTGGCAGCGTTCTTGGCGCTCGCCAAGGACTTGAAAAGTAATGCCAATTAAGCAGTATCGCCAACAACTGTCAGGGAGATACTTACAGGGAGTACAGCATCGTTATCATCAAACCAGGGATGAACCAATCAGGGTTAGAATAAATTGACTACGTGAAGCAAGAATCGTGGTTTGGTTTAATGACCAAAGGCTCAATTATATTTAAGCGATGCGATTGAGGTTTTCTAATGATTTAATCTATCAATTGTTTAACCCGCTAGTGTATACATTCATACTGTAGGGACAAAATAGTTTAAAAATCTGATACTTACATTTCTGTACAGCATACCTATCATTCCATTCCATGTATTGTTCTCCCAATCTCCATACTTATCCAAAGGTTCCCTTATAAAGGTTAATCTGTAATCATTTACAAATAATTTACAAATAACTAATTATTTATAAATAACTGTTCAGTGTCTAAGGGACAAAATTTTGAAATATTTCAACACTATATTCGCTAATCATTTCTCGATCGAGTTACCCGGCACGACTCAACCCTCTGGATACGGGGACGGCCCGACCGGCCGAAAGTTTCGAGTCCCCTTGTTACGAAAGGCTCGGATCCTTTTAGACCTCAAACTCCTGAACAATCGCTGAAGCCCATTACGATTTCCATCCCCTATTTTCTGTGCTACAAAAAGACCCGCGCGTGAATAGCCTTATCGCCCCGTTGACAAAGATGTCAGGGTTATCGACGGGAAGCCTCGCAACTTGTTTATCCTCGAGCATCTAGTCTGTGAGAGGTTGAGTAAATGAAAAGAGATACACTTAAAAAGTCACCGCCGCCCTTTCAGTTTACCCGGGAAGAATCTGTCCCTTCAAGGCATACCCACGACCCGACAATAGAAACCGGCACATTAGGTGATAATGGGATGACATATATTCCCTCTCCTCCTGGGAGAGACATATATTCCCTCTCCTCCTAGTATTGTAAAGACCGTTTCGGCCGGTTTCGGTAAGTTGCCTGTAAAGCCGTTGGGCCGGCTGCCGTAACCAAAGAAGGAAACGATACTTTGCCCCGATGTATGCAGAAGGTTAATTCAACGGCATTGCATTCCTTTCTCCGAAGCCTATGCGCCAACCCCTAAATTTGCTCTTTATGCACTCTTTATCTGCTCTGCTTGCCGTTTCGCACATCCTTTTCTCGCTCGCCTGATCTTCTCGGAGCTCGGAATCATTCAATTCTTATGTTCATAATGTTATATCGTCTCAATCAATCAGCTTTATAAAGTCAACCACTTGGCCTATGACTGCTTCGCTTAATTCCTGGTGGTTGTCTCGAAGAGGTATTTCGTCATTAGATAAAAACTGACAAGATCTTGATCCCGTCATCATCAAAAAATCAGCAACGTCTTGATGACGAGATATCTGGCCATTAGTAAGATTGATCATATCTTGATGGTCAAATTATCTCGTCGAAACCGATTGGATGGTTAAATACGTACATGACCAAATATTAAGGATAATTCAATCCGTGATGAAATCTTGAGCAAAGTACCTGCACCAAAGTACCTCAAATGACGAATGAATATTACACAAAGTATGCGGAATAATATAAGAACACCCATATACCTCGTGTGATACTAGAAACTAAAGAAATGAAACAAACGCTTAGGTAAACAAATTATGGGTTTTAGTTCTTGCGATAAAATATTTCTTTTTGCTCTCTTACAGGCAACCTAATGGAGAATCTGCTGAACTCTGACCCAGGTACAGCTCTCACATGTACACATACTTTCCTCAAAGATGTTAAAGGGTCTTTGTGCCAGAGTCCCATTCGTGCATTTGGGGCTGGTACGCGCTAAATTGAAAATTACGTGGTGTTGTCCTCGGATCTTTCCTTTCGGGGGTTGATCCCGGACCTTCGCCAATAGCCCATTGTGTTGCTTCAGTTCGATATTAATTAATTACTTGCCTACCGCAATAGAGTTCCGGTTTCCTTTTAGTCCAAAATCTGCACATTTGCGTTTTAGCACAATTACATTAACTAAAACACTTTTAAATAAAAAACCTAGGGAATAACTTAACTTAATTCATCGATTGTTATTAACAGTTAGCAGAGAAAATGATGTTAAAATCAACATTTGCGTTTTCGCATAATTACAATAACAAAAATACTTTGAAATAAAAAAAACTTGAGAACTTAATTTAAATCATCGATTGTTGAAAATGATGTTAAAATCAACATTTGCGTTTTAGCACAAAAACGTTAACAAAAATACTTTTAAATAAAAAACTGGAGAACTTAACTTAAATCATCGATTAATATTAACGGTTAGAAGAGAAAATGGTTGTTTGTATTATGAGTATTACTGACTCATGTAATGAGATTATGAGGCTCTCACAATTACCTTCAAAATGTTGTTTTATGCAACTCGTAAAAAACAATGATTGAAAAGTTGAGATTAGCAAAAGTCACGCAATTCATAATGCTCAAATTATACTTTGTATTGACTAGCGTCTCCAGCGCTCCGTCTTCCAAAACCAATCAGATCACCTCCGTTTTCCCTACTCGGGAAATTTTCTCCGCGCCGAGACTTGCTAACCAATCAAATCGCTTCTACTTTCCCTACTCAGATAAACTTTCCCCTCACGTAAAGTACAGGGCCTCAGTTCTTACGAACGAGATGAGCGGGTCAACGGACTTCAAGCTGATTCAATGCAATTTAGAATTCTTTTTAATATATTTCTGTGTCGGACAAAATACACAGTCAAACCTTGATAAGACGAATTTCACGGGAAAGTAAAAAATTTCGTATTAACCGTAGTTCGTATTACCGGAATTCAGAAAAAAAAGCATTATTTCAAGAATTAAACAAAATATTAATGCATTTACATTACTTACTGTACAATTATTGGTTCACAGATAAATGGTATTCTTCATCACAAAGATTATACAGATGATTCTTGATTATATACATGATTCTTGATTATATACATGATTCTTGTTTATATACATGATTCTTGATATACAGATTATTCTTGATTATACACATGATTCTTGATACACCCATAATTAATTGCACAGATATTTCCTGATTGAGTAATTTTTGTCTTGAAATAGTTCTGGTTATCGATTTTTGTGTTTTGTTCTTTTCGTGTATTCTTTAAGAAACTCTTTGATACGGTCAACGTTGTTTAATTGAGCAGATGAATTTTCACTGCCTAACAAAAATCGGTGAACAATTGCTAGGTCAGCAGTATCTTCTTTTAAAGAAGGTACTCTTATTCCTCTTCATCTTCATCAGAATCTAAATTTATTCTTTCTTCACTCTCTTCCACAAATAAATCTCCTATAACTTCGGAGTCGCTTAATGTTTCTAATAATGCGATTGAAAAGAATCTGTTTGCCCTAAGTTTCGAAAATTTGTTTGTCTTAGGAGATTTCAGTATAAGCCGAATTCTTAACATTATTTGAATATACATTTTGAGACAGGGATTGGAATTCAGTTCTTATCAGTAATTCGTATAAAACGAGTACATCTTCATGAGATTTGACTTTACTTCAAAAGTCACACACACACGCATATTCTCATTTCCCCATAAGCCCAATACCGGATTTATTTAAATTCAGAACGTATATATATTAAGTATATAAGTATACATTTTTGCTTTATAAGGCTAGATAGAGAAATGTTTTCCATAACAAGAGAAAATTATAGTATCCAGCATATTCTCTGGCCACAACCAAATTACTGGATTTCTAGTGTTTGAGCCTCCAGATTATAAACAAACGCAGAAGCAGAAATAATTGTCTTTTCGTAAGTATCACTAAGATTATAAATTTTAATATTTGCAATCATTTGAGAAATAAGGTCGCATATTTTTGTACTTCAAAATAAAAGCTTACTCCAAATTCATCCAGTTAGCTACAGCTCTCAATATTTCGGGCATGAAACCTTCCAAAACATCTTTTCCTTCAAAGGTTCGAACTCCTACAAAAGGAGCCAACTGAAATGAAATTAGATGCGAATACAAATATTACTCAATTGTTCTTCAAAATGTGTATAATTCAATATATCTAGTATGCATTATATTTGATGAATTGAATAGTACAAATTTGAACATGCATAAAAGTGAAAGCTCTTTTTCGAAATTCTTAAAAATAATAATTTTTTCTGGAAGCTGTTTAGATTTTTTTATTAAATCGAAATTACTTTCTTAGGCATTTATCAATAGAATAAAATTATGTACACAAATGAAACATTAAAAGAGTGTGTTTACAAAGATCGATCTTTGACAATAATAATTTTCTATGCGTATACATTACATATATTAATATGTAAAGTATAATGTATACGTTAAGCATACGGAAATTATATTTTACGCTGCCCATTAAAATTAGTATAGTAAAACCTACTAAATAAGCTATTACCAAGCAGACCGTCAAGTATATGGAGGACTGGTACACGTTAAATCTGTCGTGGCTTCAAATGTCCTCACTTTGGCGTGATGTGGAAGTTTAGAAAGTGGGGTGCCAGCTCAGGTGTTAATTCGTTCATCTGACCGTGGTTCAAAATTACGTGGTGTTGTTCTCGAATCTTTCCTTTGGGAGTTGATCCCTGATCGTCGCCAATAGCCCGTTGTATTGCTCCAAACTACTTGACGTTAATTAACTACCTACCTCATTAAATCGAAATAATTTACTTAGACATATATTTATCAATATAATAAAATTATATGCACAAACAGAACATTAAAAAGGTGTTTTTACGAAGATCGATCTTTGATGTATAATAAAATTGTCTATGTAAGTATACAAAACAGTTCTATCCCATAATACTATTAGTACGCTGTAGCCCAGTTGAAAGAGTCGCGTATTAGCAACCGGATGGTTACAAGTTCGAAACTCGTTCCAGCCAAAGACAGTCGTGTCGTGGGAGCTGGTTCACGTTAAATCAGCCGTGCCTCAACTATTCTCGCAATGGCTTGATGTGAAAGTTTGGAGAGTGTAGTAGAGAGTAATACTCGAACATTATAATTGATAACAGGAAGTGTCAGAAAATGTATATTGCATTTCTAGTTTTTTCTTGTTTTCTTTGATAAGATCTATATTTCATTAGCAAAAGAGACTTTCATTTTGACAAACAAAACTGTAACAAATTGCATTTTAGAGGTATATTTTATCGTGAAGGATGTTTAAATTTGTTTGTTTGTTTCATGAACATTTTCGTTTTACAAAAACTTTTCATAAAATATAAAATTTTAGGTAAATTTTGCTATTTTATGGCATTTTTTGTAGTTCTTTAGGCTATATGAATGCATTTATATTGGGTATTCATTATTTTATTATTTTCTAGCAATTTAAAATAATCTTGTAAAGCTTATTTTTAGTAATCTTAAGTTTTTTATTGTTTTATAAACCCCTTCGTTTTAAATAAAACGCATTGTCTTAGGCTATTTTTGATTTCTAGGGTGCTGTAGTAGGCACTTTTGCACTTTTTTGAGTCATGAATGTATTTTTATTGGGCATTTTTTAGTTCTTTTAAGTAAACAAAATGACTACTGATGAAATAAAAGGAACATTACACGCCCGCTTTATTTACAGTCGTTGGAAACTATTATTGGAACTAAAAGTATCCATCCTATTAGAGATTTAACCTTCCAAGTGGTTTCGAAGAGATATCTCGTCTATCAAGATCTGACCAATTTTGCTAATGACGAGGTACCTCGTAATTAAGAAAGCCGATTAAATTCAAGCAGATTAAAACAAATGAAGAAGATATTGCCGTTTTTGGACGATGACGAGATCAAGATCAGGTCAGTTTTTTATAATGACGAGATATATTGTCCATCAAGATCTTGTCAGTTTTGCTAATGACGAGATACCAAGTTGAGACAACCACTAGGAGGGTTTAACGACACACGATAATCTGTACGTCGTATCAAATACTTTACTTACTGTACCTCGTCCCTCCGACTCACCTGAGGTTTAGAGTTCTTATTGGAGGGACGGGGAGAGAGGAAAAACGAGATTTAAAAAAATCTATTACATACAATATAACATATTTGAACACATACTGCACAGGTAAAATGTATGTCTAATAAATGTCTGTATAAATGGTTGAACCAAATGGACCAAAAGGTATTGAAGGACAAAAATAAAAATTAGAACTTAACAGCAAAAACATGAACAGAATCCAACAAATAAATTACAGAACACAACACACAATTAGCACACCACAACAGAATTTAGAATTTAGGTCCGATAGAGACAGGGGCACACAGGGCGAAGTGATTAAGTGTGTAATTTTATTCAAGTTTCTTAAAATTTGTTATGGAGATTCACATGTGATATGAATTTATGATGGTTAAGATTACAAATGGGCAATGAAACCCCTGTTTAAAGGCTGAAATATATTTAAATTTAAACTCCCTAAAACTTTATTAAGAGAGGTCTGAGGATAAAAATACTTTTTTATGATCCAGGCCACCCAGTCTACCAACAGGGGTTTCAGGCCGGACAAAGGGTGGCCGGGGGAGACTCTTGTTTCCACAGAAGCCAGCTCAAGAATCTAGGTCAAAAAAGTTCTACCATTCAAAGATGTTACAAACATAAAAATTTACAATCGTCCGCTGCAAGCGGGTACTGGATATTAAAAATTTAAAAACTTCAGAGAAAACAGACCTCTTTCTAAAAAAGAGAAACAATTTGAATAAAGACTAGGAAATGCCAAAGCTTAACTAATTACTACACGTTTAAACACGCACATACTAATTTTAGGGAAAGACGAGGACAAATACCAGTCAATAGACATTATTAATACAAGATCAAGTACTTCGCGGCTATTTTAATCAGAAACTAATCATTACTTACGTTTGCATAGGCCACACGGATCTTTGTTGGAAGGCTGGAATTCCATTTCATCCTTTGAAATTACGTTCAACTCAGAAATTCAAAAGAGAAGAAATTAATGCATTGACCCTAACTTTTACGTGTCGAATAAAAGTGAAAAACACACTTAGCAACGTGAAATAAGATGAATCAGAATTGAATACAAAATACCTAGCAACTGCTATCGTTTCGATAAATACTTAATTGCATGGATTGATTGCAGGTCAACAAGAACCTTTTACGACTGACATTCATTTCACCTTTTAAAGCATCGGTAATAATAAAATTACAGAAACTAAATTTAGCGATGGAATGCTGTCTTTATTTACAGATTGTTAGATTAGTACATCAAATCCGCGAACTTGAAAGGTATGATAATCGCCTTGCGATTAGTGTCACAGATGCTTTATTATGTATGCTACTATTCTAAAGCATTTAAATTATGAATAAAATGCGTATATGGTCCAAATAAATATTTTTTGTTATCGTGTTTCCTGTTAAAGCATCGCGATAGTAAAACTGTGAAAACAAAATCTAACGGTGGGATCCCAAATCATACTGATGTTTAGCATCGAAATGATCTGTAATTTATCCATTTTATGATGAAACGTACGGGAAATGGCTGAAAAGTTAGCTAAATTCTCTCCCACAATAGGTCCGGTTCCTTTGTCAGCAACTACTTTCTAGGTGTCTGGGTAGGTTCAGGAGAGAGGGTCGAACATTTTGGTGTACTTTATGGAGGAACATTGGTGGGGATTAATCGCTATATTTTCCAGACAATTCCAGAGTGAGCCTAATGACCATTATTTCAAAAAAATTCCTAGAGCGGTTGGCACTTTTTATGCTAAAGCCATAATAGGCCACATCGTAACGCAGGCCTACTTGAATCGTCTTCACCTGGCTGACTCCAACAAGTGCTTTATTTGCCTTGATAAGGAATAGACTTTGAGCAAGTCTTGTTTGGCTGAACCGAAGAAAACATTTTTAGAATTATCCTAAAGAAAATGTGTGATTCATCTCTATTCTTACTGTTTTTTTATGATCATTTTACGTATATTGCTTCGCTGGTTTATAGAAGACATCTTGAAATCGGCGTTAATATACAGGATTCACGTATTAAGATGTAATGTATAATGAAACGTACGATCAACAAATATCACCACATCATCAATATCATCAGTTATCTTACTTCTGCAGAGGGCAATATTTCATTGCAGTAAATTATCTGCAAATTGCGTTTGCGGCAAATTTTACAATTGCTTTGATTGAATTAATAGAAAAAGACATATTGGGGACTTTATTTCCTTTTAGGACGAATATTTCATTCCGATCAATTGAGCATTCTTTCCGAAAAATGATTGAAATTTTGAGAAATGAATTTGATGAATAGAAAAGAGTAGATTTTCAAATTTGGATTCTAATCCTGCAATGCGGTTTTGAAAGATTTTAAAAACTAAGCTTTTAAAACAGTTCGATACACACAAAGAGATGTTCCATACTTAATTTTCTCGATATTTTGATATGGCTAGAGATTTTTCATTTTGATTTGAGACATTAAAGAATCTGTCGAGTATTTTCAGAGAGTAAAAAGCAAGTTTCAAGGCAGTAAATTTCATACATACTTTTAGCAACGTAAGCAGCATGGATGATGGTCCACTAAGCACTAAAATATTATGTTATTCTACAGAATTAAGATCTGGGTCTACGAATGTCAGGGCAAACATATTAAAGCTTAATGAAATAGCCTTAATAGCTACGGAAATCTAGAGTAATTTATTGAATATAAATCACCTCTTTAAGTTTTTATAGCATGTTTGGGGGAAATCCTGAAAGTAACAGTTGATGAACAAACAAGCTACTTCTTTTTCCAATATTAATGATACTAAAGGTCGTTCGTGTCCTAATTTTCTCTTACTTATTTTAAGTTACGTATAAACTTTTTTAACATGGCTTAAAATATGTCACGCGACGATGATATTATCAAACAAAAGCTTAAGTTTTATGGCACTGCCTAGCAGCTTTGCATTACACATACTACTACAAACAGTAAAGAGCTATTCTGCAAAAACAGTATTGTCATTACACGCACTACCTAGTGTCGTTTAACCCTAAAAGAAAATGGAACACTATCAATATTAGCTCATCAAATGCGAAATGTGGACATTTCTTCGTTATGTTTACACATTACTGGTATTCTTTGAAAGCAAACACGCCTGATTTTGATTATCATAACTACAGAATAATATGTTGTACTGATTAGAATTTTTACTTCAAAACTAATTGAAATGGTTAAAACATTCAAGACAAATCCGTTCGCCATTTTTTATCTATTATCAATCGATCATATGGAAACAATGTTCAATATTGTTTAATGATAGACATAATACTCAGCTATTGATTTAAACTTATACGTTCATAGCCTTCTCAGGTAAGATGCCACAGGTTATTTCAGGAACTGTGTAAAATTGATGACTCGAAAAATTGCTTGGTCATTCATTGGTGTACTAGTAACAGACAAGCTTCAAATCGAAGCAGTATCTCAATGGCCAATAGCCTTGCGCATAATTCAGTGAAAATAAATTATGCAAATGATAATTTACAAATTCGAATCAAGATAATTCTGTTCGCCATTTTATAAACTTTTACCAATCAATCAAATGTACACAATTTGCAATATTGTGCTATTAAGACATAATGCTCTAAGCTATCTATTTAAATTTATGTGTATATAGCTTCTCGGATTAGATTCCATGAATTTTTTTTCAGGAACCGAAAGAAGAAAACATCATCGTGATGCACAATTTTCCAGATAATTTTATGCTCACTTTTTTTCATCTGGTCGAATGGTTAAGAGTGCCGTTTATTCAGGAGTGATATGTTCCCATAGACGTGAAATATAAGTAGACTGAGTATTGCTATTTAAAGCAGCTTCTAAAAACCAACGTGACCAACATGTCGATTAGTAGTCAAGTGACAGTACAATGAAAAATTGACTTGGTTGGCCTATTTGGTATCTTATTGCCACGTTTGGCGATGTAACATCTATGACAAGGTAGATGTGTGAATCTGCATTTCTAGAGCGGCGACAAAAGTGGTTAAATCACTAGTCTACTATGAATTGATCAATCAATGGACCAATCAGAGGATGAATTAACGAATGGGCGTCTTCTCCCGTCAGATGATAAATGTTAGCTTCCACGGAACACGCGAAAGCAGTTTAAGTGTCACGCTAGTACTACCTTAGGCCACATGATCCTGGGCACATAAAAGGGTTACCATTGCTCACTCTGCTTTTATATTTCTTCTATGTATGTTTTGTTTGCGATTATATAAAAGCTATCAAAATAAATTATCTGAATTTAACATTTAAGCAGGAATTTCAACAAATATGGTAACCTCTATAACCAATCTCTTCCTCTTTCGTTGTGCTCTTGCATCGACCTTCTAACGAAATGGACGGAGCATGTGGCTGAAGCCGCTGTCTCAAGATCTTAGAAGGGTAAGTCACGTGGGCTTACGAATCGAATTGACGATTGGTTATCGAAGCTCAGACTAGTGTTTTTAATCATGTTGGATAATCACTTTCATCAATCAATGATTTGTCCCATATTACTTTTTCATATTTTTTACGACAACTACATGACAGATCTTCAAATCGAGCGACCGTAAGAAATTGCATGTAGCTGGGCGTACATACTCTGTGCTTCATTAGAGAGTCGACGTGCTTTTGCGCATGACGTACGTAGTTAATCAATGCAAATTAGCAAGTAGGAGCAGACTATTTCTGTACCTAGGTAGAAAAAGGGCCAATGTCCATTTTGCAAATTTTCGGTAACAGCTGTAGTTGAATTAGCGTCGCGCTGGAGCAATACAACGGACTAGTGGTGACGGTCCGGGATCAATCCCTAATGGAACGTCCGTGGACAACACCTCGTAATTTTGAACCACGGTCAGATGAACGAGTTGACACCTGAACTGGCACCCCACTTTCCAAACTTCCACATCACGCCAACGTGAGGACATTTGAAGCCACGACATATTTAACGCGCACCATTCCCTCATATACATGATAGTCTGTTTGTTAATAGTTTTATTATTTTTATAGTTAGTTTAGTAGATTTTATTATTTTTATTTTTAATGGTGTAAAATATACTTTCCAATGCTTTGACACTTTTATAATGTATTGACAGGACGACATTCGCACTTTTCTATTATAACTTTCATTACCTTGAAGAGATTTGTGGCATAACTCAAAATCAACGAATTTGGACATTGGCTCTTTTTCTAGCAAGGCACAGATTTATACTAGTGTCTTTTTACCTTTGTCAAAGGTATTCTGTATAATCAAGTTAAATTTATCTCAATAATAGATGCAGCACGGATACCAACATATTAAATTGAACATAATTACAACTAAAAACATGGGTCGTTAAACACTTACCGATGAGGATGCACCTCGAAATATCTTTAAGTTTGCATTTCCTTCTCGTCTTACGGTAATTTTTTTTAACGAAATATAAAGAAAATATAATTACGATGTATTATTTTATGCACATTATACACGAACATCCATCCATTCATTCATGATCTGATTGGTCCGCGCGGCATTGCAATTGACTTTGGTGGTACCACCATTTTTGTCAGCTATCTTAAAGAAAAGGAAACTTTAATAAGAGCGTTCTACTTCTAAGCTTTAGGAAATTTTTTACGCAGGTACTGACTGCTGAGTGTTCGAGCTGAATATATAAGTAATAACACGCAAGGCTTTAATCTAGGAAATTAAGTAACAATATTTATATCCACTTTCATTAATAATTGAAATCTCTATTTCTATTTATTTTATGCAGATTGTGGATTCTGTTGAGTCAGTTAGTTTTGAATGCTACCCAGCAGAATATACTTTTTGCTAGGTAAATAAAGATTTTAGATCCTTGTCAATCCTAATAATTTATATTTATAACACTATGACATTTCATATTGTTATGTGAAATGCATGTTCTTTTACGTTTTCTTAAGGAAATGTATTCTATTGACTCAATTTCTTAAGTGTTATCCAATGGAACGGATGTTTTTGGTGTGCAATTGCATTTATTATACTTGGATATTGCGTTTATGGTTCTTAATACATGTTTCTGTATGAGTGGATGTTCAGCTTCAAAACAATTTCCCTTTATCCATTTTTGTTATGTTGACGAAAGTTGGTTGTTCCTGCTGAATATGAACTACTACACGCAAGGATTAAATCTAGGTTAGAAACAACATTTATATCCGCGCGCTTTCATTAATAATTGTAATATCTTTTATCCTATTTCGATTTATATTATCAAATAGAAGATTCTGTTGAGTCAGCTTGATTTTGAATGCCACCCAATAGAATGTACTTTTGGGTTGGTAAATTAAGCTTGTCAACAAATTTATGCACAAAAACAATGCACCTAATCAGTTGAATTAGAGAAAATCAGAAACAATTATATTGTCCTAGTATTCTTTTATAAATTATGAGAATTGTGAAAACGATTCATTTTCAATAATTATTCACAGAATAACTCAATTTTACTCGCATAAAAAGTGAAAATAATGAAATTGTAATAATTAAAAAATTAATCTGTCAGTCAAAAATTTTGTTGTTCGTCAAATTTGTCAAAATGATGCACCTAATCAGTTGATTGAGAAATCAGGAACAATTATATTGTCCTTCTAATGCGCTTTTATGAGTTGTGAACATTGGAAGAATTGTGACAAACCTTCAATAGCTATTCAATGTGAATAACTCAGCGTTATTAAAATATAAGTATTTGTCATAAAAATACAAATGTCACTTGAATCGCTTTCTGAACCTCCACAGGAAATACATTTGCCCTATGCTTCTATCGACTTTCTAAGGTATCGCACAAGTATAAAAAGTTTGCCAATCTAGGCGATATCTGAAATAAAATTCTCTGTCAGTTCTGTGTGTAAGACTCGCGAAATTGTGAGTAACGAGGAGCAAGTCTCCGAATGACGTAAAAAGCATGAAATGTTTGAAAAACGTAGACACAAAGCAAAATACGATGGATTCGAATAAATTCGACAGGTGAAAAGGAGACGAAAGTTTTCGAATTCGAAGAAAAGTGAAAGGGCGATGGTAGTTGAATACGAACGCTGATAGATTTAGATTATTTTTTTGATAAATAAAATCATTATCCTTACATAATACAAGCCGTTCCCGTCAAATATAGTACATAAAATTGCTTAATTAGTTACATAACTGATTTTGATACACTTGTTATACGTAACATTAAAAATTTGGATATCTTTGAGCTTTATCTGTTTCTTTTCTGTATTGGTGAACAGTCTGTCTCTCAATTGTATTCAATCAGTACTTTGGAAAAATTGATGTTTTAAAATATTTTACATTTTAAGAAAGATCAAAGATAATAATAGCAAAATATAAAGAAGAAACCAGCAATGAAAATTTCAATAATTTATTTTAATAAAATTCTCTAAGTGACAATCTATAAAACAACAATCAATATCAAATAAAAATTATCTAAAATAGAAAACGTTAAAACTTTATTCAAAAATTCATAAAATTATAAATTTAGAAATGCTTATGAGAAATATTCATCTTTGAATAAATTCTGAAATTCAAAGCAGTGCTCTGATCAATCACCAATATCACCAGAATAGTTGAATTTTTACATGAAAAAATGTACATACCATGCAATTTAATCCTTCTTGAATGCTTCAAACATAACGCGGGATTTTTTCTAATTTACATTTTTACAGAAACACGATATGAAAAATAGAAAGTATCAGTAGTCTATATCCAAAAGCGTTAAATTCATCGACCTTCTAATGAAATAGACGGATCATGTGGGCGGAGTCGCCGTCGTGAGATCTGAAGAGTAAATCACAAATCGACTTTGCCGATTGGTGATGGAAGTACAGACTAGTGTTTTTGATCACGGTGGATAATCACTTTAAGCAATCAATAGTTTAGGATTCATTCTTTAACCCAAAACCACGTGACAGATCTTCAAACCGAGCAACTGCAAGAAATAACATGAAGCTGCTGGCACATGCTCCGTCTATTTCATTTTAAAGTCGATGTTTAAATCTTGCTGACGTAATTCGGTCTTGTTCATCGACCTTCTAATGAAATAGACGGAGCATGTGCAATTGGAAGAAATAACATGTGCCCGCAGCTTCATGTTATTTCATATTATGAAATCCTGAAAACCCCACTGAATTATTGATTGCTTAAAGTGATTATCCACCGTGATCGAAAACACTAGTATGATTCGACAGCCAATCGGCTAAGTCGATTTGTATGTCCACGTGATTTATCCTTCAGAGATCTTACGACAGCGACTCCACCCACATGGTCCGTCTATTTCATTAGAAGGTGGATGGTTTTGTTCATCGACCTTCTAATGAAATAGAAGGAGCATGTGTGCTCAGCTTTATGTATTTCTTCCGGTCTCGGTTTGAAGATCTGTCACATGGTTATGGGAAAAAGCATGAATCTTAAATTATTGATTGGTTAAAGTGATTAGCTGCCGTGATCAAAAACACGTTTGCGCTTCGATAGCCAATTGTCCCAAGTGGCTTCTTAGGCCCACGTGACTACCCTTCTGAGACCGTACGACAGCGACTCCGTCCACATGCTCTGTATATTTTATTGGAAGGTTGAGAATCTTATGTATGGACTTTTCAATGAAATAGTCAGAGCGTGTGGGCGGAGTCTCGTTCGTAGGTCTTAGAAATGTATGCCACATTGGCTTGGGAATCGACTTGAGCAGATTGGCTATCGAAGGGCAAACCAGTGTTCTTATTCTCACTCGTCAATTATTCCTACATTGCGATTCATGTTTTCTTCCAATACCACCTGGCCTCAACTCAGAGATTTTTAAACCGAGCGATCGGGAGAAATAACATGAAGTTGAGCGCACGTGCATCGTCTATTTCATTAACCCTCTGGTAGTTGTCTTGAGGAGGTATTTCGTCATTGGCAAAATTGACCAGATCTTGGTGGATGAGACATCTCGTCATTAGAAGAAAACTGACAAGGTCTTGATCTCTTCATAAAAAAAAATCGGCAATATCTTGATATCGAGATATTTCATCAATAGCAAAATGTCCAGATCTTTTGATGGAAGAGATACTTGTCAAAGCCGCTTGGAAGATTAAAAGGTCGATGGTCTTGTTTAGATTGAATGCAATGTCCAATAAAACAAATCTTCATTCAAATGAATGATCACTACAGCTGTTCGTTTCAGAGGTGTTCAAGCTCACAAGACATACGCACTCAGATATTTTTAATATTTACGCCTCTGCCAATTCGAACCTGTCCTGTTCGTAGAGTATGCAAGTTTCTTGTACTTGGGTAGAAGAAATTCGACTAGAAAGACAACCGTTGAGAGAAAAAGACCGCAACCCCACATTACGAAGACGCCTCCGATGTGCTTCAGGCCCAGAGGTTTGAGTGTGTTGTCGCTGTAACTCGTGCAAAGGTTTGACACTTGCAGAGCATGACTCAACCAACGACCGGAAATGTCGGCATCCACAAGCCGAGTAATCCTGAAAAACATTGTAAGAAAAAATATTTAAGATGCATAAGATGAGACTAATAGGCACTAATAGAGAAAATATAAAAGTAGAGTGAACAATGGTAGCCTTTTTATGTGCCCAGGATCACACATGTGACCAAAACTAATAGTAACTTGATCCTTAGACTGCTTTCGTCTGCTGGGTGAAATCTAACATTCATCATATGATTGGTCCATGGAACGGGAGAAGACGCCCGTCCATTGATTCATCATCTGGTAGTATTAGACTTTGGCGTTTTTATAATTTTTGTCGCCACTATAGAAATGCACATTCACAAACCTACCCTGCCAAAAGATGTATATCACCAAACTAGGTATTAAGATACCAAATTGGCCAACCAAGTTCCTTTTTCAGGGTAGTCAATGCAGGTTTCAACAATAATCACTGCAAGGATTATGAGAGTTAAAACATTTATTTACAAGTCTACAAAAAAGGAGGAGTATTGCAAATTTCATCCTTCAGCCGGAATACCAAAAAGTTATGGTATTTCGTACATAGCTTTACCTTTTTTCTTCAATTACTTTGGTGACGGCGTTGACACCTGGCTCCATTTACAGGCTAAAGTTTATTCAGAGAAAAGTGTTTGTTTCTATCTTAACCATAAAAGTGATTTCCACAAGAAATCTCGTTCATCACGATCTGACAAATTGTGCAGATGACAGATATCTCGTCATCAAGATAATGCGGATCCTTTGATGATGACGAGATCAAGACCTGGTCAGTTTTCTTTTAATGACGAGATATCTCGTCCATCAAGATTTGGTCAATATTTTTCTAATAACGCGATACCTCCGTCGAGACAACCACTAGGAGGGTTAAGCGTTGACATCTCCGGCGTTGCCATCTGGCTCTATTAACTGGCTAATGTAATTATGACATTAATGGCCAACGAAAACTGATTTAACAACTTGTTATCGTTGGCTGCGCTGAAGTTCATAGACTCAATTTAGTGTTCAAACATTTATCATTCGCAAAATGTTTTAATGTAACGCCTTGGGGTGCTCATGAATTTGAGATCTTACTAAGCGCCTTTTTAAAGTAAGTAAAGAATACTACCAAATAATAGATATGGAAAAAATTGACTTAATTCTAAAAAGAAATAAACCTACCCTAAATTGAAAGTGTTGTAGAAGGATGGGGGGATCTTTCTGTGAACCAATATCAGAAGTGAAAATGGATAGAAATACTTGTTAGAAAGATGCAAATTACACTTTCCCCTTCTTTTATAGAAATGGCTCAGTCGACTTTCGAATACCAAGTGACCATGGATAGCACAATATTTTCCTTCTTCAACTTCCTGGAGCACTTTCTGGCTGAACATTGTCTCTTGTGAAATGTCATGGTTCATCTTTTTCAAAGCTTCTTTATTTACAGGTACGTGTGTATACTAGAAAAGAGGAATGAAATTTTGGTTAGTATCTGGAGAACACGGTACCGTTGCCAATTGGGGATAGTTTTCACATCACCAATTGGCGATCATTTCGGAATATTAGCACCCCCGCCGTCATAGGACTATACAGCCACTTGGAAACGAATGTTTTTATCGCTTTGTGGGTCATTTCATATGGGGACAATTGGTGGGTGTTGCACCATAGTCAAGGATTTTTTTTTTCAAATTTTTACCATAGATAGACATGGCAGTGAAACCTATAGATCTCAATTATTTAAATATTTTGTTCAATATTAGCTGAGATACAGGAATTTAAAAATTGGTCAATTTTACAAAATGGCGGCCATCTTGGATTTGTCACACTGGCTATAAATGACCCTAACTTGAGAACTAATTGTTCAAATTTAGTAATTTTGGTACCAAACGGAAGCCATTTATTTCAGGAATGTATCTAAACTACAAAAACAATGGCAATTTTACATTTTAGATAAGTTTTTACACGTAAAGTGAAACAATCACTTTTAAAAACAGTCAAATTTAAAGGGTTATAAAAAATGAACCCTCTTATACTTTCTCTGAAACTTTGTGGAAGTATTAACTAACATATGCACTTTCTGACAAAAATTTGGAGATGCAAAATTTATATTTTCTGAATAAAAGCTATTCTAACGATAGCATATGAACTTCAAAACGGTGGTCATCTTACAGTGCAAAAATGATCATAGCTTAAAAAATAATGGTCAAATTTGAATATTTATGAAGTACTAATTCGAAGCAGGCTCACATTAAATGTAAATATGTCAATAGAACATCAAATTAGTGTTATTTAACAGTTCATTACTTCCTATCGCAATGACGCCTCTGTATACGTAGCTATGCAATATACTCTGTGTTTACATATCGATCTCTTTAATTGAGTTAATTTATTCCCATAAATATGAGAACAGATCAAAGTTCTTACTGACTTGATTATTAAAGTTTGACCGTACTTGTATTTCATTAAATGAAAATACCTGGTTAATTCAATAACAATGTTTCCCTTCGGGGGTTGATCCCGGACCCTCGCCAATAGTCCGTTGTGTTACTCCAGTGCGACGTTAATTAAAATACCCATACCCATACCCAGTGACACAATATGAGCATAATTAAATAATAGCTTGCAACCCATGAGAATACATCAATATTGTAGGAAACCCTAACCAATTATTTCGCTGTAGCTAAAAATTTTGTTATTTCCTCCATGGAATATTTTAGTAAAATGTTTCTGTAACATTTCCATTTCGTTTCAAAGACTGAGTAGTAACGAAACCACGGAAGTACGAAATTTTTCATTTTACAGTCATTAGTTTCAACTGATCGCGTTCTTTCATAGCAGCACCCTGAAACAGGTTTCTTCTAAATTACGTCTTGAAGTATTTTAAGATAGTACACGGAAAATTTATACTGTCATTTTATTCTCCCATGGTTTTAGTCTAGTTTTAGTTTCGCCTTCGAAATCCTCCTTCAGCTACTCACTTTAAGAATGTGGTCGATTTGTATTTCCCTCGGGGCCAGACAGATGACCGATTTTTTCTTGACGAGGTCGGCCAGAGTGTCCACGACGGGGGTAAATTTTTTCAGGGTCATTTTCGACACCAGAAGACTTTGGATAGTGTTCATCACTAGAAATGAAATGCCGAAGACCCAGAGCATCACTATGAGTGGTACGAAAATGGAAACCAGCTGCTTGTTCTTCCTCATAAGCCATTTCTCAGCTGGAACTAATACAAAATATTGAAAATTATTAATTGGTAAGTACAGTGTTGTAATCAAGTTATTGTGGGATACAGAATTACGTCTTGAGATAGCTAATAAGTTTAACCGATGGGACATGCAATTGTACAATCTAAGCAATATACAAATACCTAGATGTTTTTTGAACGATTTTTCACTTGGTACAGATGTATCCATTCATGTGCTCTGTGATACCAGCAAGATGGTATATGCAACGAGCATCAAGATTTGAACGACCTTTAAGACCTGCCCAACGCATGCATCGATTCCCGAGTTTCATGAACCTGAAACTCAGGGGTGGGAGGATGTTACGAATGCGAGCCTGCTATCGTTTCTGTGGACTGGCCGTGCATGCGCACGGAGGAAAAAACAGCTAGAACAAAATATTCTGATATAGAATTCTCATATTAAGCTGTAGAAAATGTGCTGTCATTTTTCTGTTACAAATGTAATTATATTTCAGCGCAATTAAATATTAGCGAAATTTGTAGGATGTGTTTTCAGTATGGTTGAGTTTCATTGTGTGAATGAATATATAAGTTTCAGCGAAAGAAGAATGAATGAGAAGCATGAATAAAACAAAGGTATCATAGAATTCCATCTTTTTTGCCCAGCTCTAGAAAAGAGGGTAAAGATTCAAGAAAAGGGTGAGTAAACATCTCTCTCATATCTTTTATTATCTTTTTAATGAATTTTAACCTCTTTGAAACAATAGCACACATAATTGTCCATCCTGAGGAAATTCATTAAACTGTAGTTGGCTTTCTCTGAAATGGCTCTCTGCGTCTTCTTTCGTGTTATATATAGATGGCCTCCTCATCTATATATAACAAGAAATTAATCTCATCAATAATAAAAATCCTATTAATACCACTAGCATTTTTCCCAAGCTATTCTGTCGAATAGCATCTCATGCATGTGTGCATGTTATGTTGTAACACGTTTGACACTTGAAACGTGGTGACCATATAATCATGAGTACGAAAGAATGAGCTATATTCCACGTATTTAACACAGCATAAAAAGTGCAGGCTTTGTTAATATTTTATCATTAGTGTGTGACTATGATCCATATCGTCGTAATAATCCTACCTTGTTTCAGCATATAAGAAATGAGATTCCAACAGCTTTGCCCCATCGCTTTAATCCAACGGTATGATGCTGTGCTGCCTTTCATCAGTAATGCTCCAGTCGTCGCAGACACTAATATCAGTATTATGATAATGCTGAACCAAACCTATACAGTAAACATATACTTTACCAAGCTAGTGAGCGTTTGAAAGCATTATCAAAGCATAAAACAAAAAAAATAGCATCTGATGAATGCCCCCCCCTGGAGAAAATTCTAAGATTTAAATGAGTGTTATAGGCTACCTCCCTAATACCCGCACTCCTCACTTAACGACATAACCTGTTTACGACAGCTCTGACTTACGACCAGTTCTCCAGAGCGGGGAAACAAAAAATGACATCTAACGAATGCCTCGATGGGGAAAATTCCAAGATTTAAATGAATATTATAAGCTATCTTCTCACTACAGGCACTCCTCACTTAACGACTTAATCTGTTGACGACAGTTCGTACTTACGACCAGTTCTCCAGAGCGGGAAAACACAAAAAATGACATCTAACGAATGCCTCTATGGAGAGAATTTCAAGATTTAAATTAGTGCTATAGGCTATGTCCTCAATACATGCACTCCTGAACGACCTAACCTGTTTAACTATAGCTCGGACTTACTACCAATTCTCCAACGCGGGGAATCTCCTTTCTCAGCCCTAATCTCGGCATTTTTACATACAGTATGACTGGAGCCGCTTGCCCCAAATGCAATGTGATCAAATAGAGAATTTAAGGTATCCGACTACCTTTAAAACGCGATTTTCGGCGGAAATTGCGATTTTCCAAATTTGATATAATATGAAAGCCCGATTTCTTATCTTTCCAAATCTGTTTAAATTTTGTTCCTACCATGCATAGAACGTAAGATACAGGTCTTTTAATACTACATAGTCGACACTTTTTAAAACCGGAAGTGCCTTTCTGCAAACAGGAAGTGAACGTAAAAGTTTGTTTACATTCTTATTTTAACAAATTAAAGCGTTAAAATTTGCTCTGAAGTGTGGATTTTTTTTTATTAATTAAAAAAAATTAATTAAAAAACTACTTTTTACACAAAAATACATCTGGCAATCATGTTTAACTTCACAATCTGGCATCAAACTTGAGTTTCAGTTTGTACACAATTTGAACTCGTGATTTTCGATCGTGCGTTCAAAAAGTTCTACAACTTGATAATTCTTCTTGCATAAAGTGATTTTTCTTTACAAAATGGGAAAGAGTATTGCCAGGAAGAAGAAACACCACTTCAAAGGTAATCAACACTCTAAAACACTGAAGACTAACAGTCTTGAAGATCCAGTGTGCACAGCCAGTGCTTCAAAACTGCAAGCATCTAGCTCTTCCAAATTCGAAGTTTTGAATGAGGAACTGTGTGGTAATCGGATTTTCGACCTGGAAACTTTAATAAATATATTTTTGGTGCTTCCATGTCCCAAATGCTTTGCTTCTGGTTTGCATTTAGTTGAAGACTCCAGGTATGGATTGTGCTCACACTTCTCTTTGAAATGTCACAATTGTGATTTTGTAAAAGGCTTTGCCTCCTCCAAAAAGAACAAAAATGTACCTGAAGTGAACTCTAGAATAGTTTATGGGATGAGGCAGATTGGAAAGGGATTTTCTTCAGCGTATAAACTGTGCACCACGCTGAATTTGCCACCAATTTCTAAAGCTGCGTATAACATCCATGAAGAGAAACTCTTGAAAGTTGTGTCCGAGGTTGCTGAATCTTCAATGTTAAAAGCAGCTGATGAAGTTGGTTCAAAGGGAGAAGACAGTGAATGCGGCGTGTCTGTAGATGGAACGTGGCAGCGTAGAGGGTACACTTCTTTGAATGGTTGTGTTGCTGCCATTTCAATTGACACGGGAAAGGTTCTCGATTTAGAAGTCATGTCCTCATACTGCAGAATTTGCAAAAGATTACAGAAACTGAAGAGAAACCCGTCATTTGAATCACAGGAAGCTGACCATATATGCCAGTGCAATTTTAAAGGGTCATCAGCAAAGATGGAAACTGTTGGTGTCGACAGAATTTTCAAGAGGTCAGTGAGCACTCGGAAGCTGAAGTACACGAAATACTACGGTGATGGGGATTCTAAAGGCTATTTGTGCGTCCAAAACACATATGGCGAAAAAAGTGTTTCAAAACTGGAATGCATTGGGCACATTCAAAAACGGGTGGGTACACGTCTGCGAAAATTGAAAAGCAAAACCAAAGGTCTGTCTGGTAAAGGCAAGTTATCAGATGTCTTTATCGACAGACTACAAAATTATTATGGCATTGCGATTCGCTCTAACGTGGGCAACTTACAAATGATGCAGCAAAATGTAATTGCAGCTTTGTTTCATTGTGCTTCATCACCAAAGAAACCGATGCATGGCCAGTGCCCTATTGGTGTAGACAGTTGGTGCTATTACCAGCGAGCTGTAAGCGAAGGGAAAGAACCAGAAAAGCTCAAGCATTCTGGTTTGCCCAACAATATTTTAAATGTAGTCAAACCAGTGTATTTAGAGCTTTGCTCCAGAGAACTTTTGAATAAGTGTCTGCATGGCAAAACTCAAAATGCCAATGAAAGTTTCAATGGTGTTATTTGGCAGAGAGTTCCGAAGGAGGTTTTCGTCAGCCTAAAAACTGTAAAATTAGGGGCTTATGATGCAGTAATACAATATAATGATGGATTTGAGGGTTGCACCAGTGTTTTAAGCAAGATGAACATTGAAAATCTTGGTTACTTCACATTAAAAGGTTACCAAAGTTTGGATCGCATTAGAATCAGTGATTCCAAGCGCCATACAACACCCGTTTCAAAGAAGCGCAGGAAGGTTTTGAGGGCAATTAGGAAAAAAAAAGTAGTTGATTTAACTTCTATAGAAGGTGATCTTTATAAATCAGGATCATTTTAGAGCTACATTTTCCATTTAAAGGTAAGATTCATTATTGAATTTTGTTTTTAGCTTTTTCTTGAAATTGACATTTTAGAATTTTGCTTTTACGCAAAACATGAAAACTCAAAAAGTTATGCTTCAAATGTTATGAAATTTGGTAGGAATACTTTCAAAGAGTTTATAAAGGGAATGTACCACTTCTGTAATTGTGCATTAATTAGTTTTTTTATTTTTAATTATAAAAGTTATGCGTTGCTATAATTTATGGAAGATTTTCTTCTTGGTTGTACTTGAACCTCTCCAGTTTTTAAAAGAACTGGTTTACAATGATGTGAGAGGTACATTCCCTAAAGGAGGTTTCAATCTTCAAAATAAAATTTACAAAATAAGAATATCTTAATTTAAATTTAAGTTATCATGTTTTGCGGTGGTGCTAGTTTTTGTCTATTTTTCACCCCTTTTTGGGGTTTAAATTTTAAAAAAATTATTAATTATTTTTTTTATATGTTATTCTCTAAGTTTTTAACCATATTCTATAATATAATGCACAAAAAAAGTCAAATTTCAAATTATTTCAAAAAATCCTTTCCGAAGGTAGTCGGACACCTTAACATGCAACAAGTACCGCATATTTGACGGTCTGGCCACCGGCACCGGAAAATACAGCCTGCATTGAGCTTGACAAATCGGATGTTGGAATGTTTTCATAGCATGTTCTGATGAACGGCACGCCTTGCCTCCCCTGCCATTTCCTGTTATGATTTCTCTACATTTACGTTTGGAATATTCACCTAAGACAAACTGAGCCGCGTTAGCCCGGTTGAAAGAGTAACAGATTAGCAAGCGGATGATAGCAAGTTCAGAATTCAATCCAACCAAATACTGCCGTGATTATGGGGCCTGGTACACGTTAAATCTGTCGTGACCTCAAATGTCCTCACGTTGCAGTGGTGTGGAGTTTTGGAGAGTAGGGTGACAACTCAGGTGTTGTCCTAGTCATCTGACCGTGATTCAAAATTACGAGGTGTCCTCGGATCTTTCCCTTCGGGGTCGATTCGGACCGTTACCTATACCCTCTTGTGTTACTCTAATGTGACGTAAATTCAACTACCCTAAAACAGCTACCTGTTACCCTATCCTAAAACAAATAACCGTCAATGGCGGTGTGTGAAAATCTTTCCTTCATTCAGAAAAAGTAAAAACGATTAAACTCATCACCTTTCGATCAATTACGCAACGACCTGATGGTAGGAACAGAACGGTCATTAACCCTCCAAGTGGTTTTGAAGAGGTATCTCTCCATCAAGATCTGACCAATTTCACTACTAACGAGATATCTCGTCATCAAGATACTGCCGATTTTTTATCAGGACGAGATCAAGATCTGGTCCGTTTTCTTCTAATGACGAGAGACTACAAAATTTTGACCAGACCTTTATGTAGGATATATCACATCCATACAGGTCTGGTTAGTTTTGCTAATGACAAGATACCTCTTCGAGACAACCATCAGGAGGGTTCAGTAATGAATACCCATCGACCTTCTCTTGAAATAGACAGAGCATGTGGGCGGAGTCTCTGTCAGAAAATCTTAGAAGGATAAAGTCACGTGCGCTTACGAAGCGGCTTGCGCCGATTGGCTGTCGAAGCGTAGACCAGTGTTTTTAATCATTCTGGATAATCACTTTAACCAATCAGTAATCTGCCCTATATCAGGATTCATGCTGTTTCCCACAAACATGTTACAGATCTTCAAACCAAGAGGCATGAAGCAGCGTTTACATACTCCACATATTTTATTTGAAGGTTGATGGGAGTAGCAATAGTGACAAGATCAACAAATACCACCCACGTCTGTTCGTTTAACCCTCCAAGTGTTTCGACGAGATATCTCGTTCAGGACAAGAAGAGATATCTCGTTCAGGATAAAAAGAGATATCTCGTTCATTCGTCTACTAGATCTGGTCAGTTTTGCTAATAACGAAATACCTCGTCGAGGCAAAACTGCCCTAAAACTCCAAGAGGAATGAAGATCCAAGTAGGAAAAACAAATTTCCCTTGCCCAGATCTGGTTTTTGCACCGCAGGCTGGCTACTTCAGGGCAGTTTTGGACACGAAGATAAACCACCAGGAAGGTTAACCAGAAGACATCAATGACTGTATAACTTGCCTTTTTATCAAGTACACTGAAGTACAGAAACAATCCAGCTTCTTCTGCCTCTTTTCCTGACAATACTGTGAAGGCTTCTACAGTAATGGGATTAGTGAAATATATAAATTCTAAATATTCCTCTCTGGGTAATATTGGGTTTAAGATTATATCCACTTCCTGGAAGAAAAAAATAAATATTGAAATGGACCGTTAAATTAATTACACTTAATTTTAATTTTAACTTAAAATGACCTTATCCACCGCTACAAAAATTAACATACAATACAGTAGTACATATAACAGTGTAATCTATCTCCAGCATGTAGTACTTTATGGTAGACACAGTTGCACTCTTTCAAACGTCTAGCTGAATTTGTGATTCGCGGACGTGATTATGTTCACACGCACTTTAAAAAACATACAAGTCCGATATCGCTTGTAACAATCGGCACTTCGAAGGATGGTCCACGGTGAAGAGCTGTATTGCTAATACGATGCCAATCACTTCCACCAATTATCGGAAGTCCTATGATAATGTCGAATTATGCCAAGCATTCTATAGCTGCTGTTGCAAATACTTTACATTCCGGAGAGTGGGGTGAAATTGACTGCCTAGCATATCCCACACATGCTCGATGAGAGACAGATCTGGGGATCTGGGAGAGTTTCAACATCATGGAGACACTCCTAGGAGAGAGTCGTGTGTGATCGGGCGTTATTGAGCTGGTAAATAGCAGCTCGGACACATGACACGAAAGGCAAAACAACAGGTTGAATGACATACTGGACATATCACTGGTGCTGTCCAGTTGTCGTAAGTAATGGCCCCTTAAACCATTACAATAGGAATTACAGCTATGTGTTGCTCGACAGTAAACTAAGAATGGCTACAGATCATCGTCGGTTGCGTTTAGGCACCATGCCCTAGAGTCGTGATTGGTTGATTGGTTTTGGATTTTATGGCCAAGCTGGAGCCGAACGCAAGACAACAACGAGGGAGGGAAAAAAGCAGAAGGGTAGGCGATGGAAAACAGAAGGGAGGCAGATCACTCGAGTGCCTCGGGGTTGTATTACCCTTACACACCGAAAGATGTCCCCTGAAGTCCCCGGGAGTTGTGAATAGGCATGGAATGGAGTCCAGCTTCTGCCTAGGGGCAGATGAGATTGGAATAGAATTCTTTTGCAAATTATGATGTTTCTAAATCGATTACCATCTAATTTTTCCATTGGGGTGTCTGAAGCTGATCAGCCTCCCTTCCTGGTTGCGCCACAATATATACTAAAGAATAAACCTAATGTAACAAATGATAATTTAGATTTTTATTGAGCACGAAGGCCGATAAGGTCAATGGTCGGATAGAAATAAAAATATTAGTAAGCATTTTGTTACTGCTAGCATACTTATTCAAAAGATTTTAATCCTCTGATGGATTTATACGGGTAATTCCACCTTGTAACCTTTAGTTCTTCTCTTCACGATTTCTAATCAATTTTGACCTTATCAGGGCTTCCACAGCCAAAGCACCTGTGAAATAGTAACATTAGCAGCATTTGTTTGCTACATTTTTAAAAATAGTAGCAAAAAAGTATCCTTAAATCTTATTTTATTAGTAGTTTTAGATGCTCAGATACAAAATGAACCGGTTAAAGCACAAAGTGTACTTATTAAGAATGAAACACATAGACGTAGAAGTTCTCGTCAAGAAATTTAAATTTTAAAATTAAAAACTACATATTTTCTTAATAAGGTTTCATTACAATCTAGCAAGCACAGATTCCGATGTTTTTCTTTCATGGTTGTCCCTGCTTGGGGCCAAAACTTCGAAATTGGCGTCTCGGAAAATTTTCTCTCCAAGAATTTTTTCGTCCACAAAAAGGGGACTAAATTTTATATTGTAGGGCCCTGATTATATTGTAAGGAAAAGTGCAATAGAATCTTCCCAAATGATTATATTGTAAGGAAAGGAGGAATGGAATTTTTCCAAATGATTATATTCCAAGGAAATGAACTATAGAATCTTTCAACCAATAGATGTAGTAATTAAGTCATTAAGTGTGTTATGGATTAAAAGCAATACTATAATGCTTAAAAGTCTCGCGATACTCAGAGGGTTAAGAACCTCTCTATAATGGTTTATCAAGATTTAACCAATTTTATGAGTTGAACTATTTCAAAGTACGTTATCATGGCTTGCTTTTGAACATAGATAATGCAAAATTCTTTTTGCTAAGAATGGGAAATAAACCACCAATTGTTGCATAACGTTTCCATCCCCGTTATATTCCTGTAATTAAAGAGTACAATTGATAAGATATTAGTTTCAGAAATCTAAATTGGACGATTTATTGGTGAAAAACTTACGAATCATATTAGAGTTTATAACACAAAAGCGTTGTTTCGTAGAAGAGGTGCCACACTTTGTAAATGATCAGATTGGAAATTTTAAAATATAGTACTTACATTTCTGTACACCATTCCTATCAGACCACTCCAAGTGTTATTCTCCCAAGCGCCATATTTATCGAAAGGTTCTCTAATAAATGTCAATCTGTAATGATTTCAAAAATTGGTTAAAAAGCAATGTGCGATTTACCATGCTGTGCTATATTTAATTCCAATTATGTCGCCAACAATGGAGAA
This sequence comes from Meta bourneti, assembly GCA_933210815.1. Classification (NCBI taxonomy): domain Eukaryota; kingdom Metazoa; phylum Arthropoda; class Arachnida; order Araneae; family Tetragnathidae; genus Meta; species Meta bourneti. The sequence goes on from OW119926.1 coordinate 33,395,338, forward strand.
GTTGCCTGATACGGTAATTTATAATTTGAATCTACAATTTCAAACACTTTTTCCTACTGCGAATTGGAGATGTTTTTTATGTGGTATTTATTCCAAATATATGAATTAAAAGCTATATAATATGTACTGCACATATATTAAAATTTCAAATATGTTCAGTGGTGATTAATGGCTATTTCAAAGAGCACTAGTAATAAATATGGGTTGAAGTTGTTCACCAAAAGGAAGCATTTAACACTCCAAGTGGTTTCAACGAGATATCTCGTCCATCAAGATCTGACCGATTTTCTAATGACCAGATATCTCGTCATCAAGATATTGCCGACATTTTGATGATAACGAGATCAAGATCTGATCAGTTTTCTTCTAATGATGAGAGACGACGAAATATTGATAGACGAGATATCTCATTTATCAAGATCTGGTCAATTTCGGTAAAGACGAGATACCTCGACGAGACAACCACCAGGAGGGTTGAAGGTTATATAATGATATGAAGGCAAAGAGAAAATGCGTATTTCAAGCAATAATTAGTATTTCAGTAATTAAAAACTACGGAATTGTAGATTATAAAATTCATTTTTTCTCATTTGTATAAAAAAATGCAATACTTATTCTCTGACAATTTGTTCTGCATACATATATCACTCCTTTCTATGGTAGATACATATTTAAAGCACCAATAGAAAATTATAATTCTTTAAATCCTTTCTAAGTTTTGGTAGATATAATTTTAATTTTCTTTCACTTTCATCATACTTTGCTTGACTTTTCTAAATAAACGCAAATTTAAATTTTCTAGAGAAAGTATGTTTCCTTTTTTCGAATGAGACTTCCAACGTTCTTCTTTTCAGATTTGAAAGGGTTTTACCTATAAACTTGATTCAGGGAAGTCTTACTTTTTTCCAACATATCTGAATTAAAAAAGATAATTTGATTTCTGAAAACGATACAACTATACGTACTCTAAATTCATCCATGTAGCTACTCGGCTTAGTATATCAGGCATGAAACCTTCCAAAATGTCTTCGCCCTCGAAAGTCTTAACATCAACAAAAGGTGCCATCTGAAATGGTATGAAAATTCTCTGTTAATTTAAGGAACATTTTATGAATAGAAATGTTACCGAATATATCACCAATTCTACATTCTAGATACGACCACAGACGTGAAATATAGTAGACTGAGCATTGCTATTGATAGGAGCTTCAAAAAGTGTGACCAACATGTCGGTTAGTAGTCACGTGACTGCTTGGTGAAAAATCGACTTGGTTGGACTATTTGGTAACTTATCTCCTCGTTTGGCGATATAACATCTTATGACAGGATAGATTTGTGAATGCGCATTTCTATAGTGGTGACAGAAATGGTTGAAATTGCCAAACTTTACTATGTTGCGTTGACCAATCACATGATGAATCAATGGATGAACGCCTTCTACCGTTCCGTGGACCAATCAGATGATGAATGTTCATTTCCATCCACAGACGAAAGTAGTCTAAGGGTCACGTTACTATTAGTTTTGGTCAAATGAAAAGGTTTTATTGCTCACCTCTACTGGTAATATTTCCTCTATGGATATGACGCCTAACTGTCGTAGGAGAGACATTTCTAATCAAGCTAAATGTAGGTGGTGGTAGTGTTTCTACGGCGATACGTGTTTCATGTACGTATTTTGAACGTGACGTCATTTGGCTTGGTTTTCGAATACGTCTTGAGCACCTCGCCAGTAACAATTCCAAAAAATGAGTTCCGAGTTGATAACTGATAGTGGTTTGGTCACACCAATTTAAATCCCAAATGACGCCAAATTGACAAAAATAATGGTGGAAACCCAAGCGAACTGGGCTCCTTGAAGTTAGTGTCCCTGTATCTTGATATAGCGGTTTATGACGTAATGACTAATGTCGAGTGAACCTTAACATTTGACCGACATGTATATTTCTAGACCCACCGCTTCCCAACTCGCCAAAACAAGGCTTAGAGCTTTTGGGTGGGAAGCGGGGGGAGACGACCACCGTGACCACAAAAGAGGGCAGCGAGCCAACCAGCCCCCTCGGTGGAAAACACCGTCGACTCCTCACATGCGGCCCCAAGCACCAAGGGCACCATTTATTAAGTCTAAAAAAAATTACAAAACGGGCCAACAGAGAAAATATGAAATGACGACCGGCGACAATTCGTCGTTTACAGGGACGATACTTATAAAAACAAACCAACAATTATAATAATCAATACAAAATAAAAAGACGACCGGTATACAAACCACCGGTTTACAAGGACGAATAATCAAATCATAATAAAGTATAAATTAATTGATAATAAATACAATTGACAGCGACGCGGAAGACCAATATGTTGAAAAGAAAACTTTTTATTTTGAAATTGTAAAATAATGAATGACGATGGATTAAATATGGTGAAATGGAAAATAATGGTATTTACAAGAAAAAATATAAACCAAGTATAGAAATATAAAATAAAGCGAATTTATATGAATATAATTAAAATTTTAAAACTTAAAAAGCAGGGAGGGGAACAAATGAGGCACCAGGCTGCTTGCGAAGAGGAACTCGATCTGTGGGCGGCGGGTGATTTGCCACCTCCCCAGCTGCCAACATACAAAATCTAATTTTGTTTAGAGAAATAATATTTTTAAGTACACCAGAGAGGCAAGCGGGTTTGTTTGTTACCGCTGACTCTCTCAAATGATGTTTTATTGTACTTGTGCAGCTGAAGAGATAGTGGTCAGCACTGCCCACCATCTCACAGGTGCAGAGGTCAGTGTCCGACAAATAGAATCTTTTTAAACAGGCCGCGAATGGGCCATGACCCGTTAGGTACCAGGTGAGGTAGCGATTTGTGACGAGGGAGGCAGTACTGATCTCCGGCATGAACTCCTTCAGCCGGAGACCAGACTCCAATCTATTGTGGTGTTCCTGCCAATCAAGAATTAATTGATTTCTCAATCTCTTTTTGAGACTTGTATATTTATAACATTTGTCTCTCATGATTTTTTTTTTTGGGGGGGGGCAATTAGACCGACCCCTAATATTGGTGCGCCAGTGCACAGCATTATACAGTTTCTACTAGAAGTATGATGGTTTTGGGTGTTGTTGAGTTTCGTTCTCTCTCTCTCTCGTCTTAATAGTCAATTTTGTTGCTACAGTGCGACGTTAATTAACTACCTACCTATCGTATTATATGCATTATAAATACCAGTACAGGGTTGAAATCATTATCTTATGTGTCCTAATGACACCATCTCTCAAAAGGAGAATACTCACCCCCGTCTTGCCAGTATCGTCCAATTTTTCCACTTATTCCATGCCCATAAAGCACATTGTGCGGGTGCCGTGTAATTATAGTTTGCGCGAATGTTAAATGATTATCGTTTGAGCGAATGTCAAATGATTATCGTTTTTCGCGCGCATTGATGATTGTTAGATATTGGCTCGCAAATAATTAAGATTCGTTTGCAATTTTTTGGTTTTGCTTTTATTCTTTAGACGCCAGTTGTGGCAATACTTTAAAAAAAGATATCTTTAGAATTTGTGTCTCGTTATTCAGAACTGTTCGTGTTAAGAATTCCTTGAATATCTGTATGACGATTTAACTTAAATGCCTCAGCGCAAATTTTGAACGAATGCATAGAAGCGCTACTCATGAAATCATTATTTTAAAGCCACGGCCTATTATAATTTGAATAACATTTTGTAAATTAATAAGATTTAATCATGGCAGTCCACTCATTTGAACCTACTACATTGCACGAGACGCACATTACGAATTTCCTACCATTTGTTCATCTGCTATATTCACAACTAAAGGGCACTGTGGATGACTAAAACTACTTCAATACACTGAGAGTCCATCTGAGGAATATATCAGAAATCTCGATCGTTCTCAGCACCCTGTAACATCAATTACAACACGTGAAACCATGAAAAACCAATTATACTTGGTCATACCACCCTATACGCGCCCTATGCAACGAATTATTATTTGATTGTACAGAACATGAATGAATATTTAATATTTGAATATTTAATCACAAAATATCGATATTTGTCTACTTACGCTTGCGTAGGCCACGCGTAACTTAGTTGGAAAACTTGAAATCCCTTTCATCGCAGAGATGGTACCTGTCTATCTGTTAGAAGTTGTGTGCAAAATATGGTGGTATTGACGATAAGACTCTCGCTGACTAAATGTGAAATAATATTTAATAAGCCGAGTTGAGAGATATCACGTGACAGGGGAATAACAAACAGCATATAATAGTGAATATCGATACATTTTTTTATGTTCATACATCTTTAATATGTTGCTTTTCCATGATCTGTTAAAACGGAAACGTGTTGATCAAATGAGAAATAATGTTTTATCCATAAATTATGCTTCCTTTAGCAAATTGCTTCGTTGCTAAAATTTCATTTCCAAGCGGTATTACGGCAGAGTAATTCGGATCTGCCGGTATAATGAATTATTCTGCTAGCACAACTTCGAGAATAGCTCCCTACTATTTCAGATTTGTTTACCTGTATTATGAATATTTATTAGTTGTACTTGTTTTAAGCAATCCAAGTTGAGAAACAGCTTACAATCAATGACAATTGGGAAAACGATGCAATCCCAATCCTAAAGTTCAAGCGGCCACGGTAGCCCTGTTGGAAGAGTAACGGATTCGCAACCGGAGGGTTGCGAGTTCGAATCCAACAAAAGACCGTCATGTACAAGGGGAGCTGGTGCCGTTAAATTTGTCGGGCCTCCTATATCCTCACGTTGGCGTGGTATGGAAGTTTGGAGAGTGGGGTGCCAGCCAAGGTGACCTCATCATGTGACTGTGGTTCAATATTACTGGGCGTCTTCGAGTTTGATCCCGGACCGTTGTGTTCCTCCAGTGCGACGTTAATTAAAATGCCTCCCTACCTACCAAAAGTTCAAAATCGTGCTTGAGAAACATAGGGTATATTAGAAATTTTAGTTTTACTCATATTTGTTCATCATCTCTTAGGAAAGTTTTAAAAACAATTTTTCTTCCCAATTTATATTTTTAGCAATCGCAAATAATAAAACTTTCGAACAACTCAAGTAGGTAGGCATTTTAATTAACGACGTTCCGGGATCAATCTCAAAGGGAAAGATCCGAGGACAACACCATGTACACTGCTGGCCACCGTAAATGCAACACCCTGAAGGAAGCATGCAAATAATATGAAATTTACAACATGCATTAGCGGAGGTGAGATATGCAAATAATTAGAATTTCAGCTCAGACGCACGTCACGCGCGCCTGTGGCGCCACTTCAAAGCGCTATTTAAGGCTTGGAGATTTCGACGATTTCAAGTACGGCAATTGTGTTTTTCTTGTGGTTTTTTCAAAAAAACGATCAATTATGCCTCGTAGAAAACAGCGATCATCTTTTGATCAAGTATCCGAGTTCGACAGAGGAAGGATAGTGGCCTACCGAGATTGTGGATTATCTTTCAGGGAAATCGGTAGTCGTGTTGGACGAAACCAAACAACTGTAATGCGGATATGTGATCGTTGGATGCAGGAGGGTACGACGGACCGACGTGTTCGATCGCATCCACCTCAGTGCACCACTTCACGTGATGACAGGCATATTGTGCGTATGGCAGTGACGGATCGCTCAGCCACATCACGAACCATAGCACAGCACATTCAGTCTGTACCGCATCATCCAGTGTCTGCGCGTACCATTCGACGCCGTTTACAGCAGAGTGGTCTGTCCGCAAGACGTCCATTGCTTCGTCTACCCTTGACGCAGAACCACAGACGTTTCCGCCGCCAATGGTGCGATGAAAGAAGGATGTGGACGGCAGAATGGAATGAAATTGTCATTACTGACGAGTCACGCTTCTGTCTGCAACACCACGATGGTCGGATTCGAGTCTGGAGACACCGTGGAGAGAGGATGCTGAACAGCTGCGTTATGCACCGCCACACTGGTCCTGCACCGGGTATTATGGTATGGGGCGGTATTGGATATCACTCTCGCACTCCTCTAGTACGCATTGCCGGTACTTTAAACAGCCAGCGCTACATCTCCGAGGTGTTGGAGCCAGTTGTCCTTCCTTACCTTCAGGGCTTGCCCACAGCCATATTTCAACAGGATAATGCGCGACCACACGTGGCACGCATTGTCCAAGGGTTCTTCGTCAATCGCCAGATTGAATTGCTTCCCTGGCCAGCTCGCTCTCCGGATCTTTCGCCGATAGAAAACATGTGGTCCATGGTTGCTCAACGATTGACCCAGAATACATCCCCAGCTGCCACACCAGATCAACTTTGGCAACGTGTGGAAGCTGCTTGGTCTGCTGTACCCCAAGAACACATCCAAAGTTTCTTTGAATCAATGCCGAGGCGTGTGGCAGCGGTGATCTCCAACAATGGCGGCTACTCTGGCTACTGATTTTGGCAGGAACCACACTTCACAGAAGTCTATAAATTTAATCATTTGATACTTGGTCAACATGTTATCTACAAAATAAATTTTGTTGTGATATCTCTTGTCTTTCTTGGTGTTGCAATTTGGGTGGCCAGCAGTGTAATTTTGACCCACGGTCAGATGACGAGGCAACACCTGAGCTGGCACCACACTCTCCAAACTTCCACACAACGCCAACGTGAAAACTCAAACAACTCAGGAAGAGTACAATTATCACACTCTTTCGTGAAATTACAGCCATCTTGAATTCTGATCTACTGTCTATAAATCTCTATAACAATGATTTAACTTCAGTTATGGTATCAGTTCGAAGCTATTTTGTAGAAGTGCAATTCTAACATTGAATCAATCCTAAATTTACAAGATGGTTCAAAATTAGGAGGTGTTGTCCTCGGATCTTTCCTTTTGGAATTGATCCCCGACCGTCGCCAATAGCCCATTGTGTACTCCTGTGTTGCATTATTTCCTAACCTACTTAAATTTACAAGACAAACTGTAAAAATAAATTTCGAATTTCTATACCATAGAAAGAGGCGTGGCTATATTTTTGAAACCGGGGAATGCTATGTTGGTGTGGTGTGGAACTGAAATGACGGTTCCATTGTTGGAGAGTGGAAAGTCAGGTGTTGACCTCGTCATCTGATCGTGGTGCTATTCTCGGATCTTTCCCTTCGGGAGATATCCCTGACCGTCACAAATAGACAGCTGTGTTGCTTCAGTGCGACATTAATTAACTACCTACCGGGGAGAATGATGCTGATGCCCTTTCGGTCCGAAGCAAACAATGTGTTAAAAATACAAAACGTAATCCATTAAAAACTTCAGATTAATTATCCCAATTAGTACCATATTCTTTTTCATTAACTAATCGCTATTCACGTTATTAATGCATTGATTACAAGTTTTTGTACTTTATTTACATTTTTAGTTACTTAACGCATCATTTAAATCAAATTTTAATTTTCGAATGCAATATTTAGTAAGATACTTGAGGTAGGAGGTAGGTATTTTAATTAGCGTTGCACTGGAGCAACACAACGGGCTATTGGCGACAGTCCGGGATCAATCCCAAAGATATATTGTAGATCCGAGGACAACACTGGGCCCGGTTGGAGGGGGGGTATTTCAATTAACGTCACACTGGAGCAACACAATGGGCTATTGGTGACGGTCCGGGATCAATCCCAAAGGGAAAGATCCGAGGACAACACCACGTAATTTTGAACCATGGTCAGATGACGAGGCAACACCTGAGCTGGCACCCCACTCTCCAAACTTCCACACCACGCCAACGAGAGGACATTTGAGGCCACGACAGATTTAACGTGCACCAGCCCCCTTTGTACACGACGGTGTTTGGCTGGATTCGAACTCGCAACCCTTCGGTTGCTAGTCCGTTGCTCTTCCAACCGGGCCACCGCGGCCCGGGCCCGGTTGGAAGAGTAACGGAACGTTAAATCTGTCGAGGCCTCATATGTCCTCACGTTCGCGTGGTGTGAAGTCACAAAATTTCTGGAGGGTAAATCACGTGGATTTACGAGCCGACTTAAGATACTTAAGAACATCGACCTTCTAATGAAAGAAATAGATGGAGCATGTGGGCGGAGTAGCTGTCACAAAATCTCTGGTGGGTAACTCACGTAGATTTACGAGCCGACTTAAGATACTTAAGAACATCGACCTTCTAATGAAAGAAATAGATGGAGCATGGGGGCGGAGTAGCTGTCACAAAATCTCTGGAGGGTAAATCACGTGGATCTACGAGCCGACTTAAGATACTTAAGAACATCGACCTTCTAATGAAAGAAATAGATGGAGCATGTGGGCGGAGTAGCTGTCACAAAATCTCTGGAGGGTAAATCACGTGGATTTACGAGCCGACTTAAGATACTTAAGAACATCGACCTTCTAATGAAAGAAATAGATGGAGCATGTGGGCGGAGTAGCTGTCACAAAATCTCTGGAGGGTAAATCTCGTGGATTTACGAGCCGATTTAAGATACTTAAGAACATCGACCTTCTAATGAAAGAAATAGATGGAGCATGTGGGCGGAGTAGCTGTCACAAAATCTCTGGAGGGTAAATCACGTGGATTTATGAGCCGACTTAAGATACTTAAGAACATCGACCTTCTAATGAAAGGAATAGATGGAGCATGTGGGCGGAGTAGCTGTCACAAAATCTCTGGAGGGTAAATCACGTGGATTTACGAGCCGACTTAAGATACTTAAGAACATCGACCTTCTAATGAAAGAAATAGATGGAGCATGGGGGCGGAGTAGCTGTCACAAAATCTCTGGAGGGTAAATCACGTGGATTTACGAGCCGACTTAAGATACTTAAGAACATCGACCTTCTAATGAAAGAAATAGATGGAGCATGGGGGCGGAGTAGCTGTCACAAAATCTCTGGAGGGTAAATCACGTGGATTTATGAGCCGACTTAAGATACTTAAGAACATCGACCTTCTAATGAAAGGAATAGATGGAGCATGTGGGCGGAGTAGCTGTCACAAAATCTCTGGAGGGTAAATCACGTGGATTTACGAGCCGACTTAAGATACTTAAGAACATCGACCTTCTAATGAAAGGAATAGATGGAGCATGTGGGCGGAGTAGCTGTCACAAAATCTCTGGAGGGTAAATCACGTGGATTTACGAGCCGACTTAAGATACTTAAGAACATCGACCTTCTAATGAAAGAAATAGATGGAGCATGTGGGCGGAGTAGCTGTCACAAAATCTCCGGAGGGTAAATCACGTGGATTTACGAGCCGACTTAGCCGATTGGCTGTAGAATGGAAGACTAGTGCTTTTGATCACGGTGGATAATCACTTTAACCAATTAATAATTTAGAATTCATGTTTTTTTCCACAACCATGTGACAGACAGATCTTAAAACCGAGCGATCGGAAGAAATAACAAAGCTGCGAGCACATGCTCCTTCTATTTCATTTGAAGGTCGATGCTTGAGGATGATGTGTCTGAAACGTAAATATAAACAGAAATTTTTCATTACAACATTGCACACACAATCAAAGGGCGCAAATTTGTATTTTTTTAATCTTTCTTTTTCATGTATCATCATCAAAATCCAGAACCTGAATATGCATTTTCATACTTCATGGTTTAGTTAGCGTGTTACATTTTAATTTACGTCGAAACCTAATCGAAACATTGTCTTGTGAATAGTAAAAATATGCTGTCTAAATTTCGGTTTGATACTAATATAGTTTTGAATTATGTCCCCATAATATATGGGGACATAATTCAAAAATGGATGAAAAACACAAACTTTCATCCGCATTGTGTGTTCAGGTATGCAGTTCAAAGAAATATTATCACGCTGGACTTAATAAGTGCTGGATATTAATAAGTTGGATCCTTCTAAACATATCCTTGGGGCCGCGGTGGTCCGGTTGGAAGAGTAACGGACTAACAACCGAAGGGTTGCGAGTTCGAATCCAACCAAACACCGTCGTGTACAAAGGGGGCTGGTGCACGTTAAATCTGTCGTGGCCTCAAATGTCCTCACGTTGGCGTGGTGTGGAAGTTTGGAGAGTGGGGTGCCAGCTCAGGTGTTGTCTCGTCATCTGACCGTGGTTCAAAATTACGTGGTGTTGTCCCCGGATCCTTCCCTTTGGGATTGATCCCGGACCGTCACCAATAGTCCGTTGTGTTGCTCCAGTGTGACGTTAATTGAAAAATACCAATACCTAAACATATCCTTCGTTACACGAACATGTCCTATCCATGTGTTCATTTTTCAAATCACGTACATATGGCGAAATCCGGAAGCACTTTTTCCTTTGACACACTCAATTTACATTTACTATTAATTTCCTCCTCGAGTTCCCAGACACAGGAATCATTAATTCAACGCCATTGCATCCGCTCTCAGAAAGTCTGAACCAATTTTTAATTTGATGATCGTGCCCCTTTCTGCTTGCTTCGCACATACTTACCTCTCTCTTTAGACTTTTAGGCCTCCCGCGCACTGGCAACATTTTTATTTGGTGATTAAATAGTTCCGATACTAAAAGGTGTCTTTTACTCCTCGTAAGCGCGCATTAGGTGACTAAAAAGTTGCCACACAGCTCAGTCTTAAAATGAATTTCAAAGAAACTGCATGTGTTTGTGCACTCCTAAGACTAAAAAGTAAACAAAGAAACAAAAGATTTTGGGTACATCCAATATTGAGTGAAAGACTTATTAGTGGTCAGTTTTACAAATTGTTTGAGACCTTGAAAAGTATCCAGACACTTCATCTTGTAATCATATAACGGTGGTCTTTTTCCAATTTCACTAGTAAATTCTATGTCCATCGACATGATGTTTATTAAGTTTACAATAAGAAAAGGGAGGAAGAGAAACGATACGATGTTCACTCGTTGCAGGCAAGTAGTCTACTAAATAACCCGTGCGCGCAAGCAGGCTTGAACATGTACATTCTATTCCCACAGATGCGATACTAAAACGATTTCGTCACCCTCCAAATAGAACGGGTTGTATTTATTTAGTTACCTCAACTAAATAATCACCAATGCGCGCGAGTCTACATTGAAAACAATGTTTCATTTTCATTCACAATGTTTCATTTTCGTTACTAAACAGTTTCTCCACATAAATCACCACTGCGCGGGAAGCCTTACCTCCACGCAGTTCCAGCATCTCACCTTTGTATCCACTATTATAAATTCATGTTCATATGATGTCCTTATATCATGTCTTGGAAAAAAAGCTTTGTGGTGAAGTCTTTACCACGAGGCCCTTGACTGATTCGTTTTAATACGACATACATGTAGAATACATAGAACACTTTAGGACGAGCTTCCATGTAGAATACGCAAAACTCTTTTTTGCAGTAAAAGGGATGGAAGCGACATTAGAAATAATTAAAGATGTTTATTTACAATTGATAGGGGGAAATATTTCCAGGTGAAACATTGTTTTTCGACATTACAAGTTACATATCTTTACATCGGGTATTCATTAGGCATGGCCGTATGCCATCCTCTTCTCTCGTTATTCTATGTCGGAATCATTGTCTCGTCAACTGTCTGCGGAATCATTGAAAATACTTTCGTTGTCAGTCTGGCTAGACATCGCGGCGTTTCTTCATTTCCTGTATCATAACACAAAGAGTGACAGGTGTTCCGCTTGTTCTCCAAATCATATCCCACATACATGAGTAAACTTTTCTACCAAATGTATCTCGTGAAAAGTGAAATATGAACCACAATTTCTGATGAACATATTGAAATGATATTCGGACAGTAACTACATCCAAAAATCTGGCATGTTCTTGGTTTCACAATAACAAGTTTTAGTGGTGTCTCATTTATTCGTTGTTTGTAATTTCTCCCAATATATTTTAATTGAAAATAAATCTGAGGAAATCTAATAATTACGAATAAATTGACTCTAAAACCAAATGCAATTTCACTATGGGCACTACATTGGTAAATGCCTGAGTTTGCTTTCGGCCCGCGACAACTTGGCGCGGGTCTTACAGAATCCAAAAAGATTGACACCTACCACATTGACCTGAACAATAAGCGATAAAAATGTTCAATATGTTTACATCCCAAACATTAAAAATGCTATCGATAAATACAATTAAACATGATATGTAGCTCTGAAAACTTTATAAGGAATTTTGTATGATTGATTTCGGATGGGGGTTTTAATTTTCGAAATATGATTGGTTGTGAACAACGATATATCCATGATTATTGTTAATGAGTGGCATTTTCTGTAAAGTTAAATGTAGGTGACGGTAGTGTTTCTTCGCCGGAATGTGCTTTCTGTATGTTTTCCGAACTTGACGTCACATATCTTGTTTTTCGAATACGTCAGCACTCCACCAATAAACAATCCAAAGAATGATTTCCAAGTTGATAGTAGATTGGGAAAAGTCATTTAGATTAAGCGACAAACGTTACCAACGAAGACGACATTTTAAAGTAACCGGATATGTATCATTTGAGAACATTTGGGTATAAGAAGTAAAATTTTCACTTTCCGTCTGGTTTGTTTAAACTGAAATCCTCCTCATAAAATCAATTCGGATCTTTCCCTTCGGGATTGATCCCGTATCGTCACCCCTTGAGACGTAAAACCCAAACCAGCCAACTCGGATCATCGCCTATAGTCCGTTGTGTTGCTGGAGTGCGACATTAATTCAACTACCTCTAACCTAACTCTCTCATAAATTGCATACATCTAGAAAGCGGAAAATACAAAGTTATTTTTTTGAAAACGGCATTCAACTTAAAGATTATTAGATTCTGTAAAAATTTACGCTTTTTAAACTTGTATATATTAGGTTGGGGAGGGGAGTTGAATTAACGTCGCACTGTGGAGCAACACAATTGGCTACTTTCGATAGTCCGGGATCAATCCCGATGGGAAAGAGCCGAGGACCAAACCTCGTCATTTTGAACCATGGTCAAATGACAAGGTCAACACCTGAGCTGGCATCTCACTCTCCATACTTCCACACCACGCCAACCTGCGGACATTTGAGGCCACGACCGATTTAACGTGCACCAGCCCCTGCGGACATGACGGTCTTTGGTTGGAAGGGAAAGATCCGTGGACAAAACTTCGTAATTTTAAATCACAGAATTGCATCAGAAAGGTCATAAATTATTGCGTTATAAAGTCTCCTTCTGGGGAGGCGATTCATGCCGATATACGGCAGAGAATGTTATCCTTATGCAATCTTGTTGCAAATTATACCAAACATTCTGCAGCTGCTGCTCAAGATCACTTTTATTCCGAGGTGGTTGTGTAAATGACGGCCAAGCATTCCCAAACATATTCAATGGAGAGAGAAATGAAAATCTCTCTGGCCCAGGGAGGGTTGTTACACCACTGAGGCACTCCAAGGAGAGGCGAACCTTGTGTGAGTGTTGTACTGATAAATAGCCCCTTGGATACGTGGCATGACATGAAAAGCAAAACACAGGTCGTTTGATCTACTGAACCTATCGTTGTACTGTCAAACTATTGTACATCGTATTACTACTAGAGGGTACCGGCTCTCAAAGTGATGGCTCCTCTTACACTTGGCGTTACAGCGGTTTGCCGCTCGATAGTAAACTGAAAATGGCTATTGAACATCGTGATGTGGTGCCATGCCCGGGAGTAATAGACAGGCATGGAATGGTTGGTTGGTTGTTTTTTGGGGGGTTTTATGGCGCAAGGGCCATATTTGGTCATGCTGCGCCAGATACAAGACATACAATATCAAGTAATCGACAGACACACACAATGAAAGTTTTACTGACACAGAAGAGAGAAATACACCCATGGAGGAATGCACCTGACAGGAACGAATCTGTGCCGCCTACAACTCGAAGGTTGCTAGCTCAGTGGGCATATCCACTGAGCCCCGACGGCTCCATAGGCATGGAATGAAAGCATATCATGTTTTGTGATGAATCCTGCTTCTGCCTTGGGGAAAATGATAACCGCGTTCGCAAATGGCAGAGATCTGGTCAGTGCTACCTAGAAATTGAATCCAGAGTCATCTGAGAGGTTCGTCATGAGAGGGATTAAAAAACCAAATATGACCTTTCCGCCAAAAAACCCACCTAACTAACCATGAGAGGGATTTTCAGTGAAAGCAAACAAACCAAACGGAAAGTGATGATTTTATTTCCGCTACCCAAATGTTCCCTCATGCAACATGCTGGTGTTTTCGAGTTCGAATCCAACCAAAGACCGTCATGTACAAGGAGGGCTAGTACACACATATTTGTCGTAGCCTCAAATGTCCTCACGTTGGTGTGGTGTGGAAATTTGGAGAGAGGGTGCCAGCTCATGATTTTTTTGCTTAGTGTTTAAATTAACCTAGCATTAAAATTTAATTATATTTCACTTTTAAACCAGATTCATCTTTCTTCCTTACACGTTTTTATCTTGAGATAAATAATATTGAATTTTAGGTTGTTTTGAACAATATTTGTGAACATTTCAATGTTTATATGGTTCTTTAACTCGATAAATAAGCTTGGTAGTGATAAAAAACACATTACACAGCGAAATGAAATCCTTCCCTCTTTTGTTTTCTACCTATGAAGGGGACACTGATTTTTTTCTAAGTGGAGTATTCGAACGAATTAAATATATTTGGGGAAATTTATGCACATATAAAACATGCTCCTCAATCGAGCGAAGCATTTATATTCTACAATTTTTTAAACTGAAAAAACTATTTTTTTAAAAGCATTGAATTTGTGATAACTTAAATTCAAGGTATTGCTCTTCAAATTATAAACATAAGTTTGTACTTCTGATTTTTAGAATTATAAGTAAAACAATTTATACTTGTAATAAGAACTTCTAAAGATGTGTATCTGCTAAAAATTCATTTATTCAGTTCTTATGTATTAAAAAAAATGTTTTTTCCATTTATTACTTTTCTCAGATGAAGAAAGAAGGTGGCTAGTAAATGGCTACATGTTTCTGAGTTTTTTATTCCGTGGATATAAAATGTGATGAATCTGACAATAAATTTTATAAGGTTACTGTTTCTTATTTATCTTTCGTATTTATAAAATATTGATTTCACACATACACAATAAATAATACAAATTTAATATTAAAACTCCTGCACTTTTGCACACTTTTAAGATCATGAAAATTGTCAAGAGTTATTTACATGAATAAATCGATAAATTTAAAATCCAGATATAGACACGAATGTGACTTATTTAGTTTTTCAACCAGAAATTTAAAATTGGGCAAAATAGCTAACTTCAAGTATATGGTTCCATCTTGTAAAGATTATATGTATAATTTTCATATTAATATTATTTTTATTCGTAACTGTCCTAAAATAAATTTGCGTTTACGAAAACATAAGCAATTAATGAGCCATAATATAAATAAAAGCTTTCAGTGGTGACCAGGACTTCATTTTAATACGCAACTTTATCTGTTTTCACTATTTTTATTTTATGCATCAGTAAAATATTTATTGAGGCAGTCATTTCTTAACTTGTGCATTTATTTTTCAATTCCAACTCGTGTTAACCTCATTAAGTTTAAAAAAGGAAGTTCAAATGACTTTCTGCTATTAAACCTTTTAGATATTTTTCACAACACCTAATACAGTTGTTAAAGAAAAATTTATAATATATTTAAGTAAAGAAAGTCAGGTTTAGGACAATTATCTTACACAAAATTTTTATATCGATATATTTGTGAGCATCCCCTAACCTTTTCTCTTAATATACAATTGCAAAAGGTAACAAGCAGTCCAGCGATAAATCAAACCAGCTCTACAGGAGCGATCTCGACTGCTGGTCTGGTAAACCTGTGCGGAGGTCTGTATCTGGACTGCAGTCTGGTTAAGCCGATTTGGAGGACCGGGCCCGATAAAAAAATTGTAGGATTGTATCTGGATTGCGGGCTAGGTAAAACTGTCCTGAGGGCCGTATCTCAACAGCGGGCAGGTTAAACATGTCAAGTATCTGGTCTGCTGTCCTAAAGAACATATTTGGCGGACTGTATATTAGGGTGGGTCACCGTCGTATGGAGAAATTTTTTTTTCTTCTGTTTTCCATCCGGCACAGCAAGAAAAGGGTGCCAAATGATGTTTTTAGCTCACATATAAAATTTGATTAGAATGGGATATCATCTTCTGCCTCCGGATTGACTTTAAAGAACACATATTTTGAAAAAAAATCTTATTTTTGAGCATTACTTTGTCACAGCAAGGTTAAAAAAGTTTAAAAATGTGTCTATAAAACAAATTGAAATTGTATGAGTAACATTTATTTATTAAAACAAAAGTTTACAAAAATGACATTTATAATATTATTATAATAATATTTCAAATAGCGCGAAAATGCTTCTTGCTATCGAATTTCAGCATGGCTTTTCGAGACTGGTTTTTTATGAAGCCTTCTCTCTCAGATTTTTTGCACAATGTGGCTGAAACTTCTTTCATAGTCTTGACTGCCCTTTCAACAGCTTGTGTGTGACATTGCAGGCGTAGTAAAGACAGTTCTGCTTTTTGGGCGACAAACAGTTGGATGTTTTCGTCAGGTATGGATTTCAATATTGCTGGATCAGATATATTCTCCTGCCAGTTAATGAGATCGGTATAAGATGATGCATCAGATTTTACAGTAGGAAGTTGAAACAGTCCTATTTTCCTGAATGCTGCCGACTTTCAAAATGCGACGGGCTGCCAGTTCACGGATGTGCGGTTCAAAGTCGGTCAGTATTGCGATCCATAAATTTTCAGGGTGTGCGAAGTAACTGTTTCTTTGAATTACAGGATCTATTTTGACTTCAGTTCTGTGGGCAAATATCTTGTTGCAGCAAAGCTTTTTCACACATTTCTAGATCTTTGCCGAATCTCCCTGAAAATGTTCTGTGTCCCGATGTGCTTCCATCAATATGTAGAAACAAGTGTCGGAAGGGTAAGTCGTTCATATGCAGTAGGCAGAAAATCCACTGTAACGGTTTATCTAACCTTTTTTCAAGCAGACGTATGACACCTCCATATTTGCCAACGTTCATGTTAGTTCCATTACATCCAACTGCCACCAAAGACTCCATAGATATTTCTGATTCCAGGAAGAAATCAGTGATTGCTTGTTCTATGCATTCAGATGTGCCAAAAGCTGGTGCAATATAACCCAAGAACTCCGACTGTGGTTCCATTATCAATGAAATATGCTCTTCAAGAATGCTATGTTTATACATTATTCCGTCCTTCTCTGATATAATTAAAGTTTTGTCTTTCCGTCCGCCGAAGTATAAAGCAGGTATTTGTAGGACTTTATCTTCTTCCGCGACCAATTTTCGTGCTACCTCCGGCGAAGCTAATTTTTATCAATAATTCACGAAGTGGAAGTGTGAAGAACAGCTGAAGCAATTGCTGCCCCAGCCCTGTCTGATACTTCGTATCTATCACACGTTCTTGAAAGTAAAGCTTGGTCTACTGTAAGTTTGTAGCAGTAGTCTTATCGGCAGGAGCCGCCGACGTTGAGGCTTGTGACTGGTTGGAATACATCGTCACTGTCCGATTGACTAGATTCAGATGAAATCGACACATTAAGCTTCTCTGTGCTTTCTTTTGAGACTGAAACTGATTTTTGCCTGAGCATTTTCCTTTTCAAAGTGTTCGTTACTTTATTCGTTGTAGCAATATCTACGGTTCCGATCACCATTCTTCTAGTGGTTCGTTGGTCGATTAGGAAGCTTTTCTCTCTGACAGGTAGTTTTTTGTGTCTGGGACAAATGCACTCATCGATGTTCATACACTTGCAGGATGAAATATCAAACAATACCCCTTTACTGGTACGCGAAACTCTTCTAATTTCTTCTTCGGTGTTTTAGGGTGTGATTTTAAAAAGGTTTTGCATTTCAGATGATACGTCTTCAACATCGCTTTCACTCGTTTATGTTGGACAGTAGGAATGGAAGCTCTTGACCATATTTCTTCAATTTTTGCCACGACGATGACCTCTATTTCCTTATACGTGGGTTCTTTATTAGCTTCATTATCACGTTTTATCTAATGGCGGTTCCACTCATAGAACTTCATAACATCTTCGTAGGTTGGTAACAAATGGCATATAATATCACTTGAATCACCAAACGGACATTTCCACTCTGAACGAGTACGATTCATGGTAAAAATGGCGCAAACGAGCGCAACACAACCTCGCCTTATTGCAGCCGGAGCTATACTGGAAACGTGAGAGGGGCGCGCGCACGCTCAGGGTGTTCCTCGACTCTCCTCCACTCGACCCACCCACTCCTCACACCTGCAATCATGACACATTGTCCATGTATGAAGAAAGTAACGTTTATCGGTTGGAACACTAATTGGAACTTACCTTGAAAAAAAATCGAAACTTTGATATCAATCCGGAGGCAGTTAGACTTATGAGAATGTAATAATATTTCACACATGTTATTTTGAGACCATTTAGCACCTTTTTATCGCTGTGCCCCTTAAGAAAGGAGAAAAAAAAATATAATGACCCACCCTACTGTATATGGACTGTGGGCCGGTAAACCTGTCCGGAGACCGTATCTGAACTGTGGTCCTGATAAAAATTTGGAGGGCCATATCTGGTCTGCAAGCCGGGTAAACATATCCGAAGGGCTTATTCGACATGAGGGCAGGTTAAACCTGTCCAGAGGGCCGTATCTGAACTCCGGACCTGCAATCAATGTATTCACTATATTGTATTTATCTTACATGTACGGATTTTTGTTGCATACGTGCTAGTTAAACTTGATCCCAATGAGAACTTAAGCTAATTATATAACAGCTCAAATTGCTGAAAACAATATAAAGTTACACAAATTCAATAAATATTCACTAGTATGCACATTCCTAACAATGTTAAAACGTAACTCAAATGCAAGAACTAAGTAGTATTACACACTCGCATCGCTAACTTTTTATAAGTAAATGTTATGTCGCCGAAAGAAGCGATAAAAAATCAAATCAATCAACCAAGCTGAATTCTTCGCGTAGCAGTCACGTGACTACTAGCCACATGTTGGGGACACTTTTTGAAGCTCTTCGCAAAACGATGCTCAGTCTACTTATATTTCACGTCTATGGTTTGATCATAGACTTGAAATATAAGACTGAGTATCGCTTTCAAATACGTTTATAATTTGAAGGACAATACCTTCATAGTTTAAGTTATCACAAATTTAATGCTTTAAAAAAATAGTTTTTTTTCAGTTTAAAAGATTGTAGAAAATAAATGTTTCGTTCGATTGAGGAGCATGTTTTATATGTGCATAAATTTTCACAAATGTATTTAATTCGTTCAAATACTCTATTTAGAAAAAAATAAAGTGTCCCCTTTTAGATAGAAAACAAAAGAGTGAAGGATTTCATGTCACTGTGGAATGGGTTTTTATCACTACCAAGCTTATTTATTGAGTTAAAGAACGATATAACATTGAAATGTTCACAAATATTGTTCGAAACAACCTAAAATTCAATATTATTTATCTCAAGGTTAAAACGTGTAAGTAAGAAAGATGAATCTGGTTTAAAAGTGGAAAATAATTAAATTTTAAAGTTAGGTTCATTTAAACATTAAGCAAAAAAATCAGGATGTCAAGCAGATGTTTTTACAAAAGAAACTTTTCCAGCTGCGCGGATTGTTTGGAATTAGTGCAATAGAAGTTTCAATTCTTTCTCTAATTTTTTGCTTTCCCAATTTGCTATATTGTATATTTCATTAACAAGAATAAAAATACGCTAAAGCAGGTACAGTATTTCAATTTCTGTTCAAGCACTGTTTTTGTTTTTCACATAAGAGAATGGCAATTTGTTTTTCGCCATTCCAGCAGAAAATTATATGTTCAAGGGAAATTATTTGAAAGAAAAGAGCTCTTTTGTGAAATGCAATCTTATAATGAAAGATTTTACATATATTTTAAAACATGAACAAAAAGGTTCATGTGGGTATTTATAATACAATTTATGAAATAATTTAATCCTATTTTTAACAAATTGATTCTATTTAATTTATAATTCTTAAATTTCAAAATTTGTGGTATTTTAACTATTATTCTTACGTAATTCCACAAATGTGTGGATACAAAACAATTTGGTTCAGCAAGAAATAACAATTTAAATGATGTACTAAGTTCATGTTTCGAATTCATAACATTTCTATCGTGTAAGACACGAAAGAATATAGTGCTTGAAGTTGGCGCCAAAAAAAATCATCACCAAAACAGAGAGCGATTTCACACAAGTTTTTAAAGTTAGATTTATAATTTTTAACATTTTAAGCCCTTATAGATGTACAATTTACAATAGCAAACACACTCGAACATCAGTTATTTTATTTCAAACACTATTTTAGATATATATTGATTGCAAATCAATGAAATCTTTTTTATAGAATGGGAAATGTCAGCTGGTTAGATTAAGAATTACAAAGTTAGAACATCTATTTTTATCACACTATCAAATACTGAAAAACACAAAAAACAAATGTTAAGTACACGTAAATCGCTTACCTGTGAAATGTGATGTTTCCACCGTTAATAAATTTGGAATTGCATCTTGCATCCATATGCACAAAACCGTATAACCATGTTAGCTTTCGCTTTCAGTGCATTTGCTATGGAAGAAGGAATGCGCAAACTATATGCGCGTTGGAGAGAAGTCTAAAGAACACGTGACTACTGTTTTTGGTCACATGATCATGTGGACATAAAAGGGTTACCATAGGTCACTCTACTTTTTTCTCCTCTATGGGTTTGATCCCGGTCCGTCGCTAATAGCCCGATGTCTTGCTCCAGTTTGACGTGAATTAAAATACCTACTGGTATACCATCAAGGAAATTTAAAACGTTGAATTTTCTGTGTAATTTATCAATCTGAATCTGGCAACTCCTCCACACATTGTTTGTTGATTATTTAAAATTCTTCAGTTTTCGGATATATATATATTAGGAAGAATGGAGACAAAAGTCTGATTCTGCAGCTATAAGTCTCAAGGAAATCAACCAACCAAACCAAACCAAAACCAAAATCGGATATGTATTTTCCGCACGAACAAACTGAGTTTCGGACATGCTAATGTCTCAACGAAACTATCCGTGCTAACATGTTGTGTCAGTTTCGTGCTTTCGATACATCACGAGCAGACAACTTATTTGGTGCTTTATTCTTTGCCTATTAGCCTCATAAATCGGTGTATTAGTAAACCCCCGAATTTGAACCATGGATGCAGATAATGGTGAGTCAGATATTTGGGTTATTAACTGCAGTGATGATGAACTCAGTGCATGTGCCAAAGATTCTAACACTACATGGGAACCAACACCGCAGGAAATAATGTCAATGTATGAACAACTTGAAACCAAAGGTGTGCTTGAGTTGGAATGGCAGTGCCCAGGACGTCGTTCACCCAGTGTGAACTCTATAAAATCTGATTTAATTGAAAAGGGACAGATTTCTGACGAAGACAGCAAAGTTCCGTAAGTGGTTTGAAACCTGGGTACAGCTATAGTCTACGCCGCGCGGTGTGGCAACACGATTTTTTGGCGCACTTTTTATGTCGCCAAGGAAATCTTCCAAAATTGAATATATACTGCATACATATGGATTAAATATATAAATCTCGACAAAACAACATTTTGACTAGCAAAATACTGCAAATCTGGACTCTAAATATACACAAATATACAAAAAATATTTTTTAACGGAAATCACATCTTGCTAGTGAACATTGCAACACTGGATTAAATATGCAAATATACCAAAAAATTTTTAATGGAAATTTGGATTAAATAAATCTTGATTGAATATAAAACAATCAGACTAGTAAAAATTGCACATCTGGATTAAATGTACACAAAATATATACTAGTAAAAAATTCAAAATCTGGATTAAATATACACAAAAAATATCAACAAATACAATTGAGACAATGTGGAGGCATAGGGTAAGTGCACCTTAATCTGGTTTACAATCCTCCCAATCTATCCCTGACAATTTCCAAAAATCTGTTCAAAGGATCAATTTTTGAAGCCGAACAATTTTTCTCGAATAAATACTTCGCTAAATAAAAGTGAAAGGGAGTTTGTCGGTTGTGTGTGGAAAGCGTGCTTTTAACGTTCTCCAGTTGTCTCAATAGTATTCGTGTGGTTATTAGTAACAGGGTTCACAAACATAAGGGAGTGATTAACCGTCAAATGCTGAAATCTCTTACTTTCTAAACTATTATTTGAATCCAAGTAACCCTTCCAACAGTCTAAGTGTATCGTACCCTTCTCAACCCATTCCGTCAAAACGTTCACAAACGTATCTGTTGACCTATTGTGAACTGCTACGAGAAACATCTTTCCTGAACCTCTTTCTATTCCCCAAACACCCACTGGCCTTCAACTCTCCTCCCTCTATTATGCTTGCATTTTCCAAATTAAGATTCGTCAATTTCGACTACCTTATCTACACCCCTTATTTTTCTGATTGTGTTTCCACAAAATCAGAAATTACCTCGTTCATAAACTGCCGCCAATCGGCTAAAGTGTGGGACACAAAAAAATACTCTCCTGCTATATCCTCACTCTTTGTGCCCTTTAAAATCTCATAAGTGAAAAGAAAAATATCTTCCAGCTTCAAATTGCTGTTGCGAAACCATGACCCATATCTGATCGATTTGTAGCTACAACATGGCTTATTATCCCGACGATTCCTACAAATCCAATTGTAACCATCGCTAACCGAATTCCTCACAGAAAACATCTTTGCCCTGTTTCATTTATCGCAAGAAATTTCTGATTTATTTATCCCGATTTCTTTAAAAAACTAAAAAAAATCTCTATTGCGACAACTCATAACAAAATAAACTATTAGGAACTCCCTCATTCCCATAAGTTTGTCTACCACCAGAAAACTAAACTTTAAGTTTTGAGAAATATTCTCTTGAAACCCATCAACTACACTAAAAACAGAAGGCATCTTAAGAAATAATGAGATAACTGTATACCAAGATAACTAATAACACAAAATAGCCAGGAAAAATATAACCTGATGCAACAGCACTGGACCTTGTCGAACCTGAAAAAAAGAACCTGATGTGACTGCACTTGACTGTCAGAACTGAAAAGAACAATGTACGCGAGAGCACTTGACCGTGTCGGAAATAAATAGAACAATCTAGAAAAAAGAAGGATCTGGACACTGGTAAGGTTGCCATAAAAACTCGAGAACCCTAACCATAAAACCAGATAAAAATGGGTTACCATCAGCCAGCATTAGTCGCTTAAAAGTACGCCAAAAAACGTGCCAAGAATCGTTGCCGCACTGCGCGGCGCAGATTACAGCTGTACGGAAACCTGAATGTTGTGCTTTTAAACTTAACCTGGCCTTGCTGCTATGGTTGATCATGGACTACGGTTGTTCAATGTTCTTTTGTAGTAGAATGCATGTGAGTTATTAATGACATTTGGCTCATAATGTATATATTTAAATGAGCATTTCTCCTAACTTGAACCTGTTTTAATAATAACTGTTTAAACGTATTGCAAATTTACAGTTCTATTGTAATGTAGAATGCATGCTAGTTATTAATGATATGTGACTCGTATTGTATATATTTGCATGAGCATTTCATATTTGTATGAGCAATTTGTTTGATCCTGTTTTAATAATTCAGTCAAACCCCATTAAGACGAACTTTCTTAATATGAATTACTGGTAATACGAACTAAATTACAATCCCATCAAAATGTACATTAAAATAACATTCACTCATTCGTTTAAGAATACGGGTGTATCTAATTTTCGGTTAAAACAACAAATTTTCCAAACTTTAGGGCAAACAAATTCTTTTTAATCGTATCAAACATCCTCTTCAACCGGTTTTCTTCTCGCTACGAATTCCTTCCTGTTTCATTCCTTCTATAAATTCCTTTGTTAGGCAGTGAAAATTCATCTGAATTAAACAGTGTTGACCACATCAAAGCTTTTCTTAAAGACTCACGAAAAAAAGCAAAAACCAATTACAGACTATTTTGAGACAAAAATTGTGTAATTAGGAAATATCTAATCAAGAATCATCTATAATCTTTGTGATGAAAAATAGCATTCATCTGTGAACCAAGAATTGTAAAATGTTAAGGTTTTTTAAATTTTATGTTAAGTTGTGAACTAAGGCTCCATTACAAATATTAACTTACAATACCATAGTATTGCAGTGTAACCTTACTCCACCAGAATCACTTTTCCATTGACAAATGCATGGCCATATATGGCCCTTGCGCCATAAAACCCCATAATCAACCAACCATTGACAAAGTTGCACTTTTTTCATGTATCTTGCTAAAAAGTAATTAAAGAATTAAATCTGCTCGTACTTAAAGCTATACAACAAATGCATAAAGGAAAAGAGAAATTATGTTTAAATTAATTCGAAATTGTGTACTTAGGCTGCCAATGAAATATGATGCATGCTAGGACTAGTCCCCAGAAAGCAAATGTGTGGGAGATGATCAGCTAATTCAAATTTGAAATCGCATGCTAGTGAAACATTTTTTTACTGAAAATAAATATGATGATTTTATTTATATTTCTGACACGATGGTAACTGATTTTGATTTCAACTGAGAATTACAACTACTAAGTAGAAGCACCCAATGAAACATTACTGCTTAATAAAACTGTTTCGTTGGTCTTTGTAACTGTTGGTGTATGAAAGAATAGTTGATAAAGATTACCATATTTTTCATTGCTTTCTTTATTAGCATGCAATATTTATTTAGTTATTTCAACAATTGAATACCTATACTTTTTTTGTAGATCAGAACCAAATGAATTTGACTTTGATGATGAATTTTTCAATGCAGATCGCCCTTCACCTAAAATTTCTCCTAGAAAACGAGTTACACAAGGTAGTTTAAAATTATATGTGTTTATTCTATCTATAAACTATTTTTATTGCTGATAAAATAATATTTTTCTTTAATTTATTGGAGAATATATTTTGGTATTGTAGCTTTGTCACACTTGTATTATTACTTATCTCACTT
The DNA here is from genome assembly GCA_933210815.1 of Meta bourneti. Classification (NCBI taxonomy): domain Eukaryota; kingdom Metazoa; phylum Arthropoda; class Arachnida; order Araneae; family Tetragnathidae; genus Meta; species Meta bourneti. The sequence continues at coordinate 33,420,367 of OW119926.1, forward strand.
GGCATAAATAAGGTAATAAATTCATAATATATACACCTAATTCTGTTTTTACATGATAGATATGTTCCTGAAGAATACATGTAAAAAAAGACATTGTATTCTATGGAAGAAAAGAAGATTGGTTCCGGATCTAAAAAATCAGTAAAAATAATTTTAAAAAAAACATGAAAATATTCGTTTTAAGCTTATTATTTTATTTCAACAAAATACACATGTAATAATATGTAATGAAAATGAAAAAAATTCTTCATGAACAAAAAAATCTGTTTTACATCTCCTGTCATCCAACCTGTACTTGCAGAAAATTCATACTTTCTGTTTAACTGAGATGAAGTGCTTGGCTCCTTTTCTTTAATCTGTCTATAAAGTCTTAGTGCTGCTTGCTTGATGGCATTTCCATCTACTGGTACTCTTTTTTGTGACTTATCTTCTATACATATTACCAGAGCCTTTTCCATCTTTTCCTTGACAATATCTCTTGTATATGATGATGAATTAACACTTACTTTTGTTCCAGAACATACCGACTTCCTAATTGCAGCTTCATTTTTCTTAATTATTCTTATGGTAGCTTCATGTACACCAAAATGCTTTCCTACAGATGTAGCACCTTGTTCAGTTGTAAGATGATCTACATACCGTAAGAGTAAGAGTTGTAATGAACATACCGACTTCCTAATTGCAGCTTCATTTTTCTTAATTATTCTTATGGTAGCTTCATGTACACCAAAATGCTTTCCTACAGACGTAGCACCTTGTTCAGTTGTAAGATGATCTAAAATTTGAATTTTAAGTTCCAAAGAAATCGCTTTCCTTTTCATTTTGGTAATGGGTGAATTATAAGGGCTGCCAAAAAATATCAAATTAAAATTACTAAATAAAGGTATGAAAATTTGAAACTTACAATTTATTGATTTTCGGCAAAATTTATAAATTTATGTGTGCACAAATTTGAAATAGAGCTAAATACTAAATATCTTCAGAAGATACAGTGCACGAATACGGTAGATGTGCACCAAATTCGATAATAAAAACGTTATGTAATGTATCTAAAGGAAAGCACGCGTTTCAAAACACACACACTCGCTGTTATACATATAGAAAATAGAAATGATCTACAATGCCACAAATAAAATTTTGTTTTCTTAGAATTTAGGCAAAAAATTGTTAGAAATTGGATTGGACCGTTCGTGTTAAACCAAAATGACTCACGTAAAAAGAGAATGAAATATTTATTTTGAATTAGTGTTAAATCAAATTCGTGTAAAAAAGTTCATGCAAAAACAGAATTAGGTGTATGTATTATCTACATGTACCGCTATTCGTCGTGATAGGTAGCACTCCAAGATACATAGTTTCATCCTGTCTATCCTTTTCCATACTTATTGTACATGATGCCATTCTATGTTATGTTTGTTGTAATTTAAATTTAGTTTTTGTAAATTGTGTTGTATGGGGCAATATTATAAATTCGTAGATAAGGTTGGTTCTTTTCGGGTTTTATGGCACAAGGCCATGAAACCCAAAACCAACCAACAATTTTGTATTTGGCCAAGCTGCGCCAAACAGAACTTCAGCTAAAAATGTCATGAAAGGGGTAAAAAGTGTTAAAAGTAGTTCAAATTATTGTTTGCCTTTTAGTTATTGTCATGTTTTTGTATAATTTGGTTTCTTAAGAACAGCAACAGTGTGTGAGATCACACAGCTTCTACTCTTGGCAAGGAGCCAAGATTTTCACTGTGTGCATTCTAAAAAGGAAATCTTATAAGGCAGCCATGTAAATATCTAGCATTTATGGAGTCAGATTAAATGAAGTATATTTTTGTAGAGAACAACTGAATAATTTGATTTGGGGAGTCTCAACAGAGAGAATCGTAAACAAAGTAACATTAAGAGATAAACTGCTCATTTCAAATAGTTTTTGCTTTCTGCATGTATTTTATTTAACAAAATCAACTTAGAGCAAACTTTTTGTAAGGTAAATTTTGTCTCATTTTTATGTGTTCATGGATTCATATATCGAAACATGCGAGTTGTAGGAGCGGAGGTTCAATTCCTGTGAATTTCTCTATATATCAGCAACTTTCCTTGTATATATATATATATATATATATATATATCCATTATTTGACATTGTCTGTCTTGTGTTTGATGCAGCATGGTCTAATATGACCCTTGTGCCTTAAAACCCAACCAGGCATATATTAGAAAGTAACTAGTTTCCTTCAAGATTCTGGTGTGCTTTGAGACTTATAGTTTTGATATCATTGTCAACCTTCACCTCTATTATTCTTTTCAAGTTTAAGATTTTAATTATGTTGCTGTTGACTTGGTTTGGAGTTTATTGTAGTAGCGGATGAATTCTTATATATATATTTTTGAAAACTTGGCACATTAATTTGCAGCCTGTTAAATGTTCAAGGTCGGGCTGTTTCCTTCTAAATTGCAGATAGTGTAAGGTTCCAACGTCAGTTCAAGTCTAGAGGTTTCTGTTCTTTTTACTAATTGTACTGGTAATAAGAATTAAACTTGTTTACTGATCCAAGATACAAGTTAACATTTTTGGAATTTTGTTAAATCTAACATTATACTAGAAAGTAGCTATTAAGTTACTATATTTTAAATACAAAGAATATCACTTTGTAGCGACAGCAGCCAGAACTAGTTTCCTCTCCATGGCGCCGAGCTCCCTCTGGGGCACTTTAGGTGTGTACTGGCTTCACGAACCAGGGAAAACCTAGTGATCTATTCTTTTCCATGCCTTTGGTAAACATGGGGTTCACTACCCCAGGATGCCCAAGCAATGTTTATCTGCTTTCATTCCACTACTCTGTTCCCCTCAGGCCACAGCAGCCTGGTTGGAAGAGTAACGAATTAGCAACAGGAGGGTTGCGAGTTCAAATCCAACCAAAGACTGTCATGTACAAAGGAACTGGTGCATAATAAATCTCATGGCCTCACGTTGGCAGGGAAGTTTGGATAGTGGGTGCCAGCTCAGGTGTGACCTCGTCATCTGACAGTGCTTCAAAATTACGTGTTGTTGTCCTCGGATCTTTCCTCTATTTTCCCTTTCAAGAAACTTTTTACTTGACGTTGTCTTGTGTTTGGTGCAGTTTCGCCAAACATGGCCCTTTGCTCCATAAAACCCAAAACCAACCATGATTCTGAGTGGATCCAACAGAAGAGTAGAAGGAATAAAGGTGTTAGAGTAAAAATCTGCTGATCTGAAGTTTCAGGCTGTTCACCCAGCAACCAGCCTCAGCAGCTGAAGCACCTGTCTAATGTGCTCTAAGTCAGACGAGATTATACAAGTTAATTTTTAAAATAAAATGGCTTGCTCAGAAAATAAAAAAGGATTTTGCTGTGTAGATGTATATCTATATATCGTTACTGCCACGCCAAAGGCACCAATTTGCAAAATTGATGTTTCTACAAAAACGCTTTCAAAGTTTTGATGCTTTGGGAAAATTTAGTTATGATTCAAAAGTTATATCAAGATGATTCGTGGTTTTGTCATAGCATAAAACATGAAATGGTAACTCGAAAAATACATTTAGGTGAAAATCGACAAAATGCAGATTGGTGCCTTTGGGTGGTAGTAACGATATGTTCTGCTGCATAGATGTATATCTGCCAAGTTGTAAATAAATTGCTTGTTGTCATGAAAGTATTTGTACATAGTATGTAAATAGATTAACCAACTTGAAAAGGCTAAAGCTTCTTATTTTTCATGTTCGTTTTATTCTCAGATTTCAAATATGAAATTTTTTCATGTTTCATATAGAGTAGTTTTTATACTAAGGATAAGGAATTTTAATGGATAATACATTAGCTAAATTTTTCTTTCAGCTACAAGTGCACAGAAAAGAGTAGCAAGATTAGATAAAGTGATGTTTGATATTCAAAGGCATCGGAAGTTAGATGAATTAGAACTGCAAAAAGGCTCACCTCAATCTAAAAACAGTAGTCCTCTATCAAAATCATCTACATCAGTTAGTGATAAAGCATGACACTTCATTTGAGCTTGTTGCAATTTTTGTAAATGGTTTTGTTTGAGTGTGTTGGAGTAAGAACTGTCTTCATATTGTTATGACTTTTTACATTTTTTTAAATTTATCATTTTTATTTTTTAAATAAGTGTCAGTGTTTTTCATGCACAGTTGATTTACTTGCTTCCAGGTTGTCAAAAAGCAATGTTTCTTCATTAACATATAATTCTGACCAACAATTAAGTGTCTGAAAATTTTACCTAAAATCATTTACACAATGAAATATAGTGAACAATATTAAATGCATTTACATCTGTATATATGTACAGTTACTGATTAAAAGATTTTGTGATGAAGCATTCCATTGTTTTTTCAATTTGCAATATTAGCCAATCAATAACTGATCCAAATTAACAAAATTTAACTGCAAAACAAGATTTGACCTTTTTCAGTTATGTTTAGACATGATTACCCACAGAAATCGGTGCTGAGCACTTTAACTGTTTATCAAATTTGTACCTTCTTGGACTTTCAGAACTTATCAAAGGATATTTTGGGCCAACTATATTTTAAAAAAAAATTAATATCTATCATGTTTGCTACATTTCTCTGTTTTACATGGTAACAATGGATTTTTAAATGAAGATGTGCATACTCAAAAAAAAAAAAAACTTTTATTTACACTATAATTCTATAAAATAAATGCAATTGAATAGATACTCAACAAATAAATAGATGTTAGAGAATAGAATTAATGATTTAAAGTAAAGCCAAGACACCTTATGACAAATATTGTCAGCTTAGAGCAGAAACTCATTAACTGACTAACACAATTTTTACAATTCAGCCATTTAAAGACTTCTAACTTTTATTTTTGACTAAAATAACTAAGTATTTTGATATGTCATAAACTGTTTGAACAAAATATAACTAAAGTATTTATGAAAACAAGCATTTAGTGTCTGATAATGCATTTCTGAAAAATAACAATTGATGAGTTTCTGTTCGCTGATGATATGACAATTCCAAATTTGATTGCAATTGAACCCTGTTATCACTTAATCCTAAAATATCCATTTCATTTATTCCGTGCTTATTTTTAGAACTTTTCCATAAAAATGTATGAATATCTCCTTATATACAGCAGGGTTCCCACGCTCCTTAAAAACTCCTTATTTTTAGCTATGATTTCTAAGAGCTCTTAAAACTCCTTAGTTTTAAAATCAAGAGTCTTTAAAAACTCCTTATTTTTTCCCAAAAATAGAACACTAAATTATTCTGACGGCACAGTCATTTTCCGATTTCTCCCGTTTTTAAGCTGTGTTATCCGATCTTCTTGGATGGGAAGCGGCAGGATTCACTGGGAGACAACGTTTATCCTCCCCTCTTCAGAAACGAATACTAAGAGGACTGCTGATTGACCCTCGGAAGGGGTGTGTGACTGTGGACACCCCAAAACCTCCTTTAAACAAGGCCCACCAACCAATTGTAGAACAGGTTCTGACGTCACAACTTGGGCCATCGCGATCTCATCACCTCGTCCAGTGCCCCTTATATGCATGAAGGAAGCTAAACCTTATCACAGCTGTACTTGACACATGGTTTATGTTTGTTTAATTTTTTCACTTGTAATTTATATTAAAGCAACTTGAGTTATCATGGTGAACAAGTGTTGTGTACCCAAGTGCAGTGGAAATTATATTGGCATGCCACGCATTTCAGTATTTGGATTTCGAAAGAATGAAGATCTTCAGTCACAATTTGGTTAGCTGCAGTTCCTGGGGATTTCCAAGTTACTGAACATTCAAAAGTAAGTAGTTATCTTTATTTCTTTTGGAAAATAATCATACGAAAATCATTTGTATCGTGATAATTTGCAAGTATTACTTAGTTATAAGCCAAATTTATAATTAAGTTTAAAATATATTTTCCTCAATATTTAATGCAATCAATGTTTGATCTCTGGAAAAAATATGTTATTTTATTTTCATGGTTATTTTCACTGTCAAAAAACATAATTTGCGTAAACAAAAAGGTAAACTGGAAGGTATATGAAATTGATATGTGCATGCTAAAATATATAACATGTTGTTATATGAATATAATTTGTAATATAAGAGTTTACTTAAATAAGATAAGCATAAATAAAATTATTTTAATGATAGTAATAATATTATTAAGAGAAGTTGGAAGATATATGATAAGTATAAAGATATCCATATCATGTATACTGTACATATATGTATTCAAATTATTTAAAAACTGAGAAGATAGTTTTTTTGCACGTAAAATAATTTATATATAAAATATTTAGCTGAGTACAAATTTACAGAATACATGTATACTTAAGTCCAAAAATTAATGCTTTTCTGTTATTAACAAATTCCTTTTTATATTTAAGCAATAAAACAATTTTTAAATCCTGAAATTTAAAAACAAATCATATATTTCTAGGTTTGTGAAGTACATATTCAAGAAGCTTTCATATGTCATGTTAGTTCCTGTTATGATCCTTCACTGGAAAAAGGATTGAAGTGCCATTGAAGCAACTTCGTTTACAAGAAAATGCTGTGCCGACAATCTTCCCCAACTGTCCAGAATATTTGTCTTAAAAAATGTGTTCGTGAGAGTCCTCGAAAAAAGTATTTGAGGTTAGAAAATGACCATATGCAGACTGCTATTGCAGAAAGTTTTAAAACATCACAGGATTATTATAAACAGTTTCTTTTTAATGATCTTGATGAACTTTTGAACACATTCAAGAATACAAGCCTACCGCCTTGTTGGAATATTATTCAAAAAGACAATCAAGTGCTTATTGTGAACATTGATCTAGATTCTGTGCCTGAAATTATTTCATCAGTGAAAATTGATGAACATTTATTATTATCAGTGTTCATAAAAAATACAGCCGTTGACAATATAAAGCAGCGGTTCTTAACCTATGGGTCGCGACCCAAAATTGGGTCGCGAAACATATTTCTTGGGTCGCGCTGAGTCGAACCAAAAAAGTTAGTAATACACCAAATAATAAGTAATACCAACACCTCCTAGAAGAGTTATTCCCTAATACAATGTTTCGGTTTTACCGCTCTTCGCGAATGGCCTTCCGGAAGTGACGTCCAATTCCTGTCCTGAGGCTTTCTCTTCTAGGAGGTGTTGGTAATACGCACGCCATTGCTTTGCGTGCGCACAGACTCAGTAAGCTCTCTGTCAAAAACTCGTTTCTGCGTATTGTGTTGTGAATAACAGTGAAACGTGAATACAAGCATTTTAGAAACAAATTTTGTCTTATTATTAATAGTGGAGTGATCAAGCTGCAGTGTGTATTGTAAAATTGTAATCACCCTAATAATGGCAAAACGTGAATACAAGGAAGCATTTTTAGAATTAGGTTTTACTTGCATTTATGATCGAGGAGTGAACAAGCCGCAATGCATGTTGTGCAGTGAAATATTAAGTAATGAATCGATGAAACCGAACAAACTTAAAAGACATTTTGATGCAAAACATAAAAATTTTTCCTTTGAGGGAAAAGATCGTACTTTTTTCGAAAGAAAAGAAGCCCATTTAAAAAGACAGCGTTTGGATGCACCAAGTAGTAGTGGTTTTATAAATTCTGCCAAACAAGCTACACTTGCTTCTTTTCATGTGGCTTGGCATATTGCAAGACAAAAGAAACCCCATAATATTGCTGAAAAACTTATAAAACCTGCTGCCATTAACATGGCACGTATCATGTGCGGAGATGAAAGTTCAAAGAAATTACAAAAGATACCATTATCAAATGATACAATTCGTTTACGAATTAATGATATGTCATTTGATATTAAGAATCAACTTATTTCTGCTATAAAAATTGCTGGTTTATTTAGTATTCAACTGGATGAAACGACAGATGTAAGTAAAGATGCTCAACTCATGGTTTACGTGCGGTATCCAGGTTTAACAGATATACAGGAGGACATTTTATTTTGCAAACCAATGTCAACAACAACTAGAGGTGAAGATATTTTTCTTATGGTCGATTCGTTTTTTAAAGAAGAAGGATTAAATTGGAATCAGTGTTTCAGTATTTGCACCGACGGTGCAGCTGCCATGACAGCATCTCAAAAGGGATTTTCGACAAGAGCAAAACAAATGAATCCACAAATTATATCGATTCATTGCTTGTTACATAGACAAAATCTTGCTTCAAAAAAATTATCACCCGAATTATGTATCGTTTTGGATGAAATTGTTGCGGTAGTCAATTTTATCAAATCAAGAGCTCTTAACTGTAGAATTTTCCGCGAACTGTGTTTCGAATTTGGTGCAGAATACGAACATTTATTATATTATTCTGAAGTTAGATGGCTGTCCCGGGGCAAAGTTGTTCAAAGAGTATTATCATTACGGACAGAAGTCGAATTATTTTTGAGAGAAAAGAAACACCCATTAGCATCTAAATTCTCCGAGTTGAAGTGGATTACTCAAGTTGCTTATTTGTCAGATATTTTATTTGAAATAAATAATCTAAATACGTCTATGCAAGGACGTAATCATACTATTATTGAATTAACTGAAAAAATTACATGTTTTAAAAATAAACTCAAATTATGGAGAAATAAGGTTGAAGTAAAGAAACTTGCTTCATTCCCGACTCTTTATTTACTTGTTGAAGACAATAATATTGATATCACAGAAATACAGAAAATTATTATTAATCATTTAGAAAAACTAATAGCAGACTGATCGATATTTCCCTGCAGACGATGTTTTCAAATATAATTGGGTTCGAATGCCATTTAATTTTGATGTAAGTGATTTGCATGAGAAATTTGTTAATATTAATCAGTTTCAAGAACAATTAATAGAAATACAAAGTGACCAAGCACTTCGATACAATTTCTACAAAAACACTGAATCTTTATGTGCTTTCTGGTTAAAATTAAAAACCGAAAAGCCAATAATTGTTAAAGAAGCCCTAAAAGTATTATTGCCCTTTTCAACAACATATATGTGTGAGGCTGGTTTTTCGGCTCTGTATGTAATCAAAAACAATTACCGGAACAAGTTAAATCCTGAAATAGATATAAGGTGCTCCTTGACAAGCATTCAACCGAGGTTTGAAGATCTTTCAAAATGTATTCAAGCACAAGGTTCTCATTAAAACTGTATGACTTGCATTTAAAATTTAAAAGACTTAACATATGTATTGATATTTCTTTTTTTTTAGGAATAAGTTAAAATGTCAATTATTTTCAAAAAGTTATAAATATATTTTAATTTGGTCAATAAAAATTATTAAAAACACTTGATTATTAATTAAATTTTCCTTGGATCGAAAAGTACTTTTGTTTATCTTTATTATTAAAAAAATAAATAAAAAATTTGTAAGTTAAAAAAAAATCATCATCGTAGGATTGAAGATTTTTTAAAAATACGATCTAAAATAAAGCAATGAAAAAATTTTGACTTTTTTTTGGGTCGCGACATGAACATATTTCTCAAATTTGGGTCGCGGCTTAAAAAGGTTAAGAACCACTGATATAAAGGGTATGGCTATTGCAGAAAGGTGTGAAAGGTTGAACATATTTCACTGTGAATGACTTTGCCATTCACAGTGAAATATGTGCATGAAGTATGTAATATTGTAGAGTGGTTAACAGGTTTACCACCTGAATTAGAGAATTTTCAGTATAAGGTAAGTGCCTTAAATGAATTGTTTTAAGAGTTATTACATTTAGAAATGATGGACAGAAAAATGTGGTAAATTTTCTATCAGAGCAACTAAATCTGTTAACATCACATAAAAATCATAGGAAATATTCTCATGAGTTTTTAATATTATGCTGTTTAGTCTATTCCATATCTCCACATTGTTATAAGTTTTTATGACATTCTGTCATAATTACTGTTCCCCATCCATCAACATTGGCAAAAATTTGCACAAAATATAATGTCAATCCTAAAACCGAGCAAACTGATTGCAATTTTTTGTCATATGCTGCACAAAAATTTAACCTTTTACATGAAAATGATAAAAATGTTGTTTTATTATTGGATGAAATCCACACACATATTAAACCCTTTTTAGATTACAAAGGTGGAAATATATTAGGTTTAGCATTTGATAGTGAAGATGCTGCTACAAGTGCCCATGTATTTATGATTCAGAGTGTAAAATCAAGTTATAAAGATTTGGTACATGTTGTTCCTGTAAAGAAATTGACTGTAGATTTGTTGTATAAGTATATTTATAAAGTGATAACTGGCTTAGAAAAAATAGGCTTTACTGTGTGTTGCATAATTACAGATAATGCTATTAACTGAAAAGCCATTACAAATTTTGCATCTCCCAAAGTTAGTATCGTGTATCCACATCCTGTTGATCCAAAACTCCCATTATTTTATATTGTTGATCCAATGCATTTACTTAAATGTGTAAGAAATAACTGGTTGAACCAAAAAAAAATAAATGTTTATGCTTTCCCTCATTTTCTTTAGAAAATATTGATGCATCAGATGTTAAAACAGCATCCATAGCTTCTCTTCAACAACTTTATAACTCTGAAGAGAGCAACTTTATAAAATATGGCTATTGTTTAACGCTCAAAGGATTAAATAGTAATTTAGAACGGCAGAATGTAAAATTTGCAGTGCAAATTTTTAATGATCGTTGTAGAAGGCTTACGAATTGCAGATGAAGAAAAACACATTGCAGATTATGTAGGCACTTCAATGTTCACTGGTTATTTGTCATTAGTTTGATATTATGAATGTGCGAATGCCCTTTAAAGAAAAGCATAAACGTAATGTATTTCAAGAACCCCTTACCCTGAAGGATGATCAAAAGAAATTTTTAGATTCCTTTTTTAATTGGTTGACAACAATGGGAGGGTTTGAAATTAGGAAGCAGTACTTTCACTCGAGAAACTCAAATGGCTTTAAAGCATATTACATATGCAGTTATGGAAATGACAAGGTATTGCATTGAAGAATTAAAGCATGAGTATATTTTAACAGGTAAGCTTCAAACAGATGTGCTAAAAGATTGCTTTGGAAAATATAGGCGATTAGCAGGTTCAAATTGTAACATTTCTATAACACAAGTTTTTGATACTGAAAACAAGTTAAGAGTACAGAGTCTCAAGTATTCTAATGAGAGAACCAGATGATGATCAGTCAGTACGTCAATTGCAAGAAAATATTTGTTTGTGTGACATTGACCATTTAGAAAAATTACTGTTAATTACAGTTGAAGATTTAACTAATTATCAAACTATGTGTCCTCTTTTAACTTATGTAGTAGGTTATTGTTGCCATATAGCTCTCAAAAGACTGAAAATGTGTTCTTTTTGCAGAAATATAATTTTAATGGACGATGATTTAGAAATCGATGATAGATTTAAATTAATTAAAAACCTGGACAGAGGACAATTGAAGTATCCATGTGAGGATATAATAAATATAATTTCATATACTTATATAATTATTGATAGGTTAGTTACACTTTCAAAAGAAACTGGATTTTTAAAAATTAATAACCAACGTTCTGTTCTTGTCGGTTTAATATTTAGGATTTTCTGTTCCAATGAAATATTCATTGAAACAGATGGTTGTCCTTGTAATCACTTAAGTGACAATGTAAAAAAATGCATAATTTGGTCTGCTTCAAATATATTATTAAAAAGTTTCTGCAAAAATAAAAACGATAACTTGATTAAACAAAAAGAAGGTGCAACGTTTTTGAGAAAAAAGTTCAAACTTCAAACGTTGCAAAAATAATTGCATCAATTTCCCAATCAAATCATTTTGATATATAACTTTATATATATGAAGAATAACTTTATATATATATGTATTAGGTAGACATAGCAGGGGCGTAGCTAGGCTGGTGCACACTGCACCGGGGCCCCGCCGATCCCAATAAAGGTAGGATTCCTGTTCAAAAGGATTTTGAAGGTATCCCGTGGTAAAAAATTCTGTAATGAATTAACATGTCAACCGAATATTTAATTAAGGTTATTTCTTATTATTGCTGCAATTGCATGTGAGAATTATTTCGAAAAAATCAAAGAATATACTGGCGGGACAGTGGTTGAGTGAGAGGGATTCACAGAGCGTCCACAACGTCGTCTATGTTTACGCACTTGGCAGTCAGCTGAGCGACTTGACCAATCACGATGCGCATGCGCCGCCGCCGGCTCTATCTTCCGCTCCTACCACCCTCATAGAAGCATTGCGCCACTTCTCTATTCACAAGTTTGTCAATAGTTTCAGTTAATATTTGTTGATGCATATGAATGAGCTGTCGACTTGCCGTTGGTAAATTGTTTGTTATGGACTAACCTTTTAAATACACTGTCCAAATATATCTTTACATACCCAAAAATAACGATATTCCGTGAAATATCCAATCGATGTAATCCATTTTTGCAGGGAATGTGTGAAAGACAAGCCTAATTAGCATTATCCAATCAAAAGTGATCAAACGGTTTTTGATATACAAATCAAGGTGTTACGTCATCCGACGGTGAATCAAGCGCTTTGCACAAAATGAATTTCTGCAATACAGCGTTTGATTTCAGTGTAAGGACTCAACGGTTTGTTGACTACGAAGTATCATTTGGAAGAATCTGAAGTGGCGAATTATCGGCCGTTTAGAAGCAGGGCAGACAATCATGGAAGCAGCGAGATGTGTGAATATTTCAAGACAGACCGTCTCTACGGTATGGAAACAATTTCAGAACTCTGGAACCGTTGTAAGGAGACCTGGACAAGGTCGTAAACGAATAAAAACTGCTTCTTAAGATCGATAATTGTCCGTCGTAACACGAAGTCTAATGCTCGGCAGTTAAGTTCAGAGGTTGCCACTGGAACTGTTGTATCACGCCAAACTGTATACAGAAGGCTTAATGAAAAAGGCCTTTATGCCAGAAAGCCAAGGGTTTGTGTTTCACTGTCTTCACAACAAAAAAGGATCTCTTTAATTGGTGTAAAGAACATCAGAACTTCAGCCTTAATTTTTTTCTGAGTTGTTCTTTTTTCTGAACTCTCCTTGTCGCATATTATTGCCATTTTTATTGTTTCATGCTACAGTTTTATACGATATGCAGTGCTCTTAAATTTTTTCCTTTGTATTTATGTGTTATGTATTATTTCACACAAATTCATAAAATTATACTAGTTCACAGTTTCTGAGAAATCCGTGATTTTATGCATGTAGATAATTTTGGACATAAGTGTTATATTTGTAATGAAACGTACATATCAAAGTGGTTTTAAGAAAAGAAAAGATGAACAAGCAGGTAAATGTTCTGCTTCTCTTTCGGCGTGGTTGACCCAATCTACTGCTACAACTTCTGGTGACATCGCGGAAACTAATGACACTTTAACCGGTAAGAATTAACTCTCATATAAATACTAAAAATGGGAATAGTAAAAAACCCCTTTTCCGTCCTTTAGCCCAGCCTACGAAGTACTAAGCATTTCTTGGGGATCAACAAATCATGCAGTAGCATGTTACTTTGTTTCATTCATCTAAGCGAATGGAAATCGACAGTTATTTTAATTATTTCAGATTCTGAGAAGGATGAAAGTTTTGGCATGAGTCAAAACCTACAACAATCAAATGTTATACATAAAGATCAGTGACTACCTGAGAGACTATAAAATGACTAAATGATATGACTAGACTTTATGTATAACGTTTGGCAGTGAGATTCAACTGCCAAACGCTACTGTTGAGGAGATCGGACGGTAGTATAAAAATAATTGAACAATCCTTTGTATTTCTCTTCCATACTTCTATTTTACTTTAACAATAACATTTTTTATTAATAGATTACTGTCAAAATAATAAACCATAAATAATAAAATGAAACCAAGCAGTACTAATAGTTTCTGCTTGATTTACAGACAACTTGATCAACGTTGTAATGCGGTAGAAAATGCTTCCTATGGAGAAAAATCTGACTTTCCTAACTCCCTTACCGACAAGTGTATCATTACTTCAAGACCATGTCAACCTCCTGGGCCGTTTCCGAGTGACAAACAGAATGGAAGATCTTTTTCCAGTAATTACTATACTTTTGTAACGAGATCCGGTCTAAGACTCAACAGATCTTGGTTGTTACTCTTCCACGTTAGGTTGTGTTTATTGCCAGCCATGCTGGTTATTTCCTCAAAAAGGAACCAGTAATCAGTGAGAAACCGGTTTGCGTGATTGGAGGCATCTAACAGAACGAATTAAGACACGCGAATTCACAAAACCATACTAATTGTGTGGTATATGAGCAATGGAAAATGGTGCTGTAGACGAGGTTTTAATTAAAAAATTGAAAGATGAGCGGAACTTTTGGAGAAATGTTTTGAAAAGGGTTATTGATGTCTCATTCATGTTAGCCATGCAATCTTCCATTCCGTGGAAAAAGCGCAAACTTGGATGACTCAAACAAAGGGAACTTTCTTTCAATTATTGAACTTCTCTCTGAATATGACCTTGTTTTAAAAGAACTATTACAAAAGCCTCGTGGCTCTATAAATTACTTGAGACCTACTATTCAAAATGAAATAAAATCTTTATTAGCTGATGAAGTTCTGAATGAAATTGTATCAGAAATAAGAAGTGCGCCATTTTTTTCAATAATTATGGACACAAGATATAGGCAAGACTGATCAGTTGAGTGAAGTTTTCTCCTATGTTAAAGTAATTAGCGACGAAAATGGAAAACCTTGTGAAATAAAAATATGTGAATCGTTTACTTCTTTTACAGCAGTAAAAGATCAGACAGCTTCTGGATTTGCAGAACAAATCATCAAATCTGTTACGGAAAAAGGCCTAGATATAACGAAATGCCGAGGTCAAGGATTTGATGGAGCTACCGTAATGAGTGGAGCGTACATGGGGTTCAACAAAGAATAAAACAAATCGCACACCATGCTTATTTTGTCCATTTCGCCAGTCATAACCTGAATTTAGTCCTTAAAGATGCAGTAGAGGTCAACTGGGAAATAGGGCAATTCTTTGAAACGGTTCAAAATGTCTATAGCTTTTTTGGACTTAGCATTGTACGGTGGGAAAATTTGAGAGCTTGTTCGGAATCAACATCAAGTGTTACTTTGAAAACACTTAATCCCTCACTGGGCAGGAAGGTATGATTTTGTGCATGCTCTTAAAGAAAGATTCACTGACGTTCTGAAAGCTTTATCTCTTATAATATTGAACAGCAAAAATTTGAAGGAGAGAAATGAAGCTATTGACCTGAAGAAAGCACTCGAATCCTTCAGATTTGTTTTACTGTTGGTAATTCAGTGTAAAATTTTAGAAAATAGAAATATTGCCTCAAAATCACTACAAGCACAATCCCTAGATATAAATGCCTCCTATGACCTTTTGGATAATGCTCTTTTAGAGATAAATGACCTTCGAGGATCTTTCGATTTATTAGTTGAAAAGGCAGCCAAAATCTGCTCAAAATAGAGAATATCGACTCAGTTTTCAAATAGGGGAGTCACTAAAGGGAAAAGTCACTTTGATGAGCTTTGTGAAGATAGACTCACTGACCCAAAATCAAGTTTTAATCATGAGAAATATATTATCCCATGATTGATACTATATGCTCACAACTTGACAACCCGTTCAAGGACATGAAGTCAGTAGTAGACGCATATAGAGTAATTCAACCCTTCTTTTTGGTTTCTTCTACTGATGATCAACTGGAAAAAGAAGCTGAAAAATTTGCAGAAACCTTTTCTGGCGACATAACATTTTTGTTTAGATCACAAATATCAGTTAGAGGTTCCTTCAGATCTAAAATTAAAAACATGACTGATGTGAACCAGCTTGCTAATCTACTGTTGATTGAACATGGTTCTTTGACTTCTGCCTATCCTGATATATGTACTGCTTGCTGTATGTACTTAACTGTTCCTGTTACAATGGCTAAAGCTGAAAGATAATTTTCTAAATTAAAACTGATCAAAAACTACCTTAGAAGTTCTATGACTCAAGAACGCCTAAGTGGTTTGGCTCTATTGTCAATAGAAAATGAAAGGGCGCGACAGATTAACGTCGATATCTTTGCCGATATGAAATCAAGAAAGAAAATCTTCAAATCTCAAGTTTAATCTATTAAATATATAGATTAATCAACCAATTGAATACATAGATCATAACAGCTTTATTCAGGACAACAAAAACGCAACATACAGCCATTCGAACAAGGTTAGAAGTAGTTGAAGTACTTTTTACCATTCACATTCAAAAGTATTTAAACAGTTAAGGTCACAGTTAATAACACACTAAATGTTTTGCATGATATCTAACACTTCCTCTCAAAACATACATCCACTAATACCAATTTTCTTGCACAAAAACTGATAGCGAGGTTTCGCCAGGGGTTTGGTCAGAATGTCTGCAAGTTGTTGTTCGTTACAAACATGTTCAATGTTAACTACACCTTCCAGGTATTTTTCACGAACGAAGTGAAACCTCACTTCAATGTGCTTCGATCGCTTGTGGAACTCAGGATTCCTCGCAAGCTTTATAGCACTCATGTTGTCAACCATGATGGTTGGTATAGAGTTCAATGTGGTCAGTTCATTAAACAATCGCATCAACCACATGATTTCTTTTGTTGCTTCACAGGCTGCCACATACTCAGCCTCAGTTGTGGACAGTACAACACTCTGTTGTTTACGACTTGACCACGTAATAACACCACCAGAGTACATACTCAGGACACCAGATCTTGAGCGCCTTGTCTTAACGTCCCCGGCATAATCTGCATCGCTGTAAGCTTGAAGTTTCCCAGGTGGTATGTCCGAATGATACAAGAGTCCATAGTTCATGGTGCCTTTCAAGTATCTAAAAATTCTCTTAACAGCCTGCCAATGAGAGTGCATTGGTGATTCAAGATGCTCCGATACCACACTCACAGCATAAGCAATATCTGGTCGAGTCGCTGTAGAGAGGTACATAAGGCTACCTACTGCTTCCCTATATGGTTCTTCTCCATCCAACTTTTGATCATTACTTTGAATCCACTTTTCACAGGGAGTTGCAACAGTGTTGGCATCAGAAAATCTAAACTTGTCAAGAATTTTCTCAACATAGCTCGCCTGAGTGATGAAAATTGAGCCATTACTTAACTGGTTGATTTGCATGCCGAGAAAACAGTCCAAGGAACCAATTGTAATTTTAAATTCTGTTTTCAATAACTCTACGAATTTACAAACTTCTCCATCAGACCCAGCTACCAGTCCATCATCCACGTAGATGGCGACTACAAGTTTTTTACCTGCCCCTTTCCTGAAGAACAAACATGGATCTGCATTGCTGCAACACATATCTTGGCTTTTGATGAAGTCAACAAATCTCTTGTTCCAGCATCTCGGTGCCTGTTTAAGTCCATATAGACTCCTGTGAAGCATGCATACACGCCCCGATCCATCATCGAACCCTTCAGGCTGCTTCATATATGTTTCTTCCTTAAGTTCTTCATAAAGGAAGGCAGTTTTCACGTCAAACTGCAGAAGTTGGAGCTTCTCGGCTGCTGCGACACTCAATACTGCTCTAATAGTGTCGAATCTGGCCACAGGACTAAATGTTTCATCATAGTCCTGCCCATGCTTCTGTACATAGCCCCTAGCCACAAGTCTTGCCTTATATCGGTCGACACTGCCATCAGGTTTGGTTTTAACTCGCAAAACCCAGCGATTAGATATTATCTTCTTTCCATGTGGCAAATTGACAAGTTCCCATACTTCATTTTCAGCCAACGAAGCCATTTCTTCATTCATGGCTTGACACCACTCTCTAGCATTTTCTGATTTCATGGCTGAAGAATATGATTGAGGAACATCTGTGTGCGCAAGCAGGACATAATCTTTCAAATAAGCAGGTTGCCTGACTTTTCTCTTTTCTTGAACAAATGTTTGTGGTTGGTTAACTTCATCTGTTGCTTCCTCTGGCGATTGTGGTAAGTCAACTCCTACATCTGTCAGATGATTTTGTTCCCACTTTCCACGTATCAGCATCTCAACGCTTACAGTTCCTTTACCGTGTGCTAAAATGTCTTCACTGTTCCCTATTCTGATAGGCCTTGGAGTCACAAAAGGTTCAAAAGAATTAAAATATTCTTTTCTTTTTGTCATATGTGCTGATGCACCTGAATCAGCTAACCACAGTTCATCATCTGGAACACCTTCAAGCACACACATGAATGCATCTCCAAGCTTCTTAGAAACATCAGTTCTTTTGGGACAGTTTTTAGCAAAGTGGCCAACCTTGTGGCATTTGAAACACTTCCTTTCAGGCTTTCCTTTACTAATGTTTTTCTTATTGGCAACAAGGGCTGCAGAGTCATCATACTTCTTTGGAAGTCGCATTTCGATGAGTCGGAGACGTTCTGTCAACTTATTTACAGTCCTTTCTTCAATTGGGACAGACTCCCAGACACTTTTAAATTCAAAGTACTCTTGGGGTAAAGTTGACATAATTCGACTCATCAGCAGCAGATCAGGAAGTTCTGTTTTCACCAGACGGTTGAGTTCGTCATTGAGCTCACAGAAATTCTTTTGCAGACGTGATACGTGAGTCACAATATCCTCCATAGGATCTTTAACACTGCTAAAGAATTCTTCCATCAGCCTATCCACACGCTGACCAGAGCTTTGCTCGTACACAGACAACAGCTTGTCCCAAATTGACTTTGCAGAGTCACAAGTCGCTGTCAATTCTAGATTTGCATCATTCATGCATCCCACAAGAATTAATTGTGCAAGAGCATCACTCTTTTTGAATGACTTCAGCTCCTTTTCATACGCTGTAAATGCCTCGGTGTCGGCAGTTGCTCCAAGATCAGTCGGGACAGTGCATTGTCCTGTTACAGTGTCCAGGACATCATTATGTCTAAGCAACAGTTCAATCTGTCTCCTCCATTTCGACCAATTTCCTTGTCCTTCGAGCTTATCTATGTGTGGTTTAAAATCCATCTTTGGTAACAGTAAAGTTAAAAACAATAGTCTACGATTTTCACGTAAGTACTAGATTTACTTTAAATTAATAAAAATTTCTTACTGCTCAGTGGAAGAGAGATGAGCCCATAACCTATTAAATATATAGATTAATCAACCAATTGAATACATAGATCATAACAGCTTTATTCAGGACAACAAAAACGCAACATACAGCCATTCGAACAAGGTTAGAAGTAGTTGAAGTACTTTTTACCATTCACATTCAAAAGTATTTAAACAGTTAAGGTCACAGTTAATAACACACTAAATGTTTTGCATGATATCTAACATAATCAATATTTTTACTGTTGAATAAATAATTTATTTTCCTGATATCAAGAAATTTGGACTTTAAGCTTTCTTAAATTTTAGTCTTTGTTTTTATTACTTTAAATTGTCCTTTTAAAATTGTTTTACGTTTACTACACAATGCTTATTAGTAGCGTAGTTAAATAATATTTAGCTATTTTAATTTTATGAAAAGTTCAATTAATTATCCATGCAAGACCAACTTATTATTTTAGTTTGGTAAGACCTTAACCTTAAGTCCTAATTAACACGTTCTGATTCTGTTGATCTTATTGTAACGATAAGTGAGTGCCTAACTTTTTAGACAAATTAAAAGCTAAATCAAACAATTAACATCTCATTATTTGATACCATTGTTCTTTAAATTTGTAAAACCAGGTATTACGTATGCATAATTGTTTATGTACGTATGATTGAATCTAATTTATAATATGATGCTACCTATATAAATTAGATTTTAAACTCCTGAATTCACGTTTGGCAATCGCAGTTAGGGGCCTTCGAGAATCTAGCTACGCCACTGAGACATAGTTATATGTAAACATATTCTTATTTCACCATGATGTAATTAATTGAAAGATGATTTGAAGATCATTCTAATGCCTTTTCAGTCTTAAAACGTCTTTAAAACACAGTTAAATGTAATTTTCATTTTATAATAATTCAATTTATTCCATGTTAAACTCATGACACTATTTTGATACTTTTTCTGAAGGGTGTATATGTGTATATAAAGATCTGCATGTGTATGTATATAAAATCATTTAGTCCTTTTATATAAAGTATTTGCATTCTTTCTTCTATGAAACATTATTTAAATGTTACAGCAATTGATTTGTAATGAAGTTTCTGCATTTTATTTTGCTTGTGTAAATACCAATAAACAATTTATTTGAAACTTAGTGTTTTCATTCTTATTTTTTAAAAGTTACTTTATATTTAAGTATCAGACTTTCTTTTCCATGCTGATTAAACTAGAAAACTTTGTTTTAGTTAAAATTCACTAAACTGACACTATTATCAAATTTATATAACGTTGATCTTAGTTTCCAAAACATATTGAAACTTGCCGAAATTTCACGTTTGAAATGTTATCTAAAAATTTAATATACTTTGCTCTTTAATCAGCTGATGTCACTAAATCAAATTTAATAAGCTATTAATATTTGTTTTAATGTAAGGTTTTCAAACGTATATAAAAAATTAACTGAGGAACTCATCTTAATATAAAGAAAAATTCCCTGCTATAGATTTTAGTGTACTTTTTTTATAGATTGGGCTAAAAAAAACCTTTTTGAAAGTAATTTGGAGAAATGTAGTCTCTTCATTTACAGTAGGGAGTGTTGGAAAATTATGTATGGGATTCTACATGGCCCAAGTTGGGCTACGTCACGAAACCTGTACTTTGGCCTTGTATATAGGGGGCGCTGACACCCCGCAAGGTTGATTGACGGGTAATGACCATTTAGTTCATTGGGTCTGGGGGATAAATGACTTCCATTGATAGAGTTGCTCATGCTTCATGTTCTCGCGTTTATCGGCTTTTTCCCAAATGTTTTCAGTTTTTACAATGACAAAGTTTCTAAACACCTGAAGAAAAAGCACATAAATAACAATCTTTATTTCCACATTGTCCTCACAAGCAAAATACATGATAGCTGGGTTTGCATTAGGTGCTTCGTGGGAAATGAAGAACTTTGAGGAGAAACAACTTGGTTCCGCTGATAAGGAGTGGCAATTTTGGGCAGACTTCGTTCGATACAGAGACGAAGATCTTGGAGGGTTAAAATAGTATGCCTGGGAAATGCGTTTTTAACAGCTTATGGACTGCAAATGAAAAGTATCGAGAATGGATTTCAGCTTCAACTGATCGCCACAAAGAAAAATGCCTTATTTTCAAAAAGAATTTGATATTGGAAGAATGGGAAAAAGTGCCGGATTTAGGTGCTAATATATTTTTCAAATCATGCACGTGCTGGGCATAATCCATTTTACAATCGTAAGAACAAATTTTAATAAAATAAAATTAAAAACGTGCGCAAGATGATTTTTAAGAGCCTATACTCCACAAATTCGCTCCGATATTAGAAAATTAACAAATAAAATTTTGTTTTGAAAATTAAAATAAATAGAAAAACTCAGATGCAAATGGATTGCAAAACTATTTAGGTACTAATATAATGAAAAATAATGCAGCGGCGTACGATTATCATTTTCTAAAGAAATGTAATAATTTTCTCAAAATGAAATATAATTTTTGAAAAACAAGAACATGTTCTGTGTGCATATATTACTTATTCTGAGTGCATTATTAAGATTCTCCTGCAAGAAGGTAAGATTTCAGTTATTTGTCTGATGTCAAGAAGATTCCCTTAACGTTTTGTTGTCATGGATGGCTAAAGGATGTCCCTGTTGTAGAACGTGCAATTGTAATTTGGACTGTTATCAAATACACTGCTGGCCACCGTAAATGCAACACCCTGAAGGAAGCATGCAAATAATATGAAATTTACAACATGCATTAGCGGAGGTGAGATATGCAAATGATTAGAATTTCAGCGCAGACGCACATCACGCGCGCCTGTGGCGCCACTTCAAAGCGCTATTTAAGGCTTGGAGATTTCGACGATTTCAAGTACGGCAATTGTGTTTTTCTTGTGGTTTTTTCAAAAAAACGATCAATTATGCCTCGTAGAAAACAGCGATCATCTTTTGATCAAGTATCCGAGTTCGACAGAGGAAGGATAGTGGCCTACCGAGATTGTGGATTATCTTTCAGGGAAATCGGTAGTCGTGTTGGACGAAACCAAACAACTGTAATGCGGATATGTGATCGTTGGATGCAGGAGGGTACGACGGACCGACGTGTTCGATCGCATCCACCTCAGTGCACCACTTCACGTGATGACAGGCATATTGTGCGTATGGCAGTGACGGATCGCTCAGCCACATCACGAACCATAGCACAGCACATTCAATCTGTACCGCATCATCCAGTGTCTGCGCGTACCATTCGACGCCGTTTACAGCAGAGTGGTCTGTCCGCAAGACGTCCATTGCTTCGTCTACCCTTGACGCAGAACCACAGACGTTTCCGCCGCCAATGGTGCGATGAAAGAAGGATGTGGACGGCAGAATGGAATGAAATTGTCTTTACTGACGAGTCACGCTTCTGTCTGCAACACCACGATGGTCGGATTCGAGTCTGGAGACACCGTGGAGAGAGGATGCTGAACAGCTGCGTTATGCACCGCCACACTGGTCCTGCACCGGGTATTACGGTATGGGGCGGTATTGGATATCACTCTCGCACTCCTCTAGTACGCATTGCCGGTACTTTAAACAGCCAGCGCTACATCTCCGAGGTGTTGGAGCCAGTTGTCCTTCCTTACCTTCAGGGCTTGCCCACAGCCATATTTCAACAGGATAATGCGCGACCACACGTGGCACGCATTGTTCAAGGGTTCTTCGTCAATCGCCAGATTGAATTGCTTCCCTGGCCAGCTCGCTCTCCGGATCTTTCGCCGATAGAAAACATGTGGTCCATGGTTGCTCAACGATTGACCCAGAATACATCCCCAGCTGCCACACCAGATCAACTTTGGCAACGTGTGGAAGCTGCTTGGTCTGCTGTACCCCAAGAACACATCCAAAGTCTCTTTGAATCAATGCCGAGGCGTGTGGCAGCGGTGATCTCCAACAATGGCGGCTACTCTGGCTACTGATTTTGGCAGGAACCACACTTCACAGAATTCTATAAATTTAATCATTTGATACTTGGTCAACATGTTATCTACAAAATAAATTTTGTTGTGATATCTCTTGTCTTTCTTGGTGTTGCAATTTGGGTGGCCAGCAGTGTATGTTAGAAGTGTAGAAAAGGGTACTTTGAATAAAGTAAATTGCAAGTCTTTTCTGACAGTACGAAACGCTACAAAGGATGAGTTAATTCTGGCAAAGTTTAATTTTTTCTTAGCTGAGGCAAAATTATTGCAACCATACCTTGAATTTTATCAAAACGGTAAATCATTGTTGCCTTTTTTTGGAGATATGTTAAAGCTTGTAAAGCAATGTGTGGAATACTTTATTCTTCTAAAACCAGAAGAAAAAGTTAATATAAGTACCATTCAGAAGCTTTTCGAATTGGATTTTTCTGACTAATTGTTATTCTCCTGTGGACAAATTCAATATAGGGTTCATTGGGGAAAGAATAGTAAAGAAAAAGTTGAAGAAGAAAAAACCGCCTTGTGCTGCCTTTGATTTGCGGCGTGATTGCAGAAGTTTTATACAAATGCTACGTCTCATGGCTAAATCTGCAGCATATTTGCTTGTTCGAAATGCTTCATATCTTGATCCTAGACGTATGGTTAAAGATCAGACCAAGTTCATGAACTACATGAAGCTTGTACTATCGCACTTTACTCAGAAAAAGATTGTGATGATATATTACTTCAATTCAAAGATTTTTATGGAAATCACCGTTTTCGAATGCGCTTCATTGTTTCAGAATTTTGAACCAAAAACAATGCGTTTAGATAGTTTTTTAAATGGCTTTCTTAGTATAGATGATACAAAGGGAAAACTAGGGGAAGTTATATGAAAACCATAATGATCTTATCTCATGGCCAGGCTTCTGTGGAACGTGGATTTAATATCAACAAGTCCTTAGAAGTTGAAAATTTAAAAGGAGACTCCTATATTGCAGACTTATTTATGAAAATGCTAATGATATTCCAAATTTAGTAATTACTAAGGAAATGAGAAAATTTGCGTTTCTTCAAGGCAGAAATATGTTATGCATTTAGAAGAACAATGCAAAAGTGCGAAGACAAATTTATAAAATAAAAAAAACTTGAGCTACAAGAACTTAATTCCTTAAAATCAAAGAGAATTTGTCTTGAGGGGATATAATTTGTATTAAGGGGAAAAGTCAGCTGAAGAACTGACTAATGAGGCAGAAGCTTCTGAGGACTTTTCTCTTTTAAAAAGTGCAAAAGCACTACGTAAAAAAATTAAGGGAAAAGCAGCTGAAATAAAGGAATTAGACAAAATAATTTCTAAAAAAACCAAATCAGTTGAAAGTTATTCATAAGACTTTTTTCTCAGAGCAATATTTAACAAGATAAATGTATTTGTATTTAAAAATAGAAAATAAATCTTCGTTATTAAAATTCTTTCTTATTTTCTAAAAAAATGCAATGAATTTTAGAATTCTATTTCTTTTCCCCCCTTGAGATGGCATCCTTAAAAAATATAAAAACTAGTTTTATTGCGGTTAAATGGGGGTAGAAAGCATGTAGGTGTAAAATACATTAATCTTTCCTGTGCATTGTTTTTAAAAAGTTAACTTCAAAACACACAATGTATTTAACAGACATCAAAAATTAACTTTTAAGTTACTATAAATCTTCCAACGGTCCTGCATACATCCCTGATTTTTGTCCTACTAGGTTGATTGATACAATGAAGGTGCAGTATGGTTTTTGGTATACCTCGATTAGTTCTTATAAAAAATTATTTGTGTCCTTAGAAACTCCTTATTTTTTATTTTGAAAAAAGAATGGGAACCCTGTACAGTTGTATGAATATTAAGTTAAAATGTTTTTACATCTTTCCACATCGCTTTGGAAATTTCTAATGAGTTATGGAAATTTATAATACTCATTTATAGTGATTAATTTATAATTATTACATTTATAGTCTTGACAACACATTGTTCCTTAAGAGAATTCGTTAACCAGCAAGAAAACCGATTAAATATTTAATTAAATCTTTTGAACCCCCTGTGATAGAAATTAAAAGTAGATTTTGAGTTTGAATGATTATGAAAGCCCCATCTTAAGTCCATCTGTAAGATTTCCATAACTCAAATTGTGAAATGTCAAGTGCATTATATATGGCTTCGTTGCATCTTAAATGTTCCTGTAAAAACATGCTGTTTGAGTGATGAAGTGCCATATATTAATTTCTCTCACCCCATTTTATCTACTTTTGCTACAATATAAAATTATTCAATAGTTTTTATTTAAAAACTCAAATAGTAACCCTGAGTAAAATTTAAAATACTGCTTCAATTCTAATTGCCTTAAAGATATTAAGAGTAGATACTCATTTTAGTTTGATTTGTTTTGGAAAATGTGCATACAAATGAATCTTCTCAAAGCTTAAGTGCATTTATTGTAAAATTTGGGTTTCATGTGAGAAGAAATGAAAATAGTTGAAACATTTTTGAATTCTTAAATAGATGCACTATTCCTAATTTAAAACAGATTCTGGTGTAATCAGTTGTCATAGCAAAGATTAACCATAGAGCAACAAACCAACCAATTCAGAGCCATATGTTGCATTGCAAAAATTGACATAGATTGTAATTGTTAATAGGTCGAAAGTTATCGGATTGAATGGAATTTAGAAAATCGTAAACGACTTATTCAACGTTACTCAAGATCCAGGGGACGAAAACATGATTGCTAACAAGCTTTTCAGACTCGATTGGACCACTTCTAAAGTTTAATTTTAACATTTAATTCGTAATTTCTCTCCTAAATTTAATTGCCTTTCCTTTATTTATTAAATGTTAACGCTCTTCAATGCGAGCGTGCAGCAGTCTAGGGGAATCGTAGAGGTAGAGAAACAACTGTCAAATAAATTTATCTGTGCATAGCCCTCATTTTGGAAACAATATTAATTAATTAATATAATATAAAAATCGAACTCTAAAAATTCGAAGGCTCCGACGGCACGTGGTGTTCTTTCCAGGGGTCCCCATCCGTTCCCCTTTTGGTTTTCGGGAGGTGAGGCTGTACCTCACTGCGCCCGAAAACCAAAAGGGGAAATTTACAACCGAACTCATCCCGTTTCTTAATGGATATCTTAATCTATTATAAAAGTCACACACACACACATATGGAGTCATATCCTTCGACAGTTATGTGGGCGACAAGTGAATTCTTGCTCTGAGTTCGAATCCTGGTCGTGGCGTGGTCATACGTTGTCAAACGTTGGGAGATCTAAACAGTACATTCGATAACAGTCGACTGGACAATAATGGAAGACAATTGAATTTGTATTGGAAAACAATGAAACCATTTTCGAGTCTCTAGAACGATGTAATTAAACTCTTTTAATTTTAAAAAAGAGTGAAATCTATTGTTGGGTGAGAAGCACAATGGGTAGATCGATTACAATGGAAAACAATGGAATCATTTTGTATTCTTTACTAACAATATAATTTTAAATTTACAAAAGAGTGACAGCTATATTGTTGGCTAAAGAATCCATGGAACAGGGGTGAAACAGTGATTAAAATTAACATACCTCGACGCATATTAGTTTTGGTCATAGTTCTCTGTTCAGTTGGGAAAGTGGAGTCCATTCTTTCGTTAACGCAGGACTTCTAATTGATTTATGTGAGTGAAATCGCTCTTTATACCCTTCAGGGGGCGGACGGACCCTCTCCACTTCCGTTTATCGTTGGCGGATGCTTGTGAAAGGACAAATCTTTAAAACTTCCGATTTTATTTATTATTAGCCTTACTTATTATTTAGCTGTGATACACTCACTGCCAAAAGTTAAGCACGGAGCGGTGAAATGCGAAAAAATCGACAAGTACAGCTTTGATTGACACGAAATGCGGCAGGAAAGTAGCAAATATATTCATGCATGAAACAAAACAAAGAATTACATACAAAGATGAAAACAATATTGAATTTTCATAAATTATAAGACGAAGTCATATTGGAGTCATTAACAAGATGATGTTTAAATCAATACAAACAAACAAAACCGACATTAATAGGATATGGGACCGCCTCTCATCCTCATACAAAGTTTACAGCGTGTGACCATGCTTTCCATGAGGTGATCAACCACACCAGAGTCAAGTAATCGCCATTCCTCCTGTAGAGCAGTTTGCAACTCTATGAGAGTGACTGAGGGTGGGAAACGTGCAGACACAGCACGGCCGAGGGCATCCTAAAGATTTTCAATGGGATTAAGGTCGGTCGAGTACACCGGCCAATCCATACGCGCAATCCCCTCACTCCTCAAGGTGTTGGCTCGTCGACGATGTTGGCTCGATGGGGACGCGCATTATCCATTAAAACGAAAGCAGGAATAACTGCTGCAGCGTACAATCTCACAGTGGGTTCTAGGACTTCATCCCGATACCGGACAGCCGTCACAGAACCCCGTCTATAGATATGCAGGTCGGTGCGATATCCCAACGAAATCCTTGCCCACACCATGATGCTTCCACCACGGAATGTGTGATGCTCGATGATGTTCTGTTGCCGATTGCGTGTGCCTTGTTCTCTCCAGACCCTTACACGCCTGTCATCTGGCTCCAGCGCAAATCTCGACTCATCCGTGAACATAACGTTGGCCCAATCAGACACAGTCCAATTCACATGTTGCCGACACCATTTTAATCGTGCCGCTATGGATTGGACGGATAGAGGAACACAAACTCGTGGTACCCGGGCGCACAGTCCATTCATGTGTAGCCTTCGGCGAACAGTAGTGGCAGATATCGTCTTACCAATGGACGCTGCAACCATAGATGTCACACGTGTGGAGGTCGCTCTTTGATTCCGCTTGACTAAAACAGCAATATATCGATCTCCCGCGGGGGTTGTAACCCTTGGGCGGCCGGCCACAGGTCTTCGGACAACTGTTTGAAATGTTTGGAATTGTTTCCATAATCGTGAAATGACGGAATGATGAACGCCGAAGAAAAGAGCAACATCTGTGATTGATTGTCCTGCTTCAAGGCGTCCCACAGAACGCCAGAGCTCACTATCTGCCATTCGTCTTCTGGAAGCCATAAAAACACGTCTGTCTTGAAAACTAATCGTGCGAAGGTTTTAAACACTTTTTAACAGCACTTACATGAAACTCCTCTAACCCTTCACAATGATGGTTTCTTATACGACTGCCTTTTTTTGCATATTTCTCGACACGAAACCGTGATTGCCTGTTACAGAACATATTTGCATACTTCCATCTACCTCTGCAGCAAAATGCAGCCTCTCAAATTCAGATTGGCTTCCGGAAATTAACACTTTCCTCTCCGTACTTAACTTTTGGCAGTGAGTGTATGTTGGAAAAGACTGACTATGCTTCTCCAATCATCTGGTGGAAACGTCAACACATCCCAAAAGAACACATTCCGTTTCCAAGTCTGAAGGACCCAAGGTTGTCTCTAAGTGCACCATCCCCGAGTCAATTGATGGAGAGTTTGAAAGACTGGGTTCTTTTCTTACTCCCCGTTGAGGGGAGGTGCTTGCATTCCTAATTCCAGGGTTTGCTAGACGAGGGCTAATAATAGCGATCACTACAAGGTCGAATACGAACTATATCCATGCCACACGACTGGGATTCCAACCCAGAGCCTGTTGAATCTGAGATCAACTAACAAATTGACTCTTTCTGGTTGTCTTCTTCCTTTCTCGTAAATTGTTTTTAAATGACTTAAATTCCACAACAAATGTGTTGCAGAGACATTTTGCCATTCATCGATGCACGTTTGTGTCCCATCAATTCAATTTTCCTTCGATTCGAATATTTTTGGTACCGAAACAACTGTCAAATAAATTTATATGTGCATAGCCCTCATTTTGGAAACAATAATAATTAATATAATATGAAAATCGAACTCTAAGAATTCGAAGGCTCCGACGGCACGTGGTGTTCTTCGAAAGGGGCCCCCCTCCGTTCCCCTTTTGGTTTTCGGGGGTGAGGCTGCACCTTAATTCCCCAAAACCAAAAGGGGAACTTTTGTACAATCGAACTCATCCCGTTCCTTAATGGAAATCTTAATCTATTATAAAAGTCACACACACACATATACTATATGGTCATATCCTTCGACAGTTATGTGGGCGACAAGTGAATTCTTGCTCTGAGTTCGAATCCTGGTCGTGGCGTGGTCGTACGTTGTCAATCAGAACGAAAAAATGGGAAAAATTCGATTCCTTGTTTTACAACAGTTAAACCATCATTGAATGGAGGCAATACCTGAAACGAAGAGATTTAAACAGTACATATTCGATAACAGTCGACTGGGCAATAATGGAAGACAATGGAATTTCTATTGGAAAACAATGGAACCATTTTCGAATCTCTAGAACAATGTCCCCTAGACAACTTTTTGATCAAAAACCTAAGCACCATCAGAAATGCATAATTTGATGCATAATTTAGGCCTTTTTCATTTTTGATCAAAAACCTAAGCACCATCAGAAATGCATAATTTGATGCATAATTTAGGCCTTTTTACAAAAGTAAGTTTATCACGACTTGCAATGTCACTCTTTTTCTTATTCCCTGAGAAGCTTGGATTTTGCGGGAAAATTAAATGCAAAATACCCAAGGATTTACATAGCAGTACTAAAACTTTATGTACAGTCGCGGAAAAAACGAACCACCTCTCTGCATTCAAACAATTCTAACAGTAGAGCAAATTCAAAGATGGCATTCGACAGGGAATAGCGTCTTCTATATATTCATATGCACAAAACTTGCATAAGTGGCCGTCTTCATATTAAATTTGGCACCACCTTCATATATTCAATAGCAACCCCCTATTTTGACATAAAATTTCGAATCTATATCATAATTTAACTTCAGATACTAAAATTTATGTCATTCATAAATACAGAAAGTTTGGAATTCCTAATGTTAAATCAGTTTCCCAGACTTTTATGGCTATCTTCCTAAATAATATTCCTATAGCGCTGATATTTTGTAGTATATTGTTATTTAGGTATCCAAACAAAATATATATAATGTTTTAGTTTTTAAATAATTTTTAGTTTGCAATATTTATTATTAAATTAATATTCGAAAAAATTATGAATAGGAACCTTGTATATATTTTGACAGAAATCGATTCAGAAAGACTTAATATTACCAAAATTTCAGCTTTGTCCTCTGGATAGTTTTGCGTTTAATTTAAATTTTCGTCACTACGGTGATTTTAGGGGGCATCCAAAAGGTGAAGGAACTCTGGACAAACCCGAGAATATAAATTTTTGAAAAATATTTGGAAATATCATTTACGAAAACACACATTGCCTATCGTGTGTGGTACAGATGAGCAATGATCAATCTAATAGTAGTGATAGGAAAAACTATGCCTGATGCGAAAACAGTCTTAACGGCTATTGCTTGCTCTAGCAGTTATTAACTGTCATTATGAAAACGTATTTAATAGTTACTGAATGTCTAACAGTTATCATTACCTGTTAAAAATTGAAGTTGACGGTGAAATTAAACATAACTATTGCTTATTCTTTCCAAATTTCTCGTCCATCTAGATCTGAGCAATTTTGCTAATGACGAGATACCTCGTTGAGACAACCACAA
The DNA here is from genome assembly GCA_933210815.1 of Meta bourneti. Lineage (NCBI taxonomy): Eukaryota > Metazoa > Arthropoda > Arachnida > Araneae > Tetragnathidae > Meta > Meta bourneti. The sequence goes on from OW119926.1 coordinate 33,451,039, forward strand.
GGAGGGTTAAGGCTTGTAATCTTTTAATCAAGCAACAAATGAACAGTTCCTGATTAACTACAAATAATCTCGATCTACGAATAGCGACTTTCAACCCTTCGTCAACGACTTCAATCCCTGAAATGGATAACGGCTTTAACATTGAATATTTCCGAATATAACAATAGTACATTCGTGAAATTTCATATTTAGACTAATTTGACCATGTAGAATCTGATTAAGACATCAAAACATGTTATTGGAAATTTTGTTGCTTATGCAATATTTGATATGAAGACGGAACCTTATACGATGTTTTTGCATTTGAATTTGTAGAGGACATTCCCTATTGAATGGTATTGCTCTACTCGAAATAAAGGGGGATGGTTCGGGTTTTTTCCGTGACTTTACATGGCAATGAAATTTCACCTGAAGAATTTAAGAGTAGTATATGCGATGGTTTGACAGCTGTAACTGTAGAAAAGAGAAAGTTGATGGACACAAAATGTCTGGTCAATTAAACTAATGAAATCTAAACTAATGAATTAAATCTGCCGTGATCTCAAATGTCCTCACGTTGGCGTGGTGTGGAAGTTTGGAGAGTGGGGTGCCATCTCAGGTATTCGCCTCGTTTTCTGATCATGGTTTAAAATTACGAGGTGCAGAAAATCTAAAAATGCCATAAAGTCTTAAAAAAACTTAAAAAATGAAAAATCTAAAAATGTAATCGTCATCAAAGCTCAGGTTATAGTCACTATTCAATAATCCAACCTTGCTTATTTTGGGGAAAGTAGAAGTTTTCAAACCGACGATCCAAAGTAGTTAAATATTCAGAAAATACAAGAATGCTCTGAAATCTAAAAAATCTTTTCCTACTAAAAATGAAATTGTCCTCAAACCTAGGGTTCTAGCCATTTCTCAATATTGCAACATCTCCTATTTTTGGGGGTGTTGCAGGAATTGCAAAACAACGAACCAAGGCAGTCCAAATTTAGAAAATATTAGAAAGCCCTAAAATCTAAAAAAGAAACGAAAATGCAATTGTCATCAAACCTAGGGTTCTAGTAATTGCTCAGTAATCCAACCTTTCTTACTTTTTTGGGGAGGCAGGAAATGCAAAACAACGATCCAAAGAAGTAAAATATTCCCAAAATATATATAATACTCTAACATCTAAAAAACTTTGTAAGAAAACATCCAAAAATGTTAAAACGCAATTGTCATCAAATCTCGGGTTCTAGCAATTACTCAATATCAATCCTTTTTCCTCCTGTTTCTTACGTAGTGTATGAATTCATTCTATGACCTCCCCTCTACCTGTTTTTTTACTCTCCTATTCTTTGGTTTTCTGAGCACAACACAAGAAATTGTGCATGAGCATAAATTGGATTTATGAATGACCCGCATCAGTGTGGGAGAAAATAGTCTCCACAGGGGTTCAAGACCTCTGACGCTGCATGGAGAAAGATTCCGGGTTAAAAGACATTTTCTAATAGAAAACCTCTCAATAGGTGGCAAAGTCGAGTGAGGTGGTAAAGCTACTGCATATATCCGCAGCTGTAGTATGAATTATTCGGTTCACACACGAAGCATAATTTTGATTTGAGGAACTCCCATGCTTTCGTTTTTCACTTTTGGGATTACAAGATAAACAAATTAGGATCTTAGGCATTTTAGAGATGGAAATAAAGAATGCCCGAAATAACGAATGTTACTCTGAAATTGTATTGAATGAATTTATTGCATAAATTAATTTAATTTTATAAAGGGGTAGTGGAACTAACTTTGCACTGCAGCAACGCAACGGGCTATCGACAACGGTCCGGGATCAATCCAAAAGATCAGATTACAACACCTCGTAATGTTGAATCAAAATCAGATGACAAGGTTAACACCTGAGCTGGCACCCCACTCCTCAAATTTTCACACCATGCCAACGTAAGGTCATTTGAAGCCATGACAGATTTAACGTGCCCAAGTACATGACTGTCTTTGGTTTGATCGAGTTTCGAACTCGTAACCCTCCGGTTACTAATCCGCTACATCCAACCGGGTTACTAGGATCCAGCAATAACTGGGATAAACAACGTATGTTTGCACTAGTTTTGGAGAAGAAAGCATTCCCTTCGACAATACCACGTGACCAAATTTCCGGGTCCACCTGTAATTGAGACCATTCTTTCTAGGTAAAGAGAAAGCAACTTTTTTCTCGTTGCTTGCTCAGATGATGAGGGTGATTGGAATGGATTAATGGTGTCGAAAGTGGGACATTTTTTGCCGCATTCTGGGAATCTGCTTCTATTTTGCTGTCATTGTTATCGCCCAATCTTACTCATCTCTCATCGGTATAAACTAAAAACAATTTGTTTAGAAAGTTTAAGACTTGGAGGTCTCCGGGCAACAGTGATAAACCTCCATTTTTCATTTTTTCGAAATGAAAAATTTAAAACAAAATATTCGAGAGGGTCGAAAGAATTTCTGGTTGGTGTGTGAATGAGTATTTAATACTTTAAAAAAGTTTCGAAATTATAATGGTTTATCTAGTATTCAGGGGTCCTGTTATCTTAAACTCTGAATTATTAAACACTCATTCAAACAATCAGTAATTCTTTTGATCCTCTCTAAACAAATTTGTCTTCAATCGTTTTTTCCTTACGCAACACGTTTCTGTTGCTTATCACTGCTGTCTGAAGCCCTTCAATTAATATGGTTGGTTGGTTGTTTTTGGTTTTTATGGCGCAAGGGCCATATTTGGGCAACATACCCCAAACACAAGACAGACAACACAATGAGGGAGGAAGGAAAAGCAGAAGGGAAGGTGAGGGTAAAAATGAAAGGGAAGGAATGATCACACAGGTACCTCGAGGTTTTAATGCCCGTACACACCTAAAGATGTGCCTCTGAGGATTCAATTGTCAAGGAAGTGATTGCGATGGTTTTTATCTACTGCAACAGAATGCTGATAACGCAAATTTTTCAGGAGAGTAATTTTCAAGTTTGGAAAAATTCCAAAATTATAAATGATTTATAACCAAAGATCATATTATCTTAAACTTTCAAGTATTAAGCACTCATTCAAACAACCAGAAATTCCCTTTGGTTTGCCTAGAAATTTAAATTATTTTGTTTTTAGTTTTTTCATTAAGGAACATAAGTGTGGCTTATCACTATGCTGGGCGGGGTCATTTAATTTTTAAGTTTTCTAAACAAATTATTTTAAGTTTGTCACGATGAGAGTTGAGCGGATTGGCGTCAAGGTCAACAAAGTAGAAGCAGATTTCCAAAATGACCAGGGTGCAAAATTCGTCAGGACAGCAATTTTCAAGTTTTAAAAGAGCCGCTGTAGCCCACAAGGAAATGGGGAAATTCCCTAGAAGCTGGGGCTTCTAAGAGGCTGGCAGGCCTTTCGATAGAAAATACAACACGCCATTAGAGAAAGAGTAATAATTTAAATGTTTTTCCGATTCGGAAGACGGCAACTCTTCCTGATCAACAATGAAATCAACGCTATGTATTATGCTACGACTACTATAGCAGAACCTGCCTCTCTGTTGTATTTGAAAGCAAGGTTGAATTTAGCGGTCAAGCGATTCTGGGGATTCAGTCTAGAAAATCAAAATGAACACATAGTAATGACATGAGAAGTCAATACTGCGTTGATAAAGAAGGCTGTAGTTACGCCCCATCCCTTCTTTTGTCTCATTTCCATGCACACGAAAGCCTTCAGAATCATTGTAGTTGTACTTAAATCTCGTTTCATAATTTTACTCAGTCCTAAATTCCAACTTGCGTCAATTTTGTACTGTCTCTTTAATGTAGATGGTTGGTTGGTTTGGGGGGTTTTATGGCGCAAGGGGTCATATTTGGCCATGCTGTGCCAGACATAAGACATAGAATATCAAGTAATAGACAGACACACACAATGAAAGTTTTACTGATACAGAAGAGAGAAATACACCCAGGGTGGAATGCACCTGACAGGAATCGAACCACCTACAACTCGAAGATTGCTAGGGCAGTGGGCATACTGAGACAAGACGACCCCTTTTTTTTAATATAGAATCAATTTTGGGCTAAATAAACAAAACCATTTTCATTAGATGCTAACTTAAAAAGGTGCTCTTTCTTTGAATTGACGTTGCTAAAACCATTGCAATGTGATAAAGGAATCAAATTGTCCAAAACTACTTGTTTTATTTTTAACATTTCAAAAGCATCCCCAAATTTCCCAAAGCATCCCCCACCAATCCAAGTATAGAGCATTGGATTGGCTACATTTTACGAACCGATCATCCTAACCAGTCCGTCTCACCAACTCAATCACAGGCTCAAATACCCTCTGAAAGAGTTTTTTCTCTTATGAGCAATAAATTGACCGATCAGAGAAACCAAACTAGCTTAGAACTAATTAAGTCAGAGCAAATGGCAATAATTAATTGACTTAATTGTAAGGATATCTTGAAATACTTGCACAACATAAAAAAATTGCAAAGTTCTTCAGCATCAGTGGACCAATACATATAGGTTAGGACTAAGAAATATACAATTCGAAAACTTTGATTCTATATTGTGACCTGTATATCGTATACAATAAAAATAATTGTTTCATTTTGTCCTTTCCAGAGTACGCCTTACCCGTTCTAATCTCTCTTAAATTCATGGCCGCAAGTTGACCACCCTAACGTAAAGTGAATGCGTCGATTGAGTCAAGTTACTTGGTAAATATTAAATTGGCAGTTTTCATCGCGGAGGCAGAACAAAATCGCTATGCAGTTAAAATTAGACATTTAATGAGAGCATAAACGTCAGTAAACTCTAAAACTGTTTTCAGACACCAACAAAAATATTACAGCTGTTCCCTAAGCGTTTTTGACGTTTGTACGGTCCCCTCATGTGAGATAGGAATAGATTTTACGAGTGCAGGAAACTTACTTTTCTAAAATACTTACTTTGCTTTTCTTTTGTGACTAACACGATAATTTTATGCTTGTTATTGAAATATTTATTTCACCAATACCGGGTCAATTGAACGTTAGTTATCACGCATTACAAGTGCGGAAATGTGAACCACTTTGGCATTACCTTGGTGCACCACGGAGGATTCATGTTGCCAAAGGTCTAGCTGAGGGTAGGTAGGTAGGTAATTAATTAACATAGTACTGGAGCAACACAACGGGTTAATGTCGACGGTCTGGTATCAATCCCCGAATGGAAAGAACCAAGGACAACGCCTCGTAATTTTGAACCACGGTCAGATGACGAGAACAACATCTGAGCTGGCACCTCACTCTCCAAACTTCCACATCACGCCAACGTAAGGACATTTGTGAGGCCACTACAGATTTAATATGCATCAGCCCCCTTGTATACTACGGTCTTTGGTTGGACCGAGTTTCGAACTCGAAACCCTCCGACTGCTCTTCTTCCAAAAGGGCTACTGTGACCCCGTAGCCCCCTCTTCCAAAAGGGTGGTGGCCCCGAGCCCAGTATTTAAGGGGCGGCATTTCAGAAATATTTATTAAAGAGTGGTTTTTCTTGTAAAGTTTCTAAACTTTTGTCCTAGTCAGAGAAATATATTCCAGTGCCATGCGTGTGAATTGAATGATCTTGATGAGAAATATTAATTATTAATAATAATTAATATGTGCTTTATTAATAAAATAATTCTTCTGTGTCAGTAAAATCTTTCTTTTTAATTGTATGTCCATTACTCAACGTTATCTGTCTTGTGTTTGACGCAGCTTTGCCAAATAAGGCGCCATAAAAACCCAACCAACTATATCAATTCGGAATTTAATCTTAGGAATTTTTATTGGCGAAGCGTTGAAATCGTATCCAAAAACAAGTCAACTGAACTCTCACGTGATACACATCGGGGTTACCTTAAAATTTAGTTCACCGCTATTTCGGCAACGCGTCTAATCTAATTGGCGTTGACCATTCAACTGTCAAATATCAATTCGAAATTCAGTCTGGAATTTTATTGGCGACATGTTTAAATCGTTTTGGAAAAGCAAGCCAAGTGATGTCACGTTCAGAATATGCATAGCAAACTCGTATCGAACTTGAAGCACAAGATTCAACTTGACAGAAAATGCCTCTCATATACAAGAGCCGCAGTAGCCAGGTTGGAAGAGTAACGGATTACCAACCGGAGAGTTGCGAGTTCGAATCCAACTAAAGCACCGTCGAGTACAAAGGGGGCTGGTGCACTTTAAATCTGTCGTGGCCCCAAATGTCTTCACGTTGGCGTAGTGTAGAAGTTTGGAGAGTGGGGCTCCAGATCAGGTGTTGACCTTGTCATATGACCATGGTCCAAAATTACGAGATGTTGTTCTCGGATCTTTCCCTTTGGGTTAGATCCCGGACCTTCGCCGATACCCCGATGTGTTGCTTCAGTGCGACGTTAAATACCTACCTACCAAAAAGAATCTTTGAAGTATACTCTATATTCTTATTTAGTTTTCTGTGCTGACCCATTAAACTCTGTTTTCTGACCTAAAACTCGGCAAACAATCGTATTTGACCTAGGATCAATCGTATTTGACCTAGGACCTTAAATCTGTCGTGTCCTCACATTCGAGTGGTGTGGAAGTTTGGAAAGTGGGGTGCCAGCTCAGGTGTGACCTCGTCATCTGACCGTGGTTCAAAGTTACGTGGTGTTGTATTCTCATCTTGCGCTTCAGGTCTGATCCCGGACCGTCACCAATAGTCCATTGTGTTGCCCCAGTGCGGCGTTAATTAAAATACCTACCTACCTAGCCTCTCATATACGTCACCAACGGTGAGCGCCCTTTCTCAACAATAAACTTTATTGTACCTACAAGGGAAGCCTTAATATTTTCAAACACATTCATTAAGACTGCTATATGCCACAATTTCGTCTGGAAAATATAGTTTTACCACCGTACGAGCTGTGTAAGTGTTTGTGAGCAATCTAAATTTCTAAGCAGTCTGACATTTAATTAAAGTTGAGTTTGAATTTGAGATTGAGTTTTAACAAGACCGGATTCAATAGCTTCTAATTAGCTGCGGATCTTTGATAACAGTCAAAGGACCTTTATTAAAGGTGCTGTTATTCTAAGATTTGCTACAAGTTTACATAAAACGGGAGCAGTGAAGTTTTAAAACTGGTTGAGAACTTGGTATGTTACAAAAGAGTAATTTTTTAAACGTACTATTAATTTAATTTAGTATCTATTGTGCGCGTGCGAAATTCTGAGTGTATGCTTATAAATGTTGTGTCGTGATTTTATTTTTACTAAGCACGCGCAAAATATATCAGTTAATGTATTTTTAACTATGCACGCGCAAACTGAGATATTAGTTAATGTGTTTTTATTTATGAGCGAGCAAACTGTAACCATAATATGATAGGTTGGTAGTTGAACTTATGTCCTCCTGGAATAACACAATGGGCTATTGGCGACGGTCCGGTATCAATCCCCAAGGGTAGGTAGCTAGGTATATAATTAACGTCGTACTGGAGCAACACAACGGGATATTGGCGACTCTCCGGTATCAAACCCGAGGATTAAAGGAAAACACCTCACAATTTTGAACCATGGTCAGATGGCAAGGACAACACCTGAGCTGGAACCCCACTCTCCAAACTTCCACCATGGTGACGTTAATTAACTACCTACCTACCTCTATGTGTGCAACTGTTGAGTCAAATTATATCCAGACAAGGGAAGACTGAATGTATAATTTTAAATATATATGCAACTATGCTAATAGCCCTTTATGTTACTCCAGTGCGACGTAAATTCAACTACTTACCTACAAGAAATTCTAAAAGCGTGGGTATCAAGACATCATGGTTGGTGGGTTTTAAGACGTCAGGGCTTATCTGGCCAAATTGCGCCATAAAACGTCAAGTAAATGGACATACACAGACAAAGAAAGTTTTACTGACGCAGAAGAAAGGAAATACACACAGGGAGGAATCGAACCCCGTAGGCTAAGGTACTTCTGAAGAGAACCCTCTTCCAAAAGGTTTTCTAAAGGGATCAGATTTTGGAAGAAAGTTCGCTCCATGAAGTAGGTTTTAGGTGTCATTTGAGATGGGGAGAGGACTGCCGCTCCTGTTGGAGTTTCCACACTTCACTTCCCCGTTGCTAAGGTAACGGCGATGCGTCTATCGGTTTCTTTTTAATCTCAGCTCTGAAACACTGGATAAAAGTGACTGCGATCGCGTTCCCTATGGCAGTATTTTGGATCTGTTGTTATTTAGGTCTTTGGGTAATTTTGCGTGACTATATCGAAAGACCGTGACAGAATTCAAACAACTTGTATTTCACTATTGGATACCTGCTATTCAAGTGTTTTCATTATTCGATATGTATACCCCTATTATTTCATCCGCACTTAAACTTCATATTATATCCCTTCAGGGGCAGTACCTCTTTGAAATGGTTAAGGCTAGATAGATAAATATACTGTACAGTCTCGGGGGAAAAAACGAACCACCTCTTTTATTTTGAGCACTATTCATAGCAGATCAAATTCAAAGACATCATTCAATAGGGAATAACGTCCTCTACAAATTCAAATGCGAAACAAAATCATAAAGGGACGTCTTCATATCAAATTTTGCACAAACAAAAAAATTTCCAATGGAAACACCGTGTTTTGATGCTTTAATCAGATTCTGCATCATTAAATTAGTCTAAATATGAAATTACATGACTTTACTATATTTATATCCAGAGATATTCAATGTTACAGTTGCTGTCAATTTCAGGCATCAACTCCACATTGAAAATCGTATTCGTAGATTCAGATTAATTGTAGCTTATAGCTACCCGAATTTCAAATTTAAACACTATTTAAAATGTATTTGTTAGCGCGTTGTGCAAACGATCCGAGAATTATTCTATTTATTATGCAAGTAAAAACAATCCGAGAATCATTCTATTTATTATGCAAGTAAAAACGATCCGAGAATTATCCGAGGTTTGTCAGACGTTTTTTAAACTTTCGGTTGCCCCCTAAAATCGACATAATGAAGAAAATTTAATGTAACGCAAAAACTAAACATTGGAATGAGGAGAAATTTTTCATGGTCATATTAGAAGTCCTTCTGAATCGATTCCCATCAAAATATAGTACAGTTCCAATTAATAATTTTTTCAAACATTAGTTTAATAATTATTAGTGCATACTAAAAACTATTTTTTAAATAAAATATTAGATGGATTTTGTTTGAGTTGTTTAACAGTAGCATGGTACAAAATATCAGCGCTATAGAAATATTATTTAGGAAGATATCCATAAAAGTCTAAGAAACTGATTTAACATTAGGAGCTCTAATCTTTCTGTACTCATAACTTCGAAACGGTGAGACCTAATGACATGAAAGTTGGTATCTGAAGTTTTATTTTGATATGAATTCAAAATTGTGTGTCGAAATAGGGGATTTCTATTGGAAATTATGAAATTGGTGCTCAATTTAATATGAAGGCGGCCCCTTATGCAAATTTTATGCAATTGAATTTATAGAAGACGTTAGTTCCTGTCAAACGTCATCTTTGAATTTTCTCTTCTGTTAAAATTGCTCGAATGAAGAAGGGTGGTTCCGTTTTTTTTCCGCGACTGTACATTTTTCTACAAGATAAGTTTTCTTCAGTATGATTGGACAGTTAGTTCCAGAGGTACATGATATTTAGTGAGTCTAAAATCTTGAAAAATTGCCAAATTTTTCAAATTTAAAATTAATATAAATAAAAAATATTGCAAGGAAAAAAGCTAAAAGTTTCCAGAATTTCTTACATAAACAAATTAACCAAGTTTTAAAAAAATCGGACGGGGTCGGGTCGAAAATTACCCTATTTTGGTGCTGTTTCACATGGAATGACCCATAAATATTTTCTAATTTAGTATTCTGATGTCTTCTCATTGAAATGGTTAAGGCTAGGTATATAATCATACAGATAATCTGATCACTTCTTTATCCCTTCACACATGCTGAGTTTCATTCCGATCGAACTCTGGCTTCGCGATATTTCTATTCTTTGGCCCAGTGTATTTTCTAGCGATGTAAATTGAAATCCTATTAGACAAATATCCTGAAGCGACAAAAGGGCAAAGCTTGACCAAATATGGTCCTTGTGTCATAAAATCCAACCAACTAACCATGTAGTCCCCGGCAATCCTATTACTATTCAGAGAAAAGAGCGGTAGATAGTTGAATTTTACGTCGCACTGAAGCAATACAGCGGGTTATTGGCAACTGTCCGGGACCAATCCCGAAGGAAAAGATCCCAAGACACTTCGCAATTTTGAACCAGGCAGTCACAAGGAAAGTTTTACTGATACAGAGAAATATACCCAAGGAGGAATCGAACTTGCATTAAGACTCCTATACGTTATAAAAATGCAAAATCTGGATCCTCTATGCTACGCTTAACAACGTTTAAATTATCCCAAATTATTATACCCTATAATTGAGCGCTTACAATGGAGTCCCCAACTGACTGATGTCCTAATTGCTCCCATGCTGCCAGCCATCTCTCTGGTCATTGCTTGGCGTTCCAATGCAAGCCAACTCTAGTCATTAACATTTCTTCCAAGTAATATACGAGTATGGGTCGCAGTATAACAACCGGAGGGTTGCGAGTTCGAATCGTCCTGTACAAAGGGGGCTGGTGAACGTTAAATCTCTCGTGGCCTCAAATGTCCTCACGTTGTCGTGGTGTAGAAGTTTGGAGTGCTAGCTCAGGTGTTGGCCTCATCATCTGACCGTGGTTCAAGATAACGAGGTTTTGGCCTCGATCTTTCCCTTCGGGATTGGTCCCGGACAGTTGCCAATAACCCGTTGTGTAACTCCAATGCGACGTTAACTCTCCTGGTGATTATATCAAAGACCATCGCGTCACTATCCAAAGTGACCAGGTATTGATAGACGAGATATCTCGTCATTAGAAGAAAACTGACCAGATATTGATCTCGTCATCATAAAAAAAATCGGCAACATGTTGATGACGAGATATCTCGTCATTAGCAAAACTGGTCACACTTGATGGACGAGATACCTTGTCGAAACCACTAGGAGGGTTAATTCAACAAACAACCTACCTAGTACTATAAATAACAATGAGGAGTAACCCATAGTTCACCCTTCCTCGCAAGCCCTTATACTCCCCTGCTCGACTGATTAGAATTCTTCAATACCCAGATGGTGTCAAGAGGCTGAACGAGATTCCAAACGCACGCCAGGATTTGGCACCACTTGGCGTGAAATCTCTGTTACTCTCAAGATAAGTTCCCTCGAACCTTCATTCAGGAGCAGCTTACTGAATCGGTTAGCCGAGCATGGGCCACAAGTCGCGGCATCAAATCGGATTCGCCCTTCTTTGTTTCCTTGCTTGCACGGCCCATAGAAATGCCACTGCTGAAAAAGATGCCAATGTTTTGATGACCGCAGAAAATACTTTTAGTAAGTTTTGCAAACTTTTCATTTTGATTTAATATAACCCCCTGAGACTAAAATCATCAAATATTTCATTTTGAGGTTTCTTAAAAATTAAGTAACGTTTTCAAGCTTTAAAATGGTGCATTATTTTTCTTTGGGGGGGTAGTGTGTTTCGGTAAATATTTTTAAAACAATATTTTAATGGTGCAAACATTCATATCTGGAGCATTTTTGGGGGATTTAAGAATAAGATTACTCAATAGCTACTATTTTGACTTAGAATACTTTTTCAAAAAATATCAAAAATAAACACGAAATTTTTATTGAGTTATCTTAAGACTCCAATACTCGTTTTAAACAAAGCTTTTATGAGTACAACATTTTTAATTGTTTTTAAATAAATAGCGTTTTTAAGCTTTAAAATGATGTATGACTTTTCTTTGGGGGTAATGTGTTAAAAATCTTTACATCTTTAATATTTTAAAGATGTGAACATTCTCATCTGGAGCCTTGTAAATGCCCTTTAAAGTAAGATTTCTGAAGTGATTATTTTGCCGTATAACGTTACCTTTTCAAAAAATAATATCAAACACTTGACATTTTTATATAAGATCTTATGAATAATACTCGTTTTAAACAAGGCTTTCATGGGTATGACAGATATATAAAATGTTACAAAAACTTTAAAAAATTACTTTTCAGTGTATCACATATTTTAATTACATGAGCAGAACAATAAAGGCTAGCAAAGCATCGGGTTAAAATACCTGAAACTGTCCAATAAATATATGGTAAAAAATGCCTATAATTTTAGATTCTGAAAAAAGTACATCAAGTATTACTCACTTTAACAAGAGAAGGAATTCGAATAACACTATACTCCAGATTATCTTAACTTTCTTTGAACTTTTATCACAGGAATTATATTAATCAAAATATCTAAAAGAGTTTGAAGTTCAAAAAGTTTCTTTACGTGTTTTTGAATCTTGTATCAATTTATCGAAATCCCTTCTAAAATGATTTTTTAATAGATTCAAATTAAAATTTCGTTTTCCATTTATTTTAAATAATCCATAGTTTTTTGTTTCAAATTCTTGAATGTAAGTAGCTCAGTGGGTTTATTCACTGCGCTAGCAACCTAAGAGTTCTAGGCGGCACAGGTTTGATTCCTCCCTTGATGGATTTCTCTCTTCCGTGCCAATAAAACTTTCCTTGTTTGCATATGTCCATTTACTTCACATTGTCCCTCTTGTGTTTGGCCAAATATGACCCTTGAGCCATGAAACCCAACCAATCATCTAGAATTTAAAATGAATCACTCTAAATCAGTTAATTCTAAGAGGTGTCAGTCACTTATCAAATGTTCTACATGTATTTTAAATTCATTAAATTTATAAAATTAAGTTAATAGAAAATTATAAATACAGAGGATTACTACTCCAAACTAAGAGTGAGTTGTAATGTCGTTTTTCCAAAAAGAGGGCCGCGGTAGTCCGGTTGGAAGAGTAGCGGATTAGCAACCGGAGGATCCCGAATCCAACCAAAGACCGTCGTGTACAAAGGGGGCTGGTGCACTTTAAATCTGTCGTGACCCCAAATGTCTTCACGTTGGTGTAGTGTGGAAGTTTGGAGATCAGTTGTTGACCTTGTCATATGACCATGGTCCAAAATTACGAGGTGTTGTTCTCGGATCTTTCCCTTTGGGATAGATCCCGGACCTTCGCCGATACCCCGATGTGTTGCTTCAGTGCGACGTTAAATACCTACCTACCAAAAAGAATCTTTGAAGTATACTCCATATTTTTATTTAGTTTTCTGTGCTGACCCATTAAACTCTGTTTTCTGACCTAAAACTCGGCAAACAATCGTATTTGACCTAGGATGCCACTCAGCTGTAGGAAAAGCTTCTGATCAATTGTAATTAAGTGCTCAAGTCTTTGTTTTACTTTTACTTCTCCAACCTATTCTGTTCGATTCCTCCCTAGGTGTATTTCTCTCTTCTGTGTTAGTAAAACTTTCCTTGTGTGTGTATGTCCATTGCTTGATGTTGTCTATTGTGTTTGGCGCAGCATGGCCTAATATGGCCCTTGCACCATAAAACCCCATTCAACCAATCAACCAACCTATTCGGAATTTCTCTCTTTAATTTCCACAATAAGGCATTTTAATCAATTCTTTCATTCATTTTTAACGTTAGTTCAACCCGAATAAATTAACAAAATTGTTAAATACTTGAAGTGAAAAAAAGGTTATTCCAGAGGGACCAACTTTCCCGTATTTCTCAGGAACTCCCATTTTCGAATTAACTGTTTTGGATCTTCCCGGCTCCCGTATTCACCATCTATTTCTCCCGTATTCACCATCTATTTCTCCCGTATTCACCATCTATTTCTCCCGTATTCACCATCTATTTCTCCCGTATTCACCATCTATTTCTCCCGTATTCACCATCTATTTCTCCCGTATTCACCATCTATTTCTCCCGTATTCACCATCTATTTCTCCCGTATTCACCATCTATTTCTCCCGTATTCACCATCTATTTCTCCCGTATATTTTAATTAACGATCAAGATCACGAAATTCAAGTTCTATATTGTTCTTTCCTAACGCATTCCGATATAAACTTTCATTATTATCGACAGTTGAGGCATAGAGGTACTCATCCATATATCGAAAAATTAACTATACTAATATAACTAATTATAAGTTAGGGATAATGATAACAATTAATTGACTATAGTTGTAAAAGGTTTTGAATTTTTTTAATTTTTAACAGTAGCACTTTAAATACATTCATTCACTAAAGTAAACACTCAGCACAAAAAGATGGAGACAAAGAACAAAGGGACAAAACATCAAAACAAGATAGAAAATAAATAAATAAACAGAAGTTAATCCCGTCTGTAGGTTTTGAAGTAAATCTCTGTCCTTCCAATATCTGAGAAATATCTCCCAACAATTTTAAGCAAACCCCAAGTGTTTGTACAAGATTAAAGGAAATGCTTAGTTCTGCGGCATCAGTAGATACATATATATAGGTTAGAACTAAGAAGCATCCAAATCTGCAAATTCAATATTGTGTCCTGTATATTATATACAATGTAAATTAATTTTTTGTTTAATAGTACCCATTCCACAAACATTTGTTGAAGTGGCGCCGCTTCACTAAAAATGCGCAAAATTTGTGGCGATAAATCGCCCTTAAATTCAGGACCAAAAGTTGGTTACCATAGTTTATCCACAGCTTACCAGCCAAGTGTGGTTTTAGAATTCATTTTTCCCTATGTGCAGTTCATGAATTTCCTCATCTTTTACAAACCATGCTTGTTGTTTTAAAGAATTTTTTCTGCTATTGATGAAAAGTACAGATAATGGTGGGCGTAATCTGCTCCATGGGCTCAGTGTTATTAGCAAGCTAAAATTACTTTTTTTTTCTCACACACACACACACACAACCCGCGGCGATCAAATAGGTCAGCGATGACGAACCTGTAAGGTGTGAAAGATGACACGCCTAGGATTTTTAGGCACGCCTTAAATCATATCTCTGTCTTCCAAGAACAAGAAAGATGGAATCTGGATAAAGACACATATGTCTTTAGTCAGTAAACTATTGCAGCAATCTGTAACTGGCTCTTTTTAATATGACTTTGTAGTCTTAATACGCCTTAAATTATTTTATGTCGTCCAAGAACAGGAAAGATAGAATATCGATAAAGACACATACTTCTTTAGTCTGTAAAAACTATTGCTACAATCTTTTACTGTCTCTTTTTAATATGACTTGGCACCAGTAATACGCCTTAAATGATTTTATGTCGTCCAAGAACAGGAGAGATAGAATATCGATAAAGACACATATGTCTTTAGTCTGTAAAAACTATTGCTACAATCTTTTACTGTCTCTTTTTAATATGACTTGGCACCAGTAATACGCCTTAAATGATTTTATGTCGTCCAAGAACAGGAAAGATGGAATATCGATAAAGACACATACGTCTTTAGTCTGTAAAAACTATTGCTACAATCTTTTACTGTCTCTTTTTAATATGACTTGGCACCAGTAATACGCCTTAAATGATTTTATGTCGGCCAAGAACAGGAAAGATATAATCTGGATAAAGAAACATACGTCATTAGTCAGTAAAAGTATTACAGCACAATCTGTAACTGGCTCTTTTTAATGACATTGCACCTTAAAGAGAAGTGATTCTATTTAAGGGAACAGTGAACTTTAAAAAAATAAACTTTTGAAGTTATGATGCAATTGTTATAAAAATTTCAGATTGTTTTGCACTAAACGTTTAAATATGAAGTTTTGTCCAAAAAGTATTAAGATGTGTGGAAGTTTTGCATAACATGTGGTCAGAAGTTTTGATAAATTAGCAAAAACTGATAGATCCCATAAGCATTAATTTTCCATGTATTGTCACTTTTAATTCTAATTATAGTCTATACTTATAAATCAAATTAACTCCATTTGGTAAGTGTATTATTCGATATTAAATTTTAAAAATTTGCGTACTAGAACAATTAAAGTTTTGCAAAAAAGCAGTTTAAGCAACATTTTAAATTAGGATGTACGACGAATTTTCCATTTGCATTTAAATATATACAACAGATTACAAGAACAATCTAAAAAATTACGGATATCCAAAGAATGAAATAATGCACAGGCACAGTTCGAGATCAAAAGAATGCCAAAACTCAAGTGGAGAAAAACGCGTTTTTGCAGTAGACCTACCATACATATCAACTAAACATCTTGTTCTCATTGCAACTCCGTCAAAAATTATCGTCATTGAAAAATTATTTTTTTTTCCATACGGTTTGATATCAATTAATTTTTACACAGAAAATAAAAAAATCGGGTAGGCTCTGTCGGTTAGGTTTCGTTGGGGTTTTATGGCGCAAGGGCCATATTTGGCCATGGTGCGCTAGATACAAGACATAATATCAAGTAGTAGACGAACACACACAATGAAAGTTTTACTGACACAGAAGAGATAAATACACCCAGGGAGGAACGTACCTGGCAGGAAACGAACCTGCGCCGCCTATAACACGAAGGTTGCTAGAGCAGTGGGCATACAAATTGAGCCATGACGACCCGCAGGCTGTGTCGAAACACGGCCACAAGGATTTACATGAATACGCCTCGTTAGGATGTACATTCGACGTATTTCTGCTTGGCTTTTCGACGAGTATATTCCGTCATTGTGAAATTTTTCAAGTGCGATCGAAAGTTTCACAACGAACGTATTCGATTTCACTTCTAATGTCTTTGATCGACAGATCTAGACATTAGCTTTCGTTTGAGAACAATCTTGACGTCGTAGCATTCCACAGTCCCGATTGCCGGCGCGCGAATTCAAGGTCACTTACAAGTCTTTGTTCCCAAAGTATCGAATATCACTAAGTTGGTTTGGTTTTCGTTGACTAAAATAAATTATTGAACCGAACTCGAAGTCCATTTTCTCGTAACGCTCAACATTCCGTTCTGAAAAAATATTTCAGTGTTTTAAAATTCCTTCTAATGCAATTTTTAATTCTTTTCCTTAATTTTCCTTGACTTCAAGTAAAATCTATGCACAATTTTGTGCATGGGTTTCCATGTACTAATGTTATTTATTTATTTTACAAATATTTTTATGACAGACACTGTTAAAAGCGGTAAAGAAACAGTCATAATTGATTTTATCAATTCATTAAAAATTTACTATTCTCTTAAATCATTAAGTCTGTAATAAAGCTAAAATTTTTTGCTAAGTAACGTAGCTACAGCTATGAAAGTTTGGACACATATTCTTTAAAGCTGCTCAATTAATATTTTCGATATTTTGTCATTCGATATTTTTCACCATTTTAGGGTAATACATCCTCTTAAAATAATAAAATGCTTACCTTCAAAATGTTAAAGTATATTAGCTATTTTCTGTAGTTCATAGGGCCGCGGTAGCCCAGTTGGAAGAGTAGTGGATTAGCAACCGAAGGGTTTCGAGTTTGAAACTCGGTTCAGCCAAAGACCCTCGTGTTCATTGAAGAAATATAAAAGTAGAATGAGCAATGGTTACCTTTTTATGCGCCCAGGATCATGTGACCAAAACTAGTAGTAACGTGACACTTAGACTGCTCTCGTATTCTGAGTGGTACGTGACATTCATCATCTAATTAGTACACGGGACGGGAGAAGACGTCCATCCATTGATTCATCATCTGATTGGTTCATTGATTGATCATCTGATTGGTTCATTGATTCATCATCTGATTGGTTCATTGATTCATCTTCTGATTGGTTCATTGATTCATCATCTGATTGGTTCATTGATTGATCATCTGATTGGTTCATTGATTCATCATCTGATTGGTTCATTGATTGATCATCTGATTGGTTCATTGGTTCATCATCTGATTGGTTCATTGATTGATCATCTGATTGGTTCATTGATTGATCATCTGATTGGTTCATTGATTGATCATCTGATAGTAATGAACTTTGGCGATTTCACCACTTTAGTCGCCTCTCTAGAAATGCGCATTCACACGCCTACCCTGTCATAAGATGTTCGCCGAACAGGACCATGAGATACCAAATAGGCCAACCAAGTCAATTTATCATAGAACAGTCGCATGTGTACTAGACGGCATGTTGGTCACACTTTTTCAAGCTCTTTTCAATAACAATGCTCAGTTTACTTATATTTCACGTCTATGGCCATGTACGCGGACTGATGCCCGTTAAATGTCTGGCCTCAAATGTCCCCACGTTGGCGTGGTGTGGAAGTTTGGAAAGTGGGGTGCCAGCTCAGGTTTTGACCTCGTCATCTGACTGTGGTTCAATATTACGGGGCGTCTTCGAATCTTTCCCTTCGGGATTGATCCCGGACCGTCGCCAATAGCCCGTTGTGTTCTTTCAGTGCGACGTTACCTACCTGTTGTTTCCATAACTATTTTTTCCCTGACAACATGAAAGCACACGACTA
Source organism: Meta bourneti (assembly GCA_933210815.1). Taxonomy (NCBI): domain Eukaryota; kingdom Metazoa; phylum Arthropoda; class Arachnida; order Araneae; family Tetragnathidae; genus Meta; species Meta bourneti. The sequence continues at coordinate 33,469,419 of OW119926.1, forward strand.
GCACACCCCTCAGGAGCGGCCCCGATTGCAGATGATTAGTTGGTTTGGTTTTTTGGTTTTGTGGCTGAGAAATACATCAAGGGATGTATACTGGACAAAATTTGAACCTGCACCGCCTACAACTCGCAGGTTGCAACCGCAGTGGACATACCCACTGAGCCACGACGGCCCCGTAATTAGAGTATTTAGCAAATTTAAATACGCTTTTTCTGTCATTAAGTTTTCCTGGCAAAAATAGCGATTTCTCATGCGAAGAATCTGGTACATATTGATGGAACGAGTTTTAAAATGAGCAAAATATGGATACCTCTCTCTAAAGTCGGTTAGTGTTTGTAAAATAATACACACCATTTGATCCTCATCACAGGCATACGGTTACCAATTATTGACAATTTGCATGTATAAGATGCCCTAAATATGAACCGCGAAAACTTTACATAATTGCAGCAGTTACGCTTTGACGAATAGCCTAATCAAAAGTTATTGATGACTCGATGGAATTTAGATAAATACCTCCTAAAGACTGTATTAGGATTTAAAAGCAAAAGAAAATACACAATAATTTATGAAAATGAGGTAATCTAGACCAATTTTCTCTGCGAGTGAAAAACAATGTGATGCATCACACTAGGAGTAGGTCTGTACAAAAACAGTTTATTTGTTTTATATGGGGTATAAATTTCAATTAATAACCACAAAAAACTAGGATGCATCAAATAATGGATTAATTTCTCATTCTGTATCTTCTAAGGATTTGAAGTAAATCAATTACTCTACTTTATCCTCGTCCACATCTACTGGCTATACACTCTGAGCGAAGATCTAATTATTAAGCGAAACGTCCTTTCCAAATATAAGAACTGCTGCAGTTAGTGCAACCCATGCCTCTACTACTTAAGTACCACATCCGACGAAGTGAAATGCAATTTCTTTTGAGTGCTTTTGGTTCCACTCATGCTAGGAGAAATGGTACTGTATAGATAGTCTGACCATACATACCGTTTTGAAGGGGATAGTATCTTTTTTATTTCCATACTTCCTGGCCATCCCGTAGTCTTAATAAGAAAGTCAATTTTGTCTCGTTCATCGAAAACATTTCAAAATTGGTCAATCATTAATTATAATTAATAATCTATATCCGTAAGTCAATATTCCCCATGGATACCAGTAACTTGTATAACTATAGAGTATAACTATAGAGAGCATATATATAACTATCTGATACTGTGTTACTCAACTCTAATATGTCAAGGAAATACTAAAATATTATATAAATGATAAAAAAAAAGTTTTAACTTTATCTCTTTTTAACTTTATCTGAACATTATTTAAGCTTTAATGCTACGCATATTATAATGCCAATTACTTGTATAATTTGACTGAAACGAACACCTGCCGGTACAATTACCTGTCTTCGAAAGAGAATCAGGTCCTCGTGGTTTTGATATCTTAAAATGCATACTAATTCAGATTTTATCAACCCAATGTCATTTTGTGTATTTTTTCTTTTTTAAATTTTACATTTTCATAGCATCTGTGAACTGTATTTTGAGTGACTAATTTCATTAGGAGATCCCACCATGTTTCGTGTAGCAAAAAGTGAATAGAGTGCGAAACAAAAACCACTCTGTCTGTCTCAAATTGTAACTTTATCCATCTTATGACTAGTATCTTCATTATTCAAGAGGCTGTTATAGCTTTCAAAAGACTAAATTATACATGTTTCTTTTGAAAATATTTTTAACTTATGCAGATATGAGTTGATTATTTTCTTGCTTAAATTTATACCAAACACTAAATTTAAACAAGAAAATAATCAATTCATATGATTATATGATTCTTTTTAACCTATGCATAACATCGTTTATGCATAGGTTAAAAAGTACCTTTAAAAGAAGCATGTATAATTTAATCTTTTGAAAGCTATAACAGCCTCCTTAATGAAGATATTAGTCATAAACTGGTAGGAGTACAGTCTGAGACAAAGAGGTTTTGTTCCTCACTCTTTTCAATATACAAAAATAATTTTATAAACTATGTCTCAGCAATCACTGCAATTTTGTATCATAATTTCTTATTTTAGGTCACTCCTGTAGAGCTCAGCAGTTTGCATGTGGGAACACATCCATATGTTTAGATCGCAGCTTTCATTGTGATGGCATCAGTGATTGTGAAAACGGAGAAGATGAAGATGGGTGTTGTAAGTTTCTTATGAGTTAAAGTGATTATCAATGGAAATTATTTCCTTTTTTATAATTACACATAATTGTTACATATCTGGCTGCTGTATTTCTCTTAATTCTTACAATGTTTATGTACTTATTATCCACAGATTCAAGGCGGTGTATGTTTTTATAAATGAAAATTTTTTGGTTTATTACATTGTACAATTTTTATGAAATGATGGCATATAATAGAGCTGTTAAATATGTGGATGTATTATCTGAAGAAAAACATCTTTCAAAACTAAAAAAAGTTCATTTCAAAGGTATAAAAGACATCACAATTAAAAGACCTGGCACACATCCAACATATACAAAAGTATAAAACAAGACGACTACCACAGTGCCATCCAATCTGGGATATATATAGATACAGTTACTACTTAACAGTTGCAATAAAATAAACACATGCTATTACAGTTGCAACACATGTGACAAGAGCAGATGGTGAGAACTTGTTTGTGGTAATGTCGTGGCTTATGGTCAATCTGATAATGAAGTTATTATTTGAATTAAATTTATTTTATAAAATAATTACTTTAAAATATTCAAATTACAAAATATTACTTTAAATATAGTGATTGAAGCCAATTGTGTCTAAGTGCTATGCAAGCATCTAACAATTTCATCCCTCCTTACAATGTCTGGGCATCCATTTCTTCAGTGGGGTTAATAGCTGCACTAGCCACCTGCAAGTTGTAGGCAAAGGAGGTTTGATTCCTGTCGGGTTCGATTCTTCTCAGTATGTATTTATTCCGTTGCAGTAAACTTTTCCTTGTGCATGTATGTTTGGCATTGCATGCCTTGAGTGGCCAAATATGACCCTTAAGCCATAAAACCCAACCAACCATTTTTTTAATTCAAACCCCAAATGGGAGCTATTGTTCGGAACATCTCATGATAGCAAATTGTTGCATACTGAAAAGTGCAGAAAAGTTGCCCTAAAAAGTGCAGAATACTCTTAGATTCTTCATATTCTGATTCCATAATTCGACATACAAACATTTCCTAACATCATGGATATTAAAAAACTAATTGTTTTTAAATTGTTGGAAAGATGTATTTTTTAATTTTTCTCGTGTGTGTTTTTTATTTCAAAAACTTAAATAATAATTTTAACTTATAATATTTTCCCTAAGTATTACAATTATCTACTTCAGCATACCTTGGAAGCTGGTAAAACCAAGATTTATAAAAGAACTGCTGCGAAAGAAAATCTAAAGCATAAAAATGCATAAATATCTTTTTGTTATATTTGCATATCACCTTTTGATCTGTGTTAGTTTTGCGAACTAACACAAATTTTAATGTTAGGTAATGTTCTTTTCATTTAGCTGATGCTCATGGAAGTCTTGATTCCCTTCTGAAAGCCATTACACAGCATCAGGAGCTGAAAGATGTAATATTAGACAAATCATTTGACAATTGTAGTAAGTAGCAAATACTTCAAACTATCCAAATATTACGGAATAGAATGTTCAGAATTTTTAGTTCCCTAGTTTGATATCAGAACTACAGAAAGCATTGCTAAACTATTTGATTGTAAAAAATATTTTAGGGAAGTAGAACTAAATCCCTTTTTCTACTATTCAGTTTTATATTTACTTTAACAATTTTATTTGTCCTGAGTTGTACAGAATGAAGAAGATAAGCACCTATGACTGCTGCCACATCCAATGAAAGTCTGATATATTCCCTAAAAATTTGAGATAATATTTGAGCCTAAAACTCAGGATTACCATTTAAACTATCGTAACTTAGATATTTTAATTTAAGGAATTAATAAGGCATTATGGTATTGAAAATTCGATTCCAGATGTCCATAAAACCTTTCCATGTATAATCAAATTGGGTTGATGAGAGTTTACAATAATCTCCAGAGATATATCTAAAATTTTTCTCTTTATTATTAGCAAAACATTTGAGTAACCATAAAAAATCGTTCACTATTATTGACTAGCTGAAAAATGAACGAGTATCCTTTCTCAAATCGTACCAGTTGCATGAAAACTCAGATCCATGTGTTTCACTTTTCATGGCTGGATATCACTGATAGATAGTTATCTTTGTCGCTCAGATTTCATCCAATGCAATCTGGTCTATAATTAGCCCTCATGACCGAAAAGCGCTTAATCAAACCCTCATCAATCCTTTCTCCTTATATGCAGGGGGCCGCGGTAACCTAGTTAGAAGAGTAACGGATTGCCAACCGGAGGGCTGCGAGTTCGAAACTCGGTCGAACCAAAGACCGTTTTATACGCGGGGCCTGGTGCACTTTAAAATATGTCGTGGCCTCAAATATTCTCACGTAGGCGTGGTGTGGAATTTTATAGAGTGGGGTGACAGATCAGGTTTTGCCCTCGTCATTTGAACCGTGGTTCAAAATACAAGGTGTTGTTCTCGGATTGAACCCAGACTGTACCAATAGCCCGTTATGTTGCTCCAGTGTGAAGTTAATTAACGACTTACTCACCTACCTTTTAACAAACACTTTATTGGGCGATTTTACAAAACAACATAACTTTCTCAAGAACAATATCCAAGTTGAATATTACTTTTTGCGACTATTCAAACAAAATAATTGAATCTCTACGCTTATATATAACCATGTAATTCAAATCAAAACTACCCAGTTTTTAAATTAATTTAGAATATTCGGGATAAATATGTTGCAGCTTACTATTGCTCAGTGCTAGGGTTGCTAAAAATGCACAAATTCGAGATGCTCAGGTTTTAACAATCACTCATTTATCAGAATCCCTTTGTCTTCGTCGGAGTTGTGCTATAAGTTATTCGTGCTGCCATCTAGGGACAAAGAGTAAGACTAACATGTTACAAATCAGTAAAATTAAAAATAGCTTTTGTGTGAAATGAGCTTGTTGCTAATATGTCTATAGTAAGCTATATGTCAACATCATCCTCAAATCTGCACAGTCAACTATTTGCGGTCACGTATCTTTTTAATTAAAACTATCAATGACTGTAGTGAGCACTCATTAGGAAAATAAAATTTTTTGAAATTTTCTTTTAGAACAAAAATGTACTTAATAAATTACAACATGGAATAAAAATATGTAGCTTTTTGGAACATGAAAATAGGATTTGCAGTAGAGATTTAACTTGACAATCTCATTTTTGGGGTGAGGGGGGGGGGTACTTCAGGCCTGACCAATTCCTTTTTAAATCCTGGAACCCTTCCTATCTTCTATAAATTTAAAAAATGCGAGCTAATAGTCAGAAAAATGTCTTTTGAATGGTTCTAAATGGAACCACTAGCATGAAATGTGCGATGGTTTCTTTTTTTTTAATTCATGATTTTTACTTCATTTGAGACCACTGTGTCATTAAGAGGTAAAAAAATTAAATCGCTTGTAAATGGATGTAAGAATTTATTTCACCTTTTCTCATAATCCTATTTTACTATTGACGAATCTATTTTCTAATTTTCTTTTGTGCTAAATCATATTTTGTATTTATGATAATTTGTGTGGTGATTTTGGTATTTAATTCAAATTCTTAATTTTATTAGGTCTTCCAAATGTCCCTCATTACTGTGAATGCAGATACTTCACGTTTATATATTGTGAAAACTACAACTTGACTTCAGTACCTGAAGGAATTAGCAAGCTGGTTACAAAATTGTATTAACTATTTTCTTTTCATTTCCATTGTTATCCTATTATGGTTTCTTCAATGTTTGTCTAAAACAAGTTTTTTTGCATGTATACTTTACATACTAATAAGGATTCTGTTAATGGAGTTGAATATTTTGAATTACTGAAATAATTTTATTTTAATTTCCAGTTTTATGTGAATTTAATCAAACTACATTAATTTAATGATTGTTATTTGGCATATTATTTGACAAGTTTTGCATAATGCAAAAATAGTAATGTATTATTCATATTAAAAGATTTATTAATATTTTTTATTCTAGATTTTTGACCTTTTTGCTGAAGAGAAAGAGAAATTTCACTATTCCTTACTGTTCATTACTTTCTGACCTTTGTTTAAATCAAGGTTATTTCATCAAATAATGTGGTACTTATTTGATTAAAACAACTGGTTATTCTTGAACAGATTAGTGTTCTGTGAAGAGAAGCAATTTTTAAAAACAGTTTCAATTAGAGTCGAAGGATTTAAATCAAGTTATTTTTTATCAACGAATCATGATTAAGATCAAATTTTTAAAATTCCCCTTCATTAATAAACTTTAATAGTAATATTGAAGATGAAATAACCTGAGATAAGTTTCATGTTATTTTATACAAATAAGTTAAAATTTCCTCTTGTACTCAGTAACTCCCAATAATAACTTCTTTCTCAACTGCAAATCATCTCATCTTCTCTACTTTAAGGCGAATATACTTTAACATGTAACGTGAAACAATACTATTTAATTATTATTTGATTTTGAATTATTGAAGTTATTGCATAAAGAAAACAAACATTTGTCTTATGCTTTCACTCGCCTTTAATCTTTCAATTTCTTTAAGGGTTCTAACAAACAATTCGCTGAGAATTTTGCCAACTAAAGCATTTTCGGACCTCAAGAATTTAAAAATAATGTAAGAATCATTCTTATTGTTTTCATAGAAATATTTTGTGAAGAAACTTCCTTACTTGTACTATTTCTACTTATTACCCTTGCAGGTTTGTAAAAGTAATATTACTCCTTATTTTAATTCATCTTTTACTTACCTGTATACTAATGAATTAGAATATTCATGAACTCAGAAACTTCAAAAGAAGCCCAGGGTATATTTGGACATTACTCTGAGGCTACCTTCAGTCATAAGTTTAATTTATATAATCAATCGATAAATATTATTTATTATTTAAATTAGTGTAACAAGAAAAACTTTGGAACACACAGCTATTAAGTAGAAAGAAACTAAACATTCAAATGAGTCTAGTGTTGTGATACATTGTCATGTTCATCAGATTTTACTGTTCGTCAAATTTTAATTGTATGTCCTGCTTTTAATAATCATCACCTGAAATTTTTTAATCTTACAAGGGGTTGGGGAGAGACTCTACCCGGGTCTTTTCCCATTCTTAAGGGGGCCCTGAGGGACACATCTCCTTTAGGTGTGTACTGGTGTCACGGACCCTAGGTACTTTAGTGATCTATTCTTTCCCATGGGGTTTTCTGTCTTTAGTAAATATGGGGTCGAGCACCCGGGATACCCAAGAGATCTTTCTCTGCTTTCATCCCAGTACTATGTCCCCAATCTCCCTCTTTTTCCCCTTTTCACGACATTATTTACTTGGTTTTCTGTCTTATGTTTGGCGCAGCTTGGCCAAATATGGTCCTTGCGCCTCAAAACTTCAAAGCAACTAACCAACCCATTCTTAAGGATCATTGAACTTAAATCTTATATAGCTTTTTTACTACCCATCACCTTCATACATTTTATATTGTGCAGCATGTTGTGAATCAAAACGTTGTTTTTAATCATCCTTTAATTCATTCCATGTTAACTAATTACTTAGTTCTTTTCATGTTGCTGATCGAAATGGTTGATTCATCAACAAATTAAATTCATATTTCAAGTCTATAATTTGTTTTCTACCTTTTGTGCTAACGGCCTACGTGTTTCTTGAATTTCTTGTTTTATCTTTCATACTATAATTGTCTTGCACTGGATTTTTATACCCACTTTCTGTTTTATAAAGCTTTTATAGCTGTATTGCTTTTATTTTTTTATCTTGCGCTTGGTGCATCTTGTCTGTTTTTGGACCTCGCATCATAAAACCCAAACATTCAATCTAAAATACTGATTGGGACCTTTTATGATTCAGAGTCTATTATAATATTGCACTGTATTTTCCTGTCAAATTAACTGCTCATGTTCATCTAGTCTTATGGTGAATTTCAGATACTTTATTTTTTCCTGATAAACAGAAATGAAATTTTAAACTTTGACATTATATACAATTATATACATTATACATAATGTACATTATATACAATTTAATATAAAATGTTTTCATTGTTTTGCAAAAACAAAAAGATATTTATAGTTTCTTAAGACAAATTAAGAACATAAAAATTTTGATTTCCTCAAATTTTATATGTTCCTAATACAATATTTTTCAGAAACTAAATTACTAATTTGTAGCTTACAGTGTTATCGATTTCCTTATAAATGCAATAAAAACATTTTTCAGACATATTGAAGGTAACGAGATACCAATTCTCACCCCTGGCCCATTCTTAGAAATGCCAAACGTTACACATTTGTAAGTATATTGGTAGGTTATTTCTTAAAGGTTATTTTCAACATGATTTGTAACTCATTGAAAACTGAAAACATCCATTGAATTCATAATTTAATGCTAAATGTGTGGTAGGTAGGTCGTTAATTAACAACTCATGGGAGCAACGCAACGGAATATTTGAGACTATACGGAATCAATACAGAAGGGAAAGTCCGAGGACAACCCTCGTAATTTTGAACAACGGTCAGATAACGAGGTCAACACCTGAGCTGGCATCCTACTCTCCAAACTTCCATACCACGCCAACGTAAGGACATTTGAGACTACAATAGATTTTACGTGCACCAGCCAGCATACTCTTTGGCTGGACCGAGTTTCGAACTCACAATCCTCAGGTTGTTAATCCACTACTCTTCCAACTTGGTTACCACGGCCAATTATGGAGATGCACTGTAAAAGATAAATCTAAACTACAAGTTTTGAATTGACAATAAACTATAGTAGACTATAGAAAAATCATATTTGCTTTATTTGTTGTATATATATAAATATTTCTTCTTTATAATAACTTAAATTTTTTATATGGAACTTGTGAAATCTAACTTGCTTAAAACTATAAATTTGTTTTCAATATTGAATTTTTCCTGGAATCTAAATGGGAATGGGAATAAAGAGAATCTATGGGAATAAGGAACATTTAATTTTCTAAGTCATACCTTTCTTTCATGTTACTCTGTTTTAAAATCTAAAATATAAGATTTAAATGTCTCAACTTAAAGCAAATTACTTAATGAAAGATCATTCGTATTTAAATAAATTTGATGACTCATTTTATTTTTCAAGGCCTAGATTTTGGAATTTAAATAGTGATTTAGGTGCTCTATATGGCAAATTCATAGTAAATATGTGTGTGACATGACTCTTCAGCTAATAATTGCTTATTAAAATAAAAAAATTATGTGAAAATCTCATAAATGTGAAAACTTTAGTCACCTAATCCATAACTTTAATATTATATAATTTTGCACGAAACAAAAAATATCAACAGATATCTTGTTCATATTTTTACACAAAATGTGTTTTATTTTGTAAATGTCAAGATATATTTTGAAAATTCTTTTTACAAGATATACCGTGTGATTTTCATAAAAATGAAGTTTCTTTGTGGATTTTCTTTAAAATACCTACTTACTGAAAAGTACGATATTTTATCAGTAGCACACCTTCCTTTACTTAAAATGAAAGTAAATAGTTCGGATTTTGTACTTATTCTTTATTTCATAGAACTTCTGAATTTCAAAAAATTCCAAAGAGGATCTCTGAAATCAATGTCAGTAGTAGGTAATTTATAACAATTTTAAACATGGAAATTAATTAAACTCTACTTATCAATGTTCGAAATTAGGGCAGAATAATAAATCATGCAAACCAAAATTCCAAATGGATGCAAGTGGTGAGTGGAGTGATTTTTGCTTCATTTATTATAAATATTGTTAAATTAATTTTCCATACAGCTATATAGATTCTAATTTTCTTATTATCTAACAATATAAAGATAATACTTTTTGATACATGCAAGTAACAAATCTTTTTCAAAAGAGAACAGCAATAAGTTTCATTGGACAAATATCAAATTCGTATAATTTATAAGGTTTATTTTTTTTAATTCTTCCAAGCTAACGGTCAGCTTAGTTACATTTTTCAGTTGATTGAATGAATCAGTACACCAGTGAATAGCACATTCTTGGATGGGCATAGATAATTTGTCCTTTCAGAGTAGATATCTCTTTAACAAAGCTTTTGTTTTCCATATACCATAGTTTCTACGCCTAGTTAAATGTTATACTAATGTTTAATCCCAAGCTTCTTTTCAGAAACTCTAATTTCAATTGTGCTCAAAACGCTATGTGTTAATTTATTTTATATTTTTTCATTGAAAGGTTATTGATGAGAAATGAAATCAAAATAATAGAGAAAGGAGCATTAAAAGGAATTCGAAACTTGCGTTGGTTGTAAGTTTACATGATTTTATTATTGTATATAAAAATATAAATTAAAAAAACTTTTTATGACAAGTTTGAAAAGGAAATGTTTATTGCGATTGCCTTTTAGATTAATGCAGGGGAACATGCTAGAAGACTTGAATATGACTGTTTTGATGGATTTACCATTACTTGAAGTTTTGTGAGTATTTTTGGACTGATAATCTTAAATTTTTTTCCGGTGTTTTATATTTAAATGAAATTGAATTCAAACCATACTAATTAAAAGGAAACGTTGGACTTTAGTTTGTAACTAACAGTAGCAAGTATTGCTAGCATATTGTGATGTGCACATCCTTTTTCTGATTTCAACCACGAAATGAGTAATATTTTTACAAGAGATGGTGTGCACTGATTCAAAATACTTCGGCCCATTGAAATTTCATAAAATTGAAATATAAATTGCCTTTAAGTCATCTTGAACTAATTTTTATGCAAAAAATGTAATCAAATACAATGTCAAGAAGTAAACTTTGGAAAAGGAACCAAAATATAGACATGCTTATAAGTATGGTTCTCTAAAAGCAATCATGAATGAAATACTGTTTTATGGTTAAAGGTACTAAACTTATGGGACTAGAGTATGCTTTTTCTATTTTAGCACCTGCCCCTAATTTAATTTCAATTTGATGATTGTTGAATGTTTTTATGAGAATTTAACTCCAGCACTGTCCCACATTAGAAGAATTCAAATGATTCTTATTTTTTATTATTTATAATAGTTTTAATCATATTTTCTAGTGATATTATAATATTTGTAAAAAGTGCAGTGATTGTCAAAAAACCCCTCATTGAAATATCAACTTTCACTATAACATACTATATACTCCTAATTGTGACTAGCATAACTTATCCTTCCTTGTAACCTTTTACATTGTATCCATATATGGCTGCTTTATTTTTTCAGCAAGTAGAGCTTCTTTACATTTGTTTCTAAATTGGAAAGTTTCAAAATAATGGCAATGATCAAATTTCGTGATGTTATATATGTAAGAATAATTAATTATATTTCAGAGATCTGACTGAAAATAGATTGAAAAGAATAGAAAACTTTAATGGTGCATTTGAAAAATTAATTTGGCTGTAAGTACCTAAACTTTCCCCATATCTCTCTGTATACTTGTAATACATTAAATTCTTTTTCGAATTCATAAATTATTCTTTGACAGCACCAATGAGTGTCAACAGTTACTAGTGACTGCCAACACTCACTGAAAAATCTAGATTTGATATTTGCTTAAAATTTGCTGTGTGTGCCATTGTATCATTACTTTTAGTATACGAAATAGTGAGAGTATTTACGAGGAAAATTTTCCAATTGTTGATGTATTTTTTCTAGAGGTTTGGGCAAAAATAGAATTACTAGGATAAAGCAGGCGACTTTCAGAACACTTATCAATTTGGAAGTGTTGTAAGTATATTCGTGTTTACTGAACCTACTTCTCTATTAATATTTGCATGGTTGCATTTTAAAGTTTGAGATGTTTATGTCAAAGCATCTTATCAAGCAAGATATCTATATTTTCCTTCATGCTTTAAATCCATTTCTATGAAGTAGATTTAATCAAGTGTTGGTAGTCTATGATAAATTGTGATGCAAGTTTGGATAAAAAGTAGCTATGTCCATATAAATAGAACAACGTAAGTCTAGACCAGTGGTTCTTAACCTTTTTAGTGATCGGCACCCCCTTGAATCTAAAAGTAAGTTCTCACACCCCCTTGAAAAATATGTTTCTATTTCTTTATTTAGGAAATTAGGACTTCTATTGTAAAAAAGATAATTTATTTATTGGGAGATTTACATATACAAACAAAACAATATCTTAATTTTTAATGGCTACGTTGTTGTTTATTCATAATAATACTTTTGAAGCGAGGCTCCTTTTTTGAAAGAGCCACGCGTAGGTCATAAGTAAGCATTTAAGCTATTTCCGGCTTTTGTTTTTGTGTGCAAAAGAGATGAAAATCCCATTTCACACAGGTGGTGGCAAATGGTAAAAGTGTCTGCGATGCTGCCTTTGCCAGCTGTGTATATGATTCTAACTATGTGCTCCAGAATTGTTCTAAATCCGGTGTTTCAAATTCCATTTGAATATCTGCATTGGCTCGTATTTCAATAAGATCGTCTTTTATTAAATCGCTGTCGTCCATCGAAACTTCTCTCGCACTCCTGGAAATGCTTTCTCACCCCCATGGATGCACACACCCCAGGTTAAGAACCACTAGTCTAGACTAAACAGGGTTTTATTATCATTCGAAGTATTAAACATCGGCCTCAATTCTCAAAACAAAAATTATTTCCAGTCCAACTTGTTCTGATATGAGTACTGATTTGTTTTCTATGAAAGGTTTATAACAAAACATTCTAGTTCTAATACAAGAATCAATGTACCAGACATAGATAAAATTTTTAAATTGTTAATATTTGTCTATGTTTGGCACCATTTTACTATAAAATACTTCCAAATCAGTAGCATTAGCTAACTGTAGCCAGTTGATGAGATCAGGGTTGTACTTTTTCTGCTATAAATTACATTTATAAACCTTATTTGTTGAAATGTTCACTAATTTTGTACTTTTTAAAACCTAACATTTAATTTGGAAGCAAGCCCTCCTTAAAACAAAACGTTAGGTTTCGAAGAAATACTGGTTTTCTTTACAACAAATTGTTCTGAACACAATTGTTCAGAACAATTTGTCTGTCTTTATTTATAAAACTGATTGAAGTCTTCAAAAGTAATCGCTTATAGTAGGTTCAAAAAGATATTAAAAAAAGGAATCTTAATTTTCTTTTTTTTAACTCAACACACATTTTATTTTTAATCCGCATCTTTAATTTTAAATTATAAAATAAATGCCCTTATTTTTTATTGCTTCCATTTTAGTTTATTTGAAATCTCAAAGCAGTATTGTGGGTGTAGGTATTGAGATGGTGAGTGTGTCCACTGCGCTAGCAACCTGCTAATAGCAGGCGGCCCCAGGCTCGATTCCTTCCTGGATGTATTGGTTCATTACTTAACGTTGTCTGTCCTGCCCTCGGATCAACTTAGCCAACTATGGTCCTTTTGTCACAAAACTCAAAGCAACCAACCAACCAAGATGAGAAACCCCCCCAAGCAATTATACAAAATATCATTTATCATGTTTACAAAGACTAACAGCATAACGTACACTAAGAACTGGGATTAAACTGAAAGCACGCAATACATTCACAATTTATTTTACATTCGGGAGACCGACAGCTAAAGTGAATCTAAGCTATCTTACAAAATCAATTATTAAATAAATAACCACCCTCTTCACCAACTCTGAATTTTCAAAGCATATGAGAATTTTCAATACTTACTGATACAGATATTTTCTGCAAATTATAAAAAGATGTCAATTGTTTTTAACTGTGATTCCACTCAACAGGATTCTTGAATTTTAGTTTTCACATTGAATTGATTTAGTTTTCTAGCATATTTTGCGGAAATCGTTAATTTTCATTAACTCTAGATAAAAAATGGTTGATATTGATTGATATAATTATTTCTTAGGATTTTGAAGAGCAACATCATTGAAGACATTGAAGAAGGGGCTTTCTCAAATTTGGGGAAATTATCTGAATTGTAAGTCTTTTTCTTCAATTTAGCCAGACTTTGTTACATTTTTTATTTACAATTTCTACTCTTACATAATCTAATCTATTGAACCATCCATCGTTCCTATATGCCACAAAATAAAATATAATCCTTCTAAAGATCATGTGTGCCACAGAACAACCTGCAATCTTCCTTCTATGGCTTCTTGTCAGTTTTAGAGTTCTTAGATTTTTTGAACCAATAGGCTATTAGTCATGAAATGTTTATTAGTCTATGGCTATTAGTCATGAATGTCATATGGCTATTAATCATGAAATGTCTTATGGGATAAAAAATAATATATGCAACTTTTCGGAAATCTTGTGATGCTCAGTCTTGTTATGTATCTTCAATTTTGAAGAAACTTGTAAATAGTTAGATCCAAGCCTTTCTGTTAATACTATTTCTCCTCATTCAAAAGTACTTGTCAGTTGACATCTCATCCATCATTAGGTATACCAAAATTTGTAATCAGTAATAAAAAATGAGTTGCCATAAATAGTAAAAGCTACCACCTCTGTAAACTGAAGTTTTACATTCGCCTTTGGAGCAAATTTTGAAGCAGGGATGAGGGAGACAAAATTTAGACAATTAATAGAACTCTTCAACTGTAGTCGTAATCTGCCACTTTTCTAAGAACAAGTGTATGTTTTCATCAAAATGGTCAATTGATGCCACAATCTCTTTAAAAATTTGCCACATTAAATGGAATTTAATATTTGATTATACACTAGGTATTGTACTATAAAATTTGTTGTAACCAATTTTTAAATGTTCATTTAATATGAATAATTTTTTGATTTTCTAGACACCAGTGTAATAAAAAGTTAATTTTTAACCTTTCTTAGTATAGTAAAAATTGGTTCTAAAGAAAGATTGAAGTTATTTCATTTTTGCAGTTCATAATAACCTTTTTTTAGACCGAATTATTGTTTGAAACTTCATACGTCAAATTTTAAAATGCAATATTTCATATAGTGATAAGTTATTGACAACATGAGACCATAAAATTTTTTAAACTATGTGCTCAGGTGAATGAAGTGGTTTAAAATTACATGGCGTTAAATACCTCGGATCTTTCCCTTCGGGTTTGATACCGGACCGTTGCCAATAGTCCGTTGTGTTGCTCCAGTGCGACGTTAATTAAAATACCTACCTACCAGGTGAATGAAATTCATGTGTAAATTTTTGTTATCCAATTTTAGATACTGAAGTAGTTTTTGAATTTCCTGAATCACTTATTTCAGAAGCCCTAGCTGTCTTCTCAGATTCCCAATTACTAGTTTAAATAGCATGTTGATATATATAAAATCCTGTTTCCACTATAGTTGGTTTTGCTCATTTTACTGGACCCAAATTTTACAAACCCACACAATTTCACAAAATTTTATGAAGTCCTGCCCAATTATCATGGAATACATCTTAATTCTTTTTAACAAATGCCAAATGCTCTATTTTCATGAATGTTTTTTCTTTTGATTCTCTTGGAGTTTATAGAAAAAGTGCCGACTATATCCGGTTGAGTTTCGTATATTAAATGTGTTTGGTGGTAGTTTTGAATTCCCATATTGTGTATAACATTTTAAAGCTTTTTTATGATTATATGTTTAATACCAGTGTATTCATATTATTTTTGTGGTTTTTATTTTTCTTCAAGAGATATTTCCTACAACCGACTAACTTTCGTGAGGCCAAGACTATTTTCAAACCTAAAGAGTTTAGATAAACTGTAAGTACATTTTTATACAATTTTCTTAAGAATTTTATGCACATTAGAAGTTTTAGATAAATTAAAATGATATGATAAAGTTTGAGGCAGAAAGAATACGAAGAAAATAAAGTATCATGTACTGAAACTTAAATAGGTTACATATGTTTTACCTGTAGTATAATTCCTAAAATTATTTTTCTTATAAATTTTTTTTCAGGAATTTAGAGTTCAATATGATAACATCTTTTCCAGTTCACGTTTTTCGTTGTTTAGATTCTTTGAAATCCCTGTAAGTTTCAACTATCAAATATTTTATTCTTAAATTGCGCATTCATACTATTGCTATTAAAAATTTGTTTTATTTCAGCGATCTTCAAGGGTTAGATATCCTGAATATAGATGTAGAGTTATTTAATGCTCTAACAAATTTAGAGTTCATGTAAGTTTATTTTTTATTTCTTTAAAAAATATTTTCAATGCAATACAAGGTGCACCCTTTTATTATTTTGCCTCTGGAAATATTTCAGGTAACGCTATGTTTAATTTTACTGAATACCAACTTTAATATTTTTCTTTAGTACAGTCAAAGAATTATAATGTGTAAACCGCTGGGTTTTTTCTACACAAATGTTGTCACAGATTGAAAGGTTGGACCAGAAATGTTTGATTAAGGCTGCATATTAAGTGCATCATAAAGCATGCATTTTGTTTTAAAACTGATTCTCACTTTATATAACCCTACAATGGTTATATTAAATTAAACTATTAAAACAAAATTATAGAAGTTATTTGATTTAGTTGTAAAGACAAATTTTAGTTATTACTCCAGTGATGGTTCATGATTAAAATATAAATTATGTTACAAAATTTGAAAGTCATGTTTGGCAATTTATAAATTTCATAGCTCGCCAAACAAAGCACTCTTGTCCTTGTAAAAATACTAGTGGACCAGCAAAAAAGTGATGAAATTCCTTATTGATTTCCACTGTATACATAAAATCTTCATTTATAATAATAAAGTTTCGCGTTGGTCTTATAAATTTATTTATCCTACAATCCTAGAATCAACTCTAGAAAATAAATAACCATATTTTCATTTAGAAAGGGGAACTCTTTCATTTTCAAACTTTTCATGCTCTGTACCTAACAGGCCTTGATGAAACATGACAAATACACCTGTGAATCAATTGTTTGTGTTAAAGAAAGAAGGCTCTGCTTGTGTGTAAAATATTAATTGAACAAATGTTTAATTCTCTAGGAGAAAGATTCTATCTGCTTAAAAAGGAAATTATGCAGGATGATTTGGAACTCATGGGACAAACTTCAAAGGGTGTTAGAGCACACTAAAGCAATCATTTTTTGTGTAGTAATGTATGGGCGCAAGTGACGGGTATAGGCACAAACACACGAATTGCACAGGAAATGAAACGAGATATTTATTTATATCATTATTTTACAATTTTTTTCACAATAACTGCTCAAAGGCGCCGCCCCCAACATTAACCACTTAAAGCACGAGCTTTTTTCGGAAAAACTGGTAAAAAATGATCGAGTTTTTTTTTTGGACAGAAAATGAATATGTAGGTATTCATTTATATAGTGTAAGTTATTTTTTGCAATTTCAATTGTGGGGGGCATTAGAAATAAAATAACGCGAGATACAAGAGCGCCCGTGTGAGACACGGGCTTGTGCAAATTTGCCGGTAACTTTCGCCCGCTTCAGACACGGGTAAATGCGTTAAGTGGTTAATGCAAGCTTGACAGCGTCGCTGGCGGACTTTTTCGCCGCTAGAGGGCACTGTTTGGTTTGGGAGCTTGAACATCGCTGGAACCCGGAAATTCAAGGCGGGTTTCACAAGATTGCATTAATGTAGGTGGTGGCACCTTTGAGCAGTTATTGTAAAAAATCATTGTAAATAAGTAATTGTAATACAATCTTGTAAATAAACATTTTGTTTCATTTCCTTTCAATTCTTGCGTTTGCTCCTAAACGCGTCACTTGGGCCATACATTGCTAAACAAAAAATGGTTCTTTTAGTGTGCTCTAACATCAATTGAGAGTTCATAATCACCCTGTAAATATTTATCATAGATATACACCTATATTGGTTGTTATTTCCGATCTTAAAAATCACCTATTCTCCATATCTAGTTGTACCATGTGGGGATTCTCTCAAATATTCACATTTGAATGCTATATTATGAAATATCAACTGTGTTAATAAACTTCTGTTGCATGTTTCGAAAACTCGTATTTACAAAGCAGTGTTGCTTCTATTGTTTGTTAGTGTTTATTGGTTGTCCTTTTTATAGTGTCTAGACCTCTGAATTATGTTGGATGCATACAGTCCTGCTGATTTAGTTGCTGCCCTCTATGCCACTGAGTTCAGTGGCAAAATATGGGTGATGGTTATGAAGCTAATATGGGTGTGGTGGCATGTCAGCGCATGAAAATTAATCACTTGGCTCTGGCAATGGATCAAATTAAATTATCGTTTTCTTTCAGTCGTGCTGCGCGTGCGCGCTACGAGTAAAAATATCGTATGAATGTAGCAATCAAAGAAGATATTAGAATAAGTTTTCAGCCTTTTTACTTTGACAAAAGACGTTATGCTGGTAGATTAGACAATTTATTATGCTTATTTAATTTGTGATGAATTTTGATTAAAGTTACTTTTTTTACCTGCTTCGTTGTTCATTGAATCAGTCAACATCTTTGTATGGATATGAGAATTAACATCCACGTATATTCCATTTGGTGGTGAATGCATGTGGTTGCAATATTGTTAGATGATGAAAACAAATATGTTTTCAAACAGTTTTCATGTTCTGTAGAAACAAAGAAGTTTTCATGTTATGTATGATTTTATTATTAAACCAAAAGGACAGATTCATTGACAGAATGCGTTAAAGTTAATGGAAATGTTTGACATTAAAAGAATATTAACATGCCTAATTGATTTAATATTGAAAAATATCGGCTTTTGTATGCTGTAAAATCATAGACGTGAGATGTAAGTAGACTGAGCATTGCTATTGAGAGGAGCTTCAAAAAATGTGATCAACATTTCAACTAGTAGTCACGTGACTGTTCAATGAAAAATTGACTCGGTTAGTCGATTTGGCATCATATCGCCTCGTCTGGCGATATAACGACAGAGTAGGTGTTTGAATGCTCATTTCTGTACAGTGGTGACAAATTTGTTGAAATCACTAAAGTCTGCTTTTATGTCGCGCTGATGAATCAGATGATAAATCAATGGATGGGCGTCTTCTCCCATCCCGTGGAACAATCCGATGATGACTGTTCGGTTCCACCCAGCTGACAAAAGTAGTCTAGGGTCGCGTTACTGATAGTTTGGGTCACATATTCCTGGGCCATTGCTCACTCTACTTTTATATTTCTTCTATGGAAAAAATAAGTCGACTGCTCTCCTGAAGAAATAGGTCGCCACCAATAGCCCATTGTGTTGCTCCAGTGCGACGTTAATTAACTACCTACCTGACGAAATAGTTTGAAGTATAGTTACAAAGTTCATCTTACACTCTTTTTGCATTTAGATACACCCATTGAAGTTATGTACGTCTAACAAGGTCTAACCATACTATCTTGTTAATATAGAAACTATAGCAAAGTAATTGGTTTGACTTTAGAAGTTTTTAGGTATATATAAAATGTTTATTTTAATACATATAACTTGATCCCTGAGTTTTCAATTTTCAAATTTTTCATTGTCAAATAAAAATATTTACAAAATGATTTGATGCTAAGTACCTTAATAAAATAATTTTTATGAAATTTTAATATCCATCAGATTGTATTACCAATTATCTGATACTTCGATTTTCAATATATTCGTTATTTAGTATCATTGTTCAAACCATATAGCATTTGGTATATGGCTGCCAAACCCTATATTACTGTATGTCGCTATATTGCTGTATTGTATTCTAAAATCAAACAATAAATTATCATTTTTCAACTGCCATCATTAATCCTGAATTAAAAGGTGCGGTTTTTCTTAAATAAATATCGTATATTTATTATTTTAACGTCTTATAAGGTCTTAAAGGTTCATCGTATGTTCAAGCTTATCTGAATACTTGCACTTTTTAAATTCATTCTATTAATTTCATTGATTCTATAAATTTAAATGGAATAAATTGAATAATTTCATAGAACTGTGATGATTCCTTGCATCCTTCCAGACAACCCTTCTGAATGTTGAAAGGTTTAATGCGTTTTTAGTGATACAAAATTAAATGCGCTGTACTTAGGCTAAAATCTTCTATTTCAATTTTCATTGATACTGTAAAATGGCATTAGTCACCTACATGTATTATAAGTTATATTTGAAAAATGCAGTTAGTTTCAAGGTCAGAATTAGAGGCTATTCGTCTAGACCAATTGCATTTCTTTCAAAATTGACAGAGTACATTGTTACAAGATCAGCTCTTCACGTACTGTGTTGCTAATAGAATCATTTAAAATGTTAGGATTGTAAATATGAAGCATGCTTCATATTCCTTTATAAAATTATACCAAACTTGGTTTTCTCATTTCTATTCCAAGACTCTTAATACTTATTTCTTGTATCCTGATTTGAAGGAGCAAAATATATCTGTGAAATAGATCGGATTTAGTACTCAATATATCACGTTTTAAAGATCATAAATAAATATAAATTTATCAATGTAACCTTTTAAAATACATGTCCCAATTCTAATTAGTTCAGTTTCAGTTTTCAAGGATAACTAATGTGCGCATGTATTTCATCTAAAAGTAATTTTTTAAATTTTCTTTGTTATGGATAGAGAAATTTTTCTACTCTCAAATTTATTACATCCCTTCATTGCATGGATAGTTAAAGGAATTTCCAGGCTCTATACCTGCTACAGATATTATATTTAAAAAGCTATAAATTTTGTAATACATCAAGTCCCAGAAATGAAAGAACACTTTAAGTAATCTTGTTTGTACCTGTAATGTAAACATCTTAAAATGGAAAAACAAAACAAATACATAATTCTCAGCTAAATAAAGTGTCCATAAAATTAGCAAATAACACATGGTGAAGTGAAACCCAATTATGATTTGTAGATATATTTTTCACACTTATAGCTGAGGTGCATTGGATCTTTTGTTTCAGTTCAGAAGCTAGTTATGTCAAAAATATTTTATATGCGTATAACTTGGTACTTATATTATGAGTAAATTTTTCCTCACTCCACATAAAAAGTTTTGTAACATTTATGAAGATAAAAGGGAACTTTGAAATTAACATTTTGTTCATTAATTAACACCAAGCTTCAGGTTTTGAATTTGAAAAATGGTTTGATGGTCTAGGGAATTTGAAAATTTCGTTTGTTTTACACTATACTCCTAAATTTCATTGAATTTGAATAATGGCAACAAAGTTTTGCAATTTTGTTTGATTTGTAGTTGTTTTTTTGCATTTAACGTCTAGTCAGACAAAAAAATTCTATGTAAAAACTATTTTTATGAATGTAATACATACGTTTTGATATGTTTTATAACTTTTTAAATTCCTTATATGGATCATTTTTAAGTATCATTGTTTTGAAATCTTTTCCAATACTACTTTATTTAAACTCTCAGGGATGCCAATCACTGCACATCCTGGAATTATTACGGAAATTCTCAGTATTTTATTAAATCATAAGGTACGATATGGTTGCCAAAAGTCGCCACACTATTGCCATATTAGCCATTTGCCATAGCAATATGGAATTCTTTTGGGACTGCCCATTACCATTTGGTAAATACTTCTTTCCACAAAAAATTTTAATCAATACAAGGCCATACCATTAACAAGGATTCTATTAAAATGTAATCTTATAAAAACAATAAAATAAGTTTCTACAAGGGGATTGGAGTTAAACAAAATTAAAAATTACACAAGAGAGGATGACGAGACATCAACGTGTCCAGATGGAAAATGTGTACCAAAATTTCTACAATTTTAACATGAAAAATTTACATTCATAATCCTTTTGTATCTTGCACAAATGTGTACCTTTCTAGTTACTATATTTCATTGATGGGTAGTGGAGTGGTGAGAGAATCTAGACCGAAGGCCCTCAATCTCCTGTGAAGCGTGTGTCTGAACTGGACAGATGTTAGCTAATCAGAACCTTTTATAAATTTTGCTGGGACTTGGAGGTGAGGTGGCGGGTGGAGGCACCAATCAGAAGACTTGCTTCCTTCTTGGCGGGTGGAGCTTTAGTATTTCATAGCAATCGCCAATCTACCAATAAACAGAATTTCGCCTCATTTTTTATTACTTATCCTATTCTTTTCGGTGACCCAATTTTGAAGACAAAACAGGCAGTCTAGGCAATCTTTCACCTTTTAACTAAACTAAAAAATACTTATAATCGAAGTATTTGTATTTAAAGTGAAATATTATTGATGCTTCTACCGGACCTACCTGCTTTAATAAAGTTTGCAGGAGGGAGATATCGGAAATTTGCAAAATAGTTTGAATTGTGTGACGAAAGTAGCTCTAATTCAAATTCATGCAGCCAAGAAAGCAGCAAAACAAAAAATGCACGTATTGTATTGTTTACAAAGTTACTATGCATCCATGACATTGAATCAAATGCCACATCTATAAAAAAGTATTTATAACGTGAAGTTACTGAAAACATTCATGAAAATAAATTCAGATTCCTAAAATATCTAAGCAGTTCGGCATTTCTAAACTTTGGGCTATTCATCAGAATTTTCTTCCTTGTGACTATGTCCTAGAAAAGCAGTCTGGAAAAATGTACTTTTCTTTCAGATTTGGTTTTCTTTTTAGGTGATGTTTATTCGTCTGAGAATGGTTATTCTATTACACTATCTGGAAGGGTGGAAGGTACATCATCATGGTTCACGGTATAAGCTAATTTTGAGCGAAGCTAAACTGATTGGGACAGGTATTCTTCGTATTTACAGTTAAATTTTACTTTGCTATCCAATCTGATTAGTCTTATGTTAGGAGGTCATAAAAAGCTGCCATAATTTCATCACTTTGCATTTAAATTTCTGAAACATGATTTTGTGGTTCTCCCATCTTATTGTATACTATAGTAAGGTTGTTAAACAAACTGATCCTATTTCAGTGTTACGCTTTTGCATAGCAAGTGTGTTTTTTTATGAAAAATTATCTTTTTCTCTCATCTTTTATCTGGATTCCTATTTTCAGGTATTTAAATATTTATCTTTCTTAAATTCGTCAGAATCTGATCATCAACCTTATTTCAAATATTCTTTAAACGAGTTGTGACATCGCAATTATGTAATTTCTTTTAACTTATTAAGTTGTTGAGTTTTCTTCACAAACTCTCGATTTTGTGAAGAACATTATGCAAACTAACAAAGAAGTTTTAGGATGTCATTAAAAAACATATTTTGAGGAAGTACAAGTGAGATTCAGACACTTTGAATTATAACTAGAGAATATCGTGGTAAATTGATTAGGAAATGCTGAATCATTATGAAGCAGGACAGAGATTTGTAAGTAGTTTAATGTTCTCAAAGCCTTTACTTCAATTTTTCATATTAGTATTTATTTAGTTCCCTATCATGGCTGACACTTCAAGTAGTTCTCGTAAATTCCTGTTTTAATAAAATGTAAGTGTTAGTCGTTGAAGTTGTCTGCTTATTTAATACCCTTCTCTTTTTGTGAATTATATCATTTTGCCTGTTTCATAAGTACTCAATGTAGTAATTTAATATCCAAATTTAATGAATGCAGGAATACCACTTATCTGTCTGAAATATTGTAGAAAAACTATATTTTTTACATTGTTCCGCCATTTAAAACGCATTATATACAGAAATATCCAACTACTGTAAACCCGCTTTTGGATGGAATATATACTGTTTGTATTCGTATGTCATCAGTCTAGTTCAGCTCTGATGTCAACTGAATTTGTAGAAAGGGAACAATCTAAGGGATATTTTTAAATCATGAAGTAAACCTCAACAAGTCCAGGTTATAAATTTGAATTTTAAGTATTAAAACTTGATAAGTATGTTATGCATTCAAATTACATAAAAAGTTACAAAATTCAATGAGGTCAATACTTAAAAATTAATTTAAATAGAGAATGTAGTACTACTTAACAACACCAAACTTAAAGCAACTCTGTTAAACTATTCTGAAACTGGTTTCAAGTTTATATCTTGTTAAATGCATGCTTCTTTTGTTCATATTTTTATCTGAAAGTAAAAATATTTACATAGTGCTGGATTATAGATATATTTTTTCTTAAAAACCCATCTAGTAATCATTGTATTAAGTAAAACAGGTTATGATCAGAGACATGTGGAGAAAAGTGCTAAAAAATAGACGAAATGCCCTTAGATTCTCAAAAGTGATGGGGCCAACAGTTACAACCGTGGTGATTTGTTCATGGTTACATGACTGCAAAATGTGTTGCATACTCGTATCTTTGTACTGTAAAAGTAAGTAATTTGTACGTCAAGAAGTTGAAAAATATGTTTTTCAAACTTCCGAACCAAAATCAAATGTTCAGCT
The DNA here is from genome assembly GCA_933210815.1 of Meta bourneti. NCBI lineage: Eukaryota > Metazoa > Arthropoda > Arachnida > Araneae > Tetragnathidae > Meta > Meta bourneti. The sequence goes on from OW119926.1 coordinate 33,493,791, forward strand.
GCACAAAAATCCATGACAGAGAATGGAGAATTATGTTTCTCTGTCACTCTTGTTATATCTAAGATTTCAAAGTTCAATAAAAATATTAGTTCATATCATGGCATATGTTCATAATATATATCATGGCATATGTTCATAATATATATCATGGCATATGAGGACACCTGTGGATCACCTTAAAATCGCATGGCTCAGGAACATTTCTTGTAACAAGGTCTCGATGGTCAAAATTATTGGTATGTTGAGATTCATAGACTCAATCAGGACTTGATTATCCCAAGAGATTAACCTTTTTGCATGTTGTATATACGTATGAATGTAATTACTGTTTTGATGTAACAATACAGATGTAATAATGTATAGATACAATATGCTCTAACATTCTGGATAGACATGCCACCTCAATAGCATGTTCTATTCATCCCAACTGCACATATTTAAACTGGTATAGTGTCTCACGACACTAGGCTGGGAGTGTGTGATGGTGTTAGCGTCTGTCAGTTCACCTTTCACACTAAATCCTGAGATGATTTTATTCAATGTGAAAGACGGAAGAATTTTGAAAAAAATTATACGAAAAGTTTGCTGTACTATGTTCCTTGTAGTGTAAAAATTTGGGAACTATCAAATAGGTGACAGTAAATATTATCTCACTTATTCTCACATAAATTTCAAATATATAAATAGGTATGCTGTGTTATAATAATGGATTAATATAAAAATAGTTGAACAGTTGTTAATCATATTTTTAATAGCAGATAAAATTAGTTGCATTGATCGAAATATTCTACTGAACTTTATTTCTCCCCTCTCTTAGTTACTTCAAAAAGTTCCTGTATTGTAGTTACGCACCAAGAGTTCGAATTTGTAAGCCCAAATCAGATGGAATTAGCTCAACAGAACATTTGCTTGTTTGGCCTGCTTTGAGACTCTCGGTTTGGATTGTGTCTTTTCTCACTTTATGTGGAAACACTTTGGTGTTAACATGGCGAGTTTTGTCCCGCCGAGAAGACAAAGTTCTCTCGTTGTTCATAAAGAACCTTGCACGTAAGTAAAATGCATTAATTTTAAACAAAACTAAATTCTCATTGCTTGCTAATTATTTTGGCTTATTTGTAAAATTTATTCAATTAACTTTTTTTTCGTGATAATAGTTGCTGATCTTCTAATGGGTATTTATCTTGTGGCAATTGGAGCACAAGATGTTTCATTTCGAGACAAGTATAATACTTTTTCTCATGCATGGATGTTAAGTTGGCAATGCTCCTTTCTAGGTATCTTAGCAATGATTTCCTCAGAAGTTACAGTCCTTATATTAAGCGTAATAACAATAGAAAGGTAAGAGTGATATGTTTATTTTTACAAAGTAAATTTATTCATTATGTTATATCTAATTTTATTTCAAATTAAGAAACAAAAAGAATGGAAAGTTAATAATTAATAGCTTACGTCGTGAAAATGCAATAAGAGTGCAAACATTTGTTGAGAGAATCTAAAATCCTGCAATACTTCACGTAAACTCAATACTTCATGCCTTAAAATAATAAATTTAAGTATGTACCATTTTAAACTAGTGAAAAGTAGAATTGAATACTTTTCAGAACCAATTACTTTGTGTTTAATGATGGCATCAGTAATATTACTCAGGTTTTCAAGTGAGGGGATAACCTAGTGGCTATTCAGATAAGTCCAAGTTCAAATCTACTTTGAAGCTCTCAAGGATGTAACATTAGCAATTTTTCATATTTCAATCTGATAGAGTTTGATTTGGTTTGTCGTTAGTCATGTTATGTTAAATAAGGGCTAATTGTACAGAACCTTCATCTAACAGCAATCATTTCTTCATGTAATCAAATCAATTAATATTATTTGGTATTTTTGCTGAAACATTCGAATTCATGTAGACTTTAAAACGACAGTTAAATTTCTCTATAATACTTCGAACTTTTGAATTTTAACTAGAAGTGGAGCTTTATATTTCATTTTAAATTTCCTGAATTTTTAAGAAATAAAACTAAAACTCCGCATATATAGTATGTAACCATCTTGCATAGAATATTATTCATATAAATGAAATAAATATTCATTTATATCACAGAAAATGCAAAAAACAAAGTGATATAAATATATTAACATTTTTCACATGTGCATATGTTTGATGAAATTAAAATTTTATTTTCAACTGATATATCTGAAAATGTTTCTGTAGTTATATTATACCTCGATGTGGTTGAATATATTTAATGACATTGCACTGTTAAACATTTTAACCCTCCTGGGAGATGTTTCGACGAGGTATCTCCCTTCATTAACAAAACTGGCCAAATCTTTATCGACGAGATATCTCGTCATTAGAAGAAAACTGGCCAAACTCGATCTTGTCATTGTCAAAATTTCGACAATATCTTGAAGATATCTCGCCTTCAAGATATTGTCGAAATTTTGACGATGACGAGATCGAGATCTGGCCAGTTTTCTTCTAATAACGAGATATCTCGTCCATAAAGATTTGGCCAGTTTTGCTAATGAAGGGAGAAGGTCTTGTCATTAGCAAAATTGGCCAGGTCTTGAGGTACGAGATATCTCGTCGAAACCACTTGGAGGGTTGGAAAATACTACTATGGTAATTTTCGCAAATTGTTAGAAAATATTGAATATTTTTATTAAGATATGTTTACTATGATGTTCCTATATTTTAGGCATCGCTGTATACGTACAAATATTCGTGTTATCACTGTTACGGGAGCTAGGAATTGCTGTGGAATCATATGGATAATTGGCTTTGTCTTAGCAATAATTCCGGTTTTTAAATACAACCAAGACCAAGGGTTTTATTCAAGCAATGGACTTTGTTTTCCATTGCATATTGATGATCCTTTTACTATAGGCTACCAGTATTCAGCTTTTTTGTTTTTTGGAATAAATTTTTCAGCTGTGAGTATAAATTCAGATAACTATTTTCCTTCTCTTTTTAAAAATTGCATAAAAGATTTTTTTCTGAATGTTTCAAATTTCCTCGAAATGATTGGGTTATCTGTTCGTGGCAAAAAATCACTTTTCCAGCTTTGTTCTTTAATTGTAAAATCATGTTATAATAATAATTCATGTACTAATTACAAATATCGAAAAGTCTTTTCTTTTTTAACACAATTTACATTAATTTTTTATTCTAAAGATTTAAAAAACTAATTTTATATTAAACTAATGCAACGTCTTACGAATTAACCCTCCTGGTGGTTGTCTCAACGAGGTATCTCGTCATTAGAAAAATGTGACCAGATTTTGATCTCTTCATCATCAAAACACCAGCAATATCTTGATAACGACATATCTCACCAATAACAAAATTAGTCAGATCTTGATAGATAAGATATCTCGTCGAAACCACTTGGAGGGTTAATAAAACTTGATAAAATATTTTTTGAAGAAAATAGGTTGTGCCTGTACCCATGTTAATTAGAAAGGTATTCATTATCATTTTTAAAAGAACTTCCTTGAAATTTGCATTTTTAATTGATGTGATTAATGAAACTATCAATCTTATTTTTTCACATCATAATGTATCATTTTCTTGATAAATAATTGTATTTTTAAAAAGCTCAAAAATTATTGTTACAGGTGATGCTAATAATTTTTCTGTACACAAGCATGTTTACAACCATAAAACGAGATCGTGAATCTGCACGGCCAGTCATATTAAAGAACGGACACAACGAGGATGCTGTTTTAGCACTTAGATTTTTCTTCATTGTTGTAACTGATTCTTTATGCTGGTTGCCGATTGTCATTATCAAGCTATTAGCTCTCCTCGGAGTACCTATTTCACGTATGTAATCTAATTTTGAATACTGGTTTTTAATTTTTAGATTTTCCATTAAAGGTTTCGTGTCTCCATGGTTCAGTCGGTTTGTACCATAGACGTGAAATATAAATAGACTGAGCATTGCAAAAAGCTTCAAAAGGTGTGACCAACATATCGACTAGTAGTCACGTGACGGCTCTGTGAAAAATTGATGTGGTATCTTATCGCTTTGTCTGGTGATGTAATATCTTCCGACAGAGTAGGTGTGTGAATCCGCATTTCTATAGAGTGGCGACAAATATGGTGAAATCGCCAAAATCTACTACTATCAGATAATCAATCAATGGACCAATCAGATGATGCATCAATGGATGGGGTCTTCTACCGTCCCGTGGGCCAATCAAATGATGAATGTTAGGTTCCATCCAGCAAACGAAAGCAGTCTAAGAGTCACGATACTACTAGTTTTGGTCATATGATCCAGGGCACATGAAAAGGTTACCATTGCTCACTTTACGCTTATCTTTCCTCTATGGTTTGCCTACTGTGCTAACCGCTTGCGAACAGGTTCGATTCCTGTAACCTATCCGGAGTGTATTTTCTCTCTTCTCTATCAGTATAAACTTTCCTTGTTTGTGTTTATGTCCGTTTACTTGACAGAAAAACATTACTTGGTGCAGATTGGCCAGATCTGGCCCTTGTGCCGTAAAAACCAACCATTATTATTTTATTTGTTCACAGACTTATCACAGTATTGAAATTGCGATAAAGGTGAATACTTTGGCTTTTCGTGGAAAGTATGTGCATCAAAGAAGCATTACGTATCTATATATGGCGATATAGATACGTAATGTTTCTCCCACCTGGGAACTGTCCAGTACACCTTGTTATTTAAAAACTATAGCATCATGTAAGTTACTGTCACTTAAATTTTTTCATATCACATTTCACCATCAAAATCATATTTCACGTTAACATTTTTCATCTCATTCCTGTTAAAAAGTTTTAAAAGTAGAATAGTTAAAACCTCACAACTCTTTCATTCAACAGGACTGGTATTTTCAGATATTTTGTGTGTAACATATTTCATCAATGTTTCCTTATTTAATCTACCGTGTTAAAAGTATTTGTATTAAAGAAAGATGTGCATATTATATCTATGTTTTAAGGATTTATAATTTTTTCATTATTTTCAATCCGTTTCTTATTCGACCGAAGATTGTTTTCTGTTCATGAACAACTACAAGCAAAACGCATTTGACTATGCCTTCCTTTATATTCAATATTGATATTTTTCTTGTTTCTACATTTATTTAATATTGTTTTATATTGCAGGAAATCTGTATGCACTAGTGTGTGTCTTCATCTTGCCAATTAACTCTGCTTTGAATCCGATCTTATACACTATTTCTGCACCAACTGAGCTGAGGAGACGAATCGAAAAATGGCTTGTAAGGCTACTGATATGGTTGCAAAGATTTGACTGCATTATTAAATCAAGTAATATTTCGATGCAATTTTTAATGTATTAATTGTGTGATTAATTTAAAAACTATCAAACATTGAGTTGCAAGAACTTCTATTAATTAAAACAATAATAATATTTCTAAGGTATTGTTTTAGATGTTTAATCAAATTGTGTTCAGGTGTTGGGAAATCGTATTATTTTGCAATTATAGTTTTAAGTCAACAAATAATTCAGTTTTTGAACCAAGTTTTAAATTATTTACATGCTTTTTTAATAACTAGGAAAGAACGTATTAGTTACATTGTTTCTGATACAAAGCACCGCATGCCCACAGCCTAAAAGAAAACTTTAATTTTAACTGCATATAGTAGGATAAATAAATGCATTTTTTGCAATGAAATTTATCTGAAAAATTGGAACATTTAGGAACGTTAAAGATGGAAATATCGTAGTAGTATTTAATAAAAGTATTTTAAATAATTAATATTTTAGATAACACTTTAAGAAGTGATACAATTAGTGCTTTTTCCAATCCATACTCACAAAAGTGTGCCGCGGTAGCCCGGTTGGAAGAGTAGCGGATTAGCAACCGGAGGGTTGCGAGTTCGAAATTCGATCCAACCAAAGACCACCGCGTGCATGGTTGGTGCAGGTTAAATCTATCGTGGCCTCAAATGTCTTCCCGTTGTCGTGGTGGGGAAGTTTGGAGAGTAGGGTTACAGCTCATATGTTGACCTCGTCATCTGATCGTGATTCAAAATTAAGAGGTGTTGCCCTCGGATTTTTTCCTTCTGGATTGATCCCGGACCGTCGCCAATAAATAGCCCATTGTGTTGCTCCAGAGCGATGTTAATTCAACTACCTTCCTACCTGTCTGACCATCTGTACGGACTGACCATCTGTCATCTGATCGTGATTCAAAATTAAGAGGTGTTGCCCTCGGATTTTTTCCTTCTGGATTGATCCCGGACCGTCGCCAATAAATAGCCCATTGTGTTGCTCCAGAGCGATGTTAATTCAACTACCTTCCTACCTGTCTGACCATCTGTACGGACTGACCATCTGTCATCTGATCGTGATTCAAAATTAAGAGGTGTTGCCCTCGGATTTTTTCCTTCTGGATTGATCCCGGACCGTCGCCAATAAATAGCCCATTGTGTTGCTCCAGAGCGATGTTAATTCAACTACCTTCCTACCTGTCTGACCATCTGTACGGACATAGACAGTACAGATCAAGACTTAGGAAGTTAGGGCTTGAGACTTCCTGTGAACGGCTTTCGTTGACAAAGCTCCTACTTCATAAATTGTTTTTTATTATATGCGTAAAAAAATGAATTGCACATGTATATGCACCACTTCGATAAAAATTACCTTCTCTTAGTAGCACTGGTACTGACAGTTTATTTTATTATGACTTTTTTCAATGTTACGCAAAGAAAAGAATAAGTAAAAGTATATTATTAATTATATAATTTAAATAATAATTATTTGCAAGGTGCCCGAAACGCCTTTATCAGTGGAGTCCTTCCTACTCGAGGGCATTCGGGCACTTGTTGCACCATTGCAGGGACGCAGCTAGTTATGCAAGGGGTCACTACGTGGTTCCTTGAGGATGCAGTAAGAGGTGAAATGTCTCCCATTCACATTTGACAGTCATGTACTGCTGTCACTCGGGGATAGATGTAATGGCTCTCACGGAGATGCGTTGTTGTTATTTGCATTTGGAGAAGTCGTTAGAACGACGTGCGAAAGTAGAAACTAATTCTGGCAACATTTCTTAGCAGTGCTATTCTGAATTTGTTTGATTTTTCCATTAGTGACAATGATAGAAAAAAAATGGTAAGATCAACATTTATAATTTAAATTTCTGGAAAATACCCTGGTAACTTGTACGTGGCGTCACTAAAATCGTCCTAGGCCCCAAATATAATTTTATTTCATAAATAGTTGCATTGGATACATATATACATTCGTATGAAATTTCTAAGGGATGGAGTTTTTCTCTCGATCTTTTGAATTTTTTCCAGAAAAGAGTCTTTTTTAAAATAATATCTATTGAAATCAGAAAATAATCCATATGAAGCGGAATTCCCTGTTTCATTGTAACTAACTGGTATAACTTTTTATCAGTTCTATAGCCATTTCTATTTTTGTGAATTTTCTTGGTTGCTTTAAATTTTAATGCAACCTCAGCTGTCTGAATTCATTTTGATTTCGGTTTGTTTGTTGGTTATTCGATTTTTCTGTTGTGAAAATTCAAGAACAGGATGGTTACAAAATAATGACAGTAAAAAGGGACTGAATTTGGGGAAGAGTACATACATATATTCGTAGATCACGCTCACTTCTTTTAACGTGGTAAAAAATTGATGTAAAAGCTCGAGTAAAGCGAAGGTAGGATAAAAAAAAGTTAATCTAAAGGATTTTTTGCTGGAAAGTTCAGATGTTTCTTATTGATCATAGATAAAATTAATGCATAATAATTTGTAAAAATTTCTAAGACCTGTTGACCTGATCTTTCTAGAACTGTTGGGACAAATATTGCAGTTCTTTATTCCAATAAACAAACGTTGAATAGCTTTTTACCCCACTTGTTTTTCCCAGTGCTTACCGAATTCAAACTCTAAAGGCCTTTTTGAGCATGTATGAAATCACATAATTTTTTTGCATATATTTCAGAATTCATGGTTAACAATCACTTTTTGAAAACAATGAAAATAAAAATAAGTACTCGCTAGTCGTCTTTTTGTGCATTTTCAAGGTGATGTTTTTCAATTTATTTTTCCTTCAAAAACCAATATGGCTTGATAAAGCTTTTGTAAAAAATCTGCTCTTTCAAGAAAGTAATTGTTGCTTTTAAGTAATAGATTCAGCTTTTCAAATACTTCGATAACTGTTAAAAGTTTAAACAGAAAATTCTAATATGGTTTCAAATTAAATTTCTGAAAAACTCATATTTCATTCTTTTCAGGTGTAACAAAAACTTCAACTCTTGAACAGGCTGTAACAGCTGCTGAAAGTAGATTTATTCCCTCTTCTAATAAGATTCATGGTGAACTCGATCTGTGTATTACAACTATTTGATGTGTGTATTTCTTTTAATCTTTAAAATTAAAGTATTATAAAAATGATGCTGTTGGCAAATTTATTCATGAAACAGGTTTCGTAGGTGTATTTTAAGAACAAGGTATTATTAGTGAATGCATGTGTAGAATTTTTTTAACTCTTCAACTTTAAATATCGAAAGTGAACTCTGTACATTGCCCCACAATGTTCTATAACACTAAGATAGTCTTTTAAAAGACACTCTTTACAACAATCTACTATACTATAAGACTAGCCTGACAAATTACTATAATTCTTAAATCACAAAACTGTAAGTCACAAATGCAATGTGTGGATCTGAGCTGTTTTGTGAAGCAAGGAAGATAGATCAGAAAAGAGGAAGTGACAATTGGCTTGAGACTGCCCTGAGGTGTTGAAGTGGCGGTATGGAGCATTCTTACAAAATATGTTGACAAGTAGAGGGGTCTTCTAACATGTTTAGGCAGATGTTGCTTTTTATGCGCACATAAGAGTGACCAACATCTTGTCTGAATAATTGTTTCCTTTGCAATAACTCAACTTGCAAATCTGTGTACCTTGAAGTTGGTTGGTTTGGGATTTCATGGCGCAAAGGTTATAATATTTGCGCCAAGCTGCGCCAAAACACAAGGCAGACAATGTTAAGTAATTGTAAAAGGAAAGGATGGAGAGGTGAAAATAAAGAAAGATCGCCTGAGCATCCTGGGGTCGCGACCCCCATGTTTAGCAGAGGCAGTAAACCCCATGGGAAAAGAATAGATCACTAGGGTACCTCGGGTTCTTGAAACCCGTAACTCCTAAAGATGTGCCTCCGAGGAGCGTATCTGGAGGTATTCTTCGGACATTTTTATTAGTATGCTACTATGAATCCACAGGTGCAGACTTTAGGAAATAGGATTATACACTGCAGTTATAAACACAATTGAATGTTTCTTAATTCAGCATGAGACTCGCTTGAGGTTAACGTCTTCTGCGCCATTCCCCTGAGTTGTATGACGTTTTCTTTTCCGTTAAAAACAGTGACTGGAGATCTGTCTAGATAATGTATCAATCAGTCCATTTTCTCAATTGAACAAATGTTCTAGCAATTATTTTTTCTGCAAGATGAGGCATAATCTGATATTAGGATTGTTTTAATGAAGTTCCTCCCTCAATGTTGGGTTACAGACCTTGATCTTTCTTTTGAAACATACCTTTCTGAAGTTTCACTCACATTTCAGTTCTTGCTCATATTTAGTGTTTTTGTTGCACATTGGGAAAATATATACTTAAGGTGGTTGCTCCAAATCTTGTTCACGAATAAAAGAAATTCGCTTTTGTGCTCCTATATCTTCAGAGCACATCATGAAAATATCTAAGGTTTACAGCAATGTCATTAGACAGCTATGAAACACCACATATTTAACATGCATTATGATCACCAGTTTAGCTTCATATTTTTCAATTGATTACATTCATAATGTGCACTTGTGGAATACTTGATCAGTGAAATAGCCTTTTGCTTCTATGTTAAACATTAATTTCTATGATGTATAACATTAATGTATAGGATATAAAGCATGGTAAATTTTTGAAACATTAAAACGCGATATAGGAATTAGCAAAGTTAATCACATGATAGAGTAAATAGAATTGCACAACAAATGCCATGCATAAGCTATGTTTTCCCATCTGATTCTCGAGCGACTTAGATTAGTTTGATTTTATTGCTTAATCATCGACATGAAACTTTTGAATGTACATAAATAAGGTTTCGGGATCCTACCGACACGATATTATACATTTTTGTATTAAATTACTATTGAAAAATCAGACACATTTGAGAATTTTTTTACATTATATATTTATCATACATGAATCAAAATGTATTGAATTTCTTTAGTTATTTTCATCAAAAAATCAATTGGTTAGACTTGTTTCTGAGAAAAAATCATATCACCAATGAAAATAAAAAAAAAAGAACTTGCATCAAGTTTCATGAAAAAATTCCTACTTCTCATTAATGACAATTACTAGCAAAAAGTATTTATCTGTGAAAAAAATGTTATTTGTAAGTAAACAGTAAAAAATGGAACAAGATGTGAAAATACTTAAATTGAAATCAAAAATGCCTGTTTTTCAAATTTTCTCTGAGCATTGACAATTATTTCATATACATTCCAAGAATACAGAAAGTGTTTATGTATAACATACAAAAGAATGCAAATTTTCTCTTTGAACAGCATAGAACATGCTAAATCTGTGGAATTTTGTCTTTCAATAAAAAATTTCATCATTACAATCATCATAATCATTAAAATATATTTATGCTTCAATCCATAATCTATTTTGCCAATTACCACACTCAATAATTAGATGGGCTAATTAAAGTTTACATTCTAAAATTCAAAATTTTTATGTAAAAGTTAATTCTATAAGTATACCGAATAGTTATGTTAGTAAAGAAGTACTAGGGATCAATGCATAAAATTTCACAATAAAATTTAAATAAAAATAAAAATTCAGTGACATATTACATAAAATCAAATAAAAAAATTAAATTGCCAGTTTTAAGATTTATGTGCAAAATTGTAATGTTTTGTGATAGTCTTGAAAACCGTTTAGTCGTGACTAAGCGTATTTATTTTTTTCATGAATAGACTACAATACGAAATGAATATCTAGAACATCTTAAAAAGAATACAAGTTATAATTTTAATAATTTGAATGAATACATTTCGAGCATCTTCACCCATCACATGGATGACAGTTCAAAATTGGCTATGTGCGATTTATAGTCACAGTGGAATGTTTAAACAGTCATGATGTCACACATGGATTAAATGTCCCATGGATGAGCAAGCTTCTGAGTGACACCTGTTGGTTAATGGTTCAAGAAGGAAATGCATACTTGTCTGGTGATTATAATCCCAATCAACGAATACTGTTATTTAGTGTCTTCAAAGGAATGATGATTTTCATTATAATTTCTTTTAGATGAATTGAGTACAAGGAAAATTCTTAACTTATTTGAATAAAATCTTGTTCGTTGTTTCATTTCCAATATTCACTCCAACAAATGTTCATGGAATGGATAATATTAAATAGAACAATTAGTTTACATTGTATATAATATACAGATCACAATACAGAATAAAAATTTGCAAATTTGCATGTTACTTAGTTCCAACCAATATGTATTTGTCTACCGATGCTGGGCAACTAAGCATCTTTTATCTTGTGAAAATTTAAAAAAACTCCTTACAACTATTGTCAATTAATTGCTACCAATTGCTAGTTAATTAATTTACTTAATTAGTACTGAGCTGTTTTGGTTTCTCTAATCAGTCAATTTACTGCTAATCAGTGAAAAATTACTCTCATATTAGGCATTTGAGCCTGGGATGCTTTAAATGAAGCCTAATATCGTCATTCAATAATTTACCTTCGCTATTGAAGGAAATAAAAGCTGACTACCAAACTCCAGCAATAGATTTATCATACCTAGCACTGTAACTGGCATGAATTTCAACTGTGCCTTTAAATTCCTTTAGCCCAGGGATACCTTCTGAATTCCATCAACATAGACAATTTTCCACTACTAATTTTTATAATGTTTAAAATTGTTATTTTCACAAGTAGATAAAAAGAATATTTTTCATAGATTACAAAAATATGAAATATTGTTGCTACGTTAAGTAGATTTCGAGAAACAGGTCTTCAAATATGAAACATCAAGGCGATTTCACAACTGCTCTCAAAATTTATTCTTAAAATGCTTGAAACTTCCATATATTTTTTCTAATACTTCAGTTTGAATCAAAATATTTTGAATATCGTTATTTATGCATAAACTGTACAAAATTTCACAAGAATCCGTCACTATGCGGCCACAGTTTTTTCACGATTTTTACACGTTTCGCATGCCTCTCGTGGAGGCTCTACCAACTATTGAATATGAATAAATTTTGTTTTTCTTTTCTATCACAGGTGTCCAAATACTTATTGGTAGATAGTGCATATGCCGATGGAAAATTCAGGAATATATCAACGCAAGAACTTCTTCGAATGGTTTATGATGATAAAGAATTTTTCATAGAAGCTTATAATTTGTTTTCTCTCGTCTTAACAATTTCATCTACAAGTGTTTCTGTGGAAAGAAATTTTTCCTGTAAAAGAATAAGAACTTACTCAAGAAATACTACTTCGCAAGAGAGACTTTCTTTTCTTGCAAATATTTCTATTCCAAAGGACGTATTAGTGACGCTTATGAAGAAACAGTCATTTTACGATGACATATCAGACAGATTTGCAGCATTAAAGGACAGAAGAATTGATTTAATTTACAGAAAATAGATAAATCTTCATTAACTAATTTTTGGAACTGCTATATTTTCATATCACTGGCATAGCCAGGATTTAATTTCGGGTGGTGGGGATGATTCCGGGGGGCCTTTCACCTATTTTTCCAACCACGAGCCGCCGCTGCCTTCTAGGCCTATTTTTCAAACCACTTTGTGAATTACTCGGTAGATCTTGATTCACAGTATGAGAAAAGATAAGATTTCCTTGAAGCTAAGAAGAATTATTTCTCAGGTATAGTTCTCTGTGCTTGTTCACTATACTCCTCTTTTGCTCAATTCTTTGACAGGTAATTCGAGAATTTTCGCTTTAACACTATTCAAAACAGTATCAGGAAACAAATGTTTATGAATTTCTTGAGAAATATTTGTTAAAATAGCATCGATTTTCGTTTGCTTCAAATTTATCACCCAAATGTCAAAAATGAACTGACGAAAAATTTCCTTTGACATTCTGAAATTTAAGGAATATCTATCAGTTTCACAAACTTACGCAAGAAATATTTTGCTCTGCGCGTGTCAGATGTGTCAGGTTGTGATACACATGTAATGTTTTAGTAACATACGGATATATAATGTGTTAAAAGTCTAGTTGAAATTTGAAATCAGCAGTTGCGTTAAACGCTAAATAGCTACAAATTCAAAAGAATCCTGCAAATTAATGAAATAGTATCCACGAAAATAAAAGCACGCCTCGATGGACAGATATGACAGTATCCACCAAAAAGCGCTACAGAAAATATAGGACCTATACTTTTCAGTTTTTTTCAAAGTACTAATACGCATTCGCCAGATTGGTTTTACAGCCAACGCAGAAAGTAAGACTTTGGACCCCTGTACTTCCTGTTAGGAGAAATTGTTTAGAAAATTACTCCCGTGGTCTTGCAAGACCACCTAGATTGCAAAACTGATGCACTGTGCGACTGTACGGGATCAATCCCAAAAGGAAAGATTGGAGGAACACATTCTTCGCAATTTTGAACCATCGTCAGATGACGACAACAACACCTGAGCTGGCACCCCACTCTCCAAACTTCCACATCATGCCAACATGAGGACATTTGAGGCCACGACGCTATTCCGTTGCTCTTCCAACTGGGTTACCGCGGCCCTGCCAGATTGGATAGAGTAGCGGTAGGTAGTTAATTAATTTCGCACTGGAGAAATACAACGGGCTATATTGGCGACGGTCCAGAATTAATATGAGATCACGATTGATTTAAAGTGCACCAGTCCCCGTGTACACGACAGTCTTTAGCTGGACCTAGTTTCGAACTCGCAATCCAATTGTTAATCCGTTAATGGATTACCGCGACCCGGAGAGAGTAGCGGAAACTGGATCCAACCAAGAACCGAAGTGTACATGGGGAATAGTGGATGTTTAGTCTGTCGTGGCCTCAAATGCCCTCACTTTGTGTGGAAGTTTGGAGAGTGGAGTGTCAGATCAAATGTTGACCTCGTCATTTGACAGTGTTTCAAAATTACGAGGTGTCCCCATAGAGGAAGGGGCCGCGATGGCCCGGTTGGAAAAGTAACGGATTAGCAACCGGAGCGTTGCGAGTTCGAATCCAACCAAAGACCGTCGTGTACAAAGGGGGCTGGCATACGTTAAATCTATCGTGGTCTCAAATGTCCTCACGTTGGCATAGTTGTGTTGCTCCAGTGTGATGTTAATTAAAATACCTACCTACCCCATAGAGGAAATATAAAAGTAGAGGGACGAATGCATCATCTGATTGGTCCGCTGAACGGGACAAGACGCTTTTCCACTGATTCGTCATCTGATTGGTTCATTGATTTATCATCTGATAGTAGAATAGTCAGTTGTGTTGCTCCCAGTACGACGTTAATTAATAATCTACCTAACATCTGATAGCTGTAGACTTTGGCGATTTCACCACTTTTGTCGACATTAAAAAAGTGCGAATTTACACACCTTCCCTGTCTTTGATGTTATATTGCTAGAATCGATAAGACACCAAATCGGCCAACCATGTCAATTGTTTTCAGAGCCGTCACGTGACTACTAGTGCTGGTTACACTTCTTGAAGATCTCTCAGTTGCAATGCTCTGTCTACTTAGATTTCAAGTTGATGCTTGTCCCCAGATATCCTTTAGGGATTGATCCCGGACCGTTACCAATAACGCGCTGTGTTGTTCAAATGCGACGTTGATTCAGTTACCATCTACCTCTATTAGAAAGATCACAAAAACTTTTTAAATTTTCCTTTTCTTTTGACTGGAAATGTGCCCCAAACAAAAGCTGCAAATGAAGAATGCTTTGCGGATAAAAGATTGATCTTTGAGGTAAGAATTTCATTAACGTCGCGCTGGATCCATACAACGGGCTACGACGGTACGGGATCAAATCCGAAGGGAAAGATGAAAGAACACGCAATTTTGAACAAGTCAGATGACGAGATTGATCTTTGAGAAGTTGGCGGCCGTGGATAAGTGTACACACATGTCAGAACTTTCCGAAGTTCCCAAACTTGAGTGTCAGAACATGAAAGTTCCCTCAAACAAGACTCTTAAAATATGGATAAAAACTTATGAAATTTCCAATAAGTTTTTAAGTTTTAAAAATAACATGCCCCAGGTTGTGCATGAATAAACAAATAAATTTTCCCATGCCCCAGATTCGCTTTTTGTTTCGTTTGCGCATGCGTTATAGCAGACAGTTGGACCGAGGTTATTTCCTTCCGCAAATATAAACATTGCTGTTTTAGTAGTGACGAAAAATGTTTTATTTTTGTTTATTTTACCATGGGCGCATTCAAACTACCCAATTTTCTGAGACTTTGTTCAAAATTTCATGATTTTGGTGTGTTTTGAAAGAATTCTGTGATATAAAAAACAGCAAGATTGAAATGGATGAACACAGTGTTGAGAGTTTGGCCGAGGTATTTCGATGCTTCATATGCATGGAAAAACTAAAAGATGCTCATTTATGTCCCCATTGCTCAAAGCTATGTTGTTACACTTGCATCAGGAGGTGGCTAACGGAGCAGCGATCGCAATGTCCCCATTGTCGAGCATCTTTGCACATGCACGAGCTGGTTAATTGTCGTTGGGTGGAAGAAGTAACTCAGCAACTTGATACTTTGCAGCTTGTTGGAACTGTGAAAGGCGATGCGTCTGAAAAAGAGGTATGCAAAACTCACAAAGAAAAACTCAGCGTGTACTGCTGGAACTGCAAGCAGTGTATTTGCCACCAGTGTGCCCTTTGGGGAGGAACGCATTCTGATCATGTATTTAAACCACTGGATGAAATTTATGAGCAACATGTCACTCAAATCAAAGATGAGTTCGTGCGGCTACGTAGACGTTTAGCAGAATTGATAAGTTTGGTTCAAGAGGTTGAAAAAAGTGTTGAAAGTGTCAGGGTGGCAAAAGATGAGAGAGTTCATGAAATTCGTCATGCTGTCGAACACATGATCTCTCGATTGGATGCACAGTTGAAAAGCAAACTACTTACTCTCATGGCACAGAAAAATTCCCTGTCTCAAGAAACCGAACAGTTGGAAACAGTTCTGAAATCTGTAGAGCAGCAACTGAATACCAGTTGCAAGAGTGAATTGATCGTGTTAAGTAATGTAATACTTCAAAATATGGCTGATATCCAGAGCAAACCTATGGCTAGTTTCGTTACTGCTGCAGTTCCTGCTGATTTTCCTAGCGAAATCGTACCACCATATGATGGAAGCACTTTTGTGATGCATAATTTTAGTGTTCTACAGCAGAGGGCTGATCCTGTATACAGTCCAGCATTACATGTTTGTGGTCTGACATGGAGGCTTAAGGTATATCCTGATGGCAATGGAGTTGTTCGGGGGAACTACCTTTCAGTGTTTCTTGAGTTATCTGCTGGTTTGCCTGAAACTTCAAAATATGAATACAGGGTTGAAATGATCCACCAAGGCTCTAGGGATCCATCCAAGACTATTGTACGTGAGTTTGCCTCTGATTTTGATGTGGGTGAGTGTTGGGGCTACAACCGCTTCTTTAGATTGGATCTCCTTGCCAGTGAAGGTTATCTGAATGCTGATCGGGATACTCTTATTCTTGGATTTCAGGTCCGATCTCCAACCTTTTTCCAAAAGTGCAGAGATCAGATGTGGTGCATAAACCAATTACAGACTGCACAAGCTCAATACATCACTCAAATCAATGATTTAAAGGAGCGATTGGCAATTGAGTTGTCTCGGAATCAAACATCTTTGGCAGTGAAAGCCGATGCTGGGGATGGTCCAATTCCATTGCCTGAACAGCCCTCCATATCAGGTGCAGCAGCATCTTCTGTGAATGTTTGCTCTCTAATTCCAACTGTCGCAGCATCTCCTTTGTTGTCACCAACTTTTAGTATTCCTTCTCCCATACAAACCAGATCCAATTTCACATCCATATCAACTAGTGAATATCTAACACCACCTATTTTAAACACCGCAGACATGCCTAAAAGTGAAAACAGTATTGATGAAAACCTTAACAAGTCTTTAGAAAAGAGCATTGATAGTGAAGACATTGTTTTTGAGAATGAAATGCAAGCTTCTGGAACGAGGATGAAGATGAAATCTGCAAAAGGAACCAATGCTCGTGAGCATGATTGCACGCAGATTGAGCAAGCATATCGCAGGCAAAATCGAATGGTTTGTGGTCATTCAAATGCTCATAAGTGTAATTACAAAGATGCTATACTACTTGATTCCTATGATGCTTCATGTGAAGCAGATTCTTCAAGCTCGGACAATGAAATAGTCAATGAATGCAACAACGATGAAGCTGCTGCAAGTCTCAATGTCTGTTCTGGTGATACTAATCCGAATGTGGAAGAAAATAGCAATGATGAAAATGATCTGGATGAAGAAACAGTTTCTGATGGTATTGACTTCCAGTTTGCTAACAAAGTCACTCCTCGTCGTCAGCGTCTACATTCATGGAATTCATTGAGTAATCCCAGTGGGACCCAGAAGAACTCTGGTCCATCTAATGGGAGGAATAACTTGTTTGAAATGCCCTCGGATGATGACGAGTCTGTACTGCTTCGTCTACTAGAACTGCAGCACCAGAATCCATATCGCAGTTGGGGCGCAAGTTCATCCGGTGATCAACCTAAGCGCAACGACAAGCAAAAAACTGGTCATAGTTGTCGTCATTCATTGCTTTTATCTTCATTATTGGCTAACCAATGCATGAATGGAGCTCAAGCTGAACAACAATCACTATCTGCATCTGCTTCGCCATCTTCTGAATTTCCAACCCTCTCAAAAATAATGTCCTCTCGTAAAAAATGGGAAAGCAGCACCAACAATTGTTTCCGGCTCTCTGACATTGAAAGGGCAAATGTTGAATCTGGATGTGCTTCTAACTTCAGTGATTCGCCTGTTTCTACTTACCTCTTGGATCAGTTTTCTCTTCCTGGCAATTTCAACACTGCACCATCCAATGCATTGGACCAGATGGGGGATGTTCCCAACAAACAACATCAAAGATTAAAGAAGAGTGATGCCTCAGCCTCCACATCAACAGATAGCAATCGGATATCCAATTCTAATGGTGAAGATACCTCGAAGAGCTGTGGTCTATGGATGCCGCAATCCCATAAGCCACTTCCTGGACCGAAGCCCAGCTGGGCAGTTCTTCAAGGTGCTGCAAAGAGAGAACATCCAATTACTTCTGCTCATTCTGAGAAAACGGCATTGCTCATGCAGAACAACCTCCTGAATGGGGATCCTGAAGTCAATGATGATTCCAGTGCGACTACAAGTAGCAGTTCTTCGAATGACAGTGTGTGTGAAAACACCGAAGCTTCCAGTTCCAAAGCAAAGACGGAAAAATAAAAGAATACACATTTGGAATATTCGCACTTTAGTTGCACATTTTTGAACTTGGAGGATATGTAAACTTCAATTCCTTATTCAATAGAATAAAATTAGGTACTCCTACTGCATCAAATTCGTACCTTTACTTTTAGGGATGCATAGAAACTATTAAACCTTACAGGAAGATTATCTTATTTTAAAGGTTTTATAATTTTATGAGGTGTAGTTGTATATATATTAACTGTGCATTGTGCACTACTGAAATGTAATCTTATGCACTAACTGTATTATACTGGTGCTCCATGATTTAGTTCCTTATAGTTTTAAAAGTAGATTTTTATTTTAACACCAAATGTATAAAGTATCTACACACAAATACTTAATAAGTTTATAACCCTTCTTAAGTATTTAAAAATTTAGGAAGGATATATGATACATTCTGTGTCCTTTATACAGTTGGAATATTTGGTATTGGATTATTTTAGAAATTTTGTTTTTATAGTTCTTCCCCTTTTTTGACTAATTGAATTTCTATACAATATCACCTTGGCAACAACTCATAGGTTTTTCTTTTAAACATTAATTTTTGTCTCAAACTTTTTACACATATATAGGTTTTATTTTGAAGTTCATATCAAGTACTACTTTTGTTTAATGTTTAGTGTAACTTTCCTTAACTAAGGGCACTGGCCTTCAGTTCAACAGGTTCAGAGTTCAAATCCCTGTCTGGATATGGATTGTGGTGGTTCTGAATCTATTTTAGGTTGTAGGTACTGGTCTAACTATCCCTCATATAGCAAAAAAATTACCATAGAGCGAAAAGTCTAAGCCTTAACTTAAGGTAATGGTTTTCAATTTAGGATGCAAACAAATTTCAATTTATGCAGTGGCAATCACTCCAGAAGTGTAATTAATATTTTTAGAAGATTTTTACACCAGAAAAATAGAATCTTTTGTAAAATTCCTGAAGCTGAAATGTTTTTAAAACTAGCATTTATTTGAGAACCCAAATAATTAGAAAGGTGCAGAATTTCTTATTACATTTTGTAGCTGAACGTAATTTTGTCAAACAGAAGTTTTTATTGTTTCTTTATGTTTTTAAATTGTTAACAAAAGTTCTGAACAAGAATGATGTAATTAGGGTAATCTATTGTTCTTGCATACACCAATTACCATTACTAAATACAAATATGTACATTATATCTAATAAATGTATTAATACTTCATTCTATCATTACAAAGTTGTATTGGTATAGTAAGTTCTATTTTACTATTGAAAGTGTCAAAAGAATATTGCATTTTAATATAGAAAACTTTAAAAAAGAATTGTGTAAGATGTTGATACAAAATGTATATAACTTGAAGAAAAGTTAATATAAATATATTTTAATTTGGTTGGTTTCTCATTAGATTTTATCCTAATTTGTATGTTTCCAAGTTTCTCAAAGCATAAACACTGATGACATTTTATTAGTAAATGTCAAACGCTAAACTTCTTTAATCTGTAAAACATCCTTCATATTGAATTTATAACCATTGTATGGAGTTTTCAGAAACTTATTTAATGCTTGAGGAACTTGAATTTCCTGTCATTGTAAAGAAAGCATTGACATAATTTCTGTCTTTATATGGTACACTACTGAATTGTTTAAAATACTTTACCATACACATTTTAAATTCAATTTCTTGAAGCACTATTTCAATCTATTTTTAGTGAAAATTTTGATAACAATTGTTTGATTCATAGATGAAACATTCTAAGTGAGAAGGCAATAAAAATCATAACTAAATTTTGTTCTTGGTTTTAATTTATTATATTAAAAGAAAAATCATAAGTTAATAAAATAATCTCTTTTGAATTAGTTGAATTTTTTGTACAACTGAATTCTTTAATATATATACCTTTCCTTTATTGAATATGATTGTAGAGCTGTTGGCAGTCTTCAATTGATAAATATTTATAAATATAATACTGAGTGTTGCAACTGAAAAATAATTTCAATTAAAATTCTGCTAATTTAATCTAACATCATAACTGCAGCAATTCCTTGGAGCATGAACCCTTTGCCTTTCTTAAGTCAGGATAAAAATTACAATACACACAGGTTGTATGGATAGTGAAATGGATGAATTGCTTCAACCAAAACTACTTGTATACATTTGAAATAACTGAAGATTAACTTAGAGCCCCCAATAATTTCCCTCGTTTTACACCACTGCTGATACAGAACAGTAATACCAAGCTCCCATATTTTCTCTACTAAGATTAAGGTTTGACCACGCATCATGAATTACAAATATGCATTCCAATCACTTAATTAACTTTCAGAAATGTAAAAATAGTTTCACTTTTCATGTGCCCACATATTTCAAATTATTGTAAATGCAATGAAACATTCTTAACTTGTAATTTTAAAAGCTATTACACTAAAAATGTTTTCATTTTACTCAGGTTCACTCATGTTTGACCCTATACCATACTAGTGATGACACACCCTACATGGGGGCCCTGTAGAGTAAACGTTTTTACTTGCATTTTTTAGCTTGTGACTTAAAATTACAAAACCTAATAATTGGCCATACAAATTGCACAAAATTAAGTTCTTCAGATGCTAGTATTCCAATAAAAGTGTCAAGCATAAAGACTGAAACTAGCTGTAAAGCTTTCCTTTTAGTATAGTTTTATAAGAATTATAGCAATGAGATCTACAAATACTTTTAAAGGAGATATAAAGATATGAATGTAAAATACATAAAAAGAAACAAATGAACTTATTAACTGTTCAGTTTTTAATGCAGCAGACTAAAAATGCAATATGTCAGCAGTTTCTTTTTTACCCATCTGACATTACTTGCAATTACCACTAAACAATTATGGATATAAGAATGTATAATTCAATGCCATTACCATGAAATTTGTGATTGCACTTGGTACAAAATTGTTAATCGTAAGATGCTCTACTTTAACCCCAATAATTTCAGTAAGTTTGCCACTGGTGATACAAAGCTCCCGTTGGTAGATATGTAACTAATTTATAAACTTTATACAAGTCTCCCTATTAATTAATTTTATAACTAATATTCACAGGAATATTAATTGTTATCTAACCAATCTGAAAGTAAAAACTAACAGCACTACAAAATTCTAAAGTTAATGGGATTTTGTCTCAAAATAGGAAAATAAATTTCCCATCTATAAGTCGTATAAAGGTTTTGAATTGAAATGTATAGGGAGGATAGTTTTTTGGCGACAAAATCATGCAAATACTGAACCTTTTCAAGTTATAAAAAAGAATGTATGTTATCTCAGTGGGATTGTACACCAGAATTCCCACATAGGAGGGCCACTGGTACCCAAACCAGGAAATGTAAAGTTTTTGTGCTGTAATGTGCAGGGTTTTATAAGTTTACAAATTTTTTAATCTTGTTTTCATAAAAAGTTGAACACATGTCCAAAGGAAAAGAAAAAAATCTATATGTATGCAATCTAGGCATTGAGTATTTGCAGTTTATATTTTTTCATGAGGAGCTCATCTCACATGATACTAGGCCTAGAATTCAAATGAGAGCCCTGTGGTTTACTTTCCTTGCACACTGCACTGAAGGATGTGCATTAGGGTGGGTCATTTTATTTTTTCTCCTTTTTTAATTGGCACAGCGATAAAAAGGTGCTAAATGGTCTCAAAATAACGTGTGAAATATTATTACATTCTCATAAGTCTAACTGCCTCCGGATTGATATCTAAGTTTCGATTTTTTTTTCAAGGTAAGTTCCAATTAGTGTTCCAACCGATAAACGTTACTTTCTTCATACATGGACAATGTGTCATGATTGCAGGTGTGAGGAGTGGGTGGGTCGAGTGGAGGAGAGTCGAGGAACACCCTGAGCGTGAGCGCGCCTCTCCCAAGTTTCCAGTACTCCGGCTGCAATAAGGCGAGGTTGTGTTGCCCTCGTTTACGCCATTTTTACCATGAATCGTACTCGTTCAGAGTGGAAATGTCCGTTTGGTGATTCAAGTGATACATGCAATTTTTTACCAGCCTATGAAGTTCTATGAGTGGAACCGTCATTAGATAAAACGTGATAATGAAGCTAATAAAGAACCCACGTATAAGGAAATAGAGGACATTGTCGTGGCAAAAATTGAAGAAATATGGTCAAGAGCTTCCATTCCTACTGTCCAACATAAACGAGTGAAAACGATGTTGAAGGCGTATCATCTGAAACGCAAAAAACTTTTAAAATCTCATCCTAAAATACCGAAGAAGGAATTAGAAGAGTTTCGCGTACCAGTAAAGGGGTATTGTTTGACATTTCATCCTGCAAGTGTAAGAACATCGATGTGTTGCATTTGTCCCGGACACAAAAACTACCTGTCAGAGAGAAAAGCTTCCTAATCGACCAACGAACTACTAGAAGAATGGTGATCGGAACCGTAGATATTGTTACAACGAATAAAATAACGAACACTGAAAAGGAAAATGCTAAGGCAAAAATCACAGTTTCAGCCTCAAAAAGAAAGCACAGAGAAGCTTAATGTGTCGACTTCATCTGAATCTTGTCAATCGGACAGTGACGATGTATTCCAGCCAGTCACAAGCCTCAACATCGGAGGCTCCTGCCGATAAGCCTACCGTTACAAACAGTACAGTAGACTAAGCTTTACTTTTAAGAACGTGTGATAGATACGAAGTATCAGACAGGGCTGGGGCAGCTATTGCTTCAGCTGTTCTTCATACTTCCACTTCGGAAATTATTGATAAAAATTAGCTTCGCCGGAAACGTAAAGTAACACGAAAATTGGTCGCGGAAAAAGACAAAGTCCTACAAATACCTGCTTTATACTTCGACGGACAGAACGATAAAACTTCAATTATATCAGAGAAGGACGGAATAATGTATAGACAGAGCATTCTTGAAGAGCATATCTCATTGATAATGGAACCAGAGTCGGAGTTCTTGGGTTATATTGCATCAGCTTTTGGCACATAAGTAGAGGAAAAATGCGGGTTCTAAAACAGTGGTGGAGAAGGTGGAGAAATCGAGTGGAGGTGAGTTGTAACGGAAGTGACGTCATAACCGGAAGTAGAGCTGAGTTGTACCGGAAGTGACGACATAACCGGAAGTAGAGTTGAGTTGTACCGGAAGTGACGTCATGACCGGAAATAGAGTTGAATTGTACCGGAAGTGACGTCATACCAAGCGGAGTTGAGTTGTTAGTTTCGTTTTCAATTTTGAGTTGAGTTTAGTTGTTTTCTTCCTGCTTGGAGTGGAGTTGAGTTGTTAGTTTCGGTTTCTCGGATTTCGCCGAATAACACGTGTTTACGTTTTGGACTTGCGAATTTCAGATGGATTGGAGAGCTGATTTTTCTGTAACTCGTAGCGCCATCTATTAGTACTTTTTGAGTAAAAAAAAAAATAATACAATTTTTAAAACTAAAAGATGTGATATTTTTTGCTGGGATCGAACTGACTACCAAAAAGTACTCGTAGTCGAGTGTTAGTTGGATGAGATTATAACCATTCGGCCACGAATACCTGGTTACTTACCGAAATATAATCAATTTAAATCGGAATACATTAAGTGCGTAATTGGCTGTTAAAATAGTATAGATTGCTCCACCACATCGATTGCTCCACCACATCAATAAGTTCGATCAGTTTTTATCTGCGTTTCTGACATAGAAAGGTGAATGTGGTGGAGAATGACGTCATTCTAACGTGTTCAAACGTGGAATCAAACACGTGGTGGAGAATAACGTCATTCTAACGTGTTCAAACGTGGAATCAAACACGTGGTGGGGATGGAGAATGACGTCATTCTAACGTGTTGAAACGCGAAATCAAACACATGTGGTAGGCAATGAAGTCACTCGAGAGTAGAGTAGAGTTGAGTAGTAAGTTTACCTCCGCGTTTCTGACATGAAAACGTGAATGTGGAGAAGAAAAGTTTTAGTACCGAATCTGGCAATGGTATGTAATAAGGTTATTTGTGGACTCGCAGAATGGCAACACCTGGACCCATTCTAACAGGTCTGACCAGTAAGATTCTTTTGACTGCAAAATATCCCAGAGGAGGACGTGTCGCTGCCCTGAAATCTTGGAAGTGATATCACTTGTATCTTCAAACGTGTTCATTCCTGTTCCTTAGTGCTTTTAGTGGAAAAACATGAAGCGATCATTTCCTTTTGGATATACTTTACCCTTTACAGATCAAAAAGTGAATATGTATTCTGGGGCCGATGTACTTTCATCTCAAGTATCTGATTCATCAATGAATGAACTAGGTCCAAATAGCTTCCATTTGGGTGATACCAAATTTGCTGTTGTCTCTTGCTTCAAGGGAATTATCCGCGTGCATATTCGTCATTATTACAGAGATCAGCAGGGAGTGCTGCAGCCTTCCAGAGAGGGAGTTTCTTTGCTTCCTAAAGTCTGGAAAGCCTTCTACGAAGCAATTCCTAGCTTTCGCTCAAAGAACGCTAGCGATGTTATTATCGTTTCAAGAAGCCTTTTACTCTCCAAAGAAATTCGGGGAAACGAGAACAGGCAGGTACGCCCTCTACGACACGCAGGGCTGCGGTGGAGGTATTCTACGACCCGCCCCACACGGGGAGTTCTACAGAACCAGGTACTTTTATCCAGTGACCCTCGTTCTTTTGTTATATACCCCTTCCGAAAAAGTGAGCATTCCATTCCCATCTTTTCTCAATCCGCATTCGTTCCCCACCAACCAACCCGTTCTTTTGTTATCAACTTCAAGTGAATTCCTCTGCAAGTAGTTCCTCTGCATTCCTACATTCTATGGCATTCTTGAAAACCAGTTTACTATCGTTGAGAACTCCTGAAGCTTCGAACTCATTCAATCATTTGATACAAGCTATCAGTTCAAGCAGTGATTCTTCTTGAGGTGCACAGCTATATCTCAAATTCTCTTTTTCTTATCAGCGTAACTTTGCTAGCTAACGTTAAATTTAAGAATGACTAAGCATACGTGTGAACTTTGTAAAAATGAGTATAGCTCAAAGTTCAATTTGAATCGTCATATTTCTTCGGTGCACGAAAAAAGGGACCTATTTACTTGCATCTTCTGTGAGCAGAACTTCACTAGAGAATCAACTCTCCTAAGACATGTAGCCAGTTTACACAACAACGTGGCTTTTTATTGTGATGTGTGCAACAAATCGTTCTCGAGACAAGATGCGCTTATTCGACATAAACGGCTGCATGAAATAGTTTTGAAACGGAAAGCATGTGATGCTGCTCCCATCACAAGCAAGCGGAGCAAGCGTGGTGAAAACCTTCAAGGGGGAGGCATTGCGGTTCCAGGACCATCGACCTCAAACGGCGCCAATCCATCTTCTAGAACTGCACAGAAGAAAGAAAGTGCTTTTGAAAATCGCATTTCAACGTGGACTTTCAGCAACACAGACAGAATAATGGACATTGCTTCCTTTATGAAGAGTGTCGAAACCAGTGTGAAAGACCATCTAAAAGAAGCACTTTTACAGATGCAGCTAAAGGTAAGCTTGCAATTAAAATGTATCTATCAAAAAATTACTGAAGAAGGAGAAATTCGTAAAGAGTGTTCCTTCAAAACGAAGAACACAATTTTATTGTTGAACACTGACATCGACCACTTGTTTGAAACGGCATGCGAAAAAATCTTAAAAGAAAGTGAGGATTTTGAGATGAAAGATTCAGGATGGTCACTTGATTCAATCGAAGAATTAATTCTTAAACAAATCCAGTATTCCCCATTGAGGGGGTCTAGTTTTGTTGAACTCCCTCAGTTTTTTAAATCTAAACGCTCAGTGATAAATGTGAAGAACTTTGATAAAGAATGTTTCCGTTGGGCTATTTTAGCCGCTTTATATCCAGCGACGGAAAACCCTTCTCGCGTTTCGAACTATTTTCAATTTAAGGACTCTTTAAATTTTTCAGGGATTACTTTCCCCACGAAACCCGAGGAGAGTAAATTATTTGAGAAAAATAACGATATTTCAATCAATGTATATTCCTATGAAAAGGATTATAGAATTTTCCCTCTTATCGTTACGTCTGAGATGAAAGCTCGTCACGTAGATTTACTCCTCATCAAAGATGAAAAGAACTTCCATTACTGTGCCATTGCTAATCTCTCGCGACTTGTTTCATCGCAACTGACGAAGGGAAAACGAAAGCAGTTCATTTGCAGAAGATGTTTGTGTTTTTTCGCATGCAGTGAATATTTAAAAGAGCATGAAGAACTTTGCCAAATGAATAAGCCCTGTCGGATTGAAATGCCTTCAGAAGAGAAAAAGTGGGTTTATTTTCAAAATTTTAAGCATTCAGCATGCATTCCTTTCGTGATATATGCTGATTTTGAATGCATTACTGAGAAAATCCACTCCTGTGATCAGTCAGGAAACACATCTTACAGTAATGCTTATCAAAAGCATAGAGCTATCAGCTTCTGCTACTACGTAGTTAGCAGCAGCGGTATATGTGAGCCCCCTGTAGTGTATAGAGGTGAAGACGCCTCTCTGAAATTCATAGAGAGTCTACAGCAGGAAGCGTTAATTATTGAAGAAAAATACAAGAACCCTCTTCCGATGGAAGAATTGAATGAGGAGCAGCAGCGACAACACATCGAGGCTGTAACCTGTTTCATGTGTGAAAAAGATTTCATCGTAGGAGGAGATATTAAAGTTATGGATCACGACCACTTAAGTGGACTATACAGAGGAGCTGCTCACTCATCATGCAGCTTAAATTACAAGTTTCCTAATTTTGTTCCTGTATTTTTACATAATCTTTCTGGTTATGATTCCCATTTATTCATCAGAGATCTAGCGTTTGACTCCAAAACCCTGTCAATCATTCCAAGTACCGAGGAGAGATATATTTCCATCTCTAAAAGAGTGGGGAAATATCTCAATCTACGTTTCATCGATACCATGAAGTTCATGGCAAGCAGTTTAGAGTCACTCGCCAAAAATCTTCAAAAAGAAGACTTTTTACACATAAGAAGTCACTTCGCATCTAACTGGGAGCTGTTAGTACGAAAGGGTGTATACCCATATGATTATATGGATAACATACATAAGTTCGATGAGCCTCGACTTCCGCAAAAAGACGCCTTTTATAGCTCTTTGAACGCGACGAATATCTCCGAGGAGGACTATGCTCATGCAAAGGAAGTGTGGAAAACTTTTCACATTAATAACCTCGGAGAATATTCTGATTTGTACGTCAAAACAGATGTGCTACTATTGGCTGACGTATTCGAAAATTTTAGAAGATTATGTAGATCATCATACAAGTTAGATCCAGCGTGGTACTTGACGGCTCCCAGTTTATCGTGGGATGCAATGTTAAAAAGCACAGGTGTGAACATCGAACTGTTAACGGATTATAACATGCTGATGTTCGTAGAACAGGGTATCCGTGGTGGAGTATCACAATGTTCACACCGCCTCGCTTCGGCCAATAACAAATATATGGAGCAATATGATGTGACGAAACCATCCAGCTTCATCATGTATCTAGACGCCAACAATCTCTATGGGTGGGCTATGTCCCAAAAACTTCCTTTGAACGAGTTTCAGTGGTGTAATGTGAATGATGTGAATGATGTACGAAATGATGATCAGTTTGGATATATTTTAGAGGTTGATATGGTGTATCCTCAGGATCTCCATGATCCACATAGCGATTTCCCCTTGGCTGCTACCAACGGCATTCCACCAGGATATAAGGAAAAGAGGCTTCTTTTAACCCTTGATAAAAAGGAAAGGTATGTCCTTCATTATAAAGCTCTGCATTATTTAGATTTGGGATTAAAGTTGATAAAAATAAACAGAGCTATAAAATATAGAGAAAGTGCATGGCTTAAAAATTACATTGATTTAAATACTAACATGAGAGCTAAAGCGCGCAATTCATTTGAAAAAGATTTCTTTAAGCTAATGAACAATTCAATTTTCGGTAAAACTATAGAAAATATTCGACGAAGAGTTGATATCCGATTGTGTTCAAATTCTAACTCTCTTTTAAAATTAATAGCGAAACCCAATTTTGGCCATACCAAAATTTTCTCTGAAAATTTAGTTGCAGTACATTTGCATAAAACTAAATTGATATTTAACAAACCTATTTGTATTGGAATGGCTATCTTAGATATATCCAAAACATTAATGACAGATTTTCACTACAATATTATGAAAAGAGAATACGGGGAAAATGTTAAACTTTTATACACAGACACCGATTCATTAATTTATCATATATATACGGAAGATTTCTTCGAAGATATGAAAAAGCAACTTGATTTGTATGATACTTCAGAATTTCCTGCAAATAATGTGTACGGAATAAAAAATGTAAACAAAAAAAGTGGTTGGGAAGATGAAGGATGAAAACAGTGGGAAAATTATGACAGACTTCATAGGCTTACGGTCAAAAATGTATACATATAAAGTTGAGGGTAAAAAGGATTGTAAAAGACTCAAGGGAATTAAAAAACAAACTGTAGAAAATAATATCCACTTTGAAAATTATTTTAACTGTCTTTCAACCAATACCCCCTCATATGCTTCAATGAATTTAATTGTTTCAAAGAATCACAACTTATACACTATAACACAAAACAAGCTTGCTCTCTCTTCTTCCGATTCAAAGCGATATGTTCTGGAAGATGGAATTCATACCTTGCCTTGGGGTCATTGTTCTATTGTGGTATGAAAAAAAAAATGATTAGATACATTTGCTTGGCAATATATTTATGTGTGCTATAATTGTTTAAATTCAATAAAAAATATTTTTGCCTCTTTAAAATGTGTTTCTCTTTATTTTAAATTGCATGGGTGTTTTTATTAGTTCCTTGTTAAATTTATGTGCATAATAATTTTTGGTAATAAATAAAACAGTTAAAAATTTGTAACATACAGAATAACACTAAGATTTTTTTTTTTTAATTTTAGGCGTCAAATAATATTAATATATTTATAAACTATGCTACATATACTTTTTTCTCAGTTAAAACTTAAAATGTTTACTATGTTGAATAAAAATAAAATAAGTAAATAATGTTTGACGCCAATGGTTTACAACAAGTTTATTACAATAAAAAAAAAAAATGCTTAAGTGCTGATTGTTCCTATATTTTTCACCATTAGGTAACGTTTAGTTTGTACAAAAGTCTGTAATTTAAGTGAATGTCATAAGAAAATGGATAAAGATAGGTTAAGTCAATATTATAAAGATCCTAGTTTGCCAGGGAGTTTTGGTGGAGTCAATGTTTTGTATCAAGCGACGAAAGGGAAAGTTTCAAGAAAGAAAATCAAAGAATGGCTAGAGGAGAAAGATGCATACACTCTGCACAAAAGCGTTCGTCGCAACTTTCTTCGAAACAGAGTAATTGTTAGTGGAATCGATGCGCAATGGCAAGCGGATTTAGTAGACATGTTAAGTGTTGTAAAATTCAATGATGGTTATCGATATCTGTTAACCTGTATTAATATTTTTTTCTAAATACGCATGGGTTATACCTTTGAGACGAAAAGATGGAATTAGCATCGTAAGAGCTTTTAAAAAAATTTTTGCGGAAAGAAAGCCGAAAAAACTGCAAACAGATCAAGGAACCGAGTTTACAAATAAAGCATTTCAAACATATTTAAAATCTGAACAAGTAAAATTTTTCACCACGAATAATGAAACCAAAGCTAGTGTTGTTGAAAGATTTAATCGTACATTGAAGACTAAAATGTGGAAATATTTTACCAGTAAAAATACTTACAAATTTATTGAGGTTTTAGACAAACTTGTATACAGTTATAACCATACTTTCCACCGCAGCATAAAAATGGAACCTATCAATGTAACGGTTGAAAATCAAAATCAAGTGAGGAAAACCTTATATAGAGATGTTACTATATCTGATAATAAGAAAATTTCATTCAAATTTCGGGTTGGAGACTTTGTTCGGGTGTCAAAGACAAAGTTAACATTTGAGAAAGGATACGAAAATAATTGGTCAGAGGAAATATTCACAATTTTTCACTGCATACCTAGAAAACCACCAGTATATAAAATTAAAGATCTTATGGGAGAAATAATCATTGGATCATTTTATGTGGAAGAGTTACAAAAAGTTTTAAAATCAGATACTTTTCCTGTGGAGAAAATTTTAAAGAAACGATTAAGTAAAAAGCGATTGGAATACTTTGTCAAGTTCAAAGGATATCCCAGTAAATTTAATACGTGGATTCATTCCAAAGACCTATTTTCGAAAAATTGAGATTGCTCATCAAATTTGTTTCCCACCCATCACGCACAATGAGTTTCTATGTCACACTTCCCAGTGACAGCTCTATCGAGTTTTATCCAGGCAACACAATGTCTCACTTCTACACGAAACTCCCCAAACGTCTAGAACTCTCAGGTGAATGGGAAGTTGGATTAGTTGAAATAATTTATCCCAGAATGTGGAATAACATCATTGATGGTGAAAATTCTTTCGAATATGATTTAGGAAACGGAGTGAAAACGAATGGAAAAATAGCGTGCGGATTTTATGATTCTCCGATTGACATTTTAAATGCATTTCCGAAGCACATAAAAATTCAAATGAAATATAACAAACACACAAAAAAGGTGGTGCTGCAGCTCACTAACGGAGCAAAGCTGCGATTATCCAAGGGATTAGCTGAAAACTTAGGTTTTGAAGCTAATAGAATGATTGGAGAAAATATTATTCCAGGAAATGGAGGCATAGATACAGTAATCACTGAGAGTCCTTTTGTTGCGGATCCTAATGTTGATTTACATTTGCTGTACGTTTACACCGATATCATTCAGCCTGAATTTGTTGGTGGGATCTTGGCTCCTCTTTTACGAACTCTGACAGTGAAGGGAAGAGATGGTGACATGATTCAGGAACAATTTGAGAGACCTCATTATTTACCAGTTTCCAGAAAAAATTTTGACTCAATTGAAATAGTTATAAGGACACACACTGGTCGTTACGTCTCATTTGAACGCGGGAAGTTGATAGTGAAACTACATTTTCGCTTGAGACATTTGTAATCTGTAGATCAAAATGTATCACCCTTATCGTTGTTGCACCAAAACATTTGAAGACTATTATACTCAGCAAGCAGGTAATGGCTTGTCATATTACAAAGGCATCTCTCTGCAGAAAGGAAGTGGCTTGGGGGGAATTTTTCGAAGCATGTTTAGGATGGTTTTTCCTTTATTTAAATCGGGTGCGAAAGCATTGGGAAAGCAAGCACTTCGATCTGGCGTGGATATTGCAAATGATTACTTGCAAGGTAAAGATGTAAAGTTAGCTATCAAAGACCGAACTAAAGAAGCAACGAAAACTTTAACCGATAAAGTATCCAATCGAGTGAAATCAATGGTTGGAGGAAATAAAAGGAAACGCACAAAGAAGAAACGCATCATTCGAAAGAAGTACCGCAAGCTGTGTGCATCTGACATATTCTCATAATCTTTAGCATGGCCTTAATACGAAATGATTCCCTACCCTCTGTGAAATCCGAACTGGACTTATTTCTTATGCCACCGACTCAAACAGCTATTGAAAAAGGACAATGGTCTGAATTTTATCCTATAGCTAATATTCGTGATGGTGGACCTATCGAATTCAACATATCTGGTAGTGGTGAGGAATACATAGATTTATCAGCAACCCAACTCTATGTAAAAGTTAAAGTTGTAAAGGACACTGCAGTTTTACCTGAAAATGAAAAAGTTGCTCCATGTAACTTATTTCTTCACTCGTTATTTTCCCAAGTCGATGTGAGTTTGAATGAGCGTCTAATTTCATCATCCAGTAACACTTACCCTTACCGAGCTTACATTGAGACTTTGCTCAATTACGGCTCAGATTATAAGAAAAGCTTCCTTACTTCAGAATGTTTCTACAAAGATACAGCAGGACACTTTGGTGAAACCGATCCTTCAAGTGAAAATGCAGGGTTGAAGAAACGGGCTTCTATGATTGAAAAGAGTAAAGTTTTAGATATGATTGGAAATTTACATTGCGACTTGTTTTATCAAGACCGTCTATTACTCAACTTGGTAGACTTAAAGTTAAAGTTAATACGCAGCAAACCGGAGTTTTGTCTCATTGCTCCTCAAAAAGCAAATTATGACGTTGTTATTGAACATGCATCACTTTTCATCCGGAAAGTGAAAGTCAGTCCAGGTGTTTTAATTGGTCATGCCAAAGCCTTAGAAAAATCATCTGCAAAATATCCAATGGATCGAGTTTTGTGTAAGCTATATTCAGTATCGAAAGGTTCTTTCTCATTTTCACAGGATAACATATTTTCTGGGCAACTCCCGAAACGCATGGTCGTAACATGTGTCGATCATGATTCATTTAGTGGCACTTACCCAACAAACCCATTTTACCTCAAGCATAACCATGTAAATTTCATAGGCGTTTACGTAGATGGAAATCCTATCAGTTACAAGCCCTTGGATCCTAATTATGCAGACGGCCAATTTATTCGTGCTTACAATAGTTTGCTCCTAGGAAGTGAAAAACTCTCGTCCAATAAAGGTATCTATATTAACAGAGATGAGTTTTCCGAAGGGTACACGCTATATGCCTTTGATTTAACACCAGACTTGGGTGATGGCAACCATTTAAATTTAATTCATCAAGGAAATCTTCGCATTGAAATAAAGTTTGCAAACGCTTTACCGAAAACTGTTTCAGTGCTGGTATATGCAGAATTTCAAAACGTGATCGAAATTACGAAGTCTAGAAATATTTTGTGTGATTTTTCGATATGAATGTTATACAATTGAATAACATTTTACAAAATGATGCATATACACGTTTATATTTTGTTGGAGTTTTCCCAAGTGATCGAATTCCCAAGAATTTTAAGAGTTTTCCAGCTGCATTTATTTTAAACACCGATCCTCATCACAAACCAGGGACTCATTGGTTAGCTGTTTATATGAAATCACTAACAAGTGTAGAGTTTTTCGATTCGTTCGGTCAACCACCTTCGTATTTTTTGGGCTACATACATGACTATTTCAAAAAGTTTCCGCACGTGGTCTACAACGACATACCTCTTCAAAGTGTTAAAACTGCTGTGTGTGGACAATATTGTGTATACTTTTTGTATCAAAGATCTAGAAGTAGATCTATGGAATTTACTGTTAAATTATTTGATAGACAGTCTACAAATAATGATATACGAGTATATAACTTTGTGAAAAAAATTTCGAATATACATGTACCTTTATTTCAATAAAAAAGAATATAAATAACTACCCTAGTCTTTACTTCTATCATTTGTAACCATGAATTCATTAGCATTAAAGCATCCTTTCACTGCTCTTGTCTGCGGACCTACATCATCAGGCAAGTCGCATTTTTTGAAAAAATTGATAAACAGCCACACAGATATAATTCATCCTACCCTTGATAAAATAGTGTGGTTTTATGGAATCTATCAAAAGTTATACGATGAGATGCCGAATATCATCTTTGTAGAAGGAATACCCGAAAACTTTAAGCAATATTTAGGTATAATACACTTTTTATATATGACGATTTAATTTCTGAATGTGGCAGTGATAAAAGAATAACAAACTTGTATACAAAAGGATCTCATCATATGAATTTATCTGTGATGACTGTAACGCAAAATTTGTTTCATAAAGGAAAAGAATTCAGAGAAATTTCATTAAACTGTCATTACATGTTTTTATTTAAATCGCGACGTGATGTAAGTCAAATTACACACCTCGGTCGACAACTCTACCCTCGAAATTTACATTTTTTTCTTGAAGTGTTTGAGGACGCCACGAAAAGGCCTTTCAGCTATTTACTTGTAGATTTGAAATCTGAGACAGAAGAGAATATGCGACTGCGTACAAAAATTCTTCCAGGAGAAGAAACTTGTGTTTATCAGTTAAAATAAACTCACAACTTGCAAATAATTCATTGTTCATCATGCCTTTAACAGAAGGAGACGTGCAACGGATGAGACTTTTAACTGTATGCCCCACAAAATGTCGGAAAGCCTTTTTAAAAAATCTTCCGAAATCTAGCATTCATTGCATAGCTGAATGTTGTTTGAACACTTTAAAAGGGAATGTTCCTTTAACAGATGAACAGAAGAAAAAACTTTCTCGTCATAAGAATACGCTTAGAGACCTAGCAGATAAAAAAGTAACCCTCACTAAAAAGCGAAAAATTATTCTTCAAAAAGGAGGGTTTTTAAATATCTTAATACCCGCAGCACTCACTGTCTTGACTACTCTACTTAACAAGTAAAAACATGCAATATGCAAGGAAAATGATTTTAGTTCCAGAGGAGAGATTATCAAGACATATACCTTCAGACGAACAGCTGAGTGAATTAGATTGTGAGATGAAAAGTATTTTAGTTAATAAAATGGATGATGATGAAAAAATTAAGTTATACAATCAAGTATTGCAGAGGAGGATTAACGTGAATGTATTGAATCCACCATCTGTATCAATTAATTCAGAACTGTCAGATAATCCAGAGAAGGAAACAGATATTGCGAATGAGAAAGAAAGAACGTTAAATGTGGAGGAGATGGTGCTCAAGACCGTTCCCAAAAACTTAATTGGATTAACTACAAATATTATTCTTTATTTAAAACGCAATAAAGAGGTTGTTTCTTGGATGCCTAATGGAGAATTTGTGTATAAAGGTAAAATATATAGTGAAAAGTTCTAATATTGTTGACCTGATAGACCGTTTAGTGCGAAAAAGAAAGATGGATAAGTACGTGAATGGACAAGAACAGTTTAAAGATGCACTTAAGGAAATTAACTTCCCCAGTTCCTTTGTAAAAAATAAATTTGCTATACCTCAACAACTCGGTAAGGCAGTGAGGGTAATGAAAGAAGTGATGCCTACCCCAACCCCAAAACGAGTCTGTAATTGGCTTCCTCTGTAAATCATCAGTTATTTCCCCGCTATAAAATCCACAAGTAGATGAGGCTTGCAAGTTTCAAGCAGTATTTATTGATTATAATCAAGGTCTATGCCTCATTTCAAGCAATGGAACCCATCCAGAGAAGAGCATTTTCTGTTCTTATTTTCATGGGAATCTCAGCATTCATATTTGGCCTTACAATGATACTCGATAAAGGTTATATAACAATTTGTGATAGTGATGGAATCATAGATGATTACTCCTTAAATATGTGTAATGATACAATGGAATTACATCTACCTGGAGAAAGAAAAATTACAATTCATTCTCCAAAACAGCAGCAGCAGAGTCAAAGATCTCTAGAAAGTTTTCAGAAAATCTTTGAAAGAGAAAAGAATGTCAATGTTACAAAACTATTCAATTTGTGAACTTGCAATCTATTAAATGTTAAATACACGGAAGCTTGTAAGGGAATGTTTATTTTGTGTACATGTCTGTGTTTGAATAAACTTGTCTTTTACAGAAATATGTTACTTGTTTGTCATTTTTTAGTTCTAATAACAGACTGTATAATATACAATTCTAAATGTGTCAAATGACACTGCAGTAAGTAAAAGTATGTATACAAATACAAAAAAAAAGTAATAAAATAAGTACTTATACATTTTAAAATAAAGAGAGACACATTTGAAAAAGATAAACAAAGAATTTATTGATTATACATATATATATATATATATATATATATATATATATATATATATATATATATATATATATATATATATATATATATATATATATATATATATATATATATATATATATATATATATATATATATATATATATATATATATATATACAAAACATATTTATATTCTTTAACATGTAAAACTATCAGGTTTATCATTAACATAAAGCCTCCGTACTGTTTCGTACAGAGTTGTTGTATTTACAAAACGTAGAACGTCAAAATCAAAGAATAAATACCTCAAGGACATATTCTCCGAAGTTAAAGTTTCTCCGAATCGATTCCAGTCGATTTCATATAAAGCGTTTAGGAAATACCGATCGTAACGTTCACTTAAACTCATAGTCATACATTCATGCCCAAGTTGATTTTCAAAGTTGTTTTCACATCCAAAACAATTCATCATTTTCTTTATTTTTTCCGAAATGAGTACTTTTAGATGTTTAGCCACTCTGTCGGTAAGTTCGCTCACTTTCTCAGATCTATCAGGATCGCCGTAATATTTCTCATCGGTTCCTGCTCCACGTTTCACGAATTCTTCTTTCACAAAATAATCGAGGGATTCATTAACAAATCCTTCATTAATGGCTTCAGTAATTTCCTCCGATACAGCTTCCAGTCGATCCAATTGTTTCACAGAGAGAAGAATGCGCGTTGCAGTTAGTTGAAAAGCACAGTCTTTCTTTTGAAACATATTTTGAAAACTCACACATTTCTCGTTTCCCCGAATTTCTTTGGAGAGTAAAAGGCTTCTTGAAACGATAATAACATCGCTAGCGTTCTTTGAGCGAAAGCTAGGAATTGCTTCGTAGAAGGCTTTCCAGACTTTAGGAAGCAAAGAAACTCCCTCTCTGGAAGGCTGCAGCACTCCCTGCTGATCTCTGTAATAATGACGAATATGCACGCGGATAATTCCCTTGAAGCAAGAGACAACAGCAAATTTGGTATCACCCAAATGGAAGCTATTTGGACCTAGTTCATTCATTGATGAATCAGATACTTGAGATGAAAGTACATCGGCCCCAGAATACATATTCACTTTTTGATCTGTAAAGGGTAAAGTATATCCAAAAGGAAATGATCGCTTCATGTTTTTCCACTAAAAGCACTAAGGAACAGGAATGAACACGTTTGAAGATACAAGTGATATCACTTCCAAGATTTCAGGGCAGCGACACGTCCTCCTCTGGGATATTTTGCAGTCAAAAGAATCTTACTGGTCAGACCTGTTAGAATGGGTCCAGGTGTTGCCATTCTGCGAGTCCACAAATAACCTTATTACATACCATTGCCAGATTCGGTACTAAAACTTTTCTTCTCCACATTCACGTTTTCATGTCAGAAACGCGGAGGTAAACTTACTACTCAACTCTACTCTACTCTCGAGTGACTTCATTGCCTACCACATGTGTTTGATTTCGCGTTTCAACACGTTAGAATGACGTCATTCTCCATCCCCACCACGTGTTTGATTCCACGTTTGAACACGTTAGAATGACGTCATTCTCCACCACGTGTTTGATTCCACGTTTGAACACGTTAGAATGACGTCATTCTCCACCACATTCACCTTTCTATGTCAGAAACGCAGATAAAAACTGATCGAACTTATTGATGTGGTGGAGCAATCGATGTGGTGGAGCAATCTATACTATTTTAACAGCCAATTACGCACTTAATGTATTCCGATTTAAATTGATTATATTTCGGTAAGTAACCAGGTATTCGTGGCCGAATGGTTATAATCTCATCCAACTAACACTCGACTACGAGTACTTTTTGGTAGTCAGTTCGATCCCAGCAAAAAATATCACATCTTTTAGTTTTAAAAATTGTATTATTTTTTTTTTACTCAAAAAGTACTAATAGATGGCGCTACGAGTTACAGAAAAATCAGCTCTCCAATCCATCTGAAATTCGCAAGTCCAAAACGTAAACACGTGTTATTCGGCGAAATCCGAGAAACCGAAACTAACAACTCAACTCCACTCCAAGCAGGAAGAAAACAACTAAACTCAACTCAAAATTGAAAACGAAACTAACAACTCAACTCCGCTTGGTATGACGTCACTTCCGGTACAATTCAACTCTATTTCCGGTCATGACGTCACTTCCGGTACAACTCAACTCTACTTCCGGTTATGTCGTCACTTCCGGTCATGACGTCACTTCCGGTTCAACTCTACTTCCGGTTATGACGTCACTTCCGGTCATGACGTCACTTCCGTTACAACTCAACTCCACTCGATTTCTCCACCTTCTCCACCACTGTTTTAGAACCCGCATTTTTCCTCTACTCACATAGAACAAGCAATTACTGATTTCTTCCAAGAATCAGAAGTATCTATGGAGTCTTTGGTGGCAGTTGGGTGTGATGGAACTAACGTGAACGTTGGTAAATATGGAGGTGTCATACGTCTGCTTGAAAAAAGGTTAGATAAACCGTTACAGTGGATTTTCTGCCTACTGCATATGAACGAATTATCCTTCCGACACTTGTTTCTACATATTGATGGCGGCACATCAGGACACAAGACATTTTCAAGGAGAATCGGCAAAGATCTAGAAATGTGTGAAAAAAGTCCGATTGTTCGGTTTCACCGTATTTCAACAGTTATCCGAGCTTTCTGTTCAAGGTATTAGCAGAGACCAAACATATTTGTACAGAATAGTCTCAGCGGTTTCAACAGGCATTTCCTAAGGATTTAATAAACAAATCCCCAGGCAAAATGTCTCATGTCCAATAGTTAACTCGTGCTAATCGAATTCTACGTTTGCACGTTTCGATGGAATCTCCTTCTGAAAACAGTAATTCTTGCAACGTATGTCGTCAAGGTTTACGCTCCAACCTGGTTTGCTATCAAAATTCACCCTTCCTGTAAAGATGGAGCATGGCACTTCTTCAAACTCATTGCTGCAACAAGATATTTGCCCACAGAACTGAAGCCAAAATAGATCTCGTAATTCAAAGAAACAGTTACTTCGCACACCCTGAAAATTTATTGATCGCAATACTGACCGACTCTGAACCGCACATCCGTGAACTGGCAGCCCGTCGCATTTTGAAAGCCCGCAGCATTCAGGAAAATAGACTCCGACTGTTTCAACTTCCTACTGTAAAATTTGATGCATCATCTTATACCGATCTCATTAACTGGCAGGAGAATATATCTGATCCACCAATATTGAAATCCATACCTGATGAAGACATCCAACTGTTTGTCACCCAAAAAGCACACACAGAACTGTCTTTACTACGCCTGCAATATCACACACAAGCTGTTGAAAGAGCAGTCAAGACTGAAAATTTACCTGAAAGAAGTTTCAGCCACATTGTGCAAAAATCTGAGAAACTTCATAAAAAACCAATCTCGAAAAACCATGCTAAAATTCGATAGCAAGAAGGATTTTCGTGCCATTTGAAATATTATTATAATGATATTATAAATGTCATTTTTGTAAACTTTTGTTTTAATAAATAAATGTTACTCATACAATTTCAATTTGTTTTATAGACACATTTTTAAACTTTTTTAACCTTGCTGTGACAACTCCTCAAAAATAAGTTTTTTTTTTTTTCAAAATATGTGTCCTTTAAAGTCAATTCGGAGGCAGAAGATGATATCCCATTCTAATCAAATTTTATATGTGAGCTAAAAACATCATTTGGCACCCTTTTCTTGCTGTGCCGGATAGAAAACAGAAAAAAAAATTTCTCCATACGACGGTGACCCACCCTAATGTGCATTTCAATTTTTATTACGACCCTGAGTTGGAAGTTTTAGTATAATATAAATTTTTGGTTTTCATAATCTTAGGTTAATCAGAATATTGCCTTATGGCAATGTTTAGCTTGCTGGAAAACAAATTATTTCTTGTTTTGTCTGATTGCACACACAACAAATATATCAAATTTATGTCAGGTAGTATTCATCTGCACATTAGTTTATATTGTACTAGCTGAATTACCCGGCGTTGCTCGGGTTGAAATGGTTAAATGTTGCTTGAAAAGTGAATTAGAATAAGCACTTTTTTTTCACAGAAAAATGCAATCATTTAAGTTGTACGGAAAATACATTTTAACTTTTTCATAGCTTCTACAATATACTTCGGACGCAAATATATGCATTTAATTCCTGAATATATTGCAATATGTAAAAGATTAAGACATAAATACGAACAGAAACGAAATTCCGACGAAAAAATGCAGAATTCTAAAAAACGAATGATGCGCAGTGTCGAATTTCGACTGCCTGAGTTTATTCTGAAATAGAGCGATTCGAAAAAGACATTTGAAAATATTGATAAAGACGATAATGATTTATGAAATTTAGTAATGCTCAAATATGACTGCAACATTTAGCTGTGCTAACTCAAACAGACAAACTCGGGATTCTAAATCAAATTTATAAAATAATAAAACATTAATTCTGGTTTGCCAAATCTAAAATAACAAAATTACGCTTTTATGATTAATGAGTTGAAGTTTTTCGTGTTCCATTACAAAATGTAAATTATGAATAATGAAATATTTTAACTATCCTTTTTTTATCAATCAAATATTCATAATATTCATGTAAAAATATAAAACTCATCATAGAAATAAAATAATAATTCAAACGTATACATCCAGCATCTCGGTACTCCAAATACATGGCTCTTTGTTATAACGTCAATCAGTTTCAACTGCTTCTGTTTAAATACTCTCGCAATCAAGTCGTGGCGCTCACTGGGTAATTGACCATTGGTAAGAACCTCCTTGATCTCCGTCCAAGTCGGATTGCAGGTGAAGGTGATAAATAAGTCTGGTCTCCCGTACGTCCTCGCGTACGTCATAGCATCTTGTGTGTATTCGTGCATGTGTCTGGGATTCCTGTAAATGTAGCTGGTAGTATGACCAAGGCACCGAGGTTTTCAACGTTCCCATCATTTCCCACAGCATCTCTCAGGTGAATATATTCGTCAACTCTCAGTTTACGTTGATTTAGGCGAATGTAAAGGAGACGCTCACTCTCGACTTTTGTGTACATATCGACGATGAACTGATGAAACAATTGCCTGCAGTTCAATACGTGGTACTGCTCAGTATCTCGAACCATTAATCTGTACGCATATAAATCCATCACTGAAACTTTCTTGCTCGTTGTTTCACCTGTTCTTGGGTTGATCTGCCTCAGATTAAAATGATATCCATCTTCACCATGTGGGGGAATATCACTGGGTACTCCAGAGCATCATAAGATCGATGTGTTTCCGAAATGCGCTGCAAAGATTCACCTCGTCATTGAATAACGATATCCCGTTGATGGAATTCATCGCCTGATATAACCACCGCGACTTCATCTGCTTGAGGAGAGTTAAAGCGCCGCTCGTGTTCGCCTGCTGGTCTTCGGTCTGCTCTTATGACTACTTTATATTCATCTGTTGCCATACGTTCCAATGCTGTTTCAAACGTTTTAATAAGATTATTGTGCTCATGAAACATCCTCTGTAAGTTTAACACAATCTGACGTCTGGTTCCCGAGATGTAGGCGCACCTCTGATCAGTTTCCATTTGTTCGTTTTGAATAAAATATAGTTGTAGAAATTTTGGTGGTTGATCTGGCAGCGGAAGCAACGATCCCGCTCTATGGTAAATCTGCCCTTGCACCTTGAATGTCGACGGAAATCCGGGCTCTCCAACAACTGATGTGGCGCCGAATGATGTCATTTGGAAACATGAGTTGTATTTTCTGATGTTACTAAGAAAATGCTTCGACTCTGACGTATCTGCTGATGTGTAAGACAAAAGTTCTTGCGGTGGTGGTTCCAGTTGGCAGAGTTTGAGTTTTCCATTTTTACAGCAAATACCAGTAGACTCTGATTTAAACTTTTTGGCTTGACAGTAACTACAAACCATTTCCATTTTCCCGATGGTAACACTTGCATGCAGCGAGTAGTCTTTATGTGAATCGTAGTGGAATTCTTCCAATGCTAAGCTAAAATGGTGCGCAGTCCGTGATCGTTTGGCTCTATCTCTCTTATCCTGTAGTCGGGCCTCACGCTGCTGTGCCGTCTCTGTTGCTCTAGATGTAGTAGCTCTATCTCTCTTATCCTGTAGTCGGGCCTCACGCTGCTATGTCGTCTCTGTTGCTCTAAATGTAGTAGCACTATCCCTCTTATTCTGAAGTCGGGCCTCACGCTGCTGTGCTGTTCTCTGTTGCTCTAGATGTTGTAGCTCTCTCGCAATTGCAAGTCTTCTTCTCGGAAGTTTCTTGACTACGCTCATCTTTCATCATCTTAGCCGTTGACTGCACTTGGCCGATCGTCTTCCCCTTCCTTGGAGGCATTGCTACAGCAAAGAAATCTGTAAAAAAATACAAAAAATGCTATTTCATAAAATAAGCAAAAGGACACTCACTGAGCAATGAAATCTATTATAGAATACAATGCAAAGCTAAAATTAACGAAAAAACGAATTTAAAATTATGTAGTACTTACATCCGTTTAGAAATATAAATCAAAAATGTACACTAACACTGTCGAAAAAAGTAGGAAACACTTATACAATCAAAAGAGCGAAATAAAACTGCCAGATTCACTGAAACATGATAAACTGGAAGACTTACCGAGTTAGCTTCCTTTAAATACGACCAGCTAAGAATCGAGTGGGTGCTGGAATGTTCTCCACCATGAGTCCAATTAAGTTTCCGTTTCCCCAACTTTCTAGAAAGTTCTACAAAGTTTTATAAAAAAGAGTAAACATTAATTCTGGTGCTGCCAGATACCGAGTAGCAAAATTACGCTTTTATGATCAATGAGTTTTTCGTTTGTGCTTTTCGGAATAACGGTGCTTGGTTTAGAAATAAATATAATCGGTGTAGACAAATTAAACTGAATAGATAAAAATTTTTCAAAAAGCAGAAGGTCGATTTTACAGAATTTTTCAGAAAGAAAATCAATGCTTTCAACGGAGGATTCACATGTATCTATTGCGGACATTTTAAAATAAGTTACACGCCTTACCTAAAAAGCCTCGTGAAACAGAATTCTACAAATCATCGTATTCAATAAATTATTTAAGGAAAGTTGGTCGAAATATACACCAACTTTCCTTGAAAATAATCCTTGAACTGAAAACCTTTCCTTGAATTTCCTTGCAAACATAAATATTTTAAAATATTCTTTCCTTCATCAATAAAATATCTATAATTTATTTACATCATGGGAAGAACTAAAAAGTCAGTTCAAACATAAATACTGTAATTTAATTTGTTTTGGAAAAAATTGTTTTTCGATCAACAATGGTAAAGCAACCATCGCTGCCTAAAGCAATCAATCTATGCTCAATGTTATTTCTATTGCGATTTCGAATAGTTTTTAGCCCCCCAGAGCCAATAGAACGGGGGTTAAGAGTTAGCCTATGCTGATCGCAGTGTTCTAAAGTATAAGTGTACCAAATTTGGTATGGATTGGTCAAACGGTGTAGATTTGTATAGAAAATATACCCACATACACACACACATCCTATTTTATATATATAGATTATATCTTTGACGCGCGTCATAGCAATAAATATTTTGTATTTTTAATACATGAAAATATTTTTAAAAATAAAATAAAAGGTAGGTAGTTGAATTAACATCGCACTGGAGCAATCGACTATTGGCGACGGTTCGGCATCAATCCGAAGGGAAAGATTTCAGGACACCCTAATTTTGAATCACGCTCAGATGACGAGGTCAACACTTGAGCAGGCACCCCACCCACCAAACTTCCACAACACACCGACGTGAGCACATTTGAAGCCACTACAGATCTAATGTGCACCAGCCCACGTGTACACTACGGTCTTTGGCTGGACCGAGTTTCGAACTCGCACCCCTCCG
Source organism: Meta bourneti (assembly GCA_933210815.1). Lineage (NCBI taxonomy): Eukaryota > Metazoa > Arthropoda > Arachnida > Araneae > Tetragnathidae > Meta > Meta bourneti. The sequence goes on from OW119926.1 coordinate 33,537,874, forward strand.
ATTGCTTATCTGTTACTCTTCCAAACGGGCTACCTCGGCCCATGGGAAAGGTCGAATCATTATCGAGTGATTCAAAATTAAGTGGTGCCATTCTTGGAACTTTCCTTTGGGAATTGATACCTGACCGTTGCCTTGTGTTGCTTCCGTGCGGCGTTAATTAAAATACAGTAGAACTCTAATTATCCGGATCGCTTTGAGAAAAAAAGAAATCAGTAAAATCCGCATTTTAAAAGTTTCTTATCGGTGAATGATAAAAAAAAGAGCGCTAGTGTAGCGATAGCGGATACACAGACGATGAGTCACCAGTCTTGTAACTTTTAGTGTGGCTTTGGCCTTCAGTTGTGTCGTTTGTTGCTTCATTCAAGTCTTTCGTGTTCTGTTTTACTGTGCAGTATGACTTCTAAAAGGAAACGTTGTTTTATACAAAGAATTTTCCATGGAGCTCCTGGGCCGAAGGCCCTCTGTCTCCAGATAACCAAGTCCTTGTGTTTCGAATACGTTTAAGTTATCAGAAACTTTCGACGGTGTAGCAGTCTTGGGTGATTGTTTTATCGTTGGCAGACAAAATAAAAATCATTGAACAATTAAGACAAAGGAGAGTTGTAAGCATTTAGTAGCTTAGATGTATAGCGTGGGAACGTCAACAATTTCAGACATTAAAAAACAGGTCTTTGTGCCTGTCCTCGAGAGTGAAGATGGAAGTTCGTCGAGAAGAGCTATGAAAATGGCAGAAAACAAAGAACTGGAAGAGGCTGTTTTAAAGTGGTTTCTGCAGCAGCGAGCAGTAGGAAATCCTTTTTCTGGGCCTATCGTTTGCGAAAAGGCGAAGCTTTTTGCCGAGAAAATCGAAGGATTTTCTTTAAGGTTTAAGGCGAGTAATGGGTGGCTACGAAATTTTTTAAGTCAAAGCACAGTTACATGTAAGTGGCGAGAAGCTATCAGCAGACGCTAAAGCAGCAGAAAACTTTGTTGAAAACTTCAAAATGGAAACAAAATCTTATGGCGCCGAATTTTTGTACAACGTAGATAAGACAAGCCTTATTTGGAAGGCTTTGCCTAGAACAACTTTAGCTTCTAAAAAGGAATGTAGTGCTCCTAGTCATAAGGTTAGTAAAGACCGTGTAATCCTGCTAAATTGTGCTAACTCTACGGGAAATCATAAAATACCCCTTCTGTTGATAGGCAAATCGAAAACCCCCCAGACTTTCAAAAATGTGAAAAATCTTTCACTCTTTTACAAGAATCATTCAAAGGCATGGATGACTGCTGCCATGTTTACAAAAGGCCTTAGGAAAAGAAGGCAGAAAGTTGTTAATCATTGGCAAATCACCCATCCACCCCACAGAACACCTTAAAAGAGAAAATGGACGTTCCAAAACTCTTCTTGCCGCCAAACGTAAAGAGTTTGTTGCAGCCGATGGACCAATCGGTTATCGAATCTATGAAGCGCAATTGCAGAAGACAAATGTTAAGGAAACTTTTGATAGAAGATGAAGGCATTACGGCTCATCACAAAAAGATTGATTTAAAAGACTGCTCTTACATGGAGGCGGAAGCATGGAGTTTGAAGTCAACCACATTAAGAGCTTAGAACAAATTGAAAGGCATTTCTACCAAGGAGGAGGTACAGAAAGAGGAAGAAGAAAGTGCCGTGAAAAGCAAGAGGAAGAAGAGGACAAAGTGTCAGTTGAGGACAAAAGAAACATCAATGAAAATTCCTGGATGTTCCGAGTGCAGTGCAGAGGACGTAGGCGAGTGGCTGGTGTGATTCTTCGAACCCTGGATTTCAAATTCCCAGTGACGATGAACTCATTCAAAGTATGAGAGAAGAACTCATTGATGACCCGGAAGTTGACGACATTGCTACTCAACCAGACGCGGGACCGTCAGTCAGTAAGGCGTTTGAGTGCCTTGACAATGGATGGAGCGGCAGCCTGAGTGCGACCATAGAGGAGATAAAAGTAGTGTGAGCTATGGCAACCTTTTTATGTCCCCATGAATAAAAACAGTATTCACGTAATCCCTACTCTTTTCTCCAACGCGCATATAGTTTGCGCATTCCTTCTTCCATAGCAAATGTATTGAAAGTGAAAGCTAACATGGTTCTATCATGCTATGCATATGGATGTAATTACAAATTTATTAAAGGTGGATACATTACATTTCACAGGTGAGCGATTGACCTGCGTTTTACATTTGTTTTTTGTATTTTTCAGTATTTGCTAGTATGATAAAAATATATTTTCTAACTTAGGAATTCTTAATACAACCTGCGGACATTCCTCGCTATAAAAAGATTTAATAGATTTGCTATCAATATTTATCTAAAATAATGTTTAAAATAAAATAATTGATGTTCGAATGTGTTTGTTATTGTAAATTGTACATCTATAAGGGCTTAAAATATTAAAAATAATAAACTAAACTTTAAAAACTTGTGAAATCGTTCTCTGTTTTGGCGATGATTTTTTTTGGCGCCAACTAGGTTCTTCACTATATTTCACTTATATAACTTCACTATATAACTTCACTATATTCTTACACAATAAAAATATTATGAATTGAAAACATGAACTTAAGTACATAATTTAAATTATTTCTTGCTGAACAAAATTGTTTTTTATGCATCCATCTGTGGAATTATAATAATAATAATAAAATAAAAGATACATTTTGAAACATTTAAGAATTATAAATTAAATGAAATCGTTTTGTTAAAAATAGGATTAAATCATTTCATAAACCGTATTATAAATGTTAACCACATTTATGCGCCTTAGGGAACCTTTTTGTTCATGTTTTAAAGCATTTGTAAAATCCTTCACTATAAGATTGTGCAATTCACGAAAGAGCTTTTCTTTCAAATAATTTCCCTTGAACCTATAACTTTCTACTGGAATGGCGAAAACAAATTGCCGTTCTCTTATGTGAAAAACAAAAATAGCGCATGAACGGAAATTGAAATATTGTACCTGTTTTGACGTATTTTTATTCTTGTTAATGAAACATACAATATAGCAAATTGGAAAAGCAAACAATTAGAGAACGAAAATAAACTTCTTTTGTATTACTAGTTCCAAACATCCTCGCTGTTGGAAAGTTCCTATTCTAAAAACATCTGCTAGACATCCTGATTTTTTTTGCTTCGTATTTAAATAAATCTAACATTACAATTTAATTATTTTCCACTTTTAAGTCAGTTTTATCTTTCTTTCTTATATTTTTAATGTTAGGATAAGTCATACTGAATTAGATTGTTTCTAACATTTGTGAGTATTTCAATGTTTATATCGTTCTTTAACTCGATAAAAAAAGCGGGATGGTGATAAAAACACATTTCACAGCGAAATGAAATCCTTCACTTTATTGTTTTCTACCTGAAAAGGGGACACTTTGATTTTTTTCTCTCTAAATAGAGTATTTTAACGAATTAAGTATATTTGTGAAATTTTTGTACACAAAACACATGCTCCTCAATTGAGCGAAACATTAATCTTCCACAATTTTTTAAGTTGAAAAAACTATTTTTTTTTAAAGCGTTAAATCTGTGATAACTTAAACTTTTAGGGTTCCATTCCTTGAAACAATAAAAATAATTTTGTAATTATGATTTTTAGAAAAATGCTAAAAATTCATTTATTCAGTTCTTATGTATTTAAAATTATTATTTTGTTCCATTTATTAGTTTTCCTAAAGATGAAGAAAGAAGATGGCTAGTAAATGGCTACATGTTTTTATGAATTTTATTCAATGGATTTAAAATGTGATGAATGTGGCAATAAATTTTATAAGTTTACTGTTTCTTATTAATCTTTCTTATTTATAAAATATTAATTTCACACGCACAATAATTAATACAAATTTAATATTAAAAATCCAGCGCAGAACTTTTGCACACACTTAAAATTATAAATTTGTCAAAAGTTATTTACTTGAACACTTTGATAAATTCAAAATCCATATATAGACACACAGGTGTAACTAAATTAGTTTTTGAACCAAAACTCTAAAATTGGGTAAAATAGCTAACAACTTTAAGTACATGGTTTAAAAAGATACCCCCTTCCATCTTGTAAACATTATATATAGAACTTTTCACGTTAGTAATACTTCTATGTGTAATTGTCCTAAAATAAATTTGCCTTTACAAAAACATAAGCAATTATGTATCCATAATATAAATGAAAGCTTTCAGTGGTGACCCAGAGGTGATTTGAGCACGTAACCTTCTTATCTGTTTTCACTATTTTTATTTTATGCATCAGTAAAATATTTATTGAGGCAGTCATTTTTTAACTTCTGCATTTATTTTTCAATTTATTCCAACTCGTGTTAACCTCATTAAGTTTAAAAAAGGAAGTTTGAATTATTTTCTGCTATTAAATCTTTAAGATAATTTTCACAACGCCTAATGCAATTGTTAAAGAAAAATATATAATATATTGAATTGGTGTGTCAGGTTTCGGACAACTATCTTACACAAAATTTTAACCAGTGACGATATACTTGTGAGCATCCCCTAACCCTTTTGACATTTTCTCAATATACAATTGCAAAAGGTAACAAACAGTCCAGCGATAAATCAAACCAGCACTACAGGACCGATCTCGACTGCGGGTCTGATAAACTGCGGAGGATTGTATCTGGACTGCAAGCTGGTTAAGTCGATTTGGAGGACCGGGCCTGATAAAAAAAAGTATTTGGAGGATTGTATCTGGATTGAGGGCGAGGTAAAACTGTCATGAGGACCATATCTGGACTTCGAGCAGGTTAAACCTCTCCAGTTTCTAGTCTGCTGTCCTAATAATCATATTTGGTGGACTGTGGATCGGGTAAACCTGTTCCGAGACCGTATCTGAACTGCGGATCCTAATAAAAATTTGGAGGGCCATATCTGATCTGCGAGCCGGATAAACATATCCGACGGGGCTTATTCGGCTTGAGGGCCGGTTAAACCTAGCCAGAGGGCCGTATCTGAGCTTCGGGCCTGCAATCAATCTATTCACTACAACGTATTTATCTTACAAGTACGGATTTTTGTTGTATACGTGCTAGTTAAACTTGATCCCAATGCGAACCTAAGCTAATTATATAACAGCTCAAATTGCTAAAAACTTTAAAAAGTTACACAAATTCAATAAATATTCAGTAGTATGCACATTCGCCTAACAATGCTAAAACGTGACTCAAATTCGAGAACTATTCAGCATTGGCGACATAACATTTACTTATAAAAAGTTGGCGATGTGTATACACATTCACATCGCTAACTTTTTATAAATAAATGTTATGTCGCCAAAAGAAGCGATAAAAAATCAAATCAATCAACCAAGTTGAATTTTCCCGTAGCAGTCATGTGACTACTAGCGACATGTTGCTCCCACTTTTTGAAGCTCTTCTCAATACGATGCTTAGTCTACTTATATTTCACGTCTATGGTTTGATCATAGACTTGAAATATAAGTAGACTCAGTATCGCTATCATCAGTGTGATCATCTACAGCTACTCACCGTCAAGCGTATGCGAGACTTGACTGCACGGAAACGGGTAAAAACAGCGAAACAACTGGCTGACTGATATGTTGAAGCAATGATGCATTTTAATACAGTATGTAAGTACAAATGTAAACAAAATTGTTTTCATAGTCATTAAATTACATAACATACTAAAGCAAAATTCTTTTTTTACTAAGAAATAACCTTTTTCGGGAATTATCCGGATATTCGATTATCCGGATGTGGTCTGGTCCCAATTGATCCGGATAATTGGAGTTCTACTGTACCTACATCCGGAATGTTGCCAATACCTCGGTGTATGGCTCATGTAGGATATTAATTAACTACTTACCAACCAATCAACATAGAAGTGTGGTAGGGCCGCGGTAGCCCAGTTGGAAGAGCAAAGGAAGGTTGCGAGTTATGAACTCGATCCGGCCAAAGACAGTCGTGTACACAGAGGCTGGTGCACATTAAATCTGTAGTGGCTTCAAATGTGCTCATGTTGGTGTGATGTGGAAGTTTGGTCGATAGGGTGCCTGCTCAAATGTTGTTCGTGGCCTCAAATGTAGTAATGTTGGCGTAGTGTGCAATTGTGGAAAGTGGGTGCAAACTTAGGTGTTGTTTTCGCTATCTGACCGTCGTTCAAAATTACGAGTGCGACGTTAATTACCTACCTGTCGAAGTGTGGCAATGGTAATTAATTAACGTAGCACTGGAGCAGCACAACATTCTATCAATATCGAATGGAAAAATCCAAGGATAGCACCTCCTAATTTTAACTAGGGCCGCGGGGCCGCGGTGGCCCGGTTGGAAGAGTAACGAACTAGCAACCGAAGGGTTGCGAGTTCGAATCCAGCCAAACACCGTCGTGTACAAAGGGGGCTGGTGCACGTTAAATCTGTCGTGGCCTCAAATGTCCTCACGTTGGCGTGGTGTGGAAGTTTGGAGAGTGGGGTGCCAGCTCAGGTGTTGCCTCGTCATCTGACCGTGGTTCAAAATTACGTGGTGTTGTCCTCGGATCTTTCCCTTTGGGATTGATCCCGGACCGTCACCAATAGCCCATTGTGTTGCTCCAGTGTGACGTTAATTGAAATAATAAATAAATAAATAAATAAATAACTAGGGCCGCGGTGGCCAGGTTGGAAGAGCAACGGACTAGCAACCGAAGGGTTGCGAGTTCAAATCCAGCCAAACACCGCCGTGTACAAAGGGGGCTGGTGCACGTTAAATCTGTCGTGGCCTCAAATGTCCTCACGTTGGCGTGGTGTGGAAGTTTGGAGAGTGGGGTGCCAGCTCAGGTGTTGCCTCGTCATCTGACCGTGGTTCAAAATTACGTGGTGTTGTCCTCGGATCTTTCCCTTTGGGATTGATCCCGGACCGTCACCAATAGCCCATTGTGTTGCTCCAGTGTGACGTTAATTGAAATTCCCCCCCCCCTAATTTTAACTACGCTTCAGGTATCATTTAATATTCTTGGTGGTAAAGGTAATTTTTTAACGTTGTACTAGAGCAACACAACGTCAATATTATTGGAGGTAGGTAGGTATATTTTAGTTTACGTCGGACTGGAGCAATACGACCGGCTATTAGCGACGGTCCAGGATCAAACCCGAAGGGAAAGATCCAAGGACAACAACACGTAATTTCGAACCACGGGCAGATGACGAGGTTACACCATTAAACCCGAAGGGAAGGAAAGACAATGCTATTAATATGGCCCTTGTGCCATAAAACCCAAAATCACCAACCGATAATATTATTGGCAGGTAGGTATTTTAATTAACGTCACACTGGAGCAACACAACGGGCTATTGGTGAAGGTCCGGGATTAATCCCAAAGGGAGAGTCGAGGACAACACCACGTAATTTTGAACCACGGTCAGATTACGAGGTCAACACCTGATCTGGCACCACCGTTTTCTAAAAATAACATAATTAAAATCAATTTAAAAATACAAAAATCAATCACATTGATTAATATAAATGTTTGGTGATCAGAAGAGGTTAAGCACTAAGTGTACCAAATACCATAGTTGATAAACATGCATGACGAGGCAACACCTGAGCTGACACCCAACTCCCCAAACTTCCACACCACACCAAGATTATTGGTATTGGTAGATTCACAGAGTAAATAGCATCTTTTACTCTGTGGGTAGATTTTAATTAACGTCACACGTTAACGGGCTTTTGGATATTTGTTCATTTCTCTGAAAAGTTGGCAATATATGAGATAAACAACTTTTGAGGATTTTTACAACTCAACTTTTAAACAGGGCATCCCGTCATCCCGTCGTGCGCAAGTTTGAGCCATCGGCGAAGTGTTAGAATTTTTGAAGTCATAAATTTGTTATACAAATTATTTAATCATGGGTCGTATGCATGCTCCTGGGTGAGTAATATAATTTTTAATCTTGAATAGGGTGAAGTATTTTAAAATTTTGCTTTTCGTGTGCTAGCCTAACATGGAATTACTGTTAGGCTTAAGGTAACCACGTTGTATGCGTGGTAGTTAAGTTATTAGGCGTACGTAGTATAATCTTTTGAACTATAATCAATGTTAAATTTTAATTCAGCTTATGTTTTACTGTGAATTTATTTTTTTATTCAAAATTGTTCTGTAGATAGTATATATGCTCAAGTCCACTGATCACTGCTGCTTTTTATCAATTGCTGTATTGTAAAATAAATCGGCTATCGCCATAACACCCAAATTTGCTTATATTTATCAATTAAAAGGTTTCTCTTGGATTTTGTCATAGTATTCGCGTTGTAAGTAGTAAATTTGCGGCTTCACATTTATTAAAATTGCCATTTTCCTATGCAGTAAGAGGCAAAAAAATGTTAGTCCATCTCACTTTTTTTATTTTCATGAATTTTTAAAGATGTAATAAAAAGATTTAAAATTTTACCACATAAAAGCTGCGACCAACCCCGAAAACAAATGCAAAAAATCTTGGTGTATATTTTACGTTTTTGTTTGGCATTTATACTTTCACGGTAGGTGACCAAATTCTTTTGTGTCTGATTGCATGGGTTGTTCCATTTTATATATTTTATGGAAAACTTTAATAATCGAATCTTTAATAATAAAACTTTAAAATTCGAAACTAATTCCTACATTCTTATGAAAACAGTATAAAGCATGAGGTAGATGAATAATTTTTGTGACCAACTGTAATTTGGATTTTTGTTTTTATGTAATCAGGCATTTACTTTCCTATTTGCATGGTTGTTTAAATCTACTATATCTAAATATTCTCTTGCAGTAAGGGTATATCCCAGTCTTCATTGCCATACAGGCGAAGTGTTCCTACCGTAAGTTGATTTTTAATATATATTTGATGCATAGACAGTTAAACCTGCATGTAAGCAATTAATTAATTCTTAGTCATCAATGAACTAAAAAAATTGAATGAAGACGAGAAATCATTCTGCTTGGTTGCTTACAGAGTATCCACATATTTTAAAGTCATAAAAGTGAAACTGATCCTAAACCTTCCTCAAAAAAGTTATTTATATCTATAATTTATTGTGCCAGTACAGTAAAGCACATTGATACATCACTAAAGGGACTAAAAAATATCTTTTAACGTAACTTGAATTATTAAACATTTGCCACTAGATGGCAGCTTGCTAAGAATTAAAACTTGAAAGATTCTTATAAACATTCTTTTTCAAAACATTAACCTTACTGAGAATAATATCAACCTGCCTAATTACTCATTAGAACAAAAATATTTCATTTATAGTTAAATTATATTTTCTGGAAAAAGTCAGTCATAATGGATGTGTCATAAAACCACTCTTCAACTGTTTCTATAGAAACAGATTTTGGAATAGCTGCAGTATAGACCCCCAATCCATTTGGCGATTTTTTTTTGTCGCCAACCTTCAATTGCGATTTGTTGTTTTTGGTAACCCCCACTTTTTTCACTCCATTCTAGCAACCCTACAGCGTCCCTACGCTATGTATATATAGACATATTTAACCCAGACTTATATACTGACTGTGATAACTGTATTTTTATAAATAATCGAGATTTACATTATTTATTATGGCGATTGTGCAATTTCTTTGCACATAAAAAAACGCCAGGGTTTCTATAATGGTTGCTTTGAAATTTCGTTTTCCATTTTACAAAAAAATCGAATGGGGTGCGAATGAGGGTTCAGTTCACGACTGGCAGCTCCGTTTAAACAGGAAACCCTCATTTACAGTGAAATCTGTTAAAAGATTAGAATAACTTATATTCAACTTATGTACATTTTTTTGTAATACATCTGTTAAAAAATGTCGCCAAGTAACGTCAGGGTTGGCGACAAAAAAGTCGCCAAATGGAGGGGGGGGGGGTCTATACTGCAGCTGTTCCCAGATTTTGAATCCGCTTAACATTTGGCACATGATTCCATGCCGGCATAAATTTGCACCATCTGTGATTTTCATTTTTTGCCAATTTTTTCTTATATCAGCGTAGGACTACTCACTGGAATGTTAGCTGCTCAGCACTGTTTCGAAAGCTGCTATATGACTTTGTTACCGTCACAAATTTTTCTGTTTTGCATGCTTTCTTTTCGATACATTTGAACCACACAATAACCAATTCAACTTTTTGATTAGTCTATTATAGATATAAAGCAATTTCTTCCACTTCCAAAGTTTGCAATTGCTCCTTCAAAGAGTTTTTTTGGCACTGCACATTTCTTCAAAATTGAATCGTCAAATAGTGATCACCAATTGAGAGAAAATAGCTTTGAAAAGGAAGATCCCTTCGGCATTTTTGGTAGTTGTCCGTTGCGGTAAGATCGAGGAAACAAAATGCTCATAAAGGCCACCTTATGCCCAAACATGTGGTGATTATCTATCTCCAACTGGTTAACACCGATTATTTTTGGCACCATACGATAAACTGGGAGCCAGAATCAGCATTAAAGATGCCAATCATAGTAACACGTTTATGTTTAACCTTCCCCTAATTTAACAGACTCATTAAAAAAGTTATGGTTCAAATCCTACCTTTGAAGTCTGTTAGAAGGTTGATAACTAAAATGCTGCAATGTGCATCAAAAGCTGAATGCATAAAAGGTATTTCATTCTTACGATTCTTGGCAATGTGTCATATGAATGAAATGTCACAGAAAACTGATGAATAAACAAAATATTTTATCATTTTATTGAATTAACCTAATAAAATATATAAAAGGTGCTCTTGTACATTGTCAGTTAATTTGTGGAACCAGATAATTTGTTGTGAAGGGTCTTGTTATATGTACTGTACTATAAGTAAAATTTTTGATGTGCCTTGTATTCTTTTCTCAATATTACAGAAATTCGGTACAGATTCAGTCTGCTGCATGGAGTGGCGGCGTGTTTCTTTGGCGCTCTTTTTATGTCGCCAAGGAAGTCTTCCAAAATTGAATATATACTGCATTCATATGGATTAAATATATAAATCTTGATAAAACAACACTTGGACTAGTAAAACACTGCAAATCTGGATTAAACATACAAAAAATATTTTTTAACGGAAATCGCATCTTGACTGGTGAAACATTGCTTATCTGGATTAAATATACCAAAAAGATTTTAATGGAATTAAATATATAAATCTTGATTAAATATAAGATGTTTAGACTAGTAAAAAATTTTTCTTATTGTGTTTCCACAAAATCAGAAATTACCTCGTTCACAAACTGCTGCCAATCGGCTAAAGTGTGGGACGCAAAAAATACTCTCCCGCTATATCCTCACTCTTTGTGCCCTTTAAAATTTCATAAGTTAAAAGAAAAATCTCCAACTTCAAATTGTTGCGAAACCATGACCAGTGATCGATTTGTAGCTACGACATGGCTTATTATCCCGACGATTCCTACAAATCCGAGTGTATCCATCGCTAACTGAATTCCTCAGAAAATGTCATTGCCCCGTTGCATTTATCGCAAGAAATTTCTGATTTAACTAATCCCGATTCCTTTTAAAAAAACTCAAAAAAGCTCTTTATCGCGACAACTCGTAACAAAATAAACGATTAGCAATTACCTCATTCCCGTAAGTTTGTCTACCACCAGAAAAACTAAACTTTTAAGTTTCGAGAAAAATTCTCTTGAAACTTATCAATTACACTAAAAACAAAGAACGATCTATGCAAGAGCACTTGACCGTGTCGGAAATAAATAGAACAATCTAGAAGAAGAAGGATCTGAATGCTGGCAAGGTTGCCATAAAAACACAAGAACCCTAACCATAAAACCAGAGAAAAATCCGAGATAACAATGGGTTACCATCATTAGTCACTTAAAAGTGCGCTAAAAAACGTGCCAGGAGTCGTTGCCACTCCATGTGGCATACTGCAGCTGTACCAGAAATTTTTTATACAATATGTAATGTGAAATCTTTAGAATGAATAAATGTCATTTTCACAAGACATTCAAATGCTTTGTTTCGTTTAAGTGTGCCACATTGAATTTTCAGTTAATATAACAGTGCCTTTGAAAATAAAAAAATGTTTAGTTTTTTTTATAATTTTTTTAGTGGCTGAAATTGCAATCTGATGATGTTACAGAACAACTTTGTAAGCTTGCCAAGAAAGGCCTCACACCCTCTCAGATCGGTAGGTTATTTAACAATTCAGTGTTCTGAAATTTATAAATAAGAACTTATAACATATTTACTTGGAATATGCTGCTCTAGTTTACTAACATCTACTAGATCACTTTTTGATGATGGAGGACCCTTCCTTCATGAAAGGAAAGCCAGCTGTAATGAATCTGTTCTGGATTATCTGCTTGACTTTATTTTATACTGATGACATTAATATACTTTATTTTCAATTTTGGGGTTACATTGCCTAATGTTTGGACCAATATTTTGCAATTAAAGCATAAAGTTTTCATGCATTACATGTTTCTTCAAAATCGAATTGCCAAAGAGTGAGCACTTAATTGAAAATGAAGATCCCCTTCTGACATCCTTTTCTTTGGCGATGTTCATTGTGGTAAGATTAAGGACACAATTCTTGAAAAAGCTGCCATATCCTAAAGCTTGTGCCATGGGGAATGAAATGTTTATGTTGAACCTTTCCCAATTTAACAAATAGATTCGGTCAAAAGCATCACTCGGATCATTGATATTCGAAGTCTGTTAAAAGATCGGTCACTCGCATACTGACACGATTCAAAAGCTGAATGCATAAAAAACAGCAATTCGTTTTAGGGATTCTTGGAAACACATCGTATCAAAATGTATTATAGGTGCTTGCTTATCACACTGTTCCTGTTGCTGTGATATGTTTTCATATTTTATAATGTATTTATATAATGTTTATGCAATTTTAAGCAGAATGTCAAAATCTGCTTGTTATGTACAACATACAAATATAAAACAATTTTAGTTTGGCTTTCATATCATAAAATTAATTATAAAGCTAAATTTGCAGAATACTTTTTAAAATTAGTTCAAAACTTTCCATTTCCCACAAATTCTTAAAAGGAACAATTAAAATATTAGCTTCATGTGAACATTTTTAAAGTTCCTCTTAAATTTGAAAGTTTTTAGGATAGTGTGTTAAGCATTTATTGACCTAAATCCTGCTATTGTACTGTCAAGAGTACTTAAAAATTCTGTTTTAATTAGCTGCAGATCCCATTAAAAATCCACATGAAAATTGATTGTTAAGAATTATTTGGTCGATGGTAGGCTCAAGTTTCAGTAACCATTCATGATGTAATTATTGCACTTTAAATAGTTTATGTATCTTATGGATGAACTTTGTATGTACAGGTGTGATTCTGAGGGATTCACATGGAGTTGCTCAGGTAAGGTGGGTGACTGGAAACAAAATTCTAAGAATTCTGAAGGCCAAGGGCTTTGCACCTGACCTCCCTGAAGATTTGTACCACCTCATCAAGAAGGCTGTCGCTGTCCGAAAGCATTTGGAGCGAAACAGGAAGGACAAGGACTCTAAATTCCGTCTTATTTTGATTGAAAGCCGAATTCACAGACTTGCTAGATATTTCAAGGCAAAGAGGGTATTACCACCCACCTGGAAATAGTAAGTATTTAAACTAGCAGAATTACCTATCATGCCTAGGGTTCAATCAATTCAATGTATATAGGAAAGTGATATTTTGCTTTCCCATTGAAAGATAGACTTTGGGCTTGACACATGCATGCTATATTCCATCTGTATAATTCATTACACTTTCATTCAGGAATATCTTTATATTGGCTTGATTTAATTAGGTTATTAAAAATTATTTAATTCAAGCTTTAAAATTTATCTTTCATATTTAGTTATGAAAATGAAATAACCTGGGACAAGATGCATGTTTTTTAGTTTGAAAATTTACTTGTATTTTTTCAAACTGAAAATCTGCTTCTGTATTTTGAGGATGCTCACTAGAGAACAGCATTGTTTGAGGGACAGTGACAACTAACCAATCTATTTATCAGCAGAGGTTAAGTTTTATACAGTATGTCAGTCCATATATTGCATAGCCTTTTTTGTTTTGGACTCCACTCATACATGGAATGCAAAATCCCATTTTGTTTTAAAATGGCATTAAACTGATAAATTGAAATAGGACATAAATGATGTTAAATGTACAACTACTTGTTTTGTTATGTAGTTCTTTAGAATGTTCGAACTATCTTTTCAAATTTTATGACAAAGTAGCAATGTTTACACGAGCCTCATAAAATTCCAAATTATTATTTTTCTTTAACTGAAATGAAAGTTAAAGTAAACAATCTTGGCATTTCTAGTTTTTTTCTATCCGATCAATATTCCGTATTTTTTATATTTTAATACACTTTTGAAGATGAAGTTTTTGATAACTAAAATAACCTTCTAGATCTTTAAATATTTGTATTAATTTAAGAGACTATTAACTCAGTTAATAGTTAACACTTATTTAAAATATGAAATTCACAAATTATTTAACTAATGCAAAAGGAAAATGTAGCTATTATCACTTATTTCTATAAAGAACAATTTTAGGAATGTATAGAAAAGCAAAAGTGTTAAGTTAATGCATTTTTTGGTTTACAAATAAGTTAAAGAATAAAATAAATTCAAAAGACTGCTAGTGGAAGTTTTCTTTAAATATTTATTTGCTTTTTGGTGAACAGATTTCGAGTTATAAATGATTAGCATTGTCCTTTATACATACGACTCCATGGCCATATCAGATTTAATTAGAATTATTAAGGGAAATGGGTTTTTAGGGTCAAGAAATGACAGTAAATGTTTGCAAAATTTGGCATTTTAAAATAAAGAATGCATTTCTAGAGCATGATTTCATGTCAATAGACATTTTCCATTAGAATCTGCTATTTCATTAGTACCAGAACTATTATTTCCTCTGAGGCATTAAAAATTTAATTGTATAAAATTTAAAACTGAGAAAGCATTTGATTGATTTTTTTTTGTATTTTCCTTTTCAGTGAATCTTCAACTGCATCTGCTATGGTTGCCTAAATTTCTTTAATAAAAAATACGAAACAAAACTGCTTGGATGTATCATTTTTGTCTTGTTTAATGAGTTTACTTCCTGTTGATTTAGAAAAATATTGACTAGATCCTTTCATCAACCAGAACATTAAAATAGAAATCCTATATAGTACAAATTTATGCTCTAGCTCTATTTAAGTTCCTTAGGAATGATGAAGCCATTCTTACAATTTTGTTCTTTGGTAACCAGTACACTCTTTTCAATTCAGTCCATAGAATCCACTGCTGTTGATTATGTTGTGTCATAAGCTTACAAAGAAATTCTGACAGTGCTGCAAGTGCATGTGAGAAAAATATTTTGCTTCTAGGAAATTGTTTTCATTCACATGTGTTTAGCAAAATCGAAGCATTTTAGAACAGATGTTATTATAAGGTAAAACAATGTATACATAGATATTGACAAACTTTGTGGCTAAATATTGCTTACTTATTAATCATACTCAAGATAGAATGATTGTTTGAAAATGTTTAAAGCAAATATCAGTTAACATTAGATGAACAAAATTTGTGATGCAGTTCTCAATTTTTCATGTGGAAAATTAAATTGATAAGTAAAAATATATAGTTGACTAGAAATTTTTTGATTGAATTTATGAAGCCTTGGATGAAGGCAATAATATGTAATCAAGGAATCAAATTTTTGAAATCTGACTTCCAATTGGTGCACGCAATTAGAAACAAAGCATTCATTCTTTTCTCCATAATTCCAAGTTTATGAAATGAAGTAATAGTTGACATCACAGATTGAACAAATATCTAGACCAACCTTTTGTCAATATTCTGGACAGTTGAAAATTATATCTAGTTTTTATGAAAATGGCACAATCCTATATTTGTGGACAGATTGTAGAAACCAGATAATGATGCCAGAAACATTTTCGAAGTGCACCAATACTGCTCGTTGAAAAATACACTAAGATTCCTCAAATGCATTGTGAAGGTATTAATCTTGTATTGAGTAACAACCCTCGTGTAGCAAAAAAAGCACTAGTTACGAACCAAACCCAATAGAATGATTCTGGCAATTTTTTTTACCAAGGGCCATTCCAATTGATTTTGTATTTTTTAATGAACAGTTTCATTTTATAGTAATTTTATACATTAATAGGTATAGCCTGTTATGTATGCTGAATTTTGATCAGTTTCACAGGGTCATGTTCCCTCACATGTCACCACCCGGTGGTAGGAGACAATTACAGATGTAATGTGCACATACACTATAATGAATGACATTCTGTTTTAGGCAGAGGGCCATGGTAGCCTGGTTGGAAGAATAACAGATTAGCAACCGAAGACTTGTGTTCATGGGTAGCTGATGCATGTTAAATCTGTCGTAGCCTCATATGTCCTCACTGGTGAGGGGTGCCTTGTCATCTGACTCAGGTGTGACCTCGTTATCTGACCATAGTTCAAAATTATGTGGCATTGTCCTTGGATCTTTCCCGCTCGTTTGATCCTGGACCTTTGCCAATAGCTGTTGTGTTGCACCAGTGTGACATTAAGTACCTACCTGTTTTAGGCAGATTGATCCTGGACCATCACCAATAGCTTGTATTGCTCCAGTGCGGCTGTAATAACCTACCTGTCGGGCTAAACTCTGGAGCATTACGATTGTATGAGATTGGACAAAAATAGAACCCATGCTTTTCTACCAGGCACTTGCACTGACATGATGCTTGCCAACCACCCTTCTCAGACAACCGGTTAGGTAGAAATGCTTGAATTGAGGACCATTTTTTGCAGTATCAAGATAGCAGGCAACACTGTTTTCTACTTTCTGGTATTCTAGAATGCACTCTACCATGCTTGAAATTTAATGTTTTCCTTAATGCTAATCATTAGGATTAAATTGAAATGAAAAAAAACTACTTTGGTTCCTGGAATCCACACTTTGTGAAACAATACTCTAGTTAATAATTTTGAATTTTGCACAGGCATCAACTACTTGCATTTATTTAATATAGCAAAGTTTTTTATTTTCTAATACTTTGTATTTCAATATCTATTCAATTCATTATCCTTGATCAACAATAAATATTTACATCCTATTTTAAAACGGTAATTGTATGCAAGGTTCTGTAAACAATTAAAAAAGAAACGAGGGTCATTTATGACAACATAGCGCACATAAGTATTTCAAACTTAAAAGCTTGAAATCATTGACTGCAGTAACATTTTGTAATGTGGGTAAGAGTATTCTAAATTAAAATTTTGTCTTTAAGAACGAATTTCTTCTCAGCCACCAAGACTAACCTCAAACATTTTCTGATTGCAAATTTTAAAACAAAAGCACTGATTGTTTCTGTGTATCACTAATACAGATTGATGAAATGAGACATGGGGGTTCACCATCAAAATTGTATTCAATCACTAGTCAATCTTGTATGGCCAGTTGTAGAAATGTTCTTTTGCATGGTAATGTAAAAAATTAAGAGTATCAAAGCAGTGTCAAGTAATGAACTGCGAACATATCTTAAAAGATAGCATTATTAGAAAACTCGTTAAATATTCAAATGTACATTATTTAGAAGTTAAGCAAATTTCAGTCAAGTAAAATTTGTCAAATTGTAATGTGAAGACAAACATTTCTGTCTGTTTAGTAGCCGATAATCTGCATTTTAACTCAGAATCTTGTTTTTAAAGATACTTTTGTATTTTTTAAGAACTTGAGAGATGGGACAATTCTCATGACTCAATCCTGTCTTTGATGAGGTTTGTGTCACCCTTCTGATTGCTCTCCTTTACTACAGGAAATCATTTTATGTGATTGTTCTTCTGTGAGTCTGATGTAATTAGAATGTTCCATTAGTACTGCAAGAGAAAATGGAAAACGAACGAAAATATCTGGACAGCAAAACTAAGGTGGGAAAACAAAACCACTTAATTTTCTACTAGCTAAAAAATGCCTGCCTCTACTGTTATATTTTGGAATTACTTATAAATGTGGAGATGACTTGCTTTGTTTGAATTTTTTCAGATTAGCAGTCCCTAAAATGTCACTCAAAGCTGCATTTGGTGTTCTGTAAAAATTGATAAATTCCATTCATCCTTAAGGATTAAATTTCAATTTGAAATAAAAACTAGTTTTGTTCCCATAATTCACGAGCTGTGAAACTGGCTCTACTTGAAGATTTCCGACTTTGGATGATCATTTTATCCTCAAATATTCCATGTCAAAAGTTGCAATCCTGATTGGCTTTAAAAAGAATAAACTTTACAGAATCTAAATGGCAATTACTAGTTACTGTTATTTTTAACTATATGATGAACAGACCAGTAGCTTTTCAATGATACATTTAATATTTACTATTAGGCATTTTTCACAAAATAGAATGACTAACTTTTATTCGAGGAAATAGCTGAGCTGTGCTTGAGAAACAATGTTGATTTTGTTTACGTTCTTCAAAAGTAACACAATGAAAAAAATTTCAATAAGAAAATCTGAACTAATCATTTAACATTTGCTCTATATTTTCTATACTCAATACAGGAATGGCTAAACCCAATGACTTGGTATCTGTAGATAAATTTTGATGTTGATTCGAAATTTAGCATCAAAATTGGGCGTGTCATTAGTAATTATGAAGTTTGCTTAATTTGATAAAAATGGTCTGATGCACAAATTTTGTGCTTATAAATTTAAACATTCCCTATTGAATGGGACCTTGAAATTTGCTCTTTGAATGATGCATGATTAAATTCAATGGTTTGATATACAGGTAATCCCCGAATAACACGGCACTTCTATAACACGGTTCGAGAATTGGGAACATCCCCGTATAACAGTGCTTTTATAGCACGGATTCACTCTAACGCGGTTCGAGAATTAGGAACATCCTCGTATAACACGGTGCTTTTATGGAATGATTGGAACAACGATGCGAAAAGGACGGCATTATGAAAGTTTAATTTAAACGGTGTAGCATGGGAATATCTTAAGAATTACATGCGTGAATATTATCTCGAGATAAATTAAATAAAAAGTAACTTAGCTTAGAAGACATGGTGTCTCTCGGGGATCCCCGCTCATCATCAAAAAGAAAAAAATGGCAAGAACGCAAAATGCGTTTCTTTCTCACAAAACTGCAAGGTCGTTGGACTGAGGTGAAAAAAAAGAGCGTATTCTTCCTTTCCACGCTTTTTATCAGTTTTTCAGGGGGTCGTAAATCAGGGGAGATGGTCTTGTCAATCAAGGGAGCTCATCTGTAATTTGTTAGACTGACACGCATGACATAACTTTCTGGAAGATTCTTAGCATAGTTAATGAGCGTCACTGGAGCGAGGGAGAAAACGGAATTGAGAAATAAAGGACTTAAAAAAATAAATGGCACCACTGATCTCATGGCTGTCACTCAGAGGATGAGGATATCTTACCAAAAAGAAAACACCCTTGGTTAATAGTGCTTAGTGATGACGAAGAAAACATTGTTTAATTCATATTAATATGTATTACTTAAGAAAATTTTAATAAAGATATTTATCTTAATTATGAAAATATAATAGCATGTTTTTTTAATTTTTGGAACCTAACCCCCCTTTTCTTACTAGTTCTTTGTTTCGTATAATACGGATTCACATAACATGGCAATTTTTTGGAACATAACTCCCGTGTTATATGGGGGTTACCTGTATTTATTACAGCTATACATATTTGAGTTTTCACCAATAAATTACATACATATAGAAATAGAAATGTATTCGAAAAACAATTTTGCTACATTTAATGAATGCAAGTTCATGATTGAAAGTAACAATCTAATGTCAACAAAATACTATTCTAGATAATTCTTCTATATAGTATTCAAATAGATAGATTCTATATAGTACTCAAATAGATAGATTCTATATAGTATTCAAAATACTATATAGAATCTGTTTTAAAAATGCTCTGAAAGCATAAGTAAAAGATAGACTTCAGTATTTCAATGATCCTTTTTTAAATTCATTGAATTTTTATCTTGAACAAAATGAGTAGTTTTTAGATATTAAGATGTTTAAATGCAAAAATAAAAAAGTGGGATAATATGCTCCATAAAGTCAAACAAGTCTCCATCATCCCATAAATTTTGTATGTCAATAAAAACAGGCAAAATCTAGAATGTGTTTCCCAAAAATAGAAACGATTGCACGAACTACATTCCTCCTACAATTGCCAAGCATATTAACAGAACAAAAAGTAAACATATTTTGGGGAGTCGCATTCGCCTTCAGATAATTGGTTAATCAAAGACTAACTGATTGATTGGGTATCTTCTGGCTTGGAGAAAAACCTGAAGTGTAAATGATTCACTGGAGTATGCACAAAGTACAATGTCGCCATCACTCCAGTGTATAGTACTTAGAGACAAATTGCATGCCTCGCCAAAACAGATTCTAGGTTGGATACTGCAGTACTGTTTCAGTATAACTGGTCTTAGAATTCACTTAACCCATTAATGGCCGATGTCCCTTTTTTTGGGATGCATATTTATATGGCTTTAAAACCATAACTATTTTAAATAAGTTATTCTTTTACTCAGCAGATTATTTATTATGTATTCTAACTATAATATAAAAATAGATGCAAAGCGTTAAAAAAATTACAAAAATTCATACAGTACCCTTCTAAAGACTAGAAGATGGGAACAATCAATATTTTTCAATTAAACATGGTTGAATTCCGGCCCTTGATGGGTTAACATCATAAGTGTATTAGTTATTTTGAAAGGAGAATGTAAAATTTTTGCACAAATCTAGATTATAGTTAATATGGGTCATGAATTAATAGAAACAGATTTTTTCAAACTTGTCATAGTAATTATGTTTTTGTGAAAACTTTGTGGTAGTTATATAAAGATAATACAAACAGGTATATAAATACTTATAGAATAAAATTTTAAATTTTTACTTTCTTTTTTTATCAAAAGAAATCAGTACTTTACATAAGAATACTGTTGACAACCCAATGATACCTATGGTTAGAACCAATACTAATAACAAATGTTCAGTACAACCTACTGGAACTTTGAAGTGTGTTTCAAAGGGTACCTAAAAGGGAAAAAATAATTTTTAATTATGATTTAAGTGACTTAATTATGATAAAAGAGAGAGTTAAGCTAGTATTCATTCTAAATGTAATACTTCACTGATTTCAAATTTTAATAACACTTGTTCCAAATTTGGTTCAAATTACATGAAATAAAACCATTTCATGATTACATTTCTCTGGGACAAAATTGAAACAGCAATGCAGTAAACTACTATTTGAGGTATAGACATGCAAGATATGTGTTATTGTTAAGTTTTAAAGTAAACTAAAAATTTAAAAATACTTTTTATGTTCACAGTAGTTTTTTTTATATAGGAAATAGAATAATTCTTTTCCCATTGGAAAAATTAAACATTAATCTTCCACACAATGTATTATGTAAACCAAATTGGTAATTATGCATGGTACTTATCCTTGAAATCCAGAGTTTTATGGTAAAATATTTGTTTCAAATTTACAAGATTGGTTTTTACTCTGGTCTATTTTTGCATGAGAAATAAGAGGAGATATGGAGTAATTTAAAAGATATCCGGAAACACTAGAAACATCCATATCCACACCACAATTCATATATGAAACCTTTTGAACCAAAGGCCAGAGTGCAAATGATTATTTGGCAAAGAATAGCGTGGGTTTGTAAATCACTGTTCTCTTGTTTGAGAACATTATCAAGGAACTGAAATATTTAAAACATTAAAATATTTTCAAACCATTGGAACTACTACTTTTATTCCTTTTACATTTTCTTTAAAAAAGATAAAATCAAAATACCTTACTTTTACTTAATTATATTTTGTATTATGCAAGAAATAATTGTCTGTTACTAAAATGCAATTCCATAACAGCATTCTGGAAATATATAATACATGTGTTTGTTAAAGAAGTGAATTTTCTGGTTTTGTATTAATATAAAAGGACATACAATTTATGTAGAATGTTTTTTATACACTTATATCCTTTTGTCAAGAAAACGAAACTTTGGAATGCAGTGAATTGATTGAAAATTTCTGATTATATTTACTTTTTAAAAAGAAAATATGTGACCAAAATTTTGAAAACTGTTTGGTTCTCAATTTTGAAAACTCAACCTTTAAATTTGTATGTAAAAATAAAC
Source organism: Meta bourneti (assembly GCA_933210815.1). Taxonomy (NCBI): domain Eukaryota; kingdom Metazoa; phylum Arthropoda; class Arachnida; order Araneae; family Tetragnathidae; genus Meta; species Meta bourneti. Next base: position 33,560,027 of record OW119926.1, read on the forward strand.
AGGAGAAAGAGATTAATGTTTCCTCTTAGGTAAAACAATGATTGTTGGTCTAGAATTAACGGTATCTAGAATGAAGGCATTGAGATGTTACATTTATTCGAAATTATCAATGTTTATGATAAATAATTAGGTTGAAACATTAATTAGAAAATGGTGTTTTCCTAATATGCAGTTTTAATAAATTTCACAAGAAATTCCTTGATTAATTGCATTCTCAGTCTTGCATATTGTGAAGCATTTAATGATTTCTGAAAATTCTAGAATTTATTTTCATTCCAGTTAATCTCATGGCTTCTCATTTATAATTTCTTAAATTGTTGGAAATAACTTGAAATTATTGTACTTTCATCGACTATAACATGCTACCACTGATTGAAACTTGGAATTATCAAACTCTAGAATGAGACTTTCCCTTTAAAATCTCCTTAAATTTTTGAAAAGCATAGGTGAAACAATTTCACATTTGAGTTGGATTCATATGATTCTTAATTCATCTCACTCAAACAACCTAATTTGAGCTATTTAAATTTGCTTGCAACTGTTTAGGTTATGATTTTTTTGCAAATGACTTAGGCCATCTGAAAGGATTTCATTGAAATCCACACAAATCAAAGTAGAATACAAAAACAAAAATTCTAATTGAGTTTGGATTTGCCAAAATTCTCCCTTATTTTCTTTATTGCCATTACAATTTTCCAAAAAATTCATTCACAAAATTTAAGGTAGTTCAGAACCTTTTTCCTTAAAAGCATTTTTGATAAGAAAAGAAAGAATAATTTTGTAATCTAGTGTCCCTCAATTAAAAATGGATGCAGCAAAATGTCGTTCATATCTTATGCATAAAACTTGAACTAGAACAGCTTAAATTACGGACTGTCAGGACTCCTAAAATGTTTCACTCTCTTAATACTGACTTACATATTTTCATATAAAAATTTCTTTTGAAGCTTAGGGGACAAATTGGGACTGATTACCAACCCTTTTAAAGCAAGATGTGCATCAATAGATCTATGGATTTTTTTAAAGTAATTTTTTCAATTGTTTAAAAATCAAGTAGACAAATTTGAAGACAATTTAATGCAAACTCAATAAAGTAAAAATTGTTCTGATTTTCAAATGTAGTGAATAATATTTCTTAGCCTGATGATAGAACACAAAGTATGTATAAAATAATAAACTTACTGTTTGTAATTTGGTCCATGGAACTTTTTCTTTCTGATTAGAGATGCATGTTAAACTGTTTTCTAATACTGTGTTATTGTCTATTATTAGAGAAAAAGAGAAAATAGTTAAAAATACTTTTCAAAATAGTACACAAAAATTCTATAGCAACAAAATGTTACTTCGATTCTAATTTGACTGTGTTAAGTTTTCAGTGTGAATAAGTTTTTCAATTTACAAATAAGCAAATTTATTTTATGGTTTTCAAAAATATTTTTAAAAACTGAAGTTCTTTCTTTAAATACTATATAAGAACTCAAAATGCAGATAATTTTAAATTATGTTACATATGTTCACAATACATATATTTTTGCAAATATATTTCAATTTTGTTACATTTAACATATGTATATACCATGAAAAAAGATTTAGAAAATAATTTTATTAAGATAAATTATGTGCTTGGTTACTTTATAAAGTAAGAGATGGCAGGTGAAAACCTAAAATATTATACATAGATTTGAACAAGTTAAGTTTTCAATGCAGCTCTTTTGAAAAGTTGATAAAGCATTTTGAATGAACCTCTTTAACTGATAATTTGAAACGTGGCATGACTTACTAAGAACTACTTTACTTTGTTTATAGTGCATCAAAAACTTAGTAAACTAATAAGTATACTCTATTACTTTTAAAAGTGTATCCAAGTCACATGCTCTCCCCTACTCTTTGTAAACTTAGAAACATCTAATGGGATCAACATGACAAAATTTCTTTTCCACTTCAGTTACAGCTAGTGATTCATTTTTCAACTCTTAAAGTGGAATCCCAATGTAAGACAGAAATAAAGTAGGAAAAGTGAGTGTGAGGTTCTCTCCAAACAGAAAAGAAAGAATGCTGGCCGGAGAAGGAGCCATTTGATCCCCAAGGAATGTCCTTGGAAGGTCATCCGGGTCCTCTGAAGAATGAAAAGTAATTCTGGAGGAAAAAGGAGACTGGAGGGTAGGACATATGTGGGGTCTATAAAATGAATAATAAATCATGTCCACGAAATGAAGCAATTACAATTTTTATATATTTATATAAATAAGGTAATTGTTCTGTCTCATGGACAGGACATCAAAGGACCTTCCATTTGCCCTTCCTTCTCGGTATCCAATCTTCCAGACCCCCTTTTCCCTTGAAATTCCTTTTCTTCCTCTTCAAAGGACTCGGATGACTGTCCAAGGATACCCACACCTATGTCCCTCAGGAATCAAATGGTTCCTTCTAGCTGGAGAATCTCAGTGAGTTTTTTTAACATTTGGACAGGGTATGCTATAGTAACTGGAGAAATTATTAGATCTTGAGGTACCTGCTGAACCATAGATACTCATGCTACTTAATTTCATAACATACTTTTTGAATTGAAAACAAAACATTTGAGTTTAAACATTACTATTCATTTTATTTTTAGCATTGAGCTTACTTTTTATACTGGATTTGATGTACAAAGAAGGCGATTCTAAAGTAGACACAATGAAATCCCCATGTACACTACATTGGTGGGGCTTTTGATACCTAAAATGGATAGGAAGCTCTATGCTATGAACATTACTATTTGAAAGTGAACACAGTTGAACTTTGAAGGGTTCAGCTTTATAAGCAGGTGCTTCTGTATTTATTGGTGTATTTCCTATGATCTGTAAAATATATATTTATTCATTAGTATTTTTACAATTTAAATTTTTTTCAAAATTTAATTGGTTATAAAGGGCTTAAAATACAAGTTAAATACCTAAACAGATTATATATACTTAAACAAGAAAATTAAAAATTACCAGACACATAAAAGTAGACTTAACTCTAACTCTAGAATCAAATGATTCATTTATGTAAACACGAAATTTTGGTTTCATTACAAGGAAGAAATTCTAAAATGCCCAGTAAAAAATAACATTTATAAGTTTACAGTATTTTAAGAAAGATACCTTATAACTATCCAAAATCTAATACAAATTTTATAGCAATAAGTGAATTATAACATTTTAATTCTATTGTGTCTCTTTATTCGGATATGGATTGCTTATGGTAAATTTTTTATTTTTATGCTAAGACCGTTTTAGTGAACCTTGTTCACTAAAAAGGGAATTTCAAATAGACATTCAAGCAATTTTCAGTGACTACTGTAAGTCAGAAATTTTCTGATCAGACTTAGAATAGAATATTTGTATCAACTAAGAGCATATAATATACTTTATTAAAGTTTTTGAACATAAAAGTACACAAGAGGTTTAGTATAACAAGGGGTCTTGGAAAAAATACTTTACCTTGATCTTATTATCATTTATCTTTTGGAGTATTTGATAAGAATCTACACATATATCCTGAGGGAAATTTTCTTCAATTAAAATATGTGTTTTTCCACTTGATCCAGGGATTGATACATTGTATTGTAGAATTCTATGGAGAAAAATTGTATTACCAATTTATAACTACAAAATAAACATTGGAAATAGAAAATTATGTTAGCAGAAAATTTTGAGAAAATATAACCAATGCAAGTAGTTAATAAACAAAGAGATGTCAAGTTTATATGCTTATACTGAAGCAATGAACTGTCTACATGATGTTGTATAAATTATGTTACTATTTTTGTTTTAAATGATGTGGGGAAAATGGTTAAGTGTCTAAAATAAGTGGACACCCAGAAACATTAAGCCCCAAGTTATTTAACAATGTGATTCAGTTAACAGTGAACGATTGAATAACTGAAGCGAAATTATGAAGAATTCAAAGCCAACTCAAGTAACTAAAAATAAAACTTCAGCCGATCTAATTCGAGACACAAAATGGAATGACAGCATCGTTTTTCGTGATTACTTATTTCTGAGCTTTGAATCTTAATGAAATGCTTTACCTGTGAAATCCCGTAGAAATAACCGTTCTCACGACCTCAACTGGTTTTTGTTGAGTAGTTCTTTCACTAGAGCCATGAACAAAAATAAGCATCAAATTTTGAAGAAATATACTTTTGAGAACAAAAGAACCATCTTTGTTCTGGGTATACATTTCAAGTTAGATCACATTTTAGCCTTATTTAGACAAGTTTGTTTCGAGAAAACTTCAAAATTATTGTATGCTTCACGACTTGTAATTTTGATGTTTAGGACCTTGTTTGCAATTTTCTGATCTTACATCTAATGCTCATTCAGAGCAATCAAACGATGTTTGAAGAATTTCGCACTAGCAGACGAAGTTTGTTTACGCTTTTTAAAAGTTACGATAGTCATTTCACTTCATTTCGAACAATGGGTGCACAAACGCATTTGTTAATGCTTCCTATTAATTTATCCTGTATGAAAATCATCAAAAATTTCTAAACATGTTGGCCAACCATGTTTAGAAATTTTTAACCATGTCATGCTATAGTTAAAGTAATAAGATTCTGTTTCAAAGCAATGAATCCATAAAGTCGCTGCCCGAATCGTATAAACCGCAACCGCGGCATAGTTTTGTTGCCGCTGGAAAATATTGTCTGCTAGTAAATTTGTGAAGGCCCTTCGTACTTTAAATTTGAGTTCACTTTTTGACCTTGCAACATTTACTTTAGTTTCTATTTTCTTCAACGGTTGTTTTGATAAAAACAAAATTTAAAGGAAACACGGCAATCCCTTGATCATTCTTTTCTCTAGAACTAAAACATAATTTTAAAATAATCATGGCAAAAATGGCAAGTGCACGTGCCAAAGAAGCTATTGATTCAATGCTTGAAGACTTGGACCGGTCATGTATGAGAAGTATACAAGTTAGTATTGCGTCAGATTTCTTTTTGCCATTTTTTTGACTGACTTAATTTTCTGAAGGTTAAAGCTTGTATCTTTTATAAAACTATTTTACAATTACGAGAAAAAGGAATTGCAATTTTTCTTGCTACTTTTGCAACAACCAAATTCTCCCTAGGTTTCAGTTTCTATCATCGAAATAAACAAACGTGTTTATGTAGGATTCTGACCAAAAATGAAAAAATCACATTCTCGATGATAACAGAATTGTCCATTTTCTTCTAAAACGTTCAATTCACTTCAAAATATAAAAAAAAATCATGAAGCTGCACAAAAATTTGAAATTAATTTACAGTAAAAAATACTTTTTTGTCTTGGTAGGCCATAGAAAATACTTGCCATGCCGCATGCGACCTTCGGGTTGGCAACTACAAAGATGGCAGAACTGAAAACACTTTATTCACTGGATCAGCATTGTTACATAAAATGATCGTAGAGTGATTAATCAATAATTGTTTGGTCGATTATCTGATGTCTCATGCAAAAAACAATTCACTAATATTAAATCTAACAGCAGTTTCCTATAAACAGCCCTCTGGGGCACATCAAATATAGGTGTGTATGGGCATCACAATCCTGAGGTACCCGAGTGATCTCTTCTCCCTTTCATTTTTACCCCCACCTTCCCTTTTGCTTTTTCTTCATTCGTCATTGTGTTGTCTGTCTTGTGATTGGTACAACTTGACCAAACATGGCCTTCATCTGACCGTGGTTCAAAATTACGTGTTCTAGATTCTTTCCCTTTGGGATTGGTCCAGAACCGTCACCAATAACCCATCGCGTTGCTCCTGTGTGACATTAATTAAAATACCTACTTATCTACCAAACATGGCCCTTGCGCCATAAAAAACCCCAACAACATATAAACATAAAACAGACAGGTATGCTGAATTTGCATTGGAAACAGAACAATTCTAACTCAACTGAATTTAACCTTGATAAATCAAAATTTTCATTGCATTCTTGCAATGAATGCAAGTAGTTATTGAACTGCAAAATCTATGGTAATGGTTGAGAATGAATGAGCACAGTGTAACAAAGAATTCACTGATATATTTGGTTAAATCCTAATATATAGTACGGCCACCAAAGTTTTCCAATTTGGTGTCTTATCAGCATTGACCATTAGCATTTGCTTGTCTACCAAAAGTTGAAATTATGGCAAGTCCCCACTATCAACTAGAATTTTACCTTTAGGTTTATTCATGTTAATGCCAAAATAAAGGCATGATTTCAATCTTTAAGTTTGACCTGATATTATCAGGTGTGAACTTCTAGGGAAGGAACTTAAGAAACAGCCTGCATAACAAGAGATAGATAATACAGTCAAACCTTGTTAAGATGAATTTCACAGGACCATAAAAAAAATTTGTAATAACCATAGTTCATGTTATCCGAATTTAGAAAAAGCATTATTTCAACAATAAAATAATGTATTTACATTACTTACTGTACAATTCTTGGTTCACGGATAAATGGTCTTATTCATCGAAAAGGTTATACAGATGATTCTTGATTTTCAGGTTTCTGAATTATACAGATAATTCCTGATTACACAGATATTTCCTGTCCTACAACTTTTGTCTTGAAATAGTTTTGTTATTGTTTTTTTTGTCATTCTTTAAGAAAATCTTTGACAGGGTCAACATTTAATTGAGCAGATGAATTTTCACTGCCTAACAAAAAGCAGTGAACTATTTCTAAACCATAGCTTTTAAAGAAGGCAATCTTAATCCTTCGTCTTCATCAGAATTTTCATTTCTTCACTGTCTTCCACAAATAAATCTAATTTTGGAGTCACTTAATGTTCTGATAATACAATTAAAAGAATGTTTGCCCTTAAGTTTCAAAAGTTTGTTCCTCTTAACTGGTGATTAGTGTAACCTGAATTCTTAAGTGAATTAGTTAACATGATTTGGATATACATTTTGACGAGGATTGGAATTTAGTCCATAGTAATTGGTATTAAGCAAGTTCGTTTTAATGAGGTTTGACTGTATTTCACTTACCCAAAAATAATTTTAATCCAAAATGTTGCCTATGTGCATTCAGATTTATGAAGGCTTTTAGCAGAAACTGTTTACAGTGGTTACTGTAAAGGGTTAATCCTTGATTTTGATATAATTTCGTGTGAAATTCAAAATGTCATACCTTGCCCTACTTATTGTAAAATAAATGTTTAGTGTATTTGAATTATGAAACTGCACAAAGAAATTTATGTTTAGGTATGAAAAAATTATTTTGCTATTCAGCAAGTAATTTGTAAATACAATTGTTTAGTAAAATCATGTTTTTATTTGTACTGACAAGTGTCACTGCTCATTGAAACTTGTGCTGAACCTTTTGTCTATTTGTCATTGAATAGTAAATTTTCTTTGCATGTCACTAAAATTTCTAAGTTTACAATGCAAATTCTCATTGTATTTTATCCAAGAATTTACATAAAATATTTGCTGTTCAGAACTCAATACATAAAATATTTCAAAATTCCTACTATGAGGAAGGTCTTTGAAACTACAATTATGATAAATTTCAAAATGTAATGTTTTACATGGCATTCAAAATTTATCTTGCTAAATATTAAACCGAATCTTTTATTTCATTGGAGATGTGATCAAATTTGATTTTTTATTTCAACACGGTATAAATATTTTCTGTTTTTCTTTTAGAAAGTATATTTTATAATGTAAGAGAAATTAGGTTCCCAAATACCAAAATGTTCATGTTTACTTGCTTCCTATTCTCATTCATTTTAAGATCTTAATCTAATATTTTGATTTCAGGGAAATATGCATAAATGTGCGGCAAATTGTTGCGACAATCGAGATCTATCTATGGAGCAAGTTCACCATTGTATTGAATCTTGCAGTACACAAATTACAGAGTCACAAACTTACCTACAGAATGAATTAACAAATTATCAGGTATATTTGTTTTTAAAATTGTATTGAACTTAATAGAATCTAGATTTCTTTCATTCAGATAAAAATAATTTAAATTTGTTCAAAGGCATCAAAAAATACACATGATCAATATTTTAACTTTTTAGGACCGAATCACTAGGTGTGTTATGCAATGCCAAGATAACATCAAAGACAAGGTAACTCCAAGTACAACAGAAGCAGAAGTTCGAGCATATGAGAAAGATTTTGAAGCTTGTGTCGTTAAATGTGCTGATACACACATTGCATTAATACCTTCAATGTTAAAACGCATGAAAGAAGTATTGCAAAGTAAAACTAAATCATAAGATTAGTTAATATTAGTTATAAATTATATTTTGTAGTTCACTTATTAAATTGTATTCACTCCAGTTAAATATGTAATTCCATTTATATAAAGCATGATTTGATTTTTTTCTCTTGTGATTTCATCAACAGCTTTATTTCTATATTAAATACATCATGATTTAGATTTATATTCCATTCAGATAATAATTATTCAAATTAATAATTGGTTACCAAGCAATACTTTTTAATCTGGCTAAAACATCTGAAGTTCAAACTATTTTAGGGCAGATTAACATTGGATAATAAAGAGGATTGTAGTTTTTAAACAAAACCTATACCAGCCACTTATTAAATTATAATTAATAAATAACTTGATAATTAAAATAATATGTAAAAAGTATTTTAATTTTGTTCTTATTTACAGATAAACTTATAAATGCAAATACATAACAAAAATAAAATTATCTAATTTATGCAAATTTTGAGTATTTCAAAGAAATAATAAAATTGTTTTATGTAGGATTCTGCTTTCATAGATACATTGTTTAATATTGTAAAATGGATCTGCTAAATAGCTTAGGGCAAAAATCTATTAACCAACTAGAAAAACACACTTGTTAGGATTTGACACAGCTGGTATTCATGATGGTCAAGCATGTCTTTGTTATACCTTCAGATAAAGTTTAAAACCAGTAAGTGTTATGGTAAGAGTTTCTAACTTTAAGTAGAACGGCAGTAAGTCTTCTTTCCATTTACAACTAACTTATGTGTGAAACTGAATTTTCAGCTTTGACAGCTACAAAAACCAAATATCCCTCAAGATTAAATATAATCAAACCAAGTGTAGCATTAGAGTTGAATTTCTAAATTTAGCATCCAGATTTGAGAATTTGAAGAAATAAGACGTCACTTAAAAACTGAAATTTTATTTACTTTATATTTTAAGATAATACTTTTACTGTTTATGAAGCATGTGAGCCAAATTAAAATAATTAAATCATCTCATTCAGCTGTTTTTTGCATTGACTTTAATTTTTGTTTGACAGTAAAACCGATAATTATGGTTTTCTTGAGGCTCTGCTTGCATTTGAGGGATGGTTAGGTTGGTTTGTGTTTTATAGCGCAAGGTTCAAAAAAAGACAAGCTGTGTCAAACACAAGACATAATATAAACTGATAAGTTGAAATAGCACCCAACAATAAAAGTAAATTTAAAAGACGAGTTAATAAAATTGATATGTGGATGCAGTTTAAATGATATAATAAGTGCAGGGTAAAATATGAAATGTATAAAGAAAAACAAGTCAGTCACCATTAAACAAATTATAGGAACTAGGAAACACAAGAACTCAAGGTAAAGATGGGGTATACCCATCTTAGTTGACTATTAAAATTGAAAATCAGATGTAGTTTAAAGATGATTATAAATGATAAAAATCCAGTGATAAAATGTGATGAAGGTGACCCAACAAATCTGATAAAAATGGTGATTAGGTACTAAAAATCTGTATGAGATGTTAAAATATGACTAATGGAAAGAGGTTGCTGGCATGATGGTGCGGTTTCACCTAACAATAAAAACTTGTGACTCTAGAATGGCCAATGCAAAGAGGGTTAGGAAATAAAAATTTGAGAAATGTTCTTAGCCCTTTTAACGCTACCTACTTTAAACGAATAGTCTTCCGCCATCTCTCTTATCAACCGGCAGCCAACAAATCATATTTTAGTTGCAAGAGCTTCAAATTATCTCATCTTAGTGAAATATTAACACTGCTTGTGAATTGAATGGACACTGTTATATTTTGGACACTATATTAAAAAATTTCAAGGCAAAAATGAAGGATTTAATTTTTATTATATACAATCATCAGAAAATTCTTGTTTCCACAAAAATTCTTTAACGTAATTTTCTGAGCCATTTGAACATGATTTGGAACATGTGTATATTGCAAGTGTACCCCAATCAATACTATCTTGCACAGCATCTGGAAATACATTATTCAAAAGTTGGGGCATAATCTGAAAATTAAAGAATAAATAATTAAGCTTTATAACTTAATTTTATTTTTCAGGTACTTCAATTCTAAAATATACTTAAAAAATACAGCTTTTTTACAGTTTGGATTTGGAAAGATACCTACATCCATAGGTTGTAAAAATTTTGTCACAAAAATATATAAGCAAAATTTAAGTATTTTAATTATTTGCACATTAAAAAACTTAGTATGTAAAAAGTGTCAAAGCTTAATGTGATATACTAATAAAAATTAATAGTACAACAAAATATTTTCTGTCTGTACCACAAGAACTGCTACTGCCACTAAGTCTATGTGGTGGTTAGAGGAACAGGACTTGCACATTTCCAGTAGAGGTACTTGTGAAATTACCACTCCTAACTGCAACTGAAAAGCTGTAGAGGAGTGGATGTGTTGTCCCCTGCTCCGTTATTCTTTTGTTTTTTGTTGTAAATATTAATTCTGCTTAATTTACAATATCCTCTTCTGCTGTTAAAATAAACGTCTTTATCCTTGGAAAGCTCTTTTTAATCTGATGCCAATATATCAAACCAAAAATAATCCAACAGCTATCCTGTTGACTGCCAAAAGTTGGATTATTTTTGGTTTGATATTTGATATATTGGTGTCAGATTAAAAAGAGCTTTCTCGAGATGAACCCGTTTTTTAGACAATGGCTTAACAAATTAAACAGGAATAATATTTACAACAAAAACAAAAGAATAACATAATGGAGTAGAGGACAGCACATCTACACTGCCTTGAACACAAACAGGAAGTCTTTTCCTTTCCTTTGCACCTTTTCTCCCCACTCTACTGTAGCCTTTTGGTTGCAGTTGGGGTGATCTCACAGTACTGGTGAATGTTTTTTATTTCGTTTTTGACAAATATTTGCAGCAGTAGGAGTTTACTAGCATAGATCTTGGTAACAAGTAAAAATTATGAATAAATTTCCAATGTCATTAAGTACATCAATCTGACAAACATGACTATTTTTTCATCTTGTGCTATGTAAACGTTCTATGTAAAACAAGACCAGGCTATAGTAATATAATTCTATAGTAATAAACAGGTTCAGACTTATTGGCTGAGGCAGTTCTTGTGGTAAACAGACAGAATATCATTTCAGATACATTGAGTATAAATAATTGATGGATATTTAGATGTAAAATGCACTAGACAAGTAACAATACATTATGGTTTCCTGCATCATTAATTTTATAATTTAAATCATTTTAAAACATAAGGACTGAAAAACATTTGTACACTGTTGAAAAATGTGTCTGGACATCTAATTGACAGAAAATGTACACCAGTCATGTGATCGGTTCTAGAAGGAGTATAAGAATGTTGGCACAGAAAATCTTGACTGAATGACTGTAAAAGGAACTATTAATCACGAAGTTCAAATATTATACAGAGCTTTTTAGAAGTATAGCATTTACCTGAAATTCAAAAACTCGCTTTGAGCCACAAGAGCAATCTGGTACATCTTTTGAAGATGGTATGTTTTCAGATGAAACCCAAAGAGGTGTCCCTTCTTTTTGATAGCGAAGAACCTAGATATATCAATTTAAGACTAAAATGCTTCACATTCAAATGTTTAATTAAAATAACACACATAATTAAACATTTATAAGTATTATTTTTGTTTGATGCAGTAATTAAATTTTTAAATATTTTATTTTAGTCATAGTTAATTATTTATGCAAAATTGGGAACATTTTAAATCTAACTATGTATCTGTAATAACTATGGAATAATGATTTCTAGGTAATATTTTTCTGAGAATTTAGTTAATGAAAACTAATTATTTATTCATCGCTATACATATCTTCAACATCAATATATTTTATAGAATTAGTTTTGTCATTCAAAAACTGTATTGCAGTACCTAGTATTTTTCACAGCAATTTACACATGTAAACGTTTTTATTTTCTCAATTCGTTTTTTTTTCTATTTTCAGTCTTCATAAAAATTTCATTTTCAGTTCTATATTTTATTAATCAAGCAATGTATATAAACAATATAAATTTAAATGAAAATGTAATACAAGAACTGCATATAGTGCAAGTAATCTTAAAAATGGTTTGCAAGATCTCTTAATAGAATAAATCAGTAAGGTACATGCACATTCTCACATGTTAGGAGCTCATAACACAATAAGCATAATAAATATTTCATTTATCTGTTTCTTTTCATTTGACTTATTTTCCCCCAAAATTAGAACTATTTTCTGGGGAACAAATTTCCCATTATTATTAATCACTTATCATTAGGGTTAGAAATTACCTTACACTTAGCAGAGTAAGTACCTTACACTTATCTATGTTTCTTTTCATTTTATTTCTTTTTTCCCTAAAATTAGAATTCCATTTTCTGAGGAATAAATTTCCCATTAGTATTTATCACTTATCATTATGGTTAGAAATTTGGAGCAGAACGTCAGGTGCCAATGGCTACTAAAAATATCCCTCAGTTTGTCAAACTGTTTTACTTAGGAGAAAATTTTAGATTTATTATGTTTTCATGGATGTGTTTAAAGCACATTGTAATGATCAGGGCCATTGGAATTTTATGCATATAAAACTAAGACAAGCCACACATTGCTTCAACATCAGCGTTGTAACACCAAATTGCCTGAAATAAGCATGCATACCGACATGTTTTTTGTACAGAAACAGTAAGCATGCACATGTATATTTTGTTGCATGCTGCTCCAGTGTTGGCAGGGCTAAAATTATTAATTGTAAGAATAAATACTTTTAGCCCGGACAGAATTTGCAAAGTGTAAATTCAGAAGAGTTGGGCATCAAAAATGACGGTACCAATTGGTGCAAAATACAACAAACTGCTAACTTCGAACACTGTTTGTCATTGCCACATTCATTACTATTACCTTCACTTACTTGTTCAGGTTCTAATTTAATTCTCTTTTGAAATTTACTAAAGGCTTTGTCCTTTCTTTTCATAACGTTATCCAGTTCATCCATAGGTAACTCTTCCATTTCTTTGGGGGCACTTGATGACTGCATAAACTGATGATAATCTTTCATCTTTTCCTCTTCACTCTTTTCAGGGGCAGAAGTTGGTAATTCTTCTGTTTCTGTCACAAGTTCAAACTCAGGCAGTAGAAAGTGATTTATTGTTTTCTTTTGCTTTGTACCATCTATTAAAATGACAAAATTTAAAGAAATTCAAAACGAAACGTTTAAATAATGATTAACTAAGACATATCCCACTACAAAAAATGGGATGACATTGCAATGAGCTAATGTAAGAATCCTGAAACTTTGGGGTTTCATAGTTCAGTCCAATGGCTCCCAAAGTAGTCAATGAACCCCGAAGGATCTGCGACAAGGTTCCAAGGGGTTCGTACAAAACATTCAATATATATATATTTCACTTCCCAAAATAGAAAACTTATATAAGAAAAAAAATAATATTCTTTTATGTTCTGAAAAACTTCCTTAAGTTAAGACTGTAAGTTGAGTGACCTTATATTGAAATTATCAGACATTAAATCAAACAATGTTGAGCTAATTGCTAAAAAGCAGTTTCATTGTTGACATGAAGATTAAAGTATATATTTATTGATGCCATTAATATAATATTGCAAGTGAAGAGTCTTTCAATTCGAATACATATTGATTAATAAGAGTTTATATAATTTATCTGTTTACTTTATTTAAGAACTATGGTTTTTCTGTTACAGAACTTTAAACTGTCATCACTAATCCTTAGTTTGAAGAGCTAAGGTTTCATAATCTGTTTAACATAGATCTAAATAGTTTACTCCCTATATATTAAGGTGAAAAATATGGATCACTATATGGTCCTATGCAAGTCTACATGCCCTAATTTTATAATCTCAAGGAGTCTAAAATATCAATTTATTAAAGGGATCAGTGGACTGAAAAGTTTGAGTGCTGGTTCAGAATGACATTTTGTAATGCAAATACAGTATACAATTGGAAATTCTTAAAATTTCAGATTTACAGTAGATTAGTTAAAAATTAAAAAAGTTTTAGACTTGTTTGAACTTTGTAAGAGCATCATCACCATAAATCTCCCAAATTAGATGTGTATTTTCCAAAAAGCCAGATTTAATGAAAATTTGAACAGGTCACACAAAATTGAGATTTAAAAATTCTTATACACAATAAATTATGTTTTTACATAAATATTAATGGACATATACATCTGGTTGTGAATACATATATTTATTAATAACCTACTGATTCTTAGGGCTTGATTTGAGGGATGTGCTGGGTGTGTACTTGCATATAAAAAAGGAGCAGTTGAAAGATCGCCACATTATGCTTTCAACTTTAATAACACCCAGTAATAAATTTTCTGATATTTGTTAGTTTTCATACTTTATTCATATGTATGTTTTTAGATTCTTTTGTACTTGTGGTAAAATACATGAATCTGTGCACGTCATATTCTTAATTTACATTAGACTATTTTAGAACATTCATCAGGACGATATTTTATGAAATCAAGGCTGTTGTGAAAAGGGTGGCTTATTGAGGTTCTTACATGGGTGATTAATGCATCAGGATTAGTTCTACTAATATTAATATTGGTAGATATATATCCAATACAATACTACAAAAAATAAAATCTTCACTCCATTAACAGTATTACACACTGTGTAGTAAATGATGATGTAGTGAGTGGAGGGTAGGTAGGTATTTAATTAACGTTGCACTTGAGTAACACAATGGGCTATTGACGACGGTCCGGGAAGAACCCCAGAAGGGAAACATCTGAGGACAACACCAGTCAGATGACGAAGTCACACTTGAGCTGGCACCCCACTCTCCAAACTTCCACACCACGCCAACGTGAATGAGTGGAGAAAAAGATAAAACTGGACTAAGATTTTTTACAAATAAACTTTTAATTAAAAAATGTTTTTTTGTGGTGAGTTGTGGTAGGCAAAGGCAACATCACTTTATTAGGATTATGGCAATCTCGTGAAATTAAAATTTTTATTTCCGGCCCTTTTCGATCTTGAATATTTGGGAATAATCCTTTCATTGGTCCTTTTGAATTTTTTTTCAAATTCTTTTCCTTTTCCTGTAAATTTGGAAAAGTAACTTTCAGTTTGTATCTTAAACACTGTTGGTCACTTCAGGTTGTATTGTTTCTTACTTTTATTTTAATCTCTTAATAATTTTTGTAAATCATTGTCTATTTTGATTTTACCATGCCTTCTGTAATCAATGTTGTAGATAAGTTTCAGTATGTTCTTTCATGAAACTTGAAGTTTAATTTTTTTGGTGGTTGGGCAATTTTAGGAAAGCTTGTTCCCATCTCACAACGGACAAACCGAATTTATTTTTTTTGGCTGTGTATTTGTTTAAATATTTGTGAGGAAAAATAGATTGTTTCAATTAATTTTTAGAAGTTATTTGTCACCAAAAATATTCAAAATTATTTATACGAATATTGCTTGAAATGATTTGTGAAGACACTTATCAAAAGCTCAAAATTAAACCATTGAAATTATATGCATCATACAGTTTAAGCTATTAATAAGTTTAGCCCCATTCGTAACGCATACCACTGCCATTCTTATGGAAAACTGGTTGAAAACGGCTGATTTAAACCAATCTTAGAACTACAAATATCTTTTGGAAATGGTACCATCCTGGAAGTGTTTTTGAGGATGTCAACTCATTTTCTGTTTTACAGAATATGGATTTGTCCATGAGAACTGATAGGTCTATGATTTCGAAAATACGAAATCTTCATGTAAGTGAAATAAAATCATA
Source organism: Meta bourneti (assembly GCA_933210815.1). Lineage (NCBI taxonomy): Eukaryota > Metazoa > Arthropoda > Arachnida > Araneae > Tetragnathidae > Meta > Meta bourneti. Next base: position 33,576,040 of record OW119926.1, read on the forward strand.
TACTGCATAACGATTTATAAAGAGGAAAAATCTTGTACTTACCTTTGCTGTCGCTTTTACATGTATTTTTATGACTCCACTCCCAGTCATTTTTTTGGTGATCTTCACAACAATAGTTTCTTTTGCTGCAGTTAGAGCATTTTAGTGAAGCTGGAAAACCACATATACAACATATAGTTTGATACTTTTCAGCAGATGGATCTGATGATTTTTTCTCATTGTAATCAGGTGGGTCAAATGAATAAAATTCGTTTTTACGGGGTAACTGACTTCGTAAGACTACAAAGTTCTTATTGCTGCATCCCTCATTGCATTTACCACTTGGACATATAAAGATAAAGAGAGTTCTGTGAAAAGCCGTTTCAACTTCTTCTATAGGAGCATAGACTTGTATTAAGAAAACCAAGGGTTTTCCGCAGGTTTTACACAACAGATTTACACGATCAGGTAAGTTGTTTAATTTCAGCCAAGCAGGAGATCCACCAACTTTGCTGGGGAAAAATTTACCACGAAGTTTCCATGCGGCTCTTTTTTCTACAAATCCCAATTCAACTGAATTCGAAGATTCGGCCATAATTATAAAATCTAATCCAGAAATAAAATTATGGCAAAAAAGAATTACTTTTTACAAAAAAACATGCGATTTTGCATGCGGATTCGATCTGTGTCTGAATTTCTGGTTGCTATGTTGCCATTCGTCAATTTATGAAGTAGAAATGACATTTTAATGAATTTTTCTGTGTGAGTAAACAAACCAGACGGTCTGCGAAGATTTTACTTCCGCTATCTGAATGATCCAGTATTGGCGTGGTGTGGAAGTTTGGAGAGTGGGGTGCCAGTTCACAGATGTTGATCTCGCCATCTGACCATAGTTCTAAATTACGGAGCATTGTCCTTGGATTTTTCCCTTCGGGATTAATCCCGGATCGTCGACTTCAAAATTATGTGGTGCTGTCCTGTCCTCAGATCTTTCCCGTTGGCGTGGTGTGGAAGTTTGGAGAGTGGGGTGCCAGCTCAGGTGTTGCCTCGTCATCTGACCGTGGTTCAAAATTACGTGGTGCTGTCCTCGGATCTTTCCCTCTGGGATTGATCCCGGACCGTCACCAATAGCCCGTTGTGTTGCTCCAGTGTGACGTTAATTGAAAATACCAAAATACCAAATACCAGATCTTTCCCTTTGGGTTTGGTCCCAGACCGTCGCCAATAGCCCGTTGTGTTGCTCCAGTGCGAAATTAATTAACTACCAACCGAATAATCTAGTACAGAGGTCCCCAACCTTTTTGACTCGCGGAGCCCTTTTAGAATCAATTTCTATGGCGGCCCCTCTTAGGCCTACCCTATGTTTTACAAGTTGATGGTGTTTAGGAGTAGTGTTACGACGGATGTATAGTAATAGAGAGGATAGATAGTAAAGAGATATTGAAACAATTGCTCAATGTCAGTACTTGTGTGATCGTTGTTCAAAATTACGTGTTCTCGGATCTTTCCCTTCCAATAACCGTTGGATTGCTCCAGTGCGACGTCAATTTAAATACCTACGCACATACGGATCTTTCTCTTTGGAAATGATCACGAACCGTCGCCAATAGCCCGTGTATTGCTCCAGTGCGACGTTAATTAAAATACCATACCATACCTCAATGTCAATACAATGAAATTATATTTGAAGCTTTAAAATTTATCGTATCTCAATTTATTCTCAACTACCACCAATACACATAATATTGTCAAAACTTGGCTTACATAAAAGTTCTTCCAAAATTCAATAAATCAAACCATTTGTGTTGAGAATGTAATTTCTAGTTTTCTTATTGTGACTTTACTTGTTGTTTCTTATTATTTATTTAATTTAATTATTATTTTTTTTGGGGGTGGGGGGCCGCGGAGTCCCTGGGAAGGCTCGCGTAGCTCTTAGGGCACCGCGGCGCACAGGTTGGGTAGGTAGGTTGGTAGGTATTTTAATTGACGTCACACTGGAGCAACACACGGGCTATTAGAGACGGTCCAGGATCAAACCCAAACGGAAAGATCCAAGAACAACACCACACAATTTTGAACCACGAACACAGGTTGGGAACCACTGATCTAGTATGATACATATTGGATTACCTTAATACAAAGTTTACCGCCCTTTTGGTGTTGACCAATCAGCTACCTTTTTTCAATTTGCAATTCATATGGAATTTTTACTGAAGTTTTCAAATCGTATTCGAAAAACAAGCTAATGGATGGCACATTCAGAATACATTCGGGAAACACATATTGCCAGAGAAACACTACCACCAACTACATTTAACTTGACAAAAAAATTCACTTCATATTTAATTTTAAAATAAATCACTATGAAGAATTACAGAAAAACATGCAAGACAGTTAAAAAATTTATATAATAAGCATATCAATGGGAAAGTTTAGAAGTTAATAAAGGACGCTTGTGTTTTGGGGTGATACGAACTTCCTGTTCATTCCGAGAAGTAACTTGACATGTTACTCTCGAATGTAGTTTCTGATTCTTACAATACCCCTCAGGTTTTTCTCAATTTTACAACTATTTCAATGAAACAAAAAGTGACCAATACGTGCCTCCTTTATGCTTGTTCCTTGAAGTCTGACTCCAATTGTTTGATACCACTAATGTATGGTACCATGATGTCAACACCCAGAGAGCGATTCCGTCACCTAATTACTGGCTGGCAAAAGATCAACTGATCGGTCACTGTTAACAAAACGATCCCATTCAACATGCTTTACTTACAAATGAAAACAAAATAGAAAAGAATCCTATCTATTGCAAAATCATATAGATGGAAATTAAAGCCAAACATCCCTCACGTGACGATGAAAATTTAGTTTCGTAAATGAAAGTATTTTCTTCGTCTTCCTGTGGTTCACACATTTGTGTTAACACTGAAAAATTTCCAGATTGTATTATGAGGTACATTTTCTGTCAGGCTAATGTAGGTGGTTGTAATATTTCTGCGGCGATACGAATAGCCATACGTCCAGTGTGATGTAAATGCAACTCAAGAATGAGTTCTGGATTGAAAAATGATGATGATTGATTGGGTAACGCGCTAAACGTTGCCGAAAAGCGATAAACTACATAGTATTACAGTTTCTTCCTTATCTATTATACGAGAGGACTTAGAAATCAGAAGTAAAATCTTCACAGAACTTCTGATTGGTTTTTCTCTCTGAAAATCCTTTAACAAATGCAAATTTGTGTAGACAAGTTTTGGAGCTAATGGACAATTTTCGACCAAGTATTGTAATAAATTGGATGTGTGTGTGTGCCACATTTATGGTCCCACATACGAGCCTGAAAAAAGGAATTTTATAAAGCGTAAAAAAATTAGACAAACACAAATTATCCAATGTTTCGAATGAAATCGATTAAATCCCATTACGCTGTTAGAATGTTCCGAGTTAAAATCCCAATTATTGCAGTCGTTTTCGCTTTGCTATGCGTCTGTAAAAATAGCTTTTATGGGTAGGTCAACGATGGAGAAAGATTTGAAAGAGAGAACATTAACATTTTAAAAATCTAAATGCAAACATCAATAGGCTTGTTGCTAGAAGACAAATGAATTATTTCAATATTTGCAATTTTTTAAAAAGGGGCGTGAAAGCAAAGTTTCTAGTTTTGATACATTTGACCTATAATTTACTATTCATATAAAAATATCTATTGGGAACAGATTTTTGTGCAATCGAATCCTTAAGTGGTGGCGCCATCTATGTAAATTTTAAATCATTATTTCTTGAAAGTGGAATAGCGAGTTCAATTTTAATCGGTTTTGATACCGAAAATTGTTTTTAAAAAAATTCTCGAATAATTATTTTCCTTACTCCAGTGTTTTCACTTGTTGTTTTACAAAACTATGTTTTCGACTTGGAATTTATTTTAAACCAAACGCAAAGGATGGAGGGAATATTGAAAAGTAAATTCTGCTCCCTGCACATTTTTCTGAACTATCCCTTCTAGAATGTTACGATGCTGGAAGAAAAAGTGTGAAAAGTAGTTATGACTAGGTTGATTTGTGAATTCTAAATAGTTCGTTAGTGTCTATTTATTTCAATTAATAATTTTAAAAGTGTGAAATAAACGGAGTGATAATTTAAAGAATTCGGGAGCCCTGATTTTCTGTGGAAATAAGCGACCAATCCATTTTTACAGACTGTTCCATATTCATTATATTTTAAATGCCAAATTTTCAAAATTCTGCATCACAAAATTGATTATACACCCAGCCTCCAGAAACAACAAAAACGTAAAATAAAATGTCGTAGCACATATTTTTGCATGAAAACCAGATTCTGACCCTAGAGGCAATAAATTAAGAAGAATGGTGTTGTTTTTATGGATATTTTTGCCCATTTCTCTTATAGAATTTTCTTTACTTTCACTATCTGAATATCGTGATTTTTAACCACCTTTAGGATTAGGATCTGATTAAAAATTATGCAGGGAAGACTGCAGGTTCCCGTAAAGATATATGATTGTGAGTTCCTCATAGGGTTAAACAATTTATGTAAATTTTAAGCTTAGAAATCAGACTGTGTATAAGTACAAAAAACTTTTCCCACTTTTCAGGACCATCTTATGGCAGACTTATTTATGTAGAAATCGCTTAGAAAAATCAAGTGTATGAACATAATTTGGAGAATGACTGGTACGGATGCAGTCAGCCTGATCGCCTCCCTGGGTAAAATACCTTCAGAGGCACATCTCCTTTGATATGTACGGCTTCATGGACCCAGGGTACTCTAGTGATATTTTCTTTTCCAATGGGGTTTACTGTCTTTAGTGAACATGGGAGTCGCGCTCCCGTGATACGCAATCGATCTTTTTCTACTTTTATCCCATTCTCTGTTCCCAATTCTTATTTTCTCTCCCCTTTCACATCTTTTACTTGAAGTTGTCTTGTGTTTGGCGCACCATGGCCATATAGGGTCCTTGCGCCATACCCCCCCCCCCAAAAAAAAAAACAATTTTGGGTACAATAGGCAGCAGAAAAGTCCAGCCTGCTCCCTCTGGACTTCGCAGTGAACTCTTGAAGCCAATGAAGATCGCATTGGTTTGTAGGCATTTCCCTCTGTGTTCTAAATACAAGTCAGCTCAGGCTTCATACAAGCACTTCATCTCCCTTCTCTGCTATCCATCAGGTCAGCTATTTTCACTATCCTGAGCTGGTTCTCGAGGAACTCTCCCCCACTACCTACTAAATACACCTATTTATACCAAGCGAGATAAGTAACAACAACGAATCATTACTTTATTTTTTGTGATAGAGTAAATGGCTTTGATGCTGAGAGATATGCAAATAAAAGCATTTCGTCGTCCTGTAGGCATAGAGATGCGAGAAATTTTTTATTAAAGATAAAAAATTAATCATCAAAGCAAAAACATTTCAGCGTACTCGCTTTATTGATAAAATTATTTTACCCCGATGAGAGGAATTTTCTGTCAAGATAAATGGGGGGGGGGGGGGGGAGGTAGGTGGCGGTGGTGTTTACGCGGAGGAACGTACTTAGTGTACGTATTCCGGACGTGACGTCGGCTTATTTTTCGACTTGTTTCAGTATTTCAGCACGTCGCCGCAAAAATTACAATGAATGAATTCCGAATTGATATCTAATCTGGCGTTTAATCTGATTGGATTCCAATTAAATGAAACGAAAAAAATGTCACCAAAACGGCGATAAGCTACATTTTAAAGTAACCTCGATATGTATCATGCGAGAACATTCGGATAGGAAAAGCTAATTCTTCGGATTTCGTTTGGTTTGTTTGTTTACAGTGAAAATACCTCCAATTGATAAAATTATCTTATCTCAGTGAAAGGCCATTTTCTGTCACTCTAAATATAGGTGGCGATAGTGTTTCTGCGGTGGAACATGTTTCCTGTTCGCATTCGGAACGTGACGTCATTTGGTTTATTTTTCGAATACGATTCAGCACTTCGCCAACAATAAATTCAAAAATTAAATTCCGAACTTGTATATGATGATTGATTGATCAACTCCAAATAGATTAAACCCCAGTCGTTACCAAATCTGCGATGTTTTTAGAGTACGATCTCAGCACGCGATAATAAAAATTCCAGATAATAAAATCCGAATTACCTGATCCGGTGTTTAATCCGATTGGTTAACGCCAATGAGATTAAACAATAAACGTCGCCAAAACGGCGATAAACTACATTTTTAGGGAACCTCGATAGGCATCATTCGACAACATTCAGGTAAGGTAAGCATATTCTTCGAATCCGTATAGTTTGATTACACTGAAAATTCCTCTTGCTGATAAAAATATTGTCTTACTTCAATGAGAGGCATATTCTGTTAACCACTTAACGCATTTACCCGTGTTTGACACGGGCGAAAGTTACCGGCAAATTTGCCCATGCCCGTGTCTCACACGGGCGCTCTTCCGTTCTAGTAAAAATAGATAGGCTAGATTAAACTTATACCAAAGATGGCATAAACTGATTTATCATAGTTGATTTACCACTTATTTATAGATGGATATTAAACTTATTTACCTTAGATGGCACCACTATGCACCATTTTTCTTGTGTAAACCAAGTGGTGCATTTTGATGATTAGCTATAAGTTTGTTAGGAATTCTTTGTTATAAAGCAGTTGTTAGGTGTCTAAAAGGTAATATATCCATTTTTATTACGTTAAATATCATAAAAGTAAACAGTTAACCATAAATTAATTTTTACTAAGTGTTTTTGTAACTTGTTTAGAAAAAGTTATCTGATAATGAGCGACTGTGACGATTTTGAATATGCCAATTTATCAGAAAATTTCAGCGATGAAAGTGACGATCTCTTGAGTGATGGAAGTGAATCTAAAGTTAATATTTTATTATTATTATTTTGAAATTCAAAATAAACATGTAATCAAATCGTTTACACTTTGTTTGTATAATAATTTTTTTATAACCTTTACCCCACCCCCCGCAACTGAAATCGCAAAAAATAACTTACACTATACCTATATATATATTCATTTTCTGTCAAAAAAAACTCGATCATTTTTTTACCAGTTTTTCCGAAAAAAAACTCGTGCTTTAAGTGGTTAAAGAGTGAGATAATAGACAAACATGAGCTAGGCGTAAGAGTAATAGACTTGGTAACGCAGTACGATAGCACTACTTCTACGATATGTACTATTCTGAAGCAGAAAGACTCGATAAAGGCTATAACTCCAGCTACAATATTTGTTCATTATAAAAAATTGGAATGGTTTTTTGGGGGCTGGTACGAATTAATCCCATTTCAATTAATGTCAATGGGGAAAACTGATTTGAGATACGAGCATTTTGACTTTCGAGCTCGGTCATGGAATGAATTAATCTCGTATCTCAAGATACCACTGTACTTATTTTCCACTGCAAAAGAAATTTAAAACTAGCCAACTTAAGGTAACCCGATATGTGTATCTTACGAAAGCATTTGGGTAGCGGAAGTTCGGATTCCGTCTGATTTGTTTGCACGGAAAATCTCTCAAAGATCCAATTGGAAAGAAAACTTCCTTGCAACATTTACAATACTTGCTTGCAATATTTGCAACTAAATACAAACTCCGATCAAACGTACCATTCTAAAGAATGGAACGGAGTTTATTAGTGCACACCTAGTCGATATCTGCTATATTTGTTCCCACAGCAATTAGTGTTAAATTGGAACAGAGCCGTTTATTCCATCTGTCAAATGAAAAAAAATGGAGGTACCTCGTGGAGAGTATCGTTTTCTAGATACGCGGAACTCGTGGTGCAATTGTTTCCAATAAATTATTTTCTCTGCACCGCGGGGGAACTATTTAATTGCATCCGACGCAATTAAATGCGAAGTCACAAATGGATTTATATCCTCCATTTTCTTACTTCTCGCCCAGGAAAACTTTCTGCAGGGAATTTAATTAGCCATTAAAAACGCAAAAATGGTTTGCATAACGGAACGGAGGAATCATTCTTATCTGGGAAAAAATTGAGGTCGTTAGGTTATAAAATTGACTCGAATTAATTGGGTTTAGGATTTAATTTGTTGTGTTTTGCGTTTCTTTATTTTAATTAATCGTGAAATGCGCGTTCCGAAGGGGAATAATGGGCATTTTTCGTAGTGGAGATCGTGTGAAGCATCGAGATGTTTTGCAATTGGTTGTGGTTTATTGGAGTGAACTAGAGGTAAAAGCAATCGATTGTCAAAGTAATTTGAGTTTCCGTTTCGTTCACTTCGATTATTAAAAAAACTTCCACGATAAACAGGGCTGCGATAGCCCAGTTGCAAGAGTAACGGATTAGCAACCGGAGGGTTGGTTGTTTTGTTGTTTTGGGGGTTTTATGGCGCAAGGGCCCTATTTGGGCATGCTGCGCCGGACACAATACAATATCAAGTAATTGACACAAGACATACAATGTCAAGTAACTGACACACACAGTGAAAGCTTTACTGACGCAGAAGAGAGAAATACACCCAAGGAGGAATGCATCTGGCAGGAATCGAACCTGCGCCGCCTACAATTCGAATAGCAACCTGAGGATTGCGAGTTCGAAATTCGATCCAACCAAAGACCGTCGTGTATGTGAGGACTAGTGCACGTTGAATCTGTCGTGGTCCTCACGTTGGTTTGGTGTGGAAGTTTGGAAAGTGGGGTGCCAATTCAGGTGTTGACCTCGTCATCTGACCGTGGTTCAAAATTACGAGGCGTTGCCCTCGTAATTTTATTAACTACCTACATTCCTTCCACGAAAAACAATTGCTGCAAATTTGGTTAGATTTCTCTCATGTATATTTTATGTGAAGTAAGCAATTTTTTAGAACTATAACAGGTAGGTATTTTAATTACCGTCGTACTGGAGCAATACAACGGGCTATTGGCGACGGTCCGCGATCAAACTCGAAGCGAAAGATCCGATAGAACTATAACAGAAATAGATATTATGTTTCCGAAATTGACCACGCTCTTGAAAGAGGGGTTGAACACGAAACATAGAATAGCTATAGTATCAGTGCATTTTGCGTTTATTTAAATTAATCGCGAAAATTGAATGGGAATAATGAGTATTTTTCGTAGTCGGAGATCGTGTGAAGCGTTTAGATGTTTGCAATTGGTTGTGGTATATTGCAGTGAACTAGAGGTTATAAAAGCAATCACTGTTATTGAAAACTTCCACTGTTATTGAAAAACTTCCAAGTAAAACAATTGTTATGAATTTGTTTAGATTTCTCTCACTACTCTGCTCTCTAGACTTCTCTGGATGGACTCTATAATGACCATTTTATGTGTGATATCCAGCTAAATTAAGCACCTCTTTTAGGACGATCATCAGAAATAGATATTACAATTTCCGAAATCGATTGCACGTGTAACCCTTCAAATGGCTTCGACGAGATATCTCGTCCATCAAAATAAATTTGCGAATCACGAGATAAGCTCGTCCATCAAGATTTGACCAATTTTACTAATGACGATTTTGATGGACGAGGTATCACGTCCATCAAAATCTGACCAATTTTCCGAATGACGAGATATCTCGTGCATCAGGATTTGACTAATTTTGCGAATGACGGGATATCTCGTCCATCAAAATCTGACCAATTTTACGAATGACGGGATATCTCGTCCATCAAAATCTGACCAATTTTGCGAATGACGAGACATCTCGTGCATCAGGATTTGACCAATTTTGCGAATGACGGGATATCTCGTCCATCAAAATTCGACCAATTTTGCGAATGACGGGATATCTCGTCCATCAAAGTCTTACCATTTTGCGGATAATGAGATATCTCGCAATCCAGATCTGGTTAGTTTTGCTTATGACGAGACTACCACCAGAAGGGTTAAAAAAAGGTGTTAACGCGAAAATTCATTATCTAGAATCGCTCGTCTTGTATGAGGCATTTTATGCCAAGCTAAATATAGGTGACAGTAGTGATTCTGAGGCGAAACGTGTTTGCTGTAGGTATTCCAAACTTGATGTAATTTGACTTGTTTTTCGAATACGATTTCAGCACTTCGTCAATAAAAATTCCAAAGAATGAATTCCCAGTTGATGATTGTTAACCGGTCAACGTCCGTTTTTTTAAACGCTAGTCGTTGCCAAAATGGCGATAAACTACATTTTAAGTTAACCCAATATGTACCCAATATACTGGAATGAAATTTTCGCTTTTCATCTGGTTTGCTTGCACTTAATATTCGTCTGAAAACCCATACATCATATAGCATAAGAGAAGGCATAGCATAGAGAAGAACTTGGAGTTAATTACAAGTAAATTTCCACTCGTTCTACACGATGACTTCGTAAAAATAGGCGATTAACTTCAAACTTGGTGAAGTTAACAATGATGCGATGTTGTTCACTGCGAGTTGTTGGCGGTGCAGGTTCGATCCCTCTCTGAGTGTATTTCTCTCTTTGTACCAGTAAAACTTGTCTAATTGACGCTGTCTGTCTTGTATTTGACGCAGCTTGGTCATGCATGGCCCTTATGCTATAAAACCCAACCAGATTGATAGCTTTGTTGAGCTCCTACTATCTGGAAAATACTAATATTTGATCTGCCCCGTCTCTTTTCTATCAGCGAAGCGAATACTTGTTTGCTGGAACCTTCACAACATTTGGAGGAACAGTAAACAAGTACAGGCCAGTGAAAGAGGAAAGAATGATTCAAATATTGTTGGTGGGGAGCTAGTTTTATTCTTAAAACATATCTTTTTATTAAACAGTAAATTAATATCAATGTAACCCCCAGATTAATGTTCACTGAGAGTTGTATGCCACAGGTTAGATCCCTCCTTAAATGTATTTTTCTCATCTGTGTCAGCAAAACTTTCCTTATGTCTATTTACTTAACGTTGTCTATCTTGTTTTAGGTGCAGCTTGGCCAAACATGGCCCTGCAATTACCCTACCCTTGGCCAAATAATAAAACCCCGCCCAACCAAATTGATATCATTGTTGCGCCCTTACAACCTGGAAAATACTAATCTTTGATGTGCCCGTCTCTTCTATCAGCGAAGCGAATTCTTGTTTGCTGGAGCCTTCACAACATTTGGAGGAATGAGTAAACAAGTATAGACCAACGAAAGAGAAAAGAATGATTCAAAATATTGTTGGTGGCTAGCTAGTTTTTATCCTTTTGAAATGAAACCACATTTTTTTAATAAACCATGAAAAAACCCGACGAAAACAAACCTCTACCAGATTCCTGTTCCCCGAAACTTTATTTCATCTGTATGCCTCTTGCTAGAATTCATCTCTTTGAATTTAAATGTAAATAAAGAAGAGTTATAGAAATGCGCCGTAAAACGTCAAGGATCGCCCACGTTCGACATTGCATTTCCATAAAGTAATTTCGAAGGGTGCACGTGCTGATGAAATTCCAAGCTCATTGCGAAAATATTCCATCTGCTTTGATCTCTCTCACATCTGTGGATGTTGTTTTCAAAGGAAGGAGACTGGCGCAATTTGCCAGTTCATATTGACAGCCATGAATTTTCGTGTTTTTGTGTCGGGTGTTTCGTTCCCATTAAAAGGTGGAATGGAAAGGACTCTGCAAGGTGGTAATGACATTGGGTAAATTGATGTGGAGTGAAACTGAATTCTGTTGTAATGTGCGAAGCGGCCACATGTACGGGATGATGTAAATGTATATAAATTATTTACAGATGGTTTTGCAAACGCAGTGTTCTGAAAACTGAAAGCGCATGAAATGAGTCATATATACTGAAATATGACGAACGTTGTTGCCAAGGGTAATTCGTCAAAACTATTTTCTCGTAGAAAGCTTCTCAAACTAATGTTTGTTCAGACTTTTTGAGTTTGTGATAAGGCCACGGGGTAACCAGTTGGAAGAGCAATGGATTAGCAACCGGAGGGTTACTAGTTCGAAACTTGGTTCAGACAAAGACCGCCGTTTACACAGGGGTTGGTACACGTTAAATCTGTCGTGGTCTCAAATGTCCTCACTTTGGCGTGGTGTGGAAGTTTGGAGAGTGGGTTGCCAGCTCAGGTGTTGACCATCATCTCACCGTGGTTTAAAATTACGAGGCGTTGTCCTTGGATCTTTCCATTAGAGAATGATCCCAGACCATCGCCAATAGCCCGTTGTATTGCTCCAGTGTGACGTTAATTAAATACCTACCTACCTCGAGTATGTGATTTTCTTTTGTGCAATACTTATTCTATAAACCTCTTAATGAAGCGTACTGATTAAAAAATTGGAGAATTTTATTGAATCAAAGGATCTGCGCATTTTTATGGCTCAATTTCTCACTTTATTTGTAATTCTGATTATCTTGAGCAGTGTTAAATCGACATCTTTAGAGACGGGCTGAAATGAAATACAGGGCATCGTTTTTGGGAAAACTGGGAAGATTTTTGGAATTACTTGTACCCACCCTTGGGAATTGGAATTCTGTTTGTCAATCATTGCTTATGAAGTCCTCAGGGTGCTTCAAAACTTTTTTTACATACTTTAAGGGAGATAGGGAGCATAAAATTAACCCTCCAAGTGGTTTGGGCGAGATATATCGTCCAGCAAAATCTGACCAATTTTGATAATAACAAAATATCTCGTCATATTGCCGATTTCTTGATGATGACGAGATTAAGTTCTTGTCTGTTTTTTCTTATGATTTTTCCATCTCGTGAAACAATATAGTCAGTTTTGCTAATGACGAGATACCTCGTCGAGACAGCCACCAGGAGGGTTAAACCGCACTCACATAGGGATGAATGTCCGGAAACACCACCTGGACTTGATAGAGTACACTAAGGTGCAGATATGGAAGACAGTAAGTGAATAACATTTTATCAGCCCTAGTACATAACTAGATTTCTCATATCAATTGAAAAATTTTAATCTCTTTATGTTTTTGTCTTAAATTTAGATCATTTAGGAAGATTGGAGACAAAGGCCTGATTCTGCAGCTAAAAGTCTCAAGAAAACCAACCAATCAGCCTTAGTTTGACAATAGTTGTACACTTGCGGTTTTACTGTAGGTGTTCATAGTTACAACCACCAACAGTTAATATACGCCTGACAGCGTCGATGCATGGAAGGAGTGCGAAGAAGTTCCATGGAAAGGAACGTGCGTCTCCTGCTCAGGGGTACCACTTGGACCTGGTCTAGCATTTTCTAGACCAGGGGAATAAGCAACATGACCCTACTATTCAACAACAATGACTTTATAAGACAGACTAGTGTGAACTGTTCAAGGCACATGAGTACACAACCTCCATCAGCTAACCCTGGCATTTGAGCAAACTTAAAAATACTCGGAATAGTACAATATAAATAGTTACTTCCCATAACTTTCCTTAGAAGTACTAGAGTAAATAACGGGAGTAAAGATCAAGCGCCGGCAAAAGATAAAAGAGGAAGGCTCCTGAATTAAACCGTCGTTTGTAGAAGTATATACAATAACTATAAATCCCAAGGAAATAAATGGACCCCGTGTTGCCGCAGCCCATTCTTCAGGAGGCCTAGATCCGAGTTATAAGTTACTGCCTTCTTTAATTGCGAACGGAAGACGTGAGGGCTTAATTCTGTGGGAATAGGGCAATATAAGGAAGAATTTCAGGGAATTACAATTTACCGGCTCTCTGTGATCGTAAGTCGCGCCCCAGTGCTTATAGAGTTAGGATCGTTTTTAAAAATCTCAGATAGTCCACGGTTTCCTCGGTAATTGCTGCTATAAACGATTGAAAGTGTGAAATAAGGCAGTTAGAAACCGACTAATGTGGTTGTTATTTTACGGTTTGCAGTGTGGTGAAGATTGACGCTAAGTGGTAAATGCAGCTTATGCGGTATGGATCGACAATAAGTTGTAATAATTCGTTGCGAAGTTGGGTACTTTGTTTCTTTTTAATTGCTTCTTTTTGAATTGTGTTAAGTGGAGGAAAGTGAGGAGATTCAGTGCGTCTAAGATTTCTATCTTGGTTAAGTTTTCCTATAGCATATGTGTAGCAAATGTCTAGGATTGTTCTCTGTTGCCTCGATAATTGCTGCTATAAACGATTGAAACTGTGAAATAAGGGATTTAGAAACCAAATAATGTGGTTTTTGTTTTAGTTTGCAGTATGGTGAATATTGACGCTAAGTGGTAAATGCAGCTTATGCGGTATGGATCGACAATAAGTTGTAATAATTCGTTGCGAAGTTGGGTACTTTGTTTCTTTTTAATTGCTTCTTTTTGAATTGTGTTAAGTGGAGGAAAGTGAGGAGATTCAGTGCGTCTAAGATTTCTATCTTGGTTAAGTTTTCCTATAGCATATGTGTAGCAAATGTCTAGGATTGTTCTCTGTTGCCTCGATAATTGCTGCTATAAACGATTGAAACTGTGAAATAAGGGATTTAGAAACCAAATAATGTGGTTTTTGTTTTAGTTTGCAGCATGGTGAATATTGACGCTAAGTGGTAAATGCAGCTTATGTAGAATGGATCGACAATAAGTTGTAATAATTCGTTATGAAGGAAATTTGTTTTTTGCTTCTTTTTAAATTGCATTAAGTGGACGAAAGTGAGGCAGATTCAATGTTTCTAGGATTTCTATCGGTTTTTCCATGGCATATGTGTGGCAAAATTCCAGAATTCTTCGTGGTTGCCTCTAATATCTGTTATAAACGATTGAAAGTGATTTAAGGGAATTAGAAATCAAGAATGTGGTTGTTATTTTACAGTTTGCAGTGTGGTGAAGATTGACGATAAGTGGTGAATGCATGGAATGCATTGAATGCATGGAATGCATGTGAATGCATGGAATGCATTCACCACTTATCAAGCATTCAAGCACTTATCAAGCACTTCAAGCATTCACTGCATGAATGCAGTGAATACTTCTGTGGTATGAATCTGTGGTATTCGATTACGAATTATTCTAATTATTATATATATTTTTCATAGTATCAGTTAAATATACATAAAAAGCGTCAAAAAGTAATTTTCAAATGAAAATGTATCATATGCAATATATATAATTCAAATGAAAATGTATCATATGCAATATATATAATTCAAATGAAAATGTAGCTTTTATAAAATACAAGCAAAATGTCTACATATATACCAAAATTAAATATACATAAAACGCGTAGAAAATAAGTCAAATGTTAATATAACGTATATGCAATATATATCTACAAGCATATTCACCAAAACCATTTTTTTTGTCAAAAAACCCCATTGAAATTATTATAAATTAAATGTAACGTTTAAAGAAAAATGTATACAAAATCTCGCACATTATGTTATTGACTCTTCAGTTGATAACTTTTCACTTAACATTATTTACAATACCCTAGAAAGGGAAATAAAAGTATTTTATTTACTGTATTTCATGATGCCCCCAAGCGTAAGTGGATATGCCGTCTTCAGAAACGAATCGGTTTGCATCCTTCGGTGACAATGCTAGTTCGTTCAGTTTCGTAGTGAAGATCTCATGACTCACACTACGAATGGAATGCTTTGCATGATCGTGTACTTTTCATTCCCTTGAAACACGCAATTTTTATAATCTTGAAAAGTGATACTCTTCATCAACGCAGCTTTTCTCACCCCTTTTAATTTTTTGACAACTCCACCTTGCATTCGGTAACTACACTTTACTACGGTTGGTTGGTTTCGGGGTTTTGTGGCTCAAGGGCCATATTTGATAATGCTGCGCCAGACACAAGACATACAATATCAAGTCAATACAAGTCAATCGAGTCAATACAACAAGAAGTACAATACAAGACAGATACAATGAAAATTTTACTGACAAATAAGAGGGAAATACACCCAGGGAGGAATGCACCTGACAGGAATCGAACCTGCAACGCCTCAACTCGAAGGTTGCTAGCGTAGTGGTCATACCTACTGAGCCACGAAGGCCCCCACATTACTAAGGAGTTCTGCAAATTCGATCATGAGGCGTCCACCGCACTTGTCCTTCATCAGCCTTAGTTTTTTTTTATTAACTTGCGGCATTCTGAACACATTATTTTCTGAATACTCAGAGGTGTTGAAAAGATGTAGTGAATTCTTCATGTCCTTATAAATGCCACGAATTCCTACGCAAAGAACGAAAGAGTCCGTGTCGGTGTACATTAGGCGAACGTTTCTACCGTACTTCGTTTCCAGATAGTTGTAGATCAGATAGTTGCATACATCAAAGTTTTTTATGTCTAATATAGACATTCCAATTGCGGTAGGTTTGTCAAACACTATCTGTTTTTCTGAGATGAATTGTAGCTAAATTATTGGTAAAAATTGTGCGTTCGAGTTTTCCGCTTGCTTTGAACTGCCACACAAGCGGATATCTCCTGCGCCTGACATCTTCCATTCATTTTCCAAACACGTTATTATTCATGAGCTTATAAAAATCTTTTTCGAAAGTGTTATTAGCAGCTGCTCTGACTAGTATTATGATCTATATGGAGTTTTAAGGCTGATTGTCTGAATCGGAGAATCCTATGGATCTTTACGAGTTTAAGCCCTTGCTGTAGATAAAATTTAAAATTTTTAAAATGCACAATGTGATATTTTTTATTCTTTAGAGTGAGAAGACGTTTTCTTTTGAGCCGGGAGGAACTTGATTAGAAGGAGCTAAGGGATAATCATTGTGAGTATCGTGAAGTTCTGGTAATCGAGATCTACTTCCGAAATATAGCCGAATTCATCATCTTCAGGTACATTTAGCACATCTGTTGAGTTTTCCACCCATTCGAAATGATTGAGCGGGAGCGGTTGACTCATGGACCAACCATACAATTATTTCCATCCAGGTAGAGAAGATGACTTCCAGATTCTCCAGTAACATAATCGGTCATGTATTTATTGTTTGAACGAGTGTATCTTTGACTACATTGAGAAACTCCACCTCCAATGCATTTTTCTACAAAAAGCAGCTCTTCATAGTCTGTTAGCGACTCAACTCCGGTAAACTTCAACACTGTCAAAAGAGAGGCCGAGGACCGTGAACTACCAGGACATGTCTAATCCATACGTCTGGAAACAGTTTTTTCTTAAAGCCTGTAAAACATCGGTCAGCAACAAAACATCTGTCTTAACGTACAAATCTGTATAATCGCCCATATTTTTAACATTAAATTCTTCCCAGACTTTGAGAGCATGCTGATACTCTTCGTCTGTTATTAGATTCATTTAGGAGGCTATAGAAAGCTTCTTTGGTAGAGATGTCTCGTTGAATTTAGTGATGTTATCCATATAATCGTACGGATAAACGCCCTTCCTCAGGAGTAAATCAACTTGTGATGTTGAAAAAGACGTTTTCATTATGTAAAATTCATCCTTTTTCAAATTAGTCACTAAGGATTCCAAACTGCCTGCCATAAGTTGTATGAATCTAGAAACCGCAACTGTATATTATCGACTTGTTTGCTGAACGAAATTTACTTCTCTTCGTTTTCAGTAATAATGTGGGCAGTTTTTTCATCCAAGCCAAGCTCCTTCACAATGAAATGAGAATCGTAATCCCAAATAAATTATAAAGAGACTGGAATAATTTTTTTTTTCAGTTTTAAATTACAGTTGTTGCAGGCTGCCCCTCTATAATCTCTAGTAATGTGGTAGTGCTCAAATATTTTCGGATTTTTTTCCGAAAATCCCCACCAGAGATAACAATTTATTTTCGCATAATGCTGCTGTTTTGCATATCTGTCAGATATTGCATAGGTACGACCGATTCTTCTATAAGCATCAACATGAATTTCGTAGGCGCATAAGTACCCCTGTATACAACAGGCGGCTTATAGGGTCCATACGAATATATAATATAATACGAAAATGAGACTGG
This sequence comes from Meta bourneti, assembly GCA_933210815.1. Lineage (NCBI taxonomy): Eukaryota > Metazoa > Arthropoda > Arachnida > Araneae > Tetragnathidae > Meta > Meta bourneti. Next base: position 33,593,856 of record OW119926.1, read on the forward strand.
TTTGTGTCTTTGATACGGCATGGCGAAGGATGCGTTAGGGTTTGGCTGATACCCATCGATTTGTTCAGTTATTGACTTAAAATCAGCTACAATTACAAATGGAAATTTTTGCCGGTGTTTGATATTATTAAATGAAATGCAATCTTGGGCTATTGGTATTTTTACTCGTGCAACATCATGCTCGGTAGGTAAGTAGGTAGGTATTTTAATTAACGTCACACTGAAGTAACTTAACGGGCTATTGGTGACGGTCCGGAATCAATCCCAAAGGGAAAGAATCGAGGACAACACCACGTAATTTTGAACCACGGTCAGATGACGAGGAAAACCTGTGCTGACACCCCACTCTTTAAACTTCCACACCACGCCAACGTAAGGACATTTGAAGCCACGACAAATTTAACGTGCACCAGCCCCCTTTGTACACGACAGTCTTTGGATAGATTCGAACTCACAGCCCTGATATTTGTGGAGATTAAACGTGATATTTTTTATCCATGCGTAGTATGCATTAGTATGAGTTTTCATACAAAAGTCAATATGGATGGAACAATATTTACTAATGCGCAATGGGAAAATTTTAAATTTATCGTTGTACGCAAACACATTTATTGATATATCATTAAGTTTTTCGAACTTTGATATATCGTTGAGACTCACAGGAAACTATTCCAGTAAAATTTAAAGAATCAACATGCTGCTCGTAGTGAGTCTGTCTATAGGCATTCTTCGTGGCTGGATGAAGAGATGATAAAACAACCCATTTAAAACACACCGTGTCCTCGTTCTTCACATTCACAACAGCACGTTTTTGCCCTATGGCGGTAGGTAGAGGCATATATGAAGTTCCCCTTCCAGTACAACATTTCAACGAGACGCCAACCGCACTTCTTTTGTTCGAATTCCGATGCTACTTGAGGTGCACGTTAAATCCGTCGTGCCTCAAATGTCCTCACGTTGGCGTGGTGTGGAAATTTGGAGAGTGGACTGCCATCTCAGGTGCTGTCTCGTCATCTGACCGTGGTTGAAAATTACGTGACGTCACGGCAGATTTAACGTTACGCAGTTCCCACTAACTCACTCACACGACGTTCTTTTGGTTGGATCGAGTTTCGAACACCCTCTGGCTACTAATCCGCAACCTTGACTTCGTCATCTGACCACGGGTCGAGGTGTTGTCTTCAGATCCTTCTCTTCGGGATTGATCCCGGACCGTCGCCAATAGCCCGTTGTGTTCCACCAGTGCGATGTATATTCAACTACAAACTGGAGTCCTCATTATGAGTCCGCGGTAGCCCGGTTGGAAGAGTAACGGATTAGCAACCGGAGGGTTGCGAGTTCGAATCCAACCAAAGACCGTCGTGTACAAAGGGGCTGGTGCACGTTAAATCTGTCGTGGCCCCGAATGTCCTCACGTTGGCGTGGTATGGAAGTTTGGAGAGTGGGGGGCCAGCTAAGGTGTTGCTTCGTCATCTGACCGTGGTTCAAAATTACGTGGTGTTATCATCGGATATTTCCCATCGGGTTTGATCCCGGATTGGATTGGATGTTGGGGTTTTATGGCGCAAGGTCCAAAAGAAGGCAATCTGCGCAGGATCCCGGACCGCCATTAATAGCCCGTTGTGTTGCTGCAATGCGACGTTAATTAAAAATACCTACCTACTTACCCATTTTGAGATGGAATGTAGCAATGACATCTCCAAGGTCAAAACTAAAGTTACCCCAGAACTCCAAAGAAAAATAGTGCGAATTAAAACTTTGATTGTGAACCCCGTCGACAAGCACTTGTGAGCTAATGACTGTCACTTACTTCCACTCATTATCCTCAGAAGGAAAGGATTTACCAAGATGCGGCCTTTGAGAAAAAAACACGCTTTTTGTCCTAATGAATCTCGTATAAGGAAAGGACTACAAAGCAAGTGGGGAAAAAACACACCAAGCGCAATTAAAGCGAGAGAAAACGGACAATAAGAAATTAAAAGAATTGGAAAACTCCTTTGGATGTTGATGTTCTTTCGGTGCCAGTTAAGAATGAATTAATGCCATTTTTATTTTGTTCGCTTGATTTTTTATGTTGATAAAAAAGCTGCTGCGATTTTTTAATTTATGACTTGAAAATAATTCAGATTAAAATGCAGCTCACTTCCGTCATTAGAATCTAAAAAGATAAATTATCACTAGATTTTTTCTTTTTGTAAGGAATAATTTGTGAGTTAAGTAAATCATCCTTTTCTTTTTAAATTAGGCACGCTAATTATTTATTTCAACGCTTTTACAACTCAGAAAGTAGTGTATTCTGGTAATAAATTATTTTTATGACATTCAATAGACCTTCACCTAAAATCAATATAAATATTTGTTTAAGAACCGACTATCTTATGTCTCATCGTAAATGATAAACAGCGTTTTAGCTTTTACGATGCAGATGGTCTTAAAATGCGACTATTAACACCTTTGAATTGAATTTAGGACAAATGGAATCATCGTCTAAATGAATGAGCGCATTTTTAAAGGCAGAGTACACTACATTTGTGTTTATAATCTGAGATTGCTTGAACAAGACAATTTTAAATCGCATAGTAGTATGGGGGCCTCTATACCGTCAAATCCAAGATGGCCGCCGTTTGATAAGGAGTTGACTGCTGATAAGGTGTTGGGGAGGATTGCTGATAAGGAGAGGGTGATGCCTTGAGGTGGTGACGTCATTGTAAAGATGGCGTTGTTGTGTTGCCATAGTAATGAATCAGTAGTAGCTCCATCTGGTGGGGAAATGAGAAACCCTATTATTTTGAATTAAAAAGGAATTTCGTGGATTCGAACTGGGGACCATGGGATCTGTCGTTCAGTGCGCTAGCCGTTAGGCTGTAAGAGAGTTAGCCATGGGTGGTGAATTAATGTAGTGTTTGCTTTTTTTCTTAATACTAGGAATGCGTTATGGGACTTGGTTTTATTTGATGAATAATTAATTTTTATTTTCCAATTAGTTGTAAGTGTGTTGGACTGGTGGCGCCATCTAGTGATTTTAAAAGAAGTTAATCTAAGGAACTTTCTTATTTTTGTTATTCATTCTGGGAAGGTGCTATGTTTAGAAAATGGTTTGAACAATTGTGGTACAGCCATCTGGTGGTGGAAGAAGTAACAATTAGTTTTAAAAGATTTATTTTCTAGCTCTAGACTTGTAGCTTGATACTTTAGACTGGAGAATTTTTTTTTAAAGAAAAACAATATTATGAGGGATTCGAACTCAGCAAAAGGTAATCGCGGCCGCCCGTTTTACACAAGCACTTTAACCGTTCGACCACGATCACCTACTTTTTAGAATACTAGCTCGTGAAGTTACATCTTAAGGGAGTGAAAGTATGTTTTCTTTATTGTGAATACCTTATTGCCCCTGTGAAGAATGAATATGAACATAACGTTGAATTGACAAGTTTATATCCAAAGTCTGCGAATTATATGTAATGACAGAATCTAGAACTCTCTGGAACGTGTGAGAATATGACTAAGGATTGTTTTACACGTGTAGGTTAATTAAGATAAAAGAAGGAGTTAAACACGTAGTCACCGATAGGATACAATAGAAAGTAAATGAGAAATCTTTTAAACGCATTGCTATTTAGGAGAATGGTGTTGTTTTTCTGATTGCGAGAAAAGCAAATGAATGACATGCTAGAACTACATCACCCAATGAATCACATATGACATGCTTGAACTGGAACTTTCAATAAGGGTTTTAACTATGAAATAGTGACGAAGGGATTATCTTAATACTCTAACGTTGGAACTCAGAACATAAGTAATTGAGGCCAACCAATATATGCGAAAATTTTAAGCGTATGAACACTACATGTAAGATAGAATTTATAATACGGAAACCATTTTTATATTTTAATGAATTTATATACAACATGAGCTTGAAGAAAATGTGAATGTTTAAGGGTGAATGTTTTGTAGGGAAAATTATTATTACAATTTGAGGGGAGGACTTTGAGATATGAATAGGACACACAGGCATAACGGTGTATGAAACATTACATTTTTAGGTAAATAAGAAGTAACTAACCAAAGATTTATAGTATGCATATTATAAGCGATGGCAAGGAAACGTATAAGATTGATATTATTAGAAGCCTCTGGAACTTGTGGGACAATATGACTAAGGTTTGTGTATATTACAAATGTGGGAAATTGTTTTATTGATTAGATGCAATCTTAGGCAAATATATTCTACCAAAGGTTTGTGATGGTAAAGTATCAGATTGAAAGTCTAGAAGCCTCTGGAACTTGTAAGAATATGACTAAGGATTGTTTTTGCACGTGTAAGTTATTTAAGATAACAGAAGGAACGGAGTTAAACACTGAGTCACAGATAACGATAGAAACTATTTGATAATAAGAGGATTTTTAAAGCATAGTTGGAGCATCTTGGGTCTTTGAATTACTTTGCATCTTGTTTTGGGGTTTTACTGCCCCTTTTTTTTTCTGTTTTTAAATAAATCATGGATTCTAAGGACATTAGACCTACAAAGAAAATGCGTGCAGACAAAGAACTGTGTTTGCAGAAATATTGTAAAGATTCTTTATGTTATGAGTATGGTAAACTGTTTACAGATCGTGAAGGCTGGGCATATTTTTGTCGATTGGAAAACGAATTAACGTACTTAAAGAAAGAGGTAACTACTATTGAAATTTATGGTAAAAAATGTACTGTGCCTCGGCAACTTGTAGCATACGGAGACGTAGGAATAAGCTATGCCTTTAGCGGATCTTGTATTGCAGCCAAGCCTTGGTCTCCTTTACTATTGGAAATAAAGGCAGAAGTGGAACGAATAATTGGCACAAGATTTAATTTTGTGTTGGTGAACCGTTATAAAGATGGTAAGGACTGTATAGGTGCCCATAAAGACAATGAGAAGGACTTGGATCTTAATGCACCCATAGCGTCTGTTTCATTTGGACAGAAAAGGCAATTTGTGTTTTCTAGAAAGAAGTACAATTCTCTAAAAATTGTTCTGGAAAATGGAAGCTTGCTTGTGATGAAGTATCCAACAAACCAATTTTGGTTTCACAGCTTGCCCCGTGGGAATGCATTATGCCCTAGAATAAACTTAACGTTTCGTAAAATTCTTGTATAAAGCAGCGATAAACCACTTATGTGCCCCCGAACTAAAACTCAGTGTTGTGCACTAGACGATATTTGGACAACGTTGCAACTGATCTTTGCCTTTCTGAATAGTATTTTTATAAATGCTTATATCTTGTTGGTTTTAAATAAATTTTTTTTAGCATGTCTTACCACATATACTGTATTTAGGACTTTTTTATTACATAGTTTTATAAAATGTCTTAAAATGCAAGATCTGAAATGAAATTTTTCTTTGCTATAAAGATTTATGTTTTTTAAGTTAGATGTTTTTACTCAAACATTAATTATACATTAGATATTATAGCACATATTTTTAATGCAGAAATTTTGTTTTAAGTATTGTACACACTTAAGTAAGAGTAAACTTTTGAAACTTTACAAGACCCGTACTATGAACGTGCACATTTTGAATAAGTTGTAATTGTATTGAAATCATTTATGCTATAAAATCTAAACCAAAAGTTATTTTTTAATTAATCTTTCCATGCATATTTTTTAAATAAATCTTCCTAAATTTTAGTGATTTAATTTTTATTATACAGATTTACAAACTATTTTTGGATGAAATATAAGGATTTATATTTTAAAAGTTGGATGCTTTTACTCTTAATTATATATATATATACAAGATACTATTACACATATTTTTAATACTGAAGATTTTTAAAAAACGTTTAACAATTGAAAAAATATATATATAACACAAGGCTAGCTCTCTCAGGCAATTAAGTTTATTCTTACTAACAAAAGACATTACATTTTTACAAACACGAACACTAAACATTTGACATTAATTAGAAACAATCGTTATATGGGCACTGTATCATAATATTTAAGTTTAAAAAGATTCTCGTGGAAGAAGGGACAACTGTTCTCCCTCACTACTTTGTCCTAACTGACGGGTCTCATTCAGATTCACGCAGGGGAGCTGTTCTGCGCCTGCGCGTCTTTAAAGTCTTAGATGGCGTGGTATTAATGTCCGCGCTACAATCTCCCCCTCTGGTTGCGAAAGCGTCCCGATGAGGAACCAGAACAGTCTTGTTTGCCAGGGCGGCGTGGCGGACAGCTCTGTTGAGGTGATCGCACTCCAGAACGTGAAGAGGTAGTTTTAGTCTTTGGTGGACGTCCTCGTTTCTTTAGTGGAGCCACCGGCTGAGTGTCTCTGCTCTGAGCAGGAGTTAGTGCAGATATATGGTATGTTCCAAGAGGTTCTTCGGGAGATTCGAGTCTTGAGACTACGTATGTTGTCGGCGATTTCTGTGTTAGGATGATATATGGACCATCCCTTTTTGGAACAAACTTGGCAGTATGCTTTGAGTGAGCCTTGCTAACAGGATGTAGGGTAATCCATACTTTATCTCCAGGAGAGAAGTACAACGGTCGTCTGCGACGATCAAACTGTTGTTTTCTTTGATCTTGCTTTTTCTCGATCCTATCTCTGATTTCGGTGGAGAGTTTCGAAAAGCGTTTTAAGTATGGCGTTATCTCCGGAACGAAGTTGTCGTTTTCGATAACAGACGTTAAATTATTCATTACATCATAGATGGTACGTAGTTCTCGGCCAAAATGTAGAAAGGCAGGAGTAAATCCTGTAGTTTCACATTTATGAGTATTCATTGCAAAGCGAATACACGGAAGTTTTGTTTCCCAGCTATCGTGTTCGTTGCCCACGAGAATAGCCAATCGTGGTTTAAGATCTCGATTCTTGCGTTCTACTGGGTTTGCTTGAGGGTGATAAACAGGCGTGAGACATTGGTCGATTTTAAGGATGAAACATACTTGTTGTAAGACAGAACTTATAAATTGTGGTCCATTGTCACTTATCATTCGTCTGGGAATGCCATATCTGAGAAATATTTCTTCCACGAGCGTGATGGCACACTCTTTAGCAGTAGCTGATTCGAGAGCAAAGAGCTCTATCCATCTGGTAGCACAATCTTCAACTATAAATATCCAACGTTTATTAGTGGCCCCTTCGGGCAAGGGTCCGAACAAGTCAATTGATAGAGTCTCGAACCTTTGTGACTGGACAGGGGTTCTTAACAGTCCTGCGGGTTTCAAATTGGTTGATTTATATCGGGCACATTCTGGGCATTTCTTCACATAGTCAGCAATGGAAGACCGCATTCCTGACCAATAATAACGTTGTGCGAGTCGGTGATAGGTTCCTTCTTCACCATAGTGGCCAGCAGTAGGAGCATCGTGGTACTGCTTTAAAACGTCACTTATTTCATGGGAAGGAACAACAAGTTGTGCCTCCTCGGTGTCGGCATCTGGAACGTAACGATATAGTACTCCTTGATTCATTACAAATCCTCGCTCAGTCCAATTGGCAAAATTTTCATCCTTCTGGGAAGACTCAAAACTTTCAACAATCTGACGCAGGTTGTCATCTTTCAATTGGGACTCACGTACTTCTTTAGTACTTTTAGAAGGTAGGTCTGCTGCGAAGAAGTGATCAACTTCATACTTGTCACTTTGACTTTCGGCAAAGGGTCTTGACAGCATGTCCGCTATGACATTGGATTTTCCAGGTGTGTAGCAGATCTTAAGATTGAACTCTTGTATTTGGAGAGCCCACCGAGCTAGTCGACCGGAAGGGGACTTCAAGCTCATCAACCATCGTAGAGGCTGGTGGTCTGATGCTACAGTGATCTCAGCACCTTCTATATATCCACGAAATTTCTGAAGAGCCCACACCACAGCTAGTGCTTCTCTTTCAGTTGTGCTGTAATTCTTTTCTGCTGCGGTCAGAAGACGGCTGGCATATTCAATGGGGTGTTCATCTGGAACTTCACCTTGAGAGAGTACAGCTCCCACAGCAAAACTGCTCGCATCCGTCCGAAGCATGTACGGTTTGGCAGGATCACATTGCTTCAAAACAGGAGGGGAAATTAGCAACTGTTTCAAGGTGTTGAAAGCCTTTTGTTCCTCTTGTTCCCAATGCCAAAGACTGGTCTTCTTGGTAAGATTGCTAAGGGGTCTAGCAACATTAGAGAAATTCGGAATGAAGCGTCTGTACCAGCTACATGTTTGTAGAAAAGACTGCACTTGCTTCACATTTTTGGGTTCAGGCATAGCCTGGATGGCGGATGTCTTCTCAGGATCGACTTGTATACCATCTGAAGTTATGAAGTGTCCCAAATATTTAACTTTTGAGCATGCAAAATTGCACTTTTCGCGATTTGCTCGCAAGTTGTAATGCATCAGTCTTTGGAAGACTTTTTTCAGATCTTCTATGTGCTCTTCAAAGGTCTGAGATAGTACAATAATATCGTCCAGGTAGGACAGGATACTCACATCTTTCAGACCATTTTTGAAGGCATCAATCAATCTTTGGAAAGTTGCTGGTGCATTCTTTAGTCCAAAGGGCATGCGCACAAAACGGTAGGTTCCAAAAGGACATGTAAAAGCAGTTTTGTTTCTGTCAGCAATAGAAACGTTCACTTGGTGATATCCGGCTTTTAAATCAATGGTGCTCATGTACTGTGTGTGTTTGGCAGTGTGGAGAAGATCGTCTATCCTTGGTAAGGGATATGCATCAGTTTTGGTGATAGAATTCAGCTTCCTGTAATCGACGCAAAGACGAAAAGTTCCATTCGGTTTGGGGACCAAAACAACAGGAGCAGCATACGGTGATTCACAAGGTTCGATGATACCTTCATGTAGAAGTCTGTTAATCTCAACTTCTAGAATTTCTCTTCTGGCTGGAGAAACTCTATATGGAGGAACAGCAACAGGTGGTCTGTTTTGTGTGTCAATATGGTGTTCGATATAGGGTGTAGGATCTCCCCCTAGTTTGAACAATTCTTCAAATTCCTTTAATACAACACTGAGAGTGGTTCTCTGCTGTGTGGTAAGAAAGGTTCCCTCATTTTCTCGTAAGGATTCAGCTTTTACTTCAGAAACGTATTCCGAGTGTGGAGACTGAGGTAGGTGAATGTCCTTTTCGAAAGGGTATTTTCTGTAAGGGCTATCAGAAAAATACCATTTGTGGCTCTTAAGGTCAAGAACCAGGCCTGCATTATGTAAGAAGTCAAGTCCTAGCAATGTTCTGTTTCCTTTGGTGTCAGGCAAAACTATAAAAGAGGTTAAAATTTTTCTATTTTTTATCTGGACATTCACCTGGGTGGTGAGGACTTCAGCAACAGAAGATCGTCCATCAGCAAACGTCAGGTTGATCGATTCTTTTTCAAACTTCGCACCTTGTTTCTGAAGAATTTTGGACAAACCCTCTCCAGCAATGGAGCGTGTGGCTCCGGAATCAGCACAGACAATTCCATTAACTTGGTTGATTCGGACAGGAAGGAAAGCAACCAAAGTAGAAGGTGACTCGGAGGTCGTAACAGCACTGAATTCGGTTCTGCCCTTTGCAGGAGCACAGGTTGGACATTTGGGCTTGGTTACGCCAGGTGTGCCACAACCATAACAGTGGATAGTAGATGTTTCTTTCGGTTTTGTATTCTCAAATTTATTTTCATGGAACTCTTTTTTGGGATGCAAGTATCTTTCCGTTCTTTCTACAGGTTTGAAGAATGGTTTTCTTTTATTTGTAATAATTCCTTCTTTCTTGAAGTTATTTCGGTGATTCTCGAAAGAATCCAACTTTCCCACCAGTTCCACAGGCGAACAGAGGTATCCCCATTCATCTATATGGTGGTCTTTAAAGTCAGAAGGACTTTTCTTCTTAATTTGGTCCGTTATTACTAGGTCTTTAAGTTTTTCGAACGTATCCACATTAACTTCTTTGATCCAACTTTCAAAATAAGTTCTGAGTTCAAAATAGTAATCCTTCCAAGTGGATTCAGCACTCTTCTTATGAGTCGCAAAGAGTTGTCGAAAGCGTTCAGCACTCATCTTAAATCTTTTTAGGAGAATGTCTTTAACATATTCATAGTCTTGAGCTCTGTCATCAGGTTCACGTGCGATGATTTTAGTAATTTCACTTGGTAAAACAGCAATTAAGTAAGGTACCCACTGTACTTCCGGAACTTTTAGAAATTTCACTTGTCTTTCAAATAGGTGTAAGAAAATAGAGATATCATCAGTGTCGGGATTGAAGTTAGGAATTAACTTATGCAGTTCAAATCTTGGGTGTTCAACATCTGGAACGCTTGCTGACACGTTATTTTTGGCAACGAGTTGAGATTCTGCTTCTAATTGAAGTTTTTCTAATTCAAAGTCTCTCTCTTTTTCGATTCGTTTTATTTCAGCCGCTCTATCTGTCGCCAGTCTTTCTAATTCAGCTGTTTTTTCTTTATCAACCCGTTCCTCGATAACAGTTGATAGCATATTTTTTACAAGTTCCTCTTCGAAGTCTTCGGATTTAGTTATAAGGTTCTTAAGATCTATAATTTTTAAGTCATCAGTAATGTCCAGTCCCATTTCCTTAGCCAAATTTCTGAGATCTTCTTTTCTACCTTTCCCCAGAAACGCCATGATTATTTATTTATTGAGACCAAATGCAAAGTTTTGACTTTAAGTTATTTTATAAACATTCAGTTATAATGACACATTTATATAAATAGTGTTCAAATTCCACAGTATTTAAATCAATTTTCAGAGTTTACCAAGATATTAATAAAATACTAAATGAAATCCACAGATAAAATATCCGCAGTTCAACCCAGTAAGAAGTGAAACCGAATATTAATGTTTATAAACAATCCCAAATGTAATACTTTTTCTGACTCAACTACGAAGATACATTCTTAACACAGTGTTATTTAAAAGGAACACATAAATACATTTCGAAAAATCACAGATCAAAACTCAAGGTTAATCAACACGAATAAAATGAGCCATAGCATAAAATGAGTCACACTGGTTTTCTTTTTCGGAATGAATCCGGTACACAAGTAAAAGAAATATTCTTACTGCTTGAAGAATCAATTTTTCAATGATATCACAATTTTTAAGAGTAATCAAATTAAATTTAACTTAACATGTTTTCAAAATAGCATTGGATGTGCATTTATACGAGATATGCATGGATTGCAAAATGCTTAACTGGTCATGCTACCTTACAAAACTAAGTAATAAGCTACTCGATCTACTTCCGTTTTCGAAATCATAACATAACATAATAATAAGGATAGCACTGGGTGTGCTTCATAATAAAATATGCCTGGTTGGCAAGATGATAAAATGCTTTAACGTAATTCACATATACTTATCAATGATAAGATAATGAATGGAAAGTAGCATAATATAAATCAACAAGATTACGGATATTAAAATAAAATACATAAATGTACTTATCTAAAAATCAGACTTTATATCACATCAAATAACCTGGGCACCTGGATGGTGTATATTGCAATTCTTCAGACAGGGGAGTCTAAAAATTAAAGTGAGTTAGGACAAAGAGGAAGAGAAGGAAAACATGGCCGCGGGTTGGGCGCCAATTATAACACAAGGCTAGCTCTCTCAGGCAATTAAGTTTATTCTTACTAACAAAAGACATTACATTTTTACAAACACGAACACTAAACATTTGACATTAATTAGAAACAATCGTTATATGGGCACTGTATCATAATATTTAAGTTTAAAAAGATTCTCGTGGAAGAAGGGACAACTGTTCTCCCTCACTACTTTGTCCTAACTGACGGGTCTCATTCAGATTCACGCAGGGGAGCTGTTCTGCGCCTGCGCGTCTTTAAAGTCTTAGATGGCGTGGTATTAATGTCCGCGCTACATATATACTTTAAATATTATTACAAACATTTAAATGCAATTTGCTTTTTATTTTTAATTTTACAATTAAGACATTTTTTAAAAGTTTGATTCTTAAAGTGTGTTTTATGCACAGTAAAAAATAATTATAAAAACCTGTAAGAGTAATTTTTTTTTGCTTTTATTTGAAACTTTACAAGACCCTTACTATGAAGATGTTTCCTTGCACATTTGAAGCAGTGAAAAATAGAATTAAAAAGCCATTTATTTTTGAAGTTCTAAATTAAACGTTCCTCTTTTAATGCTTTTTTTGCAAACCATGCATTTACTAAATATGAACTTCCTTTTATTTGAAACCTTATGCCTATTGTGCAGCTTAAATTGCAGAGCAAAATTCCAATACTGTACGAAACTATAAAGTATTTTACAAGATACTTCATATTATTCTCTTAATTTACATCTAATTCATTACTACGTTAAAATGGATAGCATGTGGGTTTTCTGTTTTAAAAATAATGTGTGCACATCTGTGCTGAAAAGTAAATTACCTTTTTGCCTTTTCTTGATATTTAATGCATAATCTAAATATTTACGCACACCGCTGATAGTTTTACACATGAGTAAAATTAAATAATAACTGAAAATTTTAAGTATTAGTGTGAATTTTAAAATGAACAAATATTGAATTAAATATGAATTCTATGTATTCTTAAAACAACTCTGCAAGAAAAAACAGATACACTTCTTAAACAGATTGAAGGCAATCACATGGAAACAAAGTAAATTAGAACACTTTTTAATAGAAAAAAAACATTGATTCATATATTTTACAAAACTAATACATTGTAGTAAAAAAGAACTTATTTTTACATACTTGCATTTTTTTAAGAGACACATGTTTACGACGAGCCAATTATTAAATGCCCTCACCTCAGCTTTGGGGCAATGCAAATTATTTTTGTGATGACCACATGATAGTTTTTGGATCTTTTTGTTGCTACTTAGAGCACATAGTGCATCGAATTTGGGACACCCATATTGTTCCAAGTTGATATTTGGTATATTCAATGCATCTAGGTGTTTCTTTTCCACACAACGACCTTTGTAAGCAACTAGGTACTGGGTGGCGCTCTTGGTCTGCTCGTACAATTCTAAAAGCTTAGAGTCTAAACTTTCTAAAGGAGACACAATTTTTGCATGCCATGGGACAGAAAGGAAGACCACATATGTAATTTTTTCAACATATCGCACAGTTTTGTGATCTTTTGCACTCAGTTTTATGCTTATAAGGCGATAAGTTAAAACGAATGCTTGAAGCTACTTACGATTTTATGGCAATGTATGCGTATTTACGTACTAAGAAACCCTCTTGAGTCTGAAATCCGTCAAAATGCACAATTACACAAATATTAAACATTGCTATTGAAATGTGTTAGCTGTTCTTGGAAAAAGAATTGTAAATTAGAGGCACGAAGAACTGCACTATATACACTTACTAAACAGTGAATAACACCATACACTTACTAACCAGTAAAATTAAATTTATTGTATTCTTATCTTTTGTGAGTAACTACGAACGCTTAAGTGAAGAATGTACTCAGAAAACTTGTACTTGTGATAATGCGCCAAGTAAAATTGTGTGTTGTAATGCAAGAAGATTTTAACGAATGGATATGTTTAAATGTGCATGTGATTTTTTGTTTTTACTCTACCACTAGTATCTTCGACAAGTACCAGATTTTTTAAAAAAATTGACGAAGAGAACCTTTTCAACACAATCTGCACTCTAATTTTACACTTAAGAGTAACAGAGCATAATATAATTTTAAGGAAAATGAGTAACCAGCACGTAAATTTGAAGCCTAAAGTTCCAAACATGTCTATGCTCAATAAACGTCTATCTACGTTTAGAGATTGGCCACGCACAGATGTTGACATTAGGGACCTGGCCGAAAATGGATTGTATTACACGAGTGTCTCGGACGGAGTTAAGTGCTATTGGTGTGGAGGAGGGCTTGAAAATTGGCAAAAGGAGGATGTAGTCAGACACGAACACATAAAGTTTTATCCAAAATGTTTGGTAGCCCAACAAGGACCGATTGTTGACCCTAGACTAAAAGAAACACCCATAGATGAAATTGTACAGGTGTTGGATGAAACAAACAATAATGCCTATGTTTTTATAAAACCTGATGTAAAACTTTACTCTTCATACAAAGACAAGGACGAACGACTTTGTGAAATTTGCATGGAATCGGAAATGGATGCTACTTTACAGCCTTGCGGTCATCTGGTGACATGCATGAGATGTACGAAGAGTCTCTCAACGTGTCCTATGTGCCGAACCAAAATTTTACATAAAATTAAAACGTACATTTGTTACTAAATAGTCTATTTATAAGTACATGTAGTAGATGCAATTTCAAGTGATTTACTGAACACAGTGTGGAAGAATTGTGAAAGGGTGGTTTTGAATTGAATGTCATGAAATTTTTAACACTTGTACTACAGCAAAAAAGACTAATAAGGAAGTTTAAGACTTTTCTAAAAATCATAAGACTTTTATCAAGGACTTGTGGAAAAAATCTTGTAGGAAAGACCCTTTTACCCCTTATAAATATATTGACTATTTTTATTATTATTTGTTGTTTGTTCATTACATGTTAAACCTATTTACTAAAGAGGAATTCTAAAATGCCTTAAAAAATGAGTTACTAAATGCTTTAGGAAAAATGTGTAAATGTACTTTAATGCAAGAAAAAGAACGCTTGAAATAAATATTCATCTAGCTATTATTTTTAGTACTTATCAATCATCTTGGTGTATTGTTTATTTTCTAAATTAAACCTTTCGTACTTTTAAATCTTAAAACAAAAAGAAAGGAAAAGTAACCATCTAGAATAGTAAACACCAAATTAAAAAAAAAACATTTTTAAAAATATTTTCTTATAATTTTGGAGGCAGTTGCAAAAGTTGAGCACATTTTTCGCTTTTGCAACTGCCTCCAACGTTAAAGTTATAGAAAAAGAAGTCTGCCTTTCTAAAATGTTTGATGTGGGGGAAATGCACTTAGTTTTACAACGTGTATTTCAGAAAAGAAATTATACTTTTCAGTTCTCGCCCAACTGTGTGTTTATGAATTCTGATCAGTATTTTAAACTGTGTGAAATCTACGGCAATGTGTTAGATGTATTGAAGATATCGCTTTTGACGTATTTGTTGCCATATTATGTGAAACTGGAAATCAAAAAATGTTTTCCTGGTGAAAGTTACAAACCTTACTGCAGTGATACCATTAAATCTGATTGTTGGAGAGAAGCCATAGCTTCTCTCTGCAAGTGCCTAAAGGATATTGTGTCAAAAAATATAAATATTCTTTTTGACTGTTTAGGCTGTAAGAATGAAATTGTCAATCAATCTGTACATAAATGTATGACGATGAGCGTTGACGAACGCTATTGCGAATTTTTCGCCCTTGCTTTATGTGCTGTTAACTGGAAAGAGTTTGCTATTAATTTTGTAAGACAGAGCAATAAACTGTTAAAGTTTTATTACATAATAATGGAGGAAAATGTTTTTGAGAATTTGAATACCACAGATATTTTCAATACTGTTAGAGAGATGTATGTAAAAGACCTGTAAGATATGTTGTTACAAATATATATAAACTGTTGATTCTTTTTTCAATAAATGATTTTTTTTCTTCAATTCAGTGTTTTCAAAAAATATTCTACACAACAAATATACTAATTTTGTATAACAATGTTTATTCAACAACAAAAAAAGGGAAAGGTAAAAAATTATAAGAAAATATTTTTAAAAATGTTTTTTTTTTTAATTTGGTGTTTACTATTCTAGATGGTTACTTTTCCTTTCTTTTTGTTTTAAGATTTAAAAGTACGAAAGGTTTAATTTAGAAAATAAACAATACACCAAGATGATTGATAAGTACTAAAAATAATAGCTAGATGAATATTTATTTCAAGCGTTCTTTTTCTTGCATTAAAGTACATTTACACATTTTTCCTAAAGCATTTAGTAACTCATTTTTTAAGGTATTTTAAAATTCCTCTTTAGTAAATAGGTTTAACATGTAATGAACAAACAACAAATAATAATAAAAATAGTCAATATATTTATAAGGGGTAAAAAGGTCTTTCCTACAAGATTTTTTCCACAAGTCCTTGATAAAAGTCTTATGATTTTTAGAAAAGTCTTAAACTTCCTTATTAGTCTTTTTTGCTGTAGTACAAGTGTTAATTTCATGACATTCAATTCAAAACCACCCTTTTACAATTCTTCCACACTGTGTTCAGTAAATCACTTGAAATTGCATCTACTACATGTACTTATAAATAGACTATTTAGTAACAAATGTACGTTTTAATTTTATGTAAAATTTTGGTTCGGCACATAGGACACGTTGAGAGACTCTTCGTACATCTCATGCATGTCACCAGATGACCGCAAGGCTGTAAAGTAGCATCCATTTCCGATTCCATGCAAATTTTACAAAGTCGTTCGTCCTTGTCGTTGTATGAGGAGTAAAGTTTTACATCAGGTTTTATAAAAACATAGGCATTATTGTTTGTTTCATCCAACACCTGTACAATTTCATCTATGGGTGTTTCTTTTAGTCTAGGGTCAACAATCGGTCCTTGTTGGGCTACCAAACATTTTGGATAAAACTTTATGTGTTCGTGTCTGACTACATCCTCCTTTTGCCAATTTTCAAGCCCTCCTCCACACCAATAGCACTTAACTCCGTCCGAGACACCCGTGTAATACAATCCATTTTCGGCCAGGTCCCTAATGTCAACATCTGTGCGTGGCCAATCTCTAAACGTAGATAGACGTTTATTGAGCATAGACATGTTTGGAACTTTAGGCTTCAAATTTACGTGCTGGTTACTCATTTTCCTTAAAATTATATTATGCTCTGTTACTCTTAAGTGTAAAATTAGAGTGCAGATTGTGTTGAAAAGGTTCTCT
Source organism: Meta bourneti (assembly GCA_933210815.1). Lineage (NCBI taxonomy): Eukaryota > Metazoa > Arthropoda > Arachnida > Araneae > Tetragnathidae > Meta > Meta bourneti. The sequence continues at coordinate 33,610,672 of OW119926.1, forward strand.
TCGTCAATTTTTTTAAAAAATCTGGTACTTGTCGAAGATACTAGTGGTAGAGTAAAAACAAAAAATCACATGCACATTTAAACATATCCATTCGTTAAAATCTTCTTGCATTACAACACACAATTTTACTTGGCGCATTATCACAAGTACAAGTTTTCTGAGTACATTCTTCACTTAAGCGTTCGTAGTTACTCACAAAAGATAAGAATACAATAAATTTAATTTTACTGGTTAGTAAGTGTATGGTGTTATTCACTGTTTAGTAAGTGTAGTCTAACCAAGTAGTCTGACGCTAAGTTAAAATTCACAAACGTTGCTACCGTGCTTGACACTTTTTCCAATAACGGAACAATTGAAGATTACATAACTCAGAAAATCACGAGTTAAACACATCAAATTAAATCAATAGGAACAAGAAATAAACGAGAATGTTGGGACACCCAAAGATATTAATATTTGAATATGAAGACTGAAGCAAGCATGAAAATAACTATTGCTAAAATTAGGTTAAAAAATTATTAAAAACTACTTCTAAATCTTTATTTTGTTTAACTTCTGTATACCATCCACTAGGTATCCATTTGCTACGACATGGATGGTTTGTCTCAGGGATGAAACCTCACACCTCACAACCTCAGAAAGAAGCATGAAGATTAAAATATGAGTACTTGGTCGAGTAAACTCAAACAACATGGAAGTTTCTCCTTTTAAAGTTGATTCAAAAAGTTCACAAAGGCATCATACGCGAAAATTCTCCATACAATCCATAGGTTATTCATTTGCTTGCCCTTTGATTGTATATCTCAATGGATGAATTAATTCTAAATTTCAATTCAATAACGCCGCCATTTTGCTTAACATTTCCTCCGGTTGCAAGATCTTCCGTTATACAATTGGAGTACCACAAAATGAATCCATTCACCCTTCACGAAGCTTATTTTTTCATTAGATAACTACCGAAGAATGGCAAAACCACCTTTTTTTCAGTTAAGGTGTCATTGAAGCGTGTTAACACCTTGATCGCGACCATTCAGATTTAGATGTACTTGATGTCTAAAATTTTGATTTCGTATTCCATCCACTTGTGTACCACCCAACAATTTCAAATTCAGAGGAAATCCCGAAATCATCCCCACCATGCTTAACACATCCTCCAATTAAAAAGCCCATTAGACAATTAAAGTACCTCAAATTTCTCCTCATCATCCATCCACGAAGTTAATTTTTTCATTAAATAACTGCCGAAGAATGGAAAAACTATCTTCCTGCAGTAAAGGAATCACTGAGAACGTAAAAATCTTGATCGCGATCATTCAAATTTAATTAACCGGGCCACGGTAGCCCGGTTGGAAGAGTAACGGACTAGCAACCGCAGGGTTATGAGTTCGAATTCAGCCAAAGACACAAAGTGCTCGTTAAATCTACCGTGGCCTCAAATGTCCTCACGTTGGCGTGGCGTGAAAGTTTGGAGAGTGGGGTACCGGCTCAGGAGTTGACCTCGTCACATGACCGTGGTTCAAAATTACGTAGTATTGTCCTAGGATCTTTCTCTTTGGGATTGATCCCGGACCGTCACCAATAGCCTGTTGTGTTACTCCAGTGTGACGTTAATTAAAAATACGAATACCAATCAAATTTAAATGTACATGTCTTGGATTTAGATTTTGTATTCGATCCACTTGCTTGCCGCTAAAATTTTAAATTCAGAAAAATCCTGAAATCGTCACTTAACACATCCTCAAACTAAAAAAACATTAGGGAATTAAAGTACCTTAAATTACCCACCATCCATCCATCCAAGAAAATTACTTTTTCCTTAGATAACTGCCAAGGAATGGCAAAACTACCTTCCTGCAGTAAAGGCGTCACTGAAAGCGTGTTTAAACCTTGATCGCGATCATTCAGATTTAGATGCACTTGACGTCTGAGATTAAGACTTCGTATTCGATCCACTTGTAACCCGCAAAAATTTCAAATTCAGAGAAAATCCCGAACACATCCTCCCCTTAATACATCCTCCACGTCGCTACCATGCTTAACATATCCTCTAATTTAAAAAAACCCATTAGGCAATTAAAGTACCTCAAATTCCCCACCAACGATCTATCCACGAAGCTTATTTTTTCATTAGATAACTGCCGAAGAATGGCAAAATTGCCTTCCTGCAGTTAAGGCGTCATTGAAGCGTGTTTAAACCTCGATCGCGATCATCCAAGATTTAGATGACCCATTACTGGGAGAACGGGAAAGGGGGCTTATAAGAAAGTTGGCTAGTGATATAAGGACCCCGCGAGCAGATAATAACAGCCAGTAATTAGGCCCGTCTCCTCTGGGGGATGGAAGAAGGGGAAGACCATGATCAGGGTATAATAGATGCCCTAAATTATCTCACTGGGAAGGTATGGGATGTTGGTGTAAGGTAATATGGGATGTCTCCTTATGAACGGAGGGGAAATTGTTGGCTATTATTTTTAGAAGAGGGAAAAAGTACAGGGAGAAGGATGAGGATAATCTATATTTTCTCACTTGCCGTATTTTATTTTTCACTCATTTGGGATATTCACTTATAAATAACTATTTCTTGTATTTTTTCCCCGTACAGATTGCTTTGTTTCTTGGATTGTTTTCTTAGAAATATCGTTCTTTCGAAAAATAATTTCATAGTATCGCATACAAAATGGACTTATATTTTATATTAAATGTTTAATGGTAGGCAGGGGTAGTTGAATTAACTTCGCACGGGAGAAACACAAATGGCTATTCGCGGCGATCAATCCCCAAGGGAAAGATCCGAGGACAGAACCACGTAATTTTGAACTACAGTCAGATGAAGAGTTAACACCTGATATGGTACCCTACTCTCCAAACTTCCACAATACGTTAACGTGAGGACATTTGAGGCCATGAAAGTTCTAATCTGCACCAGCCCCACATACACGAAGGTCTGGTTGGATCGAGTTTCTAACACTCAACCCTCTGATTGCTAATATACTACTCTTCCAACCAGGCTACCATGGCCTGAATAATTTAGAACCTGATAGGATACAAAATTAACTTATAATATATATTAAAATTTTAAATTCCATAATTTTTACAATTAATTTAATATATACGAGTTGTTACTTTAATAATATAATTCCATACATTATGACTGAGAGATGTAGACGGTATCGATTTCTGTAATGAACCCTAGGCGTATTTATCTCATCTGTCAGTAAAAGGTTCGTGTGTGTATGTTCATGACTTGACGTTGTCTGCCTTGTATTTGGCTGTCACACCCCTTTTAAGCTATTTTTTCAAATTTAATTTGAATATCTGCTTTTATGAATATTGTTCTTTGAAATCTGTGCCAAAAGGTATATGATTTATGTTTTCTGTTGCATAAGGCGTGATAAGGATTTTCGCACAATTTCATTTAAATCAGCTGAGTAATTTTTGAGTCATGTCGATTTTTCCATGTTCCTTAATTCATGGAAACCAGTGCAAATACGAGTTGACATAAAGAATCAGCTATCTAATAAACACATAATTAGTGACCGAGTTTGAAAATTCAAAATATTTTTTGTAACGCTTTTCAAGAAATACATTCGAACTATTTATTTAGAGTTCTGAAATATAGGTTGAGAGTAAACAGTTAAGCTTTTATATCATTTTTTAATACCAAAACGCTCAGTATATTTTTTTGTCAAATTAAAAAAATCCCTACTAAATTTGTGACGGTATAGATTTAAATAAATTACATTTAAACCCTCCTGGTGGTTTATCTCCCCGTCGAAAACAGCCTCTGATACAAAAACCTGTTACAAACTGCCTCCAGTTCTAGGCAAGGAACAATTTGTTTTTCCCTACTTGGAACTTCATTACCCTCGGAGTAATAGGGCAGTTTTGTCTCGACATGCTAGTTCATCATTACCAGAAATGACCAGATCTTGGATGATATATCTCGTCGAAACCACTTGGAGGGTTAAGTGGCAACTTATGTTCAGATTGCTTTTCAAAATCAAACTTTCATACAAACAATATCTTCATAAATGGAAATGTGCGAAAATACACAATTGTGAACTGTGCACACCTTTATATATATATATATATATATATATATATATATAAAAATAATTCCCCCGAAAAACAGAAAGAAAAGTAAGACGAAAAAGCAAAATATCAAAAACCGTAATCGGAGACAATAAAGATATGGAACCAAATGGAACAAATTGCTCCAAATTAATACTAATTTCATAAATTGTATCTCCCTAAAAAGAAACCGTTTAATGTAATCCCTAACACACAGCAATTTAACCGAACAATTTTAAAAACACTTTTACGTCACATCAAACGAAAACTTTCTTTAATGGCCTATTCAGCTCTCGCAATCGCAGAGTATACCTTTTAAAAACGCATGCGAAAACTCATCTTTATCCCAAACTGCATTTACCCTAACTGGCTGCAAAGAACAAAGGCGATAACAATATGAATACGTAGTGAGCGAAATAAACTCATTATAATCCGCCGCGTATTAAATTTTTTTCTGGGGGCCCCATTACAGACAAATGACAACCATCCTCATCTTGAAAATGATAATATGGGACATAAAAGTCCGAAATCTCCATTTCATCATCCTTTCATTATTATCCTATTTTTTCCATGTGGTACTCGAGCATTTTTACCAGCTTAGCCCCATCCTCACTTTAATTAGCATAAAGCTGGATTCTGAGTCCTTTCCCTGCTCCCTTTGTCTTTAGTATAATCTTTTCTTTTCTCTACTCCCTGAACCCTTTATTTCGTCAGGACGGAATCGCTAATTAAATGTACAGTGACAGATGATCCGAGTTATTTCAACACTTTCTTCGCAAATCCGATAAATCTTTAATTAAAGATGGCCTTTCCCGTCGGATGGGATAAGTGTGTGAATGGCTTTATATTATTCTTGCGGTGAGAATTTTTTTTCTTCTAGGAAGTTAGAAAAAAATCCTTTCCTTCCTCATTCTTCTTAGTTATTGAAGAGTGGAAGGGTTCTGGATTGGACGTGCTAATATGCACACGCTGTGAAAAAGTTTATTTTAATTAATCACTTATTAGTGTCGAAGTTACGTGTACTTGAGATGCTAATGATCGTGCTCTTAAGTAGGTATTTAAAATTTCCATCCGAAACTTAAAGCACGCATAGTTTGGTTGTGTTTGTGACTGATAGGGCTTTTCAATGCAAACATAAAAAAATATTTGCAGGGCCGTATCCGACCGTCGGGTCGGAAAACCCTTTTCGGAGAGCCGTATTTGGTTGGCGGATTGGATAAATCTCTAGATCTCGGTTCTCATTAAAAACATTGACTTAACGTCGCTCCAATAATCTGAGTTTGACTGTACCTCATAGTTATGTATTTGGACCACATACAAACTCGGAACGTTAAAGTCAAATGAATATTTCATGACAAATCCAGTAGCACACGAAAACGCAGCGGCGCATGTAATAACAAGCCCCAACCTACGTGTCATATGAATAAAGACCAGCAATCCGAGATAGCACATTTCCCAACATCCAATTCATCTATCTGGCATTATTAACTCACCCAATCTTGTCGAATTTTGACAACTCGAAATCCCAGAAAAGCAATACCGTCACCCCCTATTCGCATTACGAGGGGCTAGGACTGACTCAATAAATCCGGGACACCCCTTAAGACCCTCTGTTTGCACACTAAGCATCGGTCAGACCCGAATTGAAACCCGACCATTGCGCATTAATATAACTTATGCCCCGTAATGAAGAGATTAATTCCAGATGAGATGCATTAATGACGTCCGGTCGAACCGCCTCCCCTACACGATTGTGGAGTCGCCCGGGGTTGAGTTTAGCCGCATTGATTGAGTTAGCCGCAAACCGCAACTACTTCTCATTAAACCGCGGTGGCAGATGTAATATTCGGCCCACTCGTTGCGTCATCGAGAAGGGTCTTCCTCAGTCTCCCGAAGTTTGACGAAGGGTTCCGACTTTCGAATGCCACGAGAGCGTGTCTAGGCATGCCCTGCCGATGCGGGATTGACTGAATTAATCATGGGGAGGATCTCACTCCAGAAAATTGGAATCTTGAAAGTTTAAAGGGAGTTGGGGGATGTCGGGATTGAGGAGATGTCATTGGCGGATGCAGGGGTCTTTCGGGAAAGGGAAAGGACATCTGAAGACGCCTCTTTCAATAAGAAATGGAGGCTATTAATATTTATCAAAGCTTACTGGATGTTATTCAAAACCGACATGATCTTAAAATCTAATCGAGGTGTACATTTAAAGACTATGGATGGTTGTTTTCGGGTTTTATGGCCATGTATGGACAAGCTGCGCCAAGCAAACGCAATGAAGGAGGAAGAAAAAGCAGAAGGGCAGGCGGGATACAAATGAAAGGGAGGTAGGTAGGTAGTTAATTAACATCGCTCTGGAGAAACACAACGGGGTATTGGCGACGGTCTGGGATCAATCAATGAGATAAACACCTGAGCTGGCACCCCACTCTTCAAACTCCCACACCACGCCAACGTGTGGACATTTGAGGTCACGACAGATTTAATGTACATCAGCCCCCGTGTATACGATGGTGTTTGGTTGGAAAGAATTTCGAAATCGCAACCCTGCGGTTGCTAATCCGTTACTTTTCCAACTGAGCATCGCGGCCCATGAAAGGAAGGGATGATCTCTCCTGTACCTCGGGGTTGTGATCCTCGTACACGCCTAAAGAAGATGTGCCTCTAAGGGCATGTGCAGAATATGAGAGGTGTTTCTGTAAAGTGTTAAGTATAGAGGGCGCTGGCGTTTTCGTGGGATGACGTACTTTCTGTTTCATAACGGAGATGACGTAATTTGGCATGTTATTCGAGGGCAGTTTCACCAGGTTTATTACAGTGAGGCTCTTACGAGAAGGCAGACGACCTTGGGTCAGTCGATTTTTGAATAGGTGTTAATACTCGTTAGGAGGACTATCATATGCAAAAGAAGCATGAATGGGGATCACAGTGGATGGTTCCACCGCCATCTCACTATCACTGTTGTCGCTTTCGGCACCCAACGATAAACTTAGGACCAGAATCCGCGCTAAGGACGCCGATTGTGGAAGCGCTTTGTTTACATTACCAATAGTCCCCTAATTTAACTTATAGACTTCTTCAAAGCCACATGACTCGACCATAGACGTGAAATATAAGTTGACTGAGCATTTGCTTGGGAAAAGCTTCAAAAAGTGTGACCAACATGCCGACTTGTAGTCAGGTTACTGGTCTGAAAAATTCATTTGGCTGGCTGATTTGGCTTCTTATAGCCACGTTTGGCGAAAGAACATCTTATAACAGGATAAATGTGTGAATGCGCATTTCCATAAAGTGGCGGAAGAGATGGTGAAATCACCAAAGTCTACTACTATGTCGAGCGGACCAATTAGGTGATAAATCAGGGATGAGCGTTTTCCCGTCCCATGGACAAATCAGGTAATGAATCAATGGATGCGCGTCTTCTCCCGTCCATAGACCAATCAGATGAATATTCGTTTCCATCAGGCAGACGAAAGTAGTCTATGAGTCACGTTTGCTACCTGTCTTGGTCGCATGATCCTGGGCACATAAAAATATTTCCATTGCTTACTCTATTTTTACATTTCCTCTATGGCTCAACTGTCTTCTTGGAGCCGCACTAGGATATTTCTGTTTTCTTTCTCAATTAACCCTTCTGATGGTTTATCTTCGCATCGAAAACTGCCGAGTACTGACAGCATCTGATGGAAATACTTGCTCCAAATTGTCGCCAATTCTGGGCAAGGGTCACTTTCATTTTTCTCACTTGGGATCTTAACTCCCTTGGAGTAATAGGGCAGTTTTATCTCAACGAGATATCTCGTCATTAACAAAACGTCTTGATGGACGAAATATCTCGTCGAAACCACTTGGAGGGCTAACTAGAAATATGTCTAATACATGTTTTGAATATGGTCAAAGAAGTCTGGTTCTAATCGATCCACCCATACGGTTCAACTCAGATTTTTTCTTATTAAAATAAAATTTATCTGAGTTACCCGTTTGATGTTTAGCGTGATACCATTAAAAAAGTAATTGAATTTTTCTGCGCATGTTGGCAGAAAAGTCGCCACTGCAAACACCACCTGGATGGATTATTCAACTGAATCGCATTGTTCGACTTAAAACTGTTCATTATGAGACTCACGAACCGCATTTCAGAACAAACGGGGTCCCACCACACAATCGCACAAGCAGCCCGTTAACTTGAAGTGATTGATATTTATTCCTCCGGCGGCGGATAAAAGAAAAGCGTCTTTCATTTCCCTAAATCATCACCGGGGAAACTCGGGAAGAGGAAAACACAATAAACCCAGCTTTCCGGAAAAACGCAAAATATTGGATTGTCGTCGGATTTGCACGCACGTCGTCCGACGCTAAAAATACTATCACTCTCTCTCCTCTCCTGCATTATGATGTCATTGAAAAGCCAAAGTTCGGATATTTATTTAGATCGTAATTGCGAAAATCCCATTTTCCCGAACTTTCCCGTTCCATACGTGTTCCGTTCCATTTCTCTGTTCGGCAAATGACGCGTCTCGGAAGCCAGGGGGCACGTCCTTAATGTTCCCTCAGAAAATAATGGAAGGCGAGTTGTTCTTTTCGAAGGAAGACGCTCCGTTCGGTCCATTACTGTTGGAGGATTACGGTTTTTATTCAGAATGGAAGGAGAATAATTTGATCAAGAGGTGGCCTGCTTGTGCAGTAAACAGCTTGGGAAGGGGATTGGGCTTTTACGTGAGAGAGGCGTGTAAACACGCGAAAATGGCAAGGATCGGGGAAAAATTGTTTCAAATATTAAAGCGTTGAGCGATGGGATTTTAATTTGTTTGATGTTTTGTTTTAGAGCGCATGTTCTCTCAGTAGTATTTATTGCGATGCATAACCTAATTGGAATACATTGGAGACTACTTTAGGTAGGTAGGGTAGGTAGTTGAATTTACTTCGTACTGGAGCAACACACGGACTATTGGAGACTTTCCGGGATTTATAAATGGTAGGACAAATAAATAGGAATAAGGTTCTATCCGTCTCCCACTTTAAAGACACTGATTCGGGTCCATGTAAGGTTGAACTGAAGGGCACCCACCGAGTAAGAAAACTTGTCAATCTGCGGTCAGCGAGTGATGTCAAATTCTTCGGTTTCACACTCATGTGAATAATGGTTCTCGCAACAAATTTGTCGAGACCTCTGTCATGCTTTTCTACATCCGCAGTGACTTCAGATAGTCGGAGTGGGGAGGTTGTTCCCCCAACTAATAAGGAGATGGTTCGGGATCAATCCCGATGGGAAAGATCCGAGGACAACACCTCGTGATCTTGAACCACGATTTCACTTCGCAATTTCGAACCATGTTCAGATGACGAGATCAACACCTGAGCAGGCACCCCACTCTCCAAACATTCGCACCACGCCAACACACGTTTGAGGTCACGACATAAGACATTGAGGCCACAACAAATTTAATGTGCAAAAGCCCCCATGGGTACCCGGAGGTTGTTGGTTGGATCGAGTTTCGAACTCGCAACCCTCCGGCTGTTAAATCCGTGACTCCACCAGCTGACCAGGAGACTAGTCGGTCAGGATGGATTTGTTGACGCCATTGCCAGATTTCGACATTTCCTTTCGTGGACCAATCAAAACAAAATGTCCGTTCACGGATTTCTATCTCCGATATGAGCCTTTGGGCTATGAAGTACCCTATTGGCGATTATTGTTTACTTTAAAAGTAAAAGTGACCGTATTTTAATTAATATACTGAAAGATTATGGCTTGATACCTCAGGTCGCGAAAGTTCTTGGATTTTAATTCATCGCGATGCAAATAACAGCAATATATAGTACGGCACATAAGATAAGAATATCAAGATACCTCGTACTGTTACAGTGCTTCATGAAAACCTCCTAAGCAGGCAAAGTTCTTTGAAGAGGGAAATAACATCATCATAGATTCCAAAGTTAATAAATCCCACTTATTCAATCATTGATCATCACTGTGCCACAAACATAAACACACACAGCAAGCAAGGACAGATGCTGTCTTTAAGAAAGAGTGAACGTAGACAAAATCACTCATTTTTCCGATGCGCATGGGATAAAATTTACTACTGTTCAATTGACAGGAACGAGCAAGTATTTGCTTAATGCAACAAAAGAACTGGTGTATCACAAGATACGTAAAATCATGAGCAAGTTTAGATCATCGACCTTCTAATGAAATAGACGGAGCATGTGCACGCAGCTTCATAGTACGTATTTCTTCTAGTCGCTCTGAAGATTTGTCACGTATTATAGGAAAAAGCATGAATGCCTGTGATTGGTAAAGTGAGTGTCCAACGTGATTAAGAACACTAGTCTGCATTTCGATAGTCAATCGGCCTAAAGGCGATTCGTAAGCCCACGTGACTCCTTTCTGAGATCTTACCACAGTTGCCCCAACTTCATGCTCTGTTTGTTTCATTTGATGGTTGGATGTCCATTATTTTCCAGGTCTTATCGGCTATCTCCGGTCGCATTTTCTCAACGACTGTTTTGGCGACAAAAGACACGTCCTCGGCGTCATTTTTATTTACTTGTGCTGCCATCTATCGATGCTTTTATTATTTCGCAGTAACTAAACGCAATTTATTTTAAACTAGTACTTCCATGAAAAAAGTAGTGCCTTTTCATAATTTACAATTAACAGCATACAAACAGTAATATAATAATTAACATGATGGAATCATGTAGTAACATCATTTTTCGCATAAGTACGAGTTCCAAAATTATAATTGCAGTATAACAACGAAAGCAAAACGTAATTATGTATTGTAATAACATCTAAATTTGAGAACACGAAAAAGGGAAACATGTTAATTGTTTGCTTGCTGTTTTAGTCTAATTCCTATCTAAATATTATATCGAGGATGTTTCTTTTGTAGTTAAAAAAATGTGACCGGAAATAACCGTACCCTTTGACGTTTTATGAAACTAAATTGTGGGTGTCGAAATTTTTTCCTAGGAGTGAATGTCCTCCTAGTTAATTAAAAATTACGTTTAAGAACGATATGTAAAAATGCTTAGATATGTAATCAGGATTAAAATTATGTAATTAGTATTGTAATTAGAATTGAAATTCTGCAGGTTTCATAAGTTCTAATTTAAAAGATAACACGCAATTTTGAAAGCGAATTTTGAATCTATATCAAAACTTAACTTCAGATACCAAGTTTGGCGTCATTTGGTCCATCCGTTTCTAGATTACGAGCATTACGAGCATGGAACATTAGGAGCACATAATTAATTAGTTTTCCAGACAATTGAGGTAGGCCAGATCTAGCACGTGCGCCACAGAAAAACCAACCAAGCCAACCTGAATAATCTCTCCTTGATCTCCGAAATAATTATGCCATCAAGCTAAAAATTTACAATGTTACTAATAAAGAACCGAAACAGAATGTACTTAATGCTTCTTTTTAAGCTGAGTTGCATTACGCAAAATTAAATTATGAAATTAATATTAGGAAAATTTTTGAATAACAGCTTTCGTATATTTTGATGGAAATCGATCCTGGAAGATTTCAGTTCGTTTTTTCTTTGTTCATTTGCATTTCAATTACCATTTCACGATTAAAATTAGAGAATATTATATTTATTATAGTGTGAAAAGTATACCATGAGGAAAGACTGAAAAATTTATATTTTGAAAATTTTTTCTGGTTATATATGAGTCTACAAAGCCGCACATAAGATTTGGGTTTGAAATTAAAAAACCGCACGTAGTAAAGGGTTAATGTAGTTATTTTTATGATACAAATCATTCGCAAATCATTTGAATATTTCCTTTTATTTATCTCGCAAATTATTCAAATTTTACTTTACAAAATTATTCAATGTAAGCAAATCTAAGGTCGGCAAATATTCTTCATATCTAAAAAAAAATTAGAAAATGAAAATAAAAATCTTGATCACATTACGAATTCGAATAATATTTGAGCTCCTATTCTGAATACGATGTTCAAGTTTCTTTTCCACTTTTAATCTTATGAAGTTATCTTGATATTTTGGATTACGGAGGCAAGCCAATTTGGAAATAAAACGCTATTTTTAAAATTAAATCCTACATGAAAATACATTTTGATAACAAAAATGTAATAGAAAATATATAAATTAATTTTCAACTTAATAATTAGTTTTGTAACCATTTTTGCATTAGGAAACAAAGCTAAGATAAACAAGATAGATTCAAACTGAATGTTGAGCACTAATTGAAACAGATTTCTTACTATTTACAAGTAAGAATTCATACATATAAAATTTATTAATATTACGCTTATATTTCTTCTTATTTTGAAATGCTTTTTCTGAAAATATTTTAGAGATATTTTCCTATAGTTGTTTTTATCATAGATACGATAACATAAAACATAAAGCTGATGTTTATATAGAAAACGTACAATACATCGTTTATAAGAAATTTGAATTTTTGATATCAAAGCAATCTTTATATTTGTAATAAATTAAGATAAATTCATTATCAAATTACACCAAAAAAGTTTAAGAGTTCTACATTTAGGAGGTATATAAGTATTAGAAAAGGTCATTTCGTAAAAACTTGATATTTATATTAAAAATCATATTTTAAGACGAAACTAAAATTTTTTCTCATTTGGACATTTATAAATAAATTTTTAAAAGTTCTTCGATTCTAGACTTCAATTTTCCAAAAAAAATTACGTTTTTTCAAATTTCTGACGTACCATGTTCTTTTAATGTTATAAATTCCAGAGGTTTTTTCTATCGTTCATTAAATGTGGCATTAAAGTAAAGATAATCTAGTTATTCCATACAATACCAATCTACACTAATTTTTAAGCACATGAATGATTCATAAAAATTAAGTGAGCATCCATTTTTGTAGAAGCGAGTTATTATTTTTCTCCATATGCAAACACACGTTCTATATTTATCTATTAAATCATTTTTTGACTTTTAATAATCTTTTTCAGCCGTAAATCGGAATGGCAGTACTAAAAATGATATTTTAAAGAAACAGTTAAGGAAATCATTAACCAAGACAAATTATCTAAAACAGGTTTTATTAAAAAAAGCCATTAAATGTTTTTTAAAGCCTTATCTATTTTTTCAATTTGAAAAGATATTCAAATTACGAAGGAATCTTTTTTAGTTGAGTTTTTATTTACATTTTATATCAGAGCGCTATAAAAAGTATTGAGCCGGTATTGCATGAATAATTAAAAAGCGGTGTTTAAAATTTTTTAGAAATAATGAAAGGATACTATTTTTTAAGAAACACGTTAAGTTTTTTCACGAAATTATAAAAACGGGGATGATTTAAAGGATTTCTCTTATGATTAACTGTTCCCTGGTCTTAGAATTTATATTATTTATGCTGATTATTTTTTATGTTTTATTCAGCGCCACCTTCTAATTAAAATTCATTGCTTTATTCCAATTTTTATTTGTTGATAGATGAAAAGATTAAGAATCTTACTACCCTGCTCTTCCCAAATAAGTTCACAGTTTCTAAGAGCTAGTTTTTTCTTAGTCTACATATGTATTAAAAAATAGTACGAAATGAGTAACAAACAGAATGCATCGTAATAACTGGTAGACATTGCTATAAGTGATCTTAGGCAATTTTATAGTTCATAACATAGTAAAATTTTTATGTGATTTTTTAACGCACTTTTTGAATTACATTTAAAAATATGGGTAGGTACATATTTTAATTAACGTCGCACTGGAGCAACACAACGGGTTATAAATATAGTTAATATATATTTAAATTATAGCGATTTTAATAAAGGTGTGAACACCTGAAAAGTCTTTCTACTTTACACTGTCACATTTTAGTTTTTCAGATATACACTTAAATAAACTCAAATTAAAAATAAAATCTTTAAATGAATACATACGTCGCACTGGAGCAACACAACGGGTTATAAATATAGTTAATATATATTTCAATTACAGCGATTTTAATAAAGGTGTGAACACCTGAAAAGTCTTTTTACTTTAAGTTGTCACATTTTAGTTTTCAGATATGTACTTAAATAAACTCAAATTAAAAATAAAATCTTTAAATGAATAGATTGATATCTTCTGGAGTCAAATAAATTTTATCACGAGTTCGAATGGAATGGTCTATACAAGGTGGGAATTTTTAATATTTGGATAATGCATAAGCACTAGATTATGTACATACACTCGATAGAGTTTTAATTCATTTTTCTTTTCATATAAAAGTGAAAAGTTTGAAACATAAATCTGCCGTGCTGTGGAATAAATTTCAAAATTCGTGTTTATACTGGAAAAAGAAAATTACTACCCGAACTATTCAGGTTAAAATTTAATTATCTAGGCAATCGAATTAGTTATTATAACAGTCGATTGAAAGCATATGTTTTAAAAAAATAAAGGCATACTTTCAAGACAAATAGATGCTATTAAATGTTATGCATCGTAACGAAAAATTTTCCAATTTCGATTTCAAAATCCAAAATATCATTTTGCTATAGGAACTGTCTAATACCATTGGAACGAAAGGAAGTATAAAATTTTTTTAGATTATGCGAAACATATTTTTTCTAATTTACTAACTCATAGATAAATAAATAGGTAGTTGAACAAACGAAGTGAAAAGTTTGAAATCGGCAATAGCCCGTTGCAACACAACGGGCTATTGCCTACGGTCCGGGATCAATCCGAAGGGAAAGATGCAAGCACAATACGTCATTTTGAACAACAGTCAGATGACGAGGTCAATAACTGAGCTGCCACCCCAATTTCCAAACTTCCAAACCACGTCAACGTGAGGACATTTGAGACCACGACAAATTTAATGTCTCCAGCCCCCACGTACACGAGGGGCTTTGGTTGGATCGAGTTTCGAACTCGGAACTCTCCGCTTGTTAATACTCTACTCCTCCGACTGGGCTACCGCAGCCCTGCTAACATAAGGCAGGTAGTTGAATTTACGTCAGACTGGAGAAAAACAATGGGCTATTGGCGAGAGTCCGTGATCAATCCCAAAGGGAAAGATTCGAGGAAAACACTTCGTAATTTTAAACCACGCTCAGATGACGAGATCAACATCTGAGCTGGCACCCCACTCTCCAAGCTTCCACACCACTCCAACGTGAGGAACAACATAAGAATAAATGAATACATCCATAGAAGGATATTCTTGAAGTTTGAGTATAAATTCTTTGTGTAGAACTGAAACAAATAAAAGATATAAAAGAAAAAAAAATCTCTTTCTTTCGATGAACCGAAAATTACCCAAAATCCCCAAGGAAAATATTCGCCAGTTTTCTCAGAATCGTTTGTGGTTTTTCAGCGAGCTCTTTTGTTTTAGTAAATGCAAATGCGGAAAGTTTTATTCGAACCTCTAATTATTTTCTCATTTCCACCCCCGAAAGAAAATTATTCCCGAAACCCCGTTATCATAATCTACCTTATCATTATCCGGTGCAAAAATTCACGGCGAAAAAAGGCTCTGCTCGTAACAAAGTGCATTCAGTTTTCCAAGCGAAGTAGCATTTGTCTTGAGAGACTGTTCAAGCTCAGAACAAAATGAATGTTTGATAAAAAACGACGGAAGGTTTTCGGAAATTGTCCTTTGTAAGCGTCCTTTCACGCGCAGTGTACGGTGATTACTGGAGAACAGTTTATTGAAATTATGTAGCTTTTTGGGGAGTTTGAATGTATTAAATATTGAGTGTTTTCTGATGGCACTACAATTACATGCTGGATGAATAATGCATGGTTTATGTAAACAGATTCACTCATGAAAATTAATTCATTTTGTTAAGTTCGCAGATCAACTCTTTTCTGTTTTAATTAAAACTTTTCTTCCTCTCTTTTTCCCTACATAAAACAAAAATTACTCTACATTTCTACAGAAAGTTCTAAGCGCGGGTACTAAGCCGATAACTGACACCTCTAGGTACTAGAGACTTCGGTAATTAGCAAGCTACTAGGTACCAGGGTTACCGGTAATTACAGACACTACTAGGTTCTAGGGTAATACTACTAGGTACTAATGCGTGTGTTTCGCCGGTAATTACCGACACTACTAGGTTCTAGGATGATACTTCTAGGTATTAGTGTCGCCGGTAATTACCGACACTACTAGGTTCTAGAATGATACTACTGGGTAATAGTGTCGCCTGTAATTACCGACATTACTAGCTACTAAGATATCCGGTAATTAGCAAACTACTAGGTACCAGGGTTACCGGTAATTACAGACATTACTAGGTTCTAGGATGATACTTCTAGGTATTAGTGTCGCCGGTAATTACCGACACTACTAGGTTTTAGGATGATACTACTAGGTACTAGTGTCGCCGGTAATTACCGACACTACTAATTATTAATGTTGCTGGTAAATTACTGACAGAAATCCTAAATTTAACTCTTTTTTCCGTAGCAAGAAACACTAATGGCATGGATATAGAACTTAATTCGGATACTAGTTTCGCACTGCAAAATTTAATGAAAAAAATTTTCAATTGCGCAAGGGGATAGTGTAAAATTTTTGTGTCGTTCCATACAGGGTCATCATCATGACAGTATTTTTACGGTTGCAAGAGTCGAGACATTTCTTTTTCGACAGCACGAGATTCTTTTTCGACAGCACGAGGCTTTTTAGTGAAACTAAATGTAGGTGGCGGTAGTGTTCTTGTGGTGGAGCGTGCTTCCTGTATGTATTTCGGACATGACGTCATCTGACTTGTTTATCAAATGCGATTTAAGCACATTGAAATACGACAGACTGATTTCCGAGTTGATACATGATAGTTAATTGGTCAACTCCAATTAGATTAAACGTCAAACGTCTCCCCCTAAAAGAGCTATAAACTAAATTTTAACCCTCCTGATGGTTTATCTTTGTCTCGAAAACTGCCCTATAGTGTTAGTATCTGATGCAAAACCTGTTCCAAACAGTAATCAGTTCTAGGCAAGGGACAATTTGTTTTTCTTATTTGGATTTTCAATCCTCTTGGAGTAATAGAGCAGTTTTGTCTCGAAGAGGTATCTCGTCATTAGTAAAGCCCATCAGATCTTGGACGCGATATCTCGTCAAAATCGCTTGGAGGGTTAAGATAACCCCGACATGAATCGTGCGAGAGCATTTGGGACACAGGAAGTAAAGCTCCGTCTTCAATTTGAATTGTTGGTTTGCATTGAAAATTCCTGTCAAATGTACAAGCAACGAAAAGCTAGAAAATATTTTTTTTAACTCTGGAATATTAATAATTTTCCCAAATAAAGCATGAACATTAAAAGATTAAAAGAATCGCCGTTTGTTGATGTGGCATTTGATAATTAATTGTAATCTATTCTTTTCCCATGGGGATTACTTCCTCTGGTTAATATGGGGGGCCGTCATGGCTCAGTGGGTATGACCCCTGCGCTAGCAACCTTGGAGTTGTAGGCGGCACAGGTTCGATTTCTGTCAGGTGCATTCCTGCCTGGGTGTATTTCTCTCTTCTATGTCAGTAAAACTTTCATTGTGTATTACTTGATACTGTATGTCTTGTGCCTGGCCAAATATGACCCTTGCGCCATAAAACACCAAAAGAACCAACCAACCTTCGGGGATTGATTCCGGATCGTCGCCAATAACCCTTTGTACTTTTCCAGTGCGACGTTAGTTAATTACTTACTTACCTACCTATAATGCATTTTATTCGAAGTACTTGTAAGAACTAACACTAGCAAGAGTACATTTGCTCTTGTGAAAATGTCGCTTTATGCTTATGCTTTAGAAAATGCTTTGAAAAATGTGAAAATGTCGTTTTATATTTTTGACTAATTTTATTTCATTTGGACGAATGAAATGTGAATATCGATGCTTATATTCATTATAAATAGATTTAAACAAAGTACGAAATATGAGTAACGACATTGCCATCGATAGATATTATAAATTAAGAAACTTTAGCGCAGATGCTATCCACGGGTCTGCTAGTTCATAATATTCATTTCATTACGACTTTCACGAAATTCAACATCTTGCATCGGAAAAAAACTTCCTGGCTCTCCATTAAAAATCCACAAAGTAAATAAGCTGCAGCGAAACATTTCATATGAACAGCGCCTCTTTCAAACCCTCGTCCCCAACAGATGGAAACAAAGAAATAAGCAAAAACTCCCGCCTAAGTTTTATTATTATTATTTTCAGTCATCGGAAAAGTTATTTTCCGCAGCATTATTGACCAAGAGGTTTCGCGGCGTCCATGAAAACGTTTAAGCTAATTAGCCGGTGAACGTGGTGCCTGATCAGTTAATGAGAGTCATAAACCTCCCAGGGAATCGCAGAAAAAACGAACTGGGTACCAGATGGAAATTGATCACCCTTTCTTTGCATTTTAATTGGTCGTTGGAAGATTAGAAAAGCCGAATAGCCCCGGGAACCTTGGGACATTCCATTCAGAGAGATTACTGGAAATATGCAATTCAAACAATTTTCGAAATGTTTTTTGTGTGTGCAGGAAATTACATATTTTTAACCGCCGTTAAGATGGGCAATGAGATATAAAAATAGTTTCACTACTTTATTTAGACTGTATCGTGTATATCTTCTAAATTTTTAATGGTTATTTTCCTTTCTGAGTTCATTTCGTATTTATTTCGATTGCTACTTGATGCTTAAAATAGGATTATAGATTTACTTGTAAACATTTGAGTGCCTATTTCAGGGATCAAAATAACCATATAAGCGAATTCAATTGAATCTGTGTGGGCGGATCATAAGCCTTTAGATTCTATAAATTCCATGGGAAGGCAAAATGAAATTGTCATTCCGGGTTTGGGTAATATGGCTTAAATAGATTTGAAAGTTTATCATAATAAATTAAAGGGGTTCTGTGAGGGGTTCACACTCATATATCGTCGGCTTAGAGCAGAAACTCACTGACAAAGATAATTTTTTACTGTACAATTTAAATTAACTGCGCTGTTTATAAAAACTATTAGATTTTAAGTAATCCCGAAGTGAAAGATCCGTGGACAGCACTTTGTAATTTTGAGCCACAGTCAGATGATGAGGTCAACACCTGAGCTGGCACCCCACTCTCCAAACTTCCACACCATGCCAAGTTATTATCTTCTAAAAATGTCAGTTGACGAGTTTCTGCTCTAAGCCAGCGTGCGCGATACTCGTTCTGCATCTTCCTTACATGACTTTAAACCAGTTTTGACTTTAACCAATAGAATATTTCCTAGAATTCTTTCCATTAATTGGTGAGGTTATTTAGTCCCTATATGTTATATGGGAAAAGCAACACTACACTACTGGGAAATCTCTTGACGTTCAGAGGGTTAAATATTGCCTATTTCTTTTTTAAAAATGGCTGCCTTTTAAAAGATTCAATAGGGAACACGCGCCATTTTCAAGATTTTCCCTCTATTGAAGGGTTTAAATGTCAAGAGTGAGAAGTGCAAAAACACAGCCTTGAAAGCTAAAAATAACTGACATCACAGCTTGGAAAAACACTCAGTTTAAAATTTCTTCCTAACATCAAATAATATTGACTTTGGTGGAACAAATTTGGACGAACAATGGACAAAAGAGACAATTCCTCGAAAAACTTTTTTGTATTACGTGTTCTTCAAAAACTTTTCATTTAATACATTGCGTTATTTTTATTCGACAAAGGACTTAAATTCAATTTCTTCCTAACAAGTCCGGTATCGAATAACAGCCGAACAAACCGCAATTGAATGTATAAAAAAAACCCATTCGAACAATAGAAAAGCAAAACGATCGCGGAACGAAAAAAAATGGAACTTTTATCATCCATACGGTTTATCTTCTCATAACGCCGATTCTTGCCACATCACGCGAAAGAAAGCAAGTAAAGAAGAGGACATAAGAAATACAAAAAAGTATTCGAAATAAATAAAAGCGCTACTGGGTCGGCCTCAGCAACACGAGAATTAATCAGTGAGCCTGGAGAAACCATCAAGAAACCATTACGGGGGACGTGCCTAACTTTCCGTTTTTTCCCTCTTTTGTGCTTCCAGCGAGAAAGAAATATGAAATTAATTGGAAGAGGCTAAAAGAAAGTTAGGAAAGTTGTTCTTCGAATCCATCTGCCGAATCTTGGAAGAACTAATAGAGTGGCTCTTGGAGTTAGCCACAAATGGTTGTCGAACGGAACGAAAGTTAATATTACTATTGTCTTGTAACTCCTCATTTTGGCAGAAGCTATATTAGCATGTTTAGGATTTCTCAGTAATTTATTTTTCCATTGAGAGAAGGGTACGTGTTAATACGAGTAAACATTTCCAGTGTAATAAAACTTCGAATGAGTTTTAAAAATATTAAAGTCCTTAGACATTCCTTAGTATCATATTCCCCATGAGGAATTCCACATAGAGAATTCTCAAAACTGAATTATGTCTTTCTGTCTTATCCTGTTACACCCGGACATGGCAAAATATGGCCTCTATAAAACCCAATCCAAAAAGCCAACTTGTTTACACTCGGATGAAAATATAAAACATTGTAAATTTAAACGAAATTCCGAGTACACTAGTTTCTTTCCATCTTTTCTTTCCATGGTCGTTCTGTTATCGGATATTGTATAGCAAAAAAAAGATCTTAGAGTGACAAATTAATCCAAATTAGGTCCTGACAGTTTTTCCTTCAAATATGGTTCTTCAACAAAACCATCATGTATGGTATAAGATCCATAAGTTTGTTCTTTCATCTATAACAAGACGTGTGAAAGACTTGAAACTTTGTCTACTAAAAAACTGGTGGAGATAGGTGCATTACTATGCTACATTGTAAGTTGATTTTTGTAGTGAAGGCCTTCCCAATAAAGTCTTGAGATCTTGAAATGAATTTCCAAAGGAAGCTGTCAAGCTTCTTTTGGAAATTCATTTATCGAATCATTTAAAGAATCTTCAAACGGATTTTGAGGATTCCCGTAGAGCGGTAGTTTTACATCAAGCAGGTAATACGCGATACTTAAAGTTATGCTATGATACGAGGATAATGTGTACTGGTAAAGTTGTAAGTAGACTAACTAAACTTTGAATGGTGGTTGTTAGAGCAATGGAAGTATTATCTTATTAAAGGTACTATAGTCTACCCGATGTCACTGACGTCTATCGTGATATTTAATTGAATACCAAATTGATATTTACATCACTTAACTTAAAATACGAATGTTACATTCATCACATCAACCATTTGAATAGTTTTTGGCAAGCTCGTGTGAAACAGCGCGACTTCATGCTTGAGTTGGGTTACACTGCTATTATACTATTGTATCGTAAGTTAATTTTTGTAGTGGTAGCTAAGTTTCCCACAGGTTCATTCTTTATATGTTAAGTTTGTGTACATAAAATGAGTAGATGCCAGTCTTGTCTGGCACTTCAGATTGCCTACATATATCTTCTTAGTTGGGGGCACAGCCCCTCCGCTCCGACTACATGAAGTCACTACGGATGTAAGGAAGGCTTCAGGGGAAAATGTGGCATAGGTCTCGACAAATTTCTTACGAGAATCGTGTTTCATAGGAGTGTGAAACCGAAAATTAGACATCGCTCACCTACCTTAGGCTGGTAAGTTTTCTGAGTGTTCATATGTGACCGGAGGTAGGTGCCCTTACATGGACCCTAATGGTGGCTTTAAAGGGGGGGACGGATAGAGCCTTATCCCTATTTATTCGTCCTATCATCCCCGGCTTGGCCTTAAGCTTGCAGGGCTTTGGGTGATATTTCCACATAGGCATCTGTCTTATTTCAGTGATAGTCATAATTCGGCATACGTGAACCTACACGCCTTGTCATGGTTCTGATGCCTGAACCATTCTCTGAACCCTTGGAGGTGGGCTAGGAATAGTTTGCAACACCAATTTATTTTTCGAGAGATAAGCCACCCAGAGACTTATCCCTCGAAGACACTTGTTGACGGCGCAGGTTCGATTCCTGTGAGGTGCATTCCTCCCTGGGTGTATTTCTCTCTTCTGTGTCAGTAAAACTTTCATTGTGCGTGTTTGTCTATTACTTGAAATTCTATGCCTTGTGTCTGGCGCAGCATGCATGGCCAAATGCCCTTGCGCCATAAAACCCCAAAACCAACCAACCGCGCAATTTTGAACCACGGTCAGATAACTAGGTCACACCTGAGCTGGCACCCCACCCTCCAAACTTCCACACCACGCCAACGTGAGGACATTTGAGGCCACGACAGATTTAACATGCAGCAGCCCCTTTTGCACACGACGGTCTTTGGTGGGATTCGAATTCGCAACCTTCCGATTGCTAATCCCTTACTCTTCCAATCGGGCTACCGCGGCCCCTCAAAATGTGACCCCTGCCGTCCAGTTTGCAGTTGAATACACCTCGCACTGGAGGAACACAACGGGCTACTGGCGACGGTCAGGGATCAATCCCGAAGAGAAAGATCCGAAGGCAACGTTGTATGTCTTGTGTCTGAAGTAGCATGGCCTAGTATGGCCCTTGCGTCGTAAAACCCCAACAAACCAAACCCTCGAAGACACTTTGAGTGCTTCTTAATGTACTGGGTTGATCTCGCCTACATGTCTACTATGTGACTCCCCAATTAGATTTGCTTTTTTAGTTTATTTTACCGTAATAGTGAATGCAGTAAATGGTAATTGTTTCTCCCATTTTAAGTCACATTAGATCGAATGAAAAAAACATAATTTCTTAACCCGTTTCAATCGATGAGAGGTACTAAATGAAACGTAATATCCTATCGCAATTGCGTGTGGGGCCATTGCGACTCGGGGTTTGTCCACCGAGGTAGCAACCTGTAGCTAGCGCACATTCGATTCCTCCTGGGTGTATTTCTATCTTGTGTATCAGTAAACCTATCTTTGTGTGTATGTCCATTACTTAACATTCATTGCCTTTCTTGTGTTTGGCGCAGCATGGCCAAATAGGACCCTTGCGCCAATAAAACCCAACCTACCACAATTACGTGAGTCATTCTTTCATTGGGTGTACAAACGGTCCGTTTCACTGTTACATTGTATAAAGTCCCAAGAGCAAAATCGATATTGAAAAGTAGATAGGTATTTGAGTTAACGTTGCACTGGAGCAACACAACGCACTATTGGCGACCTGTCATCCCATTCTTCAAACTTCCGAACCACGCCAACGTGAATACAATTGAGACCACGACAAATTCAACGTGCACCAGTTCCCATGTACACGACGGCCTTTGGTTGGATCGAGTGTCGAACTCGCACCCCTTCGATTTCTAATTCGTTACCCTTTCAATCGGGCTACCGCGTCATCGATATTGAAAGAAAAACAATTTTTTTTTATTTAATTAGAAACAACAAAAAAAGGGAATATTATTATCCAGTAAAATCTCACCAAAATATTTTTAAAACGGATCAAATCCAATCCCTTAGTCCAATCCCAACACCCATTGGGTCAAGATTAACGAAAGCCCAGTCCTCTCAACGACTCAGAACATCAACACCGGTTTGTTATGCATCCGAATAACCGGCTATCCCCCATACCTCAAAAGATTCCGATTAAAATAAGATCGGGAGGCAGTCACCATGACGACGCACAGGGCCGCTTAGTCGGAAGTCAGATTGCCCTTCTGTCCAATCAGGAATACTTCCTTCGCCGTTCCTTCTTGGAAGAGGCTAAGCTCCTTACAGGCCAGGAACGAAAACGATAACGCCCTTACTACTCCGCTCTCAATAGCTTAGTCACAGAAGCCTCTGTCGTCCTGTGCATACCAGGGCTCTCTAATGTCCCCGAGACTCAATTGTAATTAGATGGGACTGGACACAGATTATGTGATTAAACCGGTGAAAGGAAATGGAGAACCGATTCTAAAGAATTCGAACAGGCCATTAATGGAGTCTTAGGACGACGCCTAGTAGTTAGTTGGATGCCTACTGTGATCATTCGTTCCCCAGCGCCTATTCTGATTTCCCACAATTCCTGGTTTGCTTTGAAGATTGTATTGTTAACTAAGTAGGTCTATCTTCCAAATATTTAATTCTCTATAGGGTTGTTAATAGGTAGGATGTCGAGATTGCTATCGACTGCCGCTGCAGTTAGTAGGACAGTGGAATAAGCGGGAATGGCGAGAAGTTTCTTGCTTGTAAAATCCATCTTAGTATTTTGCCAGCGCTGTATGTTTTTTTACTTTTACAGCTTGGGTTTCCTAGAAAGAGAAACATGCTACTTTTTATCGATTGACCAATCGGTCTATTAGTCAGGGTGCTGGAAACCAGGCTATTGATGGTACGAGGAATAAATAGGTATGATGCTCTATCCGTCCCCCTCTTTAAAGACACCAATTAGGGTCCATGTAAGGTTGACCTGAAGGACACGTACCTCCTGTCACATATGAACACATGTGAGAAAACTTACCAGCCAGCGTTCGGAAAGCGATGTCTGAAGTTTCGGTTTTACACCCTGTGAATAACGTTTCTGGTACACATATGCCGAGATCTCTCATATTTTCATCGGGGTCTTTGCACTCCCGACTAAGAAGGTCAGAGTACTGGCTTCTGGATCAAAAGGATCCTGGTCCGAATACGTGGTAAGACATGGATGTTTGTCTGCCTGGAATGAATGTGTGGTCGCCGAGGTGTGCCTCCAATGTGAGATGTAACGCGAACCCAACCCCCGTACTACACCAGGATAACGCAAAATGGTTCGAAAATTCGCCATTGTTGTGCCATAATGAGTAATAGCCTGTAAGAAAAAATCGATTGACGATTTTTAAGGATATTCTAAGCCATTTATTCCTACAAACTCGTCGGTTGGTGAAATACATAAAATAAAATAACCCATCCAGGAACTTACAAATATTTTTCCAAGTGTATGATAGGACGACTTTTAAAATATCGCGAATACAGATTCTCTTAATCCAATTTCTGAGAAATTTTTTTTACATACATCATTTTATTTAGTTGGCGTTAACATTACGATAATATTCTGATCACCGCTATATTTATGTTAAAAAGACACATTTTATTGAGAAATAGACTTCAGTTTTCTGAAGAAAATTAAATGACGAATCTTAAATGATTGAAGACATGGAATTTGCGTTAAAAATTGAGTAAAATTTTTGAGTTCCATTTTATGAAACCTCTCATTTTATTTGACAATAAAAACCCTTGAATAAAACCTTTTCAGATGATTCGTATTGTAAAACTTAATGAATCACTTTATAAAAACTGTACTCTTCAATCTTAGCACCTCAGTCGGACATGCTTTACCTTTATCCTTTAATGACAAAAGGAAAACGTACTTTTTCTGAAGTGCAAAAGTTAATTCTTCCTGAAATATTACATCGACACTCAAAGTCTGCTTGCAAATACACCCCCCTTCTACAAATTTGATTAATACCCTTTAGAACCATTTGAAGAACAATTTTTTCGCAACTATCGATTTCAGATTCAGTACTCTCACACATCGATATTTATTTCATCACAATACAAAGACTCCAACAGAACTTGGAAATTGAATTTCACGTTCGAACCCTTAATGGCAGTTTTCAATCGAAGCACCTCTCTTTAATCGCCCATTTCAGTTCAGTTTGAAAAAGCGAATATTTCTCTCTCTCCTTCCCATCGGATCAATACTTCCGAATCATTGACACTTTTATAAAAGGTCGAATTTGTACCTCCACGATATCCTATTCAATCCGAAAACTTTTGCAAAGCGAAATCTTTTGAACCTCACTGCGATTGTCAATCACGCCAGTCTGCCCTTTTACGTTTTCGTTACAAGGTAGTTGTTCCTAGGGCGCTTTCTCAAACGTCCTTTACTTCCGCTGGCGTTCCTCGTGAAATATTTTGTCCTGGCGGTGATCGATATGGCTCAGCGAGGATATCACCGGCTTCAGCAGCAAATCTTTGGAGATTCGAAAAAAAGTAACAAGTTCTGTAATTGAACTAAAGTGAGATTTGTATAACGATGTCTTCTTTCACATTATTTGATCGCAGTCTTTTATGTAGTTCACATCAAATCGTTTTTTATTTTATTTGAATTCAAATCTTAGATCATGGGTGTTATAACTTAAAACATACCTAGCAGTCAGGAACCAACATTGCTAGGTCTTCCACTGACAGCCAGTCATGAATCTGTAAACGTATCTATATGACATAGCTCTTTAACCCTCCTAATGTTTCAAAGTATCTCGTCCAAGATCTTGTCAATTTTACTAACGATCTCGTTGAGACAAAACTACCTTATACTCCAGGGAGAATGATGGTACAAGTAGGAAAAACAAATGGCCCCGTGCCCAGAACTGGTGACAGTTTGGAATCGGTTTTTGCACTAGAGGCTGGCCACTATAGGGTGGTTTCCGACGCGAAGATAAACCACCAGAAGAGGAAAGGGGTTCACGGCAGTCCCCTTTTAAATTGGTTTCGACGATATATCTCGTCCATTAGATTAGACTAATTTTAAACATGACGATAGCTCGTCATTCAATATCTCGATACTTAGTACTTTTTGGTAGACAAAGTTGCACTATCTTTCACACTTGTTAGATTATAGAACAGACTTCTCTTGAACCATACATGATGGTTTGGTTGAAGAATCATGTTTGATGGACAAACTACCATGATCTAGCTAGGCTTAATTCATCACCTTAAGATGATTTTTGTGCTACACGAAGGCTAATGATAACTTTTTGGTAGAAAAAGTTGCAGTTTCATGCGGATGATAAAAACAAACCTGTAGCTCTTGAATTGTTACTTGGTAATTTAATTGAAGAACCATGTTTGACCAAGAAACGTATCATCTAATTGGACTTAATATGTCTCTCTAAGATTATCTTTTGCTACACGAGGGGCTAATGGTAACTTTTTGGTAGACAAAATCTTTCACAGGTCTTCCTACAGATATAAGAACAAACTTATGGCTCTTGAACCATACGTGATGGTTTTGTTGAAGAACCATATTTGATCAAGAAACTCATGATTTAGCTGAACTTAGTTTGCCTCTCTAAGGTCATTCTTTTTGCGACACTAGGGCTGATGGGTAACTTAACTTTGGTAGACAAAGTTGCAATTTTACCATCTTGTTACAGAATAAAGAACAAACTTATGGTTGTTGAACCGTACTTGATGGTTTTGTTGAAGAACACACACACCTTGTTTGATCAAGAAACTCTCATATCTAGTTAAACTTAATTTGTCTCTAAAGTCATTTTTTTGCTGTACGAGGGGTAATGCTAACTTTTTGGAAGACAAAGTTGCACTGTCTTTCACACGTCTTGCAAAAATACAAAACAGCCATTCTTACATCGATCAAACGTTGACGATCAATCAACGAAACACCCATTCTTCTCGAACCCACATCCTGAAGTCGCTCTGTTGCAAATAGTCGCCGAAATCAACAGGAAAATCTGCGACACACCCCTTCATTAAAGCGTTTCCCCCGTTCAAAGCCGCGAGATTGATGCATGCGTGTGAAACAGCTAATAAAGAAAGGAAAACATCCAAGTTGGGACGTCTCACTTTCGTTTCAGGCCAAGAAGGGCGTAAAATGGCGACGGGGGAAATTGATGGATGGGGACCAACTTCCACTAATTACTCTCAGTACATAAACGTCGGCCTCATACGTCGCTTTCAGTGGCGACGCTTCTTGTCCAGTTCGTTTTAATTTTGATAGATAAGGGCTGTACCCTCCCTGCTTCTGGTTTTATACCGCATCTGATGGGAGGCTGAGTTGAGGTGACCTGAAAGAGGAGTCTTTATAAAGGTAGTGGTCTTCATTAGTGGAACGTAATACGACCATCGACCTTCTAATGAAATAGACGGAGTATGCACATAGCCTCATGTTACTTCTGCCAATCACTTAGTTTAAAGATCTGTCACTTGGCTGTAGGAAAAAGCATGAATCCTAAATTATTGATTGGTTAAAGTGATTATAGACTGTGGTCAAAAGCACTAGTCTGCGCTTCGATAGCGAATCGCTGTCGATTCGTAAGCCCTAGTGATTTACCCTTCAAAGATCTTACAACAGAGATTCCGCCCACATGCCTCTGTCAACTTCATAAGGTCGATGAATACGACATTGGACGTAGTCCATTGGATCACATTTTTGTTTTTTACAAATTAACATGGAGGCCGCGGTAGCCCGGTAGGCAGAATAACGGATTGGCAACCAGAGGGTTGCGAGCTCGAAACTCGATCCAACCAAAAAGCGTCGTGTACCTGAGGCACGTTAAATCTGTCGTGGCCTCAAATGTCCTCACGTTGGTGTTGTGTGGACGTTTGGGGAGTGTAGTGCCATCTCAAATGTTGACCTCGTCATCTGACCGTGATTCAAAATGAAGAGGTGTTGTCCTCGGATCTTTCCGATCTCCAATTCGAAATCATCTGTAATGCCAAATCTGAAATAATAATTAATGCAATTAAAATATATCACTTATTAAACGAACTAAAATGACTTATTAAATATACTTTTGTATCATTCCTGTCTTGTTGGGAGGGGGGGGGAGTATTTCAATTAACGTCACACTGGAGCAACACAACGGGCTATTGGTGACGGTCCGGGATCAATCCCAAAGGGAAAGATCCGAGGACAACACCACGTAATTTTGAACCACGGTCTCTGTCTTGTTGGGAATCTTGGTAAAATAATAGATGCAACGCATGTCTTTTTAAATGGAATTGTAACTTGAAGAAAAGAGAATACTAAACAAATCACCCCTTAAGAAATCGTTATAGGGTTAACTTAGCGCAAAATAGCAGATATGATCGAATTCCAAAACAGAGGTTGCACAGAACAAGAACGGAATAAATCGAAACGTGTATTCTGATCCCCAAACTACTTTAAAGCTATTTCAATAGTTAGATATAACAGCTTTATTTGATTTTCATCACGTTACATAACCGAAAACGGTCCAGGTCTCCGATAGAATATATCGAAAGCACGGCCCTTTCGCATTCCCCGACCCTCCCCGCGTTCGAAGCATCCCCAGTAGTTACCAGCATATTCGAACGCTGCATATAAGTGCCGCAACCTTTCTCATCCCTCTAATATATACCCAAGAGAAGATCATCTTCTATAGACTTCAATCTAATAAGCCTTTTCAAAATTCCACTTCAGGATTTAGGGGAAGAGAAGGAAGGTTATTATATAAATTTATACAATGGCGGGACAGCCAATACATCCCCTGCGTCGTTTTTTTGGTCTTTTCTTTTGAAAACTTCTTCAAAACCGGCATCAGACTGCCACACACGCGTCTAAATATTGCTTTATTTTTCGTGTCCCCCCAACGAATATATATATTGATCGATTGTGGAGGGAAGAGTGCATCATAGTTATGAAGTCGAATACTATAGCCTTGGGGAGGCGTTTTTCGTTGTCGTATGTCAGATCGCGTGTTTCTCTAATAAAGTTTGATTTGCGGGTGAAATAAGTGAGTCGAGCATTTCCTTTTGTCTTCGCGGCTTGCGTTACGAAAATGGAGGAATGCAGTGGATTGTAAACACCCGTTTTTTTTTTTTTTTTCAAATTGGTTGGTTGGGGGGTTTTATGGCGTAAGGTCCGATAACTGACAGTCTGCGCCATTTTTTTTTTTTCAAATTGAGAATTATGTATTGCGTTGTCTAAAATTATACTGACGATAGTGCATATATATTGAGGGCCGCGGTGGCCCGGTTGGAAGAGTAACGGACTTGCAACCGAAGGGTTGCGAGTTCGAATCCAGCCAAACACCGTCGTGTACAAAGGGGGCTGGTGCACGTTAAATCTGTCGTGGCCTCAAATGTCCTCACGTTGGCGTGGTGTGGAAGTTTGGAGAGTGGGGTGCCAGCTCAGGTGTTGCCTCGTCATCTGACCGTGGTTCAAAATTACGTGGTGCTGTCCTCGGATCTTTCCCTCTGGGATTGATCCCGGACCGTCACCAATAGCCCGTTGTGTTGCTCCAGTGTGACGTTAATTGAAAATACCAAAATACCAGATAGTGCATATAATTTTAGTGTGTGACGATAGTGTTTTAAACATAACTGTGGGGGGGGGGTGTCTCTAAAATTGTAAAAAAGAACTTATAACTTTCGGCACAAAACGATTGGTGATCATGTAGTAGTACTACTGGTTCTTACTGACAGATATCGTCGGCGTAGAAGTAGAACACTGTCGAAAAACAGTTCTGGAAAATCGAGGTAGCTAGGTATTTAATTAACGTCGCAATGGAGCAAAACCACGGGTTATTGGCGTTCATCCCCGAGGGGAAAGATTCGAGGACAACACCACCTAATTTTGAACCCGTGGTTCAAAATTACGTGGTGTTGTCCTCGGATCTTTCCCTTTGGGATTGATCCCGGACCGTCACCAATAGCCCGTTGTGTTGCTCCAGTGTGACGTTAATTGAAATACCCCCCCTAATTTTGAACCACGGTCAGATGACGAGGTCACACCTGAGTTGGCACCCCACTCTCTAACTTCCCCACCACGCCAACGTGAGGACATTTGAGGCCACGACAGATTTAACGCGCACCAGCCCCTTTGTACACGACGGTATTTGGCTGGATTCGAACTCGAAACCTTCCGGTTTAATCACGCCAAACGCTCTTGCAACCGGGCCACCTATGCCCCATTTATTTTAGAGCTGAGTCTTAGTTGAATTAGGGCAAGCTTTATAGAGTTAAGCACAGAGAATTACTTTACCTTGGAATTAAGGGATTGGTGAAAACGTAAACGAATCCTTTTTTAATTGGGGCCCGCGGTATTCTGGTTGGAAGAGTAACGGATTAGCAACTGGAGGGTTGCGAGTTCGAATCGAACCAAAGACTTTCGTGTACAAAGGGGCTGATTAATTGAACGTTAAGTTTTTCGTGGCCTCAAATGTCCTCATGTTGGCGTGATGTGTTAGTTTGGAGAGTGGGGTGCCAGCTCAGGTGTGACCTCGTCATCTGACTGTGGTTCAAAATTACGCGGTGTTGTCCTCGGATTTTTGCCTTGGGGATTGATCCCGGACCGTCGCCAATAGCTCGTTGTGTTGCTTCAGTGCGACGTTAATTAAATACCTACCTACCTTCTTCAATTGGCGTCTTTAGTGCTGATTCTGGCCCCATTTATTGTTCGATAAATTATTTATAACGAGCACCGTACATGTTTCTTTCTTCTGCGTATGGCATCCCTTATCCGAGACAACCTTTCACACCTATTCAGAAATCAATTCATCCAAGGTCGATCGCCTCCTCGCGGGAGCCGTACTATATAGAAAATTTGCTATAAATGCAGTTGTGAGTCATTCAAAATGATTTCTCAAATCCATTATTTAACATTGCTCAACTTTTAAAAGTCATTATTTAAAACTGTTTCAACCGTGCAAAATCATCTGCACAATTTCATATATTACTTTGTTTTATTTATTTATTTATTTATTTATTTCAATTAACGTCACACTGGAGCAACACAACGGGCTATTGGTGACGGTCCGGGATCAATCCCAAAGGGAAAGATCCGAGGACAACACCACGTAATTTTGAACCACGATCAGATGACGAGGCAACACCTGAGCTGGCACCCCACTCTCCAAACTTCCACACCACGCCAACGTGAGGACATTTGAGGCCACGACAGATTTAACGTGCACCAGCCCCCTTTGTACACGACGGTGTTTGGCTGGATTCGAACTCGCAACCCTTCGGTTGCTAGTCCGTTACTCTTCCAACCGGGCCACCGCGGCCCCATATATTACTTTGAAATCTGAGAGATTTACAGGGTGGACGAAACAGACCAAGAACGAAAATTTTACTTCCACCATTCAAATAATCTCGAATTTAATCAGGGGTACCTTAAAATGTGGTTTATCGCCGTTTCGGGGACATTTGGAGCTCAATCAATTTTCCAATCAACTATCATACACTGCTGGCCACCCAAATTGCAACACCAAGAAAGACAAGAGATATCACAACAAAATTTATTTTGTAGATAACATGTTGACCAAGTATCAAATGATTAAATTTATAGACTTCTGTGAAGTGTGGTTCCTGCCAAAATCAGTAGCCAGAGTAGCCGCCATTGTTGGAGATCACCGCTGCCACACGCCTCGGCATTGATTCAAAGAGACTTTGGATGTGTTCTTGGGGTACAGCAGACCAAGCAGCTTCCACACGTTGCCAAAGGTGATCTGGTGTGGCAGCTGGGGATGTATTCTGGGTCAATCGTTGAGCAACCATGGACCACATGTTTTCTATCGGCGAAAGATACGGAGAGCGAGCTGGCCAGGGAAGCAATTCAATCTGGCGATTGACGAAGAACCCTTGGACAATGCGTGCCACGTGTGGTCGCGCATTATCCCGTTGAAATATGGCTGTGGGCAAGCCCTGAAGGTAAGGAAGGACAACTGGCTCCAACACCTCGGAGATGTAGCGCTGGCTGTTTAAAGTACCGGCAATGCGTACTAGAGGAGTGCGAGAGTGATATCCAATACCGCCCCATACCATAATACCCGGTGCAGGACCAGTGTGGCGGTGCATAACGCAGCTGTTCAGCATCCTCTCTCCACGGTGTCTCCAGACTCGAATCCGACCATCGTGGTGTTGCAGACAGAAGCGTGACTCGTCAGTAAAGACAATTTCATTCCATTCTGCCGTCCACATCCTTCTTTCATCGCACCATTGGCGGCGGAAACGTCTGTGGTTCTGCGTCAAGGGTAGACGAAGCAATGGACGTCTTGTGGACAGACCACTCTGCTGTAAACGGCGTCGAATGGTACGCGCAGACACTGGATGATGCGGTACAGACTGAATGTGCTGTGCTATGGTTCGTGATGTGGCTGAGCGATCCGTCACTGCCATACGCTCAATATGCCTGTCATCACGTGAAGTGGTGCATTGAGGTGGATGCGATCGAACACGTCGGTCCGTCGTACCCTCCTGCATCCAACGATCACATATCCGCATTACAGTTGTTTGGTTTCGTCCAACACGACTACCGATTTCCCTGAAAGATAATCCACAATCTCGGTAGGCCACTATCCTTCCTCTGTCGAACTCGGATACTTGATCAAAAGATGATCGCTGTTTTCTACGAGGCATAATTGATCGTTTTTTTGAAAAAAACACAAGAAAAACACAATTGCCGTACTTGAAATCGTCGAAATCTCCAAGCCTTAAATAGCGCTTTGAAGTGGCGCCACAGGCGCGCGTGATGTGCGTCTGCGCTGAAATTCTAATCATTTGCATATCTCACCTCCGCTAATGCATGTTGTAAATTTCATATTATTTGCATGCTTCCTTCAGGGTGTTGCATTTACGGTGGCCAGCAGTGTACATCAATCCGGAATTCATTTCTTGGAATTTTTATTGGCGAAATGGTGCAATTGTATTAAAAATACAAGCCATATTATGTCACCTTCGGAATAAGTACAGGAAACATTTCGATACAGAAACACCACTACTACCTGCATTTACCTTGACAGAAAGTCTGTCATAGTTAAAGATAGTTATCGCATATCTTCTAGTTTATCAAGAACAAATTTATGCCTTTTGTACTATAGATAGTGCCAAAACTATAGGCTGGTTCTCTGTAGGTAGGTAGATATTTAATTAACATAACACTTGAGGCAACACAACGGGCTGTTTGCGATGGTCCGGGATCAAACCCAAAGGGAAAGATCTGGGGATAACACCACGTAATTTTGAACCACGGTCAGATGACGCGGTCATGCCTGAGCTGGCACTCCATTCTCCAAACTTCCACACCAAACCAATGAGAGGAAATTTGAGGCCACGATAGATTTAACGTGCACCATCCCTCGTTTGTACACGACGGTCTTTAGTTGGATTCGAACTCGCAATCCTCCGGTTGCTAATCCAACCGTGCTATCGCGGCTATATTTAAGAATGAATAAATTGTAAGGGCAATTAAAAGAACATGGATTCGCGACTAAAATATTCAAGTTCCTTCATAAAATCAAGACAATGGAATTTGGCATCTTATAAAAGAACTCATTAATTCTTTCAATCGAATATTACGCAACAACTAAACTCTATTTCTGAAGAATAACCCGTTGAGTTGTCCCCTCCAGTGCTACGTTGATTAAATATCTTCCTACCTACTTCTGAAGAACGAACGTTTTATTCCGTTATTCAATTTCAGTTGCATTCTTTTCACAGAATGATTTAAAAGATAGACAAAAGCCAAATGGGTTATATTTATTCTGTATTTTGGATCATATCATTACTGTTATCAGTTGAAAATTCCATACATTGGCATATTTTCACTACTGCAAATGAGTTCCATTGTTTGAAAAACAAAGTATTTCGAAACGAAAGCGAACAAAATGTTGCCTTTTATTTTATTTAAGTACTCAAAACGCTCACACAAAAGAAATAGCACCCGTTTGTTACGGAAATAATTAAACATTAAGTATGTGATGAAGGGAGAATACAACAGATTTAAATTTTCATCCTTCCCATTAAAATAAGCCTTAAAAGAATTTCGACTCGATGTAATAAACATTTGTTACAAGTATGATCAAAAGACTTCATTTTCAAATAATGATACCGGGACATTTTTTTACTGTTATTAATTTAGCAGAAAAAGTGACTGGCAATTGTAATACCTTTAAATGTATACACCTTCCGTAAAAATCCTTCTTTATAATCTTTCCATCATTTTTTCTTGAGTTTTTTTAAAAACATTTATATTTTTGGAACGGTGGTTTAAAAATTTGAATTCTCCCTTAGGGCTTGTAATGAAAATATTTTGAATCATACCAACAAAAAAGAGCTCTGTATAATATGGTTTCATAGAAATATTTAGGGACTATCTATTCAACTAACAAATTGCAAATCATATGTATATGGTGTACATATGGATATAGATATGATTATGTATTATATGCATGTTTCATGATTATTCTTACTTTTTCCATTGTCTGATTTCTATGCTCACTTCGCAAATTTTATAATCACTCGTCTCTAAACAGTTAAGTTGTCCTACGGGATGCAGTGGCTGTGGAACATTACTTTTTGTTCATTATTTGTATTCATTCTGTATGAATCGATTGTATTTTGATAGTTCGACTGCACTAAGGACCCTGAGGACCTGACGAATGTCCTCCCGATCGCCTTTCGTGTAGACTTACACCCTAGCCTCTGGGAAGCCTAGGTGGTTAGGGTCTTAAAAAACTAACAAATTGATCGCTGTCTAACAAACAGTAGACATCTAAGTAATGGTTGTTATTTATACGACTGCATTAAAAATCTTATACTGTCGACTTACAAGTGAAACACACCAAGAGAAAATTTTCAAGATATGAGTTTTTGTAGCTTTTCTAGATCAGAATGTGATGGTCTTTAGATTGGTGACGTTATTTTATCTTTCCTGAAGATTAGATTTCTTCTTGAGAAACTCATTTAGAAAGTAAAAGTATGGGGCTAAAAGTGGAATTATTTAACTTGGTTTTTGCGGGACTGTGTTTTTTGATTTAGTGTTTCCCTTGTAAGCTGACGATATATCAAAACAGATATGTTTGTCTGAAGCAGCAAAAACACTCAAACGCTGAGCTCTGGCGTCATGAAGTTGTCACAGCTTGTTTTGTCTGGAAATTTCTAGGTCAACGCAACTATTCTCAGCTGGCTACATCTCTTCCTTGGAGCCAAAATTCAATATAGAATATTTCACGAGAAAAAAAACAATTTTTAATCTAGTTCGAATCATCACAAAACGTCAAAAGATGTCATGAGCCAAGCAGTCAGAAGAAGAAAGAAAGCAAGCACGTGAATCGGAAAGAGCTCAAAAGGCTGTTTGACGATGCAACGAAACTGCTGTGTAGAGGGGTGATTTGTCAGAAAGCGGTAAATACTGTCTATACATAAATACTACTGTATTTAAAACCACTGTTCTTACTCAGATTTTGTTGTAAATAACCATACTTCAACAAAATTATTCTTCCCAATTCTTATAGCAAGGCAACCGTGGCTGAGTGGGTTTACTCAATATGCTAGCAACATGCGAGTAATAGGCGGCGCAGGTTTAATTCCTGTCACTTACCCTGGTTGAATTTCTTTATTCTGTCTTAGTAAAACTTTCAGTGGGATATCAATTGTCTTGTATTTGGCGGAACTTTGACAAATGTGATCATTGAGCCATAAAACCCAAACGACCAATTCGCATAGCACAGGAGAATTAATTACAAAAAAATCCTGCTCATCAAAGCCACAAAATGAGTGTTACAAATCATGTAGATTTTGTAATGAAACCCAGTGAAGTCAGGATAGTTTATTTTCACGCGAATTTCTTCGAATTAATCCAATTTTGGTCTTAAGCTTTCTAGGTTTGTTTTCATAATTCCTCCAGTATCGATATTCCATTATAAATAGTTTCTCATAGATTAGAGATATATTCTGTATAATAGTTTGAATGGATTTATATTTGGACATCAGAAACATTACATCTATTGGTGTGGACTTTACAACAACCGTTTAAGTCCACGAATCGTCTCTGAGATTTGCCGAATTGACAGCATTTTTAAAATCTTTTTACTGTCATTGCTCGTTATTTGTCTTCGTGTGTTACATGTTACACTTAAAGTTTCTCTTGTATTATAATTGTACCTTAGCCATTGGAAATAAAAAATTATCCACACACAAAAACTTTAAAATTAAAGCGTATGGAACAAAAGGTATCCTCCTATTTTTAGAATAGCTGTTTGAGTTATAGCTTCTGTACACCGAACACACCCCAGCAATAAAATTCCTTATCAAACCATTCCACAATTACGCAAAGCACAGAGACCTAACGCACAGAGACTGGCGCGCTCAGGTGTTTAACACCGATATTAACCAACCCAAATTAGCTGTAAAATGCAAACTAATTTGCGAAGTACCTCCTAGTCTTTCAGCTCCTTTGTTCCAGGGTGATTCCGGCAGACAAAGGCCCACCATTGTTCCTCCAACAGAAAGGTGTTGCTCCACACCCTAACGTTCGAAAAGTGGCGGAATGAAAAGAGGAAGAAGACACAACGAAGAAAAAAACCCACCTGCCTCTGCGTGAAAATCCATCGTAGCAGGGGTAGGGTGTTAACTTCCAATTAATCAGCGCTTCTCATTCTATGGAATGTTTTGTTTGTTCTAGAATTAAAAGGGGGGGACGGGGAAGAGAAAGAGAAGCAAGCACCCAACGAGACAATGAAGGCTCGGGTGTTATCTTAACTACGCCTTCTCGCGCAATTTTCAACGAACAAGAGTTTTAATTTGTCTTCAGTAGTGTGTGTACAGTTTCTTCTTTGCTTTTGCACCACGGAGAGTCCGCAGAGCGCTGGTGTAAAACGGGTGGCAAATTATG
Source organism: Meta bourneti (assembly GCA_933210815.1). Lineage (NCBI taxonomy): Eukaryota > Metazoa > Arthropoda > Arachnida > Araneae > Tetragnathidae > Meta > Meta bourneti. The sequence continues at coordinate 33,648,013 of OW119926.1, forward strand.
TTCTCTGAAGGAGGAGACTCGAGTGTTTAGATTCCCTCCTCGAATGAATGGTTCTTATTTAAAGAAACATTCTTTTTCTATGAATCGTATCGTTATTAGTACTTCGATGGGAATAAAGTAAATATTATATTAGGACTGGTGGAGACTTTGATTAAGAAATGGCGCGACTTGGAATTGCAGCCGAAATGCCGAGAGCTTTGTGCCTAAGCAAATATCCAACCCAGATGGAGGCCTCTTCTTCGGGTTTTGAATAAGATGTTATGATTTTTAAAAGAATGGGGTCTTTGTGAGGGAATTATTCAAGATTGGAAGCGCCGACGGGATTTGTTTAGGGTTGTAAGTGTGCATTAAATAACTCTGAATGGAGAAATTCATTTCGTTCCTGACAGATGAATAATTTGTTTCTTTTTAAAACATCCCGGAACAAAGGTTTGGAAGAAAGAAAATAGCAGAAAAAAAAAGATTTTGTTCTCAAAAATAAATTCACGACTTCATACATAAATTCTGAACCGGTTTAAAACTTACGGGAGGAAACGGATATCTTAAAAGAGTTTGATTTTAATTGGCAGATAATGTAAATGTGCAATCAATTCGCACAAGGATATTAAGTCCTATTTCCTTTTTCCAAGCAGGACATCCTGTTGCCTGTGGTCGATTTGGATAAAGTTATGTTATAACAAGGGCTAGAATTTGATGATTTCGTATCTTATTCATTTGGCAAGACTGAAATGCTATTCGAATGAATAGAAATGTATTTCATAAAAACTATGATGTTTTAAGAACCTTTGTGAGGACATTTTCAAGCATTTTTATGATTTTTTCGCAAAATAGCTTTAATTAATGCTTTGGGTCATCTCTTAAGACATTATTTGTTATTTTTAGGACAGTATTTATCAAACCTGGAAAGGTTTACCAAGCCTGTAAACCAGATACGGCCCTCTAGATAGGTTGGGTTTTGAGAGAAAGGGCAATTTTTTGATGAATTTCCTAAACCCCTTTTTTACCCTTACGAAAAATACTTTTACCTAAATGAAATTTGAAGTTTTTTGGTTTTGGTTTGTCACCGAAGGGTTATTTATACCAAAGATAATTAGATCTGATAAAATTAGATGACTGAATAAAATTTAGTAGTTATTTTTTTGCCAAATAGCTGTTGTTCTTGTTGGGGTCAGGTATTGTTCATGTCACGTTGTTCGCAAAAACCTTACTTGTAAGTAAAGGACCGTACGCGTTAAGAAAAAAGGGAGTTATATCGAAAAAGTTTACCCGGACTACAGGCCAGTTATGGCCCTCCGGAAAGTTTTATCAAACCTGCAGACCCCATACTGCCATCTGAATAAGTTTACCAAGCCTGCAGACCAGATACGGCCCAGATAGGTTTATCAAGCCAACAGATTTAACAAGCTTGCAGAGACCTTATAGCGCCATCCGGATAGCTTTATCAAGCCTGTAGACCAGGTACAGCCCTTCGAATAGGTTTACCAAGCCTGTAGACCAGATACTGCTATCGAGATAGGTTTATCAAGACTGTAGACCAGATATCGACCTCCTTATAAGTATACCAAGCCTACAAACCAGATGCTGCCCTCCAGATAGGCTTGCCAAGTGTGCACACCAGGTATTGCCATCCGGATAGGTTTTTAAAAGTGTTCTTGTGGTTTCAGTAGAATTGCAAAGAAACTTTTCATTGTTAAAAACTGTTGTCAGACGGTAGAAAATCATTCACTTTTGAAAATATTTGCATGGTTTGTGTTTGTTGCAGTTATATATTAGTGAAAAACGAATAGCTAAACTAAATATATTCAATTAAATGTATTATTAAAATTAAAACTTTCAATTTGATACAAGTATTGTCAGAAACTGCATTTGTATTTTCCTTATGGTATTGTATTTTCCTTATGGTATTGTATTTTCCTTATGGTATTGTATTTTCCTTATGGTATTGTATCTTCCTTATGGTATTGTATGTTCCTTATGGTATTGTATAGGACCTATTTTTCTCTAATAAAGTAAATACCTTCAGTTTGGCAGAGAAGCTATAAAAATCGTACTTGTTAAAGGTATTTTTGTCTTAGGGAATGTTTAGATTCTTTTTTGGTGTTTTATAAACTCCTTTTTACAAAAAATGATGTTTTAAGGTCAGTTTGGTTTTTCAGGTTACTGTAGTAGGCACTTGCGTAGTTTTTTTTGGATCATAAATGCATTTTTATGGTGTGTTTTCTTGCAAGATTTAATTCATGAAAATCTCATCCCAAGCTATTACAAGATAAAAGAGTTCACGATCGAAAATTAGTCGTTAATACTGAGCTCAGCGAATGAAGTTTTGACTTATAGAAGGTAAGAGCTGCATCACACTTAAATTATTACTTTTCGACCTTTGTATTGTGTTAGAATTTTTATTTTGTGGACCAAAAAAAGAGGTATTTTGGTAAAGTTTTCTACTTATAAGTCACTTAAAATGCATGCATGAACCAATATCTACAATAAAGTTTGAAAAGTAAAATAATAAAATCGGAAATTTCCAGTTTGTATATAATATTCTGAGGTGAGTCTTGTAATTTAATGTTAGAAAGGATGAAATGAATGATACATTTAAACCAGGGATGCACAGACTTGTTAAGACCAATGGTCACATAGATTCAATGTGACTTATGAGAGGGTCGCCAAAAACACATGAAAGTTATCTATCATATGATTTATTTTACTTATATTTATTACATATTGCTATAAAGATAATAAAAGGTGAATAAAGAATTTAATTTGATGCGTGACATTGCATTGGTTTAACAGTTGTTTTTATATTTGGTTCGATTTTTGTAGTAACCAAGCGCAAAATTGATTCTGAATTTTCATTCGTCAAGCTATTTCTATTTTTCTATTTTTAAATGACTCAAAAATTTGTTTTCAAACATGACTCAAAAGTTTGTTTTCAGATATATATGCCACACCTGGCACCACAGCTACTTTTTGTTGTGCGCACGTGCAATTTTTTACAATTGCCTATAGTGTGACTTTTGAAGTCAAAATAACAGATAACGAGGAGGGCCACCAGCAAATCAACCCGCAGGCCGCGGTCTGTGCATTCCTGATTTAAACGTTCTATTTTTTTATTATTGATCAAACGGCAATTCATTAACAATACTTTTTTTAACCTTGTTTTACTTTCTTGATGCACATTGTGAGCATTTTTTACATTGAATACTTTTCGTCACATACTTTTCGACGATCAGTCAGACGAAAGTCAAATTCTTCTGTTAAATATTTAATTTTAGCTTCTCACTACATAAATTCGAATTTGATATACCGAGAACTATGCAATTCATAAAACGAGAATGACTTGGAAAAACGACTAAATTTTCTCAAGCAACAGCTGAAATATCTATATACACTGCTGGCCACCCAAATTGCAACACCAAGAAAGACAAGAGATATCACAACAAAATTTATTTTGTAGATAACATGTTGACCAAGTATGAAATGATTAAATTTATAGACTTCTGTGAAGTGTAGTTCCTGCCAAAATCAGTAGCCAGAGTAGCCACAATTGTTGGAGATCACCGCTGCCACACGCCTCGGCATTGATTCAAAGAGACTTTGGATGTGTTCTTGGGGTACAGCAGACCAAGCAGCTTCCACACATTGCCAAAGTTGATCTGGTGTGGCAGCTGGGGATGTATTCTGGGTCAATCGTTGAGCAACCATGGACCACATGTTTTCTATCGGCGAAAGATCCGGAGAGCGAGCTGGCCAGGGAAGCAATTCAATCTGGCGATTGACGAAGAACCCTTGGACAATGCGTTCCACGTGTGGTCGCGCATTATCCTTTTGAAATATGGCTGTGGGCAAGCCCTGAAGGTAAGGAAGGACAACTGGCTCCAACACCTCGGAGATGTAGCGCTGGCTGTTTAAAGTACCGGCAATGCGTACTAGAGGAGTGCGAGAGTGATATCCAATACCGCCCCATACCATAATACCCGGTGCAGGACCAGTGTGGCGGTGCATAACGCAGCTGTTCAGCATCCTCTCTCCACGGTGTCTCCAGACTCGAATCCGACCATCGTGGTGTTGCAGACAGAAGCGTGACTCGTCAGTAAAGACAATTTCATTCCATTCTGCCGTCCACATCCTTCTTTCATCGCACCATTGGCGGCGGAAACGTCTGTGGTTCTGCGTCAAGGGTAGACGAAGCAATGGACGTCTTGTGGACAGACCACTCTGCTGTAAACGGCGTCGAATGGTACGCGCAGACACTGGATGATGCGGTACAGACTGAATGTGCTGTGCTATGGTTCGTGATGTGGCTGAGCGATCCGTCACTGCCATACGCTCAATATGCCTGTCATCACGTGAAGTGGTGCATTGAGGTGGATGCGATCGAACACGTCGGTCCGTCGTACCCTCCTGCATCCAACGATCACATATCCGCATTACAGTTGTTTGGTTTCGTCCAACACGACTACCGATTTCCCTGAAAGATAATCCACAATCTCGGTAGGCCACTATCCTTCCTCTGTCGAACTCGGATACTTGATCAAAAGATGATCGCTGTTTTCTACGAGGCATAATTGATCGTTTTTTTGAAAAAACCACAAGTAAAACACAATTGCCGTACTTGAAATCGTCGAAATCTCCAAGCCTTAAATAGCGCTTTGAAGTGGCGCCACAGGCGCGCGTGATGTGCGTCTGCGCTGAAATTCTAATCATTTGCATATCTCACCTCCGCTAATGCATGTTGTAAATTTCATATTATTTGCATGCTTCCTTCAGGGTGTTGCATTTACGGTGGCCAGCAGTGTAAATAAGAATGGAATGTTTCTTGTTGATTGAATATTTTCAACTCATTTCAAGTTTTCTATCCGTTTTGGGCCCTTCTGATGTAAAATCCGTCTGTTGCACTTTTAGTGTCTGTCTGTCGACATGTCTGTCTGTCGGTATGTGTGTGCCCGTACTACGTCCAAACGGTTGAACATATTTTCATGAAACATTGCATACTGTGAGTACTTGCATTCATTTAGTGACTGAATTTAGTTGCGTTAGTCAATCTGCCCGTCTTTCTGTTCTATATCAATTTTGGGTTTGTGTGTTTGTACAAGTATCACATAAAATTTATTTAATATATTGTAATGCCAATGTTCTATATTTCATACATAATATTTTAATTTAGTGAATACATTATTTAAATTTTTTTTGTTTAAATATTTAGGCAAGTTTCATATTAAAACAACTGAGTAACTATACTTAAATCATACATAATTTGGTAGTTTTGGAGTAGCTGGAAAGTATATTGAGCATTGCAATTACTTAGATTGTTTTACCAGTGCTTTGAAAAATCAATTCTTTGTCCAAAAACTGTTTTTACGGAATTTAAATTCTAACACTTTATTTATTTTGAGCATTAATTTTTCTTTACGAAATATAAAGAATTCTGATTATTTGGGATAGACGATAAAGAGAATAAAACATTATAAATAAAATATACAGAACCTTCCAAAATATTACTGGTAGCTAATATGGCAACCTTGGTACTTTTAAATCGTTTACTTTTTTAATTTTGTGTCCGTTATATTCCAAGAATTTATTTTGTAGTGAAATAAACAGATACATTCATTATAGTTTTCGTTTTCTAATTTGAAGCTTTTTTAAAATCTGTTGTAAGATGTTTTTATGCATTTTCAATTTGATATTTTTCGTTCAATAACTGCAATCCAGGTAAGTAATGGTTTAATTAGTTTTAAAAACATTTTTAATCATTGTATGATAATTTTGAGAAAAACTTTTGTTTTTAAATGACATACAAGGCATTTATATGCATACTATGAACTATTCTATGCATTCTGGGTAACATTGGCACACTCTAACCTTTCTGTCTTACTAAAAATTTAAATTCTACAAAAATGTTAAATATGACATTTATTTACATTTGTGGAATTGCGTATTTAACAATTGTGTATCTCTATTAAAGTGTGGTAGTTGTTACATGTGATGAATAGGAATTACAATTTATTAATGAAAGCAGAAGTTAGTTAACCAATTTTACCCGAGTAACGCCGCGTAATTCTGCAAGTAGATAAATAAATCTAACACAGTACATTAGTCAAAATGAATACACATTATGGAAAATTGAAATTTTTTATTGCCTATTAAATTTGTATATATTTTGCAAGTTAATAATTTTGTTTCTCATTTTGAATTGTAATATACAAAGGTTTGCCAAATGATCAAATGAATAAATTTATAATAAAATATATGCATAACATCCTCATAAAATTCTGTTATTTGAAATTGGTTTTCATTCTAGCCAAAGTAAAATCCATGCAATATTTTTATTCTTTTCTCCTAATTAACTTCTCCCCTTTCCTCACTTTAAAACATGGCGGAGAAAGAAAGTTGAATTCCTCCCTAAAAAAAGAAATCACACATATTATGAAAGTTAAATGACTATTATTAAATTCAAATGAAAATATATGTATTGCAAAAAGTTATTCAAAAGCAGAAAACATTTTCCCTTACCTCGCATGTAAGAAGTGTAGCTTCTTCCTCAGTTTTGAAGATATCATCTTTTTTTTCTATTCCCAAACTATGGCTAATAGAGACTGTACCCATAATTTTAGGTTTATAAATCTCGCCCTTGTGGATGTAGAAATCTGAATCAAATTTTTCCAGAAAATGTTCAAAAAGGTTGAAGTTTTCAACCATCTCATTTTGGGTACGGAAGCCTTTTTTTCTAGACTTCTCGGTATTGTTGAAGAGATCCTTTTCAGTGCTTCGGTCGTCGAATATAAATGCATCATACTCGTTGCATTTCACGTCTTTTAACTCTTGATTTATTTTGAATTTTTCAAGTCTTTCACTGAAGGTAAATTTCGCCGAATCTTGACTCAGTTTCTTGATGAAAGGATCTTCATCTGCGGCAATGATCACTTCGGGACCTTCATACAAACTATCTTCGCTGCTCGCTCGAACAGTCGCACGTGCGAGTTGGGGATGTTCTTCGATCGGTACCCCTCTCAGTAATCCGGGATTTTGCATGTTAACAAAATCATCGAATAGCATAAATTTCAGAGCCATGTCATTTCGAATTCTTTTCTTTTCGGTGATTATGATGGCGGTGATTTTGACTTACCCAAGCACCATTCGGTTCTTGTTCGATGTTGGAGATTCCTGACTTTGATTGTATTTGACCGCAGTTAGATCCATTGGACATATTTTTTAGAATCGTCACAATATCGCAACAAACTTTATGCATGTCATTAGTTTCAAACCGTTTTCGTGAAGCATCTTCATGTAATGGATTTTTTGTATTAAATTTTTTGCCACCATTAATGAACATGTTTTCTGAAAAACAGTTGATCTTCGGTTTCGTGGCTACCCAAGCACCATTCGCTTCCAGTTCGGTGTTGAAAATTCTTGGATTTGATTCTCTTTGACCGCAGTTAGATCCATTGGAAATATTTTTTAGTATCCCCACAATATCGCGAGTATGATTCTCTTTAGACACTTTGTGTACGACATATGTTTCAACATGTTCTGGTGAATCATCTTCAAAGCCTTCATTAATGAACATATTTTCTGCAAAACAGTAGATCTTCGGGTTCATGTCTTCAGAATCAATAGGGTCTATAACATTCAATGAAATCTTTGCCATGAAATCGCTCGAGATGTTCTTTAATTTTGTATCAGCGTTCTTTTTCATACTTTTCTTTTTGTTTCGTTTTTGTTTGAACTTGTTTCTAAAAAGATAAAAATCTACTAATTAAAAATCGGTTAAAGATTCGAAATACAAATAAAAATTTCTTTCAATAATTATTTTATAATATTAAAAATATACGTTACATAGAATCGAAGTCTGCATGAAAAAATACATTTATACTGTAAAAACACAAAAACTTACTTTTGATTTTAAGTAATTGATGAAACATATTCTGTTAAATTTTAGATGTTTAAAAAATTTTTCAAATTTTTTGGTTTAATGGTTCTATAATATTGATACTTGCATTTCAAAGCAGAATGTTTGCTTTCAATAAAAATGTATATATTTTCATAACACTTTGTTTTTAACTACAATTGTACATTAATTTCTCTCTATTTAATATAATTATCTTTAAATACTTGAAAGCTAAAAGTTATTTGATATTGAACAAGATTTATGATTGAAATTTGAGTTATGTGTATGAAACTTCACTTTAATTAAATATAATAATTATTTCATGAAAGAACCAATTGAATCAAGTTCTGAAAAGTCAATATAATAAATTTTTGTAGTAGAAAACGAAACACAAGTAAAATTGAACTTACATCTTTTTACCAATCCAGTCGATCATGTTGCTAGCCATTTCTTCTTTTATCTCAGTAGAAATTAGAGATGATCAAGAATTGGAAGAAGCTATTTGGCCCTTTAAAAAAGAACCTAAAATAGGATGTTAGAAGTCTTAAGAATAGTTGTTTCAATATACAATTATAGCTGTTTTCCAAATTACGTACAAGCTTTTTGATAACTTTTTTCGAATGAAGAAAACATTTGTTGCAATGAGTTCTGCTAAATAATATCAGAGCAACAATGGAATATTTTCAAGAAATTAAATTGTTTCTTCTGAGAAATATTAACTATCATTGTTTCAGGACACATCATGCATTGTTTCTGTTACTTTGCAACATTGTTAATTTCATACATTGTTGCTGCTTTTTCATTCTTTACGTTACAATAATAACCACCATTATCAGTGCATTAAAAACCATTAAACGATTTTTAAGAATTTATTAGTTTTTAAATGAACTAGATATTGCAGAAAAAATAGAATCTATAATTTATAAATAAATCGCGATTGCCATTTATAGATATGGTAGGTAGGTAGTTGAATTTACATCACACTGGAGCAACACAGGGGCTATTGGCGAAGGTGAGGGATCCATTCCAAATAAAAAGATCCGCGAGTACACCTCGTAATTTTAAACCGCGGTCAGATTACGAGGTCAACACCTGATCTGGCACCACCGTTTTTTAAGAACAACATCATTAAAATAAATTTAAAAATACAAAAATCAATCACATTGATTAATATAAATTTTTGGTGATCAGAAGAGGATAGGCACTAAGTGTCATACACTTTATGATAGTCATAGTTAATAGTTAATACTCATGCATGCTAGTATAATACATGAACCTTTAAAATTTGAATGCAATTTACGATTAAATTTCTTGGGATCGGGCCTTTGTCTTACAAAAAAATTTACTGCGTCGCTATCACAAAGGTTGAGAACCACTGCACAAGAAATTACGAAAGAAGAATCTATGTAAACAGAAATGGAATGTTTGTGCATTGAATAATTTCTTCCCATTTCAAGTTATTTATCCGTTTGGGTCATTCTAAAGCAAAATCAGTGGTTTCCACGTTTCGTGTCTGTCTTTCAGTATATGTGTGCTTGCACTACATCCAAACGGCTGAATATATTTTCATGAAACCTTGCATTCTGTAAATACTCATTCATTTAGTGATTGAACTTAATTGTGTCAGTCTGTCTGTCTTCAAGTTTTATGTCTGCTTTTTGTGTTTGTGCAAATATATCATAAATGCATTCATATAACCCTCTCAATATCAACTTTTGTCGTAGTCACCTTAGTGTCAAGTTTTGTAGTTTCGTCATACAATACGGGAGATGTGTGTGAAAGGTACATGAATCGATATGCATTACATGGATGGAGAAATTAAAAATGTTAAAAATTCTTTTCCTGACACTTAAGTAATGTTGACATTTTCCTAAGAAAGATAAAATTGATTATTCTGGTCACTTTTTCAATCCGCATTTATCCAAGGAACCCGAGTAAGGCCGGGTAATTCTGCTAGTTCTTAATAAAATGAGTATGAACATGTAAATATGCTAAATTTTTCGAAGTACACAGAATAATGAATAATCATGTTACCTCAAAATAGATTTTTCTTCCAATTTAAGAAAACCCGTAATTCTCTTTAGTGTTTCGCTCTAACATAATAGTGACGTATTTATTACCCTTTCTCTAGATATTAAACGAAATTTTGAAAAAAATGTCTTTAATGTCAAAGAACAAGAAATTATATATGTAAAAATGGTACAGATGTATCTAGCGCCTCGTCTGGTGGCAACGCTCTTGGCACGGTTTTTGGTGCACATTTAGTAGCGAGTTATGGCAGGTGAAGGTAACTCATTTTCATTAGGGTTATTCCCGTTTTTTATGGCAACCTCGGCAAGCGGGAAGGTTTATAAAAATGTTATATTTATAAAGATAAAAAAATATTTTTCTAAGATTTCTTTCCATGGGGACATAAAAATGTGCGAAAAAACGTGGCAAGAGCTTGCCACCAGACGCGCTAGATAGATCTGAACAGTAAAAATATACATGCGCATTAATTGCTCAAATTTCAATCTGTTTTGAAAAATTATCCCGTCTTCAAAATTTTTAAGATTTTTCATATACATATTTTTGTCTGTACCTTTTATACTACACCACATTTCATCAGTTGTCAATATTACCATCGATATAAAACTAATTTTTACCCTTTTTAATTAATATTTTAAATCTTAATTGCATTCATTGTATTTTGATCACAGTTGATATTTTATATCTATTATAATTAGTCTTTTTTATTGTTGGTCTGACTACTATCAATATTTTAAACTTTTTATTGGGTTGCATTCTATCTTGTGTTTGGCGAAACTTATCCTTTTCTGGATCTTTCGCCATAAAACCTAAATCAACCACCGATCTAAAGTTTTAAGTATAGCTTGAATTATAAAAAGGTACAATTTGAGATTTGAAAGTTTTGAGCTATCTCTGTAAATGTCTGTTAATATAAAAAAGAAAATGAAAGAAAAATCATATTTTGGGAAGTCACGAAGAATACTTTTCGGATATTTTTAATTGGTTTCTACAACCAGAAAGTTATTTATTTAAATGTAAAAAAGCTTTCAAATTTTTTAAGAAATGATAAAAAAACGATCATAAAATGGAAACAATTATCTTGAATCTTTTTTTTGAAATTCTTGGATTTTATGAAATTCTAGGTTTTATAAAACCATAACAGAGTAAAAAATGGTTCAATGAAATCAAAATGTAAGATTATCCAGAAGAAATGTTCAAAAATTTTTTTCAGGAATAATTTCATTTGTGGAACATTCTATCTTATGGAGTATTGATTGTTTTTTCAGTAGAGTAACAAAGTTGCTTTTGAACATTTCTCGATGATTGTTACTATTTCTTATAACAGTTGACTTGTAGTTAGCATTATAACCATTTCGAGCACTTAGCATTGCCAATAAGACGCTAAGTTGGCAAACTTTGGCGACCACACCCTATATATTAGCATTTAACTCTAAAAACATTAGCTTTTTTATATATTTTCATGCTTTAGATTATACATACTTCCTTTTCATGGAAAGGGCCTCGGTAGCCTGGTTGGAAGAACAACGGGTTAGCAATCGGGGGGTTGCGAGTTTGAAACTTGGTCCAACTAAAGACCGTCTTGTACGTTGGGGCTGGTGCACGTTAAATCCGCCATGGCCTAAAATATCCTCACGTTGGCGTGGTGTAGAAGATAGGAGATTGTAGTGCCAGCTCAGGTGTTGACCTCATCACCGTGGTTCAAAATTATATGGTGTTGTCCTTAGATCTTTCCCTTAGGGATTGATCCCTAACCGACGCCAATAGCAGTGTATTTGTGTTGGCTCCATTGCGAAGTTAATTAACCACCTACCATCAAGAATAGCATACAAGTAAAACGTTAACACGATTTAAAAAAAAATGTTTATTAAGGTATTATAAAATTGTTTTTCCAATACAAAACACAAAACATAACAATAGCCGAATCGCTCAAGCATTTACATTTGATGAGATGATCTCGTGGATCAGATCCCTCTGCTCTATTTCTATTTCTAGAAGATGAACAATTTCAAGCAATTCTTCATCAACTTTATCAGGACAGAACCTGTCTAGAAAACCTGTTCGCTTCTGGGCGTCCAGAGCTATTTGCTTAGCACTGGTACCGCAAGTTATATCGACTTTGGCAAGGAAGCAAGAAATCTCGAACGCTCGAAAACTACAAATAAATAATATAATCAGTAGCGAATCTTAAGACTTAGATAATATAACGTGTATCTTAAAAGTATAGACTTTTAAAATATTCATGAAACTGAAACGAAATTGGTACATCTTTGATATAAAAACGTTTTGTGGCAACGCTTTTGACGAGCTTTTTATAGCGAGGTGTGGCAGGCAAAAGCAACCCCGCTTTATTAGAATTATAGAAACCTCGCGATTATTCGGATCTCATTAACTTCTGTAAATAATAATTATTTTTTATTTTATAATGACTGAACAACTCAAGTTTGCTAGAATAAATGTGATCGTTTATAACATTCATATTAAAAAGCCTGCTTCGATTAGAGTTAAAACTAATAAAATTGGACAAATTTCTGAAACAATATTTCAGAAAAAGTTTTTTTCATAAAAGGAAATACTTACCTAGTAGTATCGAGAATAATCAGTTGTGTAGATTTTTTCTGTTATTAAAATTCTTTTCGTTAATTGTTTAATTATTTTCAGCTAAAACTATAACGGTGTTTTTTCTAAAAATTTTTTGACGACCTAAAAAACACACCAAATGCGTTGCTACAAAAAACCTTATATCAAACTGTACCAAAAAATTAGTGTGGTTTGCACAGAAAGGATTCTCAATGGGAATTCCTCTTTGCGGTGGAACAATTTAGTTCGAAATTTTGTTCCACGTGTTAAAACTTTGAAAATGTGTGAAAACAAATCTGAAACAAGAATATATGAAAATTACTTGCGTAAATTTCAACGTAACTAGTTGCAAAATAACGTCGTATCTGATCTGCTGGATTGATAAATACACTACCTGACATTGAAAATGCAACACCCAGAAGAAGTGCGCAGAACTGGATGAAATTTACAGGGTAGACGCAGGTGACTGAGATATGTAAATGATGGAAACTGCGCAGCTGCCCGCGCACGGCGAGTGAAAAACCAGGGAAGGAACCTGCAAAAGTGGTCAGTTTCGCGCCGCTCTGTTTGCCAGGTAAATCAAGTTGCAATTTGTTTTTGTGTCTCAGAGGAAACGTCTAGTAGCGGAGAATGCCAGGACGCCGCCAATCAAGACAGTTCCACCAAACAGACGACTTCCCGAGGGGTATGGTGATTGGCCTCAGAAGGGCAGGTTGGTCCATACGTCAAATTTCAGCAGATACCCACCTACACGCGTCCCCGGTGCACCGGTTGTGGCACAGATGGTTGGACCAAGGGAATGTGGCACGTTTGAGGGGTTCCTGTGCAGCCAGAGTGACGTCAGCCCGCGTGGACCGACGCATCTGCCGGCAAGCATCGGCGGCCCCGCAAGCCACGTCTGTCGCCCTTTTGCAGCATGTGCAGGACACCCTTGATGCTCCCATATCGTCCAGGACTATTAGTCGCCGATTGATCGCTGGCGGCCTGCACTCATGGCGCCCGTTGAGACGACTACCATTGACCCAACAGCACAGACGTCTCCGTTTGCAATGGTGTCGGGATAGAGCCACGTGGACGACGGAATGGCACAGGGTGGTATTCTCAGACGAATCACGCTTCTGTTTTAGCAATGACAGTCGCCGTGTACGAGTCTGGCGCCGACGTGGCGACAGGGCCAATCCGGCCGCATCTGTGGAACGCCATACCGCTAGACAACGCGGTATAATGGTTTGGGGCGCCATCGCCTACGATAGCAGGTCATCTCTGGTCCGTATTCAGGGCACTATGACGACCCAACGATACGTGGATGACGTGCTGCAGCCGGTGACACTACCTTTCCTTCAGGGGGTGCCCAATGCCATTTTCCAGCAGGATAACGGCCGGCCGCACACCGCACGCATCAGCCAACATGCCCTGCAAGGTACCCAGGTGCTTCCCTGGCCAGCTGTCTCTCCTGATCTCTCACCTATCGAACATTTCTGGGACGTCATTGGACGTCGTTTGCATGCGTTGCCACCGGCACGTTCAGAAGACGAACTCTGGCAAATGGTTGAGAGGGAATGGGCAGCATACAAGAAATCCGAAAGTCTCTAAAGGAAATGGTAAAATAAAGGGAAAGTATGTGAATCCTATATGTGAAACTGTAGCAAAACCATCCAATGCAAAACGTCCCTTGAAACCCCATATTGTTTTGTTTCTACTGTTTAATGATAGGAGTATATGAACTGACGAATTGGCATTTGAACAATCCTGCTCTTCAAATTAGGTGGTAGATTGAAACTTAACCCTCCAAATGGTTTCGACGAGATAACTCGTCAGTAAAGTTCTGGCCAATTTTTGCTTATGACGAGATGTCTCGTCATCAGGATATTGACGATTTGTCATGACGAGATCAAGGTGTGGAAAGTTTTTCTTCTAAGGACAGATACCTCGTCCATTAAAATCTGGTGAGTTTTGAAATGATGAGATAGTCGAGACAACCCCCAGGAGGGTTAAGCAAGGAGCTACCACAATTGGTTTCTTCAGGGTGAATTTTGTTAATGTGTTTATCGTTGGATGCCGGGAGCGATAACAATGATTTCAAATTCCGGATAATAGTCCGGACAATAGTAATCCTTGGAATCGTTACACTTGTTTCTCTGCATGACTGAAGCCTATTCACTTTAGTATATTTTTATTAGACTCCAAGGCCATCTGCCTTCTTACCAAAAAGTCATACAAGAGAATAAAGTAAGTGGTAACTCTTTATGAAGAATCAAACACCATGCCACTGGAATAACCTCACGCTATTCCATAAACGTCATAACTTCAGAAACATCGACCTTCTAATGATATAGACGAAATATGTGAGCGCAGTTTCATGCTATTTATTCTGGTATCAAGGTTTGAAGATCTGTCACTTGATTGGGGGAAATGCATGGACCCTATTGTGGGATATCATGCTGGCGTTGTGTGGAAGCTTGGAGAGTGAGGTGCCAGCTCAGGCGTTAACTCGTCTTCTGACCGTGATTCAAAATTACGAGGTGTGGTCCTCGGCCTTTCCCTTCGGGATTGATCCCTAACCGTCGTGCCGTGTAATTGTGTTGCTCCGTTGCGACGTTAATTCAATTACCTAATGTGGGACACATTATTGATTGGTTAAATTGATTGTTGAGCGTGACTAAAAACACTAGTCAGCGCTTCGATAGCCAATCGGCCTAAGTAGATTCGTAAGCCCATGTGACTTACCCTTCTGAGATCTTACGACAGCGACTCCGCCCCCACGATCTGTATTTCATAACAAGGTCGATGTTCAGAATGTATTTGCAATTCACAATTTGAAAATGATTAAAGGCATACTCACAAGCAATTCTGTTGGTCGGAGTAATAGTCTTCACTAAATTCTGGATCATTAGCACGTGCATGTTCCTCATAGACTTTCATAGCTTCCCTTGAGCTATTTCTGCATGAGGTATCAGTGTTATCGATGAGTTCTTTGAAGCACGGCAGTTGTGTTACAATATCTGAGAGGAAATGCAACCGATATTAGAAACGCTTACACATGATGAGAAATGAATAGCAGAATCAATCGATTCAGTGGAATACGTTGCGAGGTTCTTGGATAGTCCATTTTTATAGTCAATGGAAAACAAAATTTCTTGCGTTACTCCAAACCTCAAAATATGGAATTTAACCTTCCAAGTGTTTCGATGAGATATCTCGCCCAAGATCTGTTTAAATTTGCTAAGGAGGAGATATCTCGTCCAAGAAATAGTCAATTTAGTCTAAGGTCGTGATATCTCGTCCAAGATCTGGTCAATTTTGTATAAGGACGAGATATCTCGTTCAAGATCTGGTCAACTTTGTCTAAGGACGAGATCTCTTCCAAGATCTGATCAATTTTGTCTGGGGATGAGATATCTCGTCCAAGATCTGGTCGAATTTGTCTAAGGACGAGATATCAATTTTTTCTGGGGACGAGATATCTCGTCCAAGATCTTGTCTAAGGACGATGTATCTCGTCCAAGATCTGTCAACTTTGTCTAAGGACGAGATATCTCGTTGAGACAAATCTGCCACATTACTCCAAGGGAGAATTAAAATCTAAGCATGCAAAACAAATTGTTCCTTGCCCAGAACTGATGAATGTTTGGAACAGGTTTTTGCACTAGAAGATGGCCACTACAGAGCAGTTTTCGAAGCGATGATAAATCTCCAGGAGGGTCAAAGGAAGCGGAATTCGAGTTTTGAAATAAATTTGAAATCTCACAAAATAATTTAGTTTTTTAACCCTCCTGGTGGTTGTTGTCTCGTCGAGGTACTTCCGCGTTAGCAAAATTGACCATGTCTTGATAGACGAGATATCTCGTCGAAACCATTTGGAGGGTTAAGTACATCGAATGGAGAGATATTGTTGCTTTGGGTGGGGTCTTCGAAAAACCTACTGTCATACTAAAGCGATGGAGTACTTCATAAATTTAGGGATAAGTCCTCATTCTATCCTCATTTATCGAAATATTTTAAATATTGATATAGCAAAATTGAATCAACATTAAAATTTACTAATCATTTAATAAGTTCAAAAGTAGTTTCACATACTCACCATCATGGATTTTTGAGTCTTTATTGCACACGTCCCTTAAGTATTCAAGTACCTTATTCAAGTAATCGGGTTCAAGCATTTCATCCTCTCCACACTTCTCCATATAATTGTTTAAGCATACCAGGCGATTCAAAAGCATTCTAGAAATCAAGGAAAAATTCTTACACTTTCTGTTCGATAAAAATCAGCATATTTCAAAAATGCAAAGCAATTTCATTCCTAAAAGATTCATTTCTTCTATTATGTGAAGCTATGCGAATAAGATGAAAAATATAACAAACCATCTTGTTTTAAATCTATATTTTATAAACTCCGAATGCTTAATTATGAGAGGATGAAATCTTATACTTAACTTTAGGAGGGAATGTGTTTGTGAGAAAAAGTATGCATTACTTAATTATTTTAAGAAGAATTCACTCCTACTTTGTTTGGATCGAGTTGGAAGAGCAAGGATTAGCAACCGGAGGGTAACGAGTTCGAAACTAGGTCCACCCTAAGACCGTCGTATACACGAGGGTTGGTGTACGCTAAATCTGTCGTGGCCTCAAATGTCCTCACATTGGAGTGGTGTGGATGTTTGGAGAATAGAGTACCTACTCATATGTTCTCGTCATCTGACTGTGATTCAAAATTACGAGGTGTCCTTGGATCTTTCGCTTCGGGATTGATTGTGGACCGTCGCCAATAGCCCGTTTTGTTGCTCCAGTGCGACGTTAATTAACTAACAACTTACCTTGTTTTAAATCTATATTTTATCAACTCAGATTGTTTAATGATGAGAGGAAGATATCTTATTCTCAACTTTAGGAGGGGGTACATGTTTGCGAGAAAAAAAAGCACTACGTGATAGTTGCAGGATTTTACTCCTACTTTGATTTGATTCACATTGCTGATTTCAATGATTGCGAGGAATATTTTAACTTACGGGCAAACGTGATCCATATCTTCAGCAGTTTTCGGAAATTCCCAAGGGAATGGTTCCTTTGGAACGCATGCTTTGTTCATACCGCCATCGCAAAAATCATCGCCGGTCGTTCCCAAAATTCCTGAGAAAAAAGACACCGTGTCAATCACGTTTGTTAATAATATTAATAGACTCGATTAATTTAGAGGAAAAATAAAGCACCTTTTATCCTGATCCCATCCGCCCTTAAGAGTACATCTCCTTTAGTTGTGTACGGGCTACGCCATAGAGGGAATATAAAAGTAGAGTGATCAATAGTATTCTTTTGATGTGCCCAGTATCCGGGGACCTCAACTTTTAGTAAATGGCTTGGTAAAAAAACTAGACAAACTGCTTTCATCTGCTGGGTGAAACCCAACATTCATCATCTGATTGATCCTCGGATCGGGAGAAGACGCCCATTCTTTGATTAATCATCTGATTGGTACATTGATTGATCATGTGATAGTAGAAGACTTTAGCGATTTCACCACTTTTGTCGCCAATCCACAGAAAGGCGCATTCACATACCTATCCTGTCAAAAGATGTTTTATTGCCAAACGTGGCGATAATATACCAAATCGGTCAACGAAGTCAATTTTTCATTGAGCAGTCATGTGACTACTAGTCGACATGTTGGTCACACTTTTGGAAGCTCCGTTCAATGGCAATGCTCCGTCTACTTGTATTTCACGTCTATGGGCTTCAAGGACCCGAAGTACTCTAGTGATCTTTTCTTTTCCCATGGGGTTTACTGTCTTTAGTAAACACGGGGTCGCGTTCACGGGATACCCAAGTAAACGTTTTCTGCTTTCATTCTACTACTCTGTTCCCCAATCCCTCTTTTTCCTCTCCTTTCACGAAATTTTTTATTTGACATTGGCTTGTGTTTGGCTCAGCTGGGCTAAATAAGGCCCTTGTGAAATAAAACGCCTAACCAACCTTATCCCATCCAAATATCTTCTGTATTTTACCTGCCCATGGCTTCTTACAATGTATATAGTGTTTTTAAAAATCATGTCTCTTATTACTGTTTATATTTCTTATTACTTTGTTCAATGAACTTTTTAAATCATTTTAGTTAACTCCCTTACTTTATACTTGTTTCCATAGATTTTATATAGTTATTTATAGTGACTTTTAGTTCATGGTTTTGTTTTATCTATTTTCATTGACTTTGATATGATTTTCCATGGTGTTTGTCCATGTACTACCTTGCACCATAAAAACAAACCCTTTACCTGAAGCAGTGACAGTGTTTTGGCATCCGTGTGCTTTCTGTGAGCATTTCTATCAAGCGATCACTGATGTCATAATTTGACAACACAAAACACGATCCAAGTGCATTTTCATCTAATTTTACTTATAACATTGTTTCTAAGGGTTGCACAAGTGTATTTGTTTACATGTAAGAATCCATTTTTTATTTAAAAAACACACCAGAGTATTGAGTCATGGGTGAGACTGGATGCAGCTTGAAGCTTGAATTAGATTTTTACAGTATTTTTTATCTTTTAAACTACTTTGCGCTTTCACTCATATTTTCTTTTCTGCGCTTATTTCTAACTTCCAAGTTCCTCATTAACTTCTGTAATCAGACTATTAGATTGTCGAGTTGGCGAATTTTTAGCAAGATTAGGCATCTTGATAGCTAAAATAAAGCTTATTTAAATTAAATGTGGTAAATTTTAATGATTTAAATAACGTTTCATTTTATGATTCTAACTGGCTGTTCGTCAGTATGTAAGTAATATTCATTTCTGCGTCACGTACGATGGTGAAATATATAACTATAAAGGACTCAGAGGAACATACTGGTCACTTATCAAATTTTCCAGGCTTGCAATTTTCAAGTCTTACAAAATTCCAAAATTATAATGGTTTATCCATTATTCAAGAGGCAATGGTAACTTAAAATTTCAATTATTGCACACTCATTCAAACAATCAGAAATTCTTTTGATCCTTTTGAATACTTTGTATTTAATTTTTTTATTAACCCTCCTTGTGGTTGCATCGACGAGGTATCTCGTCATTAGCAAAACTGACCAGATCTTGATGGACGAGATGTCTAGTCATTAGATAAAAAATAAAACCAGATCTTGAATAAAAAAATAACCAATATCATCATAAATTAAATCAGCAATTTCTCGATGACGACACATCTACAAATTAGCAAAATTGTTCAGATCGTGACGGACGAGATATCTCGTCAAAACTTCTTGGAGGGTTAAGGAATTTTAGTTCTGTAGTTTGTCCCTTCCGGGAGCCCTTTATGCAGATAATGTTGCTTTTAAGCCTCCAAGTGATTTCGACGAGATATGTCCATCAAGATCTGACCAATTTTGCTAATGACGAGATATTTCGTCATCAAGATATTGCAGATTTTCTTATGACGATATAAGACAGGTCAGTTTCCTTCTAATGACGATATTTCTCTTCCGTCGAGATCTGGTCAATATTTTTCTAATGACGAGATACATCGGACAACCACCGAGAATGTTAAAATTCCAAGTACTTAAGTACCAAAAGACAAAAAAAAAACAAGTTCTTACCTCCACACAGGGAAAGAAGGAGTAAAGCTGAGATCCACATTTTTATTCGATTGCAAGTTGAGTGAAAGTAACCTTCCAAGCGTCAATTTATTTCAATTGGATTCAGCCGAAGCGCCGCATTTTAACGGAAGTCCTGCAAGTCTGATAATTACAACTAGCGTTTTTTATGAACCATTTCCTTTGTGTTTTACTTATATTTAGCGTAATCTATTAGATTATACTGTTTCAAAGGGAAATTCTTAATGAGTAGTAAGTTTGCATAACAATCGCCATGAGCGAAGAATCGAACACGAGGCAGCGGAAGAAGTAATAAGAATTAACCATCTGAGGGGTTTACACGCATGCATTCGTTGTGCAACTCGCAATCTTCCCCGCATTTCTTCTATCCAGTTTTGACCTCCTTGGCCAATAGAATCTATATTTCTAAAGGATTCTATTCTAAGGAAAGGAGTAATAGAATCTTTCCAAATGAGTCTAATCTAAGGGGAAATGACCAATGGAAATTTTCCAAATGAGTCCACTCTAAGGACATGACCAATAGAATCCTTACAAAAGATTCTTGTAGAAGGAAATATTACCAATAAATATTTCCAAATGATTCTAACACAAGGAAAGAAACAATAGGATATGAAAAGAACAACTGAATCTTTCCAAATGATTATATTCTAAAAACGAACCAATAGTAATTTTCCAAATGATTCTATTCTGAGGAACGAACCAATAGAATCTTTTCAAAGGATTCTATTTTAAGAAAAGAATAAACAGAATCTTTGTAAAGATTCTACTGTAAGGAAAAACCAATAGAATATTTCCAAATGATTCCAATCTAAAGAAAGAACTAATAGATTCTTTCCAAAGGATTCTATACTAAGGAAAAGAACAATAGATTCTTTCCCAAGAATTCTAATACTATAAGGAAAGACCAAATAATCTTTCCAATTGATTTTATTCTACAGAATGGGTCAATAGAATCTTTCCAAATGATTCTATTCTAAGGAAATAGAATATTTCTAAAGGTCGTAAAATCCAAGATTATTTCAATTAATAGATTTGGCTAAATAGCCGTCAAAGGTGTGAGGTAAAATACTACACTACTCGTAAATCTCGCGGCACTAGCAGAGGGTTATAAACTTCATTCTGGAATAAAAGAGAATAGTGTATCAACTTGTTATCGGCCATACTTAGATCCATTAGAATCTTACTCATTATATTATAGAACATGTGTTTAAAAAGTCTAATATTTAATAGATTCGATGGGTGTATTTATTTGGGTTGCAAATATTATTTAATCAATGGACCTCCGTGATGTAGTCTAATGCTAATTGGAAGTTATCAGAGAAACAATAATGACAGAGTTGCACTCACGGAATTTTGGTGTTTTAAGTCATAAAAAGGCCCCCTTACAACTAAAGTAATCCCGTTAAAATTATTCCTTCTATGGAAAGAATTTGAGAAATCATAAACCCGATCAGGAAACATGAATGCCACATTTGATAGGCTATGATCAACTGACTCATAGTGCGATAAACACAACTAACCAAAATCGTTAAAATAACTCTTTCTACAAAGTTCGAAACATGTTTCATTATAACCACTCCGTAACCACCCTTATATGAGAGGGATATTCAATGAATTCAAATCAGATAGCGATTTATTTTCGTTACCCAAATGCTTTCGTATGATATTTATCGGGGTTACTTTAATATGTAGTTTACCTCCGTTTTGGCAACGTTTGGCGTTTAATCTAATCGGCGTTTGCCATTGAACTATCAATTCAAAATTCATTCGTTGGAATTTGTATTGGCAATGCGCTGAAATCGTATTCGAAAAACAAGATAAAAAAACAAAACAAGAAAAACCCAAAACAAGAAAAACTCAATTCAAGATAATTTTCCAAATGACGCCACGTTTGGACAATTATCGACCTTCTAATGAAATAGACGGGGTATGTGAGCGCAGGTTCATGCTATTACTTCCAGTCGCTGGGTTTGAAGATCTGTCACGTGGTTGTGGGAAAAAGAATGAATCCTAATGGGAGACAAAATATTGATTGGTTAAAATGAGATTATCCAGACTGGATAATCACTTTCGTTAATCACATCTATTTTTGTATAATCACACTGGATAATCACATCTTTTAGTCACTCTGGATTCCAGAGTGATTAAAAACACTAGCCTACGTTTCGAAAGCCAATCAGCCCAAGTCGATTCGCTAACCCACGTGTCTTGCTCTTTTGAGATCTTACGATAGCGACTCCTCCACATGTCGTGTCCATTTCACTTGAAGATCGACGTGGAAAACGTCCAAGAAACACGTTCCACCCTAGGAATACTACCGTCACAGCTAGACAGAAAGTCTGACATTTTCTACCTTTTCATACATGCCGTCGGGGCACATCTTTCTAGGTGTGTATTGGCTTCACGAACCCGAGTTACCCTAGTGATCTATTCTTTTCCCATAGTGTTTATGGTTTTCAAAAGGTTTTTCTCTGTTAAATATGGGGATCGCAACCCTAGGATGCCCCCAATACATCTTTCTCTACTTCTCTCCATCCTTTCTTTTCACAATTATTTGACACTATCACAATTACTCAACGTTATTGTGTTAGGCGCATCTTGGGCAAATATGGCCCATGTGCCAAAAAACCCCAAAACAACCGCCCTACGGGGCACATATCCTTTAGTTGAGTACAGGTTAACGGATCCGAGAT
Source organism: Meta bourneti (assembly GCA_933210815.1). Lineage (NCBI taxonomy): Eukaryota > Metazoa > Arthropoda > Arachnida > Araneae > Tetragnathidae > Meta > Meta bourneti. The sequence goes on from OW119926.1 coordinate 33,670,796, forward strand.
ACTCGAGTTACTTTTCATTTTCACATTGGGTTTAATGCTTTAGTAAACACAGCAGTCCCGCACCCGGGTTACCCAAGCGATTTTTTGCTATTCTATTCCCAGTCCCTCCTTATTTTCCGTTCATGACATTTCTTACATGACGTATCTTGCGTTTGAAGCAGCTCGGTCAAATGTGGCCCTTGCGCCATAAAACCCCCAAAAGACCAACCAACTAAACTACCGTTTAGCTATACGGAGAAATCCTCTCACATTTCCTTCCTTTTAATACATAGAATGCAATGAAATAAAACGTTAGTTCTCAACAACTTTTGCAAAATGTTTATTAAAATATCATGAGAGAGAGAGAGAGAGTGCTGTTCACTGCAAAATACAAACATTCAGATGTACGACTCAAGCAATTGCATTTGGTGAGATGATCTGCTTAATCAGGTCCTTGTGCTCCATTTCTATTTCCAGAAGTTGAATTAATTTGAGCATGTTTTCTCCCTCATCTTCAGAGCACATGCTTTCAGTGAAGCCGGTTCGATGCTGGGCGTCCAGAGCTATATCCTTAGCGACGGCACCACATTTTCTGCCGAGATCAGCAAAGAAGCAAGCCAACCGGTACGTTGAGAAACTGCAATAAAGAGATAGCATAACCGATATTAGATCTTAGGACTAGATAGATGATGATGTGTCTAAAAAGTCCGCAGACTTTTCAAAAATTATTAAAAACTGGAAAAAAATAGATAACTTTAAACGTGTGGTCTGCACGAAAAGAAATTGTACAGGAAAGGGATAATTTTCTGTTGAAAAACATTAGTTCCACATTTCTACTATTGCACCAAATGTTTCACAAGCAAATGCGAAACCAAGTTAAACTGCTACTTCAATACGTAAAACTTCAAAAACCGACTGACTTAACCCTCCAAGTGGTGTAGACGAAATATCTCGTCCATCAAGATCTGGTCAGTTTTACTAATGACGAGATACACGGCCGAGGAAACCAGCAGGAGTGGTTAACGGATTGACGTATAAAATGCGAAAGTTCTGAAAAATGCGAAAGTGTATCTGAAAAATGAAATTTTTGAATTATCGTCAAGAATAGGTAGGTAGGTATTTTAATTAACTTCGCACTAAAACACACACGGGCAACATAATAGGCTTTTGGTGACTGACCAGGATCAAACACGAAGGGAAAGATTTGAAGAAAACACCACGTAATTTGAAACAAAGGCCACAAGACGAGGTCAGACCACTCTCCAAACTTCCACAGCACGCCAACGTGAGACATTTGAAGCCTCGACAGATTTAACGAACATCAGCCCCTCTCGTCAAGAACAGAGTATATAGCAATACATAATTGTCGTCACTCTCATTGAATGCATTGGAAGAGTAACGGTTTAGCAAACGGAGGGTTGCGAATTCGAAACGTGGTCCAACCAAAGACCGTCGTACATGCGGGGGCTGGTGCCCGTTAAATCTGTCGTTGCCTCAAATGTCATCTGACTGGGGTGTCATCATCTGATCGTGGTTCAAAATTACGTGGTGTTGCCCTCGGATCTTTCACTTGGGGAATGATCCCGGATCGTCGCCAATAGCCCGCTGTGTTTCTCCAGTGCGACGTTAATTAAAAATACGTATCTACCTACCTACCTTAATTTCAGTAGTTTTTTAAAGTGAAAGCTTTTTTGAAAAATATGTGCCAAAACGAGCTCTCTCGCTCATTAACCCTCCTGGTGGTTTCTCGACGAGAGCTCTCGCCATTGGAAAAAACCGACCAGATCCTGATAGACGAGATATCTCGTCATTAGAAGAAAACTGACCAGATCTCACTTTCGTCAACATAAAAATATCCGCAATATATTGACGACGAGATATCTCGGCATAAGCAAAATTAGTCAGATCTTGACGGACGAGGTATTTAATCGATGCCACTTGGAGGGTTCAGTCAGTCGTTTTTTGAAGTTTTACTTATTGATACCAGTGTGACTAGTTTTCGCATTTTCTTGTGCTCATTTGTTAGAGCGACCACAATAGGAGAAATGTTGAACTAATTTGTTTCCAATCGGAATTATGGAATTCTATGGATTTCTTAGGCATTATGCACACATCGCCTAATTTCACATATTAGCGGTAACGTATACGCATATTGGAAAGTTTACTAGAATATTGGTCTTCGGTTTATCGGAGACATTTCTCCGGTTGGTTGGGTTAAGTCAGATGGTGCAAAGTCCATATTTGGCCATGTTGCGTCAAACACAAGACAGACAATGTGAAGTAATGGATCCTACACACAATGAAAGTATTACTGATGCAGGAGAGTAATAGACTCTAGGAGGGATCGAAACTGCGAATGCTGCTACTCAATTAAATATACATGATTCATACAATGATCTCTGAAAAGTTGTCTCCCACGGGGGCACATCTTTAGGTGTGTACGGGTTTCACGAACCTGAGGTACCCTAGGGATCAATTCTTTTCCCATGGTGTTTACAGCCTATATTAAACATGGGGGATCGTGATCCCAGGATGCCCAAGGATATTTCTTCTCTGAATCCTTTCTTTTCACAATTACTTGACACCGTCTGTCTTGCGTTTGGCGCAGCTTGGCCAAATATGGCACTTTTGCCATAAAATCCAAAACAAACCAACAGACAAATTTTTCGAAACATCATGTGGAATGATTGGCTAAAAGGAGGACATAGCAATAAGAAACTCCACAGCCTCCATACAGTCATTATGATCGACATTGCCTATACGACACTCCGATATACTTTTAAGTTGTCTTCAAATCGCACACACGTTTTACTTACAGATACCATTTGTTAGGAGAGAATACTTCTGTAACGTATACTCCTGAATGTCTAACGTGGGTGATATTCCTTTTGTTTTTCATCATATTTTAGTCGATTATCCTGTTTTTAATAGTCATCGTCATTACTTTTCAACAACTGCATTTTAAATTTGCGAGATTTCTAGGGAGAAGCTCCATCGAAATTTTAAATTTTATAACGGATTGGTGTACAAATTTGTATATTGGTGTTGTAAATTTCTTGTAATCTTTTTATCTATTATGTCTTTTAAACCACATCACATTTCATTAGTTTTAAATCAAAATTAGGTTTGAAATTACCGTTTTACTAATTTTTCCATTCCAAGTTTTTTTATGGTCGCTCGGTTTGAAGATCATTCACGTGGTTGTGGGAAAAAGCATGAATTCGAAAAAATCGATTGGTTCAAGTGATTATTCACTGTGATCAAACGTACTAGTCTACGCTTCGATAGCCAATCGACTAAGTCGATTCGTAAGCCCATGTGATTCAACCTTCGGAGATCTTTCGACGATTCCACCCGATGATTTTTCCTTGATGACGTCATATTTTAATATAAAAAAATAAACTGTTTCTATCTTCTGGAGTAATGCTTTTACTTTGATGCTAATGTATCTGCATGACTTTAAATCCCCCTACATTGTTGGCTTGGCTGCTATTTATAATACTCTACCGGTTTTATCGGATTGACTTTTATCTTGCGTTTGGAGTACTGTTTGTCCTTTTTAAAACCTTGTAACATACAATCCAAATAAACCAACCAAATTTACGACGCATCTAGAAAAGTGCACCGTCGTGTATGGAGGGCTGGTGCACATTAAGTTAGTCGTGGCTTCAAATATCTTCACGTTGGCTTGGTGTGGATGTTTGGAAAGTGTGGTGCCAGATCAAGTGTTTACGTCATCTTTCCGTGGTTCAATATTACGAGGCGTTATCCTTCGGTATTGATCCCGGACCGTTGTGTTGCTCCAGTGCAACGTTAATTAACTACCTACAAAACCAAAAGAGTACACTATACAAATTTTTTACTGCAGAGATTTTTTTACTACAAAGCGTAGGAGCTCTTTTCGCTACCTGATACTTTATGAAGACATAAACATGATGACATTGGAATAACACCACGTCAAGATACTATTCTACAAACGTCAGAAAACGGATGTTCTAATTTACATATTTAAAGTACACACCCAAAAGCATACTTACAAGCAATAGCGATGGGTAAGGTAAAAATCTTCATCTGCAGCATTATCCGCGCGTGCGTGTTCTTCATAAACCTTCATAGCTTCGTTTGTGAGATTTCTGCATATATGTTCAGGGTTATCGATAATTTCTTCCATACACGACAAATTTTCTACAACACCTATGAAGAAATGCAACCAAAATTACAGACACATACATATGATGAGAATTGAATAATCGGTTCAGTCGAATAGGTTATCACATTCTTGAGTACTGTTTTATATACTTTCATGAAAACCAAAAATACCTGTGAATTCCATTCTCAAAAAATGGAAGTAAATTAAGCAGAATTTAGTACTGCAATCGATTTGAAATCATTTAAAAATTTTCGTTTGTTTTCACACATTTGATTTTTGTAAAATTGTTCCTTGAATTGTAAAAGAATACTCATTTCATTTCTAAATCTGTTTTGTAAAATTACTGATCACTGAATCAGTCGAATATGTTACGAAATTATTGAATAGTCTATTTTTATGTACTTTCACGGCAGCAAAAATTGCCAGTTACATCCAAATTTTAAAACATGGAATTAATGGAACCGAAATTAGTTTTTCAATCACACTAAAATATTATAAAGTTTAAAACTCTTTTGTAAAATCATTTCTTCAATTGTAAGAAAAATTCTTAGTTTGATATAAAATTATTAAATGCTTTTTTGAAAAATATTTGTTATTTTTGCATAATTCTTTAATTTGCGTAAAAATGATTATCACTCTTTATATGGGTAGAGGATATCGAGAGTCAAAATGTTTTTGATAGGGATTATGTTTTTACAAGGCTGTAATTTTACTACCTCTCGGCCAAGAATCTTCCCTCCATCTTTAATTTGAGTACTTTTAAGCATTAGTGTTACATCAAACTGTTATTTTATCAATTACAAAAAGTTACTTTTATAATGTAATGCAGGGTGCTTTCTTATCCGCGTATTATCGGTTTGGTCTGGAATTTCCTGTGTGAACTCAATCATAACAAATATTATTTAAACCTCAAGTGGTTTCTACGAGATCTCATCCATCAAGATCCGACAATTTCATTAATGATGATACTCGTATATCTCGTCTATCACGATCTGTCCAATTTTGCTAATGACGATATATCTCGTTAGCTAAATATTATTGATTTTTTGATGATGACGAGTTCAATATATGGTCAGTTTTCTAAAATGGTACGATATTTCGTCCATCAACATCTGGTTAGTTTTTCGAATGACGAGATTCTTCGTTGAGACAATCACCAGAAGGATTAAATAGTTTGTAAGACTTTTCAGTGCCTACAGTCGGGCCGTATTATGCAGGTTGTAAGAGTGACAGATTAGCAATCGAATAGCGAGTTTGAATCCAATCAAAGACCGTCGTGTACAAAGTGGCCTGGTGCACGTTAAATCTGTTGTGGCCTCAAATGTCCTCACGTTGGCATGGTGTGGAAGTTTGGAGAGTGGGGTGCCAGCTCAGGTGTGACCTCGTCATCTGATCGTGGTTCAAAATTACGTGGGGTTCTCGTCGGATTTTTCACTTCGGGATTAATCCTGAACCGTCTTCAATAGCCCATTGTGTTTCTCGAGTGCGACGTTAATTAACTAACTGCACTTTTTATATGATCTAAACTGCATCATGTCCATCTGTATAATAAATATATAATTTCAAATATACTTTTTTTACTATTGATTAGACTATTTTAACCCTTTACACTTATTTTTACTGGTTTGCATTACCTTGCGTTTGGCGCAGCTTGTACATCTTTGTACCCTGCACCATAAAACCCAAACCAACCCTCCTATAGTCGAACTGCTTTTATTTAAGTTTCAAACTTTTTTAATTACTCTGTAGGAAAAGAGATTGTTGTAATGGGATGGGAGTCTTTTAAAACTAATTATCACACCTATGCAATGAAGTGTTTCATGAGAGTAGTTATATTTGTGTAATCGAAACATTTCAATTATGTAATGACGTAAAATAAAATGGATTCGACATTTGAATTTACAAACCACCTTATAAGTTGTTCCACATACTCACCATTATACTTATCCGAGCCTTTGTCGCACACGTCTCTCAGATATGTAACTACTTTATTAACGCTGTCGGCTTCGTTCATCTTTTCACACTGATGGAACTGGTTTTTGATACAAGTCAGGCGATCCAGTTGAATTCTAGATACGATGAAAAGTTCTTACATTTTTTAATGAATAAACTATATTGCAAAGAGAATGATATATGTAAATGAAAAGTATTACTTCGAATAGGATCCCTGAAAACAAATTTAAGGTTTCAGTTATATTATGAAAGGTGATGTATAAATAAACGGAAAACAATAAAATGGGTTAAAATGATCGATCTAAAATGAAACAGACGGAGCATGTACCCGCAGCTTCATGTTATTTCTTCCAGTTGCTCGGTTTGAAGATCTGTCACGTGGTTGTGGGAAAAATTGAATCCTAAATTGTTGATTAATTAAAGTGTTTATCCACCGTGATCAAAAACACTAGTCAGCTCTTCCATAACCAATCGGCTAAGTCGATTTCTGATTTACCCTTCAGAGATCTTATAACAGTGACTCCACCCACATGATCCGTCTATTTCATTAGAAGGTCGATGGTTAAAATCTAATTGACGGTATGGTGTTTCATCGCCAAGTCGGAGAGAACGTTCCTTAATCTCTATTCTGGTAAGCTGCTAGTAAAGGGTAAGAAGAGTTTGATAACTAGAATTGAATGTATTACTCATACAACGCTAAACTAACGCCAAGCTCAACGCGTCATACCATCAACTGGATTTTAACGCAAAAATCCTTGTTTTTATCAGAGCTTCAAGAGCATAGCTTCACAAATTCATCAGACTGGATTGTTGAAGATAGTGAAGAAAGTGGATCCTCATGTATTAGTTGGAAGAAGGAATAGGGTAGGAATTATATACGTATATAGTTAGGAAGAAACTGATCAAACAATCCATTTTAAAGGAAATAATTTATTCAACTTCAATGTGACACGTTATGTTTTTTACTAACAACACTTGAAGTCGTGAAATTTATCCTGTTGAAATCTCCAGATATTCTTCAAACACGCTTTTTAATCCTCCAAGTGCTTTCTGCGAGATATCTCGTGCATCAAGACATGACCAAATTTGCTAATGACGTGATATCTCTTCATCAAGAATGTCTATTGAATACCGAATAATGAAGATATTGCTCTTTTTTGATGATGGCGAGATCAAGATCAGATCAGTTTTTCTAATGATTAGATACCTCGTCCATAAAGATCTAGTCAGTTTTACAAGTGACGAGATACCTCGTCGAGAGACGGATTTTTCTTCTTACTTCAATGATATTCGTACTGTCTTTTGAAAAATTTAGCCCACACAATTAAAAGAAAGTCATATTGAATGAAAATAATTTTCTCTAGTCTAGTGCGGTTCAGTTTCATTAGATGCAAAATCTTGCGGGCCTCATTTCAATGGAATAAAATCCTTTGGAAAGATTCCATTACGCACTTTTTAGTATAGAATCATTTGAAACGATTTCACTACGCATTCTGTTTAGAATAGAATGCTTTGGAAATATTCCATTGGTTCGTTTTTTGTTGTGCACTTCTACCTTAGAGTGTTGAAAGGAAGAAATCACAACTTCAAGCCCCCTAAAGGGTTCAAACGCATAATTCCACCTTGCAAATTGCTGTCTTCTCAGCATTATTTCTAAACCAGTTTTGACCTTCTCGATCAATAGAATCTTTCCAAAGGATTCTATTCAAAAGAAATGAGCATTGGAATCCTTGAAAATGGAAATGAATAAAGTGTGTAATTTGAAAAATCCATGCATTCGTTCAAACTTTGTAAATGTTATTGGTTCTTTCCTTAGAATAGAATTTCTTAGATAAATTCCATTGGTCCTTCAATTAGAAAAGGATTCTTTTGTTAAAATAATATTGCTAGTTTTTTATAAGAGAATCCTTTGAAGAGATATCATTTGCTCCCTTCTTTAGAATAGAATTATTTGGGGCGATTTTGTTCGTCACACACACATTAAATTTTAAAAAATTCTTTGGAAAGATACCCCTATTGGCCCTTTTCCTTAGAATAGGAATCATTTGGAACGATTCTGCTTTGCACTTTTCTCAGAATGGAATCGTTTGGGAAAATTATATTTCTCATTTCAATGGAATATAGTCTTTGGGAAAGATTTCATTACGCTCTTTCTTAGAATAGAATCATTTGGAAAGATTCCATTCCTCATTTTTTTGGAATAGAATCCTTTGAGTGATTCTACTGGTTTATTATACAGAATAGAATCCTTGAGAAATTTCTGTTCTTCATTTCCTTGCAATAGAATTCTTTAGAAAAATTTTTTTATTCATGAAATCAAAATTATTTAGAAGTCAGACAAGTAAGACTACTGGTTCAAAGAGAATAAGGCGTGTGAACCCCTCATAGGATTAAACTAACGGACAACATTACTCTCCTATAGCGGTTTGACCTCGAAAAATGGCGCAGTCTGATAGTGGTAATTCAACTATTGCATTTTTCATGTGTTTGAACATGATTGTTTCCCTCTACACCCTTCAATTGTCTTAAGATTTTGCCCTTGCTTCATTATGCGACGATTTCATTCGCATTACCAAATTCAATGATCTCGAGGAACATTTTAAATGCAACTTACGGGCAAATTTTGTCCAAATCTTCAGCACTTTTTGGAAATACAAATGGTCTTGGTGGTCCGTCAGGTTCGCATTCAAGCGCCACATTGCCATTACAATTGTCTTCGTTGTCCCCTCCCAAAATTCCTGAGAAGAAAATGTAGTACAAATCCTTATGTTTAGTAATTTATAGTTAGAAATTGAAAAAACTTCTCTCGACTCAAAAGAATGTGCAGTTATTAAAGAATTGACAGTATAAGAATGGAAAGCAAAATGTCCTTTCTGAGGCTAGGAATTGCTTCAAGTGAACATAATTGAACTAAAATTTGCAAATACTAATTATTCATTTTATACAAATATTGTTTATTTGGTAGAGAGTTGGGTGAATTAAAATTAAATGAATGTGATTGAAATTCTGGTGTGAAAAATAAGTTATAAACAAAAGAAATGGTCTTTAGTTTATTAATCGTAGCTTTTAGCTATTTTTCCAGCTTTACAGCAGTGTCTCCAACGTACCAACCTGAACGTCTTCACCAGAGGTACTTTGAAGTCTGAAAGGTATCGGAATCCTGTCCTTGACCCCATCGTGAGACTACTCTGCAGCAGTTGGTCCAGCATTTTTTCATGGACGATAATTCATTTTCATATAGAGCAAACTGGGTGGATGATTACCTTGAGGGGATTGAAAACATTGCTCACATAGAGTGGCCACCATATTCACCCGACCTCAACTTAATCGAAAATCTTTGGGATGACTTTGGACGTGCTGTACCCTCTCCAATTACTGCTAAAGAGCCAAAAACTGCTCAATTAGAGGAATGGTAATTATTGCCCTCTGCTGCATTTGACCACAATAATTGAAGGTATGGAACGTGGGCGTGGAGCTTGTATGAAGGTCAGTGCTGGTCGCATCCCATACTAAGATATGTTTCGTTTGTTTGTACAGCTTAACATTTTTCTTGAATGTACAAAATGTTGTACATATATAAATCATACAAATATATACTTCAAGATATTTTGTTTACTATAATTTTATATTCATGAACATATAACCAAATTGCCTACCTTCATGTGAAATTTTGACTCAATGAATAAATTTTTCAGTTATGTTGAACTTACTGTAGCGTGCTTAACTTTTGTAAGATAGTGGATTTCAAAACCCATTGATAATTTTCTTTAATATTTTCAAAACAAATGAAAAGCTAATCCATCATGTAAAATTTTTGGAAATTGATAAAAAATTTTCCCTGTTCTTTTTTAAAATCAAACGTATTAAATTTCAGATAAACATGTGTTCAAAAGGATAAAATATTGGCGTGGGATTGCCATTATTATGGTCATAGCGCTTTGTTGATCAGGCTATGAGAATTTCTCTCATGCTTTGGAAGGGCCGCGGTAGCCCAGTTGATAGAGTAACGAATTAGTGCCTGGAAAGTTGCGAGTTCGAACCTCGGCCCAGCTAAACACCGTCATATACAAAAGGCTGGTGCACTTTAAATCTTTCATGGCCTTAAATGTCATCACGGTGGCATGGTGTGGAAGTTCGGAGAGTGGGGTGCCATCTCAGGTGTGACCTCGTCATCTAACCTTGGTTCAAAATTACGTGGTATTGTCCTCGGACCTTTCCCTCCGAGTATGATCCATAGAGGAGATATAAAAGTAGAATGAGCTATGACAACCTTTTTATGTCTCCATGAACAGGTGGCGAAAACCAATAGTAACGTGATCCTTAGACTTTTCTCTCCAACGCGCATATAGTTTGCACAATCCTTTTTCCATATTAAATGCATTGAAAGTGAAAGCTAACTTGGTTCTATCGTGCTGTGTATATGGATGAAATTCCAAATTTATAAAAGGTGAAAAAATATTTCACAGTTGAGATTTACGTGTATTTTACATTTCTTTTTTATGTTTTTCAATATTTGCTGGAATGATAAAAATATATTTTCTAACTTTGGAATCCTTGCTATAAAAAATATTTCATTTCCTGAACCACAATTATACGCTTTAAGGGAACATGTTTGTTCATGTTTTAAAATATATGTAAAATCTTTCATTATAAGATTGCATTTGACTAAGAGCTTCGTTCATATAAATTTCTCTGAACCTTTAACATTTTACAGGAAAGGCGAAAAACAATTTGCCGTTCTCTTATATGAAAAAGAAAAAAAATGCTTGAACGAAAATTGAAATACTGTCTACCTGTTCCGAGGTAATTTTATTCTTGTTAATGAAGCATGTATGTAGGAAATTCGAAAGCACAAAATTAGAGAACGAAATGAAACTTCTTTTGTACTAATTACAAACGATCCTCGCAGTTGGTAAAGTTCCTTTTCTAAAAACATCTGCTTAACACCCTGATTTTTTTTGCTTCGTATTTAAATAAACCTAACATAAAAAATTTAATTATTTTCTAGTTTTAAACCAGTTTAATCTTAATTATTATTTTTTTAATCTTTAGATAAATCGTACTGAATTAGATTATTTCGACCAATATTCGTGAACATTTCAATGTTTATATCGTTCTTTAACTCGATAATAAAGCGTGGTGGTAATAAAAATACATTCCACAGAAAAATAAGATCATTCACTTTTGTTTTCTATCGGTAAACGAATACTTTTTGATTTTTTCTCTCTAAATAGAGTATTTAAACGAATTAAAATATATTTGTGATAATGTATGCATACCTAAAACATGTTCCGCACTTAAGCAAAACATTTATGTATTTAAAATTTTTATTTTGTTGCATTTATTAGCTTTCCTAAAGATGAAAAAAGAAGATGGCCAGTAAATGGCTCTGTGTTTCTGAGTTTTATTCAGTGGATTTAAAATGTGATGGATGTGACAATAAATTTTATAAGTTTGCTGTTTCTTATTTATCTTTCGCATTTATAAAATATTGATTTCGCACAATCAATAAGAAATGCAAATGTAATATAAAAAATCTTGCACAGAACTCTTTGTACATACCTAAAATCATAAAAATTGTCAAGAGCTATTTACATTATCACTTTGATGAATTTAAAATCCAGATACAGACACACTGGTGTAACGTAATTAGTTTTTGAATCTGAAATCTAAAATTAGCCAAAATAGCTAAAAACTTCAAGTCGATGTTATTTTTCTCATTTTCCTACTATCTTATAAAGATTATATATAACTTTCCATGTTAATAATATTTTTATTCGAAACTGATCCCATGAGAACTTCTCCTAATTATATAATATCTCAAATAACTAAAAACATTAAAAACTAAAATTCCTGAATAATTCAGTATGATACACATTTGAATCGCTAACATTATAAGAAAGTGTTATATCGCCAAGAAGGGCGATAAAAAACTAAATCAATCAACCAACTGAATTTTAGCGGAACAGTCACGTGACTACTAGGGACATGTTTGCCCCAATTTTTGAAGCTATTCTCTATAGCGATGTTCAGTCTATATTTGACGTCTGTGGTCTCATCGCGCTCAGTCGCCAATAGCCACTTGTTTCTCAAATGCGACGTTTGTTAAATACTTACCTACCTGTCTTTTACGCGTAATTTTAATAATATTATGCAGCTTCATCGCTCATGTCATGCGTATTTAAAGTGAGTTTTATAGTTAGCGAATGAATTCTCGTAGCTGTTAATTTTATTTATTAGTTTATATCCGTTCTCAAAGTCTATTTTTGAGCTACGTGCGAAAGTGAAATATATAATTTAGGTAATGTGTCCTTTAAACTGCATGTACTTAAGAATCAATATAAAAAGTCCATACCTCCACATAGGGCAAGGAATAGCAGAGCTGAAACCCACATTTTGGTTCGGTTGTGTCTTTAATGTAAGTAACTCGTTTTAACTAGTGACTTTATCTAAATTGCTATCAGCCGGGTAGAACGGATGTTTGGAATTGCGTTGTAAGCGGAAATCCTGCAGGTTCGATAAAAGGTATTTAAAAAAAGCATTTCCTTTAGTTAATCAAGTAGAAGATTGTCCTAGTGAGTTACAAAGTGCAAATTACAATCTTCATTTACTGCGTACATGTAAAAAAAGAACACGAATATAAAACCTTGTATGCTGGCTTAACAAATGTTTCAACCTTCAAGGATATCGAACAGTATTCTCTCATTTAGCTCTATGAGGCAATATAATAATTTTATCGTATAGTTTTGCGAGTTTACGTTCCAGTTTCATTTTAAAAGGTGGCTTTTCTGCTTTATGAAAATGGGCTGCTAGCTCAGGTGTTGAACTTGTCATCTGACCATTGCTCAAAATTACGAAGTGTTGTCCTCGGATCTTTCCTTTGTGATTGAACCCAGTCCGTCGCCAATACCCACTGTGTTGCTCCACTGCTACGTTATTTAAATATCTACCTACCTTACAATTCCAGGAATATTTGTTTGTAAATGAATGTTTATGTTTAGCTACAGTGTCTCACGACACTAGGCACGGGAATGTGAGTTGGTGTTAGTTAGTTAGTTAGTTTATGTTTAGCTGGACATCTAACATTCGATTTTCGTTAGAAAAGTTTGGTGGCTACTTCCGATACCCAGCAAAACACTTTTGAGGGTTATTTCTGGATTATAGCCAGAAACCATAACCAAATCTGGATAACTTGAGGGGGCTGTGGTAGCCCGGTTGAAAGAGTAGCGGATAGCGAGGATTGCGAGTTAGAAATTCAGTCCAATCAAAGGCCGTCTTATACGCGGGACCTGGAGCACATTAAATCTATCGTGATCTCAAATGTCCTTACATTGGCGTGATGTGAAAGTTTGGAGAGTGGGGTTCCAGCTCAGGTGCTGACATCGACCTTGGTTCATAATGACGAGAAGTTGTCTTCAAATCTTTCCCTTTGGAGTTCTTGATTCCGGACAGTCGCCAATAGCCCATTGTGTTGGTCCTTGGTTAATTCAAGTACTTACCTGATTTATTTGAGCTTCCTTTGTAGTGAATGAATGTAGGAGGGTCTAAATAATTGTCCGTTAACTCCAAAATAGATGTATTAAGGAGGTCCTTCAATGTTTCACCATCAGGATTTCTTGAGCTGTAGCCCAATCTCCTAGAGTGGTCATTAAAATTTTCCATAAAAACAGTCTTTCTGTTTAAGGCAGTGGTTCTTAACCTGCACCCGTGGGGGTGCGAGAGAAGTTTCGATGGACAGCAGCGATTTAATAAAAGACCATCTTACTGAAATACGAGCCAATGCACGTATTCAGATGTAATTTGAAAAATTGGACTTTGAACAATTCTGGTGTGCAAGTTAGAACCTTATCGACAGCTGACAAAAGCAGCATTGCAGGCACTTTTACCATTTGCCACCATCTACCTATGTGAAATGGAATTTTCCTCAGTTTTGCACATAAAAACTAAAGCCGGAAATCGCTTAAATGCTTACTTATGACTTACGCATGGCTCTGTCAAAGAAGGAGTATGACTTCAAAAGTATTATTATGAATAAACAACAACGTAACCATCAAAATTGAGACATGTTTTGTATGTATATGTAATTGTATGTGTTTATTTTTCAATAAATAAATAATCTTGCCATAGATGTAATTTCGTAAATAAAGAAATAGAAACACATTTTTCAAGGGGGGCGTGAACTTATTTTTATGTTCAAGGAGGTACCGATCACTAAAAAGGTTAAGAGCCACTGGTTAGGGGATGTTGTCAAGTCTAGGTTTATTATATGGAGATTTAGAAACTTCGAAAATCTTGTAACAAGAATTCCGCTTCCAAACATTGATCATTTCAATCTCCACCGGTATCATTCATTTTCTTTTTAATTTCATGAAAATCATATTAATAGATGTAAGAATATTTTTGACACCCACTATGATGTCACTAGCAAACTTTCTCTTTTTTTCCGAGAAGGTAAATGGAGTAAAAAGGAAAAAAAATCTAACCATATCCTCAGACTTTTTATTAGTCTTTCTATTAGTATAAATTCCACAATATTTTTGTTAATTAAAACTAAAAAGATCGTTCTGAGATTGAGTCAGTCCCCAGAGTTCACATTTCAACAGGTGCAAAGAATCATGTTTGTTCCTAATAATAAAAAAGTGTCTTCAGGATGATAGCAATGTATATAACTGAAAATTGATCAATTATTTAGCCACAAAAACTTTATTGAAGGGAGAGTATCGCTACCTTACTCTTTAGAAAAAAATAAAACCAAACCTTTTTCGAAATTCAGTGTAAAAGGTCAAACTGAACTTAAAATGTTGCTGACAGGGTCATGTAACATATCATTAGAAAGGCTATACATTTATCTACAAAATAAGATCTTCTTTATCTCAATTGAACTATTGTCAAAAAGGTACAGGCGGCTGAAAAATTTGCATGATACCATTTACTTCGAACTTTTTTCTATGAATTTCGATATTCGTGTAATGTTTGTGATAGACTTTGGTTTGAGAAGGACTTGAAGCAGTCACGGAACATTGGAGTGATATCTTTGTTCCGCAACGAGTTACCTCAGTCCAATGTGAATGTTTTTACTGTGTAGTCATTTTAGAACAAATTTATCAAGAAATAAACACCACCGTTGTCAAATCTAATAGCTTTCAATACCCACTGAAGCCAGAAATTTTATGTACGTACTTTGTCATTTAATTTGCAAATATGTAGTGTTAGAAAAGTAGTTATTTGCAATTTAAGATATGGCGGACTGATGAAATGTTGCATTTGTATTCGTTGTAACTAAATATGAACATTTGATGTATGAAATTAAATGCTTTAAACTGTATTGTACTGAATTATTTCTTATGCTCCCATTCGCCATATGGCTGCATTGACTTATTGTACGACTTAAACCTATCGGAAGTGTCCCGACACTGCCCCGTCCGTTTTTTCAGGAAAAAAAAGTAAAAAATACTTTTGTATTTCAAGGTCCAAGGTCAAATTGAACGACATTAGTGTTAAAAATGCCATTCACAGTGTTATGTAACAAAAACCATTAGAAAGATCGTACCTTTATCTACATAATAAGCCTTATGAGAGTCCGAATGGACAATTAGGTCAAACGACACAGGTATTTATGGTTATTGATTTTATTATTCTATTCACTTCGGGTATTTTGTTTACTATGAACTCATGCATGTATCACCTTAAAACTTTTAGAAAATAAAGATAAGTAACGAACACATTTTTTATAAAAAAATAGAAATAAATTTTTGTATTTCAAGGTGCTGTTCCGAGGAAAACGCGTTTAAAGCTTAACCCTCCTGGTGGTTGTCTCCATGAGGTATCTCGTCATTAGCAAATCTAGCCAGATATTGATGGACGAGATATATCATTATTGGAAAAAAACGGACCAGATCTTAATCTCGTCATCATAAAAAAATCGGCAATATCTTGATGACACGATATCTCTCGAAACCACTTGGAGAGTTAACAGAAGTATATTCAGTACTTATAGTATTTCCTGCTGATTTACTATACCAATATCATACAGTGTAATTATGTTTTGACCGAGATTTTTGTAAATTTGCCTGATGGCCCTTGCGCCATAAAACATAAGACCAACCAATTAATCAATCAAATTTGGTTGGTGTATTTAGGCCTCCTGGGCAAAACATAATCGTAAAGTGACTAACTAAATAAACCAAATTTGGTTGAACAATTCTTTGTACAGAGCTCGAAACATCTTTTTAACTGTAACCACCTTTTGTATTATATCTTTATCTTAGTAAAAAAGTGCCAATGTCCATTCTACAAGTTTCGGGTAAAAGCTTATTTAGTAAATTTTATTTCTTTAACTTTTAATACAAAGTACAAGAATACCTTCCCATGTTATGATTCATTCATAATGTATTCACCACGAGGATACTGCCACTTTTCTATTATAAATTTCATAACATTTAAGGTATTTGTGTACATAACTCAAAATTAGCGAATTTGGATATCAGCAATTTTTCACCAAGGTACAAAACAAAGAAAACTCAATTGCACAAGAACTTGTATTCATCGAGATAATCTCTTTGATCTGATCCCGCTGCTCCATTTCCATTTCCAGAACTTCTGACTACTGACTTCTGATTTCCATTTCTGCACTTTTATCTGCAGGGCAGATATCTTCCAGAAAACCCATTCGATTCTGGGCGTATAGTGCTATGTCCTTAGATCCAGCATCACATTTTCTATCCACTTTAGCAATAAAGCAAGCCATCTCGTACATTTTAAAACTACAAAGATAATATAAACAGTATAATATTTCAAATGGTTGAATAAATATATAAGATATTCAAATGTCCGTAGACTTAAAAAAATTCACAACAAATAGTTAATTTACAAGAATTAAAAAGTGCAGATTGTATGAAAAATATAAAGGAGGATGCATTTTTTTTGCTGCGAAAAATATTTTTTTCTAAATTTATCTAAATCAAGGGAGTCTTATGTTTCACATGTTATTACATACACAAATCAGAAAGTAAATCTAAAATTTAGCTAAGCCAAATTGTTAGTTAAAAAGCGAAATTTCATAAATGACAAATAACATCGTCGGATAAGAACAGTAACTCATTAACTGACATTTTAGGAATTGCATTTTCTGGCACTAAATTATTGTTTTCAGAGTGGTGAAAAATACATTGACATATTGTAATGTGATTGAACAAATTATATCACTCGAAAAGTTATAATCTTTATTTTTGTCCTAAAATCTAACAGTTAGTCTTTGAAGGGCTGTAGTATAAAATTTATTCTATTTGTCAGTTAATAAGTTTCTACTCTAAACCAACGATATCATAAAATGGAAAAAGTTCTCTAGGAGTTATTTTCAGTGTAAAGAAATCACCAGTAAACGAGAATTTTACTTCCGTTTACCCAATACGGTATACGTGAAGGTAACAAGTTCACCAAAAACACAAGTGCCATCTAGATTTAGCTTTAATGAAAAGGCCTCATATAAGTGTTTCTGCAGGACTAATGCTCTTTATCTTTAAGAAGAAATCAGGTTTCTCAGAAACACAGGTTTAAATAAACTTTTTATGCAGTGTTGCTGACACTAACTTTTCCTATAGACAAATTGAAAGCACTGGATAAATGAAGTATATTTAAACTGGAGTCTTCTTATAGCAACCATTGTATCGGTGAAATGTTGAACTAAATTTTTCAACACCATAATAGAAGTCACCAACTTTTTCGTGCAAACCGCACTTCTACAGTTCTAATCATCCCTCGAAAAGCAAATGGCAGTAGAGACGAGCCAATAGAATCTTTCCAAACCGTTAATACACTAGAATGTTAGGGTCATACATACGCATAATTCAACCTTTGAACCTGCAGTGTTCCCTTCTTGACTTATACCAATTACTACTTCTTGACCAATAGAATCTATCTAAGGAATTCTCTAATAACAAAGCAGCAATCGATCTTTCCAAAGGATTCTAATCTAAGGAGAACTAATGAAATCGTTTCAAAGGTTGGTTGGTTTTGGGGATTTTATGGCGCAAGGGCAATAGTTGATCATGCTGCCCCAGACACAAGACATACAATATCAAGTAATAAATACACACACAATGAAATTTTTACTGACACAGAAGAGAGTAATACACATAGGGAGGAATGCACTGACTTTAATCCAACCTATACCGCATAGAACTCGAAGGTTGCTAGCGCAGTGTGCATACCCACTGAGCCATGACAGCCCCTCTTTTCAAAGGATTTTACTCTAAGGAAAACCAACCGAATCTTTACAAAGGATTCTATTCCAAGGAAACAGACATAGAAAGGACTAACAGACCTTTGTCTTAAAAAAATTCAATGCGTCGCGATCTCACAAAGGTTGAGAGCCACTGCACTGGCAATTACGAAAGAAGAATCTTTGTAAACAGAAAGGGTGTGTTTGTGAATTTATTAATTTCTCCCCATTTTAAGTTATTTATCCGTTTTGTGTCATTCTAAAGCAAATTCAGTGGTTTCCCCGTTTCGTGTCTGTCTGTCAGTATATGTGTGCTTGCACTACATCCAAACGGCTGAATATATTTTCATGAAACTTTGCATTCTGTAAATACTCATTCTTTTAGTGATTGAACTTAATTGTGTCAGTCTGTCTGTCTTCAAGTTTCGTGTCTGCTTTTTGTGTTTGTGCAAGTATCATAAATGCATTCATAATAACCCTCTTAATATCAACTTTTGGCGTAGTCATCTTACTGTCAACTTTTGTAGTTTCGTTATACAATACGGGCGATGTGTGTGAAAGGTATATGAATCGATATGCATTACATGGATGGAGAAATTAAAAATGTTAAAAATTCTTTTCCTGACACTTAAGTTATGTTGGCATTTTCCTACGAAAGATAAAATTGATTATTCTGATCACTTTTTCAATCCGCATTTATCCAAGGAACCCGAGTAAGGCCGGGTAATTCTGCTAGTTCTTAATAAAATGAGTATAACATGAACATGTAAATATTCTAAATTTTTCGAAGTACACAAAATATTAAGAATAATGCATAATCAAGATATCTCAAAATAGATTTTTCTTCCAAATTATGAAAACCCGTAATTCTCTTTAGTGTTTCACTCTAACATAATGACGTATTTATTACCCTTTCTCTAGGTATTAAACGAAATTTTGAAAAAAAATGTCTTTAATGTCAAGGAACAAGAAATTATATATGTAAAAATGGTACAGATGTATCTAGCGCCTCGTCTGGTGGCAACGCTCTTGGCACGGTTTTTGGTGCACATTTAGTAACGAGTTATGGCAGGTGAATGTAACCCATTTTTATTAGGGTTATTCCCGTTTTTTATGGCAACCTCGTTTAGGGTAGGGTTTATAAAGATGTTATATTTATAAAGATAAAAAAGAATTTTTCTAAGATTTCTTTCCATGGCGACATAAAAATGTGCGCCAAAAAAGTGGCAAGAGCGTTGCCTTCAGACGAGGCGCTATATATATCTGTACAGTAAAAATATATATACGCATTAATTGCTCAAAAAATAATGAAAAATTATCTCGTCTTCAAAATTTTTAAGATTTTTGAACTTTATATAAATATTTTTGTCTGTATATTCTCTACCACACCACATTTCATCAGTTGTCAATATTACCATATATATAAGACTAATTTTCACCCTTTTTAATTGATATTTTAAATCTTAATTGCTTTCATTGTATTTTGATCTCAGTCGATATTTTATATCTATTATAGTTGTACTTTTTATTGCTGGTTTGACTACTGTCAAAATTTTAAACTTTTTATTGGGTTGCATTCTTTCTTGTGTTTGGCGTAACTTATCCTTTTCTGGATCTTGCACCATTCAACCTAAATCAACCAACCATCTAAAGTTTTAAGTATAGCTTGAATAACAAAAAGGTGCAACAATTTAAGATTTGAAAGTTTTGAGCTATCTCTGGTACATGTCTGTTAATATAAAAAAGAAAATTAAACAAAACCCATAATTTGGAAAGTCACAAAGAATTCTTTTCGGATATTTTTAATTGTTTCTACAAGCAGATCGTTATTTATTTAAATGTAAAAAAAGCTTTCACATTTTTTAAGAAACGATGAAAAACGATCATAAAATGGAAACAATTATCTTGAATCTTGTAGAATTTTACGAAATTCTAGGTCATAAAATCATCACAGAGTAAAAAATGGTTCAATGAAATCAAAATGTAAAATTATCCAGAAGGAATGTTCATCAAAAAATTTCTTCAGGAATAATTTCATTTGTGGAACATTCTATATTATGGAGACACGGATTGTTTTTTTTCAGTAGAGTAACAAAGTTGCTTTTGTACGTTTCTCTATAATTGCTACTATTTCGTATAACAGTTGACTTGTAGTTAGCATTATAACCATTTCGAATAGTTAGCATTGCTAATAAGGCGCTAAGTTGGTAAACTGGCGACCACACCCTATAAATTAGGATTTAATTCTAAAAACATTAGCTTTTTATTTTCATGCTTTATTTTATACATACTTCCTTTTCATGGAAAGGGCCGCGGTAGCCTGGTTGGAACGAATTAGCAATCGGAGGGTTGCGAGTTTCCCATGGGGTTTACTGTCTTTAGTAAGCACAGCAGTCCCGCTTCCAGGATACCCAAGCGAATTTTTTGCTGTCATTTCTCTATTCTATTCCCAGTCCCCCTTTATTTTCCGTTCATGACATTTCTTACTTGAAAGGTCTTGCGTTTGACGCAGCTTGGCCATACATGGCCCTTGCGCCACAAAACCCCCAAACGACCAACCAACCAAACTACGTTTAGCTATACAGAAGCCTTCATATATCCTCCCTTTTCATACATAGAATGCAATGAAATAAAACGTTACTTCTCAACAACTTCTGCAAAATGTTTATTAAAATATCATGAGAGAGAGAGAGAGAGAGTGCTGTTGACTGCAAAATACAAACATTAAGATGTATGGCTCAAGCAATTGCATTTGGTGAGATGATCTGTTTCATCAGATCCTTATGCTCCATTTCTATTTCCAGAACTTGAATTAATTTGAGCAAGTGCTCTCCCTGTTCTTCAGAGCACAAGCTTTCAGTGAAGCCGGATCGATGCTGGGCGTCCAGAGCTATATCTTTAGCGACGGTACCACATTTTCTGCCGAGATCTTCAATGAAGCAAGCCAACCGGTACGTTGAGAAACTGCAATAAAGAGATAGCATAACCGATATTAGATCTTAAGACTAGAAAGATGATGATGTGTGTGAAAAGTCCGCAGACTTTTAAAAAAATATTAAAAACTGGAAAATTAGATATCTTTAAACATGTGGACTACACGAAAAGAAATTGCACAGGAAAGGCTTAATTTTGCTGATGGAAAACAGTTCAAATTTTCTACTGTTTCACAAACAAATGCGAAAACAAGTTAAACTGCTATTTAAATAAGTAAAACTTCAAACTGACTGACTTAACCCTCCAAGTGGTGTAGACGAGATATCTCGTCATCAAGATCTGGTCAGTTTTACTAACGACGAGATACACGGCCGAGGAAACCACCATGAGTGGTTAACGGATTGACGTATAAAATACGAAAGTTCTAAGTGTATCTGAAAAATGAAATTTTTGAAGTATCGTCAAGAACAGGTAGGTAGATATTTTAATTAACTTCGCACTAAACACACACGGGCAACATAATAGGCTATTGGTGACTGACCAGGACCAAATCCGAAGGGAAAGATTCGAGCAAAACACGTAATTTGAAACAAAGGCCAGAAGGGGAGGTCACAACACTCTCCAAACTTCCACACCACGCAACGTGAGGACATTTGAAGCCTCGACAGATTTAACTAATATCAGCCCCCTTTCATCAAGAACAGAGTATATAGCAACACATAATTTTCATCACTTTAATTGAATGCATGGAAAAGTAGTAACGGATTAGCAACCGGAGGG
Organism: Meta bourneti; assembly: GCA_933210815.1. Taxonomy (NCBI): domain Eukaryota; kingdom Metazoa; phylum Arthropoda; class Arachnida; order Araneae; family Tetragnathidae; genus Meta; species Meta bourneti. Next base: position 33,692,812 of record OW119926.1, read on the forward strand.
TTGCAAATTCGAAGCGTGGTCCAACGAAAGACCATCGTACATGCGTGGGCTGGGATCTCTCCCTTCCGGGAATGATCCCAGACCGTCGCCAATAGCCCGCTGTGTTTCTCCAGTGCGACGTTAATTAAAAATACGTATCTTCCTACCTACCTTCATTTCAGTTGGTTTTTTAAAGTGAAAGCTTTTTGAAAATTATGTGCCAAAACGAGCTCTCTGGTTCATTAACCCTCCTGGTGGTTTCTCGACGAGGACTCTCGCCATTGGAAAAAACCCGACCAGATCCTGATAGACGAGATATCTCGTCATTAGATGAAAACTGACCAGATCTCGCTTTCGTCAACATAAAAATATCCGCAATATCTTGACGACGAGATATCTCGTCATAAGCAAAATTAGTCAGATCTTGACGGACGAGGTATTTAATCGACGCCACTTGGAGGGTTCAGTCAGTCGTTTTTCGAAGTTTTACTTATTGTTACCAGTGTGGCTAGTTTTCGCATTTGCTTGTGCTCATTTGTTACAGCGACCACAATAGGAGAAATTTTGAACTAATTCGTTTCCAATCGGAATTATGGAATTCTATGGATTTCTTAGGCATTATGCACATCGCCTAATTTCACATATTAGCGGTAACGTATGCACATATTCGAAAGTTTACTAGAATCTTGGTCTTCGGTTTATCGGAGACATTTCTCCGGTTGGTTGGGTTGAGTCAGATGGTGCAAAGTCCATATTTGGCCATGTTGCGTCAAACACAAGACAGACAAAGTCAAGTAATGGACCTACACAAAATGAAAGTATTACTGATGCATGAGAGTAATAGACTCTGGGAGTGATCGAAACTGCGAATGCTGCTACTCAATTAAATATACACGATCCATACAATGATCTCTGAAAAGTTGTCTCCCACGGGGGCACATCTTTATGTGTGTACGGGCTTCACGAATCCGAGGTACCCTAGCGATCTATTCTTTTCCCATGGTGTTTACTGCCTTTATTAAACATGGGGGGGGGGGTCGGGGCCCCAGGATGCCTAAAGATTTTTCTTCTCTGAATCCTTTCTTTTCACAATTACTTGACATCGTCTGTCTTGCGTGTAGCGCCGGTTGTCCAAATATTGCCCATGTGCCATAAAATCCAAAACAAACAGACAAATTTTTCGAAACATCATGTGGAATGATTGGCTAAAAGGAGGATACAGCAATAAGAAACCCCACAGCCTCTATACAGTCATTGTGATCGACATTGCCTATACGACACTCCGATATACTTTTAAGTTGTCTTCAAATCATACACACATTTTACTTAGATAGATCATTTGTGAGGAGAGAATATTCCTGTAACGTATACTCCTGAATGTCTAACGTGGGTGATATTCCTTTTATTTTTCGTCATATTTTAGCCGGTTATCCTGTTTGTAATCGTCGTCATTTCTTTTCTAAGACTGCATTTTAAATTTGCGGGATTTGGAGGGAGAAACAACAACGAAATTTTAAATTTTATAACGGATTGGTGCATAATTGTTTCTATCTTCTGGAGTAAGGCTTTTACTTTGATGCTAATGCAACTGCATGACTTTAAATTCACCCTACATTGTTGGTTTGGCTGCTATTTTGAATACTCTACCGGTTTTATTGGATTGCCTTTTATCTTTCGTTGGGCGTCTGTTTGTCCTTTTTAAAACCATGTAACATACAATCCAAATAAACCAACTAAATTTACGACGCACCTTGAAATGCTCACCGTCGTGTATGGGGGGGGGGTTGGTGAACGTTAAGTCTGTCGTGGCTTCAAATATCTTCACGTTGGCGTGGTGTGGATGTTTGGAGAGTGTGGTGCCAGATCAAGTGTTCACGTCATCTTACCGTGGTTCAATATTACGAAGCGTTATCCTTCGGGATTGATCCCGGACTGCTGTGTTGCTCTAGTGCGACGTTAATTAACTACATACCAGCCCAAAAATATGCACTATACAAATTTTCTACGATTTTTCTTACTACAAAGCGTAGGAACTCTTTTCGCTATCTGATACCAGAGACTTAACTAGGCTAGTTTCCACCCGGGTGCAGAACTCGCCCCCCACCGACCAACCAAACCAAAACCCCCTCGACAACACCTGATATCGTCCCACCACACATTAATTCCACTGGTCCAATTTTTTTTAATTCAACTTAGATGGTAAATGCTTAATTTCAAAGGTAAATAGATTAATTTGCAGTAATTTCATTTTTAGTACAAGATAAAATAAATAATTAATTCCAAGATATTTCATTGACAAGTAATCTAAGAGTAGCATGTTTGTTAGATTATTTCACACATATAATCGCTGCAAATGAAATGAAAAGGTTTTATCAAATGATATCGGGATATGAGTGGGCTGAATCAAAATCAACAGACTGTTGGTTTAGAATAGGATATTTAATTATGATAAATACAGAGGCTGTTCGGACATTTTTTGAACGATTATGATGAGCTGTAAAAAATTATATGCTACGAAATAATTTTCTTTTGATAGCAGTTTTATAGTTAAGGTATAACTTATCGTCTGCTAACTTAGAGTTTTGTTTACCTTCAAAATGGCGCTTTTAAATAAGCAATGGATGGGAGGCTATGTTTCCGCTCTTTCCGAAGAGAACTATGCTTATTCAATTATTCAAAAACGCTGTTAAAGTCATTGATTTTTGATATCTTTAGGTACGATAAGTAATATTAATGAGAAAGGAAAATACGCGTAAAAGTGGAAAATACTTCCTAATACGTATCCAAAAAAGGAATTTCTGAGAATATTTGTAAGGTAAGATCTTTAATTTTAAAAGAGAATCCGCCAAGTCAAAGGACTATTACAAAGTCATTAAAATGTTCAGTTTCAACTGTAAATAAAATAATTAACAGTGATTTGAATCTTAAAAAGGCCAAAAAGTACAATGTTCATCGTCTATTTCGACGACATATTGAAGAACGCAGAATTCTTTATGAGAAGCATTTAGCTGGAGAAAGATGGAAAAATGATGTGACAATAGACGAGGCGTGGGTGTATTTAAATGATTGCAATAAAAAAGAACAATTTATTATCATAAAAGAGGAGAAAAATCTTAAAACGTGGTTCAACTTTGTAACTTTAACGTGAGAACTTTCTCTAAGAGATTTATGATTGTTTCCAGTTTTGCATATAATGAAAAATTAAAAGTAAAAAGAGGGGAAAAATGTAAAAATCAACTCCCACATATTATCGAGAACATATTTTATCCCCAATATTCAAAAAAGAAATACCATATCTTTACCTTGAGTGCCAACAATCAGTAGAACTGCATCAGGATAAAGCAAGCAGTCACATTTAAATCCACTATTAAATTCTTGGAAAAAATGGAACAAGAAACTGGTATCAAGTCAATAAATACCCTTTACTGATATTCCTGCTAAATCTCCAGATGTCTCACCCATGGACATTTGTGCTTTTGGATTTATAAAAAGAGCATTATCGAAATGTCGTCCGAAAACCATTCAAGGATTTTGGAAAACTGTGGAACAAGAATTAGGAATAACAGATGTTACTCAAGTTATTTTTTTATCTTGAGTGTTATACTTTTACACAATTTCTTAATCTATTGACAAAATGTGAAAACAATTAATTTAAACACAGAAAGCTCGAACTAAAACTTAACTTTACGGGTTTTTCCGCCTGCAAACATTTTTACAATGTCCTCAAATGATAACTTTGAAGCTAACTTGTGCTCTATTGTTATGATGCTCACTTTGGTTAGTCGTTGTTGTCCTGTTAAGTTTCTGAGGTAATTTTTTATGATCTTTAGTTTGCTAAAACTCTTTTCATTTGAGGCGACTGAGACTGGTATTGTGAGGAAAATTCTCAACGCTGTCGTTATGTTGGTGGACGTTTCTTCAAGTCCGTTCTTGTATATTAACGTCAGAAGACCTGATGCCGCAGCCATTTCCATATTAGGGCTTAAATTCAAGTCACGATACTTAAAACTATCCACTTCTATCACCAGCTAGTCCCTGTCTAAGTCTTCTTTATATGTGGCAGCTAACTCAAATGCCTGGTTCTTCAATTCTTCTCCATTCATAGTTTCAAACCGAGCTCCATTGAGGAAACCAAATAAACTATTCATGTTTTGAATGACTTGAAACCTTTGCCTCAGTTCATTCAGAATCCGATCTATTATTTGTATAATCAATAATCTGAACTTTTTCTTCCGAGAATTCATAGCTTTCACTTCGCCCTGCTCATCAAACATCCGCTTCTTCCTCCTCCGTACTTCTTTAAAATGAGGATCTAGGTTAAGCTTTCCTTATTTCTTCACACATTCTGCATTTAGCTCCCTTTATAGGTTTTGGTTTTTGTAGTCTGCTAATAAGTTTTTCCTCTTTATTTTTATCATACGTAAATATCTATAATAAAAAAATACTCGGCCAATTTAGCGCCCCAAAATCCGGCCCCGGGGCACATGCCCCGTCTGCCCTCTAGTTACGTCATTGCCTGATACTTTATGAAGACAAACATGATGACATTGGAATAACAGCACACTAAAAAACTATTCTACAAACGTCAGATAACGGATTAGTTCTAATTTACATATTCAAAGTACATTCACAAAGGCATACTTACAAGCAATAGCGATGGTTAAGGTAAAAACCTTCATCTGCATCATTATTCGCGCGTGCATGTTCTTCATAAACCTTCATAGCTTCACTTGTGAGATTTTTGCATGTGTGTTCAGGGTTATCGATAATTTCTTTCATACACGGCAAATTTTCTACAACACCTAAAAAGAAATGCAACCAAAATTACAGAGACATACATATGATGAGAAATGAATAATCGGTTCAGTCGATTACGTTATCAGATTCTTGAGCAGAGTTTTATATGCTTTCATGAAAACCAAAAATACCTGTGAATTTCATTCTCAAAATATGGAAGTAAATTAAGCGGAAATTAGTACTGCAATCGATATGAAATCATTTAAAAATTTGCGTTTGTTTTCACACATTTGATTTTTGCAAAATTGTTCCTTGAATTATAAAAAATACTCAATTTATTTCGAAATCTATTTTGTAAAATTATTGGTTACTGAATCAGTCGAATATGTTACGAAATTCTCGAATAGTCTATTTTTATAATGTACTTTCAGGGCAGCAAAAATTACCAGCTACATCCAAATTTTAAAACATGGAATTAATGGAACCGAAATTAGTTTTGTAATCGATTTGAAGTCACACTAAAATATCACAAATTTTAAAATTGGTTTCTAAAATCATTTCTTCAATTGTCAGAAAAATTCTTAGTTTGCTATAAAATTATCATTAAATGCTTTTTTTTTAGAATATTTGTTATTTTTGCATAATTCTTTAATTTGCAGAAAAATAATTATCAATCTTTCTATGGGCACTACAAATTTTCTACTGCAGCGATCTTACAAGGCTGTAATTTTTCTACCTCTCGACCAAGACTTTTCTCTCTATCTTTAATTTGAGTCCTTTTAAGCATTAGTGTCACATCAAACTGTTATTTTATCAATTACAAAAAGTTACTTTTGTAAAGTGAATGCAGAGTGCTTCTTATTCGCTTGTAAGATGTTTGGTCTGGAATTTTCCATGTGCACTCAATCATACCAAATATTATTTAAACCTCCAAGTGGTTTCTACGAGATATCTCATCCATCAAGATCTGACCAATTTCACTAATGATGATATATCTCGTCTATCACGATCTGTCCAATTTTGCTAATGACGATATATCTCGTTAGCAAGACATTGCTGATTTTTTGATGATGACGAGATCAATATATGGCCAGTTTTCTTCTAATGGTACGATATTTCGTTCATCAAGATCTGGTCAGTTTTTCAAAAGACGAGATTCTTTGTTGAGACAACCACCAGAAAGATTAAATATATTGTAAGACTTTTAAGTGTCCTACAGTCGGGACGTATTAGGCAGGTTGGAAGAGTAACAGATTAGCAATCGGAGAATAGCAAGTTTGAATCCAACCAAAGACCGCCGTGTACAAAGGGGCTGGAGCACGTTAAATCTGTCGTGACCTCAAATGTCCTCACGTTGGGATGGCGTGGAAGTTTGGAGAGCCATCTCAGGTGTGACCTCGTCATCTGATCGTGGTTCAAAATTACGTGGCGTTGTCGTCGAATCCTTCGCTTCGGGATTAATCCTGAACCGTCATCAATAGCTCATTGTGTTGCTCCAGTGCGACGTTAATTAACTACCTACACCTTTTATATGATCTAAACTGCATCATGTCATCTTTATAATAAATATATAATTTTAAATATACTTTTTTACTATTGATTAGACTATTTTAACTTTTACTCTTATTTTTACTGGTTTGCATTACCTTGCGTTTGGCGCAGCTTGTACATCTTTGGACTCTGCACCATAAAACCCAAACCAACCCTCCTATAGTAGAACTGCTTTTATTTAAGTTTCAAACTTTTTTAATTACTCTGTAGGAAAAGAGATTGTTGTAATGGGGTGGAGTCTTCTAAAACTAATCACACCTATGCAATGAAGTATTTCACGAGAGCCTTTATAGTTGTGTAATGGAAACATTTCAATTATATAATGACGTAAAATAAAATAGATTCAACGTTTGAATTTACAAACCACTTATAAGTTGTTCCACATACTCACCATTATACTTATCCGAGCCTTTGTCGCACACGTCTCTCACATATGTAAGTACTTTATTAACATTGTCGACTTCGTATGTCATTTCACACCGACGCAACTGGTTTTTGATACAAGTCAGGCGATCCTGTTGAAATCTAGATGCGATAAAAATTTCTTACATTTTTTTAATAAATAAACTATATTGCAAAGAGAATGATATATGTAAATGCAAAGTATTACTTCGAATAGGATCCCTGAAAAGAAATTTAAGGATTCAGTTATATTATGAAAGGTGATGTATAAGCAAACGAAAAACAGTAAAATGCGGTTACAACATAAAATGAAATAGACGGAGCATATGCCCGCAGCTTCAAGTTATTTCTTCCAGTTGCTTGGTTTGAAGATGTGCCATATGGTTGTGGGTAAAAAATTGAATCCTAAATTGTTGGTTGATTAAAGTGGTTATCCACCATGATCAAAAACACTAGTCTGCGTTTCCATACCCAATCGGATAAGTCGATTTTTGATTTACCCTTCAGAGATCTTATAACAGCGATTCCACCCACGTTATCAGTCTATTTCATTAGAAGGTCGATGGTTAAAATCTAATTGACGGTATGGTCTTGGGCTTGGTGTTTCATCGCCAAGTCGGAGAGAGCGCTCGTTAATCTCTATTCTGGTAACTCGCTAGTAAACGGTAAGAAGAGTGGGGACCTCGTCGAGACAACCACCAGGAGGATTAAATCACACCACAAATCACATTTCTTTTGGATCGTAATTAGAAAGGTTTGCACAAATACACACAAATGGGCTCCCGAAGATACTTGATATTTTCTGGGCAACCTTTTATTTAAACTTTTCCTTTTCTAAGCTTTTGTAGATATCAGTTGAGCAAGCTTTAAAACTTAGATGTAGTTGAACACTGAAGATCAATTACCTCCCATAGGAGGCCGGTGCATGTCTGAAAGGAGAAAAACCTCTCCCTAGTGTCTTTCTAGAAACCAAATTAGACTTCTAGGCATAATTTAATGCACTGTCAACGCCTTAGAACTCACGCATTTTTCTTCTTACTTCAATGATATTCGTACTGTCTTTTGGAAAATTTAGGCCACACAATTAAAAGAAAGTCAGATTGAATGAAAATAATTTTCTCTACTCTAGTGCGTATCAGTTTTATTAGATGTAAAATCTTTGCTGGCCGTATTCTGGGGGCCGCAATTAGAAGTAAGATTCCATTAGATGTAAATAAAACCTTGCGGGCCTCAATTTAATGGAATATAATTCTTTGGAAAGATTCCATTACGCACTTTTTAGTATAGAATCATTTGAAAAGATTTCACTACGCATTTTGTTTAGAATTGAATGCTTTGGAAAGATTCCATTGGTCCGTTCCTTCCTGTGCATATCTACCCAAGAGTGTTGAAAGGAAGAAAGGACAACTTCAATCCTCTAAAGGGTTCAAACGCATAATTTCACCTTGCAAATTATAGTCTTCTGAGCATTATTTCTAAACCAGTTTTGACCTTCTCGATCAATAGAATCTTTCCAAAGGATTATATTCAAAAGAAATGAGCATTGGAATCCTTGAGAATGGAAATGAGCAATGTGTGGAATTTGAAAAATCCATGCATTCGTTCAAACTTTGTAAATGTTATTGGTTCTTTCCTTAGAATAGAATTTCTTAGATAAATTCTATTGGTCCTTCAATTAGAAAGGATTACTTTGTAAAGATAATACCTGCTCCTTTTTATAAGAGAATCCTTCGGAGAGATATCATTTGCTCCTTTCTTTAGAATAGAATTATTTGGGTCGATTTTGTTCGTCACACACACATTAAATTAAATAGAAACCAAATTAGACTTATAGGCATAATTTAATGTCCTGTCAACGCCTTCTTAGAAATCACGCATTTTTCTTCGTATTTCAATGATATTCGTACTGTCTTTTGAAAAATTTAACCCACACAATTAGAAGGAAGTCAGATTGAATGAAAATAATTTTCTCTAGTCAGTGCGTGTCAGTTTCATTAGATGTAAAGCCTTTGCTGGCCGTATTCTTCGGCCCGCAATTAGATGTAAGATTTCATTATATGTAAAACCTTGCGGGCCTCATTTTAATGGAATATAATCCTTTGGAAAGATTCCATTCATCATTTCTTTGGAATAGAATCATTTTGAACGATTCTACTGGTTTATTATATCAAATAGAATCCTTGAAAAATTTCTGTTCTTCATTTCCGTGGAATAAAATTCTTTTTTCATGAAGGTCAAAATTATTTAGAAGTCAGACAGGTAAGACAACTGGTTCAAAGTGAATAATGCGTGTGAACTTCTAATAGGATTAAACTAACCGAAAACATAAGTCTCCTATAACGGTTTGACCACCTATAGCGAAAAATGGTGTAGTCTGATAGTGGTAATTCACCTATTGCATTTTTCAAGTGTTTGAACATGATTGTTTCCCTCTACACCCTTCAATTGTCTTAAGATTTTGCCCTTGCTTAATTATGCGACGATTTCATTCGCATTACCAAATTCAATGATCGCGAGGAACATTTTAAATGCAACTTACGGGCAAATTTTGTCCAAATCTTCAGCATTTTTTGGAAATACAAATGGTCTTGGTCCGTCAGGTTCGCATGCTAGCGCCACATTGTCATTGCAAATGCCTTCGTCACTTCCCAAAATTCCTGAGAAGAAAATACAGTTCAAATCCTTATGATTAATAATTTATAAGTAATTTACAGTTAAAAATTTAAAAAAGAACTTCTCTCTCCACAAAAGCATGTGCACTGTTATTAAAGAATTGGCAGTATAAGAATGGAAAGCAAAATGTCCTTTCTGAGGCCTAGAAATTGTTTCAAGTGAATATGATTGAAATAAGATTTGCAAATACTAATTATTCACTTTATGCAAAATATTGTTTATGTGCTAGAGAGTTGGGTGAATTAAAATTAAATGAATGTGATTGAAATTCTTGTGTGAAAAATAAGCTATAAACAGAAAGAACTGGTGTTTAGTTTATTAATCGTAGCTTTTAGCTTATTTACCAGTTTTGCAGCAGTGTCTTCAACCTACCCACCTGAACGTCTTCATCAGAGGTACTTTGAAGGCTGAAAGGTATCGGGATACTGTCCGTTATCCCATTGTGAGACTACGCTGCAGCAGTTGGTCCAGCATTTCTTTTTATGGGCGATAATGCACGTCCATATAGAGCAAACTTGGTAGATGAGTACCTTGAGATTGAAAGCATTGCTTGCATGGAGTGGCCACCATATTCACCCGACCTCAACCATATCGAAAATCTTTGGGATGACTTTGAACGTGTTGTACCCCCTCCAATTACTCCCAAAGAGCCAAAAAATTCTCTATTAGAGGAATGGTAATTATTGTCCTCTGGTGCACTTGACCGCAATAATTGAAGGTATGGAATGTGGGTGCGGAGCTTGTATAAAGGTCAGGGTTGATCGCATCCCATATTAAGGTACGTTTCGTTTGTTTGTACAGCTTAATTTTTTTTGAATGTATGAAATGTGTTGTACATTATATAAATCATTATACTTCAATATATTTTGTTTACTATAATTTTTTACCTATCTTCAAGTGAAATTTCGATTCAATTAATGAATAACTTTTTTAGTTATGTAGAATTTACTGTCGCGTGCTTAACTTTTGGAAGGCAGTGTATTTCAAAACCCATTGATAATTTTCTTTAACATTTTCAAAACAAATGAAAAGTTAATCCATCATGTTAGACTTTTGGAAATTGACAAAACCATTTTCCCCCTGATCTTTTTAAAATCAAACGTATTAAATTTCAGATAAACATGTGTTCAACAGGGAAAAAAATTGGCGTGGGGATTGCCATTATTATGGTCATAGCGGTTTGTTGATCAGGCTATGAGAATTTCTCTCATGCTTTGGAAGGGTCGCGGTAGCCCAGTTGATAGAGTAACGCATTAGTAACAGGAAAGGTGCGAGTTCGAAACTCGGCCCAGCAGTCATACACGGGGCCTGGTGCACGTGAAATCTTTCATGGCTTTAAATGTCCTCACGTTGGCATGGTGTGGAAGTTTGGATAGTGGAGTTCCATCTCAGGTGTGACCTCGTCATCTGACCGTGGTTCAAAATTACGTGGTACTGTACTAGGATCTTTCCCTTCGGGTTTGATCCATAGAGGAGATATAAAAGTGGAATGAGCTATAGCAAACTTTTTATGTCCCCATGATCAGGTGACGAAAAAACAAGTAGTAACGTGATCCTTAGATTCTTCTCTCCAACGCGCATATAGTTTGCTCATTCCTTCTTCTATATTAAATGCATTGAATGTGAAAGCTAACAGTTCTATCGTGCTGTGTATATGGATGTAATTCCAAATTTATTAAAGGTGGAAAAATTGTATTTCACAGGTGAGATTTACGTGTATTTTACATTTTCTTTGTGTTTTTTAATATTTGCTGGAATGATAGAAATAGATTTTCTACCGTTGGAACACATTCTATAAAAAATAATAGATTTGCAATAAATACATATCTAAAATAAATTTAAAATAAATAATTGATGTTCGAGTGTTTTCGTTGTTGTAAATTGTACATCTAGGGCTTAAACACATTAAAAGTAATAAACCAAACTTTAAAAACGTGTGAAATCATTCTCTGTCTTGGCGATGATTTGTTTGTTGGAGCACAATATTCTTTCCTGTCTTACACGATAAAATTGTTATGAACTGATAACGTGAAAAATTATGTACATCTTTTAAACTGTTATTTCTTACTGAACAAAATTGTTTTGCATCCACCCATCTGTGGAATTACATAAGAATAATAATTAAAATAAAAGATAAAGTCTGAAACTTTTAAGAATTATATGTTAAATAAAATCGATTTGTTAAAAATAGGATTTCATAAACTTTCATAAACCGTATTACAAATGTGAATCATATTTATGCGCTTTTAGGGAACCTGTTTGTTCATGTTTTAAAATATATGTAAAGTCTTTCATTATAAGATTGCATTTGACCAAGAGCTTCGTTCAAATAATTTCTCTGAACCTATAACTTTCTACAGGAAAGGCGAAAAACAAATTGGAGTTCTCTTATATGAAAAACAAAAACAGTGCTGGAACGGAAATTGAAATATTGTCTTCCTGTTCTGAGGTATTTTTATTCTTGTCAATGAAGCATGTATGCAGCAAATTCGAAAGCAAAAAATTAGAGAACGAAATGAAACTTCTTTTGTACTAATTCCAAACAATCCTCGCAACTGGAAAAGTTCCTTTTCTAAAAACATCTGCTTAACATCCTGATTTTTTTTGCTTCGTATTTAAATAAACCTAACTTTAAAATTTAATTATTTTCTAGTTTTACACCAGTTTTTATCTCTCTTCCGTATATTTTTTAATCTTGAGATAAATCATACTGAATTAGATTATTTTGACCAATATTTGTGAACATTTCAATGTTTATATCGTTCTTTAACTCGATAAATAAGCGTGGTGGTGATAAAAATACATTCCACAGAAAATACGATCTTCACTCTTTTGTTTTCTATCGGTAAAGGGGACACTTTTTGATTTTTCTCTCTTAAAGTATTTGAACGAATTGAAATATATTTGTGAAAATTTATGCATAATTAAAACATGCTACTCAATTAAGCAAAACATTTATTTTCTACAAATTTTTAAACTGAAAAATAACTATTTTTTCAAAAGCATTAAATTTGTGATAGCTTAAACTTTTAAGGTATTGATCCTCAAACAATAAGAATAATTTTGTATTATATTTAAAACTATGTTTTCACAATTATATAATTACTTGTAATGATAAGTTGTAAAGATGTGTATCTGCTAAAAATTGCTTTATTCTGTTCTTATGTATTTAAAATTTTTATTTTTTTCCATTTATTAGATTTCCTAAAGATGAAGAAAGAAGATGACCAGTAAATGGCTGCATGTTTCTATGAGTTTTATTCGGTGGATTTAAAATATGATGATGTGACAATAGATTTTATAAGTTTGCTGTTTCTTATTTATCTTTCGTATTTATAAAATATTGATTTCACACACACAATAAGTAATGCAAATTTAATATAAAAAATTTTGCACAGAACTTTTGTACATACCTAAAATCATAAAAATTGTCAAGAGTTATTTACCTTATCACTTTGATGAATTTAAAATCCAGATATAGACACACTGGTGTAACTTAATTAGTTTTTGAACCAGAAATCTAAAATTAGGCAAAATATTATAGCTAAAACCTTCAAGTATATGGGGGTTTCAAACAGTTTCCTTCCATCTAATAAAGATTATATGTATAACTTTCCATGTTAATAATATTTTTTATGCGCAACTGTCCTAAAATAAATGTACGTTTACGAAAAAAAGCAATTTAGGTTCCCTAATAACATAAATGAAAGCTTTAACTGGTGATCCTGACGTTATTGGAGCACTCAACCTTATCTGTTTTCACTATTTTTATTTAATCATCAGTAAAATATTTATTGAAGCAGTCCTTTTCAATCATGGGCATTTATTTTTCAATTTTTTCCAACTCGTGTTACCTCACTAAATTAAAAAAAGGAAGTTTGAATTATTTTCTCCTTTAAATCTTTAAGCTAATTTCCTCTACACCTAATACAGTTGTTAAAGAAAAATATATAAAATATTGAATTAATTTAAGAATATCAGGTTTAGGACAACTATCTTAGACAAAATTTTAACCAGTGACGAAATGCTTGTTAACACTAGATATACCGACAATTTGACTATGCTTTTTCTACCGACACCAGTCAAAATGACTGGTCTTAGAAAAAAATGGTTGGTGGGGTTTCCAGTCTATATATTTTTTATAAATGATAAATTACTTCAATTAGGTTAATTGTAATATATTAAATTAATTATAAATTCATTCATTAGTTAATTGAAACAAATAAAAATAAAAAATTCGTACAAGTACTTCTAACTCTGTACAAGTTCTTATATGTTCTAAAATAAAATGGTCAATTACTAATAAAAATGCGCTACTTATTTCCTCCTTCGTAATATTTCTTTTTCATATGCTGTAGGCCCGGGAGTATCCTTGAAAATTCTGTGAACTGATAATCTTCCACCAACGCCCCCTTCTTTTATTTTTCTCCAAATAGTTCCGTCTGTAGAAATTTCTGTTTCACTTTCATCTTCGTCACTGGAACTGGACGGCAATGGTAAACATCTTCGTTTATGTATGTTTAAAATGTTTTCGTATTCACTGTCGCTTGAATCATCTTCATTGCTCTTATCAGAAATATCGCTATCACTACTCTCGATATCAACACGTTTATTGTACCTGCCGTGTGGATCACTTTGGTTATCTAATAATTCGCCTTCGCTATCATAAAGCTCATCATTTTGAACATTCCATAGGTATGTCGGTGATATTTTCCAAAAACACGGAAGATTTCTCTCGTGTTGTCATTTTTGGGGCCTAGCGATAATTATAAAATAATTTGAAACTAATAATAGGATAATATTTCTCTCTGTATTTAGTTTTCTTACCAAAGAATATACAATATTTCAGTATCCAAAGAAATGTTTCTTTCCAGTTTTCTAAACAAAGGTCCACAGCCAACACCCCTCAAAATTCAATCAACGACTGAAAATTTATCACGAATTCTGTAATTATCACCCGAATGACATTTTTTTTGATCGTGCTACAATTACGCAGTATTTATAATTTATTATTACTGCGTAAAACTCATTCCATCACATAGAAAAATGCACCAGTCATTTTGACTGGTTTGGTATAAGTACCGATGATATTCAAAAACTTTTTGATTTTGAATAAAAATATAAAACTAACCGCCTAATAATATTCATTTAATTATCGCTACAAATGTCATGACAATCGTTTAAAAAAAATTAAGGTGAAGTAAGAATTTTAAAATAAAATTGTAAAACCAGTCATTTTGACTGGTGTGGTAAATCTAGTGTTAAACACCCCAACCCCCTTTCGTTGTGTTGCTCCAGTGCGACGTTAATTAATTACCATTACCCCAACCATCTTTGACACGTTCTATTAACATACAACTAAAGATAGGTAGGTAGGTGGGTATTCTAATTAATATTGCACTGGAGCAACACAACGGGCTATTGGCGACGGCCAGGGATAAAACCCGAAGGGAAAGATCTAAGAACAATACCTCGTAATTTAGAACCACGGTCAGATGACGCAATAGCAAAAGTTAACAGTCCAGTGGTAAATGAAACCGCCCTCCGGGATGATCTCGACTGCGGGCCTGGTAAACCTGTGCGGAGGACTGTATCTGGATTGCATTCTGGTTAAACCGATTTGGAGGACCACTCGTGATAAAAATATTTGGAGAGCTGTATTTGGATTGCGGGTTAGGTAAAACTGACTTGAGGGTCGTATCTGGACAACGGGCAGTTCAAACCTTTCTGGTATCTGATCTGCTGTCCCAATAAATATATTTGGTGGACAGAAAATGGATTGTGGTCTGCTAAACCTGTCTGGAGAGCCGTATCTGCAGTGCGGTCCAGATAAAAATTTGGAAGGCCGGATCTCGTAGGCAGGCCGTGTAAATCTGTCCGCAAGATTGTATCTGGATTGCGAGTTGGTTGATCTGATCTGGATCGCACTACCCGGCCTGGTTTGCGGGCTTGATAAAAGTATTTGATGGGCCGTATCTGGTTTGCGAGCCGGGTAAACACAAACGAAGGGGTGTATTTGGCCGGAGGGCGTATCTGGCCTCCAGACCTGAGATCAATCTATACACTACAACTTATTTATCTTACGTTTTGTTCGTATACGTGCTCGTTAAACTTGATCCCACTGAGGACTTCAGCTGATTATATAATAGCTTAAATAACTACAAGCATTAAAAAGTAACATAAATTCAAGAAATATTCAGTAGTATGCACATTCGCATCGCTTACAATGTTAAAACGTAACTAAAATTCAAGAAATATTCAGTAGTATGCACATTCGCATCGCTTACAATGTTAAAACGTAACTAAAATTCAGGAATAATTGAGTATGATACACATTGAATCGCTAACTTTTATAAGAAAGTGTTATATCGCCAAGAAGGACGATAAAAAACTAAATCAATCAACCAACTGAATTTTAGCGGAACAGTCACGTGACTACTAGGGACATGTTTGCCCCAATTTTTGAAGCTCTTCTCAATAGTCTATTTATATTTCACGTCTATGGTCTGATCCCGCACCGTCGCCAATTTGTTTCTCAAATGCGATGTTTGTTAAATACTTACCTACCTATCTTTTACGCGTAATTTTAATAATATTACGCAGCTTCATCGTTCGTCATGCGTATTTAAACTGAGTTTTATAGTTAAAGAATGAATTCTCGTAGCAGTTAATTTTATTTATTAGTTTATATCCGTTCTCAAACAAAGGAATATTGTCTATTTTTGAGCTACGTACGAAAGTGAAATATATAATTTAGATAATGTGTCCTTTAAACTGCATGTACTCAAGTATCAAAATAAAAAAATCCATACCTCCACATAGGGCAAGGAATAGCAGAGCTGAAACCCACATTTCGGTTCGGTGGTCAGTCTGTAAGTAAATCATTTTAACTAGTGAATTTATTTTAATTGCTTCCAGCCGGGAGCAACGGATGTCTGGAATTGCGTTGTTAGCGGAAATCCTGCAGTTTCGATAAAAGGTATTTAAAAAATCATTTCCTTTAGTTAATCTATTAGAAGATTGTCCTAGTGAGTAACAAAGTGCAAATTACAACCTTCATTTACTGCGTCATGTAAAGAAAGAATAAAAATAAAAAATCCTGCATGTTGGTTTAACAAATGTTTCCACCTTCAAGGTTATTGGACAGTATTCGCTCATTTACCTCTATGAGGCAATATAATAATTTTATCGTATAGTTTTGCGAGTTTACGTTCCAGTTTCATTTTAAAAGGTGGCTTTTCTGCTTTACGAAAATGGGCTGCTAGCTCAGGCGTTGAACTTGCCATCTGACCATTGTTCAAAATTACGAAGCGTTGTCCTCGGATCTTTCCTTCGTGATTGATCCCAGTCCGTTGCCGTATAGTATAGTTAGCCCATTGTATTGCTCCAGTGCGACGTTAATTAAGTACCTACCTGATTCACGACAATTCCAGGAATTTTTGTTATCAGTAAATAAATGTTTATGTTTAGCTGGACATCTAACATTCGATTTTCGTTAGAAAAGTTTGGTGGCTGCTTCCGATACCCAGCAAAACACTTTTGAGGGTTATTTCTGGATTATAGCCAGAAACCATAACCAAATCTGGATAACTTGAGGGGGCTGTGGTAGCCCGGTTGAAAGAGTAGCGGATAGCGAGGATTGCGAGTTAGAAATTCAGTCCAACCAAAGACCGTCTTATACTCGGGACCTGGAGCACATTAAATCTACCGTGATCTCAAATGTCCTAACCTTGGCATGATGTGAAAGTTTGAAGAGTGGGGTTCCAGTTCAGGTACTGACATGACCTTGGTTCATAATGATAAGGTGTTGTCTTCAGTCTTTCCCTCAGGGACTGATTCCGGACGGTCGCCAATAGTCCATTGTGTTGGTCCAGAGTGAAGATTTGCTTGAGCTTCCTTTGCAGTGAATGAATGTACGGTCTAAATAATGGCATGCTGATTCCAAAATGGATGTATTAAGGAGGTTCTTCAATGTTTCACTATCAGGATTGCTTGAGCTGTAGCCCAAACTCCTAAAGTGGTCATGAAAATATTCCATAAGAACAGTCTTTCTGTTTAGGGCAGTGGTTCTTAATCTGGGGTGTATGACCCCTGGGGGTGCGAGGGAAATTTCGATGGACAGCAGAGATTTTATAAAAGACGATCTTACTGAAATACTAGCCTATGCACGTATCCGAATGTATTATGAAAAACCGGGCATAGAACTATTCTGGTGTGCTCAGTTAGAACCTTATCGACAGCTGGCAAAAACAGCATTGCAGGCACATTTACCATTTGCCACCACCTACCTGTGTGAAATGGGATTTTCCTCACTTTTGCACATAAAAAAAAGCCGGAAAACGCTTAAATGCTTACTTATGATTGCACAATATTTTTAAAATGTCCAAATATATGTATAATAGACACCAGAGGAATTATAGCAAACGTCTACAGGAAGAAAGACCGAGAGATGAGAAATCCAAGAAGACTCAGATGTCTTATGCTGAGTTCAACGGGCTCGGCGGGAGCGCTTGAAAGTTGAGGAATCACACTGTCAAGGTGGACATATGGCTGATACGAGTGCGCGAAGTACTTCTGCCTCTCAGTTTGACGCAAATAGCATATAGTATGATGACATAAACGTTTCATTATAGAGTGATGGAGTTGAACCCATGGAGGTAGGTAATGAGTCACAACCATCAACATCAACAGTGAGTGCACCAATTCTGATATATGTGTGGAGCGATGAATATAAGAGAATTTGGGTAACGCTAATAACGCTTTCGTGCTGTATTCATAAGGAATGAATTTGGATATTCGTGTAATATTTGTGATAGACTTAGTTTTGAGGACTTGAAGCAGTCACGGAACAGTTGAGTGATATCATTGTTCAGCAACGAGCTACCTCAGTCCAATGTGAATTTTTTCATGCTGTGTAGTCATTGTAGAACAAATTTATCAAGAAATAAATATCACCGTTGTCAAATCTAATAGCTTTCAATATCCACCGAAGCCAGAAATTTTATGTACATACTTTGTCATTTAATTTGTAAATGTTGTAAATTTGTAGTGTTACAAAAGTAGATATTTGTATTTTAGAGTATGGCGGTACTGATGAAATGTTGCATTTGTATTCGTTGTAACTAATTATGAACATTTGATGTGTGAAATTAAATGCTTTAAACTGTATTGTACTGAGTTATTTCTTATGCTCCCATTCGCCATGTGGACGCACTGACTTATTCTACGCCCTAAACCTAGCGTCCGTGTCCCGACACAGCCCAGTCCGTTTATTTAGGGAAAAAAGTAAAAAGTATTTTTGTATTTCAGGGTCCAAGGTTAAATTGAACGACATTAGAGTTAAAAATGCCATTCACAGTGTTATGTAACAAAAACCATTAGAAAGATCATACTTTTATCTACATAATAAGCCTTATAAGAGTCCGAATGGACAATTAGGTCAAACGACACAGGTATATATGGGTAATTTATTATTCTGTTCACTTCGAGTATTTTGTTTACTATGAATCCATGGCATGTACCACCTTAAAACTTTAAGAAAATAAAGATAAATAACGAACAAATTTTTTAGAAAACAATATAAATAATTTTTTTGTATTTGAAGGTGCTATTCCGAGGAAAACGCGTTTAAAGCTTAAGAGTTAATCCTCCTGGTGTTGTCTCGTTGAGGTATCTCGTCATTAGCAAAGTTAGCCAGATCTTGATGGACGAGATATATCATTATTGGAAAAAAATGGACCAAATCTTGATCTCGTCATCATAAGAAATCGGCAATATCTTGATGACACGATATCTCTCGAAACCACTTGGAGAGTTAACAGAAGTATTATATATTAAGTACTTATGGTATTACCTACTGATTTGCTATACCAATATCATACAGTGTGATTATGTTTTGATCAACATTTTTATAAATTTGACTGATGGCCCTTGCGCTATAAAACATAAAATCAACCAATTAATCAACCAAATTTCGTTGGTTTGATTAGGCTAAAGTAATTAACTAAATAAACCAAATTTAGTTGAATAATTCTTTGTACAGAGCTCGAAACATCTTTTTAACTGTAACCAACCTTCGCATTATATCTTTATCTTAGTAACAAAGGGCCAATGTCCATTCTACAAGTTTCGGGTAAAAGCTTATTTAGTAAATTTTATTTCTTTAACTTTTAATACAGAGAATACCTTCCCATGTTATGATTCATTCATGATATATTCACCACGAGGACACTGCCAGTTTTCTATTATAACTTTCATAACATTTATAGTATTCGTGTACATAACTCAAAATCAGCGAATTTGGATATCAGCAATTTTTCACCAAGGTACAGATATATACTTTGTACTTTCTTCATATTCAAGAACAGCATACAAGTAAATAAAATGATACTTTTCTATAATTTTTACAAATTGTTTATTGAAGTATTATAAAACTATACTTTCCAATGCAAAATACAAAACAAAGAAAACTCAATTGCTCAAGAATTTGTATTTATCGAGATAATCTCTTTGATCAGATTCCGCTGCTCCATTTCTATTTCCAGAACTTGAACTAATTCAAGCATTTCTGCACTTTCATCTGCAAGGCAGATATCTTCCAGAAAACCCATTCGATTCTGGGCGTATAGTGCTATGTCCTTAGCTCCAGCATCACATTTTCTATCCACTTTAGCAATAAAGCAAGCCATCTCGTACATTTTAAAACTAAAACACAGGTTAACCAGCATAAGATATCCAATGGTAGAATAAATATCTAAGATACTCAAATGTACGTAGACTTAAAAAATTCACAACAAATAGTTAATTCACAATAATTAAAAAGTGCAGATTGTATGAAAAATATTATCAAGTAGGATGCATTGTTTTGCTGTGAAAAATATTTTTTTTCTAAATTGATCTAAATAAAAGGAGTCTTGTTTCACATGCTACATACACAAATCAGAAAGTAAATGTAAAATTTAGCTAAGCCAAATTGTTAGTTAAAAAAGCGAAATTTCATAAATGACAAATAACATCGTCGGATTACAGCAGAAACTCATAAACTGACATTTCGGAATTGCGTTTTCTGACACTAAATTATTGTTTTCAGGATGTTGAAAAATACATTGACATATTGTAATGTGATTGAACAAATTATATCACTCAAAAAGTTATAATTTTTATTTTTGACCTAAAATCCAACAGTTAGTCTTTGAAGGGCTGAGTATAAAATTTATTCTATTTGTCAGTTAATAAGTTTCTGCTCTAAACCGACGGTATCATAAAATGCAAAAAGTTCTCTAGGAGTTATTTTCAGTGTAAAGAAATCACCAGTAAACGAGAATTTTACATACGTTCACCCAATACGGTATACCTGCAGGTAACAAGTTCACCACAAAACACTAGTGCCATCTAGATTTAGCTTTAAGGAAAAGGCCTCATATAAGTGTTTCTGAAAGACTAATGTTCTTTATCTTTAAGAAGAAATCAGGTTTCTCAGAAACACAGGTTTAAATAAACTTTTTATGCAGTGTTGCTGACACTAACTTTTCCTATAGACAAATTGAAAGCACTGGATAAATGAAGTATAGTTAAACTGGAGTCTTCTAATAGCAACCATTCTATCGGTGAAATGTTGAACTAAATTTTCCAACACCATAATAGAAGTCACCAACTTTTTCGTGCAAACCGCACTTCTACAGTTCTAATCATCCCTCGAAAAGCAAATGGCAGTAGAGACGAGCCAATAGAATCTTTCCAAACCGTTAATACACTAGAAAGTTCATACGCATAATTGAACCTTTGAACCTAGTCTTCCCTTCTTGACTTGTACCAATTAACACTTCTTGATCAATAGAATCTTTCTAAGGAATTCTCTAATAAAAAAGCAGCAGCAATCGATCTTTGCAAAGAATTCTAATCTAAGGAGAACCAATGAATTCTTTTCGAAGGTTGGTTGGTTGGTTTTTGGGGTTTTATGGCGCAAGGGCCATATTTGGCCATGCTGCGCCAGACACAAGGCATACAATATCAAGTAATAAATGCACACACAATGAAAGTTTTACTGACACAGAAGGGAGAAATACACCCAGGGAGGAATGCAACTTACAGGAATCGAACCTGCACCGCATACAACTCGAAGGTTGCTAGCGCAGTTGACACACCCACTGAGCCAAGGCGGCCCTTCTTTTCAAAGGATTCTACTCTAAGGAAAACCAACCGAATCTTTCCAAGGAAAAACCAATAGAATCTTTCCAAATGATTCAAAGGAAAGATAGTGAAAGAACTAACAGAATCTTTCCATAGGATTCTATTCTAAAGAAAGGAAAATAACAGATTTTTCCAAAGGATTGTATTCTAAGGAAAGTAGCAATAGAATCTTTCCAAAGGATTCGACTCGAAGGAAAGGAAGAATAGAATCTTTGGAAAGGATTCTATTCTAAGGAAAGGAGGCAATGATATTTATCCGAAGATTTTTTTTTATAAAGAAAGGTGCAATAGTACTCATCCAAAGAATCCTTTAATAAATTTAGGTAGGTAGGTATTTAATTAACGCCGAACTGGAGAAACACAACGGGTTATTGGGGACAGTCTGGCATCAAACCCAAAGGGAAAGATCCGAGAACTACACCACGAAATTTTCTACAACCATAAATAAAGGAGCAATAGAGAGAATTTACAGAGGATTATGTTCCTTGGAATGTAACAATAGAATCTTTTGAAAGGATTCTATTAAAAGGATAGGAGGAAAAAAATCACACTATAGAAAAATAATTAATGCTTAATGAAAAAACAAACTCTATGCCATTAGAATAACACCACCCTGTTCTAAAATAGTCAAAACTTCAGAAATAGATTATTTGAAATTCGCAACTTCAAAATGATTAAAGGCATACTCACAAGCAATTATATTGGGTACTGTAATACGAATCGTCATAATCCGGATCATTAGTACGCTGGTGTTCTTCATACACTTTCATAGCCTCCCTTGTGAGATTTCTGCATACGCTATCAGGGTTATCTATAATTTCTTTGAGGCACGGCAAATGTTTCACAATATCTAAGAAATTAAACTAAAATTAGAAAAATAGACCTATGAGATGAAATGGGAATCACCGAAGCAGTTGAATGTGTTACCAATCTTAAATGGTCTATTTTGTATTATTTCAAGGAAGCCGACATTCCCAGTTTTGGAGTCAAACCTCAAAACATGGAATTAATGGACACGGAAATCAAGTTTTGCAATCAATTTTTGAAATCACTCCAAAAATTTTACTTCTGAAATTTAGGGCTTTGTAACATTATGACTTGAATTGTAGAAAAATTACCCAACTAACTGTAACATTTATTTTGTAAAACTAACGTGAAATAATTTCTTCACAAAATATTTGCATTGTATAATTCCTGAATTAGTACAAATTAAAATGTATTTTGTATAACATAGTGGATAAAATTGCAGCTTTACCGATAAATATATTTAATACAATGGTAGAAATCTAATGGCTTAATCGATTAAAATGAATTATAATAATTAAAGTGAACTATTATAATTAAAATTAATTATTATAATTAAAATTAATTACTATATATCATTATACAAAGTAATTCGATCTTATTTCGCAGTACTAATATCCTTTAGTGATTTATTAAAATTAAAAACGGGCCACTGTAGCCCGGTAGGAAGAGTAGTTCTTTAGCAACTGGAGGGTTTCGAGTTCGAAACAACCCATAAAAAGACGTTGGGTACGGAAAGGCTGGTGCACGTTAAATCTACCATCGCCTCAAATGTCCTCATGTTGGCGTGGTGTGGAAGTTCCAAGAGAGGTAAGAACTAAGGTGTTGTCCTCGTTATCCGACCGTGGTTCAAACTTAAGAGGTGTTGTCCTCGGTTCTTTCCCATCGGGATTGATATCGGACCGTCGCCAATACTCCGTTGTGCTGCTGCAATATGACTTTAATTCTCAACTATCTAGAATGTCCTGAGATACAAAACTACTTGCTACTGATTATATTGTTACGAGGCTGTTATTTCATTAGATCGGTCTAGAATCCGTTCACCAGCTCAATTGATACACTTAAATATTAGTAATATTCAAATTGTAATTTTACTTATTTCCAATATTTACGTTTGTGAAGTTAACATTGAGCGACGCTAGATTTCCGAGTAGTGTAGAATTGTTTTTATACCACATCTCACTTAATGACTAAATAACTGCATCTATTGGGTGAAAGAATACATGGAATCTTTCAATGATTAGAAGATTCTATTAATTCTTTCTTGGAATATAATCATTTGGAAACATTCTATTGGTTCTTTCCTTAGAGTAGAATCATTTGGTAGGATTCTGTTGATTCTTTTCCCTTATAATAGAATCATTTGGAAAGAATATGTTGATCCTTTCCTTAGAATAGAATCATTTACAAAGATTCTATTGATTCTTTCTTTAGATTAGAATCCTTTAAAAAGATTCTGTTCCTTTCATTAGATTAGAATCCTTTACAAAGATTATGTTAGTTTTTTCTTTAGATTAGAATCCTTTGGAAAGATTCCGTTGGTTCTTTCTTTAAAATGTGGGGACCTCTCAGAGAATTAGTGTGGCAGGCTTTCTCTATTGTGATTAAGCGATTTTATCTGGAACTTTCTGTGCACATTTAATCATAAGAAATATTATTTAAACAGGTTATAAATTATCTACGGTATAAAATATCTAAGTACACCCCACTTCTAGAGTCACTCTCTAAAAGCAATGTTTGTTTTTCTTGAGTTACAAACAACCTATTCGTATTTCTTTATAATATAAGTATATTTGAAAGGAGATATATTGTGATAATTGGTGGAGTCTTAAAATTCTAATCATCATAACTGCAAAGAAGGATCGAATATGAAGTATGAGTTTGAGCTGATTTCATTACATTTGTGTACTGGACATATTTCGTTTAAATTATGAAGTTGTTCAACATTCGAATTTACACAAACAACTTAGGAGTTCCTTTCATATACTCACCATCACGAATTTCTGAGTCGTTTTTGCACACGTCCCTTACGTATGCAATTATTTTATTAAAGTTTTCTCCTCCATGCCTTAAATCCTTTCCACACAGACGTTCATAGTTTGTTAAACATGTTAGGCGATCCAGTAGAATTCTAGATATAAAGGAAAAGATCATAAACAATACGTGTAAATACAAAAAATTCTAGATTGATCCCCAAAACATGTCTAAAGATTAATTTCCAATATTACGTAAAACAATAAAACAGACTATTCCCTAGTTATCTTAGAATTAGTATTTCGCACGTAATTTTTGGAGGGTAGGTTTGAGAGAAAAGTTATAAATAATATATATTTATAACCATTACATTATGCATTAGGCTCTGCTTATATAATTATATATCTTATTATTGCTCTTATATACACTGCTGGCCACCGTAAATGCAACACCCTGAAGGAAGCATGCAAATAATATGAAATTTACAACATGCATTAGCGGAGGTGAGATATGCAAATGATTAGAATTTCAGCGCAGACGCACATCACGCGCGCCTGTGGCGCCACTTCAAAGCGCTATTTAAGGCTTGGAGATTTCGACGATTTCAAGTACGGCAATTGTGTTTTTCTTGTGGTTTTTTCAAAAAAAAGATCAATTATGCCTCGTAGAAAACAGCCATCATCTTTTGATCAAGTATCCGAGTTCGAAAGAGGAAGGATAGTGGCCTACCGAGATTGTGGATTATCTTTCAGGGAAATCGGTAGTCGTGTTGGACGAAACCAAACAACTGTAATGCGGATATGTGATCGTTGGATGCAGGAGGGTACGACGGACCGACGTGTTCGATCGCATCCACCTCAGTGCACCACTTCACGTGATGACAGGCATATTGTGCGCATGGCAGTGACGGATCGCTCAGCCACATCACGAACCATAGCACAGCACATTCAGTCTGTACCGCATCATCCAGTGTCTGGGCGTACCATTCGACGCCGTTTACAGCAGAGTGGTCTGTCCACAAGACGTCCATTGCTTCGTCTACCCTTGACGCAGAACCACAGACGTTTCCGCCGCCAATGGTGCGATGAAAGAAGGATGTGGACGGCAGAATGGAATGAAATTGTCTTTACTGACGAGTCACGCTTCTGTCTGCAACACCACGATGGTCGGATTCGAGTCTGGAGACACCGTGGAGAGAGGATGCTGAACAGCTGCGTTATGCACCGCCACACTGGTCCTGCACAGGGTATTATGGTATGGGGCGGTATTGGATATCACTCTCGCACTCCTCTAGTACGCATTGCAGGTACTTTAAACAGCCAGCGCTACATCTCCGAGGTGTTGGAGCCAGTTGTCCTTCCTTACCTTCAGGGCTTGCCCACAGCCATATTTCAACAGGATAATGTGCGACCACACGTGGCACGCATTGTCCAAGGGTTTTTCGTCAATCGCCAGATTGAATTGCTTCCCTGGCCAGCTCGCTCTTCGGATCTTTCGCCGATAGAAAACATGTGGTCCATGGTTGCTCAACGATTGACCCAGAATACATCCCCAGCTGCCACACCAGATCACCTTTGGCAACGTGTGGAAGCTGCTTGGTCTGCTGTACCCCAAGAACACATTCAAAGTCTCTTTGAATCAATACCGAGGCGTGTGGCAGCGGTGATCTCCAACAATGGCGGCTACTCTGGCTACTGATTTTGGCAGGAACCACACTTCACAGAAGTCTATAAATTTAATCATTTGATACTTGGTCAACATGTTATCTACAAAATAAATTTTGTTGTGATATCTCTTGTCTTTCTTGGTGTTGCAATTTGGGTGGCCAGCAGTGTATTTTATTTAGTAAAAAGACACTATCACAAACAATATGTGTAGATACAAAAAATTCTAGTTTGATCCACAAAAACATATCTAAAGATATATCTATATGTATAAAGCAGAGTTGGCGTCTGTCTATCTGACTGTCTGTTACAAATCTACATCATTTGACCAGGTCTCACCAAATTTGGTATGCTTATTCTTTAAAATCCTACGGGTAACGTATGCTAGATATAAACTCCCTTTCGGGATTCGTCCTGTGTCGTAGAGGGGGTAAAAAAGTTCGACATCCTCATAGGAATAAAATCGAGTATTTTTACGATCACTGTCAGACCAATTCACATCAAATTTGGTACATTCATTCTTTAGAATCCTGCGGAATCATGGGCTATATATTAAACTCCTTCGATTTGTCCTAGGTCTGCAGAGGGGGCTAAAAAAATTCGAAGTCACCATACGAATAACATTGAGTATCCCTACTATCACAGTTTGACCAATTCATGTCAAATTTCGTGCTCTCATTCTTTTTAATCGAGCAGGAAACAGGCTAAATATTAACTCCCGTTCCATTGGTCCATAGAGGCGTTAAAAAGAATTAGAAATCCCCATAGGAATAACATTGAGTAATATTACAATGAATTAGAAACAATTCAACCCGAACAACGCCGGATAATTCAGTTAGTGTATATATATATATATATATATATGTATAAAGTAAATTACAAGTATAACAGGAATGAGTTTAAAAAATTGAGATATAGCGATAGTATATATATGATCCCATGTCTCATTTGTTCTGAAACGAGAAACATTTAGATGGTTCTTACGGACATGCACGATCCACATCTTCAGTAGTTCCCGGAAATCGGAATGGTTCTTTGTTATCGCATGTTCTCCTCATCCCGCGATCGCAAAAACCATCTCCTCTCGTTACCGAAATTCCTGATAACAAAATGCAGTTTCAATCATAGTTGCTTAAATGCACCGATTAAAATTTGATAATACATTGTTTTTCTGTAAGAAATAGAAAATTTCTCTACCACTCTAAAATATTTACTGAAGTGATACCTTATTTTCCTTCGATATAAAATTAACGTTTTTGACTTAATATTATCAGTTATGTTCAATTATTACGTGCATTAGTTTTGGTCCAGTTCAGATACGAAGGTCCCTCAAGGGAACATCTTTAGGTGTGTACGGGAATCACAACTCCGAGGTTCCCGAACGATCTGTCCTTCCTCTTTTCCCTCGCCTAACACCTGCTTTTTGCTTTATTTCCTCTCTAGAAAGGGCCATGTTTGGCGCAGATTGGTCAAATATGCGTCATAAAGACCTCAGACATCCAACCAAAGGCTGTAATGGTAGTTATACATTATGCAGAAAGAATAACACGAGCATATTTCACCCGGTTATAGTTCTTAAAACTAAGCCACAGATTGTCAGTCTAAAAACGTAAAGCATGACGTTGTCTTTTCTGAGGCTTAGAAATAGTTTCGAGTGAATATGATTTAATTAAAATGTACTAGTACAGATTACTCGTAATACTTTAAAAGACACTAAAATCGGGTGAATTCTACTGCAATGAATGCCATTTTTAAATTTGTCTCTGAGATTTCAGATGCTTTCATTTGACTTAGTCATTAATCTATAAAAGGCGTTTGATTTGGTTTGTCAATGGTCATTTTGACGTGAATACAGTACAGTGAAATTGGTACTAGGGGCATGCATGAAAAGTATTCCAAAACGTATTACAACTGTTTTGTCTTATGATTTCAGAACTAGAAGAAACATCCAATGATAAATATAGCGTCGTGTAGACAAAGAATGTTCGAATCTGACATGACCTTCGAACCGAGTGCGCAGGCGCACTGAACGTGGGGAGGAGGTCTGCAATATGTCGAAATCCTATGATGCTGGGCGAACTTTGGGTGAGTATAACTTTGGATTCGTGGAGTGAGGACTGCGTTTTTGTGGTGTCATTCGAAAGCTACCGAGATACGCTACAATCACATGACTTATCAACAAAATTATCCTTCAATATTAATATCAAATAGCACTTTAATCGTTCAAACTGTAAATTAATTGCTGAATACTCACACACACAACCTATGTCTGCTTCATTCAAACATCAGTATTCACTTCAAAACTAAGGTCTGTGTCCTCGAGACAACCAACCAATTTTTTTTACCCCACTCGTATTATCTAATTGAATAATTCGTCGCCACTATGACCCTTTGCCTTCAGAGTACTGGTCGATATCAATAATTATTAGTATGGGAGGAATTATCAGTGCAAACAAACAAACCAGATGGAAGACGGAGATTTATCAGACCGCCCGAGTATCCATGTCAAAACTATGGTTTGTGTCCTGGTATGTATGGTTTGTTTTCCGACACAATCTACCATTTTTTTGCTACAGTTGTGCTGAGAGGCCAAAACAAAGCGTTACCAGCAAAATTAGGCCTCTTATAAACAAAAGGTTACAAGCAAAATTACTCCGAAAAAGCACTCGAGTCATTGCGTTATCTATTAAAACACAAATTATAACAGCAATGGTAGCTTGATAATGGAAATGCTTTCGAGAACATACAGACGTCAATTTACTGTGGCAAAGTTACTTAATTGCATACACATATCATTGATGTATTGCCATTTTATATCTTATTTACATCCATTCATTATGATACATACATTTCATACCTCCGAATGAAATACGCCCCCTCAGGTTCACATCTGCTTGAGGTGTGCACGGGCTTCACAAACCCTAGATACCTGAGCGATCTTATCTTTTCCCATGGGGTTAACTGTCTTTAGTAAACACGGGGGTCGCGCTACCGGGATACCCAAACGATCTTTTCTGCTTTCATTCCTCTATTCTATTCCCAATCCCTCTTTATTTTCCGTAAGGGCCGCGGTGGTCCGGTTGGAAGAGTAACAGACTAGTAACCGGAGGGTTGCGAGGTCGAATCCAACCAAAAGACCGTGGTGTACAAATGGGGCCGGTGCACTTTAAATCTATCGTGGGATTCAAATATCCTCACGTTGGCGTGCTGTGGAAGTTTGGAGAGTGGGGTGCAGCTCAGGTGTTGCCTCGTCATCTGACCGTGGTTCAAAATTACGTCGGTTTGTCTTCGGGTTTGATCCCGGACCGTCGCCGATTGCTTGTTGTGTTGCTCCAGTGCGACGTTAATTAAATATCTACCTATCTAAGTGTAATTTTAGCAATATTGTGCAGCTGCATACCTCAAAGTAAATTTGGCGAATGAATCCCATAGCGGTTAATTTTTATATTTGTTTTGATTCACTAAAACATAAATAACGTCAATTTCTCTGTGGGATGTTAGTGAAATATTATATTTAGATAATGTTATTTAAACCTACATGTGATCAAGTACAAATATAGGGAAAATGTTCTTACCTCCATATAGGGAAAGAAGGAGCAGAGCTGAGACCCACATTTCAGTCCAATTTCCAGTCTATTCAATGAAAGTAATTCGTATTAGCTCGCCAATGTAATTTCATTGGATTCAATCTAAGAACGGACATTGTAACTCGCGTTGTTAACGGAAATCCTGCAAGTCCGATCTACGTAGTTTTTATGAACCATTTCCTTTTTACGTACTTATATTTTATGCAATCCATAAGATTGTAAAATAGAGTTTTAAAGGGAAATCCGTAAGGAGTCAATACGTATAATGATAGCGTTGAGCTAGGATTATACGGAAGCAAACTGCAATTCTCATTTAGTGTACATGAAAATAAAAAGGTAATGAGAAAAAGATAATTTTTTTCCGATTTCATAAAAAAAAGCCCTTGTCGCAATGCATAGACTTATTTAAATCGTTATGAAAAATCTTACTCAATGATATTTATTTGAAAGGATTAAGAGATTCAATGGGTTGTTTTTGAATTGCAAACTGAGTTGCACAAGTCATGATGCTTATGATGAGATAACATTTTAGTAGTAGCAAACTAGTTCGATTAAACTAGCTCTACATATATAACTAGTTACTAGTTGTAAGCTAGTTAGGGTAAACTAGTTCTACATACATAACTATTTATATACTAGTTTCAGTAATATAGTTCTAACATATATGACTAGCGTTATTAGTTTTAAACTAGTATTCACATATAATATTAGTTTCTAGTTGTAAACTAGTTAGAGTAAACTAGTTCTACATATTCTACATACATGTAGTTAGAGTAAACAAGTTCTAGTATATATGTGATTAGTTACTAGTTTTAAACTAATATCATAACTTACTTGTTTCTAGTTGTAAATCAGTTAGAATAAACTAGTTCTACATATATAACTAGTTACCTGTTGTAAGGGCAGCGGTTGCAAACTAGTTACTAATAGTAAGGGCAGCGGTTGCCCAATTGATAGGGTAGCGGATCGAAACTCGATCCAACCAACCGTCTTATACGTGGGGCTGGTGCACATTAAATGTGTTGTGGCCTCATGTCCTCACGTTGGCTTGGTGGGAACGTTTGGAGCGTGAGGTGTTAGCTCAGGTGTTGACCTAGTCATCTGATGACTAGGTTCAAATGAGGCGTTGTCCTCGGTCTATGCCTTCGGGATTGGTCTCAGACCGTCACAAATAGCCCGTTTTGTTGCTGCAGTGCGACGTAAATTAAATTACCTACCTACTTACTAGTTGTAAACTAGTACTAGCCTACATAAGTAGTTACTAGTTGTAAACTATTACTAGCATGTATATGTGGTTACTAGTTGTAAACTAGTGCTAGCATACATAAGTAGTTATTAGTTGTAAACTATTACTAGCATGTATATGTGGTTACTAGTTGTAAACTAGTGCTAGCATACATAAGTAGTTATTAGTTGTAAACTAGTACTAGCATAGATTAATGGTTATAAACTAGTACTAGCATACATTACTAGTAGTAATCTAATCTTAGCATAGATTACTGGTTGTAAACTAGTACTAGCATAGAGAACTAATTACTAATGTTGGAAATCAAAGAAACAGCAATGCCAGAGTTGCATTCACAGAATTTAGGCGTTTAAAATCGTTACGAAAAGGTTTCCCTTAGAACTTGCAATTCTACTGAAACAGTTTCTACCCAGGAAATGATTTCAAAAACCTAAATCCCTACCACTATACTACACAACCAAATTTGATTTGTGCTATTAACCCTCGTGTAACAAAGCATCACCTTAAAGTGACACAAACTAAACCGATGAAATTTGGTTTAATAATTTTTCTAAAGAGCTCGAAACATTTGGTTAACCATAACCACTACCTGTATTATATGGGCCGTTCCATGTCAAACAGCACAAAATACAAGATGCATTTTCAATCCGACCCTCTTCAAATTTTTTAAAATTCGGTGATTTTAACATAATGTGACACATAGCATAATGGAATTGTATTTCCTTTTTTATAAAATATATTAAATATTTAAAATACAGTAATAATTGATTAAGAAATTTTTAAAATTTCTAATACATCAGGCATTACAGATATCATACTTAGCCTCAATACACAATAGAAGGCACAACGGAAATAACACAGCACAAAGTAACATTAAGGCATCCAAAAAAATTACACATTAATTCAATTAAAAACTGAGGATTAATGATTGTAGAATTATGAAAAATTACCCAATTTTCAAATTTAAATTTAATGTAAATAAAATTAGTCCAAGTAGAAAGC
Organism: Meta bourneti; assembly: GCA_933210815.1. Classification (NCBI taxonomy): domain Eukaryota; kingdom Metazoa; phylum Arthropoda; class Arachnida; order Araneae; family Tetragnathidae; genus Meta; species Meta bourneti. The sequence goes on from OW119926.1 coordinate 33,724,620, forward strand.
TAAAATTTTTCATGTGTGAATGGGCAACAAAAAATCACCAAGCTTCAAAATAAAACTACTCAACAATGTTTACAAAATGTTTACTAAAATATCACAAGTGTTTTCCAAAGCAAAATACAAAGCAAAGATAACCGAATTGCTCAAGCATTAGTATTTATCAAGATGATCTCTTTCATCAGACCCCGCTGCTCCACTTCCATTTCCAGAGTTTGAACTAATTCAAGCAGTTCTCCATTCCCTTCTGCAGGACAGGTCTTTTAAAGATAACCCATTCGATGCTGGGCGTCCAGAACTATATCTTTAGCACCGACATCGCATTTTCTATCGCCTGTAGCAATGAAGCAAGCCAACTCGTATGTTTGAAAACTAGAACAGAGATACCATAATCATTACAATCTCTTAAGATTAAGAATCAAGTAATAGAGGTGATATATTGAGAAGTGTTGCTGAAAACACTCAGAAATAATTAAGCGACCGGTACATCTGTTATACCGTCTGGAACTTCCAAATGCGGATTAAGTTTGTGTTCAGAATAAAATATAGCATTATATGTTTGTGTCTTTATTTGAAATTCATGATTAATGCATTTTTATTCATATTCTAGTTAAGCAATATTTTCTAGATATTTTATCAATATTTGCCTATTTATACATTTATTTGATGGTACTTTGTGCTCGTTTTGAAAGCACGTTTCTTATATTTATGTTTAACTGATAGTATTTTTGTGTTATATTTCTTTGACAGAAAGTAAAATTACTTAATACAATTTATTCAATTTATGTTAAATCCTTTATTTTCAATGTTAAAGTGTTAAAATGATTTTAAATTTTGATGAGTTTTCATCGTGGGAGGGGAAGTATGTTCCAACTTGAAATGGAAATCCATAAGTGGGAAGAAAGCATTATGATTTTTCTCTCCCAAGGAAGAAACAGATTGAGATCGGTATATAGGTAGTTAATTAACGTCGCACTGGAGTAACACAACCGGTTATTGGCGACGATCCGGCATCAAACCCGAAAGGAAAGATACGAGAACACCATCACGTAATTTTGAACCACAGTCAGATGACGAAGTTGTTACGGCCAATGAGAATTTGATAAAAAGAGGGCGCTGTGCGCGCCTCTGAAGTTTTGAATGTAGGGAATTAGCCGGCGCTGTTGTGCTGAGAGAGATCATGAAATGATGATGTAACAAGTTAACTGTAAATGTCTTAATGTCTGTCCTTGTTTTGTGGTAATAAATGTTGTGGCTGTAAATCGAATGCTGATCTTTCCAAATGAATCCACATCAAATAATAATTTGAGAAGACGTCAATTTTGGAGCGTCACAGAAGTCACACCTGAGCTGACAACCCAATCTCCAAACTTACACATCATGCCAACGTGAGGACATTTGAGGCCACGACAGATTTAACGAGGACCAGCCTCCTTTCTACCCGACAGACTTTGGTTGGATTTGGTAGATTTGAAGGAAAGGTATTGTGACAATGGGTGGAGTCTTCTAAACTTCTAATTGCCATAACTACCCACTGAAGTATTTCATGAGTTCGGGTGAGTGTCATTATATTTGGACGCTCACCCGAATTGGAATTCAAGTAAATAATGAAACATTTCCCTAAAAATGTATTCAAAATCGAATATGCGAACAAAATATCAAGTTGCTTTCACATACCATCACGAATATTTGAGTCGTTTTTACACACTTTCTTTATATATGCAGTTATTTTATAGAAGTTTTCGTCTTCAGGTGGTGGTTTAGTTCACACTGATCTGTATAGTTTACCAAATATATCAGGCGGTCCAATAGAATTCTAGATATAAAGGGAAATTTTTTTACTTTTTTTGTGAAATAAAAAAACTATATATACTAGAACTAATGATTCGCGTAAATGAAAAACGTTATTTTGAATTGGATCCATAGATACAAATATAAAGATTCAGTCTTGTGTAAGACTACATATGAATAAACTGAAAAAGTACAACAAAACGATTCGTTTTCTGTCTATATTAGCAGACCTTCGCATAGCATCTGCGCCCTAGTCTTAGTGCGTTGCTTATATCTATTGATTGCTAAGTGTCATTATTCATATTTCACATTTTATTTAATCAAATCTATACATTTATCTATACATTTAAACAGAGTTAGCATCTGTCTGTCCTCTATACAGATATATGCCGTTTGATCAGTCCACACCAAATTCGGTACACTTATTCTTTGGAACCCTGCGGGTAACGTAGGCTACATATTAACCCCCGTTCTATTAATCTTTGGTGTGGAGAGAGGTGTAACCTACAGTCATCCTGGACAGAGCACTTGCTAGAGGGCGCTCTCTCTCGGTATGGCTGTGCAGATGACGTCAGAGACAACATCTACAGCAGTCGCCTCTCAAGATGACCTTGGAGGTTTTCAGAATCTTAGAATATGATGCAATCGCAGATGGATGCGGTTGCGCTGAAAATCGCTCAGTTTCCCGTTTAGTATCCTGTCTGTAAATTCTTAAACTGTAGCTTTATTACTGGAATGTAAATTTTTATGATTATATAAGATTATTTTTATAGAAAGTGGTCTTTTTTATCGTCGATATGGTACAGGGGGCAAAAGACAAATTTAAAATCTTCGTAGGAATAACATTGCGTATTTATACGATCAATATCAGATAAATTCACACTAAATTTGGTACATTCCATTCATCCTGTAGAATTCTGCGGGATTGTCTGCATTCGATTTGTCCTGGGTCCACAGGGGGGCTAAAAACAATTCGAAATCTCCATAAGAATAATATTAGTGTATTATGATGAATTATAAACAATTCAACAAGAGCAACTCCGGGTAATTCAGCTAATACTGTGTATATATCATCCATATTCACATCAAAGGATTTCATAACTGTAAATAAAATTATCCGAAATTCTACAAGAGCATTTCGTTTACATTTGCTAGTGTTAAATCTGATTTCCATAAAATGCATGGCTAAAGGCACACGTTTTACGTCAATCAGATCCCTTGTTCAACGGTGATTTGGCATTTTTTGACGATAAATCGATTTTCGCTCATTTTCTTTTTTTGCTCCTTTTATCTTCTAGATTTCTTTTTGCTTTTTTTCCTCAGGCTGCTGAAGAATTTCATTAAAGTGGCACGTTATTCCTTCTACTTTTAGCATTGTCAAGCAGTTTTGTAGCTGAAATCAAGCATATTTAAACCAAGCGAAAAAATTGGTGAATGAATCCCGTAACGGTTCATTTTATACTTTTATCCGTTGTTTCCAATCGACATCTATTAAATAACCGATTTCTGTGCCACGAACGTTAGTGAAATATATACATAGATGGCGTAACGAATCTGAATATTTGTGTGGATGTATATAGATTTTGTAAAATTACAATTTCCAGAGGGGTCCTTCGTGGCTCAGTGGATTTAACCACCGCACTAGAAACCTACGAGTTGTAGATGGCGCAGGTTGGATTTCTGATACTTACCTTGGGTGCATTTTTTTGTCAGTAAAACTTTTCTTGTGTGTGTATTTCGGTTTACTTGACGTCCTTTTTCTTGTGTTTACGCAGCTTGGCTAAACATGGCCCTTGGGTATACCCCAAAACCTTCAAAGTACTGGTTGATGTCAGCTTTTTTGTATGAGGGATTTCCTGTGCAAAACAAACAGAACAGACAAAAAATGAAAATTTATTTTCAGTTATCCAAACGCCCTTGCGGGGCAGTGGGAATGTCCACTGCGCTAGCAACCTCTGAGTTATAGGCGGCATAAACTCGATTTCTCGCTGGGTGTATTTCTCTACCGTTTTTGTAAGACTTTACTTGTATGTATATCCATTACTTGTTGCTGCCTGTCTTGTGTTTAGCGCAGCATAGCCAAATATGACCATTGCTCCATAATAACCCAACCAACTTCGCATGATACATATCAAGGTTATTTAACCCTCTGAGCTTCGAGAGATTTCCGAGTGGTGTACCATGTCTTTTACCCCACAAGGCGCATAACGAGAAAGTAACCACGTCTTATTGGTTTGAAGAATCCTTGGATCCTTTAAACCAAGGAAATGCCAAGGTAAACGTATGCGCGTGAACCCCTCAGAAGGTTAAGATACTTGAAACCCAGTAACTGTAAAATAATTATTTTATTGCTTTGAAATAGAATTAGTAGTTAGAAATCTGATCCCTCAAAAGGTTATCTGGACAGTTTTCTAATGATCGTGGTTTCTTCTAATGACGAGGTATCTACCATTTGGTCAGTTTTCTAATGATCGTGATTTCCTCTAATGACGAGGTATCTACCATCTAGACAGTTTTCTAATGATCGTGGTTTCCTCTAATGATGAGGTATCTACCATCTGGTCAGTTTTCTAATGATCGTGATTTCCTCTAATGATGAGGTATCTACCATCTGGACAGTTTTCTAATGATCGTGGTTTCTTCTAACGACGAGGTATCTACCATCTGGTCAGTTTTCTAATGATCGTGGTTTTTTCTAATGACGAGGTATCTAACATCAGTTTTCTAATGATCGTGGTTTCTTCTAATGACGAGGTATCTACCATCTGGTCACATTTGCTAATGACATGATACCTCGTCGAGACAACCATCCGGAAGGCTAAGCACCATAGAGAATTTACCAAAGTAAAATAGGAAGTGCTAGTTATCTGAGAATTAATATATCGCATTTAATTTTTGGAGTGTCGGTTTGAGAGAGGTAGGTATTTAATTAACGTCGCGCTGGAGCAACACAACTGGCTATTGACGACGGTCCGGGATCAAACAGAAGGGAAAGATCCGAGGAAAACACCACTTAATTTTGAACCACGGTCAGATGACGAGGTCACACCTGAGTTGGCACCCCACTCTCCAAACTTCCACACCACGCCAACTTGAGGAGATTCGAGGTCACGACAGATTTAACGTGCACCAGCCCCCTTTGTACACGACGGTCTTTGGTTGGATTCGAACTCGCAACTCTCCTTTGTCAATCCGTTGCTCTTCCAACCGGGCTACCGCGGCCCTAGATTTGAGAGAGAAAATGTATGCAGCTTGTAATGTTTCTTAGATTTTACTCGCGCTTTGTATTGAAATGAGAAGCATATTTTAAATGGAACTTACGGGCAATCATGATCCCCATCTTCAAAGAATCTCGGAACAATGTTGTCTTTTTTGAGACTTATGTGCTACTAAAATGGGAAAGTAAAGATTATTCATCTGTTTAAAAAAATTAGTCTCTGTTTTCAAGTGTTATGTTTTTGATTTTGCTTCATTATTTTATGAGCTCCGTTTCATTTGGTTTTCCCCTCTATAGTCATTTTTTTGGAATACTAGGTGCTTAAAAGTAGCAAATTTTGTTAAATGGATTCAAATAATGTAGGATTTGCATGTCACCCTATAGTTATTTTTCAAAAACGGGGATTATAGGGATGGTTACTTAGAATCTAGTCCGCACCGGGGCTAATAAGATTAAGGCTGTATGGCGTACGGAGGGCCGCGGTAGACCAGTTGGAATGGAAAAGCAACGGATTAGCCACCGGAGGGTTGCAGGGTAAATCTGTCGTGGCCTCAAATGTCCTCACGTTGGCGTGGTGTGGAAGTTTGGAGAGTAGGGGTGCCAGCTCAGGTGTTGACCTCGTCATATGACCGAGGTTCTAAAGAGGCGTCCTTGGACTTTTCCCATAGAGATTAATCCCAATCCGTCTCCAATAGTCCGTTGTATTGCTCCAGTGCGACGTTAATTAACTACCTACTTACCTTAACATCTAATGTCAAGAGAAGGAGATGCTGCTTATTGAGCATGTCCTTCCCTTGCCAAGATTGTCCGTTTTATTGAGTAATCCTCCTCACTCGGCATTTTACCCTCTTATGAGCTGCTCTGGGATTTTTACTCATAGCTATGGTTTTTAAATTTACATTAAATGATAAGTTGCAACTTTCCATGTAGATGGGTAAAACCCCTCCATATTTTATTGAAATACATAGAATTGGGTTTAAAATTCCATTTAAATTGGCAATATCTTGACGACGAGCTATCTTGACATTAGCAAAATTGATCAGAACATGATGGACGAGATATCTCGTCGAAAGCACTTGAAGGGTTAAGTAAAACGTTATTCCACAGTAATGCTTACAAAACGTTTTATTAAAATATTATAAAACTGATTTCAATGAAGAGCACATAACATAAAGATAACCTGATTGCTCAAGATTTTGCATTTATGAGTAATAAGAGAATCTCTTTGATCACATCTCGTTGCTCCATTTCTATATCCAGAACTTCAACCAGTTCCAGCAATTCTCCGCTCTCCTCAGCAGGACAGGTCTTTTCGAGATACCCGATTCGGTTCTGTGCGTCGAGAACTATATTCTTAGCACCGGCACCACATTTCCTGTCGACATTAACAATAAAGCAAGCCGTTTCGTGTATTGTATACCTACAAAAAACATAATATAATTAGTTCAGATTTTCGGTGATCTCGTGAGAAACAATGCAACTTTTGTCTACTAAAAAGTACTCCATGGTAGACTTGGATTACATTGCTATATATACTATTGTATCGTAAGTTAATTTTTGTAGTGTTAGCAAAGTTCGCCACTATACTCCCCCTCCAGAATTTAGAGCGGTTGCCGAATTCGATAGATGTCACCACTAGTTGAGTGATTGCCATTTGGGTGGGACAGTGAGAGCTATTTTAACATCACGGGTGTACTTTCGCATGAGTGGTAAAGAAATTTTAAGATTGCCTGTGTTGGCCTTTAGCAGCCGAGTGTGAATCACCGTGTGAAGAGAAGGCTGAGCAGCAACGAATGGTGTGAAGCCGTGATAGGAAAAAGCAGTATATTACTCATTGTGAATCATCCATCGAAGGTTTCTATAAAGTTTACGTGTTCAGATCACGTCGTCGGTCACCAATTTAACAAGCTCGGTTTGAAACAGTGCAACTTTGTCTACCAAAAAGCACTTCATGGTAGATTTGGGTTATACTGCTATATATACTATTGTATCCTAAGTTAATTGAAGTGATAGCTAAGTTCGCAACTATACTCCCCCTCCAGAATTTAGAGCGGTAGCCGAATTCGATAGATGTCTCCGTTAGTTGAATGATTGCCATTTGCGTGGGACCGTGTGTGTGAAAGCTGTATTAAGATCACGGGTGTACTTTCTCATGAGTGGCCAAGCTACTGTGTTTTCTTTAGCAGCCGAGTGACTTTGTGAAGAGAAGGCTGAGCAGCAACGAATGGTGTGAAGCCGTGATAGGAAAAAGAACAGTATATTACAGAGCCTCAGACGGTTGTTGAAAGTGATTGGCATCGCATTGGCAATTCAACTACTCATTGTGAATCATCCATCGAAGGTTTCTATAAAATTTCCGTGTTCAAATCACGTGCGTCGATCACCAATTTTGTAACTCGGTTTCAAACAGTGCAAATTTTGTCTACTAAAAAGTACTGCATGGTGGAATTGGGTTACACTGATATATATATACTATTGTATCATAAGTTAATTTTTGTAGTGTTAACTAAGTACGCCACAGATCTAAGAATAGAGTGGTGATATGCAGTGGGTCTCAAACACCAACCTTCTAATGAAATAAAGAGAAAATGTGGGCGGAGTCACTGTCATAATATCTCTTAAGGGTTAATCACGTGGGCCTACAAATCGATTTGGCTGATTGGGTGTCGACGTGTTTTTGATCAGGGTGAATAATCCTTTTAATCAATCAATATTCCATGTTTTTCCCCACAAGTACGACAGATCTTTCAACTGAGCTGATGAAACAAATAGCATGAAGCTGCTCGCATATACTAAATCTATTTCATTAAATGGTCAATGCATATTAAAGTACTGCGTCATTAATGAAAAATAATCGACCTTCTAATGAGATAGACAGATCATGTGGGCGGAGTGGCATAAGATTTCTTAAGGGTAAATCACGTGTGATTACGAATCGACTTAGCGATGACCTTCAGATTGGAGACTGGACATGACTGCCTAGTCAAACACCTGTATAAATTCAAAATTTTTAACAGTGCAAATTGTGTCCTGTATGGAGGTAGTGACGAAATGGACTCCAACCACCTTGGGAATTGCCCCAAGATGCCGAATAGACATTTCTTCAAAGATATTGGAAGGCAAGAGATTTACTTTAAAGCCTACAAGACTGATTAATTACTTTTTTTTATTATTTTTTTTAAATCTCGTTTTGATGTTTTGTCCATTTATTTTTGTTCTCCATGCTTTTCTGCTGAGTGTCTACTTTAGTGAGTGAACACTCATCATCATGTGCTATCATGTGTGTGTGAATCATGTGATACACACACACTGTGAAAATAAAAAATATATTTCACTTAAAGAAGATGAGATCGACTTGTGCATTCATTGAAGAGTTAAATAATACATAAACTATTGACTAAGCACAAGGCCTCCCCTCTATTCGCATTCTCTCTTCTAAAAACCCCTTTAATTCTTCGGCACCCCTTCGAGCACACAAATTGCATATGTCCATATTTTAAAGTTCGTCTGTAAGGGTTGGACTGTACACTGTTCATGCGAACCTTTCCCTTGGCGACTTAGTACCTTTCTACAAGTGGACTCCCCCTGCAAAGGTCATCTGCTTTCTCCCCAGATTCTCACTATAGAAAAACAGTTAATACCTTATGTACAAAAACATGACACTATTGGAATAACACCGCACTATTCACTTTTGTCTTTTTTTGTACGGAGGTTAGATTTTGTCTTGAGAAACACGCTTGACTAAAGTTCATGAAGTAGAATTTTTCCCTTCGTTTTCACAGAACTGCGATTTTTGGCTTAGTGTGTTCCACTTGTTAGCTGACGGTATAAAGTTTCAGCCCATATCGCTGCACAAATTTTTGCACATGTTCACCTATTCTTGGCGTGCTTAGTACCTTTCAACAATGAACACCGAGGCCGTTTGTCCACTCATCAGAATCACACACTACAGAAAAATAGTTAAACTAAGGAAAAAACAAATACGACGCCATTGGAATAACACACTATTGTTACACTATAATCGTTACAACTCCCGTTGTAACGTTTATAGCGTAGAAGTTTCCGATTCACAATTTCAAAATGATTAAAGGCATACTCACATGCAATAGTGTTTTACACCGTAGTAAAAATCGTCATCTTTAATATTAACAGGCACGTGTTTTTTATACGCTTTCATTGCTTCCCTTGTGAGATTTGTACATGTATCATCAGAGTCATCAACAACTTCTTTAATGCACGGCAATTGTTTCAAAACATCTAGAGGAAATAAAACTAAAATTATAGACTGACATGATGTTATTGTTATTGTTATTGTTATTTCAATTAACGTCACACTGGAGCAACACAACGGGCTATTGGTGACGGTCCGGGATCAATCCCAAAGGGAAAGATCCGAGGACAACACCACGTAATTTTGAACCACGGTCAGATGACGAGGCAACACCTGAGCTGGCACCCCACTCTCCAAACTTCCACACCACGCCAACGTGAGGACATTTGAGGCCACGACAGATTTTAACGTGCACCAGCCCCCTTTGTACACGACGGTGTTTGGCTGGATTCGAACTCGCAACCCTTCGGTTGCAAGTCCGTTACTCTTCCAACCGGGCCACCGCGGCCCCTGACATGATGAAAAGTGAACCGCTGTATCAATCGATTCAGTCGAATATGTTAGGGTACAGCTTTGATATAAAGACTTTTTGGGGCAACGTATTTGGCACGTTTTTTGTACCGAGTTATGACAGGCAAAGACAACCCCACTTTATTGGAATTATGGCAACCTTGCGAAAAGTTAAAAGTTTTTGTTTCCGGCCGTTTTTTAATCGTCAATATTTTGGAATGTTCTTTTCATTTCCATTTTATTATCCTTTGTTTTCATAGTTCCTTTAAAAATTTGTTTAAAATGTTAAGGTCATATTTAACTGCGCTAGGCAAGTCATACAATATCAAGTAATAGACATACATACAACAAAAGCTTTTCTGACGCAGAAGAGATTGATTGTTGTGTTTTATGGCGCAAGGTACAAAAAAAGGACAAGCTGACGCATAAAAGAAATACAGACAGGGAGGAATCGACAGGAATCGAACTTGCGCCGCCTACAACTCACAGATTGCTAGCGTAGTGGGCATACCAACTGAGCCACGACATCCCCTTTAAATTTTGGTGTTATACCAAGCGGCAATTTGATCTATTTCTCAAAGATAAATAGCTCAAGTGCTGCCTCCTCATCTGACCGTGGTCCATAATAACGTGATGTTGTCCTCGGTTCTTTCCCTTTGGGATTGATACCTGAGTCACCAATAGCCCGTTGTGTTGTTCCAGTTCGACGTTAATTAAAATTACCAAAATATCTCTTCATTAGCAAAATTGGTCAGATCTTGATGGATCAGATATCTCGTCGTTAGCAAAATTGAGAGGTCTTGATATTAAAATTAATGGTCTTAAAATTATTTAATTGTACCTTAAGTACATTTAAGAGCTATTGTGACAATGAGTAGTCTTCAAGAACCCTAGTTACAATACTTGTGCAATGTGGTGGTTCATGGGTTTTGTGGGTGTCATTAATTTTGTGCTCTCGATTTGTTTGAAATAAATAGGCTGTGCAGTAAAATAGATTCAAATTTACTTAATATGGATAAGTTTGATTGATAGTTTCACATACTTACCGTCACGAAGGTTTGAGCTGCTATTGCACACTTCGGTGATGTACGCAATTATATTTTGAAAGTCGTCGGCATATAAGACACCCGCTCTACATTCATCTGTATACCTTTGCATACATGTCAAGCGATCCAGTAGAATTCTAGATGCAAAGGAAAAGTTCTTACATCTTTTTTGTTTTAAAAAATTTATTTCAAAGAACGGGTACATGTAAATACAAAACATTTGAAATTGGATACCTCAAAATAAATCTAAAGAGATTCAGATCTCACACACTGTAAGATAATTAATTCATGGATAAGCGTATACAGAGTGTCCTAAAAGTTCCCGTACTCCAACTTAAAAAAAATAATTTGCCCATGTTTTTTTAATGGAATTTTATCGTCCGCTTATAACTTTATGGATTCTTTAATTTTTATCGTTTGGTTTTCTTCTCGCTCAAGTTGTGCGATAATAAAGTTCCATGTCATTTTGTTCTTCATTGCAAAATGAGTTTATCAAGCATTCAGAGAATTGCGCTGCTTGAGGCTTATTTTGAATGTAAATCATGAAAGATGTAAAGAATTTTGGCCACATAAATATCCAGATGATGCAATACCGAGTAAAGATACGCTATGTCAACTCGTTCGTCGATTTCGTGAAACAGGTTCGGTGGAAGACAAACACAGGAGTATAAGACCGAAAGTCGTTACACCAGACTTTGTGCAAGAAACAACGAAGGATATTGCAATCTTCTCATAAATCCGTTAAGAGTTTGTCGCAACAAATGGGCACACGAGTGGATCGACATATAAGGCTTTAAGAGCTTTGCATTTTCGTGCTTATCGTGTAAAAATGTTACAGGAGCTAAGGCTACCGGACAATGAAAAGCGGCTTTATTATTGCTCCGGATATTTATTCGCAACAACATTTTGGGCAAAACATTTTCTCCGATGAGGCATGGTTTCATTTAAGCGGTTATGTGAACGCGCAAAACTCCCGCATTTGGGCGACGACAAATCCCCATTCATTAATACAAAAACCTTTACATTCTCAAAAAAGTGGCGCTTGGTGTGCCGTATCACGCAAAAGGATTGTTGGGCCTATTTTCGAGTAAACTGTTGATGGCACTGTATACAGAGAACTTATCCAACAATTTGTTGCATTATTAGAAGTGAATGAACGAGATTCTTGGTTCCAACAAGACTGTGCTACCTGTCATACAAGTTATGAAACCATGGGCATGCTTCAAGATTCTTTTGTCGATCGACTCATCTTAAGAAATCTTTGGCCACCTCATTCCCCTGATCTGAGCATCCCTGACTTTTCCTGTGGGGATATTTGAAGAACAAAGTTTATAATAGTCCCTAAAAAATAGATGATCTGAAAATTGCTCAAAGGATACAAATCACTCCCAACATTTTGAAACGCGTTCTAAAAATATGCGCAAACGACTTCAGTTTTGCCTCCAAGAAAGGGGCGGACATTTTGAACATTTATTATAAATGTGAATTCAAATTTTTTTCCTACGTTATTTTAAAAGTGCTTTTCACCATTACCATAAAAATAATTGTTTTAAAGTTTGTTGTTTTTGTATAATAAATTCACGAATCGTCAGTACAGGAACTTTTAGGACACACTGTACAATCTAACAAAAATGCGTCGTTTTAATCCGTATTTTATAAAAGTAGAATGCTTAGTGTTATAATGGAAAGAAATGTTAACCCCGTATCTTTGCGTCGAAAATTGCCATGTAGTGAGTGACCAGCATCTGGTGCAAAAACCTGTTACAAACTGTCACCAATTCTAGGAAAGGAGCAATTTTCTGCCTCGATTGGGTGTGCATAGCACAGAGTACATACCCACGCAGTGTCCTTAACTTCCAGTGGATTATCTTAGTTTAGTAACCGAATCAAAGACTGCTTGCTCTGAATTTAAGAAAACTGAAGAAAAAATAGTTAAATAATGATTATATTTTTGAAATGACTTAACTTTTAATGTTGCAGAATAGTGAATGGTAAGAGCAAAATTTTTAAATTGAAAAAAATGTTTACTGCTGAAGCGTTTCTAAAATTTTATGGATTATAGTGTATAGTGTGATGACATGGTGTGGGACACGGTGGCCCGGTTAAAAGAGTAACGGATTAGCAACCGGAGGGTTGCGAGTTTGAATCCAACCAAAGACCGTCGTGTACAATGGATTCGAAATATTAAGATACAGCTAAATGCGCACAGCAGGTATTGATTAATATACTTGAAAGTATTAACAATAAAAAGAGTTATTTTATTTCTACTATTTTACTAATACTGTTTTATTATCCAACAAGTACCTCAAGAATGAAGTGGTTAGTTTTGTCCCTATCACTGAAAGGTGTTATAATCGTCTCCCAAAGAAGTTAAAACGAAGCAGGTTGAAGAAATTCACCTGTGTGATGTATTGGTCTAATTAGTCTTCTAACTTCAGCCGATGTCGGGAGACATTTATTATTCCCGGGCGTGTTAAAGCAGACAGCTATTACGAGTCATTAAATGTTCTTGTTATATTGTGTTGGAAACCATCACTAAAATGGTTTATTAATGTTTAATTTTTTTTCTGAGTCAAAACCTATTGTTTTCGTGGGTGCTGAGTAATTTTGTAATTGTACACATTTTTAAGGGCGTGGTAGCTCGGTTGGAAGAGTACCGGATTTGAAACCGGAGGGTTGCGAATTTGAAATTCTATCCAACCAAAGACCGTCGTGTTCGTGGGGGCTGGTGCACGTTAAATCTGTCGTGGCCTCAAATGCCCTCACGTGTGGAAGTTAGGAGAATCAGCTCAGGTGTGACCTCGTCATCTGATCGTGGTGATGACGAGGTGTTGTCCTCGGATCTTTCCATTTGGGATGGATCCCAGAAAGTCGCCAATAGCCAGTTGCGTTGCTCCAGTGTGATGTTAACTTAACTACCTACCTCATCACATTTTACATAAATATCATAGAGTATTTGAAGTAATAAAATTGCATATGTGATAGTTATCTGGTAGGTAGGTATGTAATTGGAGTAATTAATCGCACTGGAGCTACACAACCATCGGGCTATTGGCGACTGTCTGGGATCTATACCTAACGGAAAGATTTTACTCCTCGTCATTTTGAATCACGCTCAGGTAGCGAGGTCAACACCTGAGCTGACACCCCACTCTCCAAACTTCCACACCACGCCAATGTGATCATAACCTTCGGGATAAATCCCGAAAGGAATGATCCAAGGACAATATCTCGTCATTTTGAGCCATGGTTATTTTGAATCACGACAGAATTAGCATGCACCAGTCCTTATACACGACGGTCTTTGGTTGGACCGAGTTTCGAACTCGGAACCCTCTTATCGCTCATTCGTTACTCTGCCAACTGGGCTACCGCGGAACAGTGATAGTTATCTGAGAATATTACCATTTCGCCATTAGCTTTAATAGGGTAAGTTTGAGAGATGCCACCGTAGAGATTCTTATATTTTACTCATGCTTAGTGTTGAAACGAATTTTTTCTTATTACCGAATTTAATGTTTTCGAGAAACATATTTTTACATGTAACTTACGGGCAAAGGTGGTCCACATCTTCAGCATTTTTCGGAAATTTCCATGGAAACGGTTCCTTTGGTTCGCATGCTGTCGAGATACCAGTTGAGCATAAATCTTCGCTCTTGCACAAAATTCCTAAGAACAAGATATAGTTTCAATCACACGTTTGTTTGAAATAATACAGAGTGGCCCAAAAGTGACTAGATCATTTAAAAAATAATATTTTTTGCAATTAAAATTTTCAATTCCTTTTCAGATTATTTATATGTAATCCTTGGAAAATAGTTATGGAGAAATTCGCGACAGAGCAACGAGTAAAAATAATTCAATTTTATCGACAAAATCAACGGTCAAGTGCTAACCCAAAGAGCTTGCATTCGTCATTCGGCAGTTGAGAACACACCAGAGGTATGGTGGCAGACGATGGTCTACTCCCCATACAGCTCGTCCGATGATGGATCACGTAAGGCAAAACTTTGGCCTGCTGGTAATTTCGTGAAACTGAATTCAATTGACCTCCACGACCTTGTGTGGATATCTAAAACAAAGAACTATACTGTAAAAACCGCGGATACTCCAGCGATTGAAGGCCAATATCCGTGAAGAAATTGAAGGAATAAGCCAAGAAACATTACGAGAGATGATGGTGCACACTTTAGAAAGAGCCCGCCAAGAACAAAATGGTGGCCGTTTGAAGGACATAATCTACAAAACTAATTAAAAAATTTCCAAGAAATATATGTTTTGTTTATAAAAGAATAAATGTGAATATTCAATAGATAAAAGATCACACCACAACGAACATTTGCTCCTGCAATTGTGGGGGCCTTGTCGAAGTCGATTTCTTATCTTCAGTGGACTGTATTTGCAGCTTGCCTTGGTGCTTTTATTGATGTGGTTTTATGTATTTGTTGTTTGTGTTTATTCTTTTGTCGTTGTTTTAATGATGTTCAATCATGCCGCACTTGTCGTCTGCACTATGTTAAACTTTGTATTGTTTTGTCTCAATTTAACAAAAGTCGTTCGTGTGCCGGGGGTTGGCGTGAGCCTCCCCTGCCCGGTGGGGCCGTGGCCCGTTCCCTCTAGTGCTGGGGGTAGAAACCTTTCCCCACCCTTCCCTTGCCTGGGCTCGAAACCTTGTGGTGAGCCGGGTAGGGCGTGGGTCATAAATAAATAAATAGATAAAAGAGTTATTCTATTTGTAAATGGTCTAGTGACTTTTGGGCCACCTTGTTTTAGTAATATTTGGGAAAACTGTTGTCAATATATTGCTTTAGTTGTAAGAAATTTAAATTCTACCATTTTAAGATATCTGTACAGCAATAAGATCCTGTCTTACTTCGGTAAACTTTTATTTTAATGATTGTTCTGTATAAATTATGTAAAAATAATATATTTCCCGTTTATACGAAAATATCTGGCCTCATTGTAATGGGTGGTAGAGGGTCCAAAATTAAAATTTTAGTCAAAGAATGTGTGTCCGGAAATAACGTTAAGGTGGTAGAGGGTGCTATTTAGGTCAGTCGATAACATCGTTTCTGTGGAGTAAGGCTGCATTCCAGGCTTAGATTTTCAATGTCATGCCTCGCTACACGAATTTGGAGCTTGTCGTTGGAAATCCAAGTCTAATATGATATTCTTCAGAATACTCTCACAACAAAATTAATCATCCTATTCAATATACAAATGTAAATATGACGAAAACATTACATTTAATTAATCTTTGTGGCAGATTTAAATTAGTATATTAAAGAATTAATTAATTAGCAATTAAAGAGTTAAATTTAGTGATTTTAACTAAATTTCAAATAGTAAGTAAATATAACTCTAATTGCATATAGAGTAGTATTTACTTAATAATCTAATTGGTCGCCTTTTTTTATAAAAAGGACCCAGATAAATAAAGGACCCATATAAAAGGCCCAGATAAATGGTATGAGAAATGGATAGTGAATGATGAGAAACAGATAGCGACGGAAACGACGAGTGAATGATGAAAACTACCAACTTTTTTATAACTCAAAGCTTCAAATTATGCTAATCCTTTTCATTCTGCGTTATGTTACAGTAAGAAAGTACTAACATATTACACAAAGAGAATGCAGTTGAAAGAATGCACGCATTCTTTCGTAGCGTTATATACTAAATTTTCTTTTACCCCTCCTGGTGGTTGTCTCGACGAGGTATCTCGTCATTAGCAAATCTGACCTTGATGGATGAGACATCTTGTCATTAGAACGAAACTAACCAAATCTCGATCTCGCCATTATAAAAAAAATGGCAATATCTTGACGAGATATCTCGTCAAGATATAACCCTCCGAGTGTTTCGGCGATATATCTTGTCCAAGATATCGTCGAAACAAAACTGCCTATTATTCCAAGGGGAATTAAGACTCAAGTGGAAAAAAATTCTCCCTTGCCCAGAACTGGTGGACAGTTTGGGGAACAGGTTTCTTCATCAGAGGCTGGACGCTACAGGGTAGTTTTCGATCCAGAGATAAACCACGAGAAAGGTTAAATTTACATGTATTCAAATATAAAAGAAAAATTGAATGTTCTTACCCCCACATAGGGTGAGAAATAGCAGAGTTGAAAACCACATTTTTGTTCATGTACCAGTTTCTTCAATAAAAGTGACTCCTTTTAAGTCTTGAATTTTTTAAAATTGCAATCGGCTGAAGAGAGGACATTACAAACGGCGTTGTTAACGGACATCCTGCAAGTCTGATAAAAGTATTTTTGTGAACTACTTCCTTGTTGATTTGCTTATTCCCTAGATACTCCATTAGAAGATTGTATTAATGAGAGTCAAAGGTCAAATTGCTACCTTCATTTACAGTGTAAGTGAAAAGAAAAAAACCGTCATACTGGTTTGATAAGTGTAGAAGATTTTTCGCTGTTTGAGTGATAGCTAGTTCTCTTCGAAAAGATGTTTAACCAGCCCGTCACGAAAACCCATCTCTACGCCAAACATTAATGAATTGTGGCGAATAGATTGATTTCCACCCCTGAGACCTAATACGGCCTTACAAATATTTTTTTTATCAGTTATGCAGACAAAATAAGGTAATTCAAATATTTGTATCAGGCTCTCTATCCAGATATGATCATTTGAACAGGTTTACCCCGTCCGTAGACTAGATACGGCCCTCGGGATAGGTTTACGCCGCTCCATATAAGGCCCTAGTGGCAAAAATTCCTTAATTAGTTATATTGAAATACCGTATATATAATATACAGCACTAAAATGCAATTTTATCGATAAATGTTCCTCGAGAAAGATACAAATCAACATCTTGGTCGAATAGAATGATACATTCGTTTCATTTCACATTATAATAAGGGCATCAATGATACTTGAACCGATTGGCTATCGAAGCACAAACGAGTAGTTTTCATCACGCTTGGTAATTCTATTAACTGGGCAATAATTAGGCCTATACATTACGATTCGTTATAGGTATTTATTGGTAGGAATGTAAGGTATCGGTACATTAGAGACCTTGCGCTACCAGATGACTATAGAGCCCCTAGTGGTAAAACGGGGAGTTGTCGATACCGAAATTTGAGGTAGCTAGTTATTTAACGTCGCAATGGAGCAACACAACGGGCTGTTGGCTACGGTCCGGGAAAGATTCGAGGCCAACACCACGCAATTTTGAACCACTACCAGATGACGAGGCAACACCTAAGGCCTCCGTGTACACGACTGTTTTGGTTGTACCGAGTTCCGAACTCGCAACCCTCCGGTTGCTAATCCACTTCTCTTCCAACCGGGCCACCGGGGTACCATCGAAATTTAAGAGGAGGCAAAAATCAAAAGAAGAAAGGCAAAACAAAATTTGTACGAATCGACGCTTTGCAGAAATGAATGTTACAATGAAAATCTTCAAGCTTTGCAGAAATGAATGCTACAATGAAAATCTCCCAGCGTTGCAGTGAGTGTTATATGAAAATGAGGATTGTAATACAATACGTACTGCAAATGAGACATGCGAGGTAATTAGTGAGTTACAAGCTTATTCGAATGGCATTTGTTGCCAAGGCGAGACGTTTGATGTTCCATAACAGTTAGAAACCTGAATGAATGGAGCCGCGGTAGCCTGGTTGGAAGAATAGCAAATAAACAACTGGAGGGTTGCGAGTTCGAAATTCCATCCAACCATAGACCGTAGTGTCTATGGTTGGATCTGGTGCGATGGCTGGATCGTGGGTGCTGGTGCATGTTAAATCTATCGTGGCCTCAAATGTCCTCACGTTGGCGCCGTGGGGAAATTTAGAGAGTGGGGTGTCAGCTCAGGTGTTGACCTCGTCATCTGACCGTGGTTCAAAATTACAAGGTATTTTCCTCGGATCTTTCCCTTCAGGATTGATCCCGGATCGTGAAAATAGCCCAGTGCGTTGCCCCAGTGTGACGTTAATTCAACTACCTACCTACCTAAATAAATGATTATCGTGGTCACATCCAAAACATTTGGAGTTAAAGGGTACATATTTTAAGTCGTTAATGTTTATGAAACTACTGTGCGTGAAATAAAATATGTTAGTTTATTTCATTTTGTTGTTGCTACTGCATAAATAAAAATATTTCCTCGATTTAAACGAGCATTTCCACGAATCTTGTTAGGAGAAAATCATCGATTTTCAATTAGTAGCTGCCTTTGTTTCTGGTTGATATGATTTATTGTCGGTCTTTAGGTGTCAAATCGGTATAAAAAACACTTTCCTTCACTTTTGTCGATGGATTTAAGGGTTTTATAAAAGTTGAGAGTGGCGAAGGTTCGATTACTCCCTGGTGTTTTTCTCTCTTCTGTGTCAGAAAAAATTTCCCTTGTGTGTGGGTAGTAGCCCGATGGTAAAAATAACGAAATAGCAACCGGAGGTTGCGTGTTAGAATCCAACCAAATACCGTCGGGTACAAAGGAGACTGGTCCATGGTTAAATCTGTCGTAGCTCTCAAATGTCCTCACGTTGGCTCCGTGTGTAAATTTGGAGAATGGGTTTGATAAAGGACCGTCGCCAATAGCCCATTGCGTTACTTTAGTGCGACGTTAATTCAAATACCGACCATCAATTATATTTTTAACTAGTATTATATTTTTAACGTTTTCTGTAAAAGATTAGTTGTCAGTATTCTCGTTATTTCGTAATTAAAAGTTAAAAGATTTTGATTTGGAATTGCATATATTATAGTAGATTAAGCCTCCTGGTGATTTTCTCGATGGGGTATCTCGTCATTAGCAAAATTGATCGGATCTGGATGAGATATCCCTTCATTAGAAGAAAACTGAAAAGATCTTGATCTCGTCATCATAAAAAGTTCGACATTATGTTGACGAGATAAATTCGTCGTCGTTAACAAAATTGGTCAGATCGTGATAGCCGAAACCACTTGGAGGGTTAAGAATAAAAATGGAAAGAATAAAATTGTTGAGATCGAGGTTAACGGAAGTCGCCAGGTCATGTCTCGCATAGAATTACGTCGTGGATGTGTTTTAATCTTCGTTTGTTGCAATCACACTTATGTATTGTTATTTCCATCTATATGTTTATGTGGTAGATAGGATTGGATTATTTTCTCTTCCAATTTCTTTAATACCAACCATAGTTCTGACGTAGGTAGGTAGGTAGTTGAATTAACTTCGTACTGGAACAACACAGGGTGCTATTGCCGATGGTTCGTGATCAATCCGTTGTAGGTGGTGCAGGTTCTGATTTCTGTGAGGTGAATTCCTCCCTGAATGTATTTCTCTCTTCTGCGTCAGGAAAACGTACATTGTATGTGTATCTCTATTACATGATACTCTATGCATTGTGTCTGGCGCAGCATGGTGAAATATGTCCCGAAGGAAAAGATCAGAGGAAAACACCTAATGATTTTGAACCACGGTCACATGACGAAGTCAACACCTGAGCTTTCAAAATTCCACACCACTCCGTCGTGAGGACATTTAAGGACACGACAGATTTGACGTTCACCACCCCATGCACACGATGATCTTTGATTGGATCGAGTTTCGAACTCACAACCCTCCTGTTGCTAATTCGCTACACTTGCAACCGGGCTATCGTGGCTCTAGTCCTAACGTACCAATTAACTTTTCGAAAGTTTAAAGCATGTTGAACGGAACCGTGTATTAATAACGATAGATCTGTTCTTTCGCTGGTCAGCTATTGGCTAAGGGCTCTCTTGCATCAACCTTCTAATGAAATAGACGGAGGATGTTGACGGAGTAGCCGTCGCGATATATTTCAAGTGTTGGTCACGTGAGTTTGAGCAGACCATAAATTTAAAAAAATGGTGTGTTTGTATATTGAATATTTTCGACCCATTTCAAGTTTTCCATCCGTTTTGGGCCCTTCTGATGCAAAATCCGTCTCTTGCGTGTTTGGTGTCTGTCCATCTGTTTGTCTGTCTGTATGTGTATGCCCGTACAACGTCCAAACGATTGATTATACTTTCATGAAACTTTGCATTTTATGAGTACATACATTCGTTTAGTGACTGAACTTAGTTTAGTTGCGTAAGTTTGTCCGTCTTCCCGTTCTATGTTCGATTTTGTGTCTGTGTGTTTGTACAAGTATCACATAAATTTATTTAACAAATTGTAATGCAATGTTCTATATTTTATATAAATTATGTTTTAGTTTTGTGAATACTTTATTTGAAATTTCTTTGCCTACTTATTTAGACAAGTTCCATGCCCAAAACACTGAGTAACTGTATTTAAATCTACCTTAATTTGGTAGTTTGAGAGGAGCTGGAAGGTAGACTGAGTATTGAAATTATTTGGATTGTTTTACAGTACTGCTGAAGAATCAATTATTTTTATAAAAATATTATACATATTTTGAGCCTTATTTACTTTCTTTGCGAAATATGAACTACTTCCTAATATTTGGCACACGATATTTTGCAGCGAAACGGAAACTCGTGTTCGTTTGCCACGCACAGTTTTTTTTCACTCGGAATTAATTTCGTATTATCAAATTTGTCTAATTTTTAGTTGTAAGTTGTGGCAACTTGCGAGATCAAGAGAAAAAAGAATAATAAATTAATATCTTTAGAGCTTTTTCTTGCGAACTTTCATTTTGTTTTATTTCGCTTTATTCTGTTGTTTCTGTTTAAATATTTATTATTTTAATAAATTGTATTTCCTTTTTATAACACGCAACACCACCATAAAATATTTGATTTAAAGCAGCATGTAAGTTAGAATAAGCAAATTTTAAGTGGAATTTTGCCATTATTGAAGGAATGTTAATGTTAAAAAATCCGATTTTCAAAATCTTTTTTGGGAATTTTAAGTGTAATTTTGCCATTATTGAAGGAATGTTAATGTAAAAAAAATCCAATTTGAAATATTACAAATTCTTTGTCATAGCGATAGGAAATCAAGGTGGCTTATTTTACCAATTGAAACTATATTTAAGCAACTTAAATAAGGAAAGTTTGTTTAAAAGAATGATTTTCAATAGAAGGACGCTGCCAAATTGATTTACCATTTTTTTAAAAATGGTAATAGTTTACCTTTGCTTTGTCTGTACTAAAGACATTCAATTTTAAAACAAGTTCTTATATTATTTCACGTGCCACAAAATGGAATTTTCAGGAAAAAAGTATTCGCTTTAAAAAAACTTAGTGATAGATATCTTATCAAATTAATTTGTCATCTTTCCCTTAAAGATGGCGAAATTCGAAAATATCGCAAGCCTGGTGCAAGAGTGCCACAAGTTAAAACATATTGGTACGTAAACTATGAGTGCGGGAGTATTCGCCGTAGATTCGCCATTTTTAAGAATTGAAAAATTTTATTGGAAAAGAACTTAATAAAGGGAATTCCTAATCCTCCCTCAAAATCGTCTTTTATAGTATTTATCTTAGTGTCTGTCACCTTTCGTCAGTCTGTACTTTTAGAACAGGTGAGATATATGTGAAATGTATTACATGGATGGATATACATGTATAGGATTTGTGTCCAAAGTAGGTTATAGAAATTATAAAAATGTCGAAAAGGTGTTAAAAACTATTTTACTCATACTTAAATGATTTGGCATTTCTTTTACGAAAGAGGAAAGGTGATCATTCTGGTCACTTTTCAATCTATAGTTAGCCAATTTAACCAGTGTGATTGGGTAATTATATATGCTAGTGCTTAATAAGATCCGTACTAAAGACTTCTGAAAGGTTAGATGGAAATCGGTCAATTATTAGCTGAGGTATAAGCTGTTTAGTGATCATCGCCATCTTGGATGACGTAATACCTGGAATACGTACACAATGGCGGATGTCCACCCATGTCGGAAATACTTAATAAGGAAAATACTAATTATTTATGAAAACAATTTCACCCTACTCAAACCTTCCTACAACACCTTAGTCAAATCCAGATGCACTATCGAAGAAAAAACTACTCTTACGAAACATTTCTATAAAATTTTCTATAGAATGTGGTCTATAGAATTCTATAGAATTATGGCCCGTTTTTCTATAAGCTATAAAGTAATCGCTATAGAAATCTCTATAGAATTTCTTTAGAAACCTACATAGATTTCTAAAGAAGCTCATTTCTTTCGTCTCAAGACTTTTCTATAAAACCTTCTTTATAAAATTCTATAGAAATACATTTCTGTAGAATCAAAGCCCATTTTCTCTATAGAAATCTCTAGAATTTTTTCGTAGTAGTATGCAAGTGTAAAGCGTGATTTTAAAATCACACTCTACACTTGCATTAACTGCTCAATGCACGAAGTTGCACGAACATGCTTCGTCATATTTCATTAGAAGGTCAATGCTATCCTGATGTTGACTTCATTGTATCGAACATTGCATTTGCAAATCGTGCTTGATAAAATATTATGTGAAGGATTAAGTTGGTTGGTTTTGGGTTTTTGGCCAAGTTGAGCCAAACGCAAGGCAGACATAATTCTTGGGGTTGCGATTCCTATGTTTAACAGAGGAAGTAAACCCCATGGGAAAAGAATAGACCACTGCGGTACATTTCTGTATTGTGTATTATCGGGGCTCGAATACTTTGTTTTAATAAGTAACAGACAACTAAACAAAACGTTACTTCTCAAGATATTTTACAAAATGCTTATGAAAATACAAAACTGTTTTTAATGCAAAATACAAACAAAAATAAGTGAATCGCTCAAGCCTTTTCATTTGACAAGATGATTTCTTCGATCAGAACTTGCTGCTCCGTTTCTAGTTCCAGAATTTGAACCATTTCAAACAATTCCGCGTTATTAACAGCTGGGCAGAAGCTTTCAAGGTGACCGGTTCGACGCTGGGCGTCCAGAACTATGTCCTTAGCATCGGCGCCACATTTTCTGTCGATATCAGCAACGAAGTAAGCCAACTCGCACGCTACAAGCCTACAGCAGGGAGATAATGCAATCAGTAATCCATCCTAAGACAAGAGGGCCTATTGTAAGATTAACTGGTTGCTAGGTAGTTAATTGACGTCGCCAAAAAGATCCAAGGACAAAGCCTCGTAATTTTGAATCACAGTCATATGACGAGAACAACACCTGAACTGGCACCCAACTCTCCAAACTTCCACACTTTGCCTAAACATTATTTGTCATTCTAATTTTTAGGTATTATATATGTGTTTGAAATAAGGTATTGTATATAATGCCTTGGAAATCTATAGAATGCCGAAAATATGCCGTCAAAGTATGAAATGCATAAAAGTTCACGCATTTTCTAGGCGTTGTAAGCAATACCAAAAGACAAATTGGCAAAATATAAAATCACAGCTGTTTTGTCTGAATATTAGTTGTCATTCTGTATAATATCTAGGTATTATATATGTCACCGCCAATGTTTGAAATTAGGCATTGTATATAATGCCAAGAAAAATTAGAATGCCGTAAATGGGTGGTCATAATTTGAAACACGTTATAGTCCACATATTTCTTAGGTAGTGTATGCAGTGCCAAAAGGCAAACAGGTAAAATATAAAATGAATATTCTTTCGATACTTTGCCTAACTATTATTTGTCGTTCTGTAATATGCCTATGCAATGCATCCAGTGCCTATAGGGACAGTATATAGTATACAAAAACTCAGACATTTTATACTTTGCCTAAAATGTGGATCGATGCTTCTTGCGTGCCCGGATCACTTAATCCATACACGATCAGCGTTTCTACTAAGTACAGCACAGAACCAATGCTATTGTCGGACAAGACAGAGTTGATTTCTTTGTTTACTTATAAAATTTTACTGTTTTCTTTTGGGGAAAACATTCAAATTAATGTATGAAATAATCCTCATTGTCTAAAGGCAATTATTTTCGAGTTATTGAAAGGCCTACTGGTCTCTTGGGAATTTCCAGATTTCCCGGTTGGCCTGTCGTTGTCTTCTGTTTTTCCCGGCCTTGCCAAATACGGTTCGCAAGGTCATGTGTCTTCTCACCAGAGCCAAAAGACAGTTGGTAGAGTTGGCAGTTGCAACCAAAAGACCGTGTGCACGTTAAATCTGTCGCGGCTTCAAGTGTCCTCACGTTGGCGTGGTGCGGAAGTTTTGAAAGCGGGGTGCCAGCTCAGGTGTTTACCTCATCATCTGACCATGGTTCAAAATTATGAGGTGTTGGACTCAGCATAGAAGAAATATAAAATTATAGTGAGCAGTAGTAACCTTTTTATGTGACCAAGACTTGTAGAAACGTAACCCTTAGACTGCTTTCGTCTACTGATTGGAACCCGACATTCATCATCTGATTGGTCCGCGGGAAGGGAGAATAGGCCCATCGATTCGTACATCATTTGATTGGTTCACTGATTGACCATCTGATAGTAGAAGACTTTGGCGATTTCACAACTTTTTTCACAATTTTATAGAAATGCGGATTAATATCATAAGATGTTATAACACCAAAAGAGGCGAGAAGATACCAAATCTGGCAAAGAAATAAATTTTTCCCAGAGCAGTCACGTGACTACTAGTCGAGATGTAGGTCACACATTTTGAAGCTCCTCTAAATAACAATGCTTAGTCTATATCTATTTCATTATATACTATGGTCCTTGGATCTGTTTCTTCGGGATTGATTCCGGACCGTCATCAATAACCCGTTGTGTTGCACCAGTGTGACGTAAATTCAAGTACCTACCTACTAGAGCCGAATGAAAAGCCATAAAAATAATCGATACTATCTGAAGAAGCATACACAATGGCCTTAAAATACAACCACACTATTCTATAATAGTCTCAATTTCAGAAAACAGATTTCCAAATCACGAATACAAAATGATTAAAGGCATACTCACAAGCAATTCTTTTGGTTACTGTAATAACCCTCGTAATTTGGATCATTGGCTTTTGCGTGTTCTTCATAAGCTCTCATAGCTTTCCTTGCGAGATTATTGCATGTGTTATCAAAATCATCCACGCTTTGCTTGATGCACGGCAAATTTGTCACAATATCTAAGAGGAAACCAATTAAAATTAAAAACACACACACATATATATATATATATATATATATATATATATATATATATATATATATATATATAGACCATCACCACAAATCAAAAAGGAGAAACCAAATAAAAACAAAAACAAAATGCAAATAATAACAAGAACAAAAATGGAGCAAAATAACAACAATAATATTGACCCTTTAGATGAACAGCGCTGAAAGCCGCAGAGAACAAATAAAGGGAAATAATAAGTAAAACTACCCTAAGAATAGAATAGATTTCCCCGAGAAACAAGATGAAATAAAATATGTAAATGTTAAGTGAGCCTGCCTACTTTTTCAAGGGGAGCAAGGCCAGGTTGTCACTTAAAAATGCGATGCTTTGAGTTTTTTCTGTACTTATGTGAGGCCAGGCCGAAGAGATCAACAAAAGTTACCCCCGAAAACTCAAAGTACTACCAGAGAGAAAAAAATCATGAAAATAATACCTGTTACCAAGGTTAGGAATCAAAAGAACATAGCCAACGTAATACCTTACCAAAAGTTGCCGCCCAAGCTAGGAGAGCTATTGATAATCAGCTCAAAACTCTTAAAACCACCCTCTTAAATAACAACTTCCCCAACAATTTTCTTAAAAAGTTTTTTCCTTAAAAATAATTTTCTTTTTCTCGACTTTACTTTCTTTCTCCTCGGACAGATGGAGCCAAAAAATATAACTATATAATTATTTTTTTCACTTTTTCCCTCGTTTTTTCTTTCAATTTCATCACTGCCCACAATCTTTACTCTTTGTCACAATTTTATTTTCTTGTTAAAATTTACCTTTCTTCCCTCCCTTTCATTTGCGCTAATTTGTTCACATTATCTCCAAGCCACCCTCTTTCGTTTTTAAATCCGTTATTCTACATAATACGGATCTGGCAATGTTTTGCTCTCCTAGCTTGGGCGGCAACTTTTGGTAAGGTATTACGTTGGCTATGTTCTTTTGATTCCTAACCTTGGTAACAGGTATTATTTTCATGATTTTTTTCTCTCTGGTAGTACTTTGAGTTTTCGGGGGTAACTTTTGTTGATCTCTTCGGCCTGGCCTCACATAAGTACAGAAAAAACTCAAAGCATCGCATTTTTAAGTGACAACCTGGCCTTGCTCCCCTTGAAAAAGTAGGCAGGCTCACTTAACATTTACATATTTTATTTCATCTTGTTTCTCGGGGAAATCTATTCTATTCTTAGGGTAGTTTTACTTATTATATATATATATATATATATATATATATATATATATATATATATATAGATAAAATGATTTAGTCGAATATGTGTTGCGAGATTCTTCAATAGTCTATTTTTGAAGTATGTTTTCACGGAAGCCAACATTTCTAATGTTAGATCCTTATCTTGGTTAGACTCAAAAACGAGGTACCATCGTCAATTGGCAATTAACATGTTAAACTTGCCTTTAACCCTCCTGGTGGTTGTCTCGACGTGGTATCTGGCCAAACCGACAAAACTGATCAGATCTTGATGGACGAGATGGTGCCATCATCTGTCCTGATGTTTGATCTGCAATATCTTGATGTCTAAATATCTCGCCATTAGCAAAATTGTTCAGATCTTGATGGACGAGATGTCTCGTCAAAAACTCTTGTGGTTAAACTTGCCGACCCGCTCACAACATCTCCTCTAAGGTTTCTTCATTGCTTATATTCATTCACCGTTGAAAATTGGAGCTCGTACAAAGGGCAAGTTACTTTATGACCACCCGGTATTATGTACTTTTACATGTTAATCGCACTTGGTGTAATCTTCCAGTCTTAACTATCATAACACCAATTCAATGAAGTTTGTTAACTCTCCTGGTGGTTGTCTCAGCGATGTACGTCTTTATTAACAGAATTGACGAGATCTTGATGAACGAGACGTCTCGTCATTTGAAAAAAAACTGACTGGTCTTGATATCGTCATCATAAAAAAAATCAGACAATATCATGATGACGAGGTATCTCGTCATTAGCAGAACTGATCTTATCTTGATGGACGAGATATCTCGTCGATTCCACTTCTGGAAGAAGGTTACGAGTGGGTTATTTGCACTCGAAACATTTCAAATAAATTAAAGTTGTCCAGTGTAATCAATTCCCAATTCAAAATTGCTATCAAATTAATAAGATCGAAAATACAATTTCACATACTCACCATCATAAATGCTTGAATCTTTATTGCACACGTCCCTTAAATATGCAATTACTCTATTCAAGTTGGTGGCGTCATACATCATTTGGTCTCCACACTTCTCTATATAGTTTACTAAACATATCAGGAAATCCTGTAGAGCTCTAGAGATGAATGACAAAATCTTAAAAAGTTGTATAGCAAAAACAGTCTAGTACAGCAAACAATATAACAGCATAATTATGCAAAAATGGTTTTTAGTTTACGTTTTCTGTATGGGATTTGAATCACGCATCTGATATTTTGCCCTTTCCCTTCAGGTTCTAGGGTCCTCAGAGCCACATCTTCTTTAGGCATGTAAGGGCATCACGTCCCCGAGATGCCAGTGTGATCTGCACTCCTTCTGTTTTACCCTCGCCTTCCTTTCTACTTTCTGCATTTTTTCCTCCCTAATTGCTATCTTGCGTTGGACGTAGCTTGGCCCACTTTGCACCATAAAATCCAAAACCAACCAACGAATCCAAGCTATACGCTTGGCCAGATCGGGCCCTTGCACCATAAAAAAAGTTCAACCTACCTTCATGCTATATGCTCCTTAGCTCGAAGTGGGTTTGCCTAATGCGCTAGCAGCCTGAGAGCTACAGGAGGCGCCGGTTCAAGTATTGTAACTACCCTCTGTACATCTCTCTTTTGGGTAAGTATGAAGCTTGTTATGTCCATTTACTTGGTCAAAAAGTATTTATTGGTGTTGTTTGGTTAGATATGGCTCTTGCGGCATAAAAACCAATCAGTAAACCATGCTAAACGCATTTCTATTCTCTATTTTATTCGTGCAACCACTTTGAACGTGTTCATCTGAATTTGAGCGTTATTGACCCAAATCTTCGAATTCTCGTATGTAGCTTCGATCAGAGGACTGGGATTATTTCAAATACCTTGAAAAGCAATATTGATACTTGTTGTTTACTTGAGAATTGCATCTCAGAATTTAGACTTTTCAGTCTCGACATAAACTCTATTTCTCAGTTATATAAGGTACTTGAGACTCAGAAAGATAAAAAAAATTGCATTTATTTTTTGAGAATCATTAATATAGTTGCTATACGCATTTTAATTCTTTCTTCAAAGCGACGCCTGGCCGCCAGTTTCGCCAGGCGTCGTTTTTAACCCTCCAAGTGGTTTTGACGAGATATCTCCTTAATCAAGATCTGATCAATTTTGCTGATGACGAGATATCGTTTCATTAGCAAAATTGATCAGATCTTGATTAAGGAGATATCTCGTCGAAACCACTTGGAGGGTTAAGGCGATGACAAGATATCTTGTCATCAAGCTATTGCCAATTCGTTGGTGTTGATGATATCATTTCATTTTCGATGTGTCAAATTTCAGTTTTCTTCTAATGACGAGGTATCACGTCCTTCAAGATCTGTTCAGTTTTGCTAATGACTAGATACCTTGTTGAGACAACCACCAGGAGAGTTAAAAAGGTAGAAGACTGAATTCTTCGGTTACAAATTCGATGGGCTGAAGCAGTGTTGGTTGTTTGAAGTTTTTCACGAGGGCCAGCTTCCCCATAGTCCTCCAGGAAGGCATTTCTCCAATCAGTTCACCATGGGTGCGATGTGGCAGCACCGTCCATGGTTCTCCGGGTAAACAGTGAGACTGCCACGTTCTCGCCGATAGAATGCTTGACGGACTAAATGCCCATAAGGTGGCATTGGAGAAAAAGAAATAAAATCATGTTCCAAAGGAGTACGTTATTTTCATTGACCAGAAGATAGAAATTAGATGAAAGGGTACAGGAGGACTCAATGATTTTACCATACATTTGATGGTTTTAATGTACCCAAGCTGGCGGTGTTACGATCTTTAGCCGTCTCAAAACAACATTCCTTTGATTCGTTAAGAATCTCAAAGACGGAAAACAATGCGCCTAGAAGAAATTCCCCACTGGATAAAGGATTCTTCAACTTGCATTCTTCCAACTACAAACGAATGTCGGTAGCCATTAATTTCTTCTGGGTCCTGCTAAAGCAGCTGGCAATTCTAAATAATCAAATATTTTAATAAGAAAACCATTCACGAAACAGCTTTTTCGAATGTCTAAGTTTTAAGTCGAAACCTATCGTATTAGGTACGCATTTTGTGTTCAACGCATTCCACTTAAAAACAAGAGAATAATTCGCAATAAATGTGCATATGTTCTAATTATCTTATAATTAGAATCAGCATTTCGAACTTAACCCGCTAAGTGTCGGTTTGGAAGATAAATTATGTCGCTTGAAATGGTCTTAAGGTGTATGTATACACTATAAAACACGAAACTCGAGCAGAACATCGATTTTCGTTTTATTGTTTCTAAACATTCTTCTTAGCTTTCAAATGATACCAAGATCTAGTAAATATAATATTTTTCTAGCTACAAGGGTTTTATGTTAGGTACTGTCAACATGTACAAACATGTTTCCAAAACTTAAAACTCAATTTCTGAAGAACTGCTTTTGTTTTGAAATAGGATACTCTTTCAAACGGTGATAACTCAACAAAAAATTGACATATAATTATTTTCGTATCATTATAATGTATGTAACACAGTGAATGGTTTGATTATCAGAGTTATTAAATAAGGAATTATTTTAGTTGATTTTTAAATGTCAAAATTCCTGAAGAAATCTTGAATTTTTTTATGCCTCCTTGATAAAAATATTTAAAAAAACCCCGTTTCCTCTAGCTACTTGATTGAGGTCAAAATATGAAGAATAATATTAGGAATAATTTTCAACAGGAATTGCTTTTCTGATCAAATTAGAATTTGAGATATCACCGTTCAAAAACATGTTGATTAGTTAACTATATTTAAGTAAGAAAATTAATGACTACCCTAATCTAATTGTTCACTCTGAAATGATTTTACGCATTAAAAAGTGACCAATTGCAAAAAAATCCTGGGGTTTTAAATCAAAATTTAAAAATAATCTTATAGTGTATACTCATACATACACCTTAAGGTTTGATTAATACTTCGTTCATTTGCACTATGAAGTTCAATAATTGCGAGAAACATATTTTAAATGTAACTTACGGACAAAGGTGGTCCATTTCTTCAGCAGTTGTTGGTAAGTGAAATGGGTACACTTCCGGTACGCATGTTTTTCCGATACTGTCCTCACAAATGTCTGCTCCGCTCATTCTCAAAATTCCTGACAAGGTATAGTTTCAATCATGCATTTCAAAAAAATATTTTTGGCAACATTTGTAAAACCCAGTGAATATATTTTACAAGAAATTAAAATTTCCTGCTAACTCAGCATTTCTAAATCCATTCTTCAGGTTTGACCTCGTCATCTGACCGTGGTTCAAAATTACGAGGTGTTATCCTTGGATCTTTCCCTTCGGGTTTGATCCCGGACCGTCGTCAATATTCCCTTGTATTGCTCCAGTGTGACGTTCATTAAATACCTATCTACTAAATTCATTCTTATGGAATTTTTCTTACTACTTACTACTTACTTCGAAACTTGTGGTGTCCAGTTAAAGATCGTCGTATACACGGGGGCTGATACACGATAAATCTGTCATGGCCTCAAATGTCCTCATGTTGGCATGATGTGGAAGTTTGGAGAGCGGGGTGCCAGTTCATGTGTGACCTCATCATCTGACCAGGATTCAAAGTCACGTGGTGTTGCCTTCGTATCTTTCCCCTTAGGATTAAACTCCGAACGTCGCCAATAACACGATGAGTTGCTCCATTGTGACCTTAATTTACTACCTAACTTATATTTTACGCCATATAATAGTTTTACAATGTATTGAGTTATGTGTGATTATTAAATGTATTAATTTTTATGAAATTTTAGGATTATAAGGAATTTTATGTGTATCAATTATATAAAAACAATATACATAACACATTGGGTTATATTTCTGGAAATCAATCCACGGAATTAAAGGATTACTCGTCTAAAATGAAACGCACAATGTAGTCATTTCTGAGGCATAGAAATGGCTTCTAGCGAATATGATTAAATTGAAATTATTTGAATATAGGGATTACCCTCATCTGGAGTTCAAACACTTTTTACATCGACCGTCTAATGAAATAAACAGAGCATGTGGGAAGTGGGATATAAAAGTGTAACAAATTCTGTCTTTTTTTTCCCTCTTGTACCATCAAGTAATTAAATACTTTCGAAGAATGCAGGATTGCTAAGTAAATCTACAGTTATTTTCACCAAAACAGGGTGATCAACAAGAGACTAAAGCTGAATTCAAATAGGAAGCGGCAGACGCTAAGCGACGCGCGCAGACCAATCAGTTGCTAGCGGTGAAAACGCTTTGATTGGTCTGCGCGTGTCGTTATGTGCCTTGAGATTCCGCTTTAGAATCTACTGTCTACATATCAGGGTTAATAGCATTGGGTATTGGTATTGGTATTTTTCAATTAACGTCACACTGGAGCAACACAACGGGTTATTGGTGACGGTCCGGGATCAATCCCAAAGGGAAATATCCGAGGACAACACCACGTAATTTTGAACCACGGTCAGATGACGAAGCAACACCTGAGCTGGCACCCCACTCTCCAAACTTCCACACCACGCCAACGTGAGGACATTTGAGGCCACGACAGATTTAACGTGCACTAGCCCCCTTTGAACACGACGGTGTGTTTTGACTGGATTCGAACTCGCAACCCTTCGGTTGCTAGTCCGTTACTCTTCCAACCGGGTCACCGCGGCCCCAATAGCATTGGGATCTATGGTTATAAGCGGATTCGAACCACAATGAACATCCATGCCTAAACGGGATTCAAACGCAGAGTAAGTTTGACCACTGGGACACCATATCAGGCATACCGGATCTATATCTAAAATTAGTGTTTTTCAATTGTTTATTAAGGTATTTTAAGCATCGAAATTGTGTATAGATGCTCCGAAAGCTTAAATATTACTGATTATAGAATATTATAGGCAGAAATATTACCCCTGAAGATGTATTTGTATTTCATTTATTTATAGTCATTTCATTTATTTATAGCCATTTCCATTTATTTCATAGTCCAATTTAAGGGAAAATACATTTCTAATCGTATGTATGCATGTAACTTTTCCAACAGATGCTAAATTTACATTTTATAAATATCGCACATCGTAAGATAGTGTTACAGTATGTGAATGGTTTTTAAATATTTACTTCATGTTATATTATTAGTGTTAAATGAGTATTGTGTAGGTATTAATTTCTGTTTAGATTGCACAGCCTTTCTGAGAATACCACAAACCTCCAGTTCAATTCAGTTGTAAATTTTCTCCATTTGGAGGAATGAAATATTCATATGCACACATATAGAAGGCTATAAATAAGTTTAAATAAGGTGTGAAAAGTAAGTAATGACACTACCGTCAATCGATATAAGTAGAAACTTCAGCCTTTCATTATATATATATGTAGACGTACTTGACTGAACTTAATTTCGATTTTTGTATATACCTGTACATAGTTTTAATCCCAATCCTATTAAGTAATTTAAAATGTACAGAGTTATTTTTTTTTAGTTCTGCCCCTTATTTCCTCTCCAGCAAGACACAAGTCTATACTTAAATGGGGACTCGGCAGACCAATTCGAGACTGGTTTAGAGTATTGAAAAAAATGAAGGTGATATACCTGTGGAGATATTAAAAGACGAAAGAAGATGCCAATGTAGTTTTTCAGATGATGAGAGTGGAAGTTTTACAGCTGAAAAACCAAGTTCCCTTGATGATTTAGAAGCAAGAAGTATCGTTTAGGAATTGCTGACAAGAACTTTTAAGGAAGTTGAAGAAATTTCAAGACGTCTCAAGACATTAAAGAAGTTGATGAAGTTCTAAAGAAGTTAATGAAGTTTTAAAGAAGTTGAAGAAATTTCCAAGACGTCCCAAGAAATTGAAAAGGAAGTTCGTAAAAAAAATTGAAGACGACATTTGAATTTGAAGAAGAAATATCAAGTACCGCAATTCCGACACACCATTCTTCTTGTGGATTACAACGCATTATGGATTAAGACGCATTGTGGATTAAGGCGCAGCTTGCCGCCTACTTCCACGAGATCATCAGAAAGTGTGAGTTTATTTACCTTTTGATTTTATTTACTTTCTGTTTGAGTAACTTTCAAAATGGCAACTCTTAATAATTATCCTCATGTTTCATTAATCTTGAAAAATGGTAAAACAGCACATATCAAATTGTTACATAAATTATTTTTGATACTGAAGGTAACAAATCAAATCGCCAGAGATTAAGAGAATTTTCTGGGTTTTGTGATGAATTCAATTTTGAAGAAAGAAACAAAATCTGCTTAAAGATTTTAATTTAAAAGACCTAATTGCTGTGTGTAATCTGTTACATCTTGATTTTAATACTGAGCTGTGACATAATTTTAAAGGCATTATCTGATTTCTCAACCTTCGTTGTGCAAACTGAATCGAGTGAAGACGATGAGTCACATATTGAAAAAATGATAATACTTCTGAAATCAAGTCCTTCCCCCGAGTATAATTTCTCCTCCGCCCGAACGCAGCTGCTCCGGCCGGAAGTCGATAAGGCGGAGTCAAAACCATTCGAGCAAAATCTCTCAGTTACCCAGTCAAAACAATCACAAGTGTTTGTTACCGAAACGCAAGTGATTTTTCCTAAACAAAACCACGTGGTACAACCACATCTCACTTTCAACTTAAGAGACATTTGCGAAACTCTCACAACTTTTAATGGAAGAAATACATTCCAAATTCAATATTTTCTAGAGGAATTGGAAAATAATTTTTTTTAACATTCAAGATGATGTTGCAAAAATAATGATAGCTAAACGCCAATGATAGGGGGACGCGAGAGCGTTATCCTGTTAGCCTCGTCTGCACCCCCAAGACAAATAGAACGACAAGGTTTAATATGTTGCCTACGTTACCCACAGGATTCTAAAGAATAATTGTGCCAAATTTGGTGTGGATTGATCAAACGGTGTAGATTAGTATATAGAATAGACAGATGCCAACTCTGCTTTATATGTATAAAGATTGTGGAACACATGGCACTTTTCATACTGTCAAATAAAAAAAATTAAAAATTAAAGCGCCATTTTATATACTCCGTGGTAATTATTGGTGGTAATTATTATTTTATGAAGTGTACAGAATTGAGAATCTTATTCTGGTGATATGACTGAGGTGTTTTAGAACTGCACACCTCAGTCATATTACTATTATTAGCTTCTGAATATTCACTTGAAGTGCATCGCATTAACTTCGAAGGTGATTCGGTATTTTATGTTGTTTATTCCTATTTTGGAGTTCGGTTCGTCTTGTGTCCTGCGCAGATTTGCCTTTTTGCAACTTTGCAGATCCAATCAAGCATATTTAAACTTATCAGTAAAATGCCCAAAGAATTTTATAGTTGTTGATTTTATATTATTTATCCGTTTGGTGCCGTTCGAAAATCAGTGTCAATATCCGAATCCCGTTGATGAAATATATAGATAAGGTTAATCTTAACCCTGAAGTGCTTCGACGAGATATCTCGTCCACGATTTGGACAGTTTTGCAAATGACAAAGTATATCATCCACCAAGATCTGGTCAAATTTTCCGAATGACAAGATACATCGTCGAGTCAAAAGTGATGAACTTTACTCCAAGGGGAAATTAAGATCCAAGTAGAAAAACATGTGTTCCTTGTTCGGAACTGGTTACTTGTCCTTGTTCCAAACTGTCTCCAGATCTTTTGCGAATTTGGAACAAGTTTTTGCTACAGGTACTGGACACTATGTGGCAGTTTTCGACGCTAAGATAAACCACCAGAAGGGTTAAAACTGCATGTATTTAAGTGTAAAAGAAAAAAATTCTTACCTTCACGTATTGTGAAAATAAAAGAGTTAAAAACAATATTTTTGTTCGTGTATCTGTATCATGAAAGTGACTCATTCAAGTCTTGAATTTTTTAAAAATTACATTCAACTGAAAAGCGGACATTACGAATTGTGTTATCGGAAATCCTTCTGCAAATCTGATAAAAATATTTTTGTGAACTATTCCTTTTTGTCTTCTTTATTTCTTAGATACTTCATTAGACGATTGTATTAGTGTCACAGACGAGTTGCTATCTACATTTACTGTGTAAGAGAAAAGAAAAACCTGCATACTGGTTTAACAAATGTAGAACATTTTTAGCTGTTTGAAAGATACCTTTATTTTTGTCGTAATGAGGTTTAATCAGCCCGTCACAAAAAACCCCTTTCTACGTGAAACATAAATAAATTGTGGAGAATAGATTAATTTCAGGTGCTGAGACCTGGTACGGGCTTAATACTATTTTTTATTATAAGGAAGGAAGACCAAATAAGAAAATTCAAAATTTTTTACCCAACTCGAGTTCAGATACGACCTTCCTAACAGGTTTACTCAGTCCGCAGACTACATAGGGCTCTCGGGATAGGTTTAAGAGGTCAGCATTCCACATAAGACCCTCCAAACAATAAATCCTTAATTATTATTTATTGGAATACAGGTTTTATAATACACAGCATTAACGTGTAATTTTATCGATAAATGTTTCCGAAGAGAAGATACAAAACCAACATCTTGGTCGAGTAGTATGATTTATTCGTTTTATTTCATATTACAATATGCATTAATAATACTTGGCCTGATTGGCTATCGAAGCACAAACGAGTGTTTTCATCACGCTCGGTAATTCTATTAACACTAGAAAAACGGGAAGTTACCTTATACCTAGAAAGACGGAAGAGGCCAATTTTGCCCTGGCTCTTATTGTGCGTTAGATTACATTATACACACATTATTTTAAGCACAAATGATAGATACGTAATAGAATATATACGAGTATACAAATTGAAAATTTATCGCACTGGCCTGCTTTTTATATTATTTGTTGATTCGTTGAAGTGTCTGGCGCAGCATGGCCAAATATGTCCTTCTGGGCCATAAATCCCTAAACCAAACAACCAACCAATCATTCGTTGAAAGAATCAGCACATTTTACTTCTTCCTATGAACATTTCCAGCATACTGCCTTTTTGCAATATGCGCAGCTATTTTCTGTGTGGTTTCCCATCCAAAATCACCGCACTCTACATTTCAATCTTTTATTGTAGATGTCTTCTTTTATAACTACTTTGACAAAATCTGAGTATTTGCTGCACTAATTTTAGATGGTACATAAGGAGTACGATGCTTTTCACAAAGCTGCAGGATGAAATCTTTTCTCCTATGTTTCTGCTTTCCCGTCACTTCTTTATCCAAAACCCAAGCATTTACAGCAGACATGTCTAAAATATTAGAAAACTTGTATAGGCCATCGACGATATCCCGATTTTGTAGTGTACATGCGTATCATCTGGTCTATAATGTCGATGCCATACATAGTCTGGTTATAAAAATGTAGTTTATGATGTCATTTTAAAAAATCTATCTCAACAGTAGGGTGAGAGAGCATTTTTGTTCATCTTGAGAAGTTAGGTATTTGAATTAATGTCGCACTGGAGCAAGCACATCGGGCTATCCGCAACGGTCCAGCATCAACCCCCGAAAGTAAAGATCCGAAGACAACACCACGTGATTTTGAATCACGGTCAGATGACGACGTCACACCTGAGCTGGCACCCCACTCTCCAAACTTCCACACCACGCTAGCGTGAGGACATTTGCGGCCACGACAGATTTAACGTGCATCAGCCCCCTTTGTACATGATAGTCTTTGATGGATGAAACATCTCGTCATTAGAAAAAAATTGACTAGGTTTTGATCTCGTCATTATAAAAAATTCAGACAATATCTTGATGAAGAGATATCTCGTCATTATCAAAACTGATCTATCTTGATGGGCGAGATATATGGTCATCAAGATCTGGTCGATTGCCGATACCTTTTGTAAGGTTAAGAGTTGGTTATCTACCCTAGAAACACACATACACACATTTAAAATAAATTGAAGTTGTCCAGTATAATCAATCGATGTATCGAAATTGTTAGCAAATTAATGAGTTCGAAAGTACAATTTCACATACTCACCATCATGGGTGCTTGAATCTTTATTGCACACGTCCCTTAAATATGCAGTTACTTTATTCAAGTTGGCAGCGTCAAACGTAATATCGTCTCCACACTTGTCCATAAAGTTTAGTAAACATATCAGGTGATCCATCAGAATTCTAGATACGAACGTCAAATTCTAAAATGTTTCTTAAGCAAAAACAGTCTTACAAAAATTGAAAATTGTCAAGAGAATTTCAAATTAGATGCATGAAAAACAATCCGAAGATTCATTTTGAATATCACATAGGGTAATACATTGAAGTGCTAGAAGAACTGGTTTTGACAAGATTGCAAAATACATTGCAACGCCGCCTATGCACATAATTGGTTGCGCCTGCAAGTGCATATATAAAGTGATCTATGGAAGTACCCGGAGTCATTTAAGCCGTGAGATTGGCAAGTTATCCCGATTTTCACCGCGGTCTTACCGTTCTGGTGGTCGTCTTGACGAGGTATCTAGTCATTGGCAAACTGTCCAGATCTTGTTAGACGAGATATCCCGTCATTAGAAGAAACACAATCATTAGAAGACAAATGACAAGATAACCAATGTCCTATTGCAAAAAATAATTGGGTTTTTAAAGTCAAAATTTTAAAAAATCTTAAATAGTGTATACTCACACACACTTTAGGTTTAGTTAATACTTCGTTCATTTGCGCTATCAAGTTCAATAATTGCGAGAAACATACTTTAAATGTAACTTACGGACAAAGGTGGTCCATTTCTTCAGCAGTTGATGGAAATGGGTTCTCTTCCAGTACGCATGTTTTCCGGATACCATCCTCACAAATGTCTGCTCCGCTCATTCCCAAAATTCCTGTCAAGATATAGTTCCAATCATGTTTCAAAATATTTTTTAGTAACATTTGTAAAAGCTCAGTGAATATATTATAAAAGAAATTAAAATTTTCTACAACTCTACATTTCCAAATCGATTCTTGTGGATTCTTATCTTACTTCGAAATTCGTATCCAGTGAAAGATCGTCGTGTACACAGAGGATGGTGTACGTTAAATCTGTCTTGGCCTCAAATGTCATCATGGCCTCAATTGTCCTATTTTGGACAATAATTCATTAACACTACAATTGGCTTCAGGGGACAGAAAACCCTAAAAATGACTAAAATGTCGAATTTTTCTTTATTATCTTACATTAATCATACAACTTTTAAGAATAAGTGTGCAAAATTTTACAGCTGCAGCTGCAATATTTAGCGAGTTATGAATTTTTTCTACTGAATATAAGTAACAAAAGTAGACGGTGTTTTGTCTGCATCTGACATAAACACTGTCGAGTGAGCCTCACCCTTTTCGTGTTATTTAATTTCACGAGACTTTCTAATGCTTGCCTTTTCAGTTTGAAGTGAAGTGAATTGCTTCTCACGTGTTTATTCACGAGAAATTGTTGTTATACTGCTCAATTCTGCTTGCTTTCATATTTTGATTCTTGTGAAATCAAGTGCACAAATAAAAATTTTCGAATTCTCAATCAATTGTATTGTAAACAAATTTAGTATTGTCCCATTATTATTGTTGCTTTTTTATTATATTTCTTCATTTTATTACATTTCTGCATAATGCCGAGACGAAAACGTTCCATTGCTGCTTGCAAACGAAAAGCTGCCAAGCGATGGTGTAACAAAATATGCAGTGAAAAAACTGATTTAAACTTTCAAGACATAAATATGTGTTACCAGTCATTAGAAACGAGTTTGAAAGAAGAATTAAATTGTGATAAAGATTCTGAAGTTCCTCATTATTCAATAATAGATGAAAAAGTCCTAAGAGGACTTGTAAAAAATTTACTCTGCAGTTCATGCAGGATTTATCAGAGGAAGAGAAGACTGGCAGTACACGCAATTGTAGGAAAAAATTGCGCTAGCCAAAAAGCGCCGAAATGCCTTATTAATGAAAAAGGAAGGCATTACCTATCAGGCTGGTGGTTTTTGAAGATTTATAATATAATTAACATTGTTTAACAATATCAACTCTTCCCTAGTTTTTAAAATAGAAAAAAATGAAAAAAATAAATTCCTGGATATTATTAGGTCATTTTTTTTCTTTTGATTTAAACATGTTTATTTACAAATATAATTAGAAATTATCATGGATTTTACTTTAAAATAACTTATTATGACTTCAACAATAATATTTATATCAATGAACAGTATAAGTTAATTTTTTAATTTATTTAACTGCCATTTAAAACTTTAAAGTGCTCTTGCTCAGCTTTTTATTTTACAGTGTATTTAAAATGCTAAGGCTTATTTTCTAATTGATGTAGAGTTTTGAAACTTTTTGTGGTTGTTTATTATAATATATTTAATAACTTTGTGCATGGAATAAGGATTTGGAAGAATAGTTATTTTTTCAAAAATTGATGAATTCAACTATGACTGTTTTTTTGCTGTTTTTCAGTGTTTGTTACAAAATATCTGTGAAAAAGTAAATAACAGTTATACCCATAATCCCATGCCCAAAATTGTAGGGAACACTTTATGGAAGGTAAGTAAATAAAAATATTGAAAAAAAAGAATTTGAAGACGGAGTAGGAATTTTAAAATATTGAAATATTTTTATAAAAAATTAATTTTTTAGATATTATAAATGTAAAAATGATTTTTTTCTTTTATAATGTATATTCAATGTGTATAACGTGTGTTTAATGTGTAATGTAACAAGGTACACAAAACATTTTGTTGTAAATATGAAAACAAAAAAATGTTCAAAGGCTACTGGTGCCCCCTTCAAAGAGATTCCTCATCAAGCAGATTTGGGGCTGCGGTATTCCGGTTGGTAGAGTAACGGATTACCAACCACAGTGGGGTTGCGAGATCGAATTCAACCAAAGACCGTCGTACCGTGTAAAAAAGGGGCTAAATCTGATGTGGACCCAAATGTCCTCACGTTGGCGTGGTGTGGAAGTTTAGAGAGTGGGGTGCCAGCTCAGGTGTAAACCTCGCCTTCTGAGAATGATTCAAAATTACGTGTTGTTGCTCTAGGATCTTTCCCTTCGGAATTGAACTCGAACCGTAGCCAATAACCCATCGTGTTACACCAGTGTAACGTTAATTAATTAACTACCTTATATTACATTGGTTTAATAGTTTTTACATAGTGTATTGAGTTATATGTGATTATTATATGTATTAATGTTGATGAAATTCTGGTGTTATTATTAATTTTAGTTGTATCAATTATGTAGTAAGAATATGCACTTGACTTTCGGTTGTATTTCTGGAAATCTAGCCACTGAATTATAGGTTTACTTGTCAAAAATGAAGCGCACGATGTAGTCTTTTCTGAGGCATAGAAATGGCTTTTTGCGAATATGATTAGATTGAAGTTATTTGAAGTTATATATGTATTACATTGTACATATATATATTACAGTTATATATTACATTGACCTTCTAATGAAATAAGCAAAGAATGTGGGCGGAGACGCTGTTGTAAGATCTCTGAAGCGTAAATACGTGGGCGTACCAATCAACTTAGTCGATTGGTTATCGAAGCGCAGACTAGTGTTTGTGATCACTGTGGATAATCACTTTAACCAATCAATAATTTAAGATTGAAGCATTTTCCCACAAGCACGTGACAGGTTTCGGAACCAAGCAACCGGGAGAAACAACAGAAAGCTGTAAGCATATGCTCCGTCTATATCAGTAGAAGATCGACGAGTTTTCAACATCGACCTTCTAATGAAGTACAGGAAGCACGAGCTTTGTGTTATTTCTTCTGATCTCTCGGTTTACAGATATCTCACGTTATTATGTTTAAAAGCATAAATCCTAATGTAGGACAAATTATTGTTTGGTTAAAGCGATTATCCAGTGTGGTTAAAAACAATAATCTGCGCTTCGGAGCCAATCGGCTCAAGACGATTTGTAATCCCACGTCATTTGCTCTTCCGAGATTTTACGACAGCTACTCATCCCACATGCTCTGTCTATTTCATTAGAA
This sequence comes from Meta bourneti, assembly GCA_933210815.1. Lineage (NCBI taxonomy): Eukaryota > Metazoa > Arthropoda > Arachnida > Araneae > Tetragnathidae > Meta > Meta bourneti. The sequence goes on from OW119926.1 coordinate 33,766,488, forward strand.
GGTCTCTGAATTTCTATGTGCTGGACAGCGCGGTGAATTTGATTTTAATTAATGTTGTTTTAAAAATTATTTGCTGTTTTGAAATGCTATGTGTCTGTCTTTGCCTCATTGGCTTACTAAACGTGGTTGAATTCAATTGTCGCTCTTTAGTCAGTTTTTGCTATACCAAGCGCCTATGTGCGAAAAAAGTTTAGAAATTTTTTTTACCTTGGTGCAATATTAAGTATTTAAATAATTTCGAAGAATGTAGGATTTTTTAGTAAATCTGAAGTTATATTTTTAACAAAACAGAGTGAAGAAAATGGACTAAAGCTGAATTCAAATAAGAACCTCGAGGCGCAAAGTGACACGTGCAGACCAATCAGAGGTATAGATGCAAGGGGTGAAAACGATTTGATTGGTCTACGCGTATTGCTTTGCCCCATGAGCTTCCTATTTGAATTCAGCTCTAGAGTCTACGGTCTACATCAGGGCTAAACCACTATTAACATCCATGCCTAAACGGGATTAAACATAGTGTATATTTTAACACTAGGACAAAGGATCAGGCATACCGGATCGATATATAAAATTAGCTTTTCCAATTGTTTAATAAAATATTTTAAGTAAAGTATCAAAATTGTGTACACATGCTCCCAAAACGTAATCTTACTGATTATCAAATATTGTAAGCATAAATATTACCCCTGAAGATTTATTTATATTTAATTTATTTACGGACTCCATTTAAGGAAAAACAATTCTAAACGTATGTATGCATGTACCTTTTCTAACAGATTCTTAATGTAAGTTTTATCATAAATACCGCACCTCGTAAGATGGTGTTACTATATATGGGTGGTTTTTAAATATATACTTCATGTTTTATTATTAGTGTTAAATGAGTATCATGTATGCACTATAATTTCTTAGATTATACAGCCTTTCTAAGAATACCACAGAAAACCCAGTTAAATTCAGTTGTAATTTTATTTCATTTGGAGGTATGAAATATTCATATCAATACTTATGTAGAAGATTATAAGCGGATTTAAATAAAGTATGAAAAGTAAGTAATGACACTACCATCAATTGACATAAGTAGAAACTCTAGAGCAGATGCTAAGCGCTGATCTTCTATTATAGATATATATCGTTATCGTACGGGGCACAGAAATCGTTATTATTTATATATTGACGAATGACAACAAACGGATAGAAACAATATAAGTTCCAACGCTGCGGGATTCATAAGTTAATATTACGGTTTGATTTAAATACAATGGATTAAAGCTACAAAGTTGTATAATATAGCTAAACCCAAACGGAAAAGCTCGAAATGCTTCAGTAGTCTGATTCAGCAGCAGAAATTCTTCAACAGCCAGAAGGCAATGAGAAATTTCAATCAAAGGAGAAGAGAAATATAATAAACGATACCGAAAGTGTTTAACCCTCCTGGTGGTTACCTCAACCAAGTATTTCGTGTTAGAAAATTGACAATCTATCTCGTCTTCAAGATCTCGTCCTCTCTCTCTATTAGAAGAAAACTGACAAAATCTTGATATGATCATAAAAAAGTCAGCAATATCTGGATGCCGAGATATCTAGTCATTAAAATAATTAGTGAGGTATTGATCACACGAAACCATTTTTTTTTTTGGGGGGGGGGGTAAACGTAAAAAGAAACCAATCTTCTTTGAAGAAGTGAATGGAATACAAGTAAATTAGAGGAAATCATGAATTTTTGAGATGTTTCCTTACGCCACAACACTGAAATCTCTCTAAAATGTTTTCCTTTCAACTAACTCTTATACCTTAGTAAAAGTCCTCCAAAACATATACGTTATCAATACACAAAATTGGATTTAAAAATATAGTACAATTTTAATTATCGCGTTTTCCGTGCAAAATTTTGCTCAAAATCAGAGAAAAATAGGCAATTAGAGATTTGAAAACGAATTAAAAAGCAGCTGACAAGATCTATTTAAATTGCTATATATACGCTTCTATTCACCGTATGAACAAATTAAAAACCGTTTTGCAAGGAAAAGTCTAAATATTAAGAGAATTGAATAAAAAGAAATATGAAATTTTAGTCAAAAATCGACTTTTCGGCTTAATGGGACTTAAAATTTTATGTATTCAAGTATGGAAAGAAAATTTTCCTTACCTCCACATAGTGATAGAAATAGCAAAGCTGAAACAACCATTTTCGTTCGATTCGCCAGTCTTCAATGAGAGTAATTCCTTTTAACTCGTCAATTTATTTTAATTGGATTGTACCAAAGAGCCGGACATATAAGAGTCTCGGGTTGTTAACGGAAATCCTGCAGTCTGATAAAACTAGTTTTTTAAAACCATTTTCTTTTCGTTTTATTTGTACTTGAGGTAATCTATGAGAAGATTGTATTATTGTATTTAAAAGGGGGAAGTGCTTAATTAACAATGGATTTGTGTAACAGTAACCTTGAGTTAAGAATAGAACAACGGAGGAAAATTAATTATTATTCATAAACTATGTATACAAAAATTAAAATCTGCATACTATTATAAAAATGGTGCACGTTAAATTTGTCGTGGCCTTAAATGTACTCATGTTGGCGTGGTGTGGAAGTTGGAAAAGTGGTATTCCAACTAAGGTGTGACCTCGTCCTTTGACCATGTTTCAAAATTACGTTGAGTTGTCCTCGGAGTTTCCCTTTAGGTTTGATCCCAGACCGTCGCCAATAACACGTTGTGTTTCTCCTAGTGCAACGTTAGTTAGAATTCCTACCTACCTCTTTTCATAAATAAAATATTCATAAATTATTTATATTATGGAAAGAAGTAAAAAATCAGATCAAACATAAATATTAGGATTTAAATTCAATTGTTAAAATATGGCGTTATGGATAAATTGTGTATCGAGCAATACTGATAAATATTTTGTATTGGAACAATTGTTTTTCCATCAATACTGGTAAAGCAGAGTTGCTTACCGCAATCGTGTTATGCTCAACCCCATTTCTACGAGGATTTCGAATCCCATAGCCCCTCTGCACACGCAGGACAAATCGCGTTACCCACAAGGTTCTAAAGAATATTTGTACCAAATATGGGGGGAGGAGAAGGGAGGGGTGTGGATTTGTCAAACGGTATAGATTTGTATACAGAACAGACAGACGCCAACTCTGCTTTATACTATACTAGTTGAATTAATTACCCGGCGTTGTTCAGTTTGAATTGTTTATAATTCATCGTAATATTGTTCATTGTTATTCCTATAGAGTTTTATAATTACTAGTGGTCGCCCAGTGGTCGAAATTCGACCATAATTCATTTAATTTTTAAGTTTGAACGTTAATAAGGTTCTTTTGTCAAAGAGTATACTTCTATATTCATTGCATATAATTTTTTTGAATTTTGTTCTATTACGTAAGCTGCGAGCATGTACAAATACGTCATAGGAAAAATGCGGTATAGCTTGGTTAAGCCATATCTAAAAAACAATAACGCGTTGTTTGACATTTTCTTGGGTTAAGTTTATTGCTATACTGGCCACAGGTTTCGCCAAGGCTACATAGTTAATTTACCTATCTTTTTCAAATTATATAAAATTTAAATAAAAAATAAATCCAAAAAATGAAAAATGAAATAAGGAATACGTGCTTCGTATTTTTTTATATATTTTTTATTGAAACAAAAAAAACCAGGTGGTTAAAAAAATAAATGTTGTCCATTGAACTTGAAATAGTTCGACAATGAATTTAATGATTCAAAACTTCTGTGTAGACGATGTTTTTTGTAAAACCTCTTTCATCGTTTGCTAAATGCCCTTGACCGTTATATTCTGAAATATAAAATCTCAAACCATCGAATGATCGAATTCTACTTGCTGCGACGTACAATTGACCATGTGTAAAAACTGGCTGCCTCAATAAAATTCCAATTTTTTCGAATGTTTGTCCTTGAGACTTATTTATTGTCATCGCAAATGCAGGTATAATTAGAAATTGAGTTCTTTGAAAGTTAAATGGTAAAATAGTTCCGGAATATGTTAAATTTATACGTGGAATCAAAATTCTCTTATTGCGTGAAGTTCCAGTTAAAACTTCGCAATCAATAGTATTACGATGCATAAATTTGATGCGCATTCTTGCTCCATTGACTAATGCTTCCTTTGTATTTAAGTTTCTGATCAGCAAAACGATGCAATTAACTTTCAATACTAACTTATGTGGTGGCAAATTATGCCAAATCTCATACTCTTCCGTGCGCGCAATGTGCTTAAAAAGTGTTGGGTTTTATCGATTGAAGACAGAGTTTTATATATTAAAAATAAATTTTATTACGTAGCCAAGTCTTATAGTTTAAAACATACATTTTAGAAAACAAGAAGTCTGATCAGCCCATGATCCCCAATCTTTCTTCACTTTTATACATTCAAAGATTTACATTCTTCAAATTTATGTGCCCCACACGGCACTATAATTGGAGGTTTGAGACCGATTCCAACATGCGGCCCCATCGGTTGTAAAACCTCAGCAGATGTATTACAATTCAATATATATATTTATATAAATCTAACAAAATATTTTTCTAATAATATTTTTAAATTTATTTAACAATAAAGGCTTTGTTAAAAAGTCAGCCAAATTATTTTCCGATGAAATATAATTTACGTTAAATAGTTCATCTTTTATTAATTTACGAATAAATTTGTACTTGATATCAATATGTTTAGTTTTCTGATTTTCCTGACTATTTTTTGAAAAATAGATAGCAGATTGATTATCACAATATACTTGGGGTCTTATGTGATCACACAAACTTAATTCATTTATAATTCTACTAAACCAAATAACTTCTTTAGTGCAATCGGTTAGTGCAATAAATTCAGATTCCATTGAGCTAAGAGCTATGCACTTTTGTTTAGAAGATTTCCATGATATTGGGATGTTACCAAAATAAATTAAATAGCCACTGCTTGAATGTCTGTTTGTGAGACCACATCCCCAATTTGCATCAGAAAAAGCAATCAAATTTGAACTTTCTACATTGGAAAGATTAATTTTAAAATCCTTTGTAAGAAAAACATAGTTCATAATATCAACAACGTAAGACCAGTGTTTGTAAGTATAACCATTACAAAACTGAGACATTATATTAACGGCAAATGCAATATCTGGTCTGGATCTATCTGACAAAAACGATAAACATCCTATTAAGGAACGATAGGGAAATTTCCTCATTAAATCATTTTCAATTATTTCTTCCTCTTTAACCTTATCAGGTAAGTTACAACCAATTTTAAAAGGTAAATTCACAAAACTTTTAGGAAGATCTTTGAATTTTGACATTAATTTTTCAATGTAGGTAATTTGATGTAAATAAATCGAATTTTCAATCTCTTGAAAGTTTACGCCTAACAAATATTTAGTTTTACCTAGGACTGTAAGATCCAATTTTTTGTCCAATAATTCGATTACTTCATTTATCAAATGTTCTCTTTTTGAAAACAAAACCATATCATCTACATAAACAATTAAAATTACATCTTTAAATTTGTAGACACAATTACACCAATTTAACTGAGAAAATCCTAATTTAGTTAAAATACCGTCTAATTCCAAATTCCATTCTCTACCACTTTGATGCAGACCATATATAGCCTTTTCCAATAGACATACTTTGTTTTCGGATCCTTTCAGCACAAATCCTTTTGGCTGTTTCATGTATATAGTATCCTTAAGGTGTCCATATAAATATGCACTTTTCACGTCAACTTGACAGTGATACCAACCCAACATAGAAATCAATAGTACAAACAATAATCTAACAATAGAAAAATTCACAACTGGTGAAAAAATATCTTTAAAATCAATGCCGGGTTTTTGCTTAAAACCTTGAGCAACAAGACGAGCTTTATACCTCTTAGGTATATTGTTTTCGTCCATTTTTATGCTGTACACCCACTTACTTCCAATTATGGTTGTATTTGGGGGTGTGTCCACTAATTTCCATACTTGCCTATCCTTCATTATCTGAATTTCTTCATTCATGGCAGTATTCCATTTAATTTTATCCTTACTTGCTTGCGTTTCTTCATAACTTTTGGGGATTTCGACATTGTAACACTGATCATACATGTCGTACATCTGTTGGTCTAAAAAATTAGATTCATCACTAGAAGTAGATGGCACATTAGAAATATCCACATTAGGATGTTCAGTTTCTGGCTTAAAATTGAAATTTACAGGATCAAACCTAATCTTATTTTTAGTACAGTACTTTTTAATATCATTTAAAGATCTCATTCTCAAATTTTCAGGAGAATAATAATATACATCTATCCTATTGCTTTTATTTCTAGGTTTTTCGATTCTTCGCCAATTTGAAATGTTAAGACTTTTTAAGTCCTCAGTTTTAACTAAATCTTTAGAATCTAAAACTTGAGTTTCACTTTCCGATTTTACTTTTATATTTTCATTTGATTGATAAATAGGAATATCAGAATTAAGATCAAAAGAAACGTACTCAAAGTTTTTACCAAATAGTACATCAACAGCTTTCTTACTTTCGTCGATATGAACATGGACTGTTTCAACTATTCTCTTCTCGTTTGGGATATATATTCTGTAACCTTTAGTTTTCAAACCATATCCTGTCAAAATACCAAGTTTAGCTCTGGGTTGTAATTTATTTCTCTGTATTTTAGGAATATGAACATATGCCAAAGAGCCAAAAATTCTAAAATGTTTTACTGATGGTTTGAAACCAGTCCATATTTCGTTAGGAGATATACCCTCAGTTAATTTGTGTTCGCATCTATTTTTAGTATGAATAAATGCTAAAAGTGCTTCTGACCAAAATTGTGGTTGTAAACCACTGTCTTGAAGCATAGCTCTGACACAATCCATGGCTGTTCTATTGAACCTTTCTGCAATGCCATTTTGTTCAGGGGTATAAGTTGAAGTTCTTTCGATTTTTATTCCTAGATCATTTAAAAACTTTTTAAATTCTTTGTGACAAAATTCTAAACCATTGTCAGTTCGGACACATTTTAACTTAACATTTAGCTGTCTTTCAGCTTTAACCAAGTATTTTTTAAAGTAATCAAAAACTTCATTCTTATTTCGAATAATATAAACAGTTACTTTACGTGAAAAATCATCAATAATAGATAAAAAGTATTTGTTTCCACCTAGAGAGTTAACTGGAGCAGGACCCCACAAATCCATATGGATCCTTTCCAAAACATTTTTAGTTTTCCTTTCGTACATATAGTTTCTTTTTAAGGATATTCTAGTGGATTTAGCAATAGCACAAATCTTACAATTTTTATCTATATTTTTACAATTAAGTTTTTCAATTCCTTTTACACAATTAATTTTACTCATATTTTCAATTAAGGGCATGTTAACATGACAAAACCTACGGTGGGCTTTTTCTAGATCTAAACCAGTTACATATGTATAATTTTTAATCTTGGGATAACCTTTTAAGATATACAATTTTCCAATTCTGGGAACAGTAAACAAATATTTATTATAACTATTATAAATAATCATTTTGTTATTTCCCCATTTAATTTGGTTTCCCACAAGGTCAATACGAGCACCACTAATTAAATTTCTTCTCATATTAGGCGAGTATAACACATCTTTTAAAGTTATATCATAATTTCTGTTTCTATCTAAAACTGTAAATTGAATATCACCCATACCTAATACTTCCGAGGTGCTGTCCTTGTCTCCGACTAGGATCTTCTGTGGTGGTAGTTTTCTGAATGTCGTAAACATATCGCGTTCTTTACAGAAGTGGGCAGTTGCAGCAGAATCAATAAGAAATTCCCTCGGTCTTTCATTTGGAAAATTTGAAACTGCATAGGCACGTTGAAGATCAGTTTTTGGATTGTCCTCCATATAAAATAATTCACCACCAGGTTTCTGCCGATTGCATTTCTTGAAGCACTTCGATTCGTAATGTCCCGACTTTTTGCAGTAGTTGCAGAATGGTCGCGGCCCCATACGACAAACTGTCGACTTTCTTGGGCTTGAAGGAATTAATTCAGGGTCCAGTACGCATCTGCTGTGATCAGGAGTAGACGCCCGTGTCTCCTTGTATCTAGATGACTTGTTTCTTGTAGCATAAGCATCGGCCACGATACTTAATTTTGTGTCTTCGTCCTTCCGCTTCAGGTCGATCCGGCTGGATTCTGTTATTAAATGTTTAGACAAATTGTCTAGCGTGAACTCGTTGTTATCCATCCTGTATAGCAGTTGTACCAGATTATCGTATTCGTGAGGCAAATGTCTTATTAGTTGAAAGCAAACTAAGAGGTCTGGGATTTCGAATCCACCTTCTTTTATCTGTAACAGCTTCTCATGCACTCGTTTGCAGAAGAGTCCAATGGATTCGTCCTCCGGCTGGTAGCGGATTGAAAAGAACTCGTCCACAAGGCCTGCCAATCGTGCTCTAGATGCTGGTTCAAAGTTGGTCTTTAATATATCCCAGGCTTCCTTACCATCCTCAGTAGATGAAATTAAGACTTGATATTTTCTGTCTATGCCCTGGTAGATAGTTGTATATGTCCTCTGCTTCCTATAACGATAGTCTCTTTTTTTTTGTTCTGGAGCATCTTCCAATAATAGAGGTTCCGTTTTAGTGATAAATTCCCAGCAGTTCCGGTCCATTAGCAATATCTTCATGTCCGTCTTCCACGTGGCATAGTTGAATTCCGATAACTTCGGGAAGGAAAACATGGACATTTCTTGAATACCCATCATACTGGAAACCGGTAGTGGCAGAATTCAGGTTCAGCTTAAGGTCTGGGGCCCATAACCAATTGTTGGGTTTTATCGATTGAAGACAGAGTTTTATATATTAAAAATAAATTTTATTACGTAGCCAAGTCTTATAGTTTAAAACATACATTTTAGAAAACAAGAAGTCTGATCAGCCCATGATCCCCAATCTTTCTTCACTTTTATACATTCAAAGATTTACATTCTTCAAATTTATGTGCCCCACACGGCACTATAATTGGAGGTTTGAGACCGATTCCAACAAAAAGGGGTACAAAGCTTTTTCTTCACGCATTAATATATAGATTACATTATATGAACGTAAACAATGAATGTTTTATTTTGTTTAATTTAATATATTTGTAACGCATATTATACATTAATTTTATCTTTCTGCACTCCTTCTCCATATGAACTTTAATTATGCCAAATCTCATACTCCTCCGTGCGCGCAATGTGCTTAAAAAGGGGTACAAGGCTTTTTCTTCACGTATTAATATATAGATTTTAGCCCACTGTAGAAGTCCAGGTCAAATGGTACGGGGTTAATATCTAGCCTATGATTCCCGTAGGATTCTAAAGAATGAGTGTACCAAATTTGATGTGAATTGGTCTGACTGTGATCTTAAAAATATTGAATATTATTCCTATGGGATTTCCGAATGGCGTCTGCACACCCAAGAGAAATAGAACGGGGGTTAATATGTTGCCTACGTTACCCACATGATTCTAAAAAATAAGTGTGCCAAATTTGGTGTGGATGGGTCAAATGGTGTAGATTAGTATAGAGAATAAACAGACGCCAACACTGCTTTTTATATATAAAGATTGTGGAACACATGGAACTTTTCATACTGTCAAATAAAAAAAATTAAAAATTAAAGAGGCATTTTATATACTTTTTATTGGTGGTAATTATTATTTTATGAAGTGTACAGAATTGAGAATCTTATTCTGGTGATATGACTGAGGTGTTTTAGAACTGCACACCTCAGTCATATTACTATTATTAGCTTCTGAATATTCACTTGAAGTACATCTTATTCACTTCGAAGGCGATTCGATATTTTATGTTTATTCCAATATCGTTCGGTTCGTTTTCTGTCCTGCGCAGATTTGCCTTTTTGCAACTTTACAGCCCCAATCAAGCATATTTAAGTTATTAGTAAAATGCCCAAAGAATTTTATAGTGATTGATTTTATATTATTTATCCGTTTGGTACCGTTCGAAAATCAAGTCAATTTCCCCTTGGATTCGAAGTCCGAGAATATATGCGAGTCCATTACTCTTCTAACCGGACTACTGCGACCATTCATCTTGAGGAAGAAAAAATCAAAAGAAAACATAATGAAATTTGTGCGAAATGATGTTTTGCACAAACGAATGTTGCATGAAAAATCTCACGACGTTACTGTGGGTGTTATATGTAAATGATGATTGTAATACAATACGCCTCCTGTAGACATGGGAACATTTTGTGAGTTACGAGCTTATCCGAATGGCATTTGTTGCAAAGGCTGGGCGTTTAGTAAACCATACCAGTTACGAACCTAAATGAATAATTACTATTATCTCAAGTCCAAAATACTTGGAGTTATTTTAAAAGGTACATGTTTTAAGTCATTACACATCTGGCATAGTTTACGAAATTGTATATGCAAATGAAATATGATATTTGTTAGGGCTATTGCACGTTAAATCTTTCGTGGCCTCAAATGTCCTCACTTTTGACGTTGTGTGGAAGATTGTGTGGGATGGCAGCTCAGGTGTGATCTCGTCATCTGACAGTGGATCAAAATTATGTGATGCTGACCTCGGGTCTTTCCCTTCGGGTTTGATCCCGGACCGTCACCAATATCCCATTGTTTTGCACCAATGTGATGTTAATTAAACCTACTTATCTACCTTCACTTTTGTGGTTGAATTTGAGGGTTATCTAAAAGTCGAGAGTGGCGCATGTCTGATTCCACCGTTGGTATATTTATTGGTGTCATAAAACTTTCTCCTTCTGTGTATGGTCATTACAGCGTTATCCGTTTTCTGTTTGGCGCAGCATGTCAAAATATGGCCGCTTGAGCCTTCAAAACTGAACCAACCTAAATGTTGAGAATATTTTTCTCTTTAAAGGCGACATTAGATTAAACTCGTTATATTAAGGAAAAGTTAAAATATTTTAATTTAGCATTGCATATATGATAAATTATACATTCTGGTGGTTGTTCGGGCCGTCTTGGATCAGTGGATATGGTCAATGTTCTAGCAACCTTCGAGTTGTAGGTGGTGCAGTTTTGATTCCAGGCAGGTGCATTCCTACCTGGGTGTATTTCTCTCTATTGAGTCAGTAAATACTTTCATTGTGCGTGTATGTCTATTATGTGATAGTGTCTGGCGCGGCATGGTCAAATATGACCCTTCCGCCATAAAAAACCCAAAACAAACAAACAACTTGGTGCTTGTCTCGATGAGGTATTTCGTCATAAGCAAAACTGAACGGATCTTGATGGATGAGATATGTCGTCATTAGACGAAAACTCACTAGATCTTGATCTCGTGAGCATGAAAATTTCAGTACTATCGTGAGAAGATAAACTCGTCGTCAGCAGCAAAATTGTTCAGATCGGGATAAATGAGAAAACTCGTCGAAACCACTTCGAGGGTTAAGTTTACCACTTCGAGGGGAGAGCATAACATTTCTGAGTTCGAGGTTAAGGAAGTCGCCAGGTTATGGTAATTGACTTGTCTGTCTCGCATAGAATTACTTTGTGGATGTCTTTTCATCTTCGTTTTAAACAATGTTGCAATCACTTATGCATTGTCGTTTCCATCTATATGTTTATGTGGTAGACAGGATTGGATTATTTTCTGTTTCGATTGCATTAATACCAACCTTAGGCATGTAGTTGAATTGAACTCGCACTGGAAGAACACAACGGGCTATTGGAGACAGTCCGGGATCAATCCATTGTAGTTGGAGCAAATTCTATTCCATTCAGGTGAATTCCTCTCTGAATTTCCTCACTGGGTATTTCTCTTTCCCGTCAAAAAAACTTTCATTTTGTTTGATTGTTTATTACTTGATATTGTATGTATTGTGGCTAGCACATCATGGCCAAATATGACCCTTGCGCCATGAAACCCTAAAACCCAACCAAACAGGAAGATCCCGAAGGAAAGGATCCGAGTCCAACACTTATTAATTTTGAGGCACGGTCAGATTACGAAGTCAACACCTGAGCTTCTGGACGTGAGGACAATTAAGGCCACGACCGGTATAACGTGCACCACCCCATGTATACCATGGTCTTTGGTTGGGTCGAGTTTCGAACTCTCAACCCTCCGGTTCTTAATTCTTTTCACTTGCAACCAGACTACCATGGCCCTAGTCCTAACGTACCAATTAACTTTTCAAATGTTTAAAACATGTTGAATGAAACCGTTTTGTAAACAACGATTGTTCTCTTCTTTTGCAGGTCAGAAATTGGCTAAGGGCTCTTTTGCTTCAACCTTCTAACGAAGTAGACGGAGAATGTTGGCCGAGTTCGTGTCTCAATATTTCTGGTGTAGGTTATATGGGCTTGGGCCGATTGGCTATCATAAATACTTAATAAGATCGTCACTAAACACTTCTGAAAATTTTCGTGGAAATCGGTCAATTACTAGCTGAGTATGAGTTGTTTAGTGATCGTGCAGCCGCCATCTTGAATGACGTCATGTCTGATATACGTCCAAAATGGCGGTTGTCCACTCATGTTGAAAATAGTATAGCAAATACTAAGCATTTATGAAAAAATTTCTCCCGTCTAGAACCCTTCGAACAACACCATTTTTACATCCATATGAACTATCGAAGTGCAAACTACCCTTACGAAAAATGTCTATAGAAATTTCTATCAAATGTGGTCGGTACAATACTATAGAATTATGGTCTGTTTTTCTATAAGCTATAAAGTAACCCCTATAGAAATCTCTATAGAATATCTGTAGAACCTATATAGATTTCTATAGAAGCTCATTTCTTTTGTTTCATGACTTTACGACTTTTCTATAATACCTTCTCTATAGAATAATATAGTAAAATATTTCTATAGAATCGGAGCTCGTTTTCTTTGCCAAAATCTATAGAATTCTATACAATTTTTTCGTAAGGGTAGTATTTCCAATCACGCTGTACACTTGATTTAAATTCTCAATGTGTCCTCCATTAGTATTCTCTCAAACCACGTAACAAATCTTCGTACCAAGTGATCGGGAGAAATAACACGAAGTGGCACGAACATGATTCGTCATATTTCATAAGAAGGTTAATACTCTCTTGATATTTGCGTCATCAATATACCGTCCATTGCATCTGTAAATCGTGCTTGTGAAGGATTAAGTTGGTTGGTTTTATTTTTTTATGGGCGTAAGGGCGAGATATTTGGCGAAGTTGCGTCAAACCGCACAACAAGCAGTGTCAAATAATTGCGAAATGAAAGGTTTTTGGGTTTGGGATTTTTTTGGCGCAAGGGCCATATTTGACCAAGCTGCTCCAGACACGATATACAATATCAAGTAATAGACACACACATGCAATGAAAGTTTTTACTGACACAAATGAGAGAAATACACCCAGGGAGGAAAGCACCTGACAGGAATTGAACCTGAGCCACCTACAACTCGAAGGTTGCTAGGGCAGTGGTCATACCCACTGAACCATGACAGCTCCCATATTTACTAGAGGAAGTAAACCCCATGCGAAAAGAACAGATCATTAGGGTATTGTTCTGTATTGTGCGTTATAGGGTCCGATTTTTTTTAATAAATAATATACATCTAAACAAAACAATACTTCTCAAGATATTTATAAAATGTTTGTGAAAATATAATGATGTTTTTAATTCAAAATACACAACAAAAATAGCTGAATCGCTCAAGCTTTTTCATTAAATAAGATGATCTCTTTGATCAGAACCTGCTGCTCCATTTCTAGTTCCAGAATTTGAACTAATTCAAGCAGTTTCTCATTTTCCTCAGCTGGGCAGGGACTTCCAAGATAACCGGAACGACGCTGGGCATCCAGAACTATATGCTTAGCTAAGGCACCACATTTTCTGTCTGTATTAGCAACGAAGCAAGCCAACTCGTACGATAGAAGCCTGCAACAAAGAGATAATAGAATTAGTATTAGGTCTTAAGACAAGAGGGCCCATTTGGAAGATTAACGGCAGGCAGATAGGTAGTTAATTGACGTCGTACTGGAGCTGCAGAACGGGATATTGGGGAAGATTAGGAATCAAACCCGAAGGGAGAGATCCAAGGACAACGCCTCGTATTTTTGAACCACGGTCAGATGACGAGGTCAATACTTGAGAAAGCACCTTACTCTCCAAACTTCCACACCCCGCGAAAGTGAGGATATTTGAGGCCACGAAAGATTCAACCTGCACCAGCACCGTGTAAAACGACATGTCTTTGGCTGGACCGAGATTGGAAGATTAACGGAATAGCAACTGGAGAGTTGCGAGATCGAAACTAGGTCCAACAAAAGATCGTCGTGTAAGTGGTGGCTGGTGAACCTTAAATCTGTCGTGGCCTCAAATGTCACGTTGGGGTGGGGTAGTGTGGAGTGCCAGATCAGGTGTCGCCGCCACTCTCAACCACACGACCATGCAGTTAAATACAGATAAAAGTGTGGCCTTGGCGTTGTTTCAATTTTTTGTTGCTAAGCCATGATAAATGGTATTAGATAATAGAATACTTGCTAATAGAGCGCCAACTTGGCACACTGGCAATCGAACCACATACTAGGATTTAACCCAAACAGTACAATACAAATGAAAAATAATACAAAAAGCATTTATAAAGAATAAAACACACATATAATACAACAAAAAGCCAACAATACATAGAATGCTTTATTGTATCAAAGAGAGATCCAAGCTCAAAAGGAAATTAATATATTTAGGAAAGAGATTATAACATAGGAATATCTTCCCCTGTTGTGTGGTGCCTTGGATAATATGGATTACTATGTGAGATCACAAGAATGCTGATATAAGCAAGATGGGAAGTGGTGAAATGCTAAATTCTCTGTTTTCGTATTTGTAGTCAGTAAATGAAAATATAGTGTACTTCATCAAGTTGAAAAGCTTTATAGCAAGGTTAAATGTCTTGCTATAGTTAAATTATTTACCTGCATGTTTGTATTACTTGATATTTTTGTATTACTTTCTATTACTTGTTGATATTTTTCTATTTCTTCAAAATATATTCTATTCAATATCTGCACTACTCACGAAAAAATCTCTTTTTTCACCGTTTTTCAACCAGTGTGCCGTGGGATACTTGTTTGCCTTAAGAATGGCACTGATATGTCTTTCGGATGGTGAAACGGCTTAAATTACGTAAGACATTTCATTTCAATGATTTAGTTTTGGACTTACGACAAATGTTTTCACGAATGATTTCCCATGAAACCTGATATTATTTTGTTTCTACTGTTAAATGATAGTGTCTGTTCTTAATAATTCGAGCCTATTCATTAAATTTTTTGATAGATTGAAACAGCAGACAAAGCAATTCCACAATCGGTAACTTTAATGTGCATTTCGCCTCTGAGTTTAGTGTTTTTTCCTAAAGCGATAGCCGTGATAAAGAGTTTGTAGAAAAAGTCAACTTCGGCAATCGCCGTACATGATTTTGCGCCTGTTCATTTTGGCCCTGGTGAGCTTAGTACATTTTTCCACATCTTCTCAAGCAGTGGCATACTAGCTCAGAACAAGGGACCAAGCAAATGCAACTATCTACTGACTAAAGGAGGGGACCGACATGGTTTCCAACTTGTGAGAAGTATTTCAATTTGTTATTAATTGAAATAATTCTAGCATAAAATATTACAAAATTGATCCTGGTGGGGTTTTCAGACTGCTATGCGACTTAATTTCAAAAAACAAACGTTGTCTACATCTGATTATTTTCCTTATTGAATACTTTTGTTTACAGAGTGATAAGCCAATCAAAAATCGGAGTTGGCATTTCATTCCTGAATGCCGTAGATGGGTCATCAAAGTATGAAACACTTAAAGTTCACATATTTCCTAGATAGTGCATGCAATGCGGATAGGTAAACATGGAAATCTATAAAATCATGACGATCTTTCTATACTTTGCCTAAGCATTATTTGTGTTTCTTTTGAAATATGTGAAATTAGGCATTGTTCAAATTTAAGAGAATTTACATATATTGTCGAATTTCTCGAAAATTCCCGAACGAAAGGTAAAACTAATGCTTCCAAAGATGCAAATATTTGGAATCTTTGGAGGAATACGTAAGCGTTCACGTGCGGTGCATTTAGAGGAACAAGCTTTCTAAGCGCACGTGACAATTTCCGCGCTGCAAAATGATTATAGGCATACTCACAAGCAAAACTGCTGGTTACTGTAATGACTCTCGTCATAATTTGGATCATTGGCTTTTGAGTGTTCTTCATAAGTTCTCATAGCTTTATTTGTGAGATTACTACATGCGTTTTCAAGATCATCCACACTTTCCTTGATGCATGGCAAACTTACCACAATATCTAAGAGGTAAAACACTAAAATTAGAAACACGTACATAAAGTATTATAAAAGGTGGATTACGGTATCAATCGATTCAGTCGAATATGTGCTGCGAGATTCTACAATAGTCGATTTTTGTAATATGCTTTCACGGAAGTCAACATTTCTAATATTATAAATATATCTCGGTTGGACTCAGAAACGAGGTACCATAGTCAATTGGCAATTAACGGGTTAAAATTGCCTTTGACCCTCCTTGTGGTTGTCTCGACCAGGTATCTAGTCAAACCGACAAAACTGATCAGATCTTGATGGACGAGATGTCTTGTCGAAATCTCTTGGTGTGTTAAACTTGCCAACCCGATCAGAACATATGCTCTAAGGTTCCTTCATTGTTTCTTATATCCATTGATCGTTGAAAATTGGGAATCGTACATAGGGCAAGTTACTTTATGACCATCTGGTATTGTGTATGTTTACTTGCTAAAGAAAAAATAGTTTTAATGGGTGTAATCTTCTAATGTCCTAATCATCATACCAATTCAATGAAATTTGTTAACTCTCCTGGTGGTTGTCTCAACGAGGTACGACTTCATTAACAAAATTTACCAGATCGTGATGGACGAAACATCTCGTCATTAGAAAAAAAATTGACCAGGTCTTGATCTCGTCATTATAAAAATTTCAGGCAATATCTTGATGATGAGGTATCTCGTCATTATCAAAAGTGATCTTATCTTGATGGACGAGATATATTGTCATCAACATCTGGTAAATTGCCGATACATCTGGTAAATTGCCGACGTTAAGAGTGGGTTATTTACCCTGAAAACATTTCAAATAAATTAAAGTTGTCCAGTATAATCATTTGATGTATCGAAATTGCTAGCAAATTAATGAGTTCGAAAGTACAATTTCACATACTCACCATCATGGATGTTTGAATCTTTGTTGCACACGTCCCTTAAATATGCAGTTACTTTATTCAAGTTGGCGGCGTCAAATGCAATATCGTCTCCACACTTGTCCATAAAGTTTAGTAAACATATCAGGTGATCCAGCAGAATTCTAGATACGAATGTCAAATTGTAAAATGTTTCTTAAGCAAAAACAGTCTTACAAAAATTGAAATTTGTTAAGACAATTTCAAATTAAATTCCTGAAAAACAATTCGAAGATTCATTTCGAATATCACATAGGGTTTCACACTAAAGTGCCAGAAGAACTGGCGCAGACAAGACTTCAAAGTACATTGCAACGCCGCCTATGCACATTGTTTGTATCTGCAAGTGCATATATAAAGGGATCTGTGGAAGTGCCTGGAGTTGTTTACGCCGTGAGAATGACAAGTTTTCCCGATTTAAGCGACTTTCATCGCGGTTTAACCGTTCTGGCGGTCGTCTTGACGAGGTATCTCGTCAATGGTAAACTGTCCAGATCTTGTTAAACGAGCTATCCCGTCATTAGAAGAAACACAATTATTAGAAGACAAATGACAAGATATTGATCTCGTTAAATAAAAATTCGGCAATATCTTGATGACGAGATACCTCGTCATGAGCAAAATTGTTCAGATTCTGATGGAGACACCTCGTCAAAACCACTTGGAGTATTAATAGTTGCAACTCTTGGACCGGGTTATTTCGTAGGTAGAGGAAAACTTTGAATTCTCACGTACAACCATCTAAAGGGTGTACTACAACATCTGGGATACCGTGCAATGAAATGTTCCAAATCTTTACTTATGCTAGCACTAAATTGGTCTATGATAGTTATTTTTGCATCATTGCAATATATGTAATAACGGGAATGCTTTGATTATCAATCAGAATTATTAGTTAAGAAAAAAATTAATTTTGTGGATTTTTAAAAGTAAAAATTCCTGAAAAAATGTTGATTTTTTTATGCTTTCTTGTCGAAAAATAAAAAATCCATTTCCTCTGGCTACTTGATTGAGGTCAAAACATGAAGGTATATTAGGAATAATTTTCAACAGGAATTGTCTTTATGAGCAAATTAGAATTTGAGATATCACTATTAAAAAATATGGTAATTAGTTAATTTCATCTAAATTACAAAATTAATGATTAGCTTAAACTTATTTTTTTACCCAGAAACGATTTTAATCATAAACCAATGAATGTCCTTTTAAAAAAAGTTGAGTTTTAAAGTCAAAATTTAAAAATAATCATAAATAGAGTATACTCACACACGTCTTTAGGTTTGATTAATAATTCGTTCATTTGCGCTATCAAGTTCAATAATTGCGTGAAACATACTTCAAATTTAACTTACGGACAAAGGTGGTCCATTTCTTCAGCAGTTGATGGAAATCGAAATGGGTACTCTTTCGGTACGCATGTTTTCCGCATACCATCCTCACAAATGTCTGCTCCGCTCATTCCCAAAATTCCTGTCAAGATATAGTTCCAATCATGTTTCCAAATATTTTTAGTAACACTTGTAATAGCCAAGTGTATATATTTTACAAGAAATTAAAATTTTCTACAGTTCTACATTTCCAAATCGATTCTTATGGATTCTTATCTTACTTTGAAACTCGTATCCAGTGAAAGATCGTCCTGTACACTGAGACAGGTGCACGTTAAATCTGTCTTGGCCTTAAATGTCATCATGGCCTCAATTGTCCTATTTTGGACGTGACCACGACAATAGTTCATTAACACTACAATTGGCTTCAACGAGATTCCTCATCCAGCAGATCTGGCACTGCTGTATTCCGGTTGGTGGAGTAACGGATTACCAACCAGTGGGTTGCGAGATCGAATTCAACCAAAGACCGTCATACCGTGTACAAAGAGGACTAAATCTGTTGTGGACCCAATTGTCCTCACGTTGGCGTGTCGTGGAAGTTTAGAGAGTGGAGTGCCAGCTCAGGTGTAAAAATCGCCTTCTGAGAATGATTCAAAATTACGTGTTGTTGCTGTAGGATCTTTCCCTTCAGATTTGAACTCGGACCGTAGCCAATAACCCACTGTGTTACACAAGTGTAACGTTAATTAACTAACTACCTTATATTACGTCGGTATAATAGTTTTTACATAGTGTATTGAGTTATGTGTGATTATTATACACTACCTGACATTGAAAATGCAACACCCAGAAGGAGTGCGCAGAACTGGATGATGTTTACAGGGTAGACGCAGCTCACCGAGATATGTAAATGATGCATACTGCGCAGCTGTCCCGCGCACAGCGAGTGAAAAACAAGGGAATGAACCTGCAAAAGTGGTCAGTTTCGCGCCGCTCTGTTTGCCAGGTAAATCAAGTTGCAATTTGTTTTTGTGTCTCAGAGGAAAAGTCTAGTAGCGGAGAATGCCAGGACGCCGCCAATCAAGACAGTTCCAGCAAACAGACGACTTCACGAGGGGTATGGTGATTGGCCTCAGAAGGGCAGGTTGGTCCATACGTCAAATCTCACCAGATACCACCTACACGCGTCCACGGTGCACCGGTTGTGGCACAGATGGTTGGACCAAGGGAATGTGGCACGTTTGAGGGGTTCCGGTGCAGCCAGAGTGACGTCAGCACGCGTGGACCGACGCATCTGCCGGCAAGCATCGGCGGCCCCGCAAGCCACGTCTGTCGCCCTTTTGCAGCATGTGCACGACACCCTTGATGCTCCCATATCGTCCAGGACCATTAGCCGCCGATTGATCGCTGGCGGCCTGCACTCATGGCGCCCGTTGAGACGACTACCATTGACCCAACAGCACAGACGTCTTCTTTTGCAATGATGTCGGGATAGAGCCACGTGGACGACGGAATGGCACAGGGTGGTGTTTTCAGACGAGTCACGCTTCTGTTTTAGCAATGTCAGTCGCCGTGTACGAGTCTGGCGCCGACGTGGTTACAGGGCCAATCCGGCCGCATCTGTGGAACGCCATACCGCGAGACAACGCGGTATAATGGTTTGGGGCGCCATCGCCTACGATATAAGGTCACCTCTGGTCCGTATTCAGGGCACTATGACGGCCCAACGATACGTGGATGACGTGCTGCAGCCGGTGACACTACCTTTCCTTCAGGAAGTGCCCAATGCCATTTTCCAGCAGGATAACGCCCGGCCGCACACGGCACGCATCAGCCAACATGCCCTGCAAGGTACCCAGGTGCTTCCCTGGTCAGCTGTCTCCCCTGATCTCTCACCCATCGAACATTTCTGGGACGTCATTGGACGTCGCTTGCATGCGTTGCCACCGGCACGTTCAGAAGACGAACTGTGGCAAATGGTTGACAGGGAATGGGTAGCCATCCCTCAGGACACCATCCGCACGCTCATTGCGTCTGTACCTAGACGTGTTGCTGCCTGTATCGCCGCTCGTGGTGGTCCTACTACCTACTGATCAGACGTTCTTGCTGCTCAGTGGCAAGGTGTATAATGCTGCAATAAAGATCACTTATTGCTCGTTGCTGTCTCTCTCTGTTTGCCAAATTTCATCACTTTCTGCCAACTCCTTCTTGGAGTTGCATTTTCAATGTCAGGTAGTGTATGTATTAATTTTGATGAAATTCTATTGTTATTATTAATTTTAATTTTATCAATTATATAGTAAGAATATGCACATGACTTTCGGTTGTATTTTTGGAAATCAAGTCACTGAACTATAGGATTACTTGTCAAGAATGAAACGCACAATGTTGTTTTTCTGAGGCATAGAAATGGCATTTTGCGAATATGATTAAATTGAAGTTATTTGAAGTTTTATACGGATTACGCATCTAACGTCAAAACACAATTTACATCGACCTTCTAATTAAATAGGCAGAGAATGTGGTTGGAGACGCTGTTGTAAGATCTCTGAAGTATAAATCACATGGCTGTACGAATCAACTTAGTCTATTGGCTATCGAAGCGCAGACTTGTGTTTGTGATCACTGTGGATAATCACTATAACCAATCAATAATTTAGGATTCATGCATTTTCCCACAATCACGTGACAGGTTTCGGAAACAAGCAACCGGAAGAAACAACAGAATACTGTAAGCATGTTCTCCGTCTATATTATTAGAAGATCGACGAGTTTTCAATATCGACCTTCTAATGAAGTACACGAAGCAGGAGCTTTGTGTTATTTCTTCTGGTCTCTCGGTTTACAGATATCTCACGTTATTGTGTTTAAAAGCATAAATCCTAATGTAGGACAAATTATTGATTGGTTAAAGCGATTATCCAGTGTGGTTAAAAACAATAATCTGCGCTTCGGGGGCCAAAAGACGATTTGTAAGCCCACGTGACTTGCTCTTCCGAGATTTTACGAGAGCAACACAGACCACATGCTCTGTCTATTTCTTAAGAAGGTCTATGACTTTCTATGTGCTGGACAGCGCGGTGAATTTTATTTTTATTGATGCTGTTTTAAAAATTTGTTGCTGTTTTGAAATGCTATGTGTTTTCTTTGTCTCATTATCTTACTAAAGGTGGTTGAATTGAATTGTCGCTCTTTGGTTAGATTTTGCTATACGAGGTGCCTATGTGCGATAAAAGTTTTAAATTTTTTTACCCTGATACAATATCAAGTAATTAAATACTTTCGAAGAATGTATGATTTTAAAATAAGTCTGAAGTTGTTTTCACCAAAACAGAGTGAACAACAGTAGTCTAAAGTTGAATTCAAATAAGAAGCTCGAAGGGCAAAGCGACACGTGCAGAACAATCAGATATAGTCGCGAGCGATGAAAACGATTTGTTTGGTCTACGCGTGTTGCTTTGCCCCATGAGCTTTCTATTTGAACTAGAGGTCGCCCAGTGGTCGAAATTCAACCATAATTCATTTAATTTTTACGTTTGAACGTTAATAAGGTTCTTTTGTCAAAGAGTATACATCTATATTCATTGCATATAATTTTTTTGAATTTTGTTCTATTACGTAAGCTGCGAGCATGTACAAATACGTCACAGGAAAAATACGGTATAGCTTGGTTAAGCCATATCTAGAAAAGAATAACGCGTTTTTTGACATTTTCTTGGGTTTTTTTTATTGCTATACTGGCCACAGGTTTCGCCGAGGCTACACAGTTAATCTGCCTATTTTTTCCAAATTATATAAAATTTAAATAAAAATAAATCCAAAAAAGGAAATAAGGAATACGTGCTTCGTATTTTTTATATATTTTTTATTGAAACAAAAAAAACCTGGTGGTTAAAAAAATAAATGTTGTCCATTGAACTTGAAATAGTTCGACAACGAATTTAATGATTCAAAACTTCTGTGTAGACGATGTTTTTTGTAAAAATTGTTTCATCGTTTGCTAAATGCCCTTGACCGTAATATTCTGAAATATAAAATCTCAAACCATCGAATGATCGAACTCTACTTGCTGCGACGTACAACTGACCATGTGTAAAAACTGGCTGCCTCAATAAAATTCCAATTTTTTCGAATGTTTGTCCTTGAGACTTATTTATTGTCATCGCAAATGCAGGTATAATTGGAAATTGAGTTCTTTGGAAGTTAAATGGTAAAATAGTTCCGGAATATGTTAAATTTATACGTGGAATCAAAATTCTCTTATTCCGTGCGGTTCCAGTTAATACTTCGCAATCAATAGTATTACGATACATAAATTTGATGCGCATTCTTATTCCATTGACTAATGCTTCCTTTGTATTTAAGTTTCTGATCAGCAAAACGATGCAATTAACTTTCAATACTAACTTATGTGGTGGCAAACCACTAGTAGTCAAAGAATTCAAAAACTCTACTGGATAGTTATTGATGTCATTACAAACATCACAAATTATTTTATCGTAGCTATGATATATTCTCTGTTCACCAGGTATTTGATTAAGTATATCAGTATTAATCAAAGTACAATCATCATTTTTAGGTGCTAAAATAACTGAGTTCAATATGTTATCTGAGAGTATGTTTTCGGAAATATTTCCATACACCTCATTAATAATATTATTTTCATCTCCTATTAATTGCTGAGGTATTTCAATAATATTTTCACCAAACTGAGGAAATTGTAGGGCTTCATCATTACCAATTTTTTTCAAGAATTCGACAAATTCTATTTCACTTGGTAAGGCTCTCATATTTTGAGTAAACGTAAGTTTATGAAAATAAACAAATTTATGCCAACTCGTAGCACAATTTTCAATTAAAGTTACACGTGATCCATGTGGGATAACTGGTAAGATTTGCCGAAAATCACCGCACAGAAGTATCGTTTTCCCTCCAAATGTTTTATGTTTATCATTTTCATCGCATAGATCCCGCAATAATCTATCTATGATTTTCAACACTTGCAGTGAGCACATAGAAACTTCATCACTAATTATCAATGATGATGAATTTATGTAACGACCATAGCTACTATTTGCGGTAATATTCGCTACAGAATTTTCCAAAATGGGTATAGGCAATTTAAACACATTGTGCAAAGTTCTACCTCCAAGTAATAGAGTTGAAGCTATGCCACTGAACGCTGTTGCAATACAACGAAGATTAAGCGAATTTAATTTGTGAATGATTGCTGTTTGTGTGAATGTTTTGCCACAACCTGCATGAGCGGTTAAACAAAAAACATTAGATCCAGTATCATGATGCAAAACTTCACGAATCACATGATCAATGAGATTACGCTGTTCAATATTTGCAGTTTCATAATGCTCACAAAACAGGAACTCTTGTTCTATTGGATCAATAGTATTTGCTTCTTCTATTCTCTGCGAATATGTGGGAACTGGTAAACCAAGTATTTGACATGACAAATTATGAACATTCAAAATATCTTCAATTTCTAATAGAGCTCTATTAAAGGATGCTTCTACGTTGTAAACCCTCAGAAAATCTTCACTAAGATATACTTTAAATTCATTCCATAACGCCAATGCATTGGCTGGCACATTTAATGCACAAATGTAACCAAATAAATTTCGCATTTGTTTTGGTGAATGTAATTCTTTTGCTTCATTTAAACATTCGCGCCATTCATTATCATTTGAAGCAATGCCGCGAGCATGGCACGCTTCAACAAAAGAAGTGTGTATAATTCCATTGTATGTTCTAACATCCTCAAATGATTTTGGACCACAGACATGTAATAAAAGCAATCGTAAATGGAAAAGTTCGATGTCTTTTGGTGATACTACATACATGCGTGCAATGATTTTATCACCTCCACGCCTTCTCTTCTTCCATTTGTTTTGGGAATCTTCCCACACATAATGCAGAGGAATTTCAATATACTTATATTCACGTGCTGATGGATCTGATCGATTCAATTCAAAAAATGCTAATAATTTGGTTTGTCTTACATTTTCAATTGCTTGACGTTCTTGCCCTTCTCGAAAGTAAACATTCTGTCTACTCGGTAAATGAATATCAAGTCTGATGATAACATGTGACTGAAAATGCATTGGTAATTCATAGATGCGCCATACAGCTTCAGTTGATCCAACATAACGACCTGTTAAAAAATTTGTAACTTCATCAATTTGTATTTCTTGACCTTGTTCATTTCGCCCTGAACCTAATTCAACAGATGCACTGTCATAGCCTTTATACACGTATTTATAAATGTATTTAATACTTTTAACTGTAGTGCATACTTCAACATTTATATGGCAATTAAATTTGGCAAGTAAATAAGGATTGTATGGTACAACATAACGATTGTCAAGGCAACTACCGCGAACTTCTGCATGAATACCATTATCACGCCTCCTGTATAATGGATATCCATTTAATGATTCACATGTAAATTCATTAAATCGTTTTGGATAATCTTTTGTGCATTTTCCATCTCTCATACATACAGAATTTGGATTAAGTACACCACATGGACCATGCATCATGTGTTTTACAACATATTCATGTAATGTAAGATGCGTTTGAATGTTAGGAATCTCCGCAGATACAACTTTATCAATATCGGTAGCGTTAACAATTTTATCTTGCTCATTTAAAGAGAGTAAAATGTGAGCATGAGGCAATCCTGTCTTTTGAAACTCAATTGCATAAATGAGTGCTTCAACTTTACCGAAGATATTTTTTAGTGTAAGGCCCTCAATTAATGCTTTCAGTTTGGACTTGAATACACGCACAATAATATCAGGCCGAAAATTAGCAGACTCACCTACACCAATATTGCTAACTATTTCAGGCCAACTTGGATTGCAAGTCATTGTAATAAACAAAGAAGGCTTTCCTAAATGTTGTACAATTGACATTGCATCTAAATAATTTTGATACATATTTCTTGGAGATCCATTGAATGAAGATGGTAAAATTACTCTACGGCCAACATTACTGGCATTGATGTTCGATTCTAAATAATCTGTTAAATTGTTATAAGCTTCAGACCTAAGAATTGTTTGATTTTGTCGAATGAAATATAACCTTGTGCCTTCTATTCTCACATACATATCACTATCCACTGCAGAAATAATTTTTTTGAATGGTGCAACATGCTCAAATCTTCTCTAATTGCAATTCGATAGGCTGCATATTGAAGCATGGTTAATTTATTTCTGGGCGCTCTTGAATTAGATGTAGTTGGTACATTATGAGAAATATTGATATGCCACCCAGTATCACCATTTGGAAAAAGTAATGGATACGCTAAATGGTCTAATGATGAATCCAAAACAGAGATATTTTTAATAGTACCATTAACTTTTGAAAATGAAATCATATTTCGTTCAAAAGGTGGCTCACCATCAACTGTACTAAATATTACTGCTACATCAGTTTGAACTGCATCGTTGTAACGGCGTAGATCTAAATCACGATTTACTTTAATGAGCATACAAATTTCTTTATTTTGATTTTCAACTCTCTGACAATGATCTTTCATTGCAATGAATGACCGAACGAAAGGATTAATGCGTTCCAATTCAAGAGAGATTTCGCGCATTATATTGTTATTGCATGTTCGGTTAAAGTGTTCACGTAATCTATAATTGATAGCAGTGTCAACATCATAAAAATATAATTGCGCATAACATGGTGAGCGACCATATCCAGCAGTCATTGGACCTGATCTGTGATAAAAAACATCATGTATTTTGAAATGATACACTCCTTTCGTAACTGTATCCGAAATTTTAGCTTCTGAGCTAACCATAGCAAATGATGAATTGTATTTACGAATGTTTTCAAAATAATTTTTTGACTTACTTTTTATTGAAGGTTCATTTGAAGTAAGTCCATCATACAATGATTTAAAATATTCATTTTGACTTAAGGCCGGTAATATTGCTTTATCCTTATGACAACATGAAGTGAATGCAGTCCTTTCACCTAAAGTGACTTCAGATTCGAAATGTTTTGCATTGCAAAACCTGCATTGTAAATCCATCAATCCACAATCAAAAGTATTAAAAGTTCTTGGAATGACATTCAGTGCGCATTTAAATGTATCTCTCAAAATAAATTCATCATTTTGTATACTATTTACACTATTTAAATTTGCATTTGGCCTATTATTATGTGTACGCGAATATATATCCCTTCTTCTTTGTCTCTCACTCCGATCCGTCAATGTTCTATGACGAGGCATAATGGAAATAGGTGCGAATAACTGGATGTAAAAAAAACATTTAATGACCAAGATTAGAAGAGTTTAATTTAAAAATAATAAAATGTACTCACTTTTTTGAAACCACCAATAATAAATAAGTGCGACTGTTGCCACAGGCTAATATGTATTTGACATTGACAGATTTAAATTATCCGCATTTTGTATTTCACTCCGAAGAGTTTTTTTTATAGATAATCTAAATAAACTCCCTCTTGGAGTGGATTTCACTGCGGGGGGATTAAATCAATTACAAATCATCCACTTCGCATTTACTCCGCTAAATTTTTTACAGTATATAAACGTAAACAATGAATGTTTTATTTTGTTTAATTTAATATATTTGTAACGCATATCTATATATATAAAATAGGATGTGTGTGTGTATGTATGTGTGTATATTTTCTATACAAATCTACGCCGTTTGACCAATCCACACCAAATTTGGTACACTTATACTTTAGAACACTGCGGTCAGCATAGGCTAACTCTTAACCCCCGTTCTATTGGCCCTAGGGGGCTAAAAACTATTCGAAATCGCCATCGAAATAACATTGAGCATAGATTGATTGCTTTAGACAGCTATGGTTGCTTTACCAGTGTTGATCGAAAAACAAATTTTTCCTAAACAAATTAAATTACAATATTTATGTTTGAATTAACTTTTTAGTTCTTCCCATGATGTAAATAAATTATAGATATTTATTGATCCAAAAAGAATATTTTAAAATACTTATTTTTACAAGGAAATTCAAGAAAAATTTTCAGGAGTTCAAGGATGATTTTCAAGGAAAGATGGTGTATATATTTCTATATGAACGTAAACAATGAATGTTTTATTTTTTTAAATTTAATATATTTGTAACGCATATTATACATTAATTTTATCTTTCTGCACTCCTTCTCCATATGAACTTTAATTATGCCAAATCTCATAGTCCTCCGTGCGCGTAATGTGCTTAAAAAGGGGTACAAAGTTTTTCTTCACGTATTAATATATAGAGACAAATTTTCAGGAGTTCAAGGATGATTTTCAAGGAAAGTTGGTGTATATATTTCTATATGAACGTTATGTTGTTTAATTTAATATATTTGTAACGCATATTATACATAAATTTTATCTTTCTGCACTCCTTCTCCATATGAACTTTAATTATGCCAAATCTCATACACCTCCGTGCGCGCAATGTGCTTAAAAAGGGTACAAAGCTTTTTCTTCACGTATTAATATATAGATTACAGTATATGAACGTAAACAATGAATGTTTTAGTTTGTTTAATTTAATACATTTGTAACGCATATTATACATTAATTTTATATTTCTGCACTCCTTCTCCATATGAACTTTAATTATGCCAAATCTCATACACCTCCGTGCGCGCAATGTGCTTAAAAAGGGGTACAAAGCTTTTTCTTCACGTATTAATATATAGATTACAGTATATGAACGTAAACAATGAATGTTTTATTTTGTTTAATTTAATACATTTGTAACGCATATTATACATTAATTTTATCTTTCTGCACTCCTTCTCCATATGAACTTCAATTATGCCAAATCTCATAGTCCTCCGTGCGCGTAATGTGCTTAAAAAGGGGTACAAAGTTTTTCTTCACGTATTAATATATAGAGACAAATTTTCAGGAGTTCAAGGATGATTTTCAAGGAAAGTTGGTGTATATATTTCTATATGAACGTTATGTTGTTTAATTTAATATATTTGTAACGCATATTATACATAAATTTTATCTTTCTGCACTCCTTCTCCATATGAACTTTAATTATGCCAAATCTCATACACCTCCGTGCGCGCAATGTGCTTAAAAAGGGTACAAAGCTTTTTCTTCACGTATTAATATATAGATTACAGTATATGAACGTAAACAATGAATGTTTTAGTTTGTTTAATTTAATACATTTGTAACGCATATTATACATTAATTTTATATTTCTGCACTCCTTCTCCATATGAACTTTAATTATGCCAAATCTCATACACCTCCGTGCGCGCAATGTGCTTAAAAAGGGGTACAAAGCTTTTTCTTCACGTATTAATATATAGATTACAGTATATGAACGTAAACAATGAATGTTTTAGTTTGTTTAATTTAATACATTTGTAACGCATATTATACATTAATTTTATATTTCTGCACTCCTTCTCCATATGAACTTCAATTATGCCAAATCTCATAGTCCTCCGTGCGCGTAATGTGCTTAAAAAGGGGTACAAAGTTTTTCTTCACGTATTAATATATAGAGACAAATTTTCAGGAGTTCAAGGATGATTTTCAAGGAAAGTTGGTGTATATATTTCTATATGAACGTTATGTTGTTTAATTTAATATATTTGTAACGCATATTATACATAAATTTTATCTTTCTGCACTCCTTCTCCATATGAACTTTAATTATGCCAAATCTCATACACCTCCGTGCGCGCAATGTGCTTAAAAAGGGTACAAAGCTTTTTCTTCACGTATTAATATATAGATTACAGTATATGAACGTAAACAATGAATGTTTTATTTTGTTTAATTTAATACATTTGTAACGCATATTATACATTAATTTTATCTTTCTGCACTCCTTCTCCATATGAACTTCAATTATGCCAAATCTCATAGTCCTCCGTGCGCGTAATGTGCTTAAAAAGGGGTACAAAGTTTTTCTTCACGTATTAATATATAGAGACAAATTTTCAGGAGTTCAAGGATGATTTTCAAGGAAAGTTGGTGTATATATTTCTATATGAACGTTATGTTGTTTAATTTAATATATTTGTAACGCATATTATACATAAATTTTATCTTTCTGCACTCCTTCTCCATATGAACTTTAATTATGCCAAATCTCATACACCTCCGTGCGCGCAATGTGCTTAAAAAGGGGTACAAAGCTTTTTCTTCACGTATTAATATATAGATTCAGCTTTAGAGTCTACGGTCTACATCAGGGATAAAAGTATTGGGATCTATGGTTAAAAGCGCGGATTCGAACCACTATTAACATCCATGCCTAAACGGGATTCAAACGTAGAGTACATTTTAACACTCGGACGCCAGATCAGGCATACCGGATCGATATGTAAATTGAGTGTTTCCAACTGTTTAATAAAGTATTTTATGCATCGAAATTGTGAATACATGTCTCGTAATTTGTCTCGTACATGCTCA
Source organism: Meta bourneti (assembly GCA_933210815.1). Classification (NCBI taxonomy): domain Eukaryota; kingdom Metazoa; phylum Arthropoda; class Arachnida; order Araneae; family Tetragnathidae; genus Meta; species Meta bourneti. Next base: position 33,796,523 of record OW119926.1, read on the forward strand.
CAAAACGTAATCTTACTGATTATGAAATATTGTAAGCAGAAATATTACTCCTGAAGTTTTATTTGTATTTCATTTATTTACGGAGTCTATTTAAGGAAAAACACATTTGTAATTGTATGTATGGATGTACCTATTCTAACAGATGCTAGATGTATGTTTTATCATAAATACCGCACCTCGTAAGATGGTGTTACGGAATATGGGTGGTTTTCAAATACATACTTCATGTTTTATTATTAATGTTAAATGAGTATCATGTATGTACTAATTTCTTCTTAGATAAAACAGCCTTTCTAAGAATACCACAAAAAAGCTCTAGTTCAATTCAGTTGTAATTTTATTTAATTTGGAGATATGAAATATTCATATCAATATTTATTTAGAAGATTATAAGCGGATTTAAATAAGGTATGAAAAGTAAGTAATGACACTGCCATCAATTGACATAAGTAGAAACTCTAGAGCAGATGCTAAGCGCTGGTCTTCTATTATAGATATATATATATATATTGTTAATGTACGGTGCACAGAAATCGTTATTATTTATATATTGACGAACGACAACAAACGGATATGAACAATATAGGTTCCAACGCTGCGGGATTCATAAGCTAATTTTACCGTTTGTTTTAAATATAATGGATTAAAGCTACATGTATAATATAGCTAAACCCAAACGGAAAAGCTCGAAATGCTTCAGTAGTCTGATTCAGCAGCAGAAATTCTTCAACAGTCAGCAGGCAATGAACAATTTGGAATATAGCAATCAGTGCAGAAGAGAAATATAATAAAGAATAACGAAAATGTTTAACCTTCATGTGGTGATCTCAACCAAGTATTTCGTGTTAGAAAATTGACAATCTATCTCGTCTTCAAGATCTCGTCCTCTTTCTCTATTAGAAGAAAACTGACAAGATCTTGATATGATCATAAAAAAATCAGCAATATCTTGATGCCGAGATTTCTCGTCATTAAAATAATTGGTGAGGTATTGATCACGCGAAACCATTTCGGGGGAATAAACGTAAAAAAAACGAATCTTCCTTGAAGAAGTGAATGGAATACAAGTGAATTAGACGTTCAGAAGGCAATTGTGGGAACATTATTGAAGTGTGCAGTTTTCCCATGTACGTTATATAGATATAAACAAAAATGGAATGTTTGCACTTTAAATATTTTTGACCCATTTCAAGTTTTCTATCCGATTTGGACCCTCCTGATTCAAAATTTGTCACTTGCGCATTTGGTGTCTGTCTGTCCTTCCGTCTCTCTGTCTGTATGTGTATGCCCGTACTACGTCCAAACGGTTGAATATATTTTCATGAAATTCTGCATACTGTGAGTACTTACATTCATTTAGTGACTGAACTTAGTTACGTAAGTTTGTCTGACCGTCTTCCCATTCTATGTTAGATTTTATTTCTGTGTTTGTACAAGTATCACATAAAATATATTCAACGTATTTTAATGAAATGTTTTATATTTGATACAGCATATTTTAAATTAGCAAATACATTATTTAAAATTCCTAGCCATTTTAATGCTAAAACCTCTGAGTAACTACACTTAAACCAACCATAGTTTGGTAGTTTTAGAGTAGCTGGAAGGTATATTGAGCATTGTAATTACTTTGATTTTTTTACCAGTGCAGCTGAAAAATCAATTATTTTTCCAAAAATTATTTTTAAATTTTAATTATTTATTTTGGGTCTCATTTTTTTTCTTTACGAATTATAAAAATATTCTGAACATTTGGGACAGGCTATAAAAAGAATAAAGCATTATAAATAAAATATACAGAACGAAAACCTTTAAAATAGGACTGGTAGTTAATATGCAAATTTTTTTTTAATCGTTTGCTTTTGTAAATTTTGATCCGTTATATTCCAAGTCAGACTTGATTGGAGATTATTAACAACAACAACAACAACCAAGAATCTATTTCGTAGTATATTTATTACTTTTCATTAGAAGCTTTTTTAAAATCTGTATTAAGATGCATTTCTGAATTTATAATTTGATATCTTTAGTTCAATAACTATAATGAAAGTAAGTAATGATTTGGTTTTAAAAATATTTTTAATAATTGTATGATAATTTTTTTTGGGGGGGTATTTCAATTTACGTCACACTGGAGTAACACAACGGGCTATTGGTGACGCCCGGGATCAATCCCAAAGAAAAAGATCCGAGGACAACACCACGTAATTTTGAACCATGGTCAGATGACGAGGCAACACCTGAGCTGGCACCCCACTCTCCAAATTTCCACACCACGCCAACGTGATGATAATTTTGGGAAGCGCTTTTCTTTTTAATGACACACAAGGCATTTATATGGATACTCTGTACTATTCTATGCACACTGAGTGACATTAGAACACTCTAAAGACTTCTTTCTTAAAATTCAAATTCTATAATAATGAAAATGTTAAATATGACATTTATTTACATTTGTCAAATTTTGTATATAACAATTGTGTACCTTTAGTAGAATGTGATGGCTGTTACATATGGTGAATAGAATACACAATTTATTAACGAAAGTGGAAGTTAATTATTCAATTCAACCCTAGTAATTCTGGGTAATTCTACTAGTTTGAAATAAGAATTAACATAAGAAGTATACGAAATGCAGCTTTTTTCTTGTCATAAAGTCTTTACACTTTTGATCACTTTTATTTTATTTGAGGATTGGAATGTACATATCCATGCTTAGATTTATCAAAATGGATTTAAATAAGAAGTGAAAGGAGGATAACAACATTTCCATCAATAGATGTAAGCAATTGAGTAACTAGATCAGATGTCATGCTCAGAAGGGGTGTTAGTTATAGTAGTGTTTCTTAAAGTATCTGACGTTTGAAGTCTTTTAAAAATGTTCAAGTTATGCCATTTTTCAACGGTAAACAAGCTATAAAACCACATTATAAAGAATCACTAAAAGTAATTTTTATTTAATTAAAAAGTGGCAAATATTGGAAAATTGCATGTAAAAGGGGGAATGAGGCTATCAAAAAACATTACAACTGAAAAATTTATGAATATACACTTGCCTAAAATTTTGCAGTCTTCTAAATATATAAGTTAGGATCTGAACTGAAGAATATGCATTATTTCTTCCCACTCCTGAGATATTGAGAATAATGTAGATGAAAATATGAATTTTTTAAGTTTTTCCTTACGCCACAAAAGTGGAATACCTCTAAAATTTTTCTTTCAAGATAACTCTTATATCTAGTTCAGGTCCTCCAAAACAAATATAAAAAATCAGCACACAAAACTTGCATTAAAAATATAGTGCATTTTTAATTAACACGTTTTTCTAGCAAAATATTGCTCAAAATCTCAGAGAAAAATTTGCATTTAAAGATTTGAAAACGAATTTAAAAAGAGCTGACAAGATGTATTCAAATAGCTATATATCCGCTTCTATTCACCGTATGGACGAAATAAAAACAGTTTAGTAAAGAATAGTAAACATTAATAGAATTGAATTAAAAGAAATATGAAATTTTAGTCAAAAATCAACTTTTCAATGAAATGGTTTTTAAAACTATATATATACATACAAGTATGAAAAGAAAATTTTCCTTACCTCCACATAGTGATAGAAAAAGCAAAGCTGAAACACCCATTTTCGAACGATTCGCCAGACTTCAATGAAAGTAACTCGTTTTAACTCGTCAATTTATTTTAATTGGATTGGACCAAAGAGCCGGACGTATAAGAGACTCGTGTTGTTAACGGAAATCCTGCAGTCTGATAAAACTAGTTTTTTTATAAACCATTTCCTTTTCGTTTTATTTGTACTTTAGGTAATCTATGAGGAGATTGTATTATTGAGTTTCAAAGGGAAGTGCTTAATGAATAATGGCAATGTGTAACAGTAACCTTGAGCTAAGAATAGAGCGATGTTGGCAAATTGGATTATTCATAAACTATGTGCATAAAAAATTAAAAATTGCATACTGTTATAAAAATTGAAAAACATTGTATCCATTTATTGGAGTGCGGTAGCCCAGTTGGCAGAGTTACGGGTTAGCAACCGGAGTGTTGCGAGTTCAAAGCCTGGTCGAGTACACGGAGGCTGTCGTACAATAAATATGTTATGGCCTCAAATGTACTTACTTTAGCGTGGTGTAGAAGTCTGGACAGTGGGGTACCAGCTCAGGTGTTGTCCTCGCCATCGGACCGTGGTTCGAAATTACATGGTGCTGTCTTGTGATACTTCCCTTCGAGATCAATCCTGGACAACAGCCAACAGCCCATTGGGTTGCTCCAGTGCGTTGTTCCAGACCCATCTACCTTCCATACTATTTCTTGGGATCGCTTTGGCTTAGTGGGGTTCTTCTCTTCGACACAGGGGTTCGATTCCTCCCTTCACACTCAGGAGGATCTGCGATTCCTTCTGGGGTGTATTCTTCAATAAAACTTTCCTTGCGTGTGTCTATTTTCTACTTGACGTTGTTTGGCATAGCTTGGAAATTAGGCCTTAGCGGCATAAAACCTAAACAATCAAGTAAAAGTAGTATTTATTATTGTTTATTTCAAATCGACACTCTTCTTAATCTAGTCTTTTATGGTTAAATGAATGACGTCAAAATATTTCGGTATTATATTCATCTCCAAGAGATGTTCCAGAAAAAGTTGAACATCTCATTTAATAAACGCTCACACAAATGATCATTTATTAACCCTCCTAGTGGTTTCAATGTGTTATCTCGTCCATCAAGATCTGACCAAATTTGCAAATGACAAGATATTTCGTCCATCAAGACATTGCCGATATTTTGATGATGATGATATTAAGATCTGGTCAGTTTTCTTCTAATTAAGAGGTAACTTTTCCATCAAGATCTGGTCAGTTATGCTAATGACGAAATAACTCGACCATCAAGATTTGGGCAATTATGCTAATGACGAAATAACTCGTTCATAGAAATGTGGCCAGTTCTGCAAATGACGAGAGAATTCGTCCATCAAGTTCTGGTCAGTTAGGCTATTGACGAGATACTTCGTGGAGTAAACAACAAGGAGGGTTAAAGGGAAAACAACAGCTATAGTTTAAAAAGACACAACGCTACTGCTTCGCCTTAATTAGGTAGCTGGAAAAGACGATTCCGACACTGCCAGGGACATAAAGATTTAACATACCCTAAAAATAGTTGTTTCCGATAGGGTAAAAATCGCAAAGGCCCTCTTAGATAATCTAGCTATTTTAAAACGAAATAAAAACTGTCGCGGTATGTATATATAAGTTGAATATTACGTAAAAATACATTTCCAAGGAATTTGCGTTTGCGAAACTGTTTTACATTTGTGTCGCTAAACAAGTTGGTTCATTTTCACGATGCTATTTCTTTCGAGATCCCTCAACAGACGCGTATGGAAATTTTTATGTTCGCGTTCGGAAGATTTTCCTCCACCTGGTATCTGGATTTTGTTTGGTTCTTTTCTATGAACGAAAAAATTCTCTGGAAATTTTGAAAGTTGGTTGAACACAGTTGTCATTTTTTCCTACGTGAGGGCGTATTGCTACCGACCGTGGTTCAAAATTACTGGGTGCTGTCCTTGAATCTTTCCCTTCGTGATTGATCCCGGATCATCGCCAACAGTCCGTTTTGTTGCTCTAGGGCAACGTTAGTTAAATACCGACCTACCTACCTTTGCTACCGGGATCTATAAACTCTGATATTTAAGCTAGGGTAAAGTAGCCCTGTTCTACCAGATAGTCCACTTAGCGGCGAAACTTTGAGGTAAGCACTCTTGTCATAAAGTCTCAGGTATCCAGAAAAAATATTATTGAATGGTTGTAAGGCTTCGATTACTTCATAAAATGTTTTCCAGAAATGAATAGTGCAAGTGTACATCTCCTGGTATTATTGTGAGTGTTGTATATAAATGTTGGTTGGGCTGCAATGAGAGAGTTATTTTGCATATTCAAATGTAGATGACTCTAGCGGCTTTGAGGAATAGCGTGCTACCTCTACCTCACTTGGCTACGTTTTAAGGTAACTTTTTTGTCTACCCAGTGAGAGCATTGGATAATCGGAAGTAAAATCCTCGTCTACTGAAAGTTTCTTTATATTGAAAATCTCTCTCATACCCCTCTTACAGATATCACATGAGATGCAATGCGTTAGTTATGAGCCCATTCGATGGCTTTTGATTCCAAGGTTGGCGTTGCCAAGTAGAAAGGTAGGTAATTAACGTGGCACTGGACAACACAGAGGGCTGTTGGTGAAGGTCCGGGATCAAACCCGAAGGAAAAGATCCGAGGACAACACCACGTAATTTTGAGCCACGGTCAGATGACGAGGTCACACCTGAACTGGCACCCCAATCTCCAAACTTCCAAACCACGCCAAAGTGAGGACATTTGAGGCCACGACAGATTTAACGAGCACCAGCCCCTTTTCTACACGACAGTCTTTGGTTGGATTTGGTACATTTGAAGGAAAGGTATTGTGACAATGGGTGGAGTCTTCTAGACTTCTAATTGCCATATGTATCCACTGAAGTATTTCCCGAGTTCGGGTGAGTGTCATAATATTTGGACGCTCACCCGAATTGGAATTTAAGTAAATAATGAAACATTTCTCTAAAAATGTTTTCAAAATCGAATATACGAACAAAATATCAATTTTTTTTCACATGCTCACCATCACGAATATTTGAGTCATTTTTACACACGTCCTTTATATATGCAGATATTTTATAGAAGTTTTCGTCCTCAGGTATTGGTTTACCTTCACTTCACACTGATCAGTATAGTCTACCAAACATGTCAGGCAGTCCAGTAGAATTCTAGATCTACATTCAAATGTTTGAATATATTTTCATGAAACTGCATACTGTGAGTACTTACATTCATTTAGTGAGTGAACTTGGTTGCGTAAGTCTGTCAGTCCTATGCTTGATTTTAGGTCTGTTTGTACAAGTATCACATAAAATATGTTCAACATATTTTAAAGAAAAGTTTTTTATATGATACACCATATTTTACTTTAGTAAATACTTTATTTAAGATTTCTTTTCTTTCAAACTTCAGCCATTTTATTACTAAAATAGTATCATTTTATTGCTGAGAAACTACACTTAAGCCAACCATAATTAGGTAGTTTTGGTGTAGCTGGAAGTTATATTGAGCATTGTAATTACTATGATTGTTTTACCAGTGCTGCCGAAAAATCAATTATATTTGCAAAAACTGTTTTTAAATTCTAATACTTTATTTATTTTGAGTCTCGTTTTTTTTCTTTACGGAGTATAAAAGAATTCTGAATATTTGGGACAGGCTATAAAGAGAATAAATCATTATAAATAAAATATACAGAACGAAAACTTTTAAAATAGTGCTGGTAGCTAATATGGCAAACTTGGTATTTTTTTAATCCTTTGCTTTTGTAAATTTGGGTACGTTATATTACAAGAATCTATTTCGTAGTGAAAAAGCAGATACATTTATTACTTTTAATTAGAAGTTTTTTCAGTATTAAGACGCATTTCTTAATTTTTAATTGTATGCAATAACTGCAATCAAGGTAAGTAATGATTTAGTTTTAAAAACATTCTGAATCATTGTATAATAATTTTGGTAAGCGCTTTTGTTTTTAAATGGCATACAAAGCATTTATATGCATACTCTGAACTATTCTATGCATTCTGGGTAACATTGGCCCACCCTAAAGACTTTTCGTTTTAATAAAAATTTAAATTCTACAATAATGAAAATGTTAAATATGACATTTATTTAGATTTGTGAAATTGTGTATTTAACAGTTGTGTACATTTATTAGTATGTTATAGCTGTTACATTTGGTGAATAGAATACGCAATTTGTTAACGAAAGCGGAAGTTAATTATTCAATTCAACCCTAGTAATTCCAGGTAATTCTGCTAGTTTGAAATAAGAATTAACATGTGATGTATACGAAATGCAGTTTTTTACACATTTGATCAATTTTATTTAATTTGAGGTATGGAATGTACATATCGATGCTTATATTCATTAAAAATGGATTTAAATAAGATGTGAAAGGTGAATAACGACATTTCCATCAATAGATGTAAGCAATTATGTAACTAGATCAGATTTCATGCTCAGAAGGTGTGTTGGTTATGGTAGTTTTTATTAAGGTATCTGACATTTGGTATCCGTTTAAAAATGTTCAAGTTGTGCTGTATTTTTAAGGTAAAACAATTTATGAAAACACATTATAAAACAAAAACTCACTAGAAGCCTTTTTAATTTATTAAAAAATTAGCAAATATTAGAAAATGTACGTAAAAGAATGAAGGCTATCGAAAAACATTACAACTGAAAAACCTATTAATACATTCGCCCAAAATTTTGCGTAAAGTTTTCTTCTAAATATATAATCTAGGGCCTCAACTGAAGAATATGTAATATTCATTCCCACTCCTGAGATATTGAGTAGATGAAAATATGAATTTTTGAAATTTTTCCTTACGACACAACACTGAAATCTCTCTAAAACGTTTTCCTTTCAAGATAACTTTGATATCTAGTTCATATCCTCCAAAACAAATATAAAAATCAGTACACATAATTGTATTAAAAATATAATACATTTTTAATTAACGCGTTTTCGTGCAAAATTTTGCTCAAAATCTCAATCAGAAAAATATGCATTTAAAGATTTGAAAACGAATTAAAAAACAGCTGACAGGATGTATTCAAATTGTTATACATCCGCATCTATTCACCGACCAAATAAAAACAGTTTTGAAAGGAAAGGTTTAAACATTACGAGAGAATGAAGTATGAAATTTTAGTCAAAAATCGACTTTTCAAATTAGCTAGACTTTTTAAACTTCATGTATCAAATGAAATGTATGAAAAGAAAATTTTCCTTACCTCCACATAGTGATAGGAATAGCATAACTGAAACACCCATTTTCATTCGATTCGCCAGACTTCAATTAGAGTAATTCGTTTTAACTCGTCAATTTATTTTAATTGGATTGGACCAAAGAGCCGGACATTCAAGAGACTCGTGTTGTTAATGGAAATCCTGCAGTCTGATAAAACTAGTTTTTTATAAACCATTTCCCTTTCGTTTTATTTGTACTTGAGGTACCTAAGCTATGAGGAGATTGTATTATTGAGTTTCAAAGGGGGAAGTGCTTAATTAATAATGACTGTGTGTAACAGTAACTTTTATCTAAGAATAGAACAACGGAGGAAAATTTATTATTATTCATAAATTATTTGTACAAAAAAATTAAAATCGGCATAAAAGTGATGCACGTTAAATCTGTCTTGGCCTTAAATGTACTCATGTTGGCATGGTGTGGAAGTTTGAAAAGTGGGATGCCAAATCAGGTGTGACCTCGTCATCTCACCGTGCTTCAAAATTACGTGGTGTTGCTCTCGATTCTTTCCCTTCGGGTTTGATACCAGACCGTCGCAATTAACACGTTGTGTTTCTCCTAGTGCAACGTTAGTTAAAATTCCTACCTACCTACCTTTTTTTATAAATCAAGTATTCATAAATTATTTATATTATGGAAAGAAATAAAAAATCAGATCAAACATAAATATTAGAATTTAAATTTACTTGTTTAAATATAACGTTATGTATAAAATGCATTTCGAGAAATACTGATAAATATTTCGTATTGGAACAACTGTATTTCCATCAATACTGGTAAAACAGAGTTGTGTACCGCAATCGTTTTATAATCAATGTCATTTCTATGGGATTTTGAATCTCATAGACCCACTGCACACCCAGGACAAATAGCGTTACCCGCTTTGTTTTTAAGAATATTTGTACCAAATTTGGTTTGGATTGATCAAACGATATATATTTATATACAGAACAGACAGACGCCAACTCTGCTTTATACTATACTAGTTGAATTAATTACCCGGCGTTGTTCTGTTTGAAATGTTTATAATTCATAATAATATTGTTCATTGTTATTACTATGGAGTTTTAGAATTGTTTTTAGCCCCCTCTAGAAACCCAGGTCAAATGGAACGGGGGTTAATATAGCCTATGAATCCCGTAGAATTCTAAAGAATGAGTGTACCAAATTTGATGTGAATTGGTCTGACAGTGATCTTAAAAATACTCAACATTATTTCTATGGGAATTCCGAATGGAATTTAGCACCGTCTGCACACCCAAGACAAATAGAACTGTGATTAATATGTAGCCTACGTGACCCAAAGGATTCCAAAGAATAAGTGTACCAAATTTGGTATGGATAAATCAAATGGTGTAGATTAGTATAGAGAATAGACAGATGTCAACTCTGCTTTATATATATAAAGATTATAGAGGCACTTTTCATACTATAAAATAAAAAATATATACTATCAAATATACTATCAAATAACAAAATTAAAAATCAAAGCGGCATTTTATATACTTCTTATTGGTGGTAATTCTTATTTCATGAAGTGTAGAGAATTGATAAGCTTATTCTGGTGATATGACCGAGGTGTGTTAGAACTTCACACCTCAGTCATATTACCATTATTAGCTTCTGAAGACAACATCGCATAATTACCATTATTATGATCCGAAGACAACATCACATAATTTTTAACCACTGTCCAATGACGCGATCACACCTGAGCTGGCACTCCACTCTCCAAACTTCCACACCAATCTAACGTGAGGACATCAGAGGCCACGATTGATTTAACGAGCACCAGCTGGTGTATGAATTTCAGGGTTATCTAAAAGTTGAGAGTGGCTGCTGTTCGATTCCTCCGGGGGTGTATTTCTCTATTCTGTGTCATAAAACTTTCGTTTTCTATATATGGTAATTACAGCGTTATCCGTTTTGTGTTTATCTGAGCATATCAAAATATGGCACTTGAGCCTTAAAAACCCAATTAACCGAAATATTGAGAACATTTTTCTTTTAAGGCAACATAAATTTAAACTTCAATTAGATTTTTAACTAGCTGATTTTAAAGTTTTCATAAAAAGATTACTTGTAAGTATTCTAGTTATAATGTAAAGACACTCTGAAAGATTTTGATTTAGCATTGCATATATGATAGATTAAACCTCCTGGTGTTTGGGCCGTCTTGGCTCAATAGGTATGGACTCAATATATCTAGCAACCTTCGTGTCGTAGGCGGCGAAGTTTCGATTCCTGGCAGGTGCATTCCTCCCTGGGTGTATTTCTCTCTTCTGAGTCAGTAAAAATTTTCATCATGTGTGTATGCCTATTATGTGATAGTGTCTGGCGCAGCATGGCCAAATATGACCCTTCCGCCATAAAACCCAAAACAAAGAACCAACTTGGTGCTTATCTCGATCGGGCATTTCGTGATTAGCAAAACTGATTGGATCTTGATGGATGAGATATCTCCATCAAGAAGGCCATCCAGGAAGAAGAAGATATGGTGGAAGGGCCAAATATGACCCTTCAGCCATAAAAACCCCAAACAAAGAACCAACTTGGTGCTTGTCTCGATCGGGTATTTCGTGATTAGCAAAACTGATTGCATCTTGACGGATGAGATATCTCCATCAAGAAGGCCATCCAGGAAGAAGAAGATTTGGTGGAAGGGCCAAATATGACCCTTCCGCCATAAAAACCCAAAACAAAGAACCAACTTGGTGCTTGTCTCGATCGGGTATTTCGTGATTAGCAAAACTGATTGGATCTTGATGGATGAGATATCTCGTCATTAGAAGAAAACTCACTAGATCTTGATATCGTCAGCATGAAAATTTCAGCAATATCGTGACGAGATAAACTGGACGTCATTAGCAAAATTTTTCAGATCGTGATAAATCAGAAAACTCGTCGAAACAACTTGGAGGGTTAAGAATGAAAATGGAGAGCATAAAATTTCGGAGTTCGAGGTTAAGGAAGTAGCCAGGTTATGGTAATTGGCTTGTCTGTCTCGCATAGAATTACGTCGTGGATATATTTTCATCTTAATATTATTGCAATCACTTATGCTTTATTATTTCCATTTATATATTTATTTGGTAGACAGGATTGGATTATTTTCTGTTTCGATTTCATTAATACCAACCTTACTTCTGAGGGGGGGGGGGTGGTGGGGGGGTATTTCAATTAACGTCACACTGGAGCAACACAATGGGCTATTGGTGACGGTCCGGGATCAATCCCAAAGGGAAAGATCCGAGGACAACACCACGTAATTTTGAACCACGGTCAGATGACGAGGCAACACCTGAGCTGGCACCCCACTCTCCAAACTTCCACACCACGCCAACGTGAGGACATTTGAAGCCACGACAGATTTAACGTGCACCAGCCCCCTTTGTACACGACGGTGTTTGGCTGGATTCGAACTCGCAACCCTTCGGTTGCAAGTCCGTTACTCTTCCAACCGGGCCACCGCGGCCCTTCTTACTTCTGAAGTAACCATGTAGTTTAGTTGACGTCACACTGGAACAACACAACGGGCTATAGTAGACGGTTTTGGGATCAATCAGTTGTAGGCGGGAACAGGTTCTATTCCAGTCAGGAGAATTCCTCTCTGGGTGTATTTCTCTTTTGTGTCAGTCAAACTTTCATTTTGTTTCAATGTCTATTACTTGAATTTGTATGTATTGTGGCTGGCACAGCATGAACAAATATGACCCTTGCGACATGAAACCCTAAAAACCAACCAAACGTAATCAATCCCGATAGAAAGATACCGAGGACAACATGTAAATTTGAACCATGGTAAGACGATGAATTCAACAGCTGAGCTTGGGACGTGAGGACAATTAAGGCCACGACAGGTTTAAAGTACACCACCCCATTTATACGGTGGTCTTTGGCTGGATCGAGTTTCGAGCTCACAAACCTCCGGTTCTTAATTCGCTTCACTTACAACCAGGCTATCATTGCCCTAGTCCTAACGTGCGAATTAATTTTTCAAAAGTTAAAAGAATATTAACTGGAACCGTTTTGTAAACAACGATAGATCTGTTCTTTCTCAGGTCAGAAATTGGTTAAGGACCATTCTCCATCAACCTTCTAACGAAATAAACGTAGAATATTGGCAGAGTTCGTGTCGCAATATTTCTAATTTAGGTTATATGGGCTTGGGCCGATTGGCTATCATAAATGCTCAATAAGATCGTCACTAAACACTTCTGAAAAGTTTTGTGGAAATCGATCAATTACTAGCTGAGTATGAGCTGCTTAGTGAACATGCGGCCGCCATCTTGGATGATGTCATATCTGAAATACGTTCACAATGGCGGATGTCCATTTATGTCGAAAATAGTAAGGCAAGTACTAAGCATATATGAAAAAATTTCTCCCAGCTCGAACCCTTCCTATAACACCATAGTCACATCCATATGAACTATCGAAGTGCAAACTACCCTTATGAAAAATGTCTATAGAAAATTTTATAAATTTCTATAAAATGAGGTCTGCAGAATCCTATGGAATTAAGGCCCGTTTCTCTATAAGCTGTAAAGTACCCCTATGGAAATCTCTATAGAATTCTTGTAGAACCTAAATAGATTTCTTAAGAAGCTCATTTCTTTCGGTATTCACGACTTTACTACATTTGTATAAATCCTTCTCTATAGAATACTATAGAAATATAATTCTATAGAATCAGAGCTCGTTTTCTTTGTAGAAATCTATAGAATTCTATGCATTTTTTTCGTAAGGGCAGTATTTACAATCATGCTGTACACTTGAATTAACCACTCAATGAGTCCTCCATTAGTATTCTCTGAAAACCACGTGGCAAATCTTCATACCAAGTGATCGGGAGAAATAACACGAAGTGGCACGAACAAGTTTCTCATATTTCATTGGAAGGTCAATATTCTCTTGCTGTTGGCGTCATCACTATACCGTCTATTTCATCAGCAAATCGTGCTTGGCAGAATATTTTGTGAAGGATTAAGTTGGTTGTTTTTAGTTTTTATGTAGCAAGGGCGATATTTGGCCAAGTTATGCCAAACCGCAAGACAGTGTCAAGTGATTGCGAAAAAAAAGCTTGGCTGGTTTTGGGTTTTATGGAGCAAGGCCCATATTTGGCCAAGTTGCTCAGGACACGACATACATTATTAAGTAATAGATACGCACACAATGAAAGTTTTTACTGACACATAAGAGAGAAATACACCCAGGGAGGAATGCACCTGATAGAAATCGAACGTGCACCGCCTGCAACTCGTAGGTTGCTAGCGCAGTGGGCTACCCACTGAGCCACTACGGCCCCATTAAAAAGAAAGGACAAATTAAAAGTGAAAGAACGCTTGGGTATTCTGGGATTGTGATTTCCATATTTTCCAGAGGTTGGTTGGTTGGTGTTTTGGAGCTTTATGGCGCAAGGACCATATTTAGCTATGCTGCACTAGACACAAGACATAAAATATCAAGTAATAGACAGACAAACAATGAAAATTTTAGTGACACAGAAGAACAAAATACACCCAGGGGGGGAATGCACCTGACAGGAATCGAACCTGAGTCTCCTACCACTCGAAGGTGTCTAGCACAATGGTCATACTCACTGAGCCATGACGGCCCCCATACTAACCAGAGGAAGTAATCCCCATGGGAGAGGAATAGATCACTAGGCTAGATCCTGAGCTGTTCTGTATTGTGTGTTATCGGTGTTCGATTACTTTGTTTTAATAAATAACATACAACTAAACAAAACAATACTTCTCAAGGTCAACATTAACAAAATGTTTGTGAAAATATAATTCTGTTTTTAATTCAAAATACAAAACAAAAATATAGTTGAATCGCTCAAGCTTTTTCATTTAACAAGATGATCTCTTTGATTAGAACTTTCTGCTCCATTTCTAGTTCCAGAATTTGAACCAATTCAAGCAGTTCCATATTTTCCTCAGCTGTGCAGGTATTTCCAAAGTAACCGGAACGACGCTGTAAGTCCATAACTATGTCTTTAGCTAAGGCACCACATTTTCTGTTGATAGTACCAACGAAGCAAACCAAATCGTACAATGTAAGACTAAAGCAAAGAGATAATACAATGAGCATTAGATCTTAAGACAAGAGGGTCCAGTTGGAAGACTAGCGGTAGGTAGATAGATAGTTACTTAACGTCGTACTGGAGCAACACAACCGGATATTGGCGAAGGCCAGGAATCAAACCCGAAGGGAGAGATCCAAGGACAACGCCTCGTAATTTTGAACCACGGTCAGAGGACGAGGTCAATACCTGAGCTGGAACAATATTCTCCAAACTTCCACACCACGCCAAAGTGAGAACATTTGAGGCCTCGACAGACTTAACGTGAACCAGCACCGTGTTAAAAATAGGTCTGGGACTGGACCGAGTTTGGAAGATTAACGGATTAGCAACTGGAGGGTTGAGAGTTCGAAACTAGGTCCAACAAAAGATCGTAGTGCAAATGGGGTTGGCGAATCTGTCGTGGCCTCAAATGTCGTCACGTTGGGGTAGTGTAGAAGTTTGGAGAGTAGATTCCCAGCTCAGGTGTCGCCGTCACTCTCAATTACACGACCATACAGTTAAAATACGGATAAAAGATAAAATCCTAGTCAACAGTACGTCCTTGGCGTTGTTTCAATTTTTTGTTTCTAAGCCATGATAAATGGTAATTGGTAATATAATACTTGCTAATAGAGCGCCAACGTGGCAAACTGGCGATAGAACCGCATACTAGGATTTGACCCAAACAATACAATACAAATTAAAAATAATACAAAAAGCATTTATAAAGAATAAAACACACATATAGTACAACAAAAAGCAAACAATATAGAATGCGTTATTGTGCCAAAGAGAGATCCAAGCTCAAAAGCAAATTAATATATTTAGGAAAGAGATTATAAGATAGGAATATCTTCCCCTATCGTGTGGTGCCTTGGATAATATGGATTACTATGTGAGATCACAAAAATGATGATATAAGCATCAAGTTTAAAAGCTTTATAGCAAGGTTAAATGTCTTGCTATAGTTAAATATTTCCATGCATTTTTGTATTACTTGATATTTTTGTATTACTTTCTATTACTTGATATTTTTCTATTACTTCAAAATATATTCTATTCAATATCTGCCCTATTCTTTGAAAAACCTCTTTCTCATCGTTTTTCACCCAGTGTACCGTGGTATACTTGTTTGCCTCAAGAATGGCATTGATATGTCTTACCAATGGTGAAACGGCTTAAATCACGTAAGATTTATTTCATTTCAACGATTTAGTTTTGGATTACTGCAAGTGTTTGCACGAATGATTTTCCATGAAACCTGATATTATTTTGTTTCTACTGTTAAATGATAGCGTCTATTCTTAATAATTCGAGCCTATTCATTAAATATAGTGATAGATTGAAACTTCAGTTGAAGCAAACGTTCAAAAAACAAACGTGGTCTGCACCTGATTGCTTCCTAAATGAATACTTTCGTTTATAGTGCTGAGCCAAGTAAAAACGGAGGAGGCATTTAATTCCTAAGAAATCTGTAGAATGATGTAAATTGGTCATTAAAGTATAAACACTTAAAGATCACACATTTCCTAGATAGTGTAAAAAATGCCGATTGACAAACCGGGGAAACTATAAACATGACTATCTTTCTAAATTTGCCAATTATTTGTGTTTCTGTATAATATTTAGATATATGTTACTTCGAAAGTGTGAAATTAGGCATTGTACACTCGTGTTCAAAATTAGGAGAATTTACATATTTTCTCGAATTTCACGAAAAGTACAGAACTAAAGGTAAAATGCATCCAAAGATGCAAATCTTTAGCGTCGAATACGTAAGCATTCCCGTGCGGTGCATTTACAGGAAGAAGCTTTCTAAGCGCACGTGACAATTTTCAAAATGATTAAAGGCATACTCACAAGCAATACTGCTGGTTACTGTAATGACTCTCGTCATAATTTGGATCATTGGCTTTTGATTGTTCTATATAAGTATTCATAGCTTTCCTTGTGAGATTCCTACATTCGTTTCCATGATCGTCCACAGTTTTCTTGAAGCACGGCAAACTTGTCACAATATCTAAGAGGAAAACAACTAAAATTAGAAACAAGTACATATATGATGCAGGGTGGATTACTCTATCAATCATTCAGTTGAATATGTGTTACGAGATCCTTCAATTGTCTATTTTTGTAATATGCTTTCAGGAAGCCAACATTTCTAATATATCCATATCTCGGTTAGACTCAGAAACGAGGAACCATAGTCAATTGGTAATTAACGGGAAAAACTTGCCTTTGACCCCCTTGTGGTTGCCTCGACGAGGTATCTAGTCAAACCGGCAAAACTGATCAGATCTTGATGAACAAGACGATGTCATCATCTGTCCTGATGTTTGAGCTGCTATATCTTGATGCCTAGATACCTCGTCATTAGCAAAATTGACCAGACCTTGATGGTCGAGATGTCTACTCGAAATCTCTTGGAGGGTTAAACTTGCCGACCCGCTCACAACAATTGCTCTAAGGTTTCTTCATGACTTATATCCATTGATCGTTGAAAATTGGGAGTCATTCATAGGGCATGTTACTTTATGACTACATGGTATTGTGTACGTTTACTTGTTAAACAAAAATAGTTTTAATGGGTGTAATCTTCTAATATCCTAATGATCATACCAATTCAATGAAGTTTGATATCTCTCCTTGGTGGTTGTCTCAAAGAGGTACGACTTCATTAACAAAATTGCCCAGAACTTGATTTACGAGATCGTCATTAGAAAAAAAATTGAATAGGTCTTGATCTCGTCATTATAAAAATTTCAGGCAATATTTTGATGATGAGATATCCCGTCATTATCAAAATTGATCTTATCTTGATGGGCGAGATATATGGTCATCAAGATCTGGTCAATTGCCGATACCTTTTGGAAGGTTAAGATCGGTCTACTTACCATAGAAACACACATACACACATTTCAAATAAAATAAAGTTGTCCAGCATAATCATTTGATGTATCGAAATTGCTAGCAAATTAATGAGTTATAAAGTACAATTTCACATACTCACCATTATGGATGCTTGAATCTTTATTGCACACGTCCCTTAAATATGCAATTACTTTATTCAAGTTGGTGGCGTCATGTGCCATATCGTCTTCACACTTCTCCATAAAGTTTAGACTACATATGAGGTGATCAAGCAGAATTCTAGATATGAATGTCAAATTCTAAAATATTTGTTCAACAAAAACAGTCTTATAAAAATTGAAACGTGTCAAGACAATTTCAAATTAGATGCCTGAAAAACAATCCGAAGATTCATTTCGAATATCACATAGGGTTATACACTAAAGTGCCAGAAATGGCGCAGACAAGAGTTCAAAATACATTGGAACGCCGCCTATGCACATAATTGTTTGTATATCCAAGTGCATATATAAAGTGATCTGTGGAAATACCACGTGTTCGTTACGCCGTGAGAATGTGAATTTATCCCGATTTAAACGATTTTCACCTCGGTATAACCGTTCTGGTGGTCGTCTTGAAGATGTATCTCGTCATTGGCAAAACTGTCCAGATCTTGTTAGACAAGATATCCCGTCATTAGAAGAAATACGATCATTAGAAGACAACTAAAAAGATATTGATCATCATCATAAAAAAAGTTGGCAATTTCTTGTTGACGAGATATCTCGTCATGAGCAAAATTGGTCAGATCTTGATGGACGAGATATGTCGTCAAAAACACTTGGAGTATTAATAGTTGGAACTCTTGGGGTGGGTCTTTTCGTAAGTAGAGGAGAACTTTGAATTTTCACGTACAACCATTTAAAGGGGTACACCATCTGGGATACCATGCACAGAAATGTAGCAAAAATTTTACTTATGCTTGCACTGAATTGGTATATCATAATTATTTTTGCAGCATTGCAATATATGTAATAACGGGGATGCTTTGATTAACAATCCGAGTGACTAAAAATCCGAAAAATGAATTTTAGTGGATAATGAAATGTCAAAATTCCTGAAAAATCTTGATTTTTTATGCATCCTTGATGAAAAATGAAAAAAAATTTCTTCTAGCTACTTGGTTGAGGTCAACACATGAAAAATAATATTAGGAATAATTTTCAACAGGAATTATCTTTCTGAGCATATTAGAATGTGAGGTATCACTATTCAAAAAATATGTTAATTACATCAAAATTACAAAATTAATGATTAGCTTAATCTGATTCTTTTCACACTGAAATGATTTTAAGCATAAACCAATGTCCTACTGCAAAAAAAAGTGTTTTAAAAGTCAAAATTTAAAAATAATCGTAAATTGTGTATATACTTACACACCCCTTAAGGTTTAATTAATAATTCGTTCATTTGCGCTATCGAGTTCAATAATTGTAAGAAAAATACTTCAAATATAACTTACGGACAAAGGTGGTCCATTTCTTCAGCAGTTGATGGAAATCGTATTTCGTTCTCTTGATGTACGCATGTTTTCCGCATACCATCCTCACAAATGTCTGCTCCGCTCATTCCCAAAATTCCTGTCAAGATATAGTTCCAATCATGTTTCAAAATACTTTTAGTAACATTTGTAGAAGCTCAGTGAATATATTTTACAAAAAATTAAAATTTTCTACAATTCTACATTTCCAAATCGATACTTACGTTTTCTTTTCTTACTTCGAAACTTGTATCCAGTGAAAGATCGTCGTGTACACTGAGGCTGGTGCACGTTAAATCTGCCATGGTCTCAAGTGCCATCATGGCTTTAATTATCCTGTTTTGAACGTGACCACGACAATCATTCATTAACACTACAAGTGGCTTCAACGAGATTCCTCGTCCATCAAGATCTGGTGCCGCGGTATTCCGGTTGGAAGAATAACGGATTAGCAACCGGTGGGTTTCGAGTTCTAATTCAACCAATGACCGTATCCTGTATAAAGGGGCTAAATCTGTTAAGGCCCCAAATGTCCACACGTTGGCGTGATGTGGAAGTTTGGAGAGTGGGTTGCCAGCTCAGGTGTAAACCTCGCCATCGGAGAATGGTTCAAAATTAAGTGCTGTTGCTCTAGGATCTTTCTCTTCGGAATTGAACTCGGACCGTAGCCGACATCCCGTTGTGTTACACCAGTGTAACGTTAATTACCTAAATATCTTATATTACGTCTGTATAATAGTTTTTACATAGTGTTTTGAGTTATGTGTGATTATTACATGTAATAATTTTGATGAAATTCTAGGGTTATTATTAATTTTAGTTGTATCAATTATATATTAATAATATGCACTTCACTTTCGTTTGCAATTCTGGAAATCAAGTCACTGATTTAAAAGATTACTTGTCAAGAATGAAACGAACAATGTTCTTTTTCTGAGGCATAGAAATGACTTTTTGCGAATATGATTTAAATGAAGTTATTTGAAGTTATATACGGATTACGCATCTGACGTCAAAACACTTTTTACATCGATCTTCTAATGAAATAGGCAGAGAATGTGGGAGGACAGGCTGTCGTAAGATCTCTGAAGCTTTAATCACGTGGGCCTACGAATCAACTTAGTCGATTGGCTATCGAAGCCTAGACATTAGTGATAGTGATCACGGTGGATAATCACTTTAACCAATCAATAATTTAGGATTCATGCATTTTCCCACAATCACATTACAGGTTTCGGAAACAAGCAACCGGAAGAAAGAACAGAAAGCTGTAAGCATATTCTCCGTATATATCATTAGAAGATCGACGAGTTTTGAACATCGACCTTCTAATGAAATACAAGAAGCAGGAGCTTTGTGTAATTTCTTCTGGTCTCTGGGTTTGAAGATCTGTCACGTGATTGTGTTTATGAGCATCCTAAAGTAGGATAAATTATTGATTAGTTAAAGCGATTATCCAATATGGTTAAAACAATAATCTGCGCAACCCATTGTTGAAATTTATTTTAACAGCGCGTTGAAATTTATTTTAATTAATGTTGTTTTAAAAATTAGTTGCTGTTTTGAAACGCTATGTGTCTGTCTTTGTCTCATTCTGTTACTAAAGGTGGTTGAATTGAATTGTCGCTTTATGGTCAGTATTTGCTATACAAGGTGACTATGTGCGATAAAAGTTTAGAAATTTTCTTTACCCTGGTTCAATATCAAGTAATTAAATACTCTCAATGTGAATGTGTAGAATTTTTAAGTAAATCGAAAGTTGTTTTCTCCAAAATAGAGTAACCAACAGTAGCCTAAAGCTGAATTCAAATAAGAAGCTCGAGGCGCAAAGCGACACGTGCAGACCAATCAGAGGTATAATCGCGAGGGGTGAATACGATTTGATTGGTCTACGCGTGTTGCTTTGCCCCTTGAGCTTCCTATTTGGATTCAGCTTTAGAGTCTAGGGTCTACATCAGGGTTAAAAATATTGGGATCTATGGTTAAAAGCGGATTCGAATCACTATTAACATCCATGCCTAAACGGGATTCAAACGTAGAGTATATTTTAACACTCGGTCACCAGATCAGGCATACCTGATCGATATATATTTTAAGTATCGAAATTGTGTATACGTAAATCTTACTGATTACGAAATATTGTAAGCAGAAATATTACTCTTGAATATTTATTTGTATTTACGGAGCTCATTTAAGGAAAAAAACATTTCTAATCTTATGTATACATGTACCTTCTTTTAACAGATGCTAAATGTATGTTTTATCATAAATGCCGCACCACGTAAGATGGTGTTACGGTATATACACTGCTGGCCACCGTAAATGCAACACCCTGAAGGAAGCATGCAAATAATATGAAATTTACAACATGCATTAGCGGAGGTGAGATATGCAAATGATTAGAATTTCAGCGCAGACGCACATCACGCGCGCCTGTGGCGCCACTTCAAAGCGCTATTTAAGGCTTGGAGATTTCGACGATTTCAAGTACGGCAATTGTGTTTTTCTTGTGGTTTTTTCAAAAAAACGATCAATTATGCCTCGTAGAAAACAGCGATCATCTTTTGATCAAGTATCCGAGTTCGACAGAGGAAGGATAGTGGCCTACCGAGATTGTGGATTATCTTTCAGGGAAATCGGTAGTCGTGTTGGACGAAACCAAACAACTGTAATGCGGATATGTGATCGTTGGATGCAGGAGGGTACGACGGACCGACGTGTTCGATCGCATCTACCTCAGTGCACCACTTCACGTGATGACAGGCATATTGTGCGTATGGCAGTGACGGATCGCTCAGCCACATCACGAACCATAGCACAGCACATTCAGTCTGTACCGCATCATCCAGTGTCTGCGCGTACCATTCGACGCCGTTTACAGCAGAGTGGTCTGTCCGCAAGACGTCCATTGCTTCGTCTACCCTTGACGCAGAACCACAGACGTTTCCGCCGCCAATGGTGCGATGAAAGAAGGATGTGGACGGCAGAATGGAATGAAATTGTCTTTACTGACGAGTCACGCTTCTGTCTGCAACACCACGATGGTCGGATTCGAGTCTGGAGACACCGAGGAGAGAGGATGCTGAACAGCTGCGTTATGCACCGCCACACTGGTCCTGCACCGGGTATTATGGTATGGGGCGGTATTGGATATCACTCTCGCACTCCTCTAGTACGCATTGCCGGTACTTTAAACAGCCAGCGCTACATCTCCGAGGTGTTGGAGCCAGTTGTCCTTCCTTACCTTCAGGGCTTGCCCACAGCCATATTTCAACAAGATAATGCGCGACCACACGTGGCACGCATTGTCCAAGGGTTCTTCGTCAATCGCCAGATTGAATTGCTTCCCTGGCCAGCTCGCTCTCCGGATCTTTCGCCGATAGAAAACATGTGGTCCATGGTTGCTCAACGATTGACCCAGAATACATCCCCAGCTGCCACACCAGATCAACTTTGGCAACGTGTGGAAGCTGCTTGGTCTGTTGTACCCCAAGAACACATCCAAAATCTCTTTGAATCAATGCCGAGGCGTGTGGCAGCGGTGATCTCCAACAATGGCGGCTACTCTGGCTACTGATTTTGGCAGGAACCACACTTCACAGAAGTCTATAAATTTAATCATTTGATACTTGGTCAACATGTTATCTACAAAATAAATTTTGTTGTGATATCTCTTGTCTTTCTTGGTGTTGCAATTTGGGTGGCCAGCAGTGTATGTGGTTTTAAATATATACTTCATGTTTTATTATTAGTGTTAATGAGTGTCTTGTATGTACTAATTTGTTAGATTACACAGCGTTTCTAAGAATACCACAAAAAACCCAGTTCAATTCAGTTGTAATTTTATTCGATTTGTAGGTATGAAATATTCATATCAATACTGATATAAAAACTTTAAATGGATTTAAATAAGGTATGAAAAGCAAAAAATGACACTATTATCAATTGACATGTGTAAAAACTCAATCGTAGATGCTAGTCTCTGGTCTTCTAGTAGAGAAGACCATGTTAGGGAAGACCAGATATATATCGTTAACGTACGGGGAACAGAAATCGTCATTATTTATTTATTGCTGAATGGCAACAAACGGATATAAACAATATAGATTCATACGCTGCGGGATTCATAAGCTAATATTACCGTTTGATTTAAATATAATGGATTAAAGCTACAAAGCTGCATAATATAGCAAAACCCAAACGGAAAAGCTCGAAACGCATCAGTAGTCTAATTCAGCAGCAGAATTTCTTCAACAGCCAGAAGAAATTATAAATTTGGAAGATAACATTTAGAGCAGTAATGAAATATAATAAACGAAAGCCAAAATGTTTAACCCTTCTGGTGGTTGTCTCAACGAAGTATCGCGTCGTTAGCAAAATCTATCTCGTCCTCAAGATCTCGTCGTCTATCGCCATTAGAAGAAAACTGACAAGATCTTGATACCATTATGAAAAATCAGCAATATCTTGATGCCGAGAAGTCTCGTCATTAAAATAATGGGTCAGGTAATGATCATATCTGGGGGTTAACGTAAAAAAGTCCCAATTGGCCTTAGAAGAAGCGAATGGAATCAAGTGAATCTGAATTAATCATATATATATAAATATATATATATATATATATATATATATATATATATACATACATGTTTTACAGTAAAAGACCGATATTAGAGAGTGTCAATAATTTCCGGTGAGTATCACCACATACAAAATACTTCGGTTAAACACCGAATGTTTGCTTATATTCTTATTCAATCGGATCATCGGCCTAATATATCGACAAGCACAGATAAGCTATGGTGGGGTCCAAACGAGAATTCGAGAAGGCGGAGAGGCCAATCCAGAGAGGCCTCTCGCCTACATAATTTATATGTAAGTTTATTATTGGTATTATTTTCTTTTCTTATTTAGAATATACTGTTCGTTTTAGGTTCAACAGTTTATTTACATGTGCTGTGATTTAAGCTTTCTCCTATTTTGACAGGTATTATAATATGTTTTAATAATAAAGTATGATTTAAAAAGTTGCATTTTTGTCTTAACGTAAGAAAAATATTTCCATTCAACATTCAACATCATCGACATTTAGCTGTGTAAGTAAGAAATAATGATATATAGCAAATATTTCGGACATATACCAAGCGACTATGTGAATACTGAAATTCACCGGAGAATATCGACATTTGCCAGATATCGGTCTTTCACGGTGATAAAGTATATATAAACGTAAATGATGTGTTTTTACATCGAATATTTTGGACCCATTTCAAGTTTTCTGTCCGATTTGGACCCTTCGGATGCAAAATCCGCCTATTGTGCGTTTGGTGTCTGTCTGTCCCTCTGTTCATCTGACTATATGTGTGTGCCCGTACTACGTCCAAACGGTTAAATATATATTTTCATGAAACTATGCATACTGTGAGTACTTACATTAATTTAGTGACTGAACTGGGTTGCGTTCGTTTGTCTGACATTCTTTCCATTCTATGTTCGATTTTATGTCTGTGTTTGTACAAGTATCACATAAAATATATTCAACATATTTTAACGAAATGTTTTACATTTGATACACCATATTTAAATTTAATAAATGCATTATTTATAATTACTTTTCTTATGTATTTAAGCCATTTAAATGCTAAAACGTCTGAGTATTTATACTCAAACCAGCCATAATTTGGTAGTTTTGGAGTAGCTGGAAGGTATACCGAGCATTGCAGTTATTTTGATTGTTTTACCAATGCTGCTGAAAAATCAATTATTTTTCCAAAAACTATTTTTAAATTCCAATACTTTATTTATTTTGAGTCTCATTTTTTTCTTAAAGAAGTATAAAAAATTCTGAATATTTGGGACAGGCTATAAAGAGAATAAATCATTATAAATAAAATATACAGAACGAAAACTTTTAAAATAGGGCTGGTAGCTAATATGGCAAACTTGGTATTTCTTTAATCGTTTCCTTTAGTAAATTTGAGTCCGTTGTATTCCAAGAATCTACTTCGTAGTGAAAAAGCAGATACATTTATTACTGTTATCATTATGATATTAGAAGCTTTTTCTGTATTAAGATGCATTTCTGAATTTGCAATTGGATGCAATAACTGAAATCAAGGTAAGTAATGATTTAGTTTTAATAACATTTTTAATCATTGCATGATAATTTTAGGAAGTGCTTTTGTTTTTAAATGATATACAAGGCATTTCTATGCATACTTTGAACTATTCTATGCATTATGGGTAACATTAGCGCACTTAAAGACTTTTCTTTCTTCCTAAAAATTTAAATTCTACATTAATGAAAATGTTAAATATGACATTTATTTACATTTTTTAAATTGTGTATTTAAAAATTGTGTAACTTTATTAGAGTGTGATAGCTGTTACATATAATGACTGGAATACACAATTTATTAACGAAAGCGAAAGTTAATTATTCAATTCAACCCTAGTAATTCCGGGTAATTGTGCTAATTTGAAATAAGAATTAACATGTGAAGTATACGAAATGCAGCTTTTTTACACTTTTGGTCAAATTTATTTTATTTGAGGATTGGAATGTACATATCCATGCTTAGATTTATCAAAATGGATTTAAATAAGGAGGATAACAACATTTCCATCAATAGATGTAAGCAATTAAGTAACTAGATCAGATGTCATGCTCAGAAGGTATGTTAGTTATGGTAGTTTTTCTTAAGGAACCTAATATTGGAATCCTTTTAAAAATGTTCAAGTTATGCTATATTTTTAAGGTAAAACAACTTATAAAAACACATTATAAAACAAAAAATCACTAAAGGCCATTTTAATTTATTAAAAAAGTGACAAATTTTGGAAAATGTTTGTAAAAAATGAGGCTAACGAAAAATTTTAAAACTCAAAAACTTGTGATTACATTTGCCTAAAATTTGGGATGTCTTCTAAATATATGAACTAGAGCCTGAACTGAAGAATATGTAATATTCTTTACCACTCTTGAGATGTTGAGAATAATGTAGATGAAAATATGAATTTTTGAAGTTTTTTCTTATGCCACAACACTAAAATCGCTTTAAAACGTTTTTCGTTCAAGATAATTCTTATAATAGTTCATATCCTCCAAAACAAATATAAAAATCAGTTCACAAAATTGCATTGAAAATATAGTACATTTTTAATTAACGCTTTTTAGTGCAAAATTTTGTACAAAATCTCAATCAGAGAAAAAATACATTTAAAGATTCAAAACGGATTAAAAAACATCTTTCGAGAGGTATTCAAATTGTTATATATCCGCTTCTATTCACCATACAGACAAAATAAAAACAGTTTTATAAGGAAAAGTCTAAATATCAAGAGCATTGAATCAAATGAAATGTGAAATTTTAGTCAAAAATCGACTTTTCAACTTAATGGGACTTTTAAAACTTCATGTATTCAAGTATGAAAAGAAAATTTTCCTTACCTCCACATAGTGATAGAAATAGCAAAGCTGAAACACCCATTTTCGTTCGATTTGCCAGACTTCAATGAGAGTATAATTCGTTTTAACTCGCCAATTTATTTTAATTGGATTTTACCAGAGCCGGACATATAAGAGACCCGCGTTGTTAAAGGAAATCCTGCAGTCTGATCAAACAAGCTTTTTACAAACCATTTCTTTTTTGTTTAATTTGTACTTTAGGTAATCTATGAGGAAATTGTATTATTGAGTTTGAAAGGGAAGTGCTTAATGAATAATGGCCATGTGTGACAGTAACCTTGAGCTACGAATAGAACGACGGTGTAAAATTTGATTATTCATAAAATATGTACACAAAAAATTAAAAACTGCATACTGTTATAAAAATTGAAGAACGTTGTATCAATTTATTGGGGCCCCGGTAGACCAGTTGGCAAAGTAACGAATTAGCAACCGGAGGGTTGCGAGTTCCAAGTCTGGTCCTAGAAACGACGTTGTGTAAACAGGGCAGGTGTACCATAAATCTGTTATGACCTCAAATGTACTTACTTTAGCGTGGTGTGTAAGTTTGGACAGTGGTATGCCAGCTCAGGTGTTGCCCTCGCCATCGGACCGTGGTTCGAAATTACAAGGTGCTGTTATCTGATATTTCCTTTCGAGATCAATCCTGGACTACAGCCAACAGCCCATTGTGTTGCTCCAGTGCGTTGTTTCAGGCCCATCTACCTTCCATACTATTCCTTGTGGTCGCTTTGGCTTAGTGGGTTTCTTCTCTTCGACACAGGGGTTCGATTCCTCCCTTCACACTCAGGAGGATCTGCGATTCCTTCTTGGGTGTATTCATCAATAAAACTTTCCTTGCGTGTAGGTCTATTTCTACTTGACCTTGTTTGGCATAGCTTGGAAATTAGGCCTTAGCGGCATAAAACCTAAACAAACAAGTAAAAGTAGTATTTATTATTGTTTACTTCAAATCGACACTCTTCTTAATCTAGTCTTTTATGGTTAAATGAATGACGTCAAAATATTTCGATATTATATTCATCTCCAAGAGATGTTCCAGAAAAAGTTGAACATCTCATTTAACATACGTTCACACAAATGGGCATTTATTAACCCTCCTGTGGTTTCAAAGGGGTAACTCTCTGCAACCACTAGGTGGTTAAGATTTCACCAATCAAGAACAGATTAAGATCCGACCAATTTTGCTAATGACAAAATTTTTCGTCCATCAAGGCATTGCCGATATTTTGATAATGACTGAATTAAGATCTGGTCAGTTTTCTTCTAATTACGTGGTATCTTTTCCATCAAGATTAGTCAGTTATGCTAATGACGAAATGACTCGTCCATAAAGATCTGACCAATTTTGGTAATAACAAGATATCTCTTTTATCAAAGCAATGTCGATTTTTTGATCATGACAAGATCAAGATCTGGTCAGTTATGCTAATGACGAAATAACTCGACAATCAAGATTTGGCCAAT
This sequence comes from Meta bourneti, assembly GCA_933210815.1. Taxonomy (NCBI): domain Eukaryota; kingdom Metazoa; phylum Arthropoda; class Arachnida; order Araneae; family Tetragnathidae; genus Meta; species Meta bourneti. The sequence goes on from OW119926.1 coordinate 33,824,822, forward strand.
TATGCTAATGACGAAATAACTCGTTCATAGAAATTTGGCCAGTTCTGCAAATGACGAGAGAATTCGTCCATCAAGTTCTGGTCTGTTAGGCTATTGACGAGATACTTCGTGGAGTAAACAACAAGGAGGGTTAAAGGAAAAACAATTGCTATAGTTTAAAAAGAAACAACGCTACTGTTCTGCCTTAATTATGTCGCTGGAAAATTAGATTCCGACACTGCCAGGGCCATAAAGATTTAACATACCCTAAAATAGTTGTTTCCAAAAGGATAAACAACACAAATGCCCTCTCAGAAAATCTAGCTATTTTAAAACGAAATAAAAATTGTCGCGGTATGTATATATAAGTTGAATATTACGTATCAATACATTTCCTATTAATTTATGTTTGCGAAGCTGTTTTACATTTGTGTCGCTAAACAAGTCGGTTCATTTTTACGATGCTACTTCTTTCGGGATGCCTCAACAGACGCGTATGTAAATTTTTATGTTCGCATTCGGAAGATTTTCCTCCACCTGGTATCTGGATTTTGTTTTGTTCTTTTCTATGTGCGAAAAGAATTGTCAGGGCTCTTTGAAGCCCAGGGAAGAATGTAAAGCAGCTGACAGGATGTTAAATATATGAGCTCCCTCTGTGAAGGAAGCTGTGGAATTGACTTTCTAGAAAGCGCTGTTGTGTTGGCAAACTGACAGAAAGCCAGGAACCGCATTTTCCGGGTGTGATAGTTTCCTTTGTGTGTACTTGTCACCAGTGACATACACTGCATTATAAATTGAAACATGCTTTGGGAACATTGAGGTTCTGTAAATTAAAGGATGTAATACAATGTTATCTGATGCAAGCTGTTATTGCAACAGGTCCTATGGCATTTCAAACACGGTAAAGTTGTAAATAGGCGAAAATAATCTGCAATGATGATGTGGTTATTCAGTTCAAATCATGTCCGAATCACTAAATGATGATTGGTGTAAAGGAAAATTATTTAATCCCACAATTTACTTTACATACGCATAACTTACAAATAAATACGCATCCTTGATTGCGGTCAGCAAACACACACATATATAACAAATTATAAACACATACTAAATGCAAAATCTTGAGAAGTTTCAAGTCGATTTGTACAAATCAAAGTTGACCTCTCCCTTTAGTTGCGAGGGGCTGGGGTAGCTCAGATGGTAGAGTAGCAGATTAGAAACCGAAAGGTTGCAAGTTCGATTCAACCAAAGACAGTCGTGAAGTGTGGGATCGTGCACTTTAAATCTGGTGTGGCCTCGAATGTCCTTACGTTTGTGTGGTGGGGAAATTTAAAGAGTGGTCTGTCAGCTCAGGTGTCGACCTCGTTACATGAGCATGGTTAAAAATGACGAGGAATGCAAATCTTTCCCTTCGGGGTTGGTCCTGGACCGTCACCATTAGCCCGTTGTACTGCTCCAGTATGAAGTTTATTTAATTACCTACTTACCCATAAGTCGTGAAATTTTTGCTCTCTTTGAATCTTTCCCTTCCGGATTGATCCCGGACCATAGTCAACAGCCCGTTGTGTTGCTCTAGGGCAACGTTAATTAAATACCGACCTACCTACCTTTGCTACAGGGATCTATAAACTCTGATATTGAAGCTAGGGTACGTTAAAGTAGCCCTGTTCTACCAGATTACCTAGCGGCAAAACTTCGAGGTAAGCACTCTTGTCATAAAGTCCCAGGTATCCAGAAAAAATATTATTGAAAAGTTGTAAGGCTTCGACTACTTCGTAAAATGTTTTCCAGAAATGAATAGTGCAAATGTAAATCGCCTTGAATTATTATGAGTGTTGTATTAAATGTTGGTTTTTCTACAATGAGAGTTATTTTGTATATTTAAATGTAGATGACTCTAGCGGCTTTGAGGAATAGCGTGCTACCTCTACCTCACTTGGCTACGTTTTAAGGTAACTTTTTTATCTACCGAGTGAGAGCATTGTATAGTCGAAAGTAAAATTCTCGTCTTCTGGAAGATTCTTTACATTGAAAATATCTCTCATGCCCCTTTTACAGATATCACATGAGATGCAATGCATCAGTTACGAGTCCATTCGATGGCTCTTGATGCCAAGGTTGGCGTTGACAGGTAGATAGGTAGTTAAATAACGTGGCAACGGGCTATTGATGACGGTCCGGGATCAATCCCAAAGGCAAAGGTCTCGAGGACAACATCTAATTTTGAACCATGGTCAGATGACGAGGTCACACCTGAGCTGGCACACCAATCTCCAAACTTCCAAACCACGCCAACGTGAGGACATTTGAGGCTGCGACCGATTTAGCGTGCACCAGCTCCCTTTTACACTACACCATCACGAATATTTGAGACATTACACGTCCTTTAAATATGCAGTTATTTTATAGAAGTTTTCGTCTTCAGGTGGTGGTTACCCCTTCACACTGATCTGTTTAGTTTACCATACATGTCAGGTGGTCTAGTAGAATTCTAGATATCAAGGGAAATTTTTCACTTTTTTATGAAATAAAAAACAATATATACTTGAACTAATGATTCGCGTAAATAAAAACATTACTTGGAATTGGCTCCATAAAAACAAATCTAACGATTCAGTTCTATTGTGTAAGACTGATAAAGTACAAAATGCTTCGTTTTCTGTCTATACTAGCAGACCTCCGCATAGAATCTGTGATGTCTTAGTGTGTGTTCCTTATATATATTGATTGCAGTGTCTTTACTCATTTTTCACATCTTATTTCAATCTATACATATAAAGTAGAGTTGGCATATGTCTGTGTGTTCTTTATACAAATCTACACCGCTTGATCAGTCCACACCAAATTTGACACAATTATTTTTTGGAACCCTGCGGGTAACGTAGGCTACATATTAACCTCCATTCTTGGGTGTGCAGAGGGGTGTAACCTATCATCATCCTGGACAGAGCACTTGCTAGAGGGCGCTCTCTCCCTGTCTGGCCGCAGAGGGACTAAAAAGAATTAGAAATCTCCATAGGAATAATATTGATGTATTACGATGGGGGAATTTTAAGCAATTCAACAAGAGGAACGCCGGGTAATTCAGCTAGTACTGTAAAAAGGATTTCATAACTGTTAATAAAATTATTCAAAATGATCCGAAATTCTACAAGAGTATTTCGTTTACTTTTGCTAGTGTTAAATCTGATTTCCAATAAAATTCATGGAAATTAGGAGAGTGGAGAGCCAGCTGAGGTGTGACCTCGTCATCTGTCCGTGGTGTTGACGAGGTGTTGTCCTCGGATCTTTCCATTTGGGATGGAATACCAGAAATTCGCCAATAGCCAATTGTGTTGCTTCAGTGTGATAGTTTTCTGTAGGTAGGTATATAATTGGAGTAGTTAATCGCACTGGAGCTACACAACCATCGGGCTATTGGCGACTGTCTGGGATCTATACCTAAGGGAAAGATTTTAGTCCTCGTCATTTTAAATCACGCTCAGGTAACTAGGTCAACACCTGAGTTGACACCCCACTCTCCAAACTTCCACACCACGCCAATGTGATCATACCCTTCGGGATAAATCCCGAGAGGAATGATACAAGCACATCGTCATTTTGAGCCATGGTTATTTTGAATCACGACAGAATTAGCATGCACCAGTCCTTATACACGACGGTCTTTGGTTGGACCTAGTTTCGAACTCGGAACCCTCCGATTGCTCATTCGTTACTCTTCCAACTGGGCTACCGCGGAGCTGTGATAGTTATCTGAGAATATTACCATTTTGCATTTAGCTTTAATAGGGTAAGTTTGAGAGATGCCACCCCGTAGAGGTTCTTATATTTTACTCATGAATTGAAACGAATTTTTTCTTATTACCGAATTTAATGTTTCCGAGAAACATATTTTTACATGTAACTTACGGGCAAGGGTGGTCCACATCTTCAGCAGTTTTCGGAAATTTCCATGGGAACGGTTCCTTTGGTTCTCATGCTGTCGAGATACCAGTTGAGCATAAATCTTCGTTCTTACCCAAAATTCCTATGAACAAGATATAGTTTCAATCACACGTCTGTTTAAAATAGTACAGAGTGCCCAAAAGTCACTAAATCATTTTAAAATATAATATTTTTTGGAATTAAAAATGTTCAATTTTTTTCAGATTATTTATATGTAATCCTTGGAAAATATTTGTGGAGAAATTCACGGCAGAGCAACGAGTAAAACTAATCCACTTTTATCGACAAAATCAACAGTCAAGTGTGCTAACCCAAAGAGCTTACATTCGTCATTCGGCAGTTGAAAACACACCAGAGGTACGGTGGCAGACGGTGGGCTACACCCCATACAGCTCGACCGACGATGGAGCACATAAAGCGGATAATTTCGTGAAGCTCTGAATTCAATTGGCCTCCACGCTCACCTGACCTTACGGCTCCAGACTTTTTCTTGTAGGAATATCTAAACGAAAGAGTGTACCGTAACAAACCTAGGACCATCCAGCAATTGAAGTCCAACATCCGTGAAGAAATTGAAGGAATGAGCCAAGAAAACGTTACAAGAGATGATGAAGTACACTTTAGAAAGAGCACACCAAGAACAAAATGGTGGCCGTTTGAAGGACATAATCTTCAAAACTAATTAACAATAATTTCCAAGTATATTTATTGTTTATAAAAGATTAAATGTGAATTTTCAATACATAAAATAGTTATTCTATTATTAAATGGTCTAGTGACTTTTGGGCCATCCTGTATTAGTAATATTTGGGAAAACTGTTGTCAATATATTAGCTATAAGAAATTTAAATTCTACCATTCAAAGATATCTGTACAGCAATAAGATCCTGTCTTACTTCGGTAAATTTTTATTTTAATGATTGTTTCTGTAAATTATGCAAAAAGAATAATATATATTTCCTATTTATATAGCGTGTTTCGAAATTATCTGGCCTCATTGTAATGGGTGGTAGAGGGGTCCAAAATTAAAATTTTAGTCAAAGCATGTGTGTCCGGAAAAATCGTTTAGATGGCAGAGGGCGCTGTTTTGGTCAGTCGATAACATCGTTTCTGTGGCGTAGGGCGTCATTCCCCGCTGGGATTTTCAACGGCATGCCTAGCTACACGAATTCGGCGCTTGTCGTTGGAAATCCAAGTTTAACACGGCATTTTTCGGAATACACCAAAACAACATTAATCATCCTATTTAATATACAAATTTAAGTCTGCAACAACAATTAAATTTAGTGATTTTAACTCTTTAATTGCCTATAGAATAGTAATATTCTGATTGGTTGCCTTGTTGTAAAAAAGACTATTGACTAGATATATGGTTTGGAAAACGGATAGTGAATGATGAGAAAACAGATAGTGAAGGAAACGACGAATGAATGACGAAAGCGACCAACATTTTTAACTCAAAGCTTCAAATTCTGTTAATCCTTTTCATTCTACGTTATGTTACTATAAAAAGTACTAACATTTTACACAAAGAGAAAGCAGTTGTATATTCTTTGCAGTGTTTCATGCTAAATTTTTTTTTACCCCTCCTTGTGGTGGGCAGCGGTAGCTCGGTTGGAAGAGTAACGAACTAAAAAACGGAGGGTCCGAATCCAACCAAAGACCGTCGTGTACAAAGGGGGATGGTGCACGTTAAATCTGTCGGGGAACCAAATGTCCTCACGTTGGCGTGGTATGAAAGTTTGGAGATTGGGCTGCCAGTTCAGGTGCCTCGTCATCTGACCGTGGTTCAAAATTACGTGTTGTCCTCGGAATTTCGGGATGAATCCCGCACCATCACCAATAACCCGTTGTGCTGCTCCAGTGCGACGTTAATTAAGTACCTATCTACTTCCTGGTGGTTGTGTCGACGAGGCATCTCGTCATTAGCGAAACTGACCTTGATGGACGAGATATCTCGTCGAAAGCTCCAGGAGGGTTAACCTTACAGACGTGCTCATAGCATCTGTTTCAATGTTTCTTAGTTTAGATCCGCTACTCTTTGATATTTTGTTTGAATATATAATGAATACTGTGACACATGCATTTTTCATATTCCGAAAGAAGAATAATTAATTAAAAAGTAAATCGGCATTTAATATATTTCTTACTTGTGGTAATTCGTACTTCATGAAGTGAATTCAGAAGTTTATTGTTGTAATGATTGAGGTGAGTTAGAACTGCACACCCAAGTCATATTACCACTATTAGCCTCTGAATATTCACTTGAAGTGCATCTCGTTTACTTCAAAGGTGATTCAGTATACTTTATGTTGTTTATTCCTATTTTGGCGTTCGGCCATCATTTTATTTCCCGTGCAGATTTCAATTTTAAATATAAATTTCTGAAGTCCGTTGGTGTAATATATTCAGGGTGTTTCGAAAATATCTGAGGTCTGATAGAGGCCCAAAATAAGCATCTTTGCCAAAATATGTGTTCCGGAAATGCCGCGTTTTTAGGTGGTGGAGAGCGCTGTTTAGGTCAGTCGATAACGTCGTTTCTGTTGCCTAAGGCGTCATTCCCAGCTCGGATTTTCAACGGCAAGCTCCGATTTCGCATAGCGTGATGTTTCTGCTCTAAATCGACGATATAGATAATGCTACTTTTAACCCTCCGAGTACTTGGGTGATATATCTTGTCGAAGATCTGGCCAATTTTGCACGGGACGAGGAATTAAGGACGAGATATCTTGCCAAGGCAAAACTGCCGTATTTCTCCAAAGGGAATCAAGATCCAAGTGGGAAAAACAAATTCTCCCTTGCCCAGACCTGGTGACAGTTTGGGGAACAGACTTGCATCAGCGACTGGACGCTACAGGGCAGTTTTCGATCGAAATTTAAACCACCAGAAGGGTTAAAACTACATGTAACTACAGTATAAAAGAAAAAAGTTCTTACCTCTACATAGGGTAACAAATAGCAGAATTGAAAACCACATTTCTGTTTACGTACTAGTCTCTTTAATGAAAGCGACTCGTTTTAAATCTTGAATTTTTTAAAATTGCAAATAGCTGTAGAGCGGACATCACGAATTGCGTTGCTAACGGACATCCTGCAAGTCCGATAAAAATATTTTTGTGAACCACTTCCTTGTTGTTTTGCTTAGTTCGTAGATACTCTATTAGAAGATTGTATTAATGAGTGTCGCAGGACAAATTGTTATCTTCATTTACTGTGTAAGTGAAAAGGAAAAAACCCTGAATACTGGTTTAACAAATGTAGAACATTTTTAGCTGTTTGAAAGATAGCTCTTGTTCTCTTCGGAAAGATGTGTTTAACCATCCCGTCACAAAAAAACTTTTCTACGCGAAACAAATCAATTGTGGTGAATAGATTGATTTCAGGCTCTTATTTTTATCATTCTCGCAGTCCAGATAGGACAGTCCGAAGAGGTTTATTCCGTCAGCAGATTAAATACCGCCCTCGAGATAGGTTTAAGCGGCTCGCATTCTAGATAAGGCCCTCCAGACAATAATTACTTAATTAGTGCATCTATTTACAGTTTTATAATATACAGCATTAAAATTCAATTTTTTGTATCTCAATTTATCAAATGTTTCTGGAGAGAAGATACAAAACCAACATCTTGGTCGAATAGAATGATTTATTCGTTTTTTTCCACATTATAATATGCATTAATAATACTTGGCCTGATTGGCTATAGAAGCACAAACGAGTGTTTTTCATCATGCTCAGTAATTCTATTAGCATTTTAAAGACGGGAAGTTGCCTTATACAAAGAAAAACGGAATGGACCAATTCGAACTCTTTCTCTTATTGAGAGATAGACTATATTATTTAAGGTTTCAAATGATAGATAATAAGTAATAGAATATATACTAGTATTCAAATTGAAAATTTATCACATTGACCCTAATTTTTATACCATCTTATTTTGTTCATTCGTTCAAGCAATCACATTTTACTTCTCCCGATGAGCCTTTCCTGGTTACTGCCTTTTTCGCGCAGCTTTTTTTGTGTGGTATCTCATCCAAAATCACCGCACTCTGCATTTTAATCTTTTATTGTAGATGTCTTCTTTTATAACTACCTTCGACAAAAGCTCTTCACAAAGCTGCTGGATGGAATATCTTCTCCTAAGTTTCTGCTTTCCCGTAACTTCTTTATACAAAACCTAAGCATTTACCGCAGACATCGAAAATATTAAAAAAACTTGCAAAGTCCAGCGAACAGATCCCGATTTTGTAGTGTACAATAGTGCCATTCGGTCTACAATGTCGACGCCGTACTTAGTCTGGTTATAAAAATGTACAGTTTCTGGTGTCTTCTAAAAAAAATCGATCGTTACGAAGGGATAGAACTTAATAAGGGAACATTTTTGTTCAGCTTGAGAAAGTAGGCATTTTAATTAACGTCGCACTAGAGCAATAGAACCCTATAGAAATCTCTATAGAATTCTTGTAGAACCTAAATAGATTTCTATAGAAGCTCAATTCTTTTGTTTCACGACTTTACTACTTTTCTATAAAACCTTCTCTATAGAATACTATAGAAATATATTTCTATAAAGTCAGAGCTCGTTTTCTTTGCAGAAATCTGTAGAATTCTATACAATTTTTTCGTAATGGTAGTATATACAATCACGCTGTACACTTGAATTAACCACTCAATGAGTCCTCCATTAGTATTCCCTCAAAACCACGTGACAAATCTTCAAACCAAGGAATCGGGAGAAGTAACACGAAGTAGCACGAACAAGCTTCGTCATATTTCATTGGAAGGTCAATACTCTCTTCCTGTTGGCGTAATCACTATAACGTCCATTGCATCTGCAAATTCTGCTTGACAGGATATTATGTGAAGGATTAAGTTGGCTGGTTTTAGTTTTTATGTTGCCAAGGGCCATATTTGGCCAAGCTGCTACAGACACGACGTACAATAAAGTAATAGACAGACAAACAATGAAAATTTTACTGATACAGAAGAGAGAAATACACACAGGGAGGAATGCACCTGACACAAATCGAACCTGAGCTACCTACAACTCGAAGATTATTAGCGCAGTGGTCATACCCACAGAGATATGACGGCCCCCATATTTACCACAGGACGTGATTCCTATGGCAAAGAATAATTCATTAGGGTACCGTTCTGTATTGGGCGTTATCGGGGTTCGATTACTTGGTTTTGATAAATAACATACAAGTAAACAAAAAAATACTTCTCAAAATATTTATAAAATGTTTGTGAAAATTTAATGCTTTTTTTAATTCAAAATACAAAACAAAAATAGCTGAATCGCTCAAGCTTTTTCATTTAACAAGATGACGGCAGATTCAATGTGAAACCAGCCTCTTTTTCACACAACGGTCCTTGGTTGGATTCGAACTCGCAACCACCGGTTGCTAGTCCGTTACTCTGCCAACCGGGCTACCGCGGCCCCTCATATTGTGAAATAAAAAATTAAAAGAAAGCATATTGAAATTTGAGCGAAATGAAGTTTTGTAGAATTTAATGTTGCATGGAAAATGTCATGACTTTGCTATGGGTGTTATATGTAAATGATTGTAATACACTGCACCTACTGTAGACATGCGAGGCATTTTGTGAGTTACAAGCGTATCCGAATATCATTTGTTACAAAGACTGAGCGTTTGGTAAACCATACCAGTTACGAACCTAATTGAATAATCCTGATCTCCCGTCCAAAACTCTTGGAGTTATTTTAAAAGGTACCTGTCTTAATCATTACACGCTCTGGCATAGTTTACGAAATTATGTATGCAAAATGAAATATAACTTCATATTTGTTGTTTCTACTACATAAATAAAAATATTATCTCGATTTAACTTAACACTTCCACACATCTTGTGAGGAGAAAGTCATCGATTTTCAATTAGTATCTGCGTTTGTTTCTGGTTCATATGATTTACTGCCAGTCTTTAGGTGTCATCAGTATAAAAACTCTTTAATTTACTTTTGTGGATGAATTTTAGGGGTTTCTAAAAGTTGAAATTGGCGTAGGCTCGATTCCTCAATGGTGTATTTCTCTCTATCTTGTGTCCTAAAACTTTCTTCGTATGTGTATGGTCATTGCAACGTTATCTGTTTTGTGTTTGGCGCAGTATGGCGAGATATAACCCCTTGCGCCATAAAATCCAATCAACCTAAATGTTGAGAATATTACCAGATCTTGATCTCGTCAGCATGAAAATTTCAGCAATATCGTGACAAGATCAACTCGTCGTTATTAGCAAAATTGTCCAGATTGTGATAAATGAGAAAACTCGTCGAAACTACTTGGAGGGTTAAGAATGATAATGGAGAGCATAAAATTTCCGACTTCGAGGTTAAGGAAGTCGCCAGGTTATGGTAATTTGCTTGTCTTTCTCGCATAGAATTATATTGTAGATGTGTTTTTATCTTTGTTTTAAATAATGTCGCAATCGCTTATGCATTGCCATATACCCAGGGAGGAAAGCACCTGACAGGAATCGAACCTGAGTCACCTACATTAGATTTCTAGCGCAGTGGTCATACCCACTGAGATATGACGCTCCCCATATTTACCACAAGAAGTAATCCCCATGGGAAAGAATAATTCACTAGGATATCGTTCTGTATTGGGCGTTATCGGAGTTCGATTACTTGGTTTTGATAAATAACATACAACTAAACAAAACAATACTTCTCAAAATATTTATAAAATGTTTGTGAAAATTTAATGCTTTTTTTAATTCAAAATACAAAACAGAAATAGCTGAATCGCTCAAGCTTTTTCATTTAACAAGATGATCTCTTTGATCAGAACCTGCTGCTCCATTTCTAATTCCAGAATTTGAACAAATTCAAGCAGTTCCCCATTATCCTCAGCTGGGCAGGGACTTCCAAGGTAGCCGGAACGACGCTGGGCGTCCAGAACTATATCCTTAGCTAAGGCACCACATTTTCTCTCGGTATTAGCAACGAAGCAAGCCAACTCGTACGTTACAAGCCTACAGCAGAGATAATAGAATTAGTATTAGATCTTGAGACAAGAGGACCCAGTTGGAAGATAGCAGTACGTAGATAGGTAGTTAATTGACGTCTCACTGGAGCAACACAACGGGATATTTGCGACGGTCCTGAATCAGTCCCGAAGGGAGAGACCCAAGGAAAACGCCTCGTAGTTTTGAACCATGATCAGATGGAGAGGTCAAAACCTGAGCAGGCACCCTACTCTCCAAACTTCCACACCACCATAGTGAGGACCTTTGAGGCCACGACAGATTTAACGTGCACCAGCCCCCTTTGTACACGATGGTCTTTGATGGACGAAACATCTCGTCATTAGAAAAAAATTGACCAGGTCTTGATCTCGTTATCATAAAAAATTCAGGCAATATCTTGATGATGAGATATCTCGTCATTATCAAAACTGATCTATCTTGATGGGCGAGATATATGGTCATCAAAATCGGTCAATTGCCGATAACTTTTGTAAGGTTAAGAGTGGGTTATTTACCCTAGAAAACACACATACACACATTTCAAATAAATTGAAGTTGTCCAGTATGATCATTTGATGTATCGAAATTGCTAGCAAATTAATGAGTTGGAAAGTACAATTTCACATACTCACCATCATGGGTGCTTGAATCTTTATTGCACACGTCCCTTAAATATGCAGTTATTAAATAGGCAGAATCGCTTAAATATGCAGACTGGACCGAGTTTGAAGATTAAAGGATAGCGGTTGCGAGTTCGAACTGGTGAACCTTAAAACTGTCTTGCGCTCAAATGTTGTCACGTTGGTGTGGTGTGGAAGTTTGAAGAGTGCCAGATCAGTCGCCGTCACTCTCAGCCACATGACCTTACAGTTAAATACAGATTAAAGGTAAAATCCTAGTCAACAATGCGGCCTTGGCGTTATTGCAATTTTTTGTTCTTACGCCATGCTAAATGGTGATAGGTAATAGGATATTTGCTAATAAAGTGCCAACTTGGCACACTGGCGATCGAACCGCATACTAGGATTTAACCCAAACAATACAATACAAATGAACAATAACACAAAAAGCATTTATAAAGAATAAAACACATATAATACAACACAAAAAGCAAACAATACATAGAATGGCATATTGTGTCAGAGATCCAAGCTTAAAAGAAATATTAATATATTTAGGAAAGAGATTACCTATATAGGAATATCTTCCTAGTCGTGTGGTGCCTTGGATAATGTGGATTACTATGCCAGATCACTAGAATGATGATATAAGTAAGATTGGCTGTGGTGAAATGCTATGTTCTCTGTATTCTTATTTGTAGTCAGTTCATGAAAATGTAGTGTACTCCATCAAGTTAAAAAACTTGATAGCAAGGTTAAATATTTTGCAATAGATAAATTCTTTCCCTGCATTTTTGTATTACTTGATGATGTTTTTTTATTACCTTTCTATTACTTGATATTTTTCCATTATTTCAAAATATATTCTATTCAATATCTGCACTACTCTTCGAAAACCTCTTTTTGCACCATTCATAAACCAGTGTGCCATGGAATACTGGTTGGCCGCAAGAATGGCACTGATATGTCTTACGGATGGTGAAACGGCTTAAATTACGTAAGACTTATTTCATTTCAAAGGTTTAGATTTGGACTTACAAGTGTTTAAGTGTTTTCACGAATTGATTTCCCATGAAACCTGATATTATTTTGTTTCTACTGTTAATGATAGTGTTTACTCTTAATAATTCGAGCTTATTCATTAAATATTTGGTGGTAGACTGAAATGTCAGGCAAAGCAATTCCGCAATCGGTACCTTTAACGTGTATTTCGCCTCTGAGTTTAGTGTTTGCTCCTAAAGCGATAGCCGTGATAAGGAGTTATTGAAAAAGTCAACTTTAAATCGCAGTACATAACTTCGCGCCTGTACATTTTTGCCTTGGTGATCTTAGTACCTTATTCCACAACTTCTCAAGCAATGGTAGAATAACTCAGATCATAATCCCAGGAAATGCAACTATCTACCGACTTCAGGAGGGGAACGATATGGTTTCCAACTTGTGAGAAGTATTTCCATTTGTTAAAAATTGATATAATTCTAGCGTAAAACATTAAAAAATTGATCCAGGTGGGGTTTTCAGACTGCTATGCGACTTAATTTCTAAAAACAAACGTGGTCTACATCTGATTATCTTCTTTATTGAATACTTTTGTTTGCAGAGTGATCAGCCAAGCAAAAAAAGGAGTAGGCATTTTATTCCTGAATGCCGTGAATGGGCCATGAAACTATGAAACAATTAAAGTTCACATATTTCCTAGGTAGTGTATGCATTGTAGGTAGGCAAACCGGGAAAACTATAAAATCATGACCTTCTTTCTCTACCTTGCCAAAGTATTATTTGTTTCTGTATATCTAGGTATAATATATGTTACCTTCTATGTGTGAAATTAGGCATTGTACACTGGCGTTCAAAATTGAGAAAATTTGCATATTTTGTCGAATTTCTCGAAAAGTACAGAAAGAAAGATAAAATTCTTTCAAAGATGCAAATCTTTAGTGTCGAATACGTAAACGTTCACGTGCGGTGCATTTACAGGAGCAAGCTTTCTAAGCGCAGGTGACAATTTCCGCGTTGTAAAATGATTAAAGACATACTCACAAGCAATATTGCTGGTTACTGTAATGACTCTCGTCATAATTTGGATCATTGGCTTTTGAGTGTTCTTCATAAGTTCTCATAGCTTTCTTTGTGAGATTACTACATGCGTCTTCAAGATCATTCACACTTTCTTTGATACACGGCAAACTTGTCACAATATCTAAGAGGAAAACAACTAAAATTAGAAACACTAACATATATGATGCATGGTGGATTACTCTATCAATCGATTCAGTTGAATATGTGTTGCGAGCTCCTTCAATAGTCTATTTTTGTAATATGCTTTCATAAAAGTCAACATTTCTAATATTAAATCCATATCTAGGTTAGATTAAAAAAAGGGGTACCATAGTCTATTGGCAATTAACGGGCTAAACTTGCCTTTGACCCCCCTTGTGGTTGTCTCGACGAGGTATCTGGTCAAACCGAGAAAACTGGTCAGATCTTGATGGACAAGATGATGTCATCATCTATCCTGATGTTTGAGCTGCTATATCTTGATGCCGAGATATCTCGTCATTATCAAAATTGATCAGATCGTGATGGACGAGATGCCTTCTCGAAATCTCTTCGAGGGTTAAACTTGCCGACCCGCTCACAGCATCTGCTCTAAGGTTACTTCATTGCTTACATCCATTGATAGTTGAAAATCATGAATTGTATATAGGGCAAATTACTTTATGACTACCTGGTATTGTGCCCGTTTACTTGTTAAAGCAAAAATAGTTTTAATGGGTGTAATCTTCTAATGTCCTAATCATCATACCAATTCAATGAAGTTTATTATCTCTCCTGGTGGTTGTCTCAACGAGGTAGTCTTCATTAACTAAACTGACCAGATCTTGATGGACGAGATTTCTCGTAATTATAAAAATACTGACCAGGTCTTGACCTAGTCATTATAAAAAATTTTCTTGCAAAAAAAATTCAGGCATTATTTCAGGCAGATCTCGTCCCTGAAGATAAGATCAGTTTTGATAATGAAATGACGAGATATCTCGTCATTATCAAAACTGTTCTTATTTTGATGGACGAGATATATCATCATCAAGATCTGGTCAATTGCTGACACCACTTGGAATGTTAAGAGTGGGTTATTTATCCCCGAAAAATTTCAAATAAATTAAAGCAGTCTAGTATAGTCAATTCATATATCGAAATTGCTAGAAAATTAATGAGTTCGAAAGTACAGTTTCACATGCTCACCATCATGGATACTTGAATCTTTATTGCACACGTCCCTTAAATATGTAGTTACGTTATTCAAGTTGGTGGCGTCATACATCTTATTGTCTCCACACTTAACCATGAAGTTTTGTAAACATATCAGGTGATCCAGCAGAATTCTAGAGACGAATGTCAAATTCTAAAATGTTTGTTAAACAAAAACAGTCTTACAAAAATTGAAACGTGTCAAGGCAATTTTAAATTAGATGCGTGAAAATCAATACGAATATTAATTTCGAATATCACAGGGTTATACACGGAAGTTCCAGAAGAACTGATACAGACAAGACTTCAAAGTACATTGCAACGCCACCTATGCACATAATTGGTTGCATCTGCAAGTGCATATATAAAGTGATCTGTGGAAGTACCACGAGTTCGTTACGCCGCGAGAATGGCAATCTATCCCGATTTAAGCGATTTTCACCGCGATATAACCGTTCTGGTCGTCGTCTTGACGAGGTATCTCGTCAGTGGCAAAACTGTCCAGATCTTGGACGAGATATCCCGTCATTAGAAGAAACAAGATCATTAGAAGACAACTGACAGGATATTGATCTCGTCATCATACAAAAATTGTCATTATTTTGTTGACGAGATACCTCGTCATGAGCAATATTGGTCAGATCTTGATGGGCGAGATATCTCGTCAAACACACTTGCAGTGTTAATAGTTGCAACTGTTGGGGTGGGTCATTTTGGAAGTAGAGGAGACGTTGAATTTTCACGTACAACCATTTCAAGGGTGTAGTACAATATATCGGATGCAGGGCATTGAAATGTAGCAGAAACTTTACTTATGCTTGCACTAAATTGGTCTATGATAGTTATTTTTGCATCATTGCAATATATGTAATAAAGTGGAAGCTTTGATTATCAGAGTTATTGGTTAAAAGAATTGAATTTTGTGGATATTTAAATGTCAAAATTCCTGAAAAAATCTTGATTTATTTTATGCCTTCTTGACGAAAAATAAAAAATCCATTTCCTCTGGCTACTTGATTGAGGTCAAAACATGGAGAATAATATTAGGAATAATTTTCAACAGAAAATGTCTTTCTGAGAAATTAGAATTTGGGGTATCACTGTTAAAAAACATGCTAATTAGTTAATTATATCGAAATTAGAAAATTAATGATTAGCTTAATCTGATTTTTTTCACAGTGAAATGATTTTAAGCAAAAACCAATGTCCTATTGCAAAAAAACTGGGTTTTAAATACAAAATTTAAAAATAATCTTAAAATATTGTATACTCACACAACTTTAGGTTTGATTAATAATTCGTTCACTTGCGCTATCAAGTTCAATAATTGCGAGAAACATACGTTAAATGTAACTTACGGACAAAGGTGGTCCATTTCTTCAGCAGTTGATGGAAATCGAAATGGGTACTCTTCCGGTACGCATGTTTTCCGGATACCGTCCTCACAAATGTCTGCTCCACTCACTCCCAAAATTCCTGTCAAGTTTCAAATAATATAATTTCAATCATGTTTCAAATATTTTAAAGTAACATTTGCAGATGCCCAGTGAATACATTTTTCAAGAAATTACAATTTTCTACAACTCTTCATTTTCAAATCGATTGTTATCTCACTTCGAAATTCGTATCCAGTGAAAGATCGTCGTGTACACTGAGGCTTATGCACGTTAAATCTGTCTTGGTCTCAAATGTCATCATGGCCTCAATTTTCCTGTTTTGGACGGGACAAAGACAATCATTCATTAACAATACAAGTGGCTTCGACGAGATTCCTCATCCAGCAGATCTGGTGCCGCGGTATTTCGATTGGAAGAGTAACGAATTAGCAACCGGTGGGTTGCAAGATCGAATTCAACCAAAGACCGTCATACCGTGTACAAAGGGGGCTAAATATGTTGTGGTCCCAAATGACCTCACGTTGTCATGGTGTGGAAGTTTGGAGAGTCGGGTGCCAGCTCAGGGTAAACCTCGTCATCGGAGAATGGTTCAAAATTACGTGTTGTTGCTCTAAGATCTTTCTCTTCGGAATTGAATTGAACTCGGACCCTAGCCACTAGCCCGTTGTGTTACACCAGTGTAACTTTAATTAACTACCTTATATTATGTCGGTATTATAGTTTTTACATAGTTTATTGAGTTATGTGTGATTATTATATGTACTAATTTTGATGAAATTCTAGGGTTATTATTAATTTTAATTTTATCCATTATATAGTAACAATATGCACATGACTTTCGGTTGTATTTCTGGAAATCAAGCCACTGAATTATTGATTATTTGTCAAATATGAAAGGCACAATGTAATCTAATCTGAGGCATAGAAATGGCCTTTTGCGAATATGATTAATTTGAAGTTATATACGGATTACGCATCTGACATCAAGACACTTTTTGCATCGACCTTGTAATGAAATAGGCTGAGAATGTGGGCGGAGACGCTATCGTAAGATGTCTGAAGCGTAAATCACGTGGGCTTACGAAATGAACTTAGTCGATATGCTAACGAAGTACAGACTAGTGTTTGTGATGACGGTGGATAATCACTTAAACCAATCAATAATATAGGATTCAAGCATTTCCACACAATCACGTGACATGTTTCTGAACCAAGCAAACGGAAGAAACAACAGAAAGCTGTAAGCATATGCTCCGTCTATATCATTAGAAGATCGACGAGTTTTCAACATCGACCTTCTAAGGAAGTACACCAAGCAGGAGTTTTGTGTTATTTCTTCAGGTCTCTTGGTTTGAAGAGCTCTCACGTGACTGTGTTTAAAAGCATAAATCCTAATGTAGGACAAATTATTGATTGGTTAAAGCGATTATTCAGTGTGGCTAAAAACAATAATCTGTGCTTCGGGAGCCAATCGGCTCAAGACGATTTGTAAGCCCACGTGACTTGCTCTTCCTAGATTTTACGACAGCGACTCAGCCCACATGCTCTGTCTATTTCATTAGAAGGTCTATGACTTTCTTTGTGTTGGATAGTG
This sequence comes from Meta bourneti, assembly GCA_933210815.1. NCBI lineage: Eukaryota > Metazoa > Arthropoda > Arachnida > Araneae > Tetragnathidae > Meta > Meta bourneti. Next base: position 33,842,599 of record OW119926.1, read on the forward strand.
CGGTGAATTTTATTTTTATTAATGTTGTTTTAAAAAGAAGTTGCTGTTTTCAAATGCTATGTGTTACATTTGTCTCATTATCTTACTAATGGTGGTTGAATTGAACTGTCGCTCTTTGGTAAGTTTTTTGCTATACGAGGTGCCAATGTGCGATAAAATTTTATTTTTTTTTACCCTGATGCAATATCAAGAAATTAAATATTTTCGAAGAATGTAGGATTTGTTAATAAATCCGAAATTGTTTTCACCGAAACAGAGTGACCAACAATAGTCTAAAGCTGAATTCAAATAAGAATCTCGAGGCGCAAAGCGACATGTACAGACCAATCTGAGGTATAGTCGCGAGCGGTGAAAACGATTTGATTGGTCTACACGTGTTGCTTTGCCCCATGAGCTTCCTACTTGAATTCAGCTTTAGAGTCTACGGTCTACATCAGGGTTAAACCACTGTTAGCATCCATGCCTAAATGGGATTCAAACAGAGTATATTTTAACACTCGGACACCAGATCAGGCATACCGGATCGATATTTAAAATTAGTATTTCCAACTGTTTAATAAAATATTTTATGTATCGAAATTGTGTATAGATGCTTCCAAAACGTAAATCTTACTGATTACAAAATATTGTAAGCAGAAATATTACTCTTGAAGATTTATTTGTATTTCATTTATTTACTTAGTCCATTTAAGGAAAAACACATTTCTAATCGTATGTATGTATTTACCTTTTTCGACAGATGCTAAATGTGTGTTTTATCATAAATACCGCACCAAGTAAGATGGTGTTATGGTATATTGGAGGTTTTTAAATATATCATGTTTTATTTTTAGTGTTAATGTGTGTCTTTTATGTACTAATTTTTAGATTACACAGCGTTTCTAAGAATACCACAAAAAACTAGTTCAATTCAGTTGTAATATTATTCGATTTGGAGGTATGAAATATTCATATGAATACTTATATAAAAGATTATATACGGATTTAAATAAGGTATGAAAAGTAAAAATGACATTACCATCAATTGACATGAGTAGAAACATTAGCGCAGATACTAGTCGCTGGTCTTCTATTATATATAGGCACAGAAATCATTATTATTTATATATTGACGAATGGGAGCAAATGGATATAAACGATATAAGTTCCAACGCGGGGGATCCATCAGATAATATTACCGTTTGATTTAAATACAATCTATTAAATCTACAAAGCTGCATAATATAGCTATACCAAAACGGTAAAGCTCGAAATGCTTCAGTAGTCTGATTCAGCAACAGAAATTCTTCAACAGTCAGAAGGCAATGAGAAATTTGGAAGAAGAGCAATCAGAGCAGAAGAGAAATATAATAAACGATAGCGAAAATGTTTAACCCTCCTGGTGGTTGTCTCAGCGAAGTATCTCGTGTTAGCAAAATTTACAATCTATCTCGTCTTCAAGTCCTCGTAATCTCTTTCCATTAGAAGAAAACTGACAAGATCTTGATATGATCATTAAAAAATCAGTAATATCTTGATGCAGAGATAACTCTTCATTAAAATAATTGTTCACACCAAACCATTTGGGGGGGAGGTAACGTATATAAAAAAACCTTCTTTGAAGTGAATGGAATCCAAGTAAATTAGACGTTCAGAAGCTAATTGTGGGAACATGATTGAAGTGTGCAGTTTTCCCATGTACTTTAGATATATATATATATAAACAAAAATGGAGTGTCTATACATTAAATATTTTTGACCCATTTCAAGTTTTCTATCCGATTTGGACCCTCCTGATTCAAAATTTGTCACTTGCGCATTTGGTGTCTGTCTGTCCTTCCGTCTCTCTGTCTGTATGTGTATGCCCGTACTACGTCCAAACGGTTGAATATATTTTCATGAAATTCTGCATACTGTGAGTACTTACATTCATTTAGTGACTGAACTTAGTTACGTAAGTTTGTCTGACCGTCTTCCCATTCTATGTTCGATTTTATTTCTGTGTTTGTACAAGTATCACATAAAATATATTCAACGCATTTTAATGAAATGTTTTATATTTGATACAGCATATTTTAAATTAGCAAATACATTATTTAAAATTCCTAGCCATTTTAATGCTAAAACCTCTGAGTAACTACACTTAAACCAACCATAGTTTGGTAGTTTTAGAGTAGCTGGAAGGTATATTGAGCATTGTAATTACTTTGATTTTTTTACCAGTGCAGCTGAAAAATCAATTATTTTTCCAAAAATTATTTTTAAATTTTAATTATTTATTTTGGGCCTCATTTTTTTTCTTTACGAATTATAAAAATATTCTGAACATTTGGGACAGGCTATAAAAAGAATAAAGCATTATAAATAAAATATACAGAACGAAAACTTAAAATAGGACTTGCTAATAGGGCAAAATTGGTATTTTTTAATCGTTTGCTTTCGTAAATTTGGAATTATTATATTCCAAGTATCTATTTCGTAATGAAAAAGCAGATACATTTATTACTTTTCATTAGAAGCTTTTTTTAAAATCTGTATTAAGATGCATTTCTGAATTTTCAATTTGATATTTTTAGTTCAATAACTGTAATGAAGGTAAGTAATGATTTAGTTCTAAAAACATTTTTAATAATTGATTTAGTTTAAAATTTTTTTAAATCATTGTATAATTTTAGGAACCGCTTTTGATTTTAAATGACATACAAGGCATTTATATGGATACTCTGTAGTATTCTATGCATACTGGTTGACATTAGCAAACTCTAAAGACTTCTTTCTTACAAAAAATTAAAATTCTATAATAATGCAAATGTTAATTATGACATTTATTTACATTTGTGAAATTTTGTATATACCAATTGTGTACTTTAGTAGTATATGATAGCTGTTACATATGGTGAATAGAATACACAATTTATTGACGAAAGCGGAAGTTAATTATCGAATTCGACCCTAGTAATTCCGGATAATTCTGATAGTTTGAAATAAGAATTAACTTATGAAGTAAAGAAATGCAACTTTTTTACAATTGATCAATTTCATTTAATTTCAGAAATGGAATGTACATATGCATCCTTAGAGTCATTCAGAATGGATTTAAATATGTGAAAGGTGAATAACGACATTTCCATGAATAGATGTAAGCAATTAAGTAACTAGGACAGATGTCATGCTCAGGTGTGTTAGTTATGGTAGTGTTTCTTAAGGTACATGACATTTGGAATACTTTTAAAAATGTCCAAGATATACTGTTTTTTTAAAGTAAAACTACTTATAGAATCACGTTATAGAACAAAAAATCACTAAAAGCCATTTTAATTTATTAAAAAAGTGGCAAATATTGGAAAATATATGCAAAAGAATGAGGCTATGGAAAAACATAACAAATGAAAAATTTATGAATACATTTGTCTAAAATTTTGCCGTCTTCAAAATATATAAGATAGGGCCTGAACTCAAGAATACGCAATATTTCTTCCCACTCTTGAGATATTGAGAATAATGTAGATGAAAATATGAATTTTTGAAATTTTTCCTTACGCCACAACAGCGAAATCCCTCTAAAACTTTTTTCTTTCAAGATTACTCTTATATCCTAGTTCATGTCCTCCAAAACAAATATAAAAATCAGTACACAAAATTACATTAAAAGATATAGTACATTTTTTAAATAACGCGTTTTTCGTGCAAAATTTTGCTCAAAATCTCAATCGGAGAAAAATATGAATTTAAAGATTTGAAAACGAATTAAAAAACAGCTGACAAGATGCATTCAAATTACTATATATCCGCTTCTATTCACCGTATGGACAAAATAAAAACAGTTTTGTAAGGAAAAGTCTAAACATTAAGAGTATTGAATAAAATTAAATATGAAATTTTAGTCAAAAATCAATTTTTCAATGTAATGGTCTTTTAAAACTGCAAACATACAAGTATGAAAAGAAATTTCCCTTACCTCCACATAGTGAGAGAAATAGCAAAGCTGAAACACCCATTTTCGAACGACTCGCCAGACTTCAATGAAAGTAACTCGTTTTAACTCGTCAGTTTATTTTAATTGGATTCGACCAAAGAGCGGACGTATAAGAGACTCGTGTTGTTAACGGAAATCCTGCAGTCTGATAAAACTAGTTTTTTATAAACCATTTCCTTTTCGTTTTATTTGTACTTTAGGTAATCTATGAGGAGATTGTATTATTGAGTTTCAAAGGGAAGTGCTTAATGAATAATGGCCATGTGTAACAGTAACCTTGAGCTAAGAATAGAGCGACGGTGGCAAAATGGATTATTCATAAACTATGTACATGAAAAACTAAAAACTGCATATTGTAATAAAAATTGAAGAACATTGTATCACACACAATTTATTGGGGCCGCGGTAGTCCAGTTGGCAGTGCAACGGATTAGCAACCGGAGGGTTTCGAGTTCGAAGCCTGGTTCTACAAACGACGTCGTGTAAACGGGAACTGGTGTACAATAAATCTGTTATAGCCTCAAATGTACTTACTTTAACGTGGTGTGGAAGTTTGGACAGTGGGGTGCTAGCTCAGGTGTTGTCCTCGCCATCGGACCGTGGTTCGAAATTACAAGGTGCTGTCTTCTGATCTTTCCCTTCGAGATCAATCCTGGTCTACTGCCAACAGGCAATTGTGTTGCTCCAGTGTGTTGCTCCAGGACGTTTATTTACTGCCCACCTACCTTCCATACTATTTCTTATGGTGGCTTTGGCTTAATGGGTTTCTTCTCTTCGACGCAGGTTCGATTCCTCCCTTCACACACAGGAGGATCTTTGATTCCTCCCTTCACACACAGGAGGATCTTCGATTCCTCCCTAGTGTACTCTTCAATAAACTTTTCCTTGCTTGGTCTATTTCTAATTGACGTTGTTTGGCATAGCTTCGCAATTAGGCCTTACAGGCATAAAACCTAAACCAACAAGTAACAATAGTATTTTTATTTCAAATCGACACACTTCTCAATCTAGTCTTTTACGGTTAAATTAATGAATGACGTCAAAATATTTCGGCATTATATTCATCTCCAAGAGATGTCGCAGAAAAAGTTTAACATCTCATTTAACATATGTTCACACAAATGGTCATTTATTAACCCTTCTAGTGGTTTCAACGAGGTATCTCGTCCATCAAGATCTCACCAATTTTACTAATGACAAGATATTTCGTCCATCAAAGAAAAGCCGATTTTTTGATGATGACGCGATCAAGATCTGGTCAGTTTTCTTATAATTACGAGGTACCTTGTCCATCAAGATCTTGTCAGTTATGGTAATGACGAAATAAATCGTCCATAGAGATTTAGTCAGTTATTCTAATGACGAGATAATTCGTCCATCAAGATCTGGTCGATTTTATGTCTGTGTGTTTGTACAAATATAACATAAAATATATTCAACATATTTTAATGAAATGTTTTGTATTTGATACACCATATATTAATTTAGTAAATACATTTAAAAAAATTTCTTTTCTTACATATTTAAGTCATTTTAATGCTAAAACATCGGAGAAACTTTAATTAAACCAACCATAATTTGGTAGTTTTGGAGCAGCTGGAAGGTATATTGAGCATTGTAATTACTTTGATTGTTTTACCAGTGCTTCTGAAAAATCAATTATTTTTCCAAAAATTATTTTTAAATTCTAATACTTTATTTATTTTGAGTTTCGTTTTTCCTTTACGGAGTATAAAAGAATTCTGAATATTTGGGACAGGCTATAAAGAGAAAAAAGCATTGTAAATAAAATATACAGAACGAATACTTTTAAAATAGGACTGGTTGATAATATGGTAAACTTGGTATTTTTTAATCCGTTGCTTTTGTAAATTTGGGTCCGTTATATTCCAAGAATCTATTTCTTAGTGAAAAAACAGATACATTTATTACTTTTCATTAGAAGCTTTTTCTGTATTAAGATGCAATTCTGAATTTTCAATTTGATGCAATAACTGTAATAGAGGTAAGTAATGATTTAGTTTAAAAAACATTTTTATTCATTGTATGATAATTTAGGGAAGCGCTTTTGTTTTTAAATGACGTGCAAGGCATTTGCAGTGGCTCCCAAAAGTGTTATTACACTTACGAATTTCAATGAAATACTGCTCTCTCCATTAATAAAAACTAATATTTCAGAATGGGAACTTTTTAATATCTATAACTTGTTCTTAACAAAACTACATAAAATATTTTAAAAACTGTTTTTTGGAAATTCCATAATCAAAAAGTAACAAAAAAGTTACCTCACAAAAGTCTTCGTACACTTTAAAAAATCTCTGCATATTAGTAAATATTGTAATATTTCGATAAATTAGTACTTAGTAGGATATCCTATAGCATCCACAACAGCTTTTAAACGTCTGGGAATAGAATTCACTAGTTTTTTGTAATTTCTGCATCAATGTTCCTCTGTTCTTCAATCATTACTGTTTTTAGTTCGCTTTTCGTTTTGATGTGTCTTCGTACTCTGACCTCCAGTTCTCTCCAAATGTGTTCTATTGGGTTTAAATCTTGCGACTGTGGTAGTGTTTTCAGAACTCTGGATAATTATAGAGACACCAGAGGCGAACATTGAGAGCCTTGTGCTTAGGATTGTTACCTTAATGGAAAACAAAGTTGTTTCCAATACCCAAATTTTGGGTTGATAATTTTAAATTTAAATAAAATATTTAAATAAAGAGCATGATTAATTATGCCATCAATAAATACCAAATTACCTAGTCCTTATGCTGACATGCACCCCCACACAAGGACACCTCCACCGCCATGCTTTACTGTTCCAACTATGTTCTTGGGATTAAGTTCCTCATTTTTTCTTCTCCATACAATTATACGCCCATTGGAACCGAACATGTTAAATTTGCTTTCATCTGCAAATAAGACATGATTCCAATACTTTTCGGCTTATTTATCATTGATTTTGCGAAGGAAAGCCTAAGCTCTCTATTTTTCGCACTTACATCTTCGTGCAGAACGCCCATTTAATCCAGCTTATCTGAGCATTCGTCGAACAATTTCAGATGAAATTGAAGTAGAAAATTTTTCAGTAAATTCTGTAGAAATTTTTACAGCACTCAAACGAGGATTTTCACAAATTTTCTAACTACAAAATTTCTCATCACGTTGAGTTAACTTTGCCGGACGACCTTTTCTTACCTTGTTTTTGATCCGATTGTGACATCTTAGCGCCTAAGAGTCTAGAATGGCCGGCTGCAGACCCGGAAGTTTCCTGTTAAAAAGTCCTTCAATACTGCGCTTGCGCATGTGAGGAGAATGAGAAACAGTTAGCTCACGGACTCCGTCTAGTTGAGACGTCTTCGTAGCAATTCGTAAATTTTAATATGAAAATAAGCATTTTTGTTTCGCGCGTCCATTGTAAACCCATTGTTTTGTCTGTGTTAAAATAAATGTTATTTTTTTAATGTCTAACAAAAGTTCGGATTAATTCGTCACAGACTAGAGTTTTGGTGTCCTGGAAGTTGGATGGAAGCAAGAAAGCAGGAAATGCAGGTAGGCCCACCCTTGTATTAAATTAAATTTATTAAGGTTCTGGCTTACCGAAATTAGTGAGGCAAAGAGCCTAAATAGTTTTGGTTAAAAAAAAAGAAATGACTACATATCCAATTTTATTTTGTGGTTATTTAAATTTTGTCTTTATGAAAGTTCATAGAATTTGATGATAAAGTGAATTTGCATGTTCTACTAAGTAGATATTATCAAGTTGATAAAGTCACGGCCAAAAAGTGCCAAATCGAAAGTGAACGAAAATTTAAATTTCGTTTTGATTTTACTGAAATTTTGTGTTTTGTGCATTTAATGATTTGAAAAGGATCAGATAATTTGAATTACATATGGTAATTACACATTAGTAAAAGAAAACAAATATTTAATTGCAACTATTTATATTGCATCTTGTGTATTGTATATGCTACGATATAGTTTAAGATTCTGTTATTATATTTGAGAATTGTATGTTTGATATTAAATCTTATCTAGTATTTGAAGCATATTTGGCATTGAGTATATTTTGTGAATCATATAGTTTATTAGAAAATATTGGTAACTATATTTATGATAACAAAATTGGATTGTTTACTAATAAGTTATTCATCGATCATGGCTTTTCTTTCTCGTGGGAGAAAAGAAGACCTCCTCGAACTCGCAGATGAACTTTGTGAAAAAGTATCGGATAATTGTAAACTGGTTGAGATAAGGAAAATTATCCTAAACAGTGAACACTATGAAGAAGAGGAAGTTAAAATTTCTTTAACTCGTATTATGGAAGATAGGATAAAGAGAGAGAAAGAAGCAAAAGAAGAAATTGCCAGACAAGAAGCAAAAGAAGAAATTGTCAGACGAGAAGCAAAAGAAAAGGAAGAAATTGCCAGACAGGAAGCAAAAGAAGAATTTGCCAAAGAGAAAGAAAGGGAAGAACGTAATATTCGAATGGAAGAAATAGCTTTAGAGAAGAAAAAGCTAGAAATGCAAGCTGCAAGTGAGCTAGGACTATCTAATAGAGAACGGATGCCAAATCATAAAATTGAGCTCATCAAAATTACCCCGAAATTTGAGGAAAAGAAAGATGAAATGGGTCTATATTTAATAAATTTTGAAAGAAGAGCTGAGATGGCAGGTGTGCCTAAAGAAGATTGGGTGCCGCATTTACTAGGCGTATTGCCTTCGGAAATTTCGAGCATGATGGCTAGAGAATCGCCTGAAGATGCAAAGAATTACGATTATGTGAAAGATATTATTCTTCAGAGGTATAAAATGAGTTCTGAGAAATTGAAGCAGATGTTTTACCGTCATCAAAAAGTCCCGGATAAAACATGGAGGAATTACGCTCATGAACTTACAAGCTACTATGATGAATGGGTTTCTGATTTGGAAATCAAAACTTTTAAAGAACTCAGAGACTTGCATATCACTGAGCAGATTAAAAGACGAGTGCCGTCTGAAGTAAAAGAACATTTTCTGGAGGAGTGGATGGACTTAAATTCTCCGTTAGAATTAGCTAAAAAAATAGATCAATTTGAAAGCTTGAAGGAGAGTCTTACACCCAGAAATACTAAAGGTTCCCAGAATACAGAGGGTATCAAGAAAACATCCGTTGGTTTTCGTAAGTTTGAGGGAGAAAACAAACCCTTTGGGAAAACAGAAGTAAACAGAGAAGATTATAAAGAGAGAAATTTTGAAAAAAGAAAGCAACTTCAATGTTATGAATGCAATTCCTATGATCATCTTAGACCTCAATGTCCTAAGTTGAAGAAAACTGAAATCATAGCTGCTAACGAAATTATGGGAAAGGGAATAATAGATTTGATGTCTCCCTACATTAGTGTCGGAACTGTAAATGGATCTCAGATTTCTATCTTACGAGACACAGGATCCAGCATAGATCTAATTCCTAGGAAGTTTGTTAAGCCACACATGTATACGGGTGAACATGTATGGGTAGCATCTCCTTTAGCGGGTAACCCTATTTGCTTGCCTATAGCGGAAGTAAATTTAGTGTGTGAGTTGGGTCATGTTATAACCAAAGCTGCTGTCAAGGATAACTTCCTAGATAAAGAACGCTACTTACTAAGCAACAAGACCGTTGTACTTATAGAAGATATGAAAAAAGACAAAGGCTCTGATATTGAAGTAAAAGACTCTGCAACGCCCAAGTGCCAAAGTTCTCCATATTTAAATGAAACATCGAAAAACGACTGCCCTTGTAACAGTAACCGTTTTAGTTCTAGCAGTGTTACTCCTAAAGAGACTGGAATCGTTGAAAATTTGTTACGATCATATGGTTTTATACAATGTTGCGAAAGACAAGCAATATATTTTTTTCACTACAGTCAATTTTCTGGAAATATTGATAATTTAAAACGTGGTGATGCAGTTGAATTTAAAATTACTCATAATCGTCGTACTGGAAAACCAATTGCTAGTTCTGTTTGTAAAATAATGTGTAAAGAGACAGTTTCTGGATTTGAAACCACTGAAAAAAAGGAAAATACTGAAGGTAAAGTTGCTTATGAAAATCGTGGTGAACGGCCCTATTCTGCTGAAAATGTTGATGGTAATGTAGATTTTCATCCTCCTAAAAAGATCACTTTTAGTATTGCTATTGACAAAAATACAAGAAACCTTAGACCTTGTAAAATGCGTTCGGAACAGCCTTTACCTGTGAGATACCGTGGTGTTATCTGTGCTCTTAAAGGAAAATTTGGTTTTATTAAAAGGGGTGATGTAAAGGATATGTTTTTCCACTCTAGTGAATGCAAAGTGTTCAAAAATCTTAATCTTGGCGATGATGTTGAATTTGGAATACAGACTCGAAACAACAAGGAAGTTGCTGTAAGTGTAACTAAATTGCCCTTAGGGACAGTGATATTTGAGGACGTTGAAACTGAAAGTTTGGTTGGTGAAATAACTGAATGCTTAGACAAATCTAAAAGTCGTTTGAGGAAAGCATAAAAGTTACGAGACAAAGTTGAATTCACTGTGATCCAGGATTACGAGGTAGTCCATAGAAAAGGAAAACAGCATATAACACTGATAATTTAAGTCGTACACCTCACGTACAAAAATAAAGTGCTATTTTTTTGTGTTTGTATTTGTGATATCTTGCATATATAAAAATACTTTATTCCTAGTGTACATTGATACATTTACATTGCAAAAAGTTTTAAATTTGAATTGAAAATCTGTAAATATTTTGAAATTGAATTTCTTCTTTGATGATTATCACTGAGCAAAATTTTGATTATACTTTGTTAAAATTATGATATGTTTTCTTTTTAAATTAAAGTAGGCGGTACAGCCAGGATCTTAAGGGTGTATGGTCTACTTGCATATTGCTTTGGGCATGAGTTGTTGCCTTCGCGAAAATTCTGTTGCTGCTGTTTTGTATCTTTTTTGCAGGTGTCTGTCTCTGCAGAAAAAGAATCTTGAGGAGGGAGGAAATAGACTGTGACATCTTAGTGCCTAAGAGTCTAGAATGGCCGGCTGCAGACCCGGAAGTTTCCTGTTAAAAAGTCCTTCAATACTGCGCTTGCGCATGTGAGGAGAATGAGAAACAGTTAGCTCACGGACTCCGTCTAGTTGAGACGTCTTCGTAGCAATTCGTAAATTTTAATATGAAAATAAGCATTTTTGTTTCGCGCGTCCATTGTAAACCCATTGTTTTGTCTGTGTTAAAATAAATGTTATTTTTTTAATGTCTAACAAAAGTTCGGATTAATTCGTCACACGATTTTCTTTAAAGCTTTTTATCACATACTGCATCGTAGAATGGGATAAATGTACTAATTTAGCAATATTCCGAACTGATTTACCACTACTACGATAAAAAGAATCAATTTTCGAATGCTGTTTGTTGTTTCCTTACGACTACGAACCATTTTTAAATAATACATAAAATATTACAAAGTAAGCAAGCAAAGATTAGAACCAAACGATTTTTTTTTTAAATGTCACCGCAATGCAAAAACCAAAAAAGCGATAGACGATAATTTTATTTATGAATTTATCCGAAAATGTTTCGGTGTTGGATCACTTTTGTGACGTGTTCTTTCTCTGCCTCCTTGCATTTTCATTTTTATAAAAAGAAAATGAGTCAATATTTTTTTAAATGTTAAGTTTTATTCAGAATCACATGGAGATGATATGACATATATTGGACTTTATATTCGCATTCAATTCCAGGCTACAGCGCTTTTTCTACAAAATTTTCGTCAAGTGTTCGAACACAGTAGAGTCTCCATTCAACGAACTTCCTTTAAACGAAGTTTTCTATTTAACGTAATTTTCTACAGAACCTTGACTTTGATCGACATTTACATGTTATTTACTCTCCATATTACGAAAGATAATTTCTATATTACGAAGTTTTTTTCTGACTAAATATGTTTTTTGCAGATTTTCGTTTTTTTACAACGTTTCGCGACTTCTTATTTGTCGAATTTCCAACAAAATCAACCAAATTGGCTGCCGTGACCTCACGCGCCCTTACTCTATTACAAGGAATTCCCACAACAAAGGGAAGGGAATTGCTTCCTTCCTTATTTTTGTGGGGGGACCATATGGCACGGCAAGGAGGTGATGGAAACTGCCTTAAACAGGGTAAAACTGGTTTTCGTTGTGGGCCTGACTGTAGGAAACATTCTTTTTCAATCAGTGCGCATATATCTCGCCTGTGTGTTAACTCGATCAAAATGTCTAAGAGAAAGTGTGTTGTCGGATAAAGTGAAACTTGTAGATGATGTTGATAAGGGAATGAGGAAGAAAGATGTTGCTTTTACGTATGGTATAGCAGCGAGCAGTGTGTCTACAATTTAAAAAAATCGTTCTGCAATCAGTGAGCACAGAAAAAGATTTAAACAATGTTCATATGAAGACATCGATGCCGCTGTTTAAAAATGGGTAAGGATGATTCGATATAAAAACGCGCCTCTCTCCGATCCAATGATGCAACAAAAAGCTATCGATTTTGCTCAGGATTTGGGACACTCAAATTTTCAAGCTAGAGTTGGATGGCTAGATAAATTTAAAAAAGAGACATAGAATATCGTATAAAACCATATCAGGAGAAAGCGCAGATGTTTCTGAAGAAGGTATGTGAAAAATGGAAAAAAGAAGCTGTAAATCTTTTGGACGAATATGGTGCAAAAAAACACCTTCAATGCTTATGAAACGGGATTGTTTTTTAAATGTCTACCGAATGAAACTTTAACATTTAAAGACAAGTGCTTCGGAGGGAAAAATAGCAAACAGAGAATAACTGTTTTGTTATGTGCGAATATGACTGGTGAAGAAAGATTGAAATAGTTAGTAATAGGTAAAAGTAAAAACCCCAGATGTTTCAAAGGCACAAAATCTTTAGAGGTGGAGTATCATTTCAATAAAAAGTCATGGATGACTTCTAGAATTTTTGAAGAGTGGCTGTCAAAATGGGATAAACAATTGGAAAAACAGTGTCGCAAAATTGCGTTACTTATAGACAACTGTCCTGCACATCCACCAGACTATGTTTCAAAATGCAAATTGAAGAACATAAAGGTTTTTTTTACTTCAGGCCAATAGAACTTCAAAATTTCAGCCATTGGATCAAGGCATTATAAAAAATCTTAAAGTTCATTATCGAAAAAGAATCCTACAAAAAATTATTCTTGTCTTAGAGAGCAGCCAGTGTAGAGACAATTGTATTAATTTAAGAATCTCCATATCAGAGATGACGAAAGTTTGGCAGTGTGATGTGACTGCATCTACTATAAAGAACTGTTTTGTTAAAGCCGGTTTCAAAAGTGATGCTAAATATGATGATGATGAATCCAGGTGCTTGGCAAATATGGAAGAAAAATGGCAGCATCTGAAAGACATGGGAGCTATTGATGAAGGTATAGAGCTGTCTAATTTTCTCCACGTTGATGAAGACAATGTGATTGCTGAATAACCTACAGAGCATGACATATTGCAAAGTGTTAGGAAATGTACTGAAGACACTACCGTGAGTGATGAAGATGATAATGAAGAGGTTATAAAAAAACTTCACAAGAAGAAATGCTAACAGCATTTGATACAATACGAAGGGAATTACAGTTTCAAGAAAATGTTACAGATGAAGTGTTTCAATCTTTACAAAAGTGTGAAAATTTTTATGAAAAATGTGTTCTTTATAATAAACCTGTTCAAAGCAGGATTACAAACTTTTTATAGTTTAGGATATGTGTTTAAGTCAATAAAGTGGATAGGTAAGTTTCAGTCTTTGTTTTTTTTTCTCGTTTTATAACTTAATTTACAAATTTCTATTTAACGAATTTTTTATAACGAAGTTTTTAAGTGGAACGACGAGACTTCGTTAAATAGAGACTCGACTGTATATCAACTAGGGCCTGAACTGAAAAATATGTAATATTCTTTCAAACTCTTGAGATATTGAGAATAATGTAGATAAAAATATGAATTTTTGAAGTTTTTCCTTACGCCACAACAATGAAATCTCTAAAACGTTTTTCTTTCAAGATAACTCTTATATCCTAGTTCAGGTCCTCCAAAACACATATAAAAATCAGTACAAAAATTGCATTAAAAATATAGTAAATTTTTAATTAACGCTTTTTTCGTGCAAAATTTTGCTCAAAATCTCAATCGGAGAAAAATATGCATTTAAAGATTTGAAAACGAATTAAAAAACAGCTGACAAGATGTATAAAAATTGCTATACATCCGTTTCTATTCACAGTATGAACAAAATAAAGACAGTTTTGTAAGAAAAAGTCTAAACCTTAAGGGAGCATTGAATAATATGAAATATTAGTCAAAAATCGACTTTTCAACTTAATGGGACTTTTAAATCTTCTCTCTCTCATGTATTCAAATATGAAAAGAAAATTTCCCTTACCTCCACACAGTGATATCAATAGCAAAGTTGAAACACCCATTTTCGTTCGATTCGCCAGACTTCAATGAAAGTAACTCGTTTTAACTCGTCAATTTATTTTGATTGGATTGGACCAAAGAGCCGGACATACGAGAGACACGTGTTGCTAATGGAAATCCTGCAGTCTGATAAAACTAGTTTTTATAAACCATTTCCTTCTCGTTTTATTTGTACTTGAGGTAACTAAGCTATTAGGAGATTGTATTATTGAGTTTCAAAGGGGGAAGTGCTTAATTAATAATGACTAGGTGTAAAATTAACCTTAAGCTAAGAATAGAACAACGGTGGAAAATTTATTATTATTCATAAACTATGTATACAAAACATTAAAAACTGCATACTGTTATAAAAAATGGTGCACGTTAAATCGGTCGTGGCCTTAAATGTATTGTTGTTGGCGTGGTGGAAGTTTGAAAAGTGGGATGCCAACTCAGGTGTGATCTCGTCCTCTGAATATGCTTCCAAATTACGTGTTTTTCTCGGGTCTTTCCCTTCGGGTTTGATACCAGACCGTCGCCAATAACACGTGTTTCTCCTAGTGCAACGTTAGTTAAAATTCCTACCTACCTACCTCTTTTCATAAATCAAATATTCATAAATTATTTATATTATAGAAAGAAATAAAAAAATCAGTTCAAACATAAATAATAGAATTTAAATTTAATTGCTTAAATATAACGTTATGGATAAAATACTGCTAAATACACTCACTGCCAAAAGTTAAGCACGAAGCGGTAAAATGTGAAAAAATCGACAAGTACAGCTTTGATTGACACGAAATGCGACAGGAAAGTAGCAAATACGTTTATGCATGAAACAAAACAAAGAATTACATACAAAGATGAAAACAATATTGAATTTTAATAAATTATAAGATGAAGTCACATTGTAGTTATTAACAAAATCATGTTTAAATCCAAAACAAACAAGCAAAACCAACATTAATAGGGTATGTGACCACACCTCATCCTCATAGAAAGTTTACAGCGTGTGACCATGCTTTCCATGAGGTGATCAACCACCCCAGTGTCAAGTAATCGCCATTCCTCCTGTAGAGCAGTTTGCAACTCTGTGAGAGTAACTGAGAAACGTGGCAGATACAGCAAGGCCGAGGGCATTCCAAAGATTTTCAATGGGACTAAGGTCGGCCGAGTACCCCGGCCAAATCATACGCGCAATCCCCTCACTCTCCAGGTAGTCGTCGATGGGGACGCGCATAATCATCCATTAAAACGAAAGCGGGACCAACTGCTACAGCGTACAATCTCACAGCGGGTTCTAGGACTTCATCCCGATACCGGACGACCGTCAGAGAACCCCATCTATAGATATGCAGGTCGGTGCGATATCCCAACGAAATCTCTGCCCACACCATGATGCTTCCACCTCGGAATGCGTGATGCTCGATGATGTTCTGGGGCCGATTGCGTGTGCTTTGTTCTCTCCAGACACCTACACGCTTGTCATGTGGCTCCAGGGCAAATCTCGACTCATCTGTGAACATAACGTTGGCCCAATCAGACACAGTCCAATTCACATGTTGCAGACACCACTTGAATCGTGCTCCTCTGGATTGGACGGATAGAGGAACACAAACTCGTGGTACCCGGGCGTACAGTCTATTCGTGCGTAGCCTTCGGCGAACAGCAGTGATATACGTATATCGTCTTACCAATAGACGCTGCAACCATAGATGTCACATGTGTGGAGGTCGCCCTTCGATTCCGCTTGGCTAAAACAGCAATATATCGATCTTCCGCGGGGGTCGTAACCTTTGGGCGACCGGCCACAGGTCTTCTGACAATTGTTTGGCTTGTTTGGAATTGTTTCCCTAATCGTGAAATGACGGAATGATGAACTCCGAATAAAACATATGTGATTGATTGTCCTGCTTCAAGGCGTCCCACAGAACGCCAGCGCTCACTATCTGCCATTCGTCTTCTGGAAGCCATAGAAACATATCTGTCTTCAAAACTAATCGTACGAAAGTTCTAAACACTTTTTATCAGCACTTACATGAAACTACTCTAACCCTTCACTATGCTGGCTTCTTATACAACTGCCTTTTTTGCATATTTCTCGACACGAAACCGTGATTGGCTGTTACAGATTTGCATACTTTCATCTACCTCTCCATCGAAATGAAGCCTCTCAAATTCAGATTGGCTTCCGGAAATTAACATTTTCCTCTCCGTGCTTAACTTTTGGCAGTGAGTGTATTTGGTATTGTCACTGTTTTTCCATAAATACTGGTAAAAAAGAGCTGCGTATCGCAATCGTTTTATACTCAATGTCCTTTCTATGGGGATTTCGAATCTCATATGGAATCCTCTGCACACCCAGGACAAATGGACAGATAGCGTTACCCGCTTTGTTCTAAAGAATATTTGTACCAAATTTGGTGTGGATTGGTCAAACGTTATAGATTTGTATACAAAACAGACAGACGCCAACTCTGCTTTATACTATACTAGTTGAATTAATTACCCGGCGTTCTTTAGTTTGAATTGTTTATAATTCATCGTAATATTGCTCATTGTTATTCCCATGGAGTTTTATGATTGTTTTAGGCCCCTTTAGAGGCACAGGTCAAATGGAACTGGGGTTAATATCTAGCCTATGATTGCCGCAGGATTCTAAAGAATGAGTGTACCAAATTTGATGTGAATTGGCCTGACAATGATCTTAAAAATAATCAATATTATTCCTATGGGGATTCCGAATGGTTTTTAGCCCCTCTGCACAACCAAGACAAATAAAACGGGGGTTAATATGTAGACTACGTTACACACAGGAGTCTAAAGAATAAGTGTGACAAATTTGGTGTGGATTAGTTAAACGGTGTAGATTAGTATGGAGAATAGACAGACGCGCCAACTCTGCTTTATATGTATAAAGATTGTGGAACACATGGCACTTTTCATACTGCCAAATTAAAATTAAATTAAATTAAAGCGGCATTTTATATACTTCTTATTGGTGGTAATTCTTATTTCATGAAGTGTACAGAATTGAGAAGTTTATTCTGATATGACCGAAACCGAGGTGTGTTAGAACTGCACACCTCGCACACAAGTCATATTACCTCTATTAGCTTCTGAATATTCACTTGAAGTGCATCTCATTGACTTCGAAGGTGATTCGGTATTTTATGTTGTTTATTCCTATTTTGGAGTTCCGTTCGTTTACTGTCTTGCGCAGATTTGTATTTTTTGGAGCTCTACTGCTCCAATCAAGCATATTAAGTAATCAGTAAAATGCCTAATGAATTTTATAGTGGCTGATTTTATATTTATTTATCCGTTTGGTGCTGTTTGAAAATCAGTATCAATTTCTGAAGCCTGTTGATGAAATATATAGATAATGTTACTCTTAACCCTCAAGTGCTTCGACGAGATATCTCGTCCACGATTTGTTCAGTTTTTTAAATGACAAAATATCTCATTCATCAAGATGTGGTCGAATTTTGCGAATTTTGTATCGTCGAGTCAAAACTTACCTGTTACTCCATGGGGAAATAAAGATCCAAGTAGAAAAAACATGTGTTCTTTGTTCAGAACTGGTTACTTGTTGAGTGGTTTAACAAATGTAGAACATTTTTAACTGTTTGAAAGATCTTTTGTTTTTCTCGGAATGACGTTTATCAGCCCGACACCAAAAAACTCTTTCTACGTGAAACATAAATCAATTGTGGCGAATAGATTAATTTCAGGTCCTGAGACCTGATACGGCCTTAAAATGTTTTTATTATCAGGAAGGCAAATAAGGAAATTCAAACTTTTTTTACCCAGCTCGTAGTTCAGATACGACAATCTGAACAGGTTTACCCCCGTACACAGACTACATAGGGCTCTCGGGATATGTTTAAGCTGTTCGCATTCCAGATAAGGTCCTCCAAACAATAAATCCTTAATTAGTACCTATTGAAATACAGTTTTTATAATATACAGCATTAAAATGTAATTCTATCGATAAATGTTTTCGGAGAGAAGATACAAACTAACATCTTGGTCAAGTAGAATGATTTATTCGTTTTATTTCATATTATAATATGCATTGATAATACTTGGCCTGATTGGCTATCGAAGCACAAACGGGTGTTTTTCATCACGCTCGGTAATTTTATTAACACTAGAAAGACGGGAAGTTACCTTATACCTAGAAAGACGGAAGAGGACAATTTTGCCCTGACTCTTATTGAGCGTTAGATTATATTATACACAGGTTATTTTAGGAGGTTAAAGAAGTTGCCAGGTTATGGTAATTGGCTTTTCTGTCTCTCACAGAATTACGCTGTGGATGTGTTTTCATCTTCGTTCTAAATAACGTGCAATCACTTACGCTTTGTCATTTCCATCTATATGTTTATGTGGTAGACAGGATTGGATTATTTTCTGTTTCGATTTCATTAATACCAACCTTAGTTCTGACATTGAATTAACGTCGCACTGGAACAACACAACGGCAATTGGAGACGGTCCGGGATCCATCCGTTTTAGGCGGAGCAGGTTCTATTCCAGTCAGGTGAATTCCTCTCTAGGTGTGTTTCTCTTTTGCGTCAGTGAAACATTCATTTTGTTTGAATGTCTATTACTTGATATTGTATGTTTTGTGGCTGGCACAGCATAGCCAAATATGACCCATGCACCATAAAACCCAAAAAACCCAACCGAACAGGATCAATCCCAAGGAAAGGATCCGAGGATAACACGTAATTTTGAACCATGGTCAGATGATGAAGTCAAGATCTGAGCTTGGGGGGGGGGGTATTTCCATTAACGTCACACTAGAGCTACACAATGGGCTATTGGTGACGGTCCGGGATCAATCCCAAAGGGAAAGATCCGAGGACAACACCACGTAATTTTGAACCACGGTCAGATGACGATCTGAGCTTGGGACTTGAGGAGAATTAAGCCACGACATGTTTAACGTGCACCATCCCATTTATACGATGGTCTTTGGTTGGACCGAGTTTCGAACTCACAAACTTTCGGTTCTTAATTCGCTTCAATTGCAACCAGGCTACCATGGACCTAGTCCTAACGTACCAATTAACGTTTCAAAAGTTAAAAGAATGTTGAATGGAACCGTTTTTTAAGCAACGATAGTTCTGTTCTCTCGCAGGTCAGAAATTGGCTAAGAACCCTTTTCCATCAACCTTCTAACAAAATAGATGGAGAATGTTGGCGGAGTTCGTGTCGTGATATTTCTGAAGTGTGGGTCACGTGGGCTCGGGCCAATTGGCTATCACAAATACTTAATAAGATCCGCAATAAACACTTCTGAAAATGCTCAGTTAGAAATTGACCAGTTTCGTGGAAATTGGTCAATTACTGAGTATGAGCTGTTTAGTGATCGTGCGGCCGCCATGTTGGATGACGACATATCTGAAACACGTTAACAATGACGGAAGTTCACTCATGTTGAAAATAGTAAGGCAAATACTAAGAATTTAGGAAAAAATTTCTCCCGACTCGAATCCTTCCTACATCACCGTTGTCACATCCATATGAACTAACGAAGTGCAAATTACGCTTACGAAAAATGTCTATAGAAATCTATAAAAATTTCTATAAAACGTGGTCTTTAGAACTCAATTAAAATTGTGTCCCGTTTCTCTATAAGCTATAAAGTAACTCCTATAGAAATCTATAGATTTCCTGTAGAACATATATAGATACTCCTTTCTTTTGTTTCACAACTTTACTACTTATCTATAAAACCTTCTCTATAGAATACTATAGAAATATATTTATATAGAATCAGAGCTCGTTTTCATTGCAGAAATCTATAGAATTTATTCAATTTTTTCGTAATGGTAGTATTTACAATCACGCTGTACACTTGAATTAACCACTCAATGAGTCCTCCATTAATATTCTCTCAAAGCCGCGTGACAAATCTTCGTACCAAGTGATCGGAAGAAATAACACGAAGTGGCATGAACATGCTTCTTCATATTTCATTAGAAGGTCAATACTCTCTTGCTGTTGGCGTTATCACTATACCGTCCATTGCATCAGCAAATCGTACTTGACAGAATATTATGTGAAGGATTAAGTTGGTTGGTTTTAGTTTTTATGTAGCAAGGGCGATACTTGGCCATACTGTGCTAAACCGTAAGACAAACAATGTTAAGTTATTGCGAAAAGAAAGCTTTGTTGGTTTAGGGGTTTTATGGCGCAAGGGCCATATTTGGCCAAGCTGTTTCAGACACGACATACAATATCAGGTAATTGACACGCACGAAATGAAAGTTTTGCTGACGCAGAAGAGAAAAATAGACGGAGAGAGGAATGCACCTGACAGGAATCGAACACGAGCCAACTACAACTCCAAGGTTGCTAGCGCAGTGGTCACTACTACTACTAGTTGGGGGCGCAGCCCCCTCTACTCCGACGATTGCCACTGCAGATTTGCGGAGGCGGGCCCAGAAAATAGTGTCATTGGTCTCGACAACTGGAGCAAGAGACACGTATCAACCGAAACGACCCGAAGGTCTAACTATGGCAACAGGCACCACTGAAGGTTGGCGCCTATATTATTAGCTCTATCTGATGCCAACGAGAATACGGCAGGGACTCCTCCCATGCCGGTTCTTCTTAAAGTCATTGTGCCAAGCGGTACCTTGCGCGAATCAGCGGATCGACCTAGGTAGTATACCGAGGTATGCAGGGAGGCCAATCGAAAATATGCGCCTATCTCTTTTAATGTAACCTAACTTGCAAAGATGCAGCTGGCTATAAAACATTTGGAATTGAGACATGCTGGAATGCTGCAACTCGTAAAATGCTTGTTGGAAATATCCAAGTCTCCTAGGAATGCTGCCTTTGCTGGAAGGACTTTTAACCCCGACCTGCATTCGCATTACGTGGAAGGAAACCAGCAAACTCTTCCATGGTCGGGTGAGCAGGGACACTGGGGATGCTCTCGGTGGAACCTTCACCGACACGCCAATCGAAGTTTGGAAGGCGCTGTCAACATCTCCCTCATTATGGCCGTGAGTTGCCTGTTACTAAGGCCCTACTGAGACATAGGTGAGAGGCCGGGACGGAAAACCTTATTTGCAACAAGAGGGGGCCCAAATCCCTCGATGTCTGTTCGAACCGTTCCACAAGCAAGTGGAGAACTTACTGGGTCTCCATTCCATAAAAATGTCGATCTTGCCACACGTGAGAATCGTACAGCGCCCCCACATCACCGACGCTGCGATGGTTCCAGCAAAACCACCGCCTTGCCCATCCGTCTCCACTGAGGGGCCGTAACCGCCGAAGCAGCAGCGCTCACCCCGGCTGATGAGGCCTGAGATCTCGGGGCATACTATTCCGGCATGACCAGATACGAGCAAGGGAGAGCAGTGGTCATACCCACTGAGCCATGACGGCCTCCATATTAATCAGATGAAGTAATCCCCATAGAAAAAGAATAGATCACTGGGCTACTGTTCTGTATTGTGTGTTATCGGTGTTCGATTACTTTGTTTTAATAAATGACTTACAACTAAACAGAACAATACTTCTCAAGATGTTTACAAAATGTTTGTGAAGATATAATTCTGATTTTAATTCAAAATACAAAACAAAAGTAGTTGAATCTCTCAAGCATTTTTATTTAACAAGATGATCTTTTTCATTAGAACCTTCTGCTCCATTTCTAGTTCCAAAATTTGAACCAATTCAAGCAGTTCCTCATTGTCCTCAGCTGTGCAGAAATTTCCAGTGTAACCGGAACGAAGATGGGCGTCCAGAATTATATCCTTAGCTACGGCACCACATTTTCTGTCGGTAGTAGCAACGAAGCAAGCCATATCGTACATTACATGACTACAGCAAAGAGATAATATAATTAGTATTAGATCTTAAGACAAGAAAGCCCAGTTGGAAGATTAGCGGTAGATAGGTAGGTAGTTAATTAACGTCGCATTGGAGCAAAACAACCAGATATTGACGAAGGCCAGGTATCAAACCCGAAGGCAGAGATCTGGACAACGCCTCGTAATTTTGAACCACGTGAGATAACGAGGTCAATACCTGAGTTGGAACAATATCCTCCAAACTTCCACACCACGTCAAGTGAGAACATTTGAGGCCACGACAGATTTAACGTGCACCAGCACCATGTAACACGACGGTCTTAGAGTTTGGAAGATTGACGGATTAACAGCTGGAGGGTTGAGAGTTCGAAACTGGGTCTGTATTGACTATTGTCGCGAGGTGGCGTTGCGAACAGTGACGTAACGCCAACGAGGAAGTGTGCCCTGCGAGGCAAAGTTTTGAAGGAGTTGAGAGTTAAAAATAAAGTGTATTACAGTCCACGTGTTTTCTGAGCTAACGGAAACATGATCCGAGCGATCGGAGGTCCTATGGATTTATAGGATCTGTGTGTGCTGTTTCATGTGCTAAGTGATGTGAAATTAATAATGCTTGTGGTTGGTTGTTCATGAGCTTTGGGTTTAGTGAATACCTGAATTTATTAGTGGGATCGCTGAGTGAGTACCTCTTTTTTCCCTACCTTGAGTATTTTGTTAATAAGTTTGCAAAATGTTTAGAGCAAATAAGAGAGATCTTTATTATGTGGCCGAAGAACTCGGTGAGGTCATAACAGATGAAATGACCAAAACCGAAATCCAAGATAAAATTAAAGCCAACCATAAATATATTTCTGATCCCCAATTTGTAAAGGATCTATTAGAATCCGTAATTTCGGAACGGAAAGCTGACGAAAGTTATATACTGGAGTTGGAAAAGATTAAGTTGCAAAGGATAGAAGCTGAGCTTGAACTTACTAAAGCTCAGTCTGAGATAAAAGTGGATAGGGATTCGAATTTAATAGTTTCGGAATCGTTGGATTCAATTATAAAAAGTATCAGAACGTTGACCCTTAAAGTTCCGAGCAAACCGGAAGCGTGGGGTATGTTTTTTAATTCATTAGAAAGAGCATTTGACACTAAAGGTGTCCCGAAACAATTCAAGGCTGAGATTTTACTTAATTTACTCGGAGAAAAGGCCTCGAATGTTATAGTTTATATAAGGGATGATGAAATTAAATCGATCGTGTTAAAAGAGTTTGAGCCGACACCTCAGAAATGCTTGGAAAACTTTAAACTTGCTAATCGCCAATCAAACGAAACGTACGTGCAATTCGCTTCTATATTAACTACAAATTTCGATTATTATCTTAAGCTGAGAAATGTAACTGATTTTGAAAGCTTAAAACAGTTTCTGATAAAATGTTTGAAATTTTAGATAAACAAACAGCTACTCATGTCCGTATTAGACAAGGTGAATCTTGGATGAAACCACAAGAGTTAGGAAAGGAATGTGATGTTTTTTTCTCATCTCGAGGCACGTCGTACTTCCCTCCGAAACATCCAGATAAGTTTTCAAAACACGTTCCAAAGGTTTTCCTTTCAGATTTCAGATCATCAAAATGTGATTTGTGTAAATCAGGAACTCATCCTTTGCATAAGTGCTATAATTTTAAGAGGTTATCGGTGAAGGAGAGACTTGAGATTGTAAAAAGAAACAAACTCTGTTTCAATTGTCTCTCTGCTAATCATTTGGTTTCGAATTGTGAATCATCGACTTCTTGTCCGCAGTGTAACAAGAAGCACCATGATAGTTTACACTTTTCGCGTGAGAAAAAAACCAGCCTTTCAAGAAATATCTGAAGTGGAGTATCAATCGGCGCCAGTTGTTGAGACTCCGAGTGCTAATAGGCTAAACTCCAACGCAATTCCTTTCGAAACAAACATAGTAGATCAAACTTTCGTTGGTGCATCAAATTTGCAAGCTACTCGTAAATCTGTTTTGCTCTCCACAGCGATTGTTTATGTTCAAAGTAAAGATGGACGATTTATTACTTGCCGTTGCTTACTGGATAGCGGTTCAATGAGTCATTTCTGTACAACTAATCTAATTGAGTGCTTACAGATTCCAAAAGAGAAAATTAATGTGGCAGTTTCTTGTTTGTCAGGCGCCTCATTAAATGTAAAGTCCAAAACATCAGTCGTTGTTAGTAATAAAAGTGGTAGTTACCAGCAAAAACTAGAGTTTCTTATTGTGCCTAAAATTACGCACATAACTCCCGCGAAGTTAATTGATATCTCCAAATTAGATATCCCAAAGACCGTAGATCTGGCTGATCCAGAGTTTAATAAACCTAGTAGAATTGATTTATTATTAGGATCGGAAGTTTTTTTTGAGTTTA
Source organism: Meta bourneti (assembly GCA_933210815.1). Classification (NCBI taxonomy): domain Eukaryota; kingdom Metazoa; phylum Arthropoda; class Arachnida; order Araneae; family Tetragnathidae; genus Meta; species Meta bourneti. The sequence goes on from OW119926.1 coordinate 33,867,240, forward strand.
TTGAGGTGTGGGCAATTAAGCCTTTGTAATTCCAAATTAATACTACAAAATACGGTTTGCGGATACACTATGAGTGGGAGTATGTATGATAGCTTTGATACGAATAGAATATATTGCGGCTTAGTTAGCAATTTGGGAAACTTAGAGCGAGAAATTCAAAAGTTTTGGGAATTGGAAAATGTTGAGGAGTCCTTAACAAAAAACGAAGAAACTGAATATTGTGATGAGCACTATGCGAGAACTCATTTGAGAGATAGTGAAGGAAGATATATTGTGAAAATGCCTCTCAAAGAGGATCCCTCTTGTTTAGGGGAATCGAAAGAGATCGCGCAAAAAAGGTTAAATTCCTTGATTAGAAAGCTATCTAGAGATCTTAACTATTATCGTCTTTATAAGTCTTTCATAAGTGAGTACGAAACTTTAGGTCATATGACAGAAGTAGTTGAGGAACAACAACCACGGGTTACTTATTATATCCCGCATCACAGCGTTTACAGAGCAGATAGTGCAACAACCAAGCTGAGAGTTGTGTTTAACACATCAACAGTGACAACAGCTGAGAATTCTTTAAATTCCATTCAGCTAAATGGAGGCGTGATACAAGACGACCTTTTTGCAATCATGTGCCGTTTTAGAAAACATCGATTTGTTTTTACGGCAGACATAAAAAAGATGTTCAGAATGATTCTCATTAATGAGGAACAAAGAGATTTGCAGAGGATTTTGTGGAAATCCGCAATAGACGCTCCACTTAAAACCTATCGTCTGAACACTGTCACGTACGGGACAGTTAGTGCTCCATATCTCGCCATGAGAACTTTGAAACAACTATCTATTGATGAGAGGAAAGATTTTCCTGAAGCAGCGTCAACCCTAGTTACAGACGTGTATATGGACGACATTCTGACTGGTGGTGATGACCTACAGCAAACTAAAGTACTTCAGCAGCAGTTAATTGGCATCCTTAAGAAAGGTGGAATGGAACTCCATAAATGGTTCGCCAATTGTCCTGAACTGTCTATACAGTCAAGTGCCGAGTATTTGTTCGCACATCCAGAAGAGACCAAAACCTTGGGTGTCTCCTGGAAGCCTCACAGTGACTATTTCTCGTTCAACCTTCTTGATGAGAATATGGGTGTCACTAAGAGAGCTGTGTTATCTACTCTAGCTCGTATTTTTGACCCTCTTGGTCTTCTGGGACCAGTCATCTCACGGGCTAAAATATTCCTCCAACGTCTTTGGCTGCTGAAATTGGGTTGGAACGATCCATTGCCTTCGACTGAGGTAACGGAGTGGAGAAATTTCATTGCAGCGCTTGCGGCTATAAAAACCTTACACATCGATCGTCGAATCCTAACAGATCATCCTGCTTCGATCCAGATGCATGGATTCTCTGATGCCTCAGAGAAAGCATATGGTGCCGCGGTGTACCTTCGATCGACAAATTCTTCAACTGGTGCTATATTGGTTAGTTTAGTGGCTAGCAAGTCCAGAGTTTCACCCATAAAACCTGTGACGATCCCTCGTCTTGAGCTGTGTGCTGCCGTGCTTCTAGCTAAACTGATCAATAGAGTTCTCAAGGCCTTAAAGCTAAAGGTGTCGTACACCTACCTTTGGAGTGATTCCACGATAGTTCTTTCATGGATCCAAAGAAAACCCTGTGATCTCAAAACTTTCGTGGCCAATAGAGTTACCACAATTCAAGAGTTGACGTCTGTTACCCAATGGCGTCATGTACCATCCACTGCAAATCCAGCAGACCTTATTTCACGAGGTATTGATCCTGACAAGCTAATCCATAACGAACTTTGGTGGCATGGACCCGAGTTCTTACACGAGTCAGGTGATTCTGTTCCCGAGGATTGGGAAGTTGTAACTCCCGATGAAGAGATTGAAAGAGAACTTAGAAGAAAATCTAAGGACAACAGTAACTGTTTAGTGAATTTAAATGTTTGTGATAATTTTCTTTTAAACAAATTACTTGATTTAAGTAACAATTATGTGCATATTTTGCGAGTTATGTTATATGTTTAGATTTTCATACAATCTTAGAAACCCAACTGAAAAAAGGCAAGGCCCTCTCACACCACAAGAGTTGAGAAGTGGTGAGGTAAGTTTAATCAGATTATTACAGCAATCTGAATTCAAGTATGAATATATTGCTTTGAAGAAAAGTAAGCCTGTTACAGGCAAATTACATTCCTTAAATTGTTTTTTGGATAATGATCAAATTATTAGAATTGGTGGACGTTTGAGTAATTCTAATTTAAGTATTAGTGCAAAACATCCTATGCTGTTACCTGCTAATCATAAATTAACTAGTATTATTTTGAAATATTTTCATTTGAAATATTTGCATGTTGGACCAACTTCCTTGTTATATCATGTACGTCAAAATTTCTGGCCTTTAAATGGTAGAAACGTGTGTCGCAAAATAGTACACGAGTGTATTACTTGTTTTAAAAACAAGCCTGTTGCAGTGAAACAAATCATGAGTGATTTGCCAAGTGAGCGTGTTATATCATCCTTTCCTTTTCATTTCACTGGTGTTGACTTTTGCGGACCCTTTTTCATTAAGTTTAAGAATCAAAGAAAAGGTGTGCTAAATAAAATTTATGTAGCTATATTTGTATGCCTATGCACTAAAGCGTTACACCTGGACTTTGTTTCCGATTTAACATCTGATGCATTTATTGCATGTTTAAAGCGATTTTTCGGTCGTAGGGGCAAATCTGCGAAGTTGTGGAGTGATAATGGTACAAACTTTGTAGGTGCCAATTCTGAAATGAAAAGATTATTTCGTCTAGTTAAATGCCCAGATGAAACCTTGGCAAATTACTACACTTGTGAGGGTATAGATTGGAAATTCATTCCTCCAAAATCGCCGAATTTTGGTGGCTTGTGGGAAGCAGGGGTGAAATCCTTTAAGTTTCACTTGAAACGTGTCATTGGTAACTCAAGACTCACGTTAGAAGAATTTCTAACAGTGATTTTAGAAATTGAAGGAGTTCTAAATTCGAGACCCCTTACACCCCTATCTATTCTGAATTCGACAATTTTGAAACATTGACGCCAGGTCATTTCATGATTGGTCGGCCTTTATCAAATATTGTAGAACCTCAGTTAATTAATATTACTGAAAATAAATTGTCCAAATGGCAGAGAATTACGAAATTCTCGCAACAAATCATAAAAATTTGGAAGCGTGACTATCTAAACACTTTACAGCAGAAATACAAATGGAAATTTTGTAAGAACGATGTCTCTTGTGGAACATTGGTGTTGATAAAAAATGATTTACCTGGCACTAAATGGCTTCCGGGTAGAATAGTGAAAATATACCCAAGTTCAGACCAAAGAGTAAGAGTCATTGATATCAAAATTCCTAATGGAAATGTATTAAAAAGAAATGTCCGTGATATTTGCATACTGCCTTTAGAAACTTAAATATGATGGTAATTGTAAATTTAAAGGTATTTGATTTATTGTACATGTTTAAGAAGTTGTATTGAAATGTGTTTGATTATATTTGTACGTGTTAATTTTCTGTTAATTGAGTTGTAGTTTGTTATTTAGTTTGAAAACCCACATGTTTCAACGTGGGGAGTGTATTGACTATTGTCGCGAGGTGGCGTTGCGAACAGTGACGTAACGCCAACGAGGAAGTGTGTCCTGCGAGGCAAAGTTTTGAAGGAGTTGAGAGTTAAAAATAAAGTGTATTACAGTCCGTGTGTGTGTTATCTGAGCTAGCGACGAAACAGGGTCCAACCAAATATCGTCCTGTAAGTTGGGACTGGCGAACCTGTCGTGGCGTCAAATGTCATCACGTTGGGGTGGTGTAGAAGTTTCGATAGTAGAGTGCCAGCTCAGGTGTCGCAGTCACTCTTAACCACACGACCATACAATTAAATACAGATAAAAGATAAAATCCTAGTCAACAGTGCGTCATTGGCGTTGTTTCAATTTTTGTTGCTAAGCCATGCTAAATGGTAATGGTGATAGGATACTTGCTAATAGAGCTCCAACTGGGCACACTAGCGATCGAACCGCATACTAGGATTTAACCAAACAATACAATACAAATAAAAAATAATACAAAAAGCATTTATAAAGAATAAAACACACATATAATACAATACACATAGCAAACAATACATAGAATGTCTTATTGTGCCAAAGAGAGATCCAACTCAAAAGGAAATTAATGTATTTAGGAGAGATTATTATACAGGAATATCTTCCCCTGTCGTGTGGTGCCTTGGATAATATGGATTACTATGTGAGATCACAAGGATGATGATATAAGCAAGATGGGAAGTGGTGAAATGCTAGGTTCACTGTTTTCGTATTTGTAGTCGAAAAAGTAATGTACTGCATCAAGTTAAACTTTATGGCAAGTTTAAATGTTTTGCTATAGTTATAAATATTTCCCTGCATTTTTGTATTACTTTCTATTACTTGATATTTTTATATTACTTCAAATATATTCTATTCAATATCTGAACTATTCTTTGAAAAACATCTTTCACCGTTTTTCACCCAGTGTGCCGTGGCATTCTTGTTTGCCTCAAGAATGGCACTGATATGTCTTACGGATGGTGAAACGTCTGAAATTACATAAGATTTATTTCATTTCAACGATTTAGTTTTGGATTTTGGCAAGTGTTTTCACGAATGATTCCCAATGAAACTTGATATTATTTTGTTTCTACTGTTAAATGATAGCGTCTGTTCTTAATAATTCGACGTTATTCATTAGATTTGGTGATATATTGAAACTTCAGGCAAAGCAAACGTTCAAAAAACAAACGTGGTCTGCACCTGATTTGCTTCCTTATTGAATACTTTGGTTTGCATAGTGATGAGACAAGGAGGCATTTCATTCCTTAGAAATCTGTAGAATGCTGCAAATGGGCCATCAAAGTATGAAACACTTAAAGTTCACATATTTCCTAGATAGTTCAATGCCGATAATTCTCCTTGATAGTTCTTTACTAGAACCTAGAATTACTAGACCTAGAATTTCCTAGATACTTCAATGCCGTAAACAATGACGATAGGCAAACCGGGGAAACTATAAACATGACGATATTACTAAATTTGCCTATTATTTGTGTTTCTATATAATATCTAGATATAATATATGTTACTTTGTAATTGTGAAATTAGGCATTGTACACCAGGGTGGGTCACCGTCGTATGGAGAATTTTTTTTTCTGTTTTCTATCCGGCACAGCAAGAAAAGGGTGCCAAATGATGTTTTTAGCTCACATATAAAATTTGATTAGAATGGAATATCATCTTCTGCCTCCGGATTGACTTTAAAGAACACATATTTTGAAAAAAAACCTTATTTTTGAGGAGTTGTCACAGCAAGGTTAAAAAAGTTTAAAAATGTGTCTATAAAACAAATTGAAATTGTATAAGTAACATTTATTTATTGAAACAAAACTTTACAAAAATGACATTTATAATATTATTATAATATTTCAAATAGCGCGAAAATCCTTCTTACTATCGAATTTCAGCATGGCTTTTTGAGACTGGTTTTTTCTGAAGCCTTCTCTCTCAGATTTTTTGCACAATATGGCTGAAACTTCTTTCATAGTCTTGACTGCCCTTTCAACAGCTTGTGTGTGACATTGCAGGCGTAGTAAAGACAGTTCTGCTTTTTGGGCGACAGTTGGATGTCTTCGTCAGGTATGGATTTCAATATTGGTGGATCAGATATATTCTTCTGCCAGTTAATGAGATCGGTATAAGATGATGCATCAAATTTTACAGTAGGAAGTTGAAACAGTCGGAGTCTATTTTCCTGAATGCTGCGGGCATTCAAAATGCGACGGGCTGCCAGTTCACGGATGTGCGGTTCAGAGTCGGACAGTATTGCGATCAATAAATTTTCAGGGTGTGCGAAGTAACTGTTTCTTTGAATTACTGCTTCAGTTCTGTGGGCAAATATCTTGTTGCAGCAATGAGTTTGAAGAAGTGCCATGCTCCATCTTTACAGGAAGGGTGAATTTTGATAGCAAACCAGGTTGGAGCGTAAACCTTGACGACATACGTTGCAAGAATTACTGTTTTCAGAAGGAGATTCCATCGAAACGTACAAACGTAGAATTCGATTGGCACGAGTTAACTATCGGGCATGAGACATTTTGCCTGGGAATTTCTTTATTAAATCCTTAGGAAATGCCTGTTGAAACCGCTGAGACTATTCTGTACAAATATGTTTGGTCTCTGCTAATACCTTGAACAGAAAACTCGGATAACTGTTGAAATACGGTGAAACCGAACAACGGGCCTTTTTTTACACATTTCTAGATCTTTGCCGATTCTCCCTGAAGATGTCTTGTGTCCCGATGTGCTGCCATCAATATGAAGAAACAAGTGCCGGAAGGGTAATTCGTTCATATGCAGTAGGCAGAAAATCCACTGTAAAGGTTTATCTAACATTTTTTCAAGCAGACGTATGGCACTTCCATATTTGCCAATGTTCACGTTAGTTCCATCACACCCAACTGCCACCAAAGACTCCAGAGATATTTCTGATTCCAGGAAGAAATCAGTGATTGCTTGTTATATGCATTCAGATGTGCCAAAAGCTGGTGCAATATAACCAAGAACTCCGACTCTGGTTCCATTATCAATGAAATATGCTCTTCAAGAATGCTCTGTTTATACATTATTCCGTCCTTCTCTGATAAAATTGAAGTTTTATCTTTCCGTCCGTCGAAGTATAAAGCAGGTATCTGTAGGACTTTGTCTTCTTCCGCGACCAATTTTCGTGCTACCTTACATTTCCGGCGAAGCTAATTTTTATCAATAATTTCCGAAGTGGAAGTGTGAAGAACAGCTGAAGCAATAGCTGCCCCAGCCCTGTCTGATAATTCGTAGCTATCACACGTTCTTGAAAAGTAAAGCTTAGTCTACTGTACTATTTGTAGCGGTAGGCTATCGGCAGGAGCCGCCGACGTTGAGGCTTGTGACTGGCTGGAATACATGATCACTGTCCGATTGACTAGATTCAGATGAAGTCGACACATTAAGCTTGTGCTTTCTTTTTGAGGCTGAAACTGTGATCTCTGCCTTAGCATTTTCCTTTTCAAAGTGTTCGTTATTTTATTCGTTATAACAATATCTACGGTTCCGATCACCATTCTTCTAGTGGTTCGTTGGTCGATTAGGAAGCTTTTCTCTCTGACAGGTGTTTTTTTGTGTCTGGGACAAATGTACTCATCGATATTCTTACACTTGCAGGATGAAATTTCAAACAATACTCCTTTACTGGTACGCGAAACTCCTCTAATTTCTTCTTCGGTATTTTAGGGTGAGATTTTAAAAGGTTTTTGCATTTCAGATGATACACCTTCAACATCGCTTTCACTCGTTTATGTTGGACAGTAGGAATGGAAGCTCTTTACCATATTTCTTCAATTTTTGCCACGACGATGTCCTCTATTTCCTTATGCGTGGGTTCTTTATTAGCTTCATTATCACGTTCTATCTAATGCCGGTTCCTCTCATAGAACTTCATAACATCTTCGTAGGTTGGTAACAAATTGCATATAATATCACTTGAATCACCAAACGGACATTTCCACTCTGAACGAGTACGATTCATGGTAAAAATGGCGCAAATGAGCGCAACACAACCTCGTCTTATTGCAGCCGGAGCTATACTGGAAACGTAGGTGTGTCGCGCGCACGCTCAGATGTTCCTCCCCTCTCCGCCACTCCACCCACCCCTCACACCTGCAATCATGACGCATTGTCCATGTATGAAGAAAGTAACGTTTATTAGTAGGAACACTAATTGGAACTTACCTCGAAAAAAATCGAAACTTTGATATCAATCCGGAGGCAGTTAGACTTATGAGAATGTAATATTTCACACATGTTATTTCGAGACCATTTAACACCTTTTTATTGCTGTGCCCTTTGAAAAAGAAGAAAAAAAATAAAATGACCCACCCTATTGTACACTGGTGTTCAAAATTAAGAGAATTTACATATTTTGTCAAATTTCTCGAAAAGTACAGAACGAAAGGTAAAACTAATGCTTCCAAAGATGCAAATCTTTGGAATCTTTGGTCGAATACGAAAGCGTTCACGTGGGGTGCATTTAGAGGAACAAGCTTTGTAAGCGCACGTGACAATTTTTCGACGCTGCAAAATGATTAAAGGCATACTCACAAGCAATACTGCTGCCTATTGTAATGACTCTCGTCATAATTTGGATCATTGGCTTTTGAGTGTTCTTTATAAGTTCTCATAGCTTTCCTTGTGAGATTCCAACATTCGTTTCTATGATTGTTCACAGTTTCCTTGAAGCACGGCAAACTTGTCACAATGTCTAAGAGGTAAACAACTAAAATTAGAAATAAGTACATATATGTTGCAAGGTGGATTACTCTATCAATCGATACAGTTGAATATGTGTTACGAGATCCTTCAATAGTCTATTTTTGTAATATGTTTTCAGGAAGCCAACATTTCTAATATATCCATATCAGACTCAGAAACGAGGAACCATAGTCAATTGGTAATTAACGGGCAAAACTTGCCTTTGACCCCCTTGTGGTTGCCTTGACGAGGTATCTGCTCAAACCGGCAAAACTGATCATACCTTGATGAACAAGACGATGTCATCATCTGTCCTGATGTTTGAACTGCTATATCGTGATGCCTAGATATCTCGTCATTAGCAAAATTGACCAGATCTTGATGAGATGTCTACTCGATATATCTTGTTGGAGGGTTAAACTTGCCGACCCGCTTACAACAACTTCTCTAAGATTTCTTCATGACTTATATCCATTGATCGTTGAAAATTGGGAATCGTTCAAAAGGCAAGTTACGACTACATGGTATTGTGTACGTTTACTTGTTAAACAAAAATAGTTTTAATGGGTGTAATCTTCTAATATCGTAATCATCATACCAATTCAATGAAGTTTGATATCTCTCCTTGGTGGTTGTCTCAAAGAGGTACGACTTCATTAACAAAATTGCCCAGAACTTGATTTACGAGACATCTCGTCATTAGAAAAAAATTGAACAGGTCTTGATCTAGTCATTATAAAAAAATTCAGGCAATAACTTTGATGACATATTTCGTCATTGCCAAAACTGATCTTATATTGATGGGCGAGATGTATGGTCATCAAGATCTGGTCAATTGCCGAAACCAGTTGGAAAGTTAAGAGAGGGTAATTTACACTAGAAACACACATACTCACATTTCAAATAAATTAAAGTTGTCCAGTACAATCAATTGATATATCGAAATTGCTAGCAAATTAATGAGTTCGAAAGTACAATTTCACATACTCACCATCATGAATGCTTGATTCTTTATTGCACGCGTCCCTTAAATATGCAGTTTCTTTATTTACGTTGATGGAGACGAACGTAAAATTGTTTTTACACTTGTCCATAAAGTTTTGTGAACATATCAGGTAATCCAGCAGAATTCTAGAGATGAATGTCAAGTTCTAAAATGTTTGTTAAGCAAAAACAGTCTTTCAAAAATTGAAACGTGTCAAGACAATTTGAAATTATATGCCTGAAAACAATTCGAAGATTCATTTCGAATATCACATAGGGTTATACACTAAAGTGCCAGAACTGGCGCAGACAAGATTTCAAAATACATTGGAACGCCGCCTATGCACATAATTGTTTGTATGTGCAAGTGCATATATAAAGTGTTCTGTGGAAGTACCACTTGTTCGTTACGCTGTGAGATGGGAATTTATCCCGATTTAAGCGATTTTCACCGTGGTTTAACCTTTCTGGTGGTCGTTTTGACGAGGTATTTCGTCATTGGCAAAACTGTCCAGATCTTGTTAGACGAGTTTTTCCGTCATTAGAAGAAACACGATCATTAGAAGACAACTAAAAAGATATTGACCTCGTCATCATAAAATATTGGCAATTTCTTGTTGAGGATATATCTCGTCATGAGCAATATTGATCAGATCTTGATGGACGAGATATCTCGTCAAAAACACTTGGAAGGCTAATAGTTGAAACTATTGGGGTGGGTCTTTTCGTAGGTAGAGGAGAACTTTGAATTTTCGCGTACAACCCTTTAAAGGGTGTACTACACCATCTGGGATACCATGCAATGAAATGTATCAAAACTTTACTTATGCTTGCACTGAATTGGTCTATCATAATTATGTTTGCAGCATTGCAATATATGTAATAACGGGGATGCTTTGATTAACAATCCGAGTGATTAAAAATCCGAAAAATGAATTTTAGTGGATAGTGAAATGTCAAAATTCCTGAAAAATCTTGATTTTTTTATGCATCCTTGATGAAAAATGAAAAACAAAATTCTTCTAGCTACGTGATTGAGGTCAACACATGAAGAATAATATTAGGAATAATTTTTAACAGGAATTGTCTTCCTGAATAAATTCGAATTTGAGGTATCACTATTCAAAAAACATGTTAATTAGTTAATTACATCAAAATTACAAAATTAATGATTAGCTTAATCTGATTCTTTTCACACTGAAATTATTTTAAGTATAAACCAATGTCCTACTGCAATAAAAGTGTTTTTAAAGTCGAAATTTAAAAATAATCTTAAATTGTGTATACACATACACACCCCTTAAGGTTGGATTAATATTTCGTTCATTTACGCTATCGAGTTCAATAATTGTAAGAAAAATACTTCAAATATAACTTACGGACAAAGGTGGTCCATTTCTTCAGCAGTTGATGGAAATCGCATTTGGTTCTCTTGCTGTAAGCATGTTTTCCGAAAACCATCCTCACAAATGTCTGCTCCGCTCATTCCCAAAATTACTGTCAAGATATAGTTCCAATCATGTTTCAAAATATTTTTAGTAACATTTGCAAAAGCTCAGTGAATATATACAAGAAATTAAAATATTCTACAGCTCTACATTTCCAAATCGATTCTTATGGATTCTTTTCTTACTTCGAAACTCGTATCCAGTGAAAGATCGTCGTGTACACTGAGTCTGAGGCACGTTAAATCTGCCATTGCCTCAAATGTCATCATGGCTTTAATTATCCTGTTTTGAACGTGACCACGACAATCATTCATTAACACTACAAGTGGCTTCAACGAGATTCCTCGTCCATCAAGATCTGGTGCCGCGGTATTCCGGTTGGAAGAATAACGGATTAGCAACCGGTGGGTTTCGAGTTCTAATTCAACCAATGACCGTATCCTGTATAAAGGGGCTAAATCTGTTAAGGCCCCAAATGTCCACACGTTGGCGTGATGTGGAAGTTTGGAGAGTGGGTTGCCAGCTCAGGTGTAAACCTCGCCATCGGAGAATGGTTCAAAATTATGTGGTGTTGCTCTGGGATCTTTCTCTTCTGAATTGAATTCGCACCGTAGCCAACATCCCGTTGTGTTACACCAGTGTAACGTTAATTACCTAACTACCTTATATTACGTCTGTATAATAGTTTTTACATAGTGTTTTGAGTTATGTGTGATTACTACATGTAATAATTTTGATGAAATTCTAGGGCTATTATTAATTTTAGTTGTATCGATTATATATTAATAATATGCACATGACTTTCGTTTGTAATTCTGGAAATCAAATCACTGATTTAAAAGATTACTTGTCAAGAATGAGACGTACAATGTTCTTTTTCTGAGGCACAGAAATGACTTTTTGCGAATAGGATTTAAATGAAGTTATTTGAAGTTATATACGGATTACGCATCTGAGAGATGCCAAAACACTTTTTACATCGACCTTCTAATGAAATAGGCAGAGAATGTGGGAGGACACGCTGTCGTAAGAACTCTGAAGCTTCAATCACGTGGGCCTACTAATCAACTTAGTCGATTGGCTATCGAAGCGTAGACATTAGTGATAGTGATCACGGTGGGTAATCAATTTAACCAATCAATAATTTAGGATTAATGCATTTTCCCACAATCACATTACAAGTTTCGGAAACAAGCAACCGGAAGTAAGAACAGAAAGCTGTAAGAATATTCTCCGTCTATATCGTTAGAAGATCGACGAGTTTTCAACATCGACATTCTAATGAAATACAAGAAGCAGGAGCTTTGTGTAATTTCTTCTGGTCTCTGGGTTTGAAGATCTGTCACGTGATTGTGTTTAAGAGCATCCTAAAGTAGGATAAATTATTGATTAGTTAAAGCGATTATCCAATATGGTTAAAACAATAATCTGCGCTTCGGGAGCCCATTGTTGAAATTTATTTTAACATTGCGGTGAAATTTATTTCAATTAATGTTGTTTTAAAAATTAGTTGCTGTTTTGAAACGCTATGTGTCTGTCTTTGCCTTATTCTCTTACTAAAGGTGGTTGAATTGAATTGTCGCTTTATGGTCAGTTTTTGCTATACAAGGTGACTATGTGCGATAAAAGTTTAGAATTTTTTTTTACCCTGGTTCAATATCAAGTAATTAAATAGTTTCAATGTGAATGTGTAGAATTTTTAAGTAAATCTAAAGTTGTTTTCACCAAAATAGTGACCAACAGAAGCCTAAAGCTGAATTCAAATAAGAAGCTCGAGGCGCAAAGCGACACGTGCAGACCAATCAGAGGTATAATCGCGAGGGGTGAATACGATTTGATTGGTCTGCGCGTGTTGCTTTGCCCCTTCAGCTTCCTATTTGAATTCAGCTTTAGAGTCTAAGGTCTACATCAGGGTTAAAAATATTGGGATCTATGGTTAAAAGCGGATTCGAACCACTATTATCATCCATGCCTAAACGGGATTCAAACGTAGAGTATATTTTAACACTCGGACACCAGATCAGGCATACCTGATCGATATTTGAAATTAGTGTTTCCAAATGTTTAATAATATATTTTAAGTTTCGAAATTGTGTATACGGAAATCTTACTCATTACGAAATATTGGAAGCAGAAATATTACTCTTGAATATTTATTTGTATTTACGGAGTCCATTTAAGGAAAACACATTTCTAATCGTATCTATGCATGTAACTTTTTTAACAGACGCTAAATGTATGTTTTATCATAAGTACCGCACCACGTAATATGGTGTTACGTTATATGGGTGGTTTTTAAATTTATACTTCATGTTTTATTATTAGTGTTAATGAGTGTCTTGTATGTACTAATTTGTTAGATTACACAGCGTTTCTAAGAATACCACAAAAAAACCCAGTTCAATTCAGTTGTAATTTTATTCGATTTGTAGGTATGAAATATTCATATCAATACCGATATAATTTTTTTTAAATGGATTTAAATAAGGTATGAAAAGTAGAAAAATGACACTATCACATAACATGAGTAAAAACTAGTCGCTGGTCTAGAATAACGGATTTAAAAACGAAGGAGGCTGGCTTGGAGATAATGTGAACAATTTAGTGCAAATGAAAGGGAGGGAAGAAAGGTAAATTTTAACAAGAAAATAAAATTGTGACAAGGAGTAAAGATTGTGGGCAGTGACGAAATTGAAAGAAAAAAACGAGGGCAAAAGTGAAACAAATAATTATATAGTTATGTTTTGGCTCCATCTGTTTGTGGAGAAAGGAAGTAAAGTCAAGAAGATAATCATTTTTAAAGAAAAAACTTTTTAAGAAAATTGTTGGGGAAGTTGTTATTTAAGAGGGTGGTTTTAAGAGTTTTGAGCTACCTTCTTCCCTCCCCTTCATTTGCACTAAATTGTTCACATTATCTCCAAGCCACCCTCTTACTTTTTTAAATCCGTTATTCTACATAATACGGATTTGCCAATGTTTTGCTCTCCTGGCTTGCGCGGCAACTTTCGGTAAGGTATTACTTTGGCTGTTCTTTTGATTCCTAACCTTGGTAACAGGTATTATTTTTATGATTTTTTTTCTCTCTCTCTGGTAGTACTTTGAGTTTTCGGGGGGTAACTTATGTTGATCTATTCGGCCTGGCCTCACATAAGTACAGAAAAAACTCAAAACATCGCATTTTCAAGTGAAAACCTGGCCTTGCTCCCCTTAAAAAAGTAGGCAGGCTCACTTAACATTTACATATTTTATTTCATCTTGTTTCTCGGGGAAATCTATTCTATTCTTAGGGTAGTTTTACTTATTATTTCCCTTTATTTGTTCTCTGAGGCTTTCAGCGCTGTTCATCTAAAGGGTCAATATTAATGTTGTTACTTTGCTCCATTTTTTTCTTATTTTGTTCTTGTTATTATTTGCATTTTGTTTTCGTTTTTGTTTGGTTTCACCTTTTTGATTTGTGGTGATGGTCTCTCTCTCTTTATAGTGTGTGTGTGTGCGTGTGCGTGTGCGTGTCAATAATTTCCGGTGAAAGTGGCCACATACAAAATACTTCGGTAAAACACAGAATATTTGTTTATATTCTTATCGGACAATCGGCCTAATATATCGACAAGAACCGATAAGCTATGGTGGGGTCGGAACGAGAATTCGAGAAGGCGGAGAGGCCAATCCAGAGATGCCTCTCGCCTTCATAATTTATATGTAAGTTTATTATTGGTATTATTTTCTTCTTTTAGAATATACTGTTCGTTTTAGGTTCAACAGTTTATTTACATGTGCTGTGATTTAAGCTTTCTCCTATTTTGACAGGTATTATAATATGTTTTAATAATAAAGTATGATTTAAAAAGTTGCACATTTTTGTCTTAACGTAACAAAAATATTTCCATTCAACGTTCAACATCATCGACATTTAGCGGTGTAAGTAAGAAATAATGATATATAGGAAACATTTCGGACATACACCAAGCGACTATGTGAATACTGACATTCACCGGAGAATATCGACATTTGCCAGATATCGGTCTTTCACAGTTACATAGTACATATATAAACGAAAATGGTGTGTTTTTACATGGAATAATTTCGACCCATTACAAGTTTTCTATCCGTTTTGCACTTTTCTGATGCAAAATCTGTCTCTTGCGCGTTTTTGGTCTGTCTGTCCAATCTGCCTGTCTGTCTGTATGCGTGTGCCCGTACAACGTCCAAACGGTGGAATATATTTTCATGAAACTATGCATAATTGTGAGTACTTACATTAGTTTAGTGACTGAACGTGGTTGCGTATGTCTGTCTGACCGTCTTCCCATTCTTTGTTCGATTTTATGTCTGTGTGTTTGTACAAGTATCACATAAATATATTCAACATATTTTAATAAAATGTTTTATATTTGATATATCATATTTTAATTTAGTAAATACATTATATTAAAATTTATTTTCTTGTATATTTAAGCCATTTGAATGCTAAAACGTCTGAGTAACTATACTCAAACCAACCATAATTTGGAACTTTTCGAGTAGCTGGAAGGTATATTGATCATTGTAATTACTTTGATTGTTCTACCAGTGCTGCTAAAAATGAATTATTTTTCCAGAAACTACTTTTAAATTCCAATACTTTATTTATTTTGATTCTCATTTTTTTTCTTAACGAAGTATAAAAAAATTCTGAATATTTGGAATATAATGAAAATTTTAAATGACATTTATTTACCTTTGCGAAATTGTGTATTTAACAATTGTGTACCTTTATTAGTGTATGATAGCTGTTGCGTATGGTGAATAGAATACACAATTTATTAACGAAAGCTGAAGTTAATTATCGAATTCGACCCTAGTAATTCCGTGTAATTCTGTTAGTTTGAAATAAGAACTAACATATGAAGTATACGAAATTCAACTTTTTACACTTTTGATCAATTTTATTTAATTTGAGATATGGAATGTACATATGGATGCTTAGATTCATTAAGAATGGATTTAAATATGTGAAAGGTGAATAACGACATTTCCATGAATTGATGTAAGCAATTAAGTAACTAGTGCAGATATCATGCTCAGAAGATGTGTTAGTTATGGTAGTGTTCATTAAGGTATACAACATTTGGGATACTTTTCAAAATGTTCAAGTTGTGTTACATTTTAAAGGTAAAACAACTTATAAAATCACATTATAAAATAAATAATCACTAAAGGACATTTTAATTTATTAAAAAAGAAGCAAATATTGGAAAATGTATGTAAAAAAATGAGGGTATCGAAAAACATTACAACTGAAAAACTTATGAATACATTTGCCTAAAATTTTGCAGTCTTCTAAATATATATACTAGGTCCTGAACTGAAGAATATGTAATATTCTTTCCCTCTAGATATTGAGTAGATGAAAATATGAACTTATGAAGTTTTTCCCTACGCCAAAACATTGAAATCTCTCTAAAACGTTTTCCTTTCAAGATAACTTTTATATCATAGTTCATGTTCTCGAAAATTAATATAAAGTGCACAAAATTCAATTAAAAAATATAGTACATTTTTTAGATAACGCGAGTTTCGTGCAAAATTTTGCTCAAAATCTCAGAGAAAAATATGCATTTAAAGATTTGAAAACGAATTTAAAAAAACTGACAAGACGTATTCAAATTACTATATATCCGCTTCTATTCACCGTATGGACAAAACTGTTTTGTAAGGAAAAGTCTAAACATTAAGAGCATTGAATAAAATTAAGTATGAAATTTTAGTCAAAAATCAATTTTTCAATGTAATGGTCCTTTAAAACTGGTACATACAAGTATGAAAAGAAAATTTCCCTTACCTCCACATAGTGATAGAAATAGCAAAGCTGAAACACCCATTTTCGAACGATTCACCAGACTTCAATAAAAGTAACTCGTTTTAACTAGTCAATTTATTTTATAGCGATTGGACTAAAGAGCAGCCGTATAAGACGTATTGTTAACGGAAATCCTGTAGTCTGATCAAACTAGTCTTTTACAAATAATTTCCCTTCGTTTTACTTGTACTTTAGGTAATCTATAAGGAAATTGTATTGTTGAGTTCAAAGGGAAGTGCATTATGAATAATGACTATGTGTAACAGTAACCTTGAGCTGAGAATAGAGGGACGGAGGAAAATTGGATTATTCATAAAATATGTACATGAAAATTAAAAACTGCATACTTTTATGAAAATTGAAAAAATATAGTAGTCATTTATTGGGGCCGCGGTATCCCATTTCGTAGAGTAACGTATTAGGAACCGGAGGTTTGCGAGTTCGAAACCTGGGCCTACAAACGACGGTTGGGTAAAGGCGGCTGGTGTACCATAAATCTATTTTGGCCTTAAATATACTTACTTTAGTGTGGAATAACGTCAAAATATTTCGACTTTATATTCATCTGCAAGAGATGTATCAGAAAAAGTTGAACATCTCATTTAACATATGCTTACACAAATGTGTCATTTATCAACTCTCCTAGTGATTTCAACGAGGTATCTCGTCCATCAAGATCTGACCAATTTTGCTACTGACAAGATATTTCGTCCATCAAGACATTGCCGATATTTTTATGATGACGAGATCAAGATCTGATCAGTTTTCGAATTACGAGGTACCTCGCCCGTCCATCAAGATTTGGTCAGTTATGCTAATGGCGAGATTCTTCGTTGAGAAAACCACAAGGAGGGTTAAAGGAAAAACAACTGCTATAGTTTAAAAAGAAACGCTTCTGCTTCGCCTTAATTATGTCGTTGGAAAAGAAGATTCCGACACTGCCAGGGACATAAAAATTTAACATACCCTAAAAATAGTTGTTTCCAAAAGGGTAAAAAACACAAAGGCCTTCTCTTAGAATATCTAGCTATTTTAAAACGAAATAAAACTGTCGCGGTATGTATGTATAAGTTGAATATCACGTATAAATACATTTCCAAGGAACTGCGTTTGCGAAACTGTTTTACATTTGTGTCGCTAAACAAGTCGGTTCATTTTTACGATGCTACTTCTTTCGGGATGCCTCAACAGACGCGTATGGAAATTTTTATGTTCGCATTCGGAAGATTTTCCTCCATCTGGTATCTGGATTTTGTTTGGTTCTTTCCTATGTGCGAAAAGAATTCTCAGGGCTCTTGGAAGCCCAGGGAAGAATGTAAAGCAGCTGACAGGATGTTAAATATATGAGCTCCCTCTGTGAAGGAAGCGGCGGAGTTGACTTTCTGGAAAGCGTTGTTGCGTTAGCAAACTGACAGAATGCCAGAAACCGCATTTTCAGGGTGTGATAGTTTTCTTTGTGTGTAGTTGTCACGAGTAACATGCTGTGCATTGCAAATCGGAACATGTTTGTGGTACATTGAGTTTCTGTAAATTGAAGGATGTAACACAATGTTATCTGATGCAAGCTGTACTGTTATTGTAGCAGGTCCTATTGCATATCAACCACGGTAAAAATGTGAATAGGTGAAAATAAACTGCAATGATGATGCGGTTATTCAGTTCAAATCAAGAGAGTCCGGATCACTAAATGATAATTGGTGTAAAGGAAAATTATTTAAACCTACCAATTTATTTTACATACATACAACTTATAAGCAAATCCGCATCCTTGGTTTCGGTCAGCAAACACACATATATATAACAAATGATAAACACCTACTAAATGCAAAATCACGAGAAGTTTCCAGTCGATTTTTACAAGTCAAAGTTGACCACTCCCACGCGCAGGGGTAGCCCAGTTCGAAGAGTAGCAAGCGGAAGGTTGCGACTTTGAAATTCGATCCAACCAAAGACCTTTGTGTACGTGGGGTGGTGCATGTCAAATCTGTTGTGGCCTGAAATGTCCTCACGTTGATGTGGTGTGGAAATTTAAGGTGTGTCAGCACAGCTGTTGACCTCGTTACCCGAGCGTGGTTCAAAATGACGAAGAATGAAAATCTTTCCCTTCTGAATGGGTCCCGGACCGTCGCCAATAGTCCGTGGTGCTGCTCCAATGTGACGTTAGTTCAACTACCCACTTGTCGCGAAATTTCGAAATTTGGTTGTACACTGCTGTCCGGGAGGGGGGGGCTTTTTCTACACGAGGGCTCTTTGCTACCGGGATTGAAGTTCAAAATTAAGAGGCGCTGTATCTTTCCCAACGGGATTGATCCTGAACCATCTCCAACAGCCCGTTGAGTTGCTTCAGTGCGACGTTAATTAAGTACCTACCTTACCTTTGCTAAAGTGATCTACCAACACTGATGTTGAAGCTAGGGTATAATAAATAGCCCTGGTGTACCAGATAGCGCCCCTAGCGTCAAAACCTGGAGGTTAGCACTCTTGTCATAATGTCTCATATATCCAGGTAGGTAGGTAAGCATATTTTAATTAATGCCGCACTGGAGCAACACAACAGGCAATTGGCGACGTTCCGGGATCAAACCAGAAGATAAAGATCCAAGAACAACTACGTAATTTTGAACCACGTTCAGATGACGAGGTCACACCTGAGCTGGCACCCCTCTCCAAACTTCCACAGTACGCCAACTTCAGGACCTTTGAGGCGACGACAGATTTAGCTTGCACAAGTCCCCTTTGTACACGGTGGTCTTCATTTGAATTCAAACTCGCAATCCTCCAATAATTCGTTACTCTTCCAACCGGGATACAGAGACCCCAGATCTTGATGGGCGAGGAATCTTGTCGAAGCCACTTGAAGTGTTAATGAATGATTGCCATGGTCACGTCCAAAACAGAACTAACTTTTAAAACAGAACTAACTTTTTAAAGGGTAAAATTTATGACCGCACTTACAAATATCTTAATAAATGATTTATATACGTGTACTAAATATGTATATTAATTTATTTGCTATTGTTGCTAACAAATATCTAGAAATATTTCCTCGATTTAACCTGACGTTTCCACAAATCTTGTCAGGAGAAAATCGTGATTGATTTTTCAAATTATAGCTGCCTTTGTATCTAAGCTTGATATGATTTATTGTCGGTCTTAAGGTGTCAATTCAGTATGAAAGGAACTCTTTTCTTCTCTCCTGTGGAGAGATTTAGGGTTTTGAAAAGTTGGAAATCTTTTTCTAAGCCAACTAACATGTCATATATTTTAAAAATTATTTATGCAGTTATATATATTTTAACCTATTTAGTGTAAAAGTATTTTCAGAAAAGATTCATTTGTAATTATTGCAGATCTTCCTGGATGGAAGGCTGTAAGGAAAAGTACGAAGTTTTTGAAAGTTGTATTTACTGACATAAAAAAGTTAAGCAGAGGATTATGGGTGTTTAAAAAATTGATGACGCTCCGGGATCAAACCCGAACTGAAAGATCCAAGGGCAACACCATGTAATTTTGAAATATTGTCAGATGACGAGGTCACACCTGAGCTGTCACCTTACTCTCCAAACTTCCACACCACGCAAAAGTGAGGACATCTGAGGCCACACAAGTTTCAACGTGAACCAGCTCCCTTTATGCACGTCGGTCTTTGGTTGGATTCGAACTCGCAACTCTCCGGTTGCTAATCCGTTACTCTTCCAACCGGGCTACCGTGGCCCTTGTTCGCTTTTGGATCTTGCACCATAAAACCCAACCTACAAACCTACCTTTGACTGATAATTTAATCTAATCTCATCCAGTGAAATGAGAAAGCAGACTTGACGGCGACGAGTGCAATTATTGAGATAAATTTAAAAGTTCCACTAGATGGCATCGATCCAATCCCTAAAATGAACTATAAACGTATCGTGGCAAAGCACCTGGAACCTGGAAACGCAAAATAAATTCCAGTCCATACAAATCGTGAATTAAGGGGTTTAAAAAAGTAAATTTAAAGAGATCATAACCTTAAATTGACAATGCTTCGAATCGGGCAATCATATTTTACTCACAAGCATTTAAGCGGAGAATCTGCTTTATTACGTCACCAAGTATTATCAGTGAGACACATTTTGACAGAATGATCATATTTTAGGAATCATAGACTAACCCGATTTGTTGTTTCGCTTCTTAAATTAACAGACCTGTTGATGGATCCATATCACAAAAACTTATTTTTATTCCTGTGTGTGTGACATTGGTATATATAGATAAATTATATATAGATAAATTATATATACATAAATTATATATAGATTTGATCTTATATATAGATAAATTATATATATATAGATTTGATCTTATATAAATCCAGTTTAATTTCACGATTAATTGCTCTGTACTTTATATCCCATCCTTAAAACTATAGATTATAAAATATAAATGACGTTTCTCGCAGTTTGGCCGGACGTGGCCCTTGCGCCATAAAAAAACAACCAATATCTAATGGCCTGCGAATTGAACATTACGTATAGCACTACTAGGATGGATTTGTGAATCACTGCGTTACACTGATGCACCACGGAAGTAAAATTCACGTTACACCTCACTCAACCACACACCATTCTAGGCACTACCCTTTTATATATAGAGGTGTCACGCATTCATAAACATAGATTATAAAATATAAATGACGTTTCTCGCAGTTTGGCCGGACCTGGCCCTTGCGCCATAAAAAACCAACCAATATCTAATGGCCTGCGAATTGAACATTACGTATAGCACTACAAGGATGGATTTGTGAATCACTGTGTTACACTGATGCACCATGGAAGTAAAATTCATGTTACACCTCACTCAACCACACACATTCTAGGCACTACCCTTTTATATAGAGGTGCCACGCATTATAAACATCCATGCCTTACTCTGGCTTCGAAGCAGGAGCCTTTTGATCCAGAATCCAGCATGGCCACTACATCAATGAGTCGGCTTGCATTCTCCTTACTGTCGGTAGTTCAGTTGGTAGAGTCTATCTGGAGATTGCGAGTTCGAAACTCGACCCAACCGAAGATCGTCGTGTACGCAGGGCTGGTGCACGTTAAATGTGTCATGGCCTCAAATGTCCTCACATTGGAGGGCCGCAGTAGCCCAGGCCAACCGGAAGGTTATGAGTTCGAAACTAGGTTCAGCCAAAGCCCTTCGGGTACGCAGGGGCTGGTGTCCGTTAAATCTGTCATGGCCTCAAATGTCATGGTGCGGTGTGGAAGTTTAGAGAGTAGGTTGCCAGCTCAGTTGTTGTTCTGGTCATCTGACTGTGGTTCAAAATTACGAGGCGTTATTCTGGGATCTTTCCCTTAGGGATTGATCCCGGAAGGTCACCAATAGCCCGTTGTGTTGCTCCAGTGCGACGATAATTATCTACCAACTACCAACCTCGCATTGGGATGATGGGGAAGTTTGGGGAGTAGAGATCCAGCATTGTAATACTTCCGCCTCGTCATCTGACCGTGGCTCAAAATTACGAGGTGTTGTGTTCGCGGAACTTCCCCTTTGGGATGGAATGTCGCCAATAGTCCGTGTTCTGCTCCAGTGCTACATAAAATTTAACTACCTATCCTACTCCGGCTCATATATAGTCTTAAGTTAATTTATCCTGCATTCTTGCATTTTATCACCTTAAACTTTTCTCGTAGTATGTGTTATTTTTAAGTATCAAAAACAAGCAACCTCTCCATCGTGCCAGCCATTGCAGGAACCTCTCTAAAATGATATATTAACTAAATGTGTAAATCAATCAGACATTTTTGCCAACGCTATTGTAATATTTCATCCCCAATTTCATCAGACTTGTGTCACCCTCCGCATTCATCACTCTTTGCCCTTTTGCATCACTCTGGATTTTCACCGCATTTATAATCAACATCATTTAATTGTACCTCCTTTTCAATTTCGATAATCAACTAAGGTGGGAGATACCCCATCCTGGTCTCATTTTTGGTTTCCTAGACTCGATTTAGCGTGTTTATATCCTTTTAATTTGTTTTTCAAAGGTGGCTTACGTTCTTTATACATTTCATGTTTTACTCTCTACAGCTGTTATACATCACTAAACTTCAATATCCATATGATCGGTATAATCAACTCATCTCTTAAATTTACTTTTTATCTTTGGTTAGACTATTTTAACGCATCAACTTGTATTGGTTTATATTAGGTCTTGCGTTTGCTCTATATGATGGCCGTTTTTGGATCTTGCGCCATAAAACCCAAATCAACTAATCAACCAACCAAAAAACAAGTGCACATGACACAGAAAATTCAGTGTTCCCTGATTTTCAACAAGACAGAATGATTGTTTTTACACATTTCAGTTAAGATTTTAGAGGACACCCGCATTTTTATTCTCTATGGAGGCGACTTCACTCCATAGCCACTGGAAAATATCCGCTGATAAAAACAAAGTACCGACGCTATTTTTGTCTCGTATGTGCTCGGAATCCACCTCAAACATGCAGAAGATGATGGAATATTCTTCCGTCTACTGCCCCGCTCGGGTTGACATGTTCACGGCTCGTCAATTTCACTTTTCATTCAGCGAACAAAATCACGGCCTCACTACACTGCGGGGAAAAGAAGTATAAGCTGGAGGAGATCGTCAGAGCTGTGCTATACCATGGATTGGTGACACCGTTGAGACTGCTGATACGAATTAACCCTCATGGTGGTTGTCTCGACGAGGTATCTATCTCATCATTAGCAAAACTGGCCAGATCTTGATGGAAGTGATAACTCGTTATCAGAAGAAACCTTACCAGATCTTGATGGAAGATATACCTCGTTATTAAAAGAAACATTACCAGATCTTGATGAAAGAGATACCTCGTTATTAGAAGAAACCTCACCAGATCTTGATGGAAGATATACCTCGTTATTAAAAGAAACCTTACCAGATCTTGATGGAAGAGATACCTCGTTATCAGAAGAAGCCTTACCAGATCTTGATGGAAGAGATACCTCGTTATCAGAAGAAACCTTACCAGATCTTGATGGAAGATATACCTCGTTATTAAAAGAAACCTTACCAGATCTTGATGAAAGAGATACCTCGTTATTAGAAGAAACCTCACCAGATTTTGATGGAAGATATACCTCGTTTTTAAAAGAAACCTTACCAGATCTTGATGAAAGAGATACCTCGTTATTAGAAGAAACCTCACCAGATCTTGATGGAAGATATACCTCGTTATTAAAAGAAACCTTACCAGATCTTGATGAAAGAGATACCTCGTTATTAGAAGAAACCTCACCAGATCTTGATGGAAGATATACCTCGTTATTAAAAGAAACCTTACCAGATCTTGATGAAAGAGATACCTCGTAATTAGAAGAAACCTCACCAGATCTTGATCTCGTCATCATAAAAAAATTGGCAATATCTTGATGATGAGATGTATTGTCGTTAGCAAAATTGGTGATATCTTGATGGATCTACGAAACCACTTGGAGAGTTAAGCATCTATGATGCATAGGATAATAGATGTGAGTTATGCAGGCTTGTCTTTGTTAACTGTCCTGGTGATTGTCTCGACTAAGTATTTTGTCATAAACAAAACTGACCCAGATCTTGATGGACGAGATACCTCGTCATGAGAAAAAAAATTTGCAAACTCGTCATTACCAAAATTGGTCAGGTTTTGATGAACGAGTTATCTCGCTGAAACCTATTGGTTGTTTAATTATGTCAACTAGGATCTTGTATTCATTATAGGATACGAAGGTCTGGGATCTTGAGCTTAGGAATGGAGGGAAACGTATCAGTGTTTTCAGTGTAACCATAAACTACTGGAGAAGAAAAAATACTTACAAGAAAGAATTAATTCGATTTATCGCAATTTTGGCAATGTTCTGCTTTATTTTTTTTTGAATATTTTACTTCTTTCATCCATTAGTGGGTAATATTTTAACTTTCTTAGGTAGGTAATTGAATTAGCGTCCCACTGGAGCAACACAATGGGCTATTGGCGACGGTACCGGATCAATTCTTCAAAGAATGATCAGAACTTTCTCAGAAATTCTAGAGGTTTACCTCGTCATCTGACCGTGGTTCGAAATTACAAGGCGTTGTCCTCTGATCTTTCCTTTCGGGGTTGATCCCATACCGTCGCCAATAGCCCATTTGCGTTGCTCCAGTGCGACGTTAATTCAATTACTTACCTTCTCAGAAATTCATTTTTAAAATGAAAATGCTTTATTAGCCACGTGGCATATTGCACTAAATCTTAAAAGTGAAAGAGTAATTTCCTTACGTTGATAGCAAAGACCGACAGGTAGCTCTATTTTCTAGTTTGGAATATGATTTTATTACTTCGAAGAACTGTAGTGTACTGATGAAAAGAAAAGTCTTGTGATGTCATAACTTGAAACATTATGTGTCGCTTGTTTATTAATCCGATTCGGAACCTGAACAATGGACAGCAGAAGTAAAATCTATCTATCTACCTGTTTTGTCTGTTCACACTGAATACACTTATCATGTCATTAATTCATGATACCATTGAAACTAGCGATATGAATTAGTTCGGATTATTGGGATCTTATATCAATTATAGTATGTAAAGTTCTGGTGTCTTAGTTCAGGAATGGAGCGAAAAGTATGAGGGTTTTTAATGCAAACATCTACTGGAGACGAAAAATATTTTCAGTTCTGAACTTATTTAATTTGATGGTATTTTGGCGACATTTGGCGTAAATTTCCAATCTTTTTTAAATTGCTTTCGAGTAACTAGTACATGCCAACTTACGCCAAGTTATGAAAGAAGCTACGAAAACGCTAGGGTCTTCTATATTTTGTCTTACAGGAAAAAACCCTCATGAGGAATAAACAAATTTTAATTCCTTTTTACAATTCTCGTGCCGTCCGGTAGTGCTAAATCTATTTTTTATTCTTAATCGATTGATATTTAAATTTTATCATAATTTAAAACGACGACGTGTCATCATCTCATTTGAAATATAAAAAATGTAAGAGAAAAACATCGACTTTCAATGAAGTAGACAGAATATGTGGGCGGAGTCGGTGTTATAAGATCTCAGAAGGGTAAGTCACGTAGTCTTACGAATCGACTAGGGCCGATTTGCCAGCGAAGTGGATATTAGTGTTTTCTATCACGTTGGATAATCCCTTTAAACAATCAATATTTTCTCCCATATTAGGATTCCTGCTTTTTCACACAACCACGTGATAGATCGAACTACCGCAACAAAATAGCAGAGAGGTTGATGTAGAAAAAGATATTACGTGGTGTGTCAATGGGGATATTCCAAATCCCGTAACATTAGGTGAGAATGAATATTGTTTTATGTAGGTATATAGCATTGTGGTAGGTCTGCTATGTTTGAGTGTGTAATCGAGTATATATATATATATATATATATATATATATATATATATATATATATATATATATATATATGTTATTTAATTGTATAAAACCATTTTAAGCTAAAAGGTAGTATGAGTAGGTACATAAAAAAATAAGACTTTCCAAAAATTTAACACTTCCTATTTAATGAAGAAAATGAAAAACAGAATGTGCTCACTTATTAAAATGCAGATCTGTTTCTTCACTGATTTAAAGCTTTTAAGCTATTTAAAAGAACCATTTTAAGCTATAAAACCATTTTAAGCTAAAAGGTAGTATGAGTACATACATAAAAAAATAAGATTTTCCAAAAATTTAACACTTCCTATTTAATGAAGAAAATGAAAAACAGAATGTGCTCACTTATTAAAATGCAGAGCTGTTTCTTCACCGATTTAAAGCTATATTAAAAACAAGATACTCAATCGTAAAAGTTCATAATATAAATGAAGTTGCTAAATGACTAGATTTTGAAACTTTTTTTTAAGAACCCTCTATTTTATTTCTACTGTTGAGAAAAATAAATATTAATAAATTCATTAGTTTCCGAGTAAGTCTCTCAGATGTGTTTAATCGCGTAATGAAATAAAATTAGTAATAATTGCTTGCTATTTCAGTTATTATTTTAAGATAACAAATTTGAACGCTGTCATACAATAATTTAATTAAACTATATTGCTTCTACAAAGATCTAACTTATAAGCAGAAAGACACCGATGCAAAATAATGATCTAAAATCGTCTTTTCTTAAACAGTATTACGCAACCAACTTTGAGGTTCACTTTAATACCTCCATAATCCCCATTATAAATCTTCGCAATATCTTTAATTCTTGTTGAAAAGTGCAGCAATGCTACTAAGGGTTAAAAACTTATTTTTACCATTACATAATTGAAATAAATGTTATGTTTTATCTAATTTACCTGTGAGGGGTTAACACGTATATATTCTCCCTGCAGTATTCCCTGTATAGCTTCTAATCAGTTTTGACCTTGACAAGTATAATCTTTCCTACGAGTCTCAACCAATTGATGTGGTGATTTAGACATGTGTTTAGGAAAAGCAACATTACACACTGCTCGAAAATCTCATGACCATCAAAGGGTCAAAATGTACAAATATATGATGTATAGTACAGTAACATATGTTAACCCTCCTAGTGGTTTCAACGAGATATCTCGTCCATCAAGATCAGACTACTTTTACTCATGACGAGATATCTCGTCATCAAGGCACTGCTGATTTTTTTATGATGACGAGATCAAAATCGGATCAGTTTTCTTCTATTAACGAGATACCTCGTCGAGACAACCACCAGGAGGGTTAACCATTTCTCTTTCAAAACATCTGGTATGTATAAAGATGAATATTATAAATTCACTTAAATTGTGCACATCTTATTTGAGACCTCAACATACCCGGCAGGAAAAATTTAAAAATTTTACACCAGTTTTCTTCACTTTTCAGATCTTCGACGGAAGAAACTAAAAGAATCCTCTTCCACGAAACAACTCGGACAAATATGTCATTCTGTTTAATACATGAGAAACTTCAATCACAAAGGTTTCAGCGATATATAGTAACTTCTTTGTCGTGACAGGGTCCTATATATATTGGAATAAGTGGATTTGAAGAGATTTTGTGTTTGGCTGCATTTCACGAAGCGTGATTATGTTCCCGGAATGGAAGGACTCGATTTTTGTGAGGGAAAAGTTGTATTGTGTGGGCCGTGGGATATAAAAGAACTTTAGGAACTTTTTAAGAAGATTAGAATGACTGAAAACAACACTTGCTTTCGGATATTATAAATATTTTCCTTTTCGTCCTTAAAAACATACGCATATCAAGCATGAAAAGGTACATGGATAATAACTTAATCTCTATGAGAGGGACTTTTAGTGTTGACAAACAAACCAGACGGAAAATGAAGATTTAAACTTCCCTTCTCAATGAAAAGAAAATACCGGTTTATAAGTTTTTTACCAAGTTTTGTTGAGGTTATGTTGAAGTTCCGTCGTGTTTAATCAGAATATCCTCCATTAGAACTTTCAGAATAAGAGCTTATAAAGGAGCAACTGTACTGAACTTACTGTGAAATTATTTCTATTCCTTTCAGAGAAACCCTGTATTCAAATCTGTCACTTCTTACGATGTTTAACATTTCAAACTTGAAAACAATTTACATCTCATTCTGAGTGTGCGTTTCTCTCTTGTGTGTCAGTAAAACTTTCCTTATGTGTGTGTAGCATTACTTCATATTGTATGCCTTAGTCGCAGCATGGCCAAATATGTTCCTTGCGCCATAAAAACTCAACCAACCTATGACTAAGCAGATTATATAATTTATGTATCAGATAGGTATTGAATTAACGTCGCACTGGAGCAACACAAATTATTATTGGCGAATGTACGGGATCAAACCCGAAGAAAAAGATCCGAGGACAGCAACACGTAATTTCAAACCATGGTCAGATGACGAGGTCATATTTGAGCTAGAACCCCACTCTCGAAACTTCCACATTACGCCAACATGAGGACGTGTGAGGCCCCGACAGATTTAATGTGCACCAGCCCTCCTTGTACGTGACGGTCTTTGGTTGGATTATGTATTAGAAAACGTTTTTGGTGTATTATTGTTTTTCCAGAGCAGTTGAAGCCCATGATAAAGAGGAAGGTTATTAAATATTCAGCTAACTTCTCTTTAACCTTTTTTGCAGTAGCTTGCCTTGGATTTGTTTTGTCCTGTGACAGTAAAGCTCAGAACTCGCCACTGATGAAATTCTTCAGCAGTGTGATTACAGAAGGTAATGAAAAATCTGGATTATAGAAATCAGATCCAAAAAGAAAATATGATCGAAAATAGGTTTGGCCTCAAAAAATGCCGAATCGTCTTTGAGCAAAGAATGAGTTGAAACTGAATATAATCTAACTGACATCGAGCACATCGAACTATTATCGCGTCGAAAGTAACCTGAACTATTGGTGTATTGACAGTTAAACGACTATTGGCGTGTTAATAGCGAACTGAATTATTGACACATTGCCAACTACGCCATCAAACTTTCAATTCTTTCTTGGCACGTTGCCAATTGCGTCATCGAACTGATAACATCGACCTTATAATAAAATAGACGGAGCATGTGCCCGCACCTTCATGTTATTTCTCCCAGTTGATCGGTTTGAAGATATGTCGTGTGGTTGTGGGTAAAAGCATGAATCCTAAATTATCGATTGGCTAAAGTGATTATCCACCGTGATCAAAAACACTAGTCTGCGCTTTCACAGTCAATCGGTTAAGTCGATTCGTATGTCCACGTGATTTACCCTTCAGAGATTTTACGACAGCGACTACGCCCACATGATCCGTCTATTTCATTAGATGGTCGATGACTGATAACCTTTTCTTCCTTATAAACAGAAGAGAAGTTCTGTCGGTACCTTCCCGGGGCGCGACTGTGCTGTGGTCGTGTCTTACTAAATGTTTCTCGTAATTTGTACAATTGTAAATAAATTGTGGTAATCGTAATCACAAGATGCTTATTCCACTAAACTCCGCTCACCCAATTGTTTGCAATTGTGGTAATACGGCTAAGGTGTGCGTTTTGCTATGATTGAAAATAAGATATGATTGGATTGATAATTATTGGAAATAAGAATTAACACCAGTAAAAGTAAATAAAATGCTGCTACATATTTTTGGATAATTTTATGTCATTTGGAGGATGAAAATTATGAAATCCATTTATGTGAATACAGATGTTATATTCATTGTAAATGGATAGAAATAAGATATGAAATGCGAGTAAAGACACTGTCGTCAATAGATTTAATCAATTAGGAATATTTAGCACAGATGTTATGCCCAGGTCTGCTAGTTTTATTTAAAAA
The DNA here is from genome assembly GCA_933210815.1 of Meta bourneti. NCBI lineage: Eukaryota > Metazoa > Arthropoda > Arachnida > Araneae > Tetragnathidae > Meta > Meta bourneti. Next base: position 33,897,146 of record OW119926.1, read on the forward strand.
CATAAGTTCCCCATCCCAAGAACTCATTACAGAAGAAAACATTACAGAATTTACTACTTACTTGCCAATGAATATAGCAACAAAAATAATTTACTTACGTCGGACAACGTAAAGTAATCTACCCCCCCCCCCGCACAAACTGGAAAATAATTACGTTTCCAAAAGTAATTTCGTAATTTTTAAAGACCCATTAAAAACCCTTAACTTCACAAAAATCCTGCATCACATTTCCAGTGGGTGAGAACTGGAACGACGAAGGTAATTTCCCAACAAATGTCGCCCCAGATTTCGACCTCTTTTTTACGATTTCTCTCAGCTATAAAAGAACTTTCGAAAACGCACTCGAAAGATTATGGTTTTTACCTAAGCGTTGAATAAAAATTCTTCCCGATAAGAATGCTTGCTTACTTCTAAAGGGAATTTTTCCCTTCACCGAAACGATGAAGAGAAATAAAATAGTGCGTGAAATACTTATTCTTCCTTGTGCTCTCTCTCTTCTGTAGGAAAGATCGGAATTTTTTTACGATCTGTTTATCAGGCATTGGTATTCGGTGGTGGTTCATGGCTGTACTTGGATTTTTATTTTGGCTCACCGAAGCCTTTTCTCCTGTGCTTTTCTACGCTTATTCTTCTACAGGAGGGACGCGAACTGTGCTAGAGGACCTTTAAGTGTTTGTGTGAGTTTATTTGAGTCAGTTTTGTCCAGGGAGTACAGTTTGTGATTCTGTTTGTCTGGAAAATTAGATCGTGAAAGTGCTGGTTTAATGGAGTTTGTAACGTTTAAGTATGCGTAAAGGTGTCCTTTTAAATGTAAAATGCATTGTTCTCAATTGAATTCAAAGCAAAATGTTGTAGAAATTGATCGCATATTGACAACTCCTATTCAAACTTTTGAAGCAGGGGTGTAATCTTATTAAGACCAAGGTCACATAGATTCACTGTGATTTATGGGAGGGCCTCCAAAAAGAAATGAAAGTTATATACTATATATTATTTATTTTATTTATATTTATCATGTATTGTTACAAAGAAAGATAAAAAAGACCAGAGACTTGCGCATTTTAATGCATTGTCTAGCGGCGATTTACAATTTTTTTTATCGACACACCTATAGAAGTTTAAATAGTTTTCGTTAAATTTATTTCGCAGTTTCTCATCGTTTTGCATGTCGATGAGTTGGAGCTGTACTGATTCGGCTGTATTTTCAGGCACGATGCCAAAAGGGTTGATAAATAAATGTAGCAACGGTTTTACTTTTTGAAAATCAGAAAAACGATCCTTAAATAACACATGTTGACGTGGGCCGCCAGCAAAGAAACAGAGGGACGCGGTCTGTGCATCCCTGTTTTATTGGAAAAGTTGGCCGTATATTGATAAATAAACAAGCCAAATAAAGTCAATGTAAGACAAAGTGATAGTTGACAATTGAAATGAAATGACTGATAAGTTCTTGAATTAGTCTTAAGAACATTTAGGGTTCAATTATATTTCAATTGGAAATTCATGTTTTGGAATTTTTATTGTTGAAGTGCTGAAATCATATTTAAAAGTAAATCCAACTGACGTCACGTTCAGAGCACGTACACGAAGCACGTATTGGCACAGATAAACTACCGTCACCTAAAATGTCTCTCTTAAACTAGTGTTTGGATATAATACTAATTGTACATAAAGAACTTTAAGGGCATAAATTGCTTAAACTTTCACAAGAAGCTTTAGAAAATTTTCCCTTACTTTTTTCCATATATTTTTTACTCATCAGATATTTTTTATGTATCATTAAATATGAGCCCCACATTTTATATTTTACTACCCACACACAAAAAATGGCTTCCACAAGCACTTACCGATCACATAATCTACAAACGAAATTCATCTCCAACGCATCGCTCCTTCACGATGAATAATAAAGCACCGGAATAAATAATTCACAATAAATCCGTCCGGGCAACCATTCAAGAGCAACTTTAAAACGTTGTGCACATTGAGGATAGCTTAAAATTTCGAACTAGAAGGCTAAGGTGCGATAACAAAGAAGGCGGGGCTACGAGCAGAAGGTGTCGCTCAGCTCTTGGTGTCATCGTGTGAATGAAGGCCGTAAATATTTTACTAAGTCTCCAGCGTGTGCATAACCTTAGCCTTTAAATGATAGATGAGGCTACATTTTATCTCCTAACGCAGTGTAGCGGGTCTTTATGTATTTACGTAGATAAATTTTTGAGGATCGTGTCATACCAGGCAATAACTGTTCAAAGGGATATAGATGGAAAGACACGAAACTTTCTGATGCAGGTTGTTATTATTTTGGTCAATGGGTTTTAGAAGGCGGCTGAAAGTTTCATGTTGACTGAGCCTAACTTACGAGGGATAAAAGATTTAAGATTGCGCGAACTCTTACGCTGTTTGTGTTTCTATTAGACTAGTAGACCAACGAATAGCGTGTATGCTAAAATTTCTTAATTGCTTTATATATGTATATATATATATATATATATATATTGATGTCTCTCATCATTACTCACTTTTCTAAACTTATTTAAGGTTCCATTATACACTAGAAAAGGGGTCGCCAAACTGTTTGACCGTCGGTCCCTTCAAGAGTATCTTGACTTTTTATTCACCCCTCCAGTTTACTATTTCGCAATAATAATAAGACAAGCAAAAAAGACGCTTATGCGAGTTTTTAAACTGTTTATTAGTGTTTAGTGTAGTTAGTGTTTATTATATGTATAATGTAGTATATATTATTATATTGGCTTAACCAAAGGGATGCGTTTTTGTTTTTGACGCCCTTCTTAACATTATATATTTGATAGGAGGGATAAATAATACATAAAATATAAAATTTAGTTTAGATGACAAAATGATAATCTTCCTAATATATATATATTAAAATAAGACAATTATGTCTTATTTTTTTATCGACCCTCAATCGACCCCTAACGATGTTATATCGACACCTGAGGTCGATATCGACCACTTTGGCAACCAATGTACTAGGTATTGTTTTTTTTTATTTTGACTTAAAAAATCCAAGTTAACCGAATTAAATATTACTCGTACAATGATGTCTTATTTTTTATCGACCCTCAATCGACCCCTAACGGTGTTATATCGACACCTGGGGTCGATATCGACCACTTTGGCAACCACTGCACTAGAATATTGTTTTTTATTTTGACTTTAAAAATCCAGTTTTGTTATAACAGGTCATTGTTTTATGTTTAAAATCATGAAAGTGGGAAAAAATCAGATTAAGTTTATCATTAATTATCCAATTTAGATATAATTAGCTAAGTAGCATGTGTTTTAACGTGATATCTCAAATTGTAATTTGTTCAGAAAGACAATTCCTATTGAAAATTATTCCTGAAATTATTCTCCATGTTTTGATCCTCAATCAAGTTGCTAGAGGGAATAGTTTTTAAAAATTTTTATCAAGGAAGCATAGAACTTAAGATTTTTTTCAGGAATTTTACCGTTTAAAAATCAACTAAAAATTCAATTCTAAACTAATAACTCTGATTGAAAGTCAAAACATCCACTGCATTATAAGGATTATAATGATTACAAAAATTATAGTAGATCAATTCTTTGTTAAGTTATCACCGTTTGAACAAAGCATCATATTGCTAAAAATCAAATTGAAAAAATTCAGAAATTGAGTTTAAAGTTTCGAAACATGTTTGTACATGTTGATGGTACCTAACGACCTACAATACCTAAGAACTCTTGTAACTAGAAAAATATTCCGAATATTTAAAAGGTCTTGGTATCGTTTGAAAGCTAAGGAGTTGGAAATTGTTTTGAAATAATAAAAAAATAGATTTTCTGGACGATTTTTGTGATTTCTAGTGTATACATATACACCTTAAATTTAAATATATTAAATCTAAGCATATTTATAATAAGCTTATATTCATTATCTATGATGAAATGTACATAACGATTGCTTTGGAGGTATGAAATATGCATATTATTATGCTCATGGTGATAACAAACTACTAAAATTCAGAATAAATGTATTTCGATCTCAAAGGGGAATTTCATTCACTCACTGGCATATGTGGTCAACGGCTCCTATATATATATGTATGATATTTAAAATAAGCTGATTCACAAGAAGTTAATATTTTGTTGCTAAGATTTATTAATTTATGAAGATTCAAAAGCTTTCTGATCAGTATCAATAACTTTGTCACTGGATTCAAAGTCGATGCTATCTGCCTCGAAATAAAGGACCTTGACAACGGTCGCGATAAAAACAAGTACCTAGTTGCTATACTACAATTCCAAGGGAAATTATTCATAACTTCATTTACATGAATAAGGAATTCTCAAACATTGCATCCTTTGCTGAAAGCAAAACGCTTTAAATTTCAGCTGAGGAAACAAGATTTTAACCGATATCGTGATTCAATATGACACATTTATCTCTTGTTTTGCTTCTGTCCCTTTTTTAGATCACGAATTCCCCTCCCAAGCATTCATCCCGGCCTTTTCAGCAACTGTTTAAAGCTTTTGTCACGGAAACGGCCACAGACTTCCTCAAAATGGACCACGCTTCGAAATGGCTTTTAAACTGCTTCATTATAAACCGTATAGCCTTTGATAGGGAACTATATACATAGATGTGGTGTGGCAGTCAAATGCCCTGCACAGATATCAGTCGTAAAATATTTACATAAAGGGTGGATTTAAAACCGGTTTACATTCACCCCTGTAGTATGCGGAAAGGTGCCAAGTGTTGGAAATCATGTGAGTGTGCTGATATATCCATCCATCCTGTTGAGATGTGCTTCTCATGTCTTCCCACCACACGTGTGAGTTCGAAAATTCAAAACATAAACTTGTTTTAGGATCGAAATGTCAAAAATTGTCTCGGTTCAAGGGCCTTTAGAGTTGGTTTTGTTTGGTTTCTTAAGGAGCAAGGACCAGATCTGACCAAGCTACTCCAAGGAATGTTTTCCCGTCAAGTGAATGGATATACAAGAGGCATTTTCTGTCAAACTAAATGTAGGGTTGGCTAGTTGGCTTTGGGTTTTATGGCTCTAGGGCAATATTTGCTCAAACTGCGCCAAACACAAGATAACAATGAGAGACGAAAAAAAGGAAAAGGAAGAATGGTAGGCGAGGGTAAAACAGAAAGGACGGATCACGCGGGTACATCGGGGTTGTGATGCCGTGCACACCTAAAGAAATGCCCTGAGGGCTGTAGGTGGTGGCAATGTTTCTGCTGTGGAACGTAACGCAGATCCCAGACCATCACCAATAGCACATTGTGTTGTTCCAGTGTGACGTAAACTCAGCTGTCAACTATAATCTAAATGGAACGCTACTTTGGCTTGTTTTCCAAATACGATTTCAGCACTTCGCGCCATTAAAAGTTTCAAAAACTAATTCCGAATTGAAATATGCTAGCTGATTGGTCATTCTAATTAGACTAAACACCAATCATTGCTGAAATGGCAATACACTGCATTTTAATTTAACCCCAATGTATATCATACGAGAGTATTCGGCCATATTTGACCATGCTGTGTCAAACACAAGACAGAAACGTCAAGCAATGAACAAACACAAGCACTGAAAGCTTTTTCTGGCGCATAAGAGAGATAGGTAGGTATTTCAATTAGCGTCGCAATGGAGCAACACAGCGTACTATTGGCGACGGTCCGGGATCAAACTCGAAGGGACAGATCCGATGACATTACCTATCTTTCACCTAAATTTGAACTTTCATTTTTGAAATTTGAACCATTGTCAGATGAGGAGGTCACACATGAGCTGGCACCCCACTCTCCAAACTTCCACACCACTCCAACACGAAGACATTTGAGGTTACGACAGATGTAACATGCACCATCCTCAGGTTGGATTCGAATTCACAATCATCCGTTGCTAATTCGTTACTCTTCCAGCTACCCCAGCCTGCACATAAGAGGGAAGCGCACACGGGAGGGAATCGAACCTACGGCGCCTATAAGTTGCTAGTGCAGTGGACAAACCCCTGAGCCACGGGGGACCTGAAATAATGTATGAAATATGAGTAAAGACGATTTACCATCAGTAGATATAAGCAATTCAGTTTAGCGCAGATTCGATGCGAGGGTGGTCTAGCCTCAAGTAAAACAACCTTGGTGCTTTTCAAAATATCACATCGCAGTAACCAATGTCTTGAAGCTGCAACAACTGAACCGATACTGTTGTCGCCAGAATACCACCGGATCCACAAAAGCTTCGCTTGAAAAGCGAACCCCTCCCAATATTTACATAAAAGCAATATAAAACTTCAAACCAGAAGGGGGACAGGCAACTGTCGCCAAGCACGCAGTACATCCATCGGCGCCAAGCAGAAACGAGCCAGCTCGGAAAACTCGGTACGGGGTGTGTAATGACCCTTAAGGTAATCACGTCCCGTGTAGAATTTCTAACAAGAAACGAAAAGTAAATCTTTTTAAAAAAGATGGCTTTCTCCACGTCGCTTACATAAAAACGCCATTGCGGAGTTATGGTATCAATAAATAACGTCATAAAATATCGGGGTTCATTCTTTCGCACTTAGTTTCTTCTTCCTTTTCTAGACTTTCGAATTTTTTTATTTCTTAAAACCGAAAAGAAAGCTTTATGATTTTATGTGTTAAAAAGTCGGTTTACTATGTGCAAACTTAATGATGCAATGGTAGATAAGTTATGAATATCCTTATAGATATCTGCAGCCAAAGACTGTCGTGTACATTGGGGCTGGTGCACGTTAAATATGTCGTGGCTCAAACGTTCACGTTGGTGTGGTGTGGAAGTTTGGAGAGTAGGCTGCTAGCCTAAGTATTGACGTCACTTGACCCTGGTTCAAAATTACGAGGGGTCGTCCTTGACAATATTTCTCTTCGGGATTCATCACAGACCGTCACCAATAGCACATTGTGTTGCTCCAGTACGACGTTAATTAACCACCTACTTACCTTACATATATCGTTGGCTTAAAGCAGGAACTCTTTAATCCTCCTGGTGGTTTCTCGACGAGGTATCTCGTCATTAACAAAACTGACCAGATCTTTATTTACGACATATATCGTCCATCAGGATCTTGTCTATCGTCATTAGAAGAAAATCTTGATCTCGTCTAAGTGAAAAAAATCTCCAATACCTTGATTACGAGATATCCCGTCATTTGTAAAATTAGAATGGGGATGGATTCTACATGTTTCCGATATTTAATTTTTTAAACGTGTTTCAACATTCAAGTGTTGATTAAACTCAGGCCTCGCCTGATATATCATCTTTAGTGTAGGCTGTCCCCAGGGCAGCACCGCTAGCACCCTGCGAGTTGTAGGTGGCGCAGTTTCGATTCTTCCCTTGGTGTATTTCTATCTTCTGAGCTAGTAGAATTTTGTGTGCGTGTATATCCATTCCTTGACCTTGTCTGTCTTGTATTTGGCACAGCATGACGAAATATGGCCCTTATGCCATAAAACTCCAATATAACCAACTAACTAGTCGGCCGAATAAAATGATCAGAAACCACTGGTTTATAAATGTATATTTTGTTGGAATAACTGGAATTTTTAAAACTTTTACTGGTGTACAATTCGAACAGACGTTACAGAGTTGAGAATATTTTCGGAATTAAAATAATAGAGTTAATGGATTGAATATCTATTGTACCTCAAGGGATTAGAGAAAGTCATAGAAGTTATAGTTTTGTATCTTGAAACTGGAAGAGGATAAAATATCAATGTATCTCTTATACTAGATACCCTCGTCTTTGAGTAGAAACTCACTAACAAAAAATTGCTTTTACGGCACTGTTGTTTAAATACTTAATTTTTAGGTCAAATAATAAAAATTATAGGAGTTTTGATAGTGTATAATATCTGTTTTAAACATTTGAGGTTACTATGACGACCTCTCATAAAAATAAGCATTAAATGTCACCGAAAAAACGCCAGTTAATAAGTTTCTGCTCTAACTGACGATATATCGATATTTTGTTTCATTCATCTGTTTTGAATACTGTTTGAAAACTCATAGCTTAAGGTATAAATAGCAAACCTATGGTCCATGGGAACTTAGTACTATGGCTTTATATCTGTAAACATCATCAAGGTAATTCTAAAATACAAAAATGTATTGAAAATATGATTCATAAATCGGTGAATTTCTGAACAAATCTCTTTACACCTCCGAGTGTACAGTAAAATTTTTAGAATAAAGTTTCTAAATGTGATATTATTACATATTTTAAATTATAATAAATAAGTAACCATTTTGGAATTTTTGGAATTTAAAAATTCTGTGATTAACCTCCTGTCGTGGTAACATTTCTGAGAATTAAAATATTGTTTTTACATCACAACACACACTCATGACTAAACAACATCTATGTTAAAGAATGCTAGCACAGATTCTATTAGTCAAGAAAGGTCAAAACTGGTTTTAACCCTTTTGGTGGTTGCCTCGACAAGATATCTTCTGTATAGTAAAACTGTCCACATCTGGATGGACGAGTTATCTCGTCATTAGAAGAAAACTGACCGGATCTTGATCTCGTCATCTTAAAAAAATCGTCAATATCGAGATATTTTGATGGACGAGATATCTCGTCGAAACCACTTGAAGGGTTAAGTCATTCAGGGAAGACTGTAGGATGCAGATATATGCGTGTGAACCCTACAAAGAGTTGCTAAAAAGATCCGCAACCATTTTCACATATAATGCATCTATGATTTTGTTACGTGTTTAAACAATTTTAGTTTTTTAATTTAAATATTTTTATCTAGTCGTTGTTTCATAAAAACCACTAATTACATATGTTAATAAAAACTTCTAGTTATATGCTGTCTTCATAAAAATTACTAGTTACACGTTGTTTTAATAAAAACTAGAAGTTACTTGAGGTTTTAATGAAACCTACCAGAGAATATTCTTGAATAGAATATTGGCTTTATTTTTCAATATATTTAGTATGCTGTGGATCCTTTCTGACAACTCATAATATAAACTTTAAAAGGCAACGAGGTCGCCTTTCGCGAAGAATATTGGAAAAAAACACGGTTTTATCCTCACCGAATTCAGTAGCCAATAACCAATCCTTCATTTTTCATACAGGACAAGTTTGCATCTCCTATACTTTTTCCTATACTCACTTTTTATACTTCTTTATGTGTCACACCGAACGGAAAACAAGATTAGGAGGGGAAAAAGCATAGACTTTTATGATTTTTTCCCGTCTTCTGTGGCTGCATACGCTAGTGAACATTCGGAGGGGAAAACCTGAACTCCAAGTTGGAGTTTTTTTATTCAAGAAAATCTCTCGTGTGGTTGAGGCTTTCGGGAGATTTTTTTTACCTAAAAAGCAACTCCATACGTACTTTATCGTTGTGCTTGAGTGTTTTTTAAGAGAATTTAGGAGGATTAACTTATTGGATTACGAATGGAGGGAGTTGATTTTGGATGTTCAATGCGAGAGCTGTGAAAGAAAATTAAAATGCAAATATATGCACGCGACTTTATTATCATCTGATATTTTTCTGAGGCTAATGTTGTTGATGATATCTCACACTGACGTAATATCTACAAAACAAATACAAAAATGTTAGTATTCTGCTTGAAAACTTAGCGAGATAACTGTATATGAGTCCATATGGTGTGGGATTTTTTTTGTTATAAGTGCAGATTCTTACAGACATGGATGAAACGCTTAGAAGTATTTCACTTAAAGTTAATGGGTTTGTTGATTTTTAGGTTAAATGGCGCAAGGGTCATTTTTGGTCAAGCTGCGCCAAACAGAAGGCAACGTCAAGTAATAAATGTCGTGAAGGGGAAAAGGAATTGAGAAATAAAGAAGAGTGGGGTGAAAGCAGAGAAAGATTTCTTGGGTGTCCTGGAAGCCCTAACCTCGTGTTTACTAAATATATGAAACCTCATGTGAAAAGAAAAGATCACTAGAGTACCTTGGGTCCGTGAAGGACCTAAAGAAGATGTGCTTTGAAGGCTAAAGTTAATGGGGTAAAATATTTTGGCTTAGTTTGTGCAAAACTCAATTTTTAGTGGCTGCAATGCAACTTTATAGCAAAAACTGACGTTTTAATTGAGACAGATATTTTGGTAGATCACAATTATTTTTTGTCAAATAGAAACAGATAAATAACTAATATGCAATTTCGAAAACCCGCTACTTTTTCAAAAATAAACCCCCGAGTATTTCGAGGTTGGATGGATTTAATGGCATCAAAATCAAAAACGAACAAGCTGCGATCATTGTCACCTATTGAAGTAATGTTGGCAGTGGTAGCCCGATTGGAAGAGTAGCGGATCAGAAACAGGAGGGTTGCGAGTTCAAAACTAGATACAACCAAAACCGTTCTGTACGTAGGGGTTAGCGCATGTTAAATCTGTGGTGGCCTCAAATGTTCTCACGTCGCCGTGGTGTGGAAGTTCGGAGAGTGGAGTGCCAGCTCAGGTATTGATCTCGTCATCTCACCGTGGTTCAAAATTACGGTGTCCTCGAATCATTCCCTTCGGGATTGATCACGAACCGTTGCCAATAGCCCGTTGTGTTTCTCCAGTGCGACGTTAATTCAACTACCTATCTAACTAATGAAGTAAAATCAAGTTAGACATCTTGGAGAAATAAATGGTAGAACATCGCATATATTAATTCAAATTTTCATCCTGTGTGCTGTTTACTGTATTATTTAATACTAGATTTTCATTTCCATAAATATATGAAAGGCTAATATCTGAAAAATGAAATTTAAAATATTATATGAATTAATTATTATACTGATTATTACATTAATTTCACGAAAGTAAGGTGTAGTCTACTTTGTTTTTTTTTGTATTGAGATACTAGGAAAAATCTAGATTCCCATTCAAGTGTCTCTATTTTAAATCTGTTTTCAATTTTTTATTTTAATGGGTGAAACATACATGATTGGATGAACATGATATGATAAACGATAATAGATGAGTCGGAAACTCATTAATTTATCAGCAATTTAACATAAATCAGATTAAAAGATATGATAAATGGCAGGCATACAGGAAAAAGTTGTTTTCACCCCACTTCATTCAGTTGATCCCATTGTAGAAGTTGTTTCTCTGCATGAAAAGTACTACCGTAAAGAAGCTTGTTTACGGTAAAACTGCTGACATTATCAGAACTTTCTAAGCTCTAGCGTATGGACCACTAGGTTTGATCAAAACAAGTTTCTACCGGTTTTTGTATTATATTAACTGATAGATAAATGGCAGAGTGGAAATGCTCGTCGAATTGGTAGTCAAAATTTTTAAGTCTTCAAAATATGACTAATAAATACTAAAATTTGTGAAAAAAAGGGTTAATTTCTTTATGGAGTAAAACGTCTATAGGACAGAAATAAACAAGAATAAAACACGCGTTTAGATATGATATCCTGGATAAGTGTTACCAGTGCCAAAGTTGTAGTGTATGAACCATTAGGGTTGATACATACCAATAGTTTATTACCGACGGAAATTCTTAAAACCAGATTTTTATATCACATTAACTGATAGAGGCAAAGGGGAAACTTTAGTCAAATTGGGAGTCGAAAATTTTAAATCTTCAAATATGGATTGGTTGCGAGCTGTAGGTAGGTAGGTATTTTTAATTAACGACGCACTGGAGCAAATCAACGGGATATTGGCGACGGTCCAGGCTCAAACCTGAAGACGAGATGTAGGACGCACAGGTTCGGTTACTGTGTGTACTTAGGGCGTATTTCTATTTTCTGTATCATTAGAAGTTTCCTTGTTTGTGCATTTACTTGAGGGACTGCGTTAGCCCGGTTGGTAGAGTATCTCATCATCAACCGGAGGGTTGCGAGTTTGAAACTCAATCAAACGAAAGACCATCGTGTACGTCGGGGCTGGTTCACGTTAAATCTGTCGTGGCCTCTATAATCCAAGGGCTACCGCGGCCCAACAATTTATAAGGATTTTACGTGATTATGAACAGTTGATCTTGGAATTTATTTGAGAGTCTGCTGTTGCCCAGTTGGTAGAATCGCAGATTACCCAACAGCAGATTACCCAGATTAGCAAGCGAAGGGTTGCGAGTTCCTAATACGATCCAACCAAAGACCGTCGTATACATGGGGGTTCATTCATGTTGAATCTGTCATAGCGTGTGTAATCCTCTACTCTTCCAACCTGTCTACCACGGCCCAACAATTCGTAAGTATTTCGCAAAAAGCAAACATGTCATTTTGGCATACAGCTTAAAAAACCTTTACTAGTTTTCGTAGCCATTAGTTTTTAAGGGGAAGCTATCTGAGCGAACGAATGAACAAGAATAAATGAAGGAAATCTAATATTCGAACGCTTTGTTCATCCATTAGAGGGTGGTCGCCATGTAGTCTAGAAATATCCTTTCCATTTTGTGACCCGAGGATGACATTAAGTATTGTAGTGAGATTCAAACTAGTGATTGCGCGAAGTTAATGGCGTGTATGAAAACGGAAGAAAAGGATGCTTGTTAATGCTTCGGGCAAATTTCCAACATTTCAGAGAGAAAAAGACCAGGGCTATGCCGTAGTTATAGAAATAATAATAGGCTCTGAGGAAGTTGCAAAAGGATAGAGCGTTAAGTTACTTTCTCGCGAAAAAGAGTTTGATGTATTTTCTAGTACAACGTATTGTTCTAATTGTTTACGTAACAGTGTAATTTGTTGTGATGGGAAACCATTTACGAGTGGCGCAAAGTTGGGTAGAGTAGAAGATAAAACCTAATAGTCGACAGTCTAAAAGTAACTAACAATAATAATAAAATTAGTCTTGCTGTTTCAAGGGAACAAAACATCCGCCATCATCAGAACGAGAATAGATAACTGAAGAAAAAACTCGTCTATCTATTATCTTATGTTATCTTTGAAGTGTTGAAATCTCTCGCTTTTTTAAGTAAGCTCTTCCAGATCGCGTTTAAATATATGCTCGGATGCAGTAATGTCATTCACTAGTGTGGAGGGCTGCTAGTTCGAATCCAACCAAAGACCATCGTGTACAAAGGGGGCTGGTGCACGCTAAATCTGTCGTGGCCTCAAATGTCCTCACGTTGGCGTGGCGTGGAAGTTTGGAGAGTGGGGTGCCAGCTCAGGTGTTGCCTCGTCATCTGACCATGGTTCAAAATTACGTGGTGTTGTCCTCGGATCTTTCCCTTTGGGATTGATCCCGGACCGTCACCAATAGCCCGTTGTGTTGCTCTAGTGTGACGTTAATTAAAATACCTACCTACCCAAATACCTCGGATTTTTCCCTTCGAGTTTGATACTAGACCGTCGCTAATAGCCCGTTGCGTTTATTCCAGTGTGATGTTAAATAAAATACCTACATCCCATTCACTAGTGTGCCAGATAACGTAGGTAGTTAATTAACGTCGAACTGGACAACACCAAGGGGTAATGGGGAAGGTCGAGATCAGTACCGAAGGATAAGATCCGATGACCGCCTTTCGTTGGACTGAGTTTCGAGCTCACAGTCCTCCGGTTCCTAATACGTTACTCTTCCAACTGGACTTCCACGACCCCTATTTTAAATTGATAAAAATTGTAAGGGCTTCTCTCCATAATGTTTAATAGGAGATTCTCGGAGATTATGCCCCTCTAGCTGTTTAAAATCAAACTGATAACAAAATTTCGAACGATGGCAGATTTGTTAATTTAAAAAACGATAAAGCTTCTCTCCATATTGTTTAATAGATGCATGAGATTGGACCACTTTACATGTTTAAAATCAAACTGATAACGAAATTCCGAACGATGGCAGATTTGTCAATTTCTTATTATCATGTGTTCTTGTTCACGGAATTTTAATGCCCTTGTATTTTAGCCATAAAAGGTAGCCATGGTAAAATTGATTGTTACATCGTTTGTAAAGGAAATGATTGCTAACATTAAAGTGAAGTATGTGTGTTTCTCAGTCACGCAACATCTGTCGATGGATTGATTCGAAATTATTCATTTATGTACATAGTAAACAAGATATCTAATTTACAAAATTTCAGATATATTTTAGAGTAATCTGTAACGCTGTGCAAATGTATTCCTTCTTGCTGACAATACGACCATCTATGAAGCTACAGACCTAGACGGTAAAGAGGATACCGTTAAAATACTACCACCTTCTAATAAAATAGATTAAGCCTGTAGGTGGAGTCTCTGTCGTTAGATTTCAGAAATATTTGTCGCGTGGGTTTAGGTATAGGTAGGTAGAGTATATGTATTTTAATTAACGTCGCACTGGAGCAACGCAACGGGTTATTGGGGTCCGGGATCAAACCCGAAGGAAATTATTCGAGGAAAACACCACGTAATTTTGAACCATGGTCAGATCACGGGGTCACACCTGAAGTGGCACCCCACTCTCCAAATTTCCACACCACGCCAACGTGAGAAAATTTGAGGCCACGACATATTTAACGTGCACCAGCCCCCCTTGTACCCGACAGTCTTTGATAGGATTCGGACTCGTAATATTTAGCCTGTTTTTGTTTCACGTATTAAACTTTCCAGAGCTTGATGAAATGTTTCGATATTCAAAAACTTTTGAGTACAGAATATCTTGAATTTATTTAGACCACAAAAAACCTAATAACATAGCCACTTTATAAATATTTAACCAATTAACCGGAGAGATCTGTTACTTTGTTGTAATACTTGAAACAGGACTTTCGATTCTTCTCGTAATGATAATTGCCTTGAATGATGGTGTGGGGCGTAATAAGGCAGTGTTTCAGGGTGATTTAAAGTGTGGGTGAGATGAGAAATCAGGTTGGTGCTCAGCTGACAACAGAAGCCCCATCGAGTGATTTATGACAATTAATAAGGTCGGGGTGGATCCGGCCCGCGCACGTTAACCGTTATTAAGATGTCTGGATCAGCGGCCTTAACGGCGCCATTAGTATTCAAGCGCTGCTCATAAATACACTCGACTTCTTGGGGGGCTGCCCATTCAATGAGAGAGACGTCACAACCCCTCGGGAAGGGTCGATCGTTTGAGGTCTGTTCTTTTCTGCCTTGCTAGTCTATTGTTCAACTAGGTGGTTTTTAAAATAAGTAACTCTTTAGAAAGGGAAAGAGAAAATAAAGGAAAAATGATTGGTTTTTATATCAAGATAAGTGTAAGTGGTGTTGGTGTTTTTGTAATGGAAGATTCTTTCTGTGCGTATGCAGGACGTGACTTCATTTGACTTGTTTATAGAAAGCAATTTCAGCACGTCATCCATTAAAATTCCAAAGAATTAATTCCACATTGATATACAGGGTGATTCGGAACTCATGGGAAAAAATTCAAGGGGTGTTAGAAAATACTGAAAGAACCGTTTTGTGTAAAACATAGTATGGGCGCAAGTGAAGCGTTTAGGAACAAACACAAGAATTGCGCAGGAAATCAAACAAAATGTTTATTTACATCATTATTTTACAATTGCTTATTTACAATGATTTTTACAATAACTGCTCAAATGTGCCGCCACCAACATTAATGCAAGCTTGGCAGCGTGGCAAGCTTGCAGAACTCGCCTTTGAACTGCCGGGTTTCAGCAAAGGATCGACGTTCAAGGTCGCCAAACCAAACTATGAACTCTAGCGGCGAAAACGTAAGGCAGTCATCGACACTGCCAAGCATGCATTATTGGTGGTGTTGGCACCTTTGAGCAGTTGTAAAGAAATCGTTGCAAATAAGTGATTGTAAAATAATGATTTAAAAAAATAAAAATTTTGTTTCATTTCCTGCGCAATTCTTGTGTTTGCGCCTTAAGCACGTAACTTGCGCCAAACATTGCTATACAAAAATTATTCTATTAGTGTGCTTTAACACTCCTTGGAGTTTCTCCCATGAGTTCCGAATCCCCCTGTATGTGATAGTTGATTAGCCAACACCAATTGGAGTGAAGTCTGCAGCGATTGACTTTATTTGTTTAGATCCGCTTGTTTCTATAAACATGCAAATGACGGTGATTTCTGTGCTACGTAAGTTAGGGTTATGTACGTGCATGTATGTTTTTATACTAAAAGAGAAATCTAAGTGTAGGGATGCAACTGGGTTTAGTTACGTTTCTCGTACTTTACAAGTTGTTCCTCATGAGATGTTTCTTCTCTCAAGCTAAAAGTAGGCTGGAAAAGTTTGATGTACGTATTTCAAACGTGACGTGACGTCACCTTTGGTATAGGTACATTAAATCTTTCTTTCGTATGATTGTTTTTCGAATAAGATTTAGGCATTTCGTTAATGAATATTCCAAAGAATGAATTCTGAATTGATAAATAATAGTTGGTTGCCCAACACCAATTAGATTGAACGCCAAACGTTGTTGAAAAGACAAAAAGGTACATTTCATGGTAACACCGATACATATCTAACTAACTAACACCAACACACATTCCCGTGCCTAGTGTCGTGAGACACTGTACCGATACGTATCATGCGAGAGCATGATACGTATCGGGTTTACAGCGGAATGATTAGCGCTCTTGTTTGTAGATGGTTCGGATGTAGTGTTTGTAGTGGCTCGATGTTTGTAGTGGTTCGGAATTCATTTTAAACCTTTGAGCGCCACGAGATTTTCGAGATAGTGTAGCATTGCTTTTCCCCAACAGCACATATAATGACTAAAAGATGACATCTATTGGTTGAATGAATTCCAGGAAAGATTCTACTGGTCAAGAAGTTGTTAGAAGTCATGCAGAGAAGACAAGACTGCAGGTTGCAGAACTTGTATACCTTACTTGACAATACCTTAGCGGTTTAGTTGCTGGTCTCCCAGTCAAATTAGCCCTTGCAGATTAACCCTCTTGGTGACTGGCATCTCGTCATTAGAAGAAAACTGACAAAATCTTGATGGACGAGATATCTCGTCATTTGAAAAAATTGACCAGATCTTGTTTGATCTCGTTCTCACAAAATATCGACAGTATTTTGATGACGAGACATCGTGTCACTTCAAAACTGGTGAGATCTTGATGGAGGAGATTTCTCGTTCAAACCACTTGGAGGGTTAGAATGACAAACCAATGCAACACGTACCTTGCAAAAAAAACTACTATGAAAGTCTAAACTCACTCTGTATTTAAATCTTTCAGATAAACAACGACTGAGTAGGAATGACCAAAGGAGACATTTATATACACGATTATTCTCAGAAATTAAGTTCCAGTTCCTAAACAACCCACATCTATTGGTTGAATGAATTCTAAGAAAGATTCTACTGTTCAAGAAGCGGTTAGAAGCCACGCAGAGAAGACTGTAGGTTTCAGAACGGGTATATATGTGTGAACACCTTACATGGTTTACTGCGGGTCCCTCTATACAATCGTACGTGCAAAAATGTACATACGATTAATATATTTAGCCGCTCGAGTTTCCAAGTTATGAAAACTAATTGGTCTAGACACAGTTTAAGTTATTGATGCTATTATTGAGAGGGATAGTTATGAGAGGGATATAGTCCAGATTAGACGGTAGAAACGACAAACAAATTCAATGCATACCTTGCAAAAATATTATTATGAAAGTCAAAACTTATACTGCATTTAAATCTTTCAGATAAACAACGACTGAAATGAAGGATACATTTATTATTCTCAAAAATTAAGTTCCAGTTGCTAAAAACCACATCTATTGGTTGAATGAATTCTAAGAAAGATTTTACTGGTTAAAACGTGGTTAGAAGTTATGCAGGGAAAAATCCAGGTTGCAGAATTGTTATATAAGCGTGAACTCCCCTTAAACGGTTTAGCTGCAAGTTCCAGTCAAATTAGCCCTTATAGATTAAACCGTAAATAGAATGACAAGCCAAATCAATACATACCTTGCAAAAATATCATTATGAAAGTGAAAACTCATACTGCATTTAAATCAAATCTTTCAGAAAGAATCTCTCAAAAATAAAATGCCTCTCATACAAAGGAAGCAGGAATTGAAAAATATTTTAATAGAATTTACAAATCTGTAGTCAGTCTACCAAATAATGCATATACGATTCATAAATTTAGCTAATCCTATTTCCAAGTTATGTAAACTAATTGGTCTAGAGACACACACAGTTTAAGTTATTAATACTATTATGAGGGATAGTTATCGATACTATTATGAGAAGGATAGTTATTGATACTATTATAAGAGGGATAGGTATTGATATTGCTATGAGAGGGATAGTTATTGATACTACACTGCTGGCCACCGTAAATGCAACACCCTGAAGGAAGCATGCAAATAATATGAAATTTACAACATGCATTAGCGGAGGTGAGATATGCAAATGATTAGAATTTCAGCGCAGACGCACATCACGCGCGCCTGTGGCGCCACTTCAAAGCGCTATTTAAGGCTTGGAGATTTCGACGATTTCAAGTACGGCAATTGTGTTTTTCTTGTGGTTTTTTCAAAAAAACGATCAATTATGCCTCGTAGAAAACAGCGATCATCTTTTGATCAAGTATCCGAGTTCGACAGAGGAAGGATAGTGGCCTACCGAGATTGTGGATTATCTTTCAGGGAAATCGGTAGTCGTGTTGGACGAAACCAAACAACTGTAATGCGGATATGTGATCGTTGGATGCAGGAGGGTACGACGGACCGACGTGTTCGATCGCATCCACCTCAGTGCACCACTTCACGTGATGACAGGCATATTGTGCGTATGGCAGTGACGGATCACTCAGCCACATCACGAACCATAGCACAGCACATTCAGTCTGTACCGCTTCATCCAGTGTCTGCGCGTACCATTCGATGCCGTTTACAGCAGAGTGGTCTGTCCGCAAGACGTCCATTGCTTCGTCTACCCTTGACGCAGAACCACAGACGTTTCCGCCGCCAATGGTGCGATGAAAGAAGGATGTGGACGGCAGGATGGAATGAAATTGTCTTTACTGACGAGTCACGCTTCTGTCTGCAACACCACGATGGTCGGATTCGAGTCTGGAGACACCGTGGAGAGAGGATGCTGAACAGCTGCGTTATGCACCGCCACACTGGTCCTGCACCGGGTATTATGGTATGGGGCGGTATTGGATATCACTCTCGCACTCCTCTAGTACGCATTGCCGGTACTTTAAACAGCCAGCGCTACATCTCCGAGGTGTTGGAGCCAGTTGTCCTTCCTTACCTTCAGGGCTTGCCCACAGCCATATTTCAACAGGATAATGCGCGACCACACGTGGCACGCATTGTCTAAGGGTTCTTCGTCAATCGCCAGATTGAATTGCTTCCCTGGCCAGCTCGCTCTCCGGATCTTTCGCCGATAGAAAACATGTGGTCCATGGTTGCTCAACGATTGACCCAGAATACATCCCCAGCTGCCACACCAGATCAACTTTGGCAACGTGTGGAAGCTGCTTGGTCTGCTGTACCCCAAGAACACATCCAAAGTCTCTTTGAATCAATGCCGAGGCGTGTGGCAGCGGTGATCTCCAACAATGGCGGCTACTCTGGCTACTGATTTTGGCAGGAACCACACTTCACAGAAGTCTATAAATTTAATCATTTGATACTTGGTCAACATGTTATCTACAAAATAAATTTTGTTGTGATATCTCTTGTCTTTCTTGGTGTTGCAATTTGGGTGGCCAGCAGTTTATTATGAGAGGGATATTTAAAAGTTATTATAAGGATTATTATGAAAGGGATATAGTCCAGATTAGGTCGTAGAAACGACAAACCAATTCAATACACACTTTGCAAAAATATTAATATGAAAATCAAAACTCATACTGTGTTTAAATCTTTCAGATAAACGACTGAATAGGAAAGACCGTTTATAGGAGACGTTTATAAATACGATTACTCTCAGAAATTTCCAGTCACCCTCAGAATTACAACTTAAGCATTCCAGAACTAAATCCAACGCATCTCCGACTCGCAAATCGCCCCCAACCACCTCACCCGAAGACACTCAGTCGGAGTCAAGTGCCCTCTCGCATTCACAAGCGGTGAAAAAGGAGAAAACTCATCCCACATTCGTGCTTCCATTCCAAAGAAAGTGGCGCAAGATCCTCAGCATGATTAACGAACCCTTTCTTCCTCGACACATATCCGAACTCCCCCAAACTCCTGTCCATAAATGTAGGGGGCGAGGATTATGTCAACACCCCGATATTTCACGCTTTCCTTGAAAACGAGTGTTTTTTGATCCCGGGCTTCCAGCCCTTGCACCGTGTCGTCCGTCCGCCCCGAGGTGTGAAAAACAGCCCCTGTCATGGATTCCGGAGCATATTGCCTGCATATTGATCGGGGCTCTCTCGCCCTTGTCATGCATGGCCACGGCTGGAACGCCGTGAGTTGCTTTCTGAAGAGAGGTCAGGTGGCACGTGTTTGGAGGTGGGTGGGGAAATGTACTCTTTTGGGGTTTGAAAAAAATAAACGGCCATTTTTCAGTGGGTTTTGCTGAAGCTCTGAGTTTGAGTTTGAAACTCTTGGTATAGACATACCTGTCTGCATGTACAGTCGCGGAAAAAAACGAACCACCCCATTTATTTCAAGCACTATTCATAGAGCCACTTCAAAGATATCATACAATAGGGAATAACGTCCTCTACAAATTCACATGCAAAAAATTACATGAGTGGACGCCTTCATATCAAATTTTACACAAACAACAAAATTTCCAATAGAATCACCATATTTTGATGCCTTAATCAGATTCTACATCGTCAAATTAGTCTTAATATGGAATTTAATGAATTTACTCTCTTAATATCCGGAGATATTCAATGTTAAAGTTGCTGTCAATTTCAGGGATCATCTCATTGAAAATCGATATTCGTAGATCCAGATTAATTGTAGTTATAGCTACCCGAATTTTAAATTTGAACACTATTTAAAATGAATTTGTCAGCGCATGCAAACGATCCGAGAACTATTATATTTATTATGCAAGTAAAAACGATTGGAGAATTATATTATTATATTTATCATGCAAGTTGCAAACGATCCGAGAATTATTATATTTATTATACAAGCTCAAACGATAATATTGTGAATTGTAACCATGATTAAAATGTGCTAAAAGGATTTTGGAATTGAGAACAATTCGAAACCGAGAAAGTGTTGATCGATGTACCGTATAATTGCGTATAGAGTTCTTAATAAATGCCAATTATTTTAATTAGCGTTCATCTCCATGCATGCAACCAAATTCTACCTACAATTATTTAATACCAATCGAACTGATATTCCGAACAATCAAAAAAGGAATAGAGTGAATCATTCAATTGATCATTGATTAGTATAGTTCTTCTATACGACACATAACTGGTAAAAGGCAATGTATTTTAGATTTACATAAATGAAATTTCGAGCCATTTTTCAAAATCTTAAACATTCCTCAGGTTTGTCAGTTTTTTAAACCCTTTAGTGCCCCCTAGAATCGCCCTGATGAGGAAAGTTTAATGTAATTCAAAAATTAACCATTGAAATGAGCTGAAATTTTGGATAGTCATATTAGAAGTCCTTTTGAATCGATTCATATAAAAATATAGTAAGGTTCCAATTCATAATTTTTTCAAACATTAATATAACAATTATTATTGCATATTAAAAACGTTTTTTAAATAAAATATTGGGTGGGCTTTGTATGGGTTGTTTAACAGCAACATGTACAAAATATCAGCGCTATAGGAATATTATTGAGGAAGTAAGAAAAAAATAAAAAGAATAACAAACTGATTTAACATTAGAAGCTCCAATCTTTCTGTACTCATAACTTTGAAGTGGTAAGACCTAATGACATGAAATTTGGTATCTGAAGTTAAATTTTGATATAGATTCGAAATTGTGTGTCAAAATAGGGGGTTTCTATTGGAAATTATGAAGTTGGTGCTCGATTTAATATGAAGACGGCCCCTTATGCAAATTTTATGCATTTGATTTTATAGAAGACGCTAGTTCCTGTCGAACGAAATCTTTGAATTTTTTCTACTGTTAAAATTGCTGGAATGAAGATGGGTGTGTCGAGTTTTTTTCCGCTACTTTTTTTTTCTGTATTTTCTTAATCCTCTTGGTTGTCTCGACGAGGCATCTCGACATTAACAAAACTGACCAGATATTGATTATAGAGATTGCTCGTTATTAGAAGGAAACTGATCAGATGTTGATCTCATCATTACCAATATTAGTCAGATCGTGATGGACAAGATGTCTCGTCGAAACACTCGAAGGGTTAAACTATAAGAGACTCCAAGGTTTTAAAAATCTTGTGATCCATAATCTACAGGTACTCATGTGCTGCAATGCAATGAATTAATGTTTCCTTATTTAACTCGTCTCAAAGCATTCTTAGTGTCATGTAACATACTCATCATGTTGCATAGTATGTATTAAATTATATTAATATGAATATTGCATTGTTCTAATAACCAAGAAACTTATCTGTAGAATATTTAAGTGATATTTTCAAAGTAATCTCCTGCCTTTTTTGTTGTTGAAATGGCACATGCCATGCAAAGTCATTGCGTGATTAGAAATTATTCCTCGACTCATTAGCAAGTCGTTTGTTGTTATGTGACAACTCGTTGATCAAATGTTTGACGTTTCTTTTAGTGGGCTTATATTTTCTTTGTTACTTTACCTTTCCCTGCTTTTATTCGTTTCTTTCGATAATGAATTAGTTATTTATCCTTTGTAGTGAATGATTCATTCTTTTCAACCCGATTTCATTATATGAGAGGTTTTTTTGTCAAGCAATTAATAATAGATGGCTTTAGTGCTGTTTTGTGGCGAACGTCATTAGGCTTGTTTTTCGAATCCTAGTTTAGCACATCCCCAATAGAAATTACAAAGAATGTATTCCGAATCGATGTATGAAAGTTGATTGGTCAACGCCCATTATATTAAACGCCAAAACGTCGATAAACTACATGTTAAGACCCATTATTGATCATGTAAGAGTATTTGGGTTATAACAGGAAGTATATAAAATCTCCGTTTTCCGTCTGGTTTGTTTATACTGAAAATACTTATCATAGTTCACATGATCATGTTTTAAATATGCACATTTTACTAGAATTTCAAATGCTTATTATCTCATCCCTGAATCGGGATTGAGCCCAGACCGTCACCAATAGCCCTCTTTGTGTAGAAGTTGGGCAAAGTAATTTCTACTGCAGTAGGAAAATTAAAAATTCTCTTACAAATTTAAGGATACAAATAATTCAAGAAATCCAGACTATTAAACTATCAATTGAATACCTAATGATAAGTATTTTTAAAAATACCTACTTTCCCCTATTTATGGGAGTCATTAGTTTAAAAGAGGAAAAATTGATTAATCTATAAGTAAAAATTAAATAGTAAGGAATATTTAAAGATTTCTAGTTAAACAATTCAGACTTTACTCATTAAATTACGACTGAAATTATCCGTGATAATACTAGTTTTTAACCTTTATTAATGCATCATTAACAGCCTATATTTTCTGTTTCTGCTGTGGTAATGGTAATTAATTAACATCACATTGGAGTAACAGAACGGGATATCATTGACGGTCCGGGTTTAATCCCCAAGGGAAATATCCGAGGACAACACCACGTAATTTCGAACCACGGTCAGATGACGAGAATAACACCTAAGCTGGCACCCCACTCTCCAAACTTTCACACCACACCAATGTGAGGACATTCGAGAGATTTAACGTACACCAGTCCCCGAATACACGACGGTCTTTGGTTGTACCGAGTTTTGAATTGAAACCCTTCGGTTGCTAACAGTTACTCGCCCAACAGGGCATCCGCGGCCCTGTTTCTGCTGTGAGTCAACAGTGTGGTTTCATTTTCATCGAAAATAACTGGTTAATACATGTTAACCGGTAATCAATTAATCAATAACCTTCTCTGCGTCTCTCTTCATTTAAAACTGTCGCATAACTGAAATATCCTAGGGATAGTCCTCATTTTAGAGGGTGATAGAGGTCTGCCATCACTATTGTCCAGAGGACATTTGAGATAAATTCTTTTTGATCATGGTTTTAAGGTTTTTCCGAACAAAATGCTGAGGGGGGAAATGGAATTAACGTCGCACTTGAGCGAGACAACGGGTTAGTGACGACTTTGCGGGATTAATCCCAAAGGTAAAGATCAGAGAACATCTCATTTTGAAACAAGGCCAGATGATGAGATTTGTTGAGGAAACCTCTTCCGGTCACCTACTTTGTCTGAGGCTGTACAGACCGGATCTGTATTTTAATTCTATACTCATCTTGGACTTTTTGAAGGTGCATAAACCGACGGCCTTGGTCTTGCTTGTCCCTCAGACCAAGTGGTGACTTCTAAAACCATAATAAAAGCTTATTTTTGTTCCCGAGAAAAAAATTGATTCCACCAAAAGAATGTATGCCTCACTTGCTGTTAGTCTCGACCTTCTAATGTAATACACGGATCATGTACGCACAACTTCATGTTGTTTCTCCCGATCGCTCGGAAGAAACTTGATGCTTGCTTCGGTTTGAAGATCTGTAACGTGGTATGGGAAGAAAAATGAATTTTGTAGAACTAATTATTGACTGGTTAATGCGATTATTGAACATGATAAAAAATACTAGTTTGAGCTTCTTAAGCCAATCGATTCTCAAATCAATTCCCTTGCTCACGTGGCCGACAAAAAATCCGCCCACATGCTCCGTATGTTTCGTAAGAAGGTCGATGGCAGATTACCTTTCTTGTGAGTTTCACTGAAAATATAAATGTGATCGGTTTGAAACAGCTTTTATCAAGTAATGGATGTTGTTAAAATTAGTAACTAATTTTAAAGTATTATAAAGATTAGATTTGATTACTTATTTAGTTAAAACTGTAGTATTTAAAAAAAAATCCCATTGGAATTCCCGGCAAAATTTGTGATTGTTTTGATACAGTAAAAGCTTTTTGAAAAGTACTGCCTGTTTCTTCTTCAAATAACCTAACTACTTTTCTTTCATGGCAGCTATATTGACATGACTCGTGATAAATATATCTTCCGGAAACTTAACGATTTGGTTCTTTTATTTGAGCGTGAGTATAAATCAAAACGGTCCTGAGAGAAAGCGAGGTAATTGAAAAAAACTATAACAGAAAGAGTTAATCCGCTCTGAAAATCATTTCTTTCCCAACTTCTTCCACGATTTACTTTCCCCACAACCTTATAAATACAAATAATTCAGCGTGGAAGGAGAATTAGCTTTTGATTGACTTGCTGCACGCAACCCTTTTTTATGCCTTCGCTCAATCTTGATCACTTCTTTCGCCATTATTTCTTATCTACAGGAAAACGGAATATGTTCCAGACAACAAATTGCTTATAGCCCTACGTGCTAACGACTGCGCGATCGATCTAGTTTTTTCTACTAGCAACTAGTACCCCCTACTAGTAGCGTCCTCCTTCACTAATAAAGAGGAAGAGCACTTGATCGTTTTGTTATCGTTCCTGTATAAATATCTTCCTCTGAGCCACGCGTCCCGACGAGATAGGTCCGATAATTGAAAAGGACTGAAGGACACTAGATTTTATCAGTTTGTGAAGAGGTAGTGAAGTTGGTCGGAGCGTTTTTTTTCTTTGGAAAGTGCTTGGGCAAATTGCTTCGCTGTTTGAAATGAACTTGGGAGGTGGTGATTTTTCAAGTTAATAAAAACAACTTTCTTTTGCGGGAAGTTTTGGGCAGGTTGTTGATGGAAAGCAAAAGTCTGAGGCCTGCCTTGTTATCAGTTTCAAACTAATTAAACTGTGTTGAAAATTAATTACTTAAAATGGAATATCATTGCGCTTCCTATCTTTTTGTTGTTGTTGGTTGAATTTACGTCGCAATGGAGCAACACAACCGACTATTGGAGACGGTTTGGAGTCAATCCCGATTGTAGGACACCACCTCGTAATTTTGAACCACGGTCAGATGACGTTGTCAACACCTGAGCATCTTTTTGTGGAATTATTTGATATTTACACATATAGAAAGATAATTGCATTAAATATCTTTAAAGTTAAAATGCCTTAAAGATAATTCATTATTACGTATAATATATGATGTTCACACGTAATTCTATCTGTTGAACGTATCAGAAATTTTTAAAAATTACTATTAAAGTACAACGAAACAAATAAAATAATAATTTGATTGTTTATATCTATAATCTATAAATTATATTTTGAAAGAATAATTTGGGACTAGAAAAATATCGATAGTTAGTACTTGAAAGACTCGATTAACTATTTATGTGTATTATTGATGCATGATTTTAGAAGAGCATTTGAAAAAGTTATAATGCAAAAAAACCTTCATAATTAAAAGATTGAAGCATTTTAAATAATTATAAGTTGAATATAACCGTTATCATTGTTCTAATTTTTATGGAATTTTTGTGGAATTCTTTGATATTTACACATATAGAAAGATAATGGCATTAAATATCTTTAAAGTTAAAATGCCTTAAAGATAATTCATTATTACGTATAGATATATATGATGTTCACACGTAATTCTATCTGTTGAACGTATCAGAAATTTTTAAAAATTACTATTAAAGTACAACGAAACAAAGAAAATAATAATTTGATTGTTTATATCTATAATCTGTAAATTATTTTTTGAAAGAATAATTTGGGACTAGAAAAATATCGATAGTTAGTACTTGAAAGACTCGATTAACTATTTATGTGTATTATTGATGCATGATTTTAGAAGAGCATTTGAAAAAGTTATAATGCAAAAAAACCTTCATAATTAAAAGATTGAAGCATTTTAAATAATTATAAGTTAAATATAACCTTTATCATTGTCCTAATTTTTATAATTTATGTGGAATAAAGAAGATACACCATCTACTCCTTCTGAAATATTAAGTCGTCCATTTCTTGATAAGGCTAGCTTATGGCGAACATCCAAGCAGCGTGTCCTCTTATTTTCCATAAGAAACCAAACCCAACAAGAATTAACAACATTTATACTTTTGTGTACACAGGCTCAGAAAATGACAAAGCACACAAAAGAATAAAAACGGGTGGATTGTGACTGCATGCGAATTTTTAGGAACTTCTAATTTCAGATGGGCTAATAAAGTCTTTTCTTTTCTCTTGAGAACATTCTATTTGCTCTTCTCTCGTTTTCGAATTTCTTATCCCAAAATATGTATTTAAATTCGAAGAAATCGAATTGCTCTATTTTCAAACAAAGAAGATTACCTACTCTATCTTAAATATCAAGTAATTTATACATATAAAGCAGAGTTGGCGTCTGTCTGTCTGTATGTTCTATTTACAAATCTACACAGTTTGAACAATCCACACTAAATTTGGTACAATTCTACTTTGGAACACTGCGAGTAACGCAAGCTACATATTAATCCCCGTTCCCTTTAAACTAAGCGTGCAGAGCGGGCTAAATCAATTCGAAATTGCCATAGGAAACACATGCGCATAAAACGATTGCGGTACGCAACTCAGTTTGTTTTACCAGTATTGCTCGAAAAACAATTTTTTTCCGAAAAGTTATATTTAAACAATTTAAAATTCTAATTATGTTTGAACTATTTTTTTATTTCTTTCCACAATATAAATAATTTAGGAATGTTTGAATGATGAAAAATGTATATTTAAAATACTTAATTTTACACAACTTGCATTTTGTAATGGAACGCAAAAAGTAAAAACAAAAAACTCATTGATGATAAAAGCGTAAGTTTGCAATTCGGTACCTGGCAACGCCATAATTAATGTTTTATTTTATAAATTAGATTTAGAATTCCGTGTTTGTGTATTTGAGTTAAGACAGAAATGTTGCGGTCATATTTGAGCATTTCTAAGTTTTGTAAATTTGTGTTCTTTTGTAAATAATTCATTATTGTCTATCAATATTTTCTAGCATCTTTTCGAATTTCTCTATTTCAGAATATTCTCATGACGTCGAAATTCGACACGCTTGCTCAAATCTTTCGTTTTCCAGAATTCTTCATTTTTCAATGACCAGAATTTCGTTTCTGTTTCTATTTATGTATGTTCCATTACTTTCCATATAATATATATATATTATTTAGGAGTTAAATTGCAATGGATTATTTTTATTTTCTGCCTAATACCACTAGACATGGGTAATTTATTGGTGGTATATGTATATTTCGACGAACTTTCCTTAAGTCTTTGGTTAAATACGTTATAGTTTGTAGAATTCTGTTTCATAAAAATAAATGGAAACCTTTTTAAGTAAAGTGTATAACTTCTTATTTTAAAATGACTGGTAAAGTAAATATAAAGTTATTCTAAAATAAGATATGTTACGTTAAATCAAAACGGCTAGCCATACGTTGTAGTTCAAAGATATTTCTAAATTTTGACATATTTTCATTGCAAGACGATTAAAATCAATTTAATTTACATTTGTTTTTCATGCTACATGGGTATTATTGAAAGCTGTACTCCATAGTCAAGTAACTGCATCTATCATTCCAAATAGGTACGTGCTTTTCATATAGAAACTGAGTCTCTCAATTGAAAAAGTACTTTAAGGATTCGATTTAAAACTAAATTTTTCTGTTGGAGGAAAGCGAATTTTAAATAAGACGTTGCTGATCTTTGGAATAATATCATAGCAAGGATGTATGTAAACTACGACTGTTGAAAAATAGAAATTTTTTGTCTTAAGTGGCAGAAGGTCGAAGTTGCTTACTTGAAGTTGTAACTGTTCGTATACAACTTAGTTACCTGTGAAACATTCATTGAAAGCTGTGATTTTGTAAAATGTGTAATCGATTTTTTGACTTTGCTTTGTCTACACTGATGACATTTGTTTTAAAAACAAGCTCCGTTATTCCACGTGCGGCTGAATAGAATTTTTAAGAAAAAAATGTGCTTCAAAATAAATTAACCATGAATGCCGTAACAGTTTAACTTGCCATTCTCTCACAATGATAATGTAATTCGAAAATATCGAATCCGTTGTGCAAGGGTACCACAAATAATAAATATTGATTGGGAAAACTAGGTGCAAGACTATACGCTGAAAGTTCCTCATCTTTACTGAAAATGAACTTAATTGGCATTCGTAATCACTCCAAAACTCAAAATCGACTTCTGAAATCATCTCAGAAAAAGCTTTTGTTGTTTGTCTTACAGCAAGAGTGTGATGAATATGAAGTGGATTATGTGGATGGATATATTATGTATACATATTTGCGTCCGAGATAAATTGTAGAAATTGTGAAAGAGTTAAAACGATATTAAAAAATATTTTCTGTACACATAAATGATGCTTGCATTTTTCTATGAAATAGAATCAACATTTAACCAATTCAACCCTAGCATTGCCGGGTAATTCTGATAGTCATAACATAAAGCGAGATAATGCCGAACATTCAAACAATATGTGTCGTAGTTTCCATAAGAAAGCAAACCCATCAAGGATTAACAACATTTATACACATGTGTACACAAGACCAGAAAATGACCAAGCACACAAAAGAATAAAAAGGGGTCGAGTGTGACGAGACAGGAGGAGAGGGGTGAAGTCAAGATGAGAAACGAGATAATTAGATCCCCCCTAAATTTTCCATTCTACTTCAGCGAGGGGGAGAGAAGGATGGTCGAGTATTTTAAGAGGATACCCTCTTTCTCTGCAAGACAGATGGCCCAATAAAGCCTGATACTTAGGAGATTTTAGATGCACATTTTTTCTTCCTTCACGCTCTTATTAAAGAATACGCCCAGAAAAGGATTCACGGGGTACAGTCTTTGAGCTTTGGATTTGCTTCAGAGTTGCGGTGAAGTAGCGAAGGGGACTCTTTCTTTTTAAGAATATGATTTATGGTGATGATATTTCCCAGTGAAGAGGGATTCTCCTGTTTCGAAGTGTCTTATGTATGTAAGAAGCGCGGGGAAAGTAATCTTAAGGAGATGGGAGAGTCCGAGGGTATTTTTATTAATTACTGAGGAAAATGAAAATTTTCTTACGCCACTGTAGGAGGGCTTAAAATGAGTCTTTTATTCAGTTTTGAGGATACAGGGGATATGCTAGGGCTAAGGGATGATGTCCTTTTGTTTGTATGGTTGTTACAACGTTATGTATATAGTATTTCGGTTGCAAAATTGCGACAGACCTGAAATATGAGTTCAAAACGGAAACTTAACAACTAACGATGTATTTTTAATCTGTAAAGTAGAGTTGGCTTCTATCTGTCATCTAAGCACTATACAAATCTACACTGCTTAACCAATCCAAATCTCCGGTATTTTTGGGAATTTAATGTTTAGAAGTAGGTAGGTATTTTAACGCAGCAGTGGAACAGTACAACGGGCTATTGGCGACGGACCGGATCAAATTCGAAGGGAAAATCCGAGGACAACACCACGTAATTTGAACCACGGTCAGATGACGAGGTCACACTTGAGCTGACACCCAACTCTCCAAACCTCCACACCAGACCGAACTTTGTGTTTAGAATCCTGCGAAAAACGTGGGATACATATTAACCCACCTGGTGATTGTCTCAACGAAGTATCTTGCCATTAGCAAAACTCACCAGATCGTGATGAACGAGATATCTCGTCATTGCAAGAAAACTAACCAGATCCTGATCTCGTCATCGTAAAAAAGTGCAATATTTGATGACGAGGTAACTCGTCATTAGCAAAATTCTTGAGATCTTGATGTACGAGATATCTCATAGAAATCTTTAGGAGGGTTAGTCCCCATCTGATTTGTCCTGGGCGTTCAGAGGGATCTAAGAAGTACAGAGCGGCCCCGTGAGAAGACAGTTGAGTCACGTGGTCTCGAACGAGTCTATTAGTTGGATTAGGGGACAGGTAGTAACGTGAAGGTATCGCTCCCACAACTTGCGTCTTTAGCACGGATTCTCTAAGTTAAGTATTGTTCGGGGTCAAAAGCGATAGTAGTTGGGGACGAATTGGTAGGGTAAGAAATATCCACGGCGATTGTCATTTATGCTTTTGCTTATGACATTCCTACTCTTGATACGCTTTTACACCTATTCAAAAATCGACTGACACAAAATCTATTGCCATCTCATCTGAGCCTCACTATACGAAATAGCCACAAGAATAACATTGTTATGGTAGCGGCGACAAACTCAAATTGTTTTATCAGCAGTGCCAGAAAAGCATTTCTAAAAAATTAATTTAACAGAACTTAAATTCAAATACTCCAAGTTATGAACTATATTTATGTCTCGCAATTATAAAAAAACTGACCAGATATTGATGAACGAGATATCTCGCAATTATGAAAAAACTGGCCAGATCTTGACCTCGTCATCATTAAAAAAATCGACAGTATCTCCATGACGAGATACCTCGTCATTCACAAAATTGGTTAAATCTTGATGGACGAGATAGATAAACCACTTGGATGGTTAATAGGTTAGCATTTCGGATAGAGTGAGTTGAAAAAGATGCAGCCTCTACCAGATCATCTACCACAAGAATAACATTGTTATGGTAGCGGCAACAAACTCAAATTGTTTTATCAGCAGTGCCAGAAAAGCATTTCTAAAAAATTAATTTAACAGAACTTAAATTCAAATACTCCAAGTTTTGAACTATATTTATGTCTCGCAATTATAAAAAAACTGACCAGATATTGATGAACGAGATATCTCGCAATTATGAAAAAACTGGCCAGATCTTGACCTCGTCATCATTAAAAAATCGACAGTATCTCGACGAGATACCTCGTCATTCACAAAATTGGTTAAATCTTGATGGACGAGATAGATAAACCACTTGGATGGTTAATAGGTTAGTATTTCGGATAGAGTGAGTTGAAAAGATGCAGCCTCTACCAGATCATCTACCATTTCGCTTATATGAATCCAATGACTAGGAAGCCATTGCAATACAATTTTCCTTTCCACAGTCAGTACTTGACTAATAGAATTCCTGAAATAAAACTGGGCTGCTGTAGGCCAAGTTGGAATAGTAACGGATTCGCAACCGGAAGGGTGCGAGTTCGAAACTCGGTCTAGCCAAAGACAGTAGTGTACACTGGGGCTGGTACACGGTAAATTTGTCCTGGCCTCAAATGTCCTCACGTTGGCGTGGTGTGGAAGTTTGGAGAGTGGGGTACCAGTTCAGGTGTGACATTGTCATCTGACCGAGGTTCAAAATTACATTGTTGTCCTCCGTTCTCTTCCTTAGGGATTGATTCCGGACCGTCGCTAATAACTCGTTGTGTTGATCCAGTGCGAGGTTAATTTGTTAACTTCTAACTCGAAAAAGACTCAGTGAAGGAAAGGTGAACTGGTAATTAGAGTCTGTGTCATAGACTGAGTCAGTAAAAACACAAGTATTTTTTCTGTTTCGATTGGATAGCTCGCAGAGTCAACATGACAGCAGGAGTCTCTTTAACCTTCAATCTGGTTTTGTAGCACTACTTATCATCTAGATAGTTTTAGTTTGATGTGTTTGAAAAATATTGCATGCACAAACACTATAGTTTTACCTTATATCTGTCAACATACATTTTTAAAGATGTGTCACACCTTTACATTTTTCAACATAATCGATTTTAGTCTTTTGTAGTTGTTTTTTAAGTATGCAATGCTTTTATTTTATTATCTTGCCTTACCAATGCTTTTATGTTTTACCGTGTTTCTAGATACTGAGCTTAAAGGGGCCGTCTTGCCTTACTTTGTTTGGCTATTGCGCTAGCAGCCTTCGAGTTGTAGGTGGCGCAGGTTCAATTCCTCCTTTGGTATATTTATCTCTTCTGTCAGAAAACCTTTATTTTTGAGTTTTCATTTCTTGACGTTGTTTGTCTTGTGTTTGGCACAGCACGGCCAAATATGACCCTTGCGCCATAAAACCCAACCAACCAACATGAGCCTTAAAACCTAAACCAAACCTTGTTGAAGTCAACTACTAATACATTGCACATTGAAATGTATAGTAACATCAAATTTAATTTTAGTTACTTATTTTACAAAACATAATATCTTGTTGCTCCATAGAACACTATAGACGGAAAGATGGTGTTATTTGTAGTTTGAAGAATAAGAGGATGATAATTTGTCTTTTCCTATAAAAATATCCTTGTTCCTTTGTATCATATCAATATCACGTTGCAAAAGATCCATGCGATGATCAATTTTCTTTTTGTGGCTGATTTGCTGCGGTGTATCACATTTTAATGGGATAGCCAAATATTTTTTCAGAAGTTCTTTCAAATTATGAACCAAATCCTGCAAAATATAAGCAGATAGTTA
The DNA here is from genome assembly GCA_933210815.1 of Meta bourneti. NCBI lineage: Eukaryota > Metazoa > Arthropoda > Arachnida > Araneae > Tetragnathidae > Meta > Meta bourneti. Next base: position 33,930,337 of record OW119926.1, read on the forward strand.
ACGTTCTTGAAATTAAAAAGTTAGATACCTTAAGGATTTAGACATAATACGCGCAATTATCTTATTCTACAAAACATTCATAATTTATTTCAATACCTACATCGATTTAAAACTAAAATTAAAAGTACATATTAAAAGGAAGTAGGGAAGATAAATTACATTAAATAATAAACAATCTCGGAATGATTTATAAGCAAATATCTGCGAAGCTATAAATTATTAATTGTGATTTTATTTTCCATTTAAAAAACGAATTTTGTGGTACACATTCAAATTACTGAAGTTAAAGAAACTATACTCTATTTCAAACCATATTCAAAGATTAATTATAAAATTGGTAACGTTGACCACACAAAGGTATAATTAGCCCACTTATCGCAAAAAATTACCGCTGAGAGGAACTAAGCAAATAAAAAAGTATATATGTTATGTAACTCTATCCTAAATGTACATAATTACTTATATACGCATTTAATATTATAAATGAAGGAACTAGTCATGCTGAATTGAACAGAAGAATATCAATCGTTAGCACTTTTTCGTTATTTTTAAAGGATCATGAAGAATGATTAAAGTTTTATAAATTAATCAGATACTTGAAAAATACCTCCAAAATTTCTTCCTTTATTTCCAAACTCAATCTCTTTGGAGAATCATTCATATCTTCTAGAGTCAGAAACTTCAAAAACTCATTTCGGGAATCCCTTAAATTTGGAGGATTTGCTTTCATGTGAGATATTCTTTTCCTTAAGTTCTGAAATATATATAACAATATAAATTCATTCTCGTATTGTCAGTACCATTCTTAGGAAATTCATGAAACCTATCTGTGTAAAAGATAAGTGATTCATAACTCTAATATTTCAGGTATTTGAATTCAATTATTTTATAAACTGAATTGCTCATTTCCAAGAATAAAAAAAATACCAACTACAAACATTTTATAGTTCAGTTAATATAATTCAAGGAATTTTTATTTTGTCTACTTAAAAGTACGAGTAAACCTAATAGAATAAATTCAATTTTGAAAAAAGCTTCAAATTTAACTTTTAAATTCTTTTTTAAGATGAAAAAATGTACATGGATTATCTTAGTATAAATATAATAGGGGGAATAAATTCAATTCTGAAAAGAAATATTTAAATTTAGTTTTTAAATTCAATTTACGATGAAAAAATCTAAGACTGAATTTGTTTAGTAAACTCTACTAGGGAATAAATTCAATTCTAAAAAAAATATAATTTAATTTCAATTTTTAAATTCTATTTAAGATGAAAATTATAAGGATGGATTTTCAAATTTTTCTTGAGTACAAAACCTGAACTAGTAATGAACCTGGTAACTATTTTTGGTGTGTCATGAATTCTAAATGATTCTCAAATGATAAAAGCTTGTAATATTTAGGATTGTAAAGAAAAGATTGTTATTGATTCTTAAAAGTTTCGCTGTAAACGGAAATTAGCATGGAACTTATTTTCTTATAGTTTTAAAATAATGCTATTGAATTACCATCTGTACGGAACTTAATGTTTTAAAGGATAGGTGGTGTTTTTTCGTTATGTTTAAAATATTATGCTTATTTATAAAGTGATGTTTTAAACATGAAGTTAGAAGAGGACGTCTTGAATAATAATACTTTTGATAGTTTCTCAAATACTTGCGGTGGAAAAAATTGCTTTAAAATAAGTAAAACGTTGTATGTTATGTCGAATATTTTAGCATAAATATCATAGCTTTATAGCTTCGTTACTTTATTTCATGAACAGTTCTCGATTTAAAATAATTTTGTAGGTTTGTGAGTGAGAGGTTCTTTTACCAAATGTTTTCCAGTGGTAGACACTTAAAATTGGGGATCTATATATAAGGTATGTATATACATAACAAGAGTTATTAGAGAAAGTGTGCTGTACCTTAAGTGGTCTAAGAGAAAAAATCCAATGCTTATGTGTGCAATATTCATGGAAATATTCGCAATAAGTAAACGTAACAAAGTAAGAAAATAGGATAAAAAACCGGAAATGTAACTTGCTTCTTCATTTCTTCTGCTTAGCCCTCGAAGTGGTTTCGACGAGATATCTCGTCATTAGCAAGATTTATCTGATCTTGAGATTGACGAGATATCTCGTCCATCAAGATCTGACCAATTTTGCTAACGATGATATATCCCGTCATCAGATACTCCAATTTTTTATGACGAGATCAAGATCTGGTCAGTTTTCTCCTAATGACGAGATATCTCGTCCATCAAAATCTGCTAATGGTTTTACTATTGACGAGATACCTCGTCAAGACAAACACCAGAAGGTTTAAAGGGTTGAATGCAGATTGGAATTTTGAAAACTTGTATACAATAAACGGGAAATAGCATACAAGATACAATAGGCTTAGTTGAAACCCAGATGAGATAAAGCCAACTGTTGTGTTGGGGGGAGTAGTAATTACAATTTAATTCCATATTTATACATATTTATCTGCTAATATAAAAATCGAAAACGATTCGCTATCAATTTTAAAAAAGTACCTGTTTATATCTGCATTGAGAGGTCAATCCAGAGTGCCCTAAATCGAAAATATCCTGATCCTTTGTTTCAATAATTCTTTTCTCTTGGGTAGACGAAGGGCACTTATTATCTTCAATAGAATTTTCATCGATGAAACTGCTCCTGGCCGGTTCCATCAAAATTGGCGAGGCTTCTCTTTCTTTTGGCGATGGAGTTTCTTTCAAGTTTCTGATTCTACACAGGCACGCTATAGACTTGTGCTTCTCTGAATTGAATAATTTATCTGAAATAGAGTTTTAGTGGTTGATTTAGTTACATGTCAATAGCTAAATATATTGCAATCAGAGATTTACTATCGCTATGTATATATAATTAACTAAATCTTTAGTTGACGGTATGGTCTTGAAAGTGGTATTTTTTGGTTACACTTAGGAAAGGGGCGTTTACCAAGTTTTGCAGCTCTTCCCAGTAGGATTGACATAAGCGTCAATAGAATAAAGAGTGTAACCGTATAATCGCCAAACTGAGGACATACACAAGGCCGTACATCCCAGCTAGGTTTCACATTACCGTGTGAGAAAGTTTTTTGAATCTTTTCCCATAAACATAAATGACGATTGCATTTTATAATTTTTTTTCGAATATTCATTTCACAATACATTTTGCATACTTAAAACTATGTTTTGCAATAAAGCATATAGATTTTGTTTGAGTTTCCCAACAGCAACATGATAAAAAATTTCGACATAATAGAAAGATTATTTTGGAAGACACGAATAATAATAATGGGAAAAGAATTTGACATCAAGTGGTTATCATATGCTTTTCAAAACTCCTTATCCAGAAACGGTAGAACCAAATGACTTGAAACTTGGAATTTGAGGTTAAATTTTAACACACACAGCTGCTAATTGAAAATGTACTAACAAAAACTTGAGTTACAGCGAAAAAATTCATTTGAACAATAGCATGTGGTATAATGTATAAACGATTGCAATTACAGAACTTCAAGTTAAAATGAACAGATTAAAATCAGTAATTTGTGTTTCCACCTTTTCAGTAATAACTGCTTGCACACGGCGTAACATTGATCAATAAAGATCCAGACTGGTTTGTTTGAGCTTTTATAGCACAAGGGCCATATTTGACCAAGATGTGTCAAACACAAGATACCAACGTCAAGTAAAAAATGTCGTGAAAGAGAAAAAAGAGTGATTGTAGAATATAGTAGTGGGGATGAAAGCAGAGAAAGATCGCTTGAGAATCACGGGAGAGCGACCCCCGTGTTTGCGAAAGACAATAAATGCCATGTGAAAAGAAAAGATTGCCAGAGTACTTCGGGTCCTTGAAGCACGCATACACCTAAAGTAGATGTAGTCTTAAGGGCGATAAAGATTTTGCATGACTGCCTGTGAATTGTCGTTCCACGCAGATTCTACATGCATCCACAATTTAGTCAGTTGTGATCAGGAGGTGATATACAGAAAAATTTTTGAGTAATCATTTATGGGGGACAAATCGGGGGACCTAGCAGGCCAAGGAATAAATAGTACTTGTTGATCACAAAAGAAACGTTAGACAAATCGGACGACATGCGTATGAGCTTTGTTCTATTGATAGTTACAAAGGTCTGTATGAGGGGTAGAACTTATAGTTCTAAGACTTCTGATTGTTCATAGTGTCGGCGATACATATAAGGCGAAAATATGAATGAAATGAAATACGACCCCATAACCATTACGCTTGGAGTAGTATCACTATGAGGTTCTGATATGAACCCTTGAAGATGACGTTTCCCTCTACCTGCTCGTTCTGTTGCTCTGATGCTAATTAAAATACCTACCTATCCTCTACCTGCTAACTAGAATTTGGCTGGCACGGTTCCCGAGATTGTATCTAAACTCATTAGAAAATATGATTCGCTCCCATTCAGCGTTACAGTGTACACTTGGCACCATTGATGATTGGTTGTTTTGGGGTTTTATGGCGCAAAGACCGTATTTGGCCAAATGCGCCAAACGCAAGACAGATGACATCTAGATAAAAAATGTCATGAAAGGGATAAAAAGAGGAATTGGGGAATAGAATAATGGGATGAAAGCAGAAAAAGATGGCTTGGGTATCCCCGGAGCACGACACCAGTGTTTACTAAAGACAGTTAACCCCGAAAAAAAAGAAAAGATCACTACCGTGCTTCGGGTCCGTGAAACCGGTACACACCTAAAGATGTGCCCCTGAGGGCTGGCACCATTGAAGCCTCCGATGTCTTTGGTATGGGACTAATGGGGTTGCAATAATGGTCGCCGAGATACTAGCCTCGCTGTTGCAGCAATCGAATATGCTGACAGACATAACCTGATGTGTCACCATCCCCATTGTTGTACTTACGTTAGGTATGTCTGAACGATTCGTCACCACCATACGCACAGTAAGTGCCTCTTTTCCCTTTCTGACATAGCTATTGGGGCTTCGTATCTCACACGACAAAGTGTAGGACCTGTTTGTGTCCATTGTGCCCAAGTACGCAGAATTGTACAAGCTCTTCCTACAACAGTGCAGCAATTATCACAATGCGACAAAATACCTTCTTTTAACCTAATCTTTCTTTCAAAAAACTCATCTATCGTTCATAATGTAGTCTCGTTTACTAGATCACTACAACACTACGCTAGATTACTACTCGTTTGCAATACCAATTGAATCGACACTAAGTTTGGGATTTGCTTTTTGAGAACTCTTATAACTTCCGAGTGCCTGTTGTGTTGCTCCAGTGCGACGTAAAATCAACTCTCCCATCTGCCCTGTTATAAGATCATATCGCCAAATGAGGCGAAAAGATGCCAAATCGGCCAACCAAGTCAATTTTCCACAGAGCAGTCACGTGACTACTAGTCGACATGTCGGTAACACTTTTTGAAGCTTTCCTTCGTTCACTTTAGGATTGATCCCAGACCATCGCCAATAGCTAGTTGCGTAGCTCAGTGCGACATGAATTCAACTACCTTCCTCTCAATACAAGAGCTTGTTCTTGGAGTTGCACTTTCAATGAACAGCAGTGTAGATTGATAGTAACTTATTTATTTTAGCTATTTGTGTGTGTAAAACCTCTAAATTTTACAAAGATTACTTAATTTTCAGATTTTTAATATAATCCCTAAAATGTGTGTGTGTTCTTATATTTATCGTAATCACTTCAGGTAAATAGCAATAAAATGACTATTTAGTACAGCAAAAATTTTAAACCTAGTCTTCTTTCCTTTGAATGTTTCCTGAGGTATTCTTGGGGAGAGTTGACAGGTGTGTTGGTAAATCTTAGTGTCGATAGTTTATTAGCACTTCGTTCCAGTTTTACGATAGAGCTGTATTTCGAGCGGTACCTATGGAATATAAACAAAAGAACGTGTTAAAGTTTAAAGAGCGTCAGATTTCCAGGTAATAAATTGAAATTAAATGTTTAAGACATGCATAAAAGTTGATCACAATTCAAAACTATGGAGGTAGTCGAAGCAGATTCGCCCACCACATATGTTGTCCCAGTAGTAATATATTTCAATCTTGTGGATGAAGATACAAATAAAAGAACATATGCTTTCCCTTAATTTTTTGTCTGATTAGAAGCATCTTGACAAGAATCAGTCAGAAGTTTTAAATTTTTCTCCAATCAGAATTTTCAAATTTTCTAGTCAGAAACTCTGCACTTATAAACCATCAATCCTGATTTATTTTGAACATAAATGGTGGATATAATTTTGACGGATATATTCTGGAAAACCATAGTTCAGAATTTATTGGTTAATCTCAAATTGATGGTAAGTTTTGAGCTTGACATAAGTTTGGCGAATGTTTGACTGATAAAGGAAAGGGGACCGAAAGCCATAAACAAGAAAAGTGGTTTACCAGAACTGGAGCCAAATCACTCGCATATGCACTGAACGTCTCCTTCAATGCACTTTTTTAGAAAGGCATCCACATTCTCATTGTCTGGGACCCTTGATGGCCAGGAATCCATAGAAGAACGATTCTTTTGTGCGGGATACAAACAACTTCTACATTAAGATATTAATTAAAGCCGCAGCAATTGAAACACTGGTTATATTCGTAAACACGATACCTTCGCCAAATGGCAGTAATTTTGGTATATGTTAACCTGTCATATATTTGCTACATGCACTTCCACTTGCTCGCAAATAGAAAACATCCGATATGGTGGTGATCTATCCAAATCCCATTTGTCAACGAAAATTTTAGTCACCAATTAGGTGAGGTGCCGGTTTACATGAGGAAAATTCAAGAATACGGTACTGCCATCGCCAAATTGGCAATTAAACTTTTCATCGTCAAACGGCAATTTAGATAGGTCTACGATGGGTTACCATATTCCAAAATTATCGTTAATTGACGATGGAAAATTATTGCAAATTGGTGATGGTACCGTGTTCTCGAGTCTAACGTCATAAATTATTACAGGCTGTTTTAAATTGTTTCGGTAATAGGCTGGTACCGTGTTCTTGAGTTTTACCATTTGTTATATACAATGCCCTACACTTTTCCATTTCAAATTTGGACCTAAGTTGTAAGACAATTCAAAATATATTTTAAAATTTCGACTTACCTAAGAGGTTTATCATCTAGATTAGATTTTGACATTTCAGAGTTTTGAGGAGGTTTGAACGTTCTGAAAGTTCGAGATTATAATACAGTCCTGGGGAAAATTGTCATCAGATAACTTCGTTCGCTAATATTTGTCTCTCAGATAATACTGGTGTTTCTTAATTTCATTTTGTTTGATAGTAATAAGCTTGTACTGTTTAACAATAATGGTTTTATCAGTCTTGTTCCAATTTTAGGTTATAATTATTTATTTGCATAATGCCAAGATGGATTTCTAAAGTACTTTTAAATGGATTATGTTGATGTTGCCCAAGCCCTATTCCTATAAGAAAAATATCTAATCATTTGACGAAATCTATTTATTAATGCTATAATTATTACTTATGAAACAAGAATTAATTCAATATACAATATACACTGCTGGCCACCCAAATTGCAACACCAAGAAATACAAGAGATATCACAACAAAATTTATTTTGTAGATAACATGTTGACCAAGTATCAAATGATTAAATTTATAGACTTCTGTGAAGTGTGGTTCCTGCCAAAATCAGTAGCCAGAGTAGCCGCCATTGTTGGAGATCACCGCTGCCACACGCCTCGGCATTGATTCAAAGAGACTTTGGATGTGTTCTTGGGGTACAGCAGACCAAGCAGCTTCCACACGTTGCCAAAGTTGATCTGGTGTGGCAGCTGGGGATGTATTCTGGGTCAATCGTTGAGCAACCATGGACCACATGTTTTCTATCGGCGAAAGATCCGGAGAGCGAGCTGGCCAGGGAAGCAATTCAATCTGGCGATTGACGAAGAACCCTTGGACAATGCGTGCCACGTGTGGTCGCGTATTATCCTGTTGAAATATGGCTGTGGGCAAGCCCTGAAGGTAAGGAAGGACAACTGGCTCCAACACCTCGGAGATGTAGCGCTGGCTGTTTAAAGTACCGGCAATGCGTACTAGAGGAGTGCGAGAGTGATATCCAATACCGCCCCATACCATAATACCCGGTGCAGGAGCAGTGTGGCGGTGCATAACGCAGCTGTTCAGCATCCTCTCTCCACGGTGTCTCCAGACTCGAATCCGACCATCGTGGAGTTGCAGACAGAAGCGTGACTCGTCAGTAAAGACAATTTCAATCCATTCTGCCGTCCACATCCTTCTTTTATCGCACCATTGGCGGCGGAAACGTCTGTGGTTCTGCGTCAAGGGTAGACGAAGCAATGGACGTCTTGCGGACAGACCACTCTGCTGTAAACTGCGTCGAATGGTACGCGCAGACACTGGATGATGCGGTACAGACTGAATGTGCTGTGCTATGGTTCGTGATGTGGCTGAGCGATCCGTCACTGCCATACGCACAATATGCCTGTCATCACGTGAAGTGGTGCACTGAGGTGGATGCGATCGAACACGTCGGTCCGTCGTACCCTCTTGCATCCAACGATCACATATCCGCATTACAGTTGTTTGGTTTCGTCCAACACGACTACCGATTTCCCTGAAAGATAATCCACAATCTCGGTAGGCCACTATCCTTCCTCTGTCGAACTCGGATACTTGATCAAAAGATGATCGCTGTTTTCTACGAGGCATAATTGATCGTTTTTTTGAAAAAAACACAAGAAAAACACAATTGCCGTACTTGAAATCGTCGAAATCTCCAAGCCTTAAATAGCGCTTTGAAGTGGCGCCACAGGCGCGCGTGATGTGCGTCTGCGCTGAAATTCTAATCATTTGCATATCTCACCTCCGCTAATGCATGTTGTAAATTTCATATTATTTGCATGCTTCCTTCAGGGTGTTGCATTTACGGTGGCCAGCAGTGTATTTTCTTAGACAAAATTCTTAATGTAACAAAAATACTTTATTTTTGGTATCACCTCTTAAAATATTGGCCCTACAGAGGCATACAAATAAAAGTATAACTTCCGCAGTTCAAATCCAAACTCTTCTCTTCCAACGATGAGAAACTTTTATCCAACCTTTCTAAATGTGCAGAAAAGTCTTTCAGAGTGCTCATATATTGATTTTAGCTTGAGTTAGTTTTCTAGCAAAAGTCATGCTGTAGGAGAATAAAATATGTAACAGAAAGGATACAAGGTAAAAGGAGTTGTTTTATAGTGCGAAGTCTTAGCTTCAAAGGATGTAAAGTATCAGTGTTGAAACTGTTTTCAACACATCTACGTTATATTCTTTACTTGGAAATGGTTAAAATAGGGGACCCGTTACAACATTCGATGTAAAATCGCAGTTTGATTTTTGAAAAGCATTGGATTTGTGCACTTTACTCAGAGTTTTACATTTAAAAATGTGTTTTTTAACAACGGTTCTGACTGGAGGAGACTTTTGATTTGGCTCTATCTGATGTAATACCTTAATATCAAATTACTTTTTAATTAAGTTTTGAAGCAGTACTAAAATATTCACACACCACCTTAGAAACATATTATTTTCAATTACAGCGAAGATAAGCCACAAGAAGGTGAACACGTCACCGACAGAAATTACAAAGAATGAATTTCGATTTAATATAGGGCTGAGGTAGCACGGTTGGAAGGGTAACGTATTAGCAACAAGAAGGTTGAGAGTTCGAAACTCAATTTAAAGAAATACCGTCGTGTAAATGGGGGCTGGTGAACGTTAAATCTACCGTGGCCTCAAATGTCATCACGTTGGCGTGTGGTGAGTGTGGTGGCAGCTCAGGTGCGACTTCGTCATCTGATGGTGGATCAAAATTACGAGTTGTCCTCGGATCTTTTCCTCGAGTACTGATCCCGGATCGTTGACAAATCGATTGTTGTGTTGCTCCAGTGCAACATTAATTAACCTACCTATTTAACGCATTGATAATTAATTGGTCGAAGTCAATTAGATTAAACACGAAACACTACCAAAACGGCAATAAACTACATGTTAAGGTAATCCCCATGAGTATCATGCCAGAGTATTTGGTTAAAAAGAATTAAAATCTCCGTCTTTCATCTAATTGGATTGTTTGCAACGACAATCCCTCTGAAACATAAAAAAACAACTACAGAGCGGTAACGCGACTTTTTCTCAAAATATAATTAGTTTGGTATTGCCCTTGGTTCTTTCAATGGAACACTTCCATGGATCCAGTTGCGTGCAGTCGTGGTTCGCACTAAGCAAGCTCTCCTTTTTTAGCTTCCCTGCATTCATTTTCTTCTATTATTGACACAGGTCTTTGCCGGATGACTTTCACGGAAAGTTGGTCCTCATTTCATTATCCATCTTGAAAGCCGAGAAAATAGCGAGAAACAACCATCACAGAGGAGGCGGTTTCGAACACGCAAAATAGTTGTTCCGCTTTCTTTTTATCTGTCGACTCAGTTCTTATTTCGTTCTTGGGATATTTTTGTGTACTAAACAGTTATTATTCCGGATAATGGTTTTCATCCTTATTGTTGTTAAGGTATATGTGTACACTAGAAATCACGAAATTCGACCAGAATATCAATATTTTTTATTAATTCAAAAAATTTCCAACACCTTAGCTTCAAACGATACCAAAATCTTGTAATATTCGAAATAGTTTTCTAGTTGCAAGTGTTTTCGTTAGGTACTGTAACCATATACAAACATCGTCCAAACATCTGAAGAACTGTGTTTTTGTAATATTATGCTTTGTTCAAACAGTGATAACTCAACAATGAATTGATCTATTACAATTATTTTTGTCATTATGATCCATATACGAGTACAGAAGCTGTTCGGACATTTTTTGAACGATATTAATGGATTGGAGATAAATTTTTTACATGAAACTTTTGTGTTTTAAATGTTCGATTTGATAGCCTTTATTGTTAACTATCTACACCTTAATTTCCATGATAATAATGACTTTTGTAGTATCGACAGAGGTATTTTGTCCCATTCTTGTTCCACAGTTTTCCAAAGTCTGAATGGTTTTCGGTCGACGTTTCGGTAATACTCTTTTTAAAAGTCCAAAAGCACGAAAGTCCATGGGTGAGACATCTGGAGATTTAGAAGGAATATTAGTAGACTTGATACCAGTTTCTTGCTCCAGTTTCCAAGAATTTAATAGTGGATTTAGATGTGCGGCTACTTGCTTTATCCTGATGCAGCTCTACTGATTGTTGGCACTGTGTGTACAGATATGGAATTTTTTTTAATATTAGTGGTAAAATATTATCTTGAGTGTGGGAGTTGATTTTTACATTTTTCCACTCTCTTTAATTTGAATTTTTCATTGTATGCAAAACGGCAACAATCATAAATTCCTTAAAGAAAGTTTCTTTTGATTCTTTGTACCCTTTTCGTTTTAAGATTTTTTTCTCCTCTTTTATGATAATAAATTGTCCTATTTTTATTGAAATCATTTAAATACACCCACGCTCCGTGTACAGTAACAATATTTTTCCCATCTTTCTCCAGCTAAATGCTTCTCTTACAGAATTCTGCAGAGTTCTGCGTTCTACAGTATGTCGTGGAGATAGATGATGAACATTGTAATTTTTGGTCTTTTTAAGATTCGAATAACTGTTAATTATTTTATGTACAGGTGAAACTGAACATTTGAATGACTTTGCAATAGTCCTTTGACTTGGCGGATTCTCTTTTAAAATTAAAGATCTTACCTTACAAATATTCTCTGAAATTCTTTTCTCTTTTGGATACGTATTTGGAAGTATTTTTCCACTTTTACGTTTTTTTTCCTTTCTCATGAATAACATTATTTATCGTACCTTTAGATATCGAAAAACCATGACTTTTACAGCGTTTTTGAATAATTGAATAAGCAAATTCTCTTCGGAAAGAGCGGAAACATAGCCTGCCATCCATTGCTCATTTAAAAGCGCCATTTTGAAAGTAAATAAAACTCTGAGTTAGCAGACGATAAGTCATACTTTAACTATTTAACTGCTGCGAAAATAAAATTCTTTTGTAGCATTCAATTTTTTTACAGCTCATCAAAATCATTCAAAAAATTTCCGAACAGCTTTGTAATACAGTGTATGTTTTGACCCTCAGTCAAAGTTGTTAGTTAAGAAGATTTTTAAATGTTGAAGTTCCTAATTTTTTAGACTTCCTTGGTGGAAAAAATTGTAAACAAACTTCTACAAAAACTGTTAAAAAAACTTGCTAATTTGCTAATTATATCTAAATTATATAATTAATAATTAGCTCCATCTGAATTTTTTGCACTGAAATGAGCTTAAGCACAAAACAATGAACTATTGTAAAAAAATTGGATTTTTAAAGTCAAAATTTTGCAAAAAATCTTCTAGTGTATACGTACACCTTAAATTCCTTCAATTCTCATCAATGCAGCTTGTTTGCTATCGGATTGGATTTGGTAATTAGTTGAATTAACGTCGCACTGAAGCAGCACAATGGGCTACTGGCGACTGTCCGTGATCAATCCCGAAGTGAAAGATGACGAATCAACACCTGAGTTGGTACCTCACCCTCCAAACATCCACGCCATGGATTTGATTTGGGGTTTTATAGAGTAAGTTCCAAAACAGGACAACTGAGCCATAAAACCCAATACCCAGTCCAATCAATTCGCTTCTAGTCCACCTTATTTTAAGCACAATTTGTAGCAGTGATGTGGTAGGTAGGTACTTTAATTAACGTCTCACTGGATCAACACGACGGGCTATTGTGATGTGATTTCAAGTCGTGATGGAACATTAGTAAATTAATTCTTGTTTAACCTTCCAATCGTCCATCCATCCGTCCTTCTTTTAGCTATTGACGATCGTCCAGGATCAATCCCGAAGAGAGCAACGCCTTTTAGTTTTTGAACCTCGTCCATATGATGAGCTCAATGCCTGAGGTGGCACTCCACTTCCGTAATTTCCACCATGAATTTGATTTGGGGTTTTATGGAGTAGGGTCCGAAAACGAACAACTGCGCCATTACACACAATATTCAGTTCAATCGATTCTCGGGACACTGTAGTCCGGTTGGAAAACGTAACGGACTAGCAACCAGAGGGTTGCGAGTTCCAATCCAACCAAAGACCGTTGTGTACGTAGGGGCTGGAGCACGTCAAATATGTCGTGGCCTCAAATGTCCTCACGTTGGCGTGGTGTGGAAGTGTGGAGAGTGGGATGTCAGCTCAGGTGTGACCTCGTCATCTGACCGTGATTCAAAATTACGTGGTGCTGTCCACGGATCTCTCCTTTCTGGTTTGATCCCGGACCGTTACCAATAGACATTTTCTTGTGTTGCTCTAGTGCGACGTTAATTAAATACCTACCTACCAATAGATTCTCCTGTAGCCTCCTTTCGTTTTTAAAAAAGAATTTGTAATATTGATGTGATTTTACACTGCTGGCCACCGTAAATGTAACACCCTGAAGGAAGCATGCAAATAATATGAAATTTACAACATGCATTAGCGGAGGTGAGATATGCAAATGATTAGAATTTCAGCGCAGACGCACATCACGGGCGCCTGTGGCGCCACTTCAAAGAGCTACTTAAGGCTTGGAGATTTCGACGATTTCAAGTACGGCAATTGTATTTTTCTTGTGGTTTTTTAAAAAAACGATCAATTATGCCTCGTAGAAAACAGCGATCATCTTTTGATCAAGTATCCGAATTCGACAGAGGAAGGATAGTGGCCTACCGAGATTGTGGATTATCTTTCAGGGAAATCGGTAGTCGTGTTGGACGAAACCAAACAACTGTAATGCGGATATGTGATCGTTGGATGCAGGAGGGTACGACGGACCGACGTGTTCGATCGCATCCACCTCAGTGCACCACTTCACGTGATGACAGGCATATTGTGCGTATGGCAGTGACGGATCGCTCAGCCACATCACGAACCATAGCACAGCACATTCAGTCTGTACCGCATCATCCAGTGTCTGCGCGTACCATTCGACGCCGTTTACAGCAGAGTGGTCTGTCCGCAAGACGTCCATTGCTTCGTCTACCCTTGACGCAGAACCACAGTCGTTTCCGCCGCCAATGGTGCGATGAAAGAAGGATGTGGACGGCAGAATGGAATGAAATTGTCTTTACTGACGAGTCACGCTTCTGTCTGCAACACCACGATGGTCGGATTCGAGTCTGGAGACACCGTGGAGAGAGGATGCTGAACAGCTGCGTTATGCACCGCCACACTGGTCCTGCACCGGGTATTATGGTATGGGGCGGTATTGGATATCACTCTCGCACTCCTCTAGTACGCATTGCCAGTACTTTAAACAGCCAGCGCTACATCTCCGAGGTGTTGGAGCCAGTTGTCCTTCCTTACCTTCAGGGCTTGCCCACAGCCATATTTCAACAGGATAATGCGCGACCACACGTGGAACGCATTGTCCAAGGGTTCTTCGTCAATCGCCAGATTGAATTGCTTCCCTGGCCAGCTCGCTCTCCGGATCTTTCGCTGATAGAAAACATGTGGTCCATGGTTGCTCAACGATTGACCCAGAATACATCCCCAGCTGCCACACCAGATCAACTTTGGCAACGTGTGGAAGCTGCTTGGTCTGCTGTACCCCAAGAACACATCCAAAGTCTCTTTGAATCAATGCCGAGGCGTGTGGCAGCGGTGATCTCCAACAATGGCGGCTACTCTGGCTACTTATTTTGGCAGGAACCACACTTCACAGAAGTCTATAAATTTAATCATTTGATACTTGGTCAACATGTTATCTACAAAATAAATTTTGTTGTGATATCTCTTGTCTTTCTTGGTGTTGCAATTTGGGTGGCCAGCAGTGTATATCAAATGGTGGAGCATTATAAATTATTTCTTGTTCAATATAAAAGAACTTACAGACATTTGTCGGTAGAGATGTAGACTGCGTTGAGAGACTTTCCCAATCATCCGTCCCTTTCTTGGCTCTCCGGAAATAAACGTCTTTCTTCCTTTCGGTCACAAAACAGTCTCCGCGTCACCCTCTCGGCTGCCTCTGCTTTCTCCGGATCAGGAAAGGAGAAATCTCATTTCTTCCCTGTACTTCGATTGGTCAAGAGTCCATTGGTCAACGTTCTCTTCAAGAAGAGTGCGAGAGTATAATGGGTAGTCAGTTATAAAGCCTGAGTGCTTCGCAACAAATTCCATATATTCCGGTTGCAAGAGTAGCTGATTAGCAACCGGAGAGTTTCGAGTTCTGAACTCGATCTAACCAAAGGCCGTCGTGTACATGAGGGCTGGTGTGGGTTAAAGTTTGGAGAATGGGGTACCATCTCAGGTGTTGACCTCGCCATTTGACCGTGGTTCGAAATTACGAGGTGTTATCCTCGGCTCTTTCCCTTTGAATTCGTTTTCCAATTTCATTGGCAGTAGCCTATGTCTCAAAATCCCAGATGGAGATGACAGTGCACAAGTGATTGTAACATAATTTAATACTAGGTAGGTAGTTTAATTAACGTTGAACTAGAGCGACACAACGACTGTTGTTGACGCTCCGGGCTCAATCTCGAAGAGAAAGATCAGAAGACAACGCCTCGTAATTTTGAACCACGGTTAGATTACAGGGTCAACACCTGAGCTGGCACCAAACTTCTACACCACACCAACGTGAGGCCACGACAGATTTAACGTGCAACAGCCCCAACGTACACAACGGTCTTTGCCTGGATGGAGTTCTGAACTAGCAACCTTCCGGTTACTAATCTGCTATTTTTCCAATCGCCATACCCTGACCCTATTTAATACAAGGATGAAAACAGTCACATATGGGCAATTCAATACGAGACAGTCAAGATAATTATCATATCCAAATGCCTTTTAGTAACCTTGAACCTAACGACTTTTACCATCTTTAAATCTCTTTATTTTTGGCTCAGCAATCCATAAACTCTTCCCTAGCTATTTATCTTAAAACTATAAAAATTAAGGAGTTGCATTTCAAATTGCGTAGTGTCAGTTTCGGAGAAAGAAAGAAATGTTTATGAGAGGGTTTTCTTGTAAAGCTATAAGCAGAGGACGTTAGTGTTTAGGAAACCTCTTTCTAATGGGGGCTGAAAAACAAAATGGATGCATACGGGTGTTCGAGATTAACGAAAGTCATCTAGCCGAGGTAATTGCTTTAGCTGCTTCGTATTCAATTACGTTGTGGTTATTGTTTCCATTTCCAATTTAAATGAATTTGTAAGCTCTTATGAATTTTCTTTTCCATTTATATGATTGTGCGGTAGATGGGATTATTTTCTATTTTGATTTCGTTAACACCAGCTGTCTTGACATACAGTTTAAGATTTAAAAAGTTCAAAGTATGCTGTTGAATGGTAGGTAGATAGGCTGTTGAATTTACATTGTACTGGAGCAACATAACGACTATTGAAGGCGGTCCGGGATCAATCCCGAAGGAAAAGATCAGATGTTGTGGAATGGGACCATTTTTTAAACGATATATTTGTTGGATTGATTAAAGGAATCCTTCCCTTGGTGTTGATGGCGCGCCAGTACAATCGACGTGAAATATAAGAGTGAGCATTGTTATCGAGAAGAGCTTCAAAAAGTATGATCAACATGTCAACTAGTTGTCACGTGACTGTTCTGTGAGAAATTGACTTGTTTGGCCGATTTGGTATTCCATCGCCTCGTTTGGTGATAGAATATCTCATGTCAGAGTAGGTGCCTGAATGTGCATTTTTATAGAGTGGTGACAAAAGTGGTGAAATCGTCAGTCTACTACTATCAGATCATCAACCAATGGACCAATCAGATGATGAATTAATAGATGGGCGTCTTCTGTCCCGTGAACAAATCAGATGATGAATGTCAGGTTCACATATTAGACGAAGTAGTTTAAGGGTCACGTTACTACTAGTTTTTGGTAACATGATCCTGGGCACATAAAAGGTTACTATTAATTATTTTATACTTTCCTATGACCAGTGCCGTCTATTAACTGTTTAACGATAAGTACTTCTCCAGTATACATTTTCACTGAAAATCCCTCTCATATTATGAACCAAGTATTCACTCCTCAAGATTCTTGCTTACATAGCACATTGCATAAAGGTTTGGTCACAATCTTGAGGATTTTATAAACTAACGTTTTATTTATCACTACATGAAACTCAGACAAATACCCAATTGTCTGAGTTAAACTGAATGTCGAATGTCAAAAAGGGAAGATACATTGTAATTCACAGTTGAATAGTTTATCATCAAATTATAACGTATTGAACTGTATATATTTTTATTTACTTACTGTAAAAATCATTATACTATTTACTCATTAAATTATTAAAATAAAATCAAATTGCTTCACAAAATGCATAACTTATTCATACTTTTCATAATACCATATTGAAATGGTCTGGAAGTAGGGAGAGTGAGGTGCCAGCTCGGGTGTTGACCTCGTCATTTTACCGTGTTTCAAAATTACGAGGTGTTGTCCTCTGATCTTTCCCTTAGGGATTGATCCCGGACCATCGCCAATAGCCTGTTGTATTGCTCCAGTGCGATGTTAATTCAACTACCCAATCCCATAAAACCATAAATCAATAGTATTCATTTAAAAAAATAATTATCAAATTTTTTGGTGGTGCATTGTAAGCGAGAGAAGTGAGGATTATCAGCAATCGAAGCAAGGATTGCTTGGCGATCTTTATGAGATAGTAAGCGGAAGTAAACAGGAGGGAGGAGTAGCCCTCTAAGGGGTTCACACGTATATATCCGTTCTGAAATCTTCCCTGTATGACTTCTAACTAGATTTGACTGTCTGGACCAACGGACGTTTGGTGAAACGGTGGTGTATGTATACACTAGAATTCACGAAAATTGACCAAAATATCGATTTTGTTTTAATTGCTTTAAAACATTTTCCAATATCTGAGTTTTAAACAATACGAAGATCTTGTAAATATTCGGAATACTTTTCCTGTTACAAGGGTTTTTCGTAAGGTACAGTCACCAGTACAAGCACGTTTCCAAAATTTAAACTCAATTTCTGAAGAACTGTGTTTTTGTAATACGATGCTTTGTCGAACAGTGATAACTCATACAACCATTAATTTGTCTATTATAATTACTTTTGTATCATTATAATCTATATAATACAGTGGATGTTCTGAACCTCAATCATAGTTTTTAGTAAAGAAATAATTTTTTTTTAAATGTTAAAATTCCTGAAAAAAAAATCTTGATATTTTTTTAGACTTTCTCGGTGAAAACAATTGTAAAAAATAACCTATTACCTCTACTTGATGGAGGGTCAAAACATGAGGAATAATATTAGGAATAATTTCCAAGAGGAATTGTCTTTCTGAACAAATTAGAATTTGAGATATCACTGTTCAAAAAACATACTAATTAGCTGATTATATCTAAACTAGATAATTAATAATTAGCTTAATCTGATTTTTTTTCCTCACTGAAATGATTATAAGAATAAGCCAACGACTTGTTGGAAAAAAACTGGATTTTTAAAGTCAAAATTAAAAAATAAATCTTCTAGTGTATAGCTCATTGTTTTAGATTTACTTCATTTTAATGATTCAGTTTTTTAATAATTTCAAGTAATACTCTTAGTTTTAATACCTTTATAAATAGTTTCGAGTATTTTTTATTGCAAAGTATTATAAGCATTTTTAAGAGTTTTTTAAACAGTCACTTGAATAAAAATGGTAATTACTATTCTTGCTATATCTACTTTTTGTCGCATCGTTTTAAGAAATATATTTTTTAGTGTGGCGCAGAATTTTAGTAATAATTTTCCGCGTGGCTATGAGATGGAAAATCGTTTTTATAGATCACTACAATTTTTCCTAGACCTTTCCTAGAATTTTCCATAGACTTTCCTTTTCTTAGATCATCCAACCAAAAGATGTATTTATGGATAGTTCAATACAATGTATTAAAATGTTTCATTTCATGTTTCTGAAAAAATTTCTTTCTAGAAAGCATACATTTCGAAGTTTACAGATCATCAAATGTCTCGAAAAAAATTATATTTATTCCGAACTATTAAAACTTTCTTTTCTAACCAATTTCCTTTCCCAAATGCTCAAAATCGATCTTGTTTCATTTTTGAAAACCACTGTAGCATGCAGAAAAACCCTAATATTTAAAATAACCAGGGATATTAATGCTTCAACAATTTCAACAGAAGCAAGTGATTGAGTACTTTGTATCTTTTTTCATCGAGAAATCAGTCCATTTTCTGCAATTCCGTCGCACAATGAAACCCTCATTTAGAGGGCAGTATCTTTTGGAAATTTCGGTGAAAAGTTCCTTTCAAGCGAAGACTTCAAAGTCTCCTTTCCAGGAAATCTGGGGGCTGCTCATTAGAGAGAGACCGGAGGAAAACTCATTTATAATCGTCTTCACAAAGAGATCCAATTAATTTCCTCCAAATTAATTAACGCACATATATCTGAACAACGATCCTTTCATCCATCGGAACGAAAACGAATCTTGGAACTCTCTTCCTGGAATTCTAAATCGTTTAAAGTTGAAATGCTCCTGTTAGAGAAACGAATGGTATAAATGCGCGGAGTACTTCATGGAATCAGCACGAAATATTTTATTTGGGTTGTATATATGGTATCCACAGATTAACTTGTAGAACATAACCTTACCAGAGCTCTAGAGGTCGCTTTAATTTACTCTTAACTTAATAACTAGATTTCCAATCTATCTCGTTAGGGTTTGTTGATCTATATAGAACATTAACCCTCTGAGAGGATCACAAGCATAATTCGGTTTGCAATTTGCAGTTTATCTGCATGACTTCTTGACCAATGTAATCTTTCCGAAGATTCTACTGCAAAGAAATGAGCAATATAATCTTTCAAAAGGATTCGTTTCTACAGAATGGGCCAATACAATCATTCAAAATAATTTCAATTTGAAGGAAAGAACCAATAGAATATTTTCAAAGGATTCTATTCTAAGGAAATGAGCAATAGACAATTTTTAAAGGTTTCTATTCTAAGGAAATGAGCAATATAATCTTTCCATGGGCGAATAGAATCTCTCCAAAGGATTCTATTCTATGGAAAGGACCAATAGAATATTTAAAAAGATTCTAATCTAAGGAAATGATCAATATAGAATAGTTCCAAAGGATTCTATTCCAAGGCGAGGGCCAATATAATCGTTTCAAAGGAATCTGTTCTAAAGAAAAAAAACAATTGAATTTTTCTAAGGGATGGATTCTTTAGAAAGATGTGATTATTTTGTCATCAAGATTGTTTTGGGGTGAAAGCAATACTACACTACTCGCAAACATTGCATTACATTGCTCAGAGGGTTAAAATGATCTCCGCAATTACAAGATTGTCAATAGATGACAGCTTTTATTTATCAATACAGCACCTTAAATCTTGTTCTTAGAATATGGACAGAACTAGTCGAGGTATTATTATACTCTTGTCGGAATTGGTGTACACGGACGATTAGTTTTCCGTGGATACTATTTCACGTTAGTTTATTTGATAATAAGATAGCTGATTTGCTATCAAAGGGGGATTGCGAGTAGATCAATGCAGCAAGTAATGATCTCACCGCCTTGGAAATTTACTCCTCGTACAAATAAAAAAACACGATCTGTTCCTCCACCTTCTTGGTATCTCTAAAAGCGCCCTGGACTGTCATTGCATTTTAGAGGGTCAAGACTGCACCAGACTGCTCTGGCATGATTTAGAATCGAGCACATAAGGTACATGACTTTTGTGAGAGGAGTTAAGACCTTTCCAACTTGCTCATGCTCCACAACCCCAGCAACTCCTTTCATATTTTAGAAAACATCGGTGTCTGTGAAACATCTCCTGGATGATCAGGAGTTGGTAGCCATGCAACTTGCTGGCAAAACAGAATAATACTTAACATAAGATATCTGATTATTGTGAAAGGAATTATTAACTTTCCAACTTGTCCTTACTCTGTACCCTCAGCAACTCCTTTCGATATTTTGAATTATATCGGAACATTAAATTATAAGGAACAAAGATAATTCAAAGAAAAAATACCTCAATTGTACAGAAATGCGAACACTTGGCAAAGTTATGATCCAAGCAAAACGAGTTTTACCTAGCACACCACATCGTAATGAAGTTGTGGCGAGAAAATTGTTTAGTAGCATTTGTAAAGTGAATTTAAATGCATTTTTTGATTCAATTAGTAATCATTCGAAGTCATCAGCTTTGAGCAGAGATAAAATAGACAAAATTTTATTATTTTATGAACGAGATGATATTAGCCGAATGGTTCCTGCGTAACGACGTTACAATTTGGGAAAATGGCCTTACAATAAAAAAAACAAGCTCATCATCTTATGTGGTCACTGAAGGAAGTGTTTGAAATGTTCAAACTGAAAATATATATATATTGTTGTCATATATATATATATATATATATATATATATTATATATATATATATATATATATATATATATATCATGAGCATTTCATATAGGTACAGTAAATACATAACACTTCTATATTTGAAGTTTTCCCGCTTACTTCCATTAATTCCCAGAAAAAATGTTATGCAGTCGTTCTAGAAATTGTTGATTAAGCCAACGTAGCATTTGCAAAGATGCACAAGGTTCAAAGATTTTTTATTCATTGCCTGGAACAGAATAATTTGGCCTTACATGGTATTTTTGAAAACAAGATGAACAAAACAATCATCAAAAGATAGAAGGTTCTGGGTCATATTTGGATTTGTATCGACTTATTTCGGGTCTCATTCCGCAATTTCTGGAGCATTGTTACTTTAAGGGACATCAAGTTAAGGCATATCAATGCGTGATGCAAGTAGACTTTTCTAAAACTACACTTGTACCTTTCAGGATGAGATCCAAGGTGCACATTGGAAACAGATACAAGTGAGCTTGTTTATAGCTGTTATTTATTATTTGGGTCCTATCCATCCTGTAATAATAGCATTAGATTATTGGGATCATTCAAAGAGGCCATTATTGTATACATCTTTTTATTACAAACTATTTCAACTTGTGTGCAAATATTAAAATTTGGTCTGACAGTCCACAGGGAGGGCAGTTTAAGAACACACATATCGGTCTCTCTTAACACACTGGAACAAAGGTACAAAGTATCCATTACGTGGAACTATTCTGCAACATTGCATGGTAAGGGTCCAATAGACGGAATTTGAGGCAGTGTGAAACGATGTTTTCGACCATGTGGAAAAAAGAAATGTTTAGTAAATAATGTGCACGAATTCGTAGAAGCTGCTAAAAAGCAATGAAGATTAATGTTTTGATACAAAAAAAGAAATAGCAAAATTAAGATCTAAACACAATTTTGAATCAAAATGATAATTTACTTCGCATTTTTACTGCACCCAAAAGTATGTTTATAGGATATTATTTAATTTTATAAATTGCTATTCATTTTTATCAATAAGCAATTATTCTCAAATTTATATAAGAAAGTTAAGTTTAGCACCTATTAAAATTTCAAAAACATTATTATTAAGCATTCCATTCTCAGAATTCACAAATGTAACGTGAGTCACAAAAGTCTGTAACGTGTGTCACATAAAAATGTCAATTTATTTTATTAATTAAAACATCAATTTCATTTTTCTTAGGCTTAACATGACCTACTGCTCTTAGTTAGGCATCCGAATTATTTTTTCCGATTGACTTCTGCTGGAGGGAAAAACTGTCATTTTTGAAAGTCTAAAAAATTGATGTCCTTTTTTGTAAAGTGAGTCACAGTCCGAAATGTTGCCATTGAGGAACCAAATTTACACTAAAGCTCTAAATTATGACATAGATGCTTAAGGAACATATCAACGAGTTTATAAATCAATTTTTGTTTAGCCATTCTTTAGCTTCATCCATTCTTTATTTACATTAAATTTAATATTGAAAATTGACGACTGATTGTAACGTGAGTCACATGGAATTGCCCATATACAAAACTGAGTGGTTATAGTTATCGTCGAGGCGCCATCGTTTATTTAAGTTCTAAATCAATACAATATAGCTTAATCAAAGGGAAATTAACCCTAACGCCGTCTATCGGAAATCTAGTAATTACGAAGAGAATATTAAGGCTAGCTTTAGAGTTCTATGACAGTTTATATGATACCATTTATATATTACTGAAATAGTCCATTTCGCAATATCTGCCAATCACACATGCAATGTAACGGTGAATATCGGTCAAATTCAGTTTCCCCTCTGCTTATGAAATAACGAATGTTCAATTTTATTCAATAGTGAGTAAATTTGAAGGTTTATGGACGACATGTCGCATCTCTAGAAGGACATTATCACAACCAAAAGTACAAATTGATAGGATAAAAAAGAAAACCGAATTCTACTTATATTTTGTTTAATTGTGTGATTTGCAATTTAGAATATAGATGTTAAGATATAAACACAAGATCGTTACAAAATTCCTCAATATAGAAATCAGTTTATAAGTCTCCCGTGGACTTAAAAAGTAAGTATACTTTTCTGTTGTGACACTTCGTTTGGGAAGGAGATATGAGGTTTCAAAATTAATCTAAAAATGTTTTGTAATGAGATGGAAAGAAGAGGCAAGAAGGTATCCATTTAGATTGTAAAATGTGACTAATTATTCGATAAGTTCAGTATTACTGAGATTCTAAAATCATGTGGGGAGGTATAAATGCTTAAAAGTAACTTCTTATTTTATTTAGATAATGTTTTAGTTTTTCTAAGCTAAACGTAAAGAAAAGACTGCTTGAAGTGTTCCAGTCAAGCAGCAATTCAAGCAGTCTTCTCTTTACGTTTAGCTTAGAAAAACTAAAACATTATCAAAATAAAATAAGAAGTTACTTTTAAGCACTTATACCTCCTCATATGATTTTAGAATCTCAGTAATAGAAAGTACCAGTGTTCCATATGAGAGGTATTTCTAGTAACAACAAAAACAAAAAATTGCTGAAGACTGGAATTTTATTTTCTGTTACCCAAATGCTCTTGTATTATAAAAATAGGGTTGCTATATAATGTTAGTTATTTCGAAAATTCTAAACTATTGATTAGATACAGATTCTATTATCCCATAAGCTTCTATACAATACCGAGAAAGGGAACTAAAAATGAATATCCTATAGTATATTAAAAAGTGTGAGGAAGGTTTATTAGTTTTAAGATTGTAGGAAGTTCTTGATGAAACAAGGAACAGATCAATATTTACTATGAAAGATTGTCTTATATTACGGTATTTTAATAAGATCTTCAAAGCATATAAATGTCGAATACATCCCTCTGTATTAATGCCCGGGCATATACCTATCCAAGATTTACTTTCCAGTGGAATAAAATAAAGTACCCCAAGTCGATTTTATGTAGTCTTTGGAGTCTACCTTACGAGTTTAAACAAAAATATAAACAGACTATACGTCTTTCATCCAAAGCTTATTCAGACATACTTTCCTTAAGACACCCGATATTTCAACTAGCTACCTATTTCGATGATGTTGCCAGAGTCATAAATATGAACCTTTCCCGGAAAATCCCTAAAATTGGAATCGGAAGGGAAAACGTCTATAGAAAAAGTGGAAAATGAGCCCCCGTGAGCCCCTAAAGATAGCATTTTGGGGATAAAAAATTGTTTCTCTGGGAAGAAAATAAGTAACCTTAGATGTCAAAGAAATACTTTGCAATGGGATATTGTGTCGTAAAAAATGGGTTTTTCAGTATCTCACTGGCGGAGTATTTGGAAATAAAGAGGCGGTTATTTGATTACAGTAATGCTCAACAAGATTGTTAGGGAGCTTTATTACTTTTTATTTAGGCTTTTTGTTTGTTTAATGGAAACAGACTTCATTTCGCAGAGCTTAGAATTCGAACAACATAATCGATCCTTATTGCAAAATCTTTTAGAATAGTTTTTCCCATTACATATTAAATTTAAGAAATTTCCTTTCATTCCATAAGCCTACATAGTTTCAAATGCACGTATGTCAAATATATACGAGTACGTTTTGCATTTTAAATATTTTAACAGAACAATATGTTGAAATAATTGGTACTATGCTGTGTCTATATATAGAGGTATAAACAGTATATGTACAAATGGCAGCAGAAGAAATAAACAGTATGAAGTAGACCGTTAGGGGATCTCACATATTTTGTAGTTTTGTTTAAATACGCTTGATTCGAGCTTTAGAATGTATAATATTGCTAAAACTACCCACCGCTCTATATATAATAAAATAATTCATAAAACTGATTTCAGAAGGCAATGCGAAATCTGAAATATGGAAATCAGTGCAGACAAGAAAATAGGCTTAGTGTCAAAAAATGCCGAATTGCCTTTGAACAAGGGAATGGGATGAAATTGAAGTACACATCCAGAATCTAATTGATGTGACATGACTGAGTTGCGCTTTTTGTCACACATTTTATTAGAAATAAGAATTGATAAGAGTAAAAGTAAAGTAAATGCTGTTATATATTTTTGGATAATTTTATTTAATTTTAAGGTATGAAATCCATTTATATGAATATGAATACTATATTCATTATAAATGGATTGAAAAAAGAAATGAAGCGTGAGTAACGACACTTTGCACAAGAAATTAAGAAAATTTAATGCAGGCGTTATCCTGGGTTTGCTAGTTTATATTATTCGAACTATATAGTAATTAACTTTTTAGTTTTGATTTGAGTCTCTGAACATAAATGTAGGCTCTGTCAAAGACATCTAACTCTCTACTTACATTTATTCAACTTGATATCCGCACATGGCATGACACCTTTACCACCTAATTGGCCCCTTTACTTGATGCTATTGAATTTGCAACGGGTTTCGAGTTCTATTCAGAGATGCGTGTGCGCTTGTATTTGACCCTGATTAGTTTCTAAACGTACCTAAATCCATCTGTTAAGAGCATCTAACACAAATGAACAAGAATTCTATTTAGATATTCCTGATTAAACATTAAATTATTCCTCTTGTTCAAAGGGGCGAGAGGGACCCAAGCTATTGAATGTCTGCCATTTAGTCACTTGGAGCCTTCAGTAAACAGTTCTCTGGTAGACATTGTTCCACGATGTCTTGTATTTAATATGTTAGATTCCTAGCTAATAGGGCCATAGTAGCCCGGTTGGAAGAGTCGTAGATTACCAACAGGAGGGGTGTGAGATCGAAATTCGATCCTACCAAAGACCGTCGTATACGTGGGGGATGGTGCATGTTAAATCTGTCATGGCCTCAAATGTCCTCACGTTGGCGTGGTATAGAAGTGTGGAGAGTTGGAATGCCAACTTAGATGTTGTCCTCGTCATCTGACCGTGGTTTTAAATTACGAGATGTTTGTTTTCCTCGGATGTTTCTCTTATGGATTGATCCCGGACAGTCGCCAATAGCCCATTGTGTTTCTCCAGCGCGATTACTTATCTACCTATATGAGAGTTTTGTGAAATCCTGGTTATTTTGTAACATCCGGTATATAACAATTCGCACGTATCATAGGTAGAGATTTGAGGTGACAATAAAAAATGATTGTAATAAAAGCAAAAGTGAGAGAAATAATATAGCAAATAGTAGAATGAAGTGGTGCAAATAGCGTGGGAATGTAGATAATTAGTAAATGATTACAATAAAGCAAATTTACACAATGCAGATAGAGAACGAAAGGTATGAACTTAGATATGCAGAAAATTCGTTTGAACAGGCACAGCTTATCCATTTTTGGATCTTGAGCCATAAAATCGAAATGAACAAACCTTTTGTACAGGATTACGAAGAATCAAATATTGAAAACGAATTTTGGAGTGAATGAAGGAACTATCAAGAAAACAGTCGGAATGAATAAATGAATAAAAAGAATAAATTCAGATCAGCGGATTGATTGAAAAATGAAGCAAACAAACGGTTGCAAACAAACATTGGACTAAATAGAATTAAAACCGAAAGTGAAGGTTTGAAAACTAGAGTTAAGTATATGAATGAAACGAGTTGATATAGTATTTTTGTTTTGTTTTTCGCTCAACGATTCTTATTAGACACGAATTGTATTCAATTTAATTGCACGTAAGAATGGAAGAATGATGTAAAAATATTTGCTTTTACAGTATACTGAAAACATTATTGCTTAAATCATACCGAGTTCCTTTTTACGTACACTTAGAGCTATGAAAAGACATAAAATTGGAAAGTTCATTAAAAAGGAATTAAAATTTGTTCTATGTTACTTGGATGGACCTTCGAAAAATCAAAGTTTGTTGAAATGAACATCGATTTTACATAAAATAATCATGTAAATGAATTTACCATTTATATATTAAATCAATATTAATGGAAAATTGCATTAGTTAAATCGATCCTGTATGCAAAGCAAGTTTATTTCTTAATGGTGGTAACTTGTTTTAATTTCGAAGTATATGCAGAATAGAAGAATCGCTAGTATAACATTCAGGTTACTGCTGCATCCCCCATTGTTCCATCGATCGAATACCTTGCGAGGAAAAAACTCCCTCTCAATAATTATTGCCTCGGGTAATTAAATTATTTGGCAACATCCTGAAACAATTTAAATGAGCGGCGGAAAAATCGTCCTCATTCCTTCAGGAAAGTTCCATTGCTGGAATTAATTGCCACAATTAGCTCTCAATCTCCTGTCGTCGTGTTGTCTTTTTTCAAGTGGAATTGAAATTCCTTTTAATCCATGATTAGTGTTTGGTTAAAAGTAGGATCTAATCACTTGTTGATTCTATTGGATTTCCGAAGAACTTGTGTGTTGTTTCACGTGGGCATTCTATGTGGTAATAAGTAAGATTTGGTTTATATCGCTGAGCGTATATGTATATACGATCTCTTAGAATGAAATTCCTCTCTTCGAATCCATAATTAATTAGGAATGCAATTAAAATTGATTCGTGATGATATAGTTACAACTTAATATATAAACATTCGTGTCTATATTTTATATTTGTGATAGAATTTCTGGTGAAAGACTGGTAAAGCGAACATGATTAATTTTGCAAACGATAACAGAAGTTCTGATGTATTTAAGAATATTAAATAGAAGCCATAGACCCCCATTCACCTTTCTTGTAGCTTAAGGCAATGGAGCGTTTTATTTTGTTTGTTTCTGTTGTGTGTTTAATTGTTAAAATTTTATATTTTAATAAAGTTTGATTTGCACAATGATAGTTTTATGGAATTTAGAATTCCACTATAAATATGATGAATATCTTTACATACACTGGACTTAATATGATGCATACATTGGAATAATATGATGACTATCTTTACATATATTGGACTTTAAATATGATGAATAAATATCTTTACATACATTGGACTTTAAATATGATGAATATCTTTACTAAATAAACTATGTTCTAGTGTAACTGTAACCATGACTACTGTTACTTTATTGGTGTGGTTGGTATAGTATAAAAACAAGCATAATTCGAAAACTCAACAATCAAAAGGACAATCAGATATCATTGGAAGGAATTTAATCGAACAAATAATGTGTCCTATAAACGCACAAATACTAAACTTGCTACAATAAAGGAATAGAACGCATTGCAGTTTGCTTTCCTGAACAAAATCAACAATAGAGCATAATAAGTTATCGATTTATTAACTTTTAATTTTCAAGTTAAGCTAGAATTTGTAAAGCTAAAGAAAGAATTAGACGAATTAAAAATTGTATTAAAGAATTAAATGAATTAAAAATTGTATTAAAGAATTAAACGAATTGTAGTAAAATTAAAAAATATGTACAGCATATTTCAAAACGAAAATGAATAATTTTTAAGATAAATTCGGCGAATGTGTCTAAAGGTTTTCAGACAAAAATATATTTTGTTATATATCCGTAATAATTTCATCATTAACAGAATTGAATTCGTTACTAAAAATATCCATTTCGAGATAGAAAATGTATCAGGAAATTTGCATTTTTTGTTATTTGACCAATAGGCTTGGAAGAAACTGAAAAAAACGTTTGATCCAAAATTCCTAACTGTAAATAAAAACACAAATAATTCGTAACTAACTGTAAATAAAAACACAACGTTACTAATTCGTTACTAACTGTAAACAAAAATACAAGAATTCTTTACTAAAAATATCCATTTCAGTAAATAGAAAATTATCAAGGAATTTGCATTTCTTTATTATTTGATCAATAGGCTCTGAAGGAACTCTGAAAACAGCATTTGATCCAAAATTCCTAACTGTAAATAAAAACACAAAGTTGGGAATCCGTTATTTTCCATACCGTTCGTCAGGTAACGGGAACAAAATGTGAAAATCCGTTATGAGTTCTGTAAGTTTGCGATTATTCTAAAATATTTATGGCATTCTCTTGCTTTAAAAATAATAAGATAAATATTATATTTTCAAAAAATCATTATTTTAAAAATTTGATATTTGCGCTTTACCGTCCAAGTAGTTTTGAGATATCTCGTCCATCAAGATCTGACCAAATCTTGATAATGCCGAGATATTTCGTCATCCAGACATTGCCGATTTTTTTGATGCTGACGAGATCGTTTCAGGTTTTGATGCTGACGAGATCATAGATCAGTCTTCATCTAATGATGAGATATCTAGCCCATCAAGATCTGGTCAGTTTTGCTTATGATCCGATACCTCGTCGAGACAACTACCTGGAGGGTTAAAGCTGTCTGAGTTAGACAAAATAGAAAAACTATTTTAGAGACATTGATTTTGATGTTTTTGTTTAACATTTTCAACTTTTATATGTGGCGAAATTTTAAATCATAATTCTCCTACATCTATATAAAATACGTGAAATTAGCTACAAAATGTAGTGGCCAAATACTTGTGTGACTCACTAAGCATTTTTAAAGTAGGCTGTTTGAATTGAAAAACGCTCTTGTAGGTGGAGGCCATATTATTGAAGTAAATCCATAAAAATCCTTCATACTTGCCGGGGAAAATTTTAGCTGCACCAATTAACCCTCCAAGTGGTTTCGACGAGATATCTCGTCCATCAATATCTGAACAAGTTTGTTAATCACGAAATATCTCGTCATCAAGATATTACCTATTTTTTATGATGATCTGATGATCAAGATCTCATCAGTTTTCTTCTAATGACGATATATCTCGTCCATCAAGGTACCTGGTCAGTTTTTGACGAAATATCTCGTCCATCAGGGTATCTGGTCAGTTTTGCTAATGACAAGACACGTCTTCGAGACAACCACCAGAAGAGTTAAAATATAATTTATTAATTTAGTTAAGTAATGTGTTTTGTACAAACGTTGAAATGTTAATATGAGCTTGTTTATTATCATAGCTGCACATCCACCAAATTTGCACGTTAGATAACAAGAGAAATGAAAATTTTGAATTAAATAGATAATTTATAAATTCCTTTAAAAATAAAGTACGAAATTAATTTTAAAACACAACACGAAATTAATTTAAAAATTGCGAAATAAAGAAACAGAATCCGAGATCATCCCGGATCTATTCTATTCTTTTTAAAATGGAAGTGCATACAATATTAACTTATGCTCTTATCTGAATCGCTATAAAACACTAAATTTCCGCAAAACATTATCTAACTGAAATAAATATCAACAGAATGATAATTGCGCCTGAAAGACAACAAAGCAAAACTCTGACAATTTTTGAAAACACCTTTCAGCTTCTTGAAAAGCTTATTTTAAATGCAAATGGCGCGAAGAACAAAAGGATAACGTAATCCATTTCTGAGAGGCATTTTGGCGTTTAAAAAACTCATTTACGTAGTTTTTATTTCGAGGAAATACAAATTTGTTCTTAAAGCGATATATTAAATGTTCACCTTTATGAACTAAAAAGTAATAGGCTTTGGAAACAATTTTCGGAAAGTGTTTGTTCCGGTTCTTTTTATCTGATACGAAAACACAAAAACTCGGAAAGTGAGTTACTAACACAGGTAATTGCTCCGGTGTGTGATTTTATCACGAGAAGATAGAAGAATACTGGGATAAGAGAAGCTATTCTTATGCTGTAATTTCACCTTTGAAACATCGTGATTAATGTGTTTTGTATTTTTGTAGTTCTTTCAGATAATTATCGGCGCAGGACAAATGCGATTTGAGAGTTTGTGAGTAAAGATCTAACTAAACGAACTTCAAAATAGGAAAGGGCGTGGTAGCCCGGTTGTAAGAGTAGCGGATAAGCAATTAAGGGTTGAGAGTTCGGAACTAGATCCAAACAAAGACCGGCTTGAATTTAGGGGCTAGTGCATGTTGAATATATCGTGGCCTCAAATGTCCCCACGTTGGCGTGATGTGGAAGTTTGAAGAGTGGAGAATAATTTGCCCACATAAAGAAAATAATCTTCATCGGAAATTTGTTAAACTTAATATTGAGGAAATAAAGCTTTTCTAGTTAGACCTAAAGTATTCTTCACAAGGGCAAATACTTATTGTGCTATGCTAAGTAGCTTGATAAGTTCCAAATGATCCGTGGTATGTAATTAATTGAAACACACAGCAACATTAATTGATTACTATGAATTTTGGTTTGCAAAATCCTCTGTATCAGACATGCGAATCCTTAACCCTCCTAGTGGTTGTCTAGACAAGGTAACTCTTATCATTAGCAAAATTGGCAAGATCTTGATAGACAAGATATCACATCATTAGAATAAAACTGAGCAGATATTAATATCGTCATCATAAAAAAATCAGACATATTTTGATAGCGAGATCTATCGTAATTAGCGAAATTGGTCAGATCTTAATGGACAAGACATCTTTTCAATATTACGTGGAGGGTTAAAATCTGAGCGCCAATGAATGCCAATGGCTTCCTTTGGCACATATGAAGTGTGCATCTTGAGGCTTATTAAAGAGATGATCGCAGGCTTGCTATGAATATTCAGGGTTTGCCTTGCCTTTGAATTGCCATCAGTGAATGGAGTGCTCGTGTGCTTGTGGAGCAGGAAAACCTGGACCACAAGCACACGAGCACTCCATACTCAAATAAACAACATTATAAGAAATTGCATTCATTGATGAAATGTCAAAGTAGAGTAAGCAATGGTAACATTTTTATGTGCTCAGAATCATGCGATCAAAACTAGTAGTAACGTGACTCCACCCCCGGCTTTTGTCTACTGGGTAGAATCCAACATTCATCATCTGATTAGTCCACGAGACTGGAGAAGACGTCCATTTATTGATTCATCATCTGATAGGTCCATTGATTGATCATCTGATAGTAGACTTGGGGCGATTTCATCACTTTTGTAGCCACTCTATAGAAATGCCGATTCGCACACCTATCTTATTATGGGATGTTATATCGCCTAACGAGGTGATGAGATACCAAATCGGTCAAATGATTCAATTTTGAACAGAGCAGTAACTTGACTACTAGGTAATTACACTTTTTGAAGCTCCTCTCAATAGCAGTGCTCACTATACTTATATTTCACGTCTATGATTGCATTGTGGAAATGCTGAATTCAGGCTGGTTTTGTCGTCAAATCATTCGTCATCTGGGATGCGCACTGACAACTGTGACAATGTGCTGGCAGCACTGGATCAGTGAAGCTACACATGAAAGTCACGAAGGCTCTTGTCGGCCCTTAACCCTCCAAGTGGTTTTGACGAGTTATCTCGTTTATCAAGATCTGACCAATTCTGCTAATAACGAGATATTTCGTCCTCGAGATATCGCAGATTTTTTTAAGATAGTGAGGTCAAGATCTGGCTAGTTTTCTTATAATGACGGGATATCTCGTCCATCAAGATCTGGTCAGTTTTCTTCTAATGACGAGATATCTCTTTCATCAAGAACAGAAGGTTTAAGGAAAAATGCGAGAGAAAAATATACTGTAATTGGAATCAGTTTAAACTGCTCTAAAACCTTCCTTATCGACCATAAAATGATGTGACGCCTACTATACAGGCTTCCGTGGTCTCATGTACCATTGCCAAACACCTCGTGGATGCAGGACTGTGAGCGCGTCGCCCATTAAGACCTTTCCCATTTACTTCCCTATGTCATCTGTTGCATTAGAGAGGTGCCCTTCTCGTATCAGGAGCAAGCATGCCATGACAGTGTATCATGTTTGGTAACGAATCTCTCTTTTGCCAATGTGTTGACAGCTACACCTTGGGACAGCCTGTCCTCTCCAGTAACGGTACGAAGTAATTGGAAAGTATACGTTCAGCAGGTTCCTGTGGCCGTCGAGACTCAGTGGGTATACCACTACGCTAACAACCTGCAAGTTGTAGGTGGAGCAGGTTCTATTCCTCTCGGGGTGTATTTCTCTCTTCTATGACAGTAAAACATTCCTTGTGTATGTATGTCCATTACTTCATATTGTATGTAATAGCCCGTTGTGTTGCTCCAGTGTGACGTTAATTAAAATATCTACCTTCCTCATATTGTATGTCTTGTATCTGGAGCAGTATGGCCAAATAAAACCATATGCGCCATAAAACCACAAAAACCAACCAACCAGCAGATCCTACAGTTTGTTTTGTGCCTTTCATGTTACGCGTGACCAAGGGGTTATTTATCAACACTATAATGACCGGCTTTGATCGTCTCGTCAACCTCAGGATTGCCTCCTTCGTATTGAAATCCTTCCTTAACCATAGAGATCACCAGATATGTTTTCCATTTATCAAATCTGGGATATGTTAGACCGTCAATTGTATCATCCCCGGAATATATGAGATATAGAATAGCATCTAGAATTCTGGACCTAATTTGCCACGGGATAACATAGGGATTCCATTGGACTCCAAGCCATGCCGAATATCGGCTGCTTCACCACCAAGGGGCCATACCAGCTGCAAATTTATGATTTTTCTGGTGTAATAATACAATAATAGAGTCCTCTAAATTTGATATTGTTATTATTTCTCCATGTACACTACACATGCTAAGCTTCGTTCCTATCGAATACTATCTTTAGGGAGTTTCAATTTTTTTGGCATAAAAGGTACGTGGTTTATGTAAAAATTGGTATATAACTATTTTTTTGCGTCAGCGTTTTGTATTAGATAGGTATATCATCCTTTTTCACTATGTGTTTCCTATGCGTGTTTCATTATATGTTACAGTCATTTTGCCATTGTATGTTTTAACCCTCTGAGGGGTTCAAACCCATAATTTCACCTTCTAACCTGCAGTCTTCCCTGCATAACTTTTAACCAATTTCGACCTTCTTGGCCAATGGACTCTTTCCAAAGGATTCTATTCTAAGGAAAGGACCAATATTGTATTTCCAAAGTATTGTATTCTAAGGAAGGACCAGTGCTATCTTCTAAAGTATTCTTTTTATAATTAAAGGAAAAAGAGAGACCAATAAAATCTGTTCAAAGATTTCTATTTTAAGGAAAGGGCAAATATATTACTAAAGGTTGAATCCATGAATTCTTTCAACCAATAGGTGTAGTTATTTTGTTATCAAAATTGCTGTGGGGTAAAAACAATACTACACTGCTCGGAAATTCCGTGGCGCTCAGTTGTGTTGTCTTTCTTGTGTTTGGCACAGATTGGCCAAATATGGCCCTCGCGCCACGAAACCTATAAACAACCAACTAACCCGTGCTGCTCAGAGGGTTAGTACTGTTTTAAGTGTTTCTACAGGATATCTCATCCAAGATCTGATCAATTTTTCTAGGGGCGAGATATCTCGTCTAAGCAAAATTGCCTTATTACCCCAAGAGGCATAAAGATTCAAGTAGGAAAAACAAATTGTTCCTCACCCAGAACTGGTGACAGTTTCGAACTGGATTTTGCACCAAAGATTGGACACTACAGGGCAAATTTCGAACCAAAAGGCGAAGATAAACCACCAAGAGGGTTAATCGGACTACACGAAAAAGAATCTCTAGCACCTTAACCCTCTTGGTGGTTGCCTCGACGAGGTATCTCATCAATAAAAAAACTGACCAGATCATGATGGACGAGATATCCCGTCATTAGAAAAAAAACTGACCAGTTAATCCTGATCTCCTAGTCATAAAAACATACCTCATTATCAGCAAAATTGGTCATATCTTGATGTACGAGATATCTCGTCGAAACCAGTTGGAGGGATAAAATTACAGAAATGTAGAACTGATTAACTAGCCAGAGATTGACTACATAGTTTCGATCCATATGTATTGTCGATGACGTTACAGAGCTTCGTGCCACTTTTCTTTCAAGAAGTCTAATTCAATTTTGCAGGTAAAAGAAAGCGAAATGGCATCAAACAGAAAATAAAAACGAGAGAAAATTGTCTCGAATTACATTCTAGCATTTGTTCCTCGACGTAGAAGGAGATTCAAAAGCGGAGGAGTTGAGAATAAAACTGCAAACATGACTCTGCTTTCTTTTCGTCACACTATCAGTAATTGGCGCAAACGTTTCTCGCTTTCCCCTAGGCTCTCACAGACAAATCCTTGCTTTTTCCCCTACCCAAAAATTCATTATATTATGCCGCCGGCGTGAGCACCTTAATTTTTCAACCGCCTTCCTCCAAATCTTGCTTTCTACATTCTACACATTTTAGGTAAAAGCGAAAAATGTTTTCAAAACTGGTAGTAGATAAAAGAAAGTGGATGAATGCAAGCATTTCTAAGAGCTGTTACGATCAAATTCGGTGTTTTAGATTCGAATGAGTAATTTAGAACTGTGTGCCAAAGCTGTCTATTTTATAAAAGATTTCCCGAAATTTATCTGAACAAAATGTCTCATTTTATTCATTGATTTTTAAAATAGCTTTTCATTATATCGAAAACCGTTAGAATTTCAGGATCTATGCTAAGCATAGCGTACCGTGCAAAATGTTGACATTTTATTGATAAATGAGGTGCCTGCTTCAATATTACGATTTATTACATTATCTTTCATTTAATTTTTAATTAATTCATTGTAGTAAATAAAATAATCCAATATCATAATTTAATAAAAATCCGATTTCCATAAAAATATCTTAAAATGCAAAATGAAATTTCACTTGTGTGTGTTGGGTTTTATATTTAAATTACAAAAAGGAAAATACACTGAAATGAAATCTGATTATTAAAATAACATAGAATTATAAAATACACTTTGAGCTAATAGAAATCGAAATACACCTCAGCAAGAGTTCGGTCAGAATGAAACTTAGCATGTAAGATGTACATGAAAAGATCAAAGTATCAAATCTAATATTTTATAATTAAATCAGACAAATCACAAATGAGTAAATTGTAAATCCCCCTCTGACGGCGATACATTATGCCAAGCATCTCGCAACTGATGCTCCAGATCCGTTACGTTCTGAGGGTCGTATATGATGGCCTAGAGTATCCCAAACATGCTCAATGTGAAGAGATCTGGGGATCTCGCAGGCTAAGGAAGGATTTTAACATTACGGAGGTAGTCCTGAGAAAGGGATACGCAGTACAACACAGGGTTTTGCTTGACTCCATACCAGGCGCAGTATATCTGTATCGCTGCCTGAGGTGGGTTTTAAAAATTTCTAATTTATGATCTTTCTGAAGTAATTCTTAAAAACTTAACTCTATATTTTATATGGGGATCATTTCGTCGTCTCTTTATGTAAATCACGAGTGCGAAGTTCCATTCAGATCGATCACTGCCTTCTGGTGAATCGATTTTTCTTTGGAACAATGTACACAACCTGTGTAATGTTTAATATATTACTTATGTTGTATTAATATAATGTAACATAAAGGGTTTTTAATAAAAGATTATTTCTTATCAATAATGCGCATTAGTCAATATTTAACTGTTATTAATGAATTTGTTCATATGAATAAAGGAAACTAAATTTGAGTAACTATCTATATCGCTCAAGCTAATTGTTTAAATTAGTTATTTTATTTTAGATAATTATTAATTTTATTTATGGAAAACGTGAAAAGAATTTCTAGTGTTATATACTTTTAATGCGATAAATGTTTATTTTGGGAATTGACTAATATATTCATCCTGTCGGAAATGTTGATAGAATTAATTATATGACAGGTATTTTCTGTCAAGCTAAGTATAGTTGGTGGTAGTTTCTGGGATATGAGTTTGCTGTACGTATTCTAAACGTGATGTCAGTTGGGATATTTTTCGAATACAATTTCAGTACTTCGTCAATAAAAATTCCAAAAAATGAATTTTGAATTAATCTATGACAGCTGATTAGTTGATGCCAATTATATCAAACGTTGCCAAAACGATGATAAACTACACTTTAAGGTAACCCCGATATGTATTATGCTGGATTATTTAGAGATCGTTTATCTAAATGGCTTTGACTAATCAACTGTCATACATCTCAAACTGGAATTCATTATTTAGAATTCTTATAATCGATGGGCTGAAATCGCATTCCAAAAACAAGTCAAATGACATCACGATCGAAATCCGTATAGGGAATGCGTATCGACGCAGAAACACTACCACAAAGCCATCTATATTTAGCTCGACGAAAAATGCTTCATAATCTCAGATGCATGAAAAGTTTGTAATAAATTATAGATAAGAGATTGAAACTTGAAAGTATTCTCCCTTCATTCTTCGAACAAACAAAAGTAATTCAGTAATTACAGGCACTTGACGTAGTGATTAATTCTCAATCATTTTCACTTCCATGTTCGGAAAATTCTAAGAGAATATTTTCGAGAAAAATCAATAAAAATAAACTCCATCAACTTACTTTTAAATGAATTCATGAATAAAGCAGTTGTGTGTTCAAAATGAGTTCTCGCAGCCGTTTGGATTTTTAAGCAGGAAAATAATGACGAAAATCAATTTCGAAATCATTAGAAATAATATTTTTATTGGCTGATGAAAATAAACACGGGAGGAATTTATTAATGCTACTTTACGCTTAGTTTTCAAAAATATTCTTAATTTATGCAAGGCCTTAGGATAGCGGCGCTCATGTTCGATAGAAGCAATTCATTTTATTCATCAGCATTGCCAATTTTTAAAAAAGACATACTTCCGTTCCATTTAATTAATCGCTTTCACGAGAAATTCTCGTTATTATGTTTTCTTAATTTCCAACGAAAATCAATTCGCGAGCAATCTGGCTTAGAGGAGACATCTGACATTTCCTTTAAGTATCTAATAGTAAAGCGTTATTCATATTCGGAGGAATAAAAAAGCTGCATTCCAGGGAATGAGAATGTCAGTGTTGCGAAATAAATATTTGATTTTCTGCGTTGGCAACGGTAATTGAATTTTCGACACCGCGTCTGCAAACTTGGAATTTTCAAGAGTATTATCATATTCTATTCTTTTCTCTATCTGCGAGTTCGAGGATTAGGATTTCCTCTCCTTTTACGTCTCGGATGGCAACGAGGGAACTCGCAGACGATTATCTTTCGAATTTTATTTGCTCGTTATTTTTTGCACCAAATGTTATCTGTTTTTAGCTACAAATGTTTGTATTTATATATTGCTGCGTCTTAAACTCCATTACTGTCTAAAAAGGAATTCTTTCAATTCTAACCCTATTAACGCTGAAAAGACTCGAAATGAGATGTTTGAAATTGGGTGTTTTTATTTATTTCCAACGAAAATAACTCTTAAAAATGAAAGCGAAATAGAAATACCTTTTATGAGTAATAATTCGGATTTGAAAATGTAGCAATGGAAAAGGCTGAATAAACAGAAATAGCGGCTTACATTACTGATCGAAATATTTTATTACATATTTCAAATTTTACATTTTCATTTTCAGCGCTTTAAATTATTGATAAATATGAGATGCATTTTGGTGCTGCTGTTATTTTTGTATATTTTTACAAACGTAATTGCTTTAGAATAGTTAGGGCAAATCCAGAATATTTCAGCCATATTTATTCTAATTTGATTTTAAATCTATGAATGCGTACAAAGAAATAGATGCATGTTAGATTTTCCTTTCTAAAATTTTTTTAAATTCGAT
Source organism: Meta bourneti (assembly GCA_933210815.1). Taxonomy (NCBI): domain Eukaryota; kingdom Metazoa; phylum Arthropoda; class Arachnida; order Araneae; family Tetragnathidae; genus Meta; species Meta bourneti. Next base: position 33,969,255 of record OW119926.1, read on the forward strand.
AAGAAACTGACACCATACTGTATCATTATCGTGCTAGCTTTTAATTTAGTATTATGAATATATTTCTACGAAACTAATCCTTTATTGTGAGCAAATAATAATTGGTAACTCGACAGTCCCTTGTTTCAAGCAGTTATCCTTAACGGAATTGTTGAAAAGAGATTGCTCGAGAGACCTCGTTCAAAACTGAACGAGGGAAGAATTATTAATTTTCGCACATGTAATGTGTTTAGTATTATTTTAGATTTAACCATCGAGTTGGTATTTAAGTTGTTTTGTATTATTTGAAATAAAAACACGTAATTTATTGTATAATTTGTGCTTTTATTTCTATTACGCAAGTTTTTCTCGGTCTTCGCTGTATCGCTATTTTCTCTTGTCCCCCAAAGCGCCATATATCGTGGGGTTACTGCATTTGTTTTTTAAACACGGGAGTAAAATGTAAGGAAAGTGACCATTTAAAGAATGATTTTATTTTGTTTTTGGTGTAACCTTTCGTTTTTATCGCCTCATGGGGCTACATCACTCCTTTTGTCCTGTCCCCTGATGAGTTTTAAGTTTACGAACAGCAGATAAAAAATATTTTTCTTCTTAATTGGAAATTCAAAGGTCACCTGTTTCAATACGTAATTTGATGTTTAATTTGTGTCTTTATTTCTATTACGCAAGTTTTTCTAGGTCTTCGCTCCTGTCCCCCCAAGAAGCGCGATATATCGTGGGATTACTGCATTCGCTTTTTAAAACATTGGAGTAAAATGTAAGGAAAGTTACCATTTAAAGAATGATTTTAGTTTGTTTTTGGTGTAACCTTTCGTTTTTATCGCCGCATTGGGCTACATCACTCCTTTTGTCCTGTACCTTGATGAGTTTTATGTTTACGAACACCAGATTAAAAATCTGTTTCTTCAGAATTGGAAATTCAAAAGTCACCTGTTTCAATACGTAATTTGATGTTTAAATATGTGTCTTTATTTGCATCACGCGTTTCTTACGGCCTTCGCTATATCGCTTCCTTCGGTATATCGCTCTTTTCTCTTGTCTCCCAGGAAGCGTGATATATCGTGGGATTACTGCATTTGTTTTCTTAGAACACTGAGATAAAAGATGAGGAAAGCGGCCATTTAAAGCATGATTTTCTTTTCTTTTGGTGTTCAGAAACCTTTCGTTTAATTGCTCTTTTACTTGTCCCCGATGAATTTACGTTTGAAAGCAGCAGAGGGAAAAATCTGTTTCTTTAGATGGTAGGTGGGTAGTTAATTAACGTCGCACTAGAGCTATACAACGGGGTATTGTCGACGGTCCGGGATCAGCCCCGAAGGGAAATATCCAACGGCAGCGCCTCCTAATTTTGAACCATGGTAAGGTAGGTAGATATTTAATTAACGTCACACTGGAACAACACAACGGGCTATTGGCGACGATCCGGGATTATCCCCCGAAGCCACAATACCACGTAATTTGAACCCAGGTAAGATGACGAGAACAACATCTGAGCTGGAACCCCACTCTCTCCAAACTTCCACACCACACCAAATAGGACATTTGAGGCCAAAAGTAATTTAACGCAAACCAACCCCAGTGTACATGACCCTCTTTGACTGGGCCGGTGTTTCTTTAGAATTGGGATTTCAAAGATCACCTGTTTCAACAAGTTATCTTAATGTCTTTCAGTGAGCTCAGCTGCCACAATGTGAAATTCCGTAGGGGCATCTGCAAGCAAACCTAAGTTAAGGTGTTTGAGGTACTTAATTGGGGTTGGACCCCGAAGGGTAGGTGGAAAAATTGTAAACAAGTTGCCAAAATAATATTTTGCTATATTGCAGTTTTACGTCACTTTAAACAGAAAGCACGCTACATAATTTATAAAAAATGCCCGATGAAATTTCACATTGTGGGAGGAAGCCCTAGGACAAGGCTAAGATAACCTGTTGACACCAACCTTTAAGCACTCAATTTTAAAGAAAAGAATGAGATTTATTCTATGCTAACTAAATTAAAATTCAAAGGGACAAGTAAAGACCACGGTAGCCCAGTTTGAAGAGCAACGGACTACCAACCGGAGGATTGCGATTTCGAAACTCGGTCTAGCCAAAGACCGTCGTGTACAAATGGGACTGGTGCACGTTAAATCTTTCATGGCCCCAAATATCCTTACGTTGGCGTGGTGTGGAAGTTTGGAGAGTGGAGTGATAGCTCAGGTGTTGTTCGCGTCATCTGACCGTGGTTCAAAATTACGAGGCGTTGTCGTTGGATCTTTCCATTCGCGATTGATCCCGGACCGTCGCCAATATCGCGTTGTGTTGCTCCAGTGCGATATTAATTAACTATCTACCTACCAAAGGGACAAGTACAAGAGTAATGAGTGTTTAGGGCAAATAAGCGATATATCGAGGCGCGATATAGCGACGAGTTTGTGTATTACTTAAGTTCTGCGGATATAGAGTCGAACTTAGATATCAACCTGAAAATACAGTTATTTCGCCCAGAAAATAATTCCCCAAAATGTTGAAAAATGGTTTAATTTAACCCTCCAAGTGGTTTCGGAGAGATATCTCGTTCATCAAGATCTGACCAATTTTGATAATGTGACGAGATACTTTTTACTGAACAAAAGCAAACTCCCGTGCACCACAAAAGTACAACATGCGAGTCATACAGAAGTAAGTTGATTTATCAAAGAAACAGTGAAAAATAAATTTAACTAAAATTACAAGATTTGATGAACTTAAGAAATGATCCAACAAAAACATTGAGTTTCACTGGACCAATCTTCTCAAATCACTTTCAAGACACATTCTCTTGGATTATCAAATACAGGACAACTGAAAAGTAGATTATCTACTTTTCGGTTGTCGAGATATCATAAGGGAAAGTGATCAAGACGTTTAATTATAAAGAGACGGTGAATTTCGGGGACCACAGTTTTTTCAGTATCGAGCGTTTGTCCTAATGTACTTAACGCTCCGGCGTTCTTAACTCTTCTCTGCAGAAGGGGCACTCACTGTCTATGCACTGCTGAAGTTTTATTACATATTCCTGTATCATATATAGGATAGGGTTATCCATTAATTTTAAGACTGTCATTTTTTACTCTTCTGTACAGAAAAGTAAAGAATGACAGTCTTAACAGTGCTTCCACACTCTCTTTGTTTATGTTCTGCTGATATTGTTTAGGTTTTATTGCATATTCCTGTACCACTTCCAGGATAGGGTTATCCATTAATTTTAAGACTGGCATTCTTTACTCTTCTGTAAAGGAGGAGCTCCCATTGTCTATTGATTGGTCAACGCTAATTAAATTAAAGTCCAAACTACGTCAAAACGACATTTTAAAGTAACCCGATATGCCTTATACAAGAGCATTGTGCAGCAGTATTAAATCTTCGCTTTCCGTCTACTTTTTTCACACTGAAAACCCTCTCATACGTAATAGATATAATTAAAAAATAATATTCGTTTCAAATAATGAACAGAAAACGAACAAGAATGTTCTTTTCAATTGATTTGCAATAAAAAACTTGAAATAAATCATTGTTGAATTTTTGTACTAAATTATAGCTATCATTATTAGCAGAGAGCTTAAAATTTAATTTTTTTATTTTCATCATAGATGTATGTCAAGTATTCTTACTTGAAAGAGTTGAAGATTTTTGCAATTAGTCTAGAATATAATACTTATTTCCCCTCAAACAACTTCACCACGTACTCATAACTTATTTACCAAGACCCAAATTAGCACTCACAATTTATACTCAGCAAATGAACCCACACAGAAACCCACACCCCTAACTTAGTCTAATATTTCACGCAACTTCCTCTACTTAGTGCGGGAATTTTTAAACTCTCATTTCCCATCCCGTTGGCAACGGTTCGAATTCGAGCCACTCTCATCAGTTGTGCTCGATAGAATCCCGAGTCTCAAATGAACTGCCTAATTAATTTTTAAAGGAGTTAATTAAGAAAGTATCTAGACTCCCTTCCAGCAAGCAAAAGGAAAGAAAGCAGTTTGCTACTCTCTTGGATATGCATTTAGGCAACGAGAAAATGGAGACGAAGCGAAGTGAAGAAAATATTTCCTGCAAGACTAAAAGGAATTTCGTTAGCGCGGTCTGAACTATTCCGCCACTTTCTTGATGAAGAGCAGGTGAGTTTTGCAACGGCAAAGTTGAGTTCGAATACTAGATCTCGATGCCAGGATGTTGATAATTAAGAAAAATTGCTCTGTGGAATGTTTTGTGTTCCGAATAAAACCGTCAGGGGGGTTGGTGAAGTCTGTGCTAACTCTACACTACTTGAGTGCGGGATCATTAGAATGAATTTAATATTATGTAATTAAATCTGCTTAGGGCGAAATGTTTATCTTTATTATGTAAAAGCTTGGGCTTAGAGTGTTTCTATTTTTCATTTCCAGCCATGGGAAAGAAAAATCTCACTCAAATTCTAGGAATCAGTTTATTTAGCAAATTTTATTACAACCATATACAACTCTAAAAATATAAATAAATTATTATTTGACTTTAAAAGTGTATTTTTATTTTAGGGAGTTTACAGAACTATTTTAAACATAAAAAGTTCAAAACGAAAACGTATACTGGAGACCAAGTACTAATAGCTTTCAAAATTTAGAATGTTCTATTGAGGTACAGAAATTGCATAATCGTCCGCTAGATAAATATTTTTAATTACTTTATGTTGATAAACTTTTAGATTTAAACATTAAAAAACAAAGGATGTTGTAAAAGTATTAACGTAAAGAATAATAACAAGAGATGCTTCGTAAATTTTCGATTGCGAGTAGGCAAAAATTGGCAATATTGTTTGAAATGTTTTTTAACCCTTCTTATGTTTATCTCTACAATGTATCTCGTCATTAGCAAAACTGGTCAGATCTTGATATCCTCGTGATCATAATACAATCGGCAACACCTTAATGACGAAATATCTCGTTGAAACCACTTGGAGGGTTAATCTTTCAAGCTATGCTAAATTGGAAGATGGTTGTCTGGTCTTGAGTCTCATTGATCAAGCTTCGAAGAACAGGAGACTAACACTGAATTGAAAATAAACCAGTAGATAATTCAAGAATTAATTTATTCTTTTCAAAAATTTGGTAAGTCTCTAAACTACTGCATTTTTTTTATTTAAAAATAAATTTTAAAGTAATCCAAGACTGTTTCAGATTTTTGTACAGTATTTTGGTATGCAATATAATCATAATCTCTGTTTACATTCTAATTGGTTTGCTGAGAAAAATGTGAAAACAAATGCACATATGATCTCTTTCAAAATAAGGATAATATTACTTTGAAACCTTTTTAATGATCAGATATGAAACTATTTGTATATTTTCAATAAGGAAAAAAACAGCTTTTCCTCTTCAGTCTTATATATAAAATTAATGGATAGCTCTATACTAAATGTGGTGCAGGAATATGTAATGAAACTTCAGCAATACATATACAGTAGATGCTCCTTCTGTAGAGAAAAGTAAAGAATGACAGTCTTAAAATTAATGGAAAACCCTATCTTAGATGTGGTACAGGAATATGCAATAAAACTTCAAAAAATATCAGCAGAAGTATATCGTCTTACAAGTGATACACACTACGAAATTACGCTACTAAATTTCCAAGATACGACTCATTTCAGTTTTTCTAAGCCAAATGTAGTAATCCGTAGACTGAAGTGTGCTAAGTTATTATTTCTTTGAATGAAGGTTAGGTTCCTTCTTGAGAACTTAGTGAGCAAAGCTTGTGAAGTAGAATTTCCGTTCCTTCGTTTTCTTAGAACTGTTTAGATCATATCGTTATAACTATTATTTCACTTATACGCCGACCAAACGTTATTTAGAATTTTTATTGGCTAAATGCTGAAATTGAAATCGTATTCGAAAAACCAGCCGTGATATGACTTTCGGAATACGCACAATTCCACCACAGAAACACTACCACTACCTACATTTAGCTTGGCAGAAAATTTCATAAAATTTTCTAATTATAATGTAAGCAAAGAAGGAAAAATTATAAAATATAAACAATACTAAATTTATGTATTTATTATATATTTATGTAATTATAATTTAGTATTTAACAATACTAAATTATCGAATAAAGATCACTATTGTTTTAATTATTTTTCTATCTGTACTATACTAGTACTAGCAAAGTGTTCATTGCCATCTTTGAGATTTCTCGTCAAGTATGAATAGTTTTTGTTTTATTTCAATCAAGGAAATTCCATTTATTGTACTGGTATAAGTATACTTAACTATGTAAATAATGGTGAATAGCAAATAAGTGCATTACAGTCTGTCAAAGATCCAATTTAGGAGAGAAAAATAATCACGATTAGTACTTAAATATTAACACAAGATCCGAAAGATCATAACCATAGGATTCATCAGTCATTCATGCTTTATCTACGAAAGGCAACCATCCTATATTTTTTTGTTCTTAGTTTCTATCTCGTTAGAAAATGTGTCTTCCACAGGTTTCTTTTACCATGAAGATAGACAATACATAAACACTGATGTTAAAAATATCAATTAACCGTTTTGTTATTGAAGCAAAAATTGAAGAACTTGTGGGATAGTGATGAATCTCGCCTTAAATAGGTAATTCATACGTTATGTAGAACCATCCCTTTGCTTATACGGTTTTCATTGAAACGATATATTTTGAGGCAATTTGAAGTGATCATCTGCTTTGAAATAGATTACGAAAACAGTTCTGGGGGACTATCAGCTGTGGTAATATGTATGTAGGAATTGCATTGTACGTCATATCTTATATATTTGATATACTAACAAAACATTATTTTTCTATAGCAACAATAGTAATCAATATTTTATTCTTCAACGTGAAGAGCACGAAAGCTATATAATGCGTATTATCATCTATAAGCGTCTTAAATCTTCTAAAAAGGGTTCTTTTTTATATGATATTTCTTTTTGATACGACCCTACGGTATTTAAAAAGTCATATATAAGAAAGCGATCTATTATAATCCCATTAGACTAAAGCCCTCTATATCCTGAATTAGATCCTTAATTTCAGTTTCTTCTCGTCTGGAAAAATCTCGTTTCACTCCTCATAAAATTGTTAAAGGTCTCTTTCTAGCTATTAAGCGATTAATTTAGTAAAGAACTAAATTAATAGCTGAAACAATGTGTGTTTGTTCTGTGTGAAGGTGATTTTATAACCTTATACTTTCATAACTTTTAATACGGCTCTGGAAAAACACAATTTTTGTACTTGTGGCACTCTTGCATCAGGGGTGCAACAGAAGAACAGATGTATTATCTATTTAAATTATGTAGGATTTTAAGATTACAAATACATAAGAGAGTGATCTATTACAATTCCATTAGAACTAAAGTCTACATTATTCTCGAAAAAATAAAAAGTCGAGTCTAATTCTTATGCATTCTTGTTTCATTATCTTTCCCAACTTTAAAGCGTTTCTGAAAAACACACTTGATGTGCGACATGAGGACCAGTTTACTTTCATTGTAATTTAAAAACCCTACATTATTTAAAAGTCATATATAAGAAAGCGACCTATTACAATCCCATTAGACTAAAGCCCTCTATATTCTGAAGTAAATCCTTCCTTAATTTCTGTTTCTTCTCGGCTGGAAAAGTCACCCTCATTCCACTACTCATAAAATTATTAAAGCTCTCCCTCTAGCTATTAATTTAGTAAAGGGCAATCCTAAAAATTTCCTACGAAAAAGAGAAGCGAAAGCCTAATTCTTCAGAAGAAAACACCACGGGCACAATGCCTTCCCACAAACTCAGTCCTCCAAGCCTCCAGACGCGCATGAAAACTTAATGCACACTTAACTGCAGAATCATGCACTGACAGCAGAGTTTGTCTCCAATTCAAACAGCCTCCTCTCTCCCTTTGGAGATTTTGCCGACATTCATATTTAAAGACTTTTCCCTTCCTTTCCCTTCGGTTGATATACAGACATCGCGTTTGACGTCTCTGGAAAAGCATCGCCCAAAAAAATATCGAGCTCTTCATTTTCTTTTCAAGTGTAACTGTAGATTCTTATATATTGAAGCCGAAAATAACACGGGAGGGAGCATCTGGGATGAGGGGGGTGCTGTGTGGGATGGAAAGGGAGGAGAGAACATATTTTATTTATTCAGGTGTGAGAGTCTGCAAGGCTTTAAACCGGTCGATTTGTGTTTCTTGGAGAACAGAGAAAGGTTTTCATAAGACATTGAAATATGTTGTCTTCCGCATTAATTTACAATAGAAATCATAAAAACATAATGTTTAAAAATTCGGTTCTTTATCTTTATCAGAGAAAGGTTTCAGAAGACATGTGCAATATGTTGTCTTCTGCATTAGTTCCCAATAGAACTTAAAGTCATAATTCTTTATCTTTGGTCGCCCATTTCAATTGGCAGATATGAAACGTTCTTTTTTATCCTACTCCCGCTCCAGCCTCTTAGTCATCAGTCGATGGCTTTGTTCGGAAGGGTACAATTTTTCTTAATTTAGACAGAATTATCCCATTTTTACAGAAACACACCTGCCAAATGAATTCCACTGATTGATAATATTTGCGATAGTTACTCCTTCTAATTTTGTGAGTCTGTTTTGTGAGTTAGTAATGATGAACCAATACATCTTTTAATACGAGAAATTTGGGAAATTTGGGCCCAACCCATAGGTAGGTAGGTAGTTAAATAACGTCGCACCACTGGAGCAACACAACGGGTTTTGGCGACGGTCCGGGATCAATCCCGAAAGTAAAGATCCAAGGACAACGCCTCGTAATTTTGAACCACGGTCAGATGTCGAGAACAACATCTGAGCTGGCATCTTACTCTCCAAACTGCCACACCACGCCAAAGTGAGGATATTCGCGGCCACGACAGGTTTAACGTGCCCCAGCCCCCTTTTTACACGACGGTCTTTCGATGGATTCGAACTTGCAAACCTCCGGTTGTTAATCCGCTGCTCTTTCAACTGGGCTACTGAGGCCCGAACAGCCCAATAGAGATCGTAGTAAAATATTATTTAAACCTCGAAGTTGTTTCGATGAGATATCTCGTCAATCCAGATCTGACCAATTTTGCGACATCAATATATTGCCGATTTTCTGATGAGGATATCAAAATACGGTCAATTTTCTTGTAATGACTCTAAATATCTCTCGTCCATCTGGATCTGGTCAGATCTGCAATCGACGAGATACCTCTTCGAGACAACCATCAGGAGGGTTAAAAACACTACAATATTTGCAACTGTATTGCCAAGAGTCTTAGAGAAGTCTTTCATGTAGTCTAATCATTTCGTCCAGTTTGTGAAGAGGATAAGTAACTGATTTCGCTACTCCAATACTATGTAAGTGTCTTTGTAGGTAGACATATCCTGTAAGAAGTTGAAAGCAAGAGCCTCTAACAGCTCTGGGCAAGGTACCTGATATTCGAGTTTGGAAAATCGGACTACTACAAATGGCGTCAAAGCCACCAGTGCTTAGCGAGAACAAAGGACATCACGAATATGCGACTGACATCCTTCCCTTGGAGGGCCGCGCTAGACCGGTTGGAAGAGTAACGGTTTAGCAACCGGAGGGCTGTTGCGCGTTAAATCTGTCGTGTCCTAAAATGTTCTCACGTTGGCGTGGTGTTGAAGTTTGGTGAGTGGGGTGCCAGCTCAGGTGTTATCTCGTCATCTGACAGTGGTTCAAGCTTACGTGGTGTTGTCCTCGGTTCTTTCCTTTTGGGATTGATCCTGGACCGTCGCCAGTAGCCCATCGTGTTGCTACAGTGCGACGTTAATTAAAATACCTACCTACCTTCCCATGGAACATTGTAAAACTATAGCCAGTCAAAGCTCAGATAATGACTGAGGGGCCGTCGTGGCTCTGTGGGTATGCTCACTGCGCTAGCAACCTTCGAGTTGTAGGCGGCACAGGTTCGATTTCTGCCTGGTGCATTCCTCCCTGGGTGTATGTCTCTCTTCTGTGTCAGTAATACTTTCACTATGTATGTCAATTACTTGTTATGGTATGTCTTGTGTCAGTTACTTGATATTGTATTGTGTCTGTGGCAGCATGGCCTAATATGGCCCTTGCGCCATAAAACCTCAAAACCAACCAACCGATAATGACTGAAAGGTAATAAACCAGATGATAAACCCGGTCTATAATTATGGAAGCTTGCCACTAGTTTAATCTTAAAGATTAACTTCGAGAGCTTAAATTGAATGACAAGCTACATTAGTGACGTCTAAATAAATTAAATTTGGGAATTGATCCCGGACATTCGCCAGTAGCCCGTTGTGTTGCTCCAGTGCGAAGTTAAACAAAAATACCTACCAAATAAATTAAAAATTTACAAAACTGCAATTCGTTTTTATCTATGCTAGTACATTATCTCAACAAAAATAACAGAACACTACAGATAATATATTGTACAATCCAGCAGCAGATTTATAATTGCAATTAAAGTTAAAAATACTATTTACACATGGATATAAAATCGAAAAGAATTCAAAAGAAAACAATGTTGTTGCAGTTTACTTCGGTGGAATAAAACGTCAAGAGAAAAGCAAGAGAAAATCTCATTATCTTATCTAACAATGTTAGCACCACTCGCCACCGAGCGCGAGTGATGGCAACACTATTCTAATAGATTCAACTAGATGCCATTCAATAGAGTTACATAAGGCCGAAATAGCCCAGTTTGTAGAGTCGTGGAATAGCAATAGGAGGATTGCGGGTTCGAGACTAGATCAAACCATAGACCGTCGTGTACGAGGGGGCTTGTGAACGTTAGATCTGTCGTGTTCTCAAATGTTCTCATGTTGGGTGGAAGTTTGGAGAGTGGGATGTCAGCTCAGGTGTTGACCTCGTCATCTTCAAAATTATGAGACTTTGCCCTCAGGTCTTCCCCTTCGAGATCAATCCCGGAGTGTTACCAATAGACCAATGTGCTCCAGTGTGACTTAAATTAAACTACCAACCAATCAATAGAGCAAACGAACTTTTCTTAAAATACAATCAGCATTACTTCAGTTTTATACATTTAAACTCATTGCTATTTTACACTTCATCCTTTTCTTTATGAATGATTATACAATAGAAGGGTATATCGACCAACAAAATAATCTATCACTTCTCAAATTTTGAACGCTAGCAATTTTTTAATTAAAAAAATAATTGTTCCTCCATCATTCAAGGTCCTGTTGCATTAAAATTTCAAGTATTAAGCACTCATTCAAACAATTAGAAATTATTTTGATCCCTTGAATATTTAATTTTTCATTTTTTTCATTACGGAACATATTTCTGAGGCTTATCACTATGTTACTCTGAGCCCTTCGATGAAATCTATAATAGCACCTACATAATCAAATAAATCAAATCATAAAACTTTCTTGTTATGTCATAAGAAAATCTTAAATGGATATAATTTTGTAGTTACCTAAATATGTATGCAACTCAAACATGATATTCAGCATAATCGAATATGATGTGGACAATTGTTTGAGAAGAGCCGTTTCTGGTACCATTAATTCAGCGGTCGCAGAAACCAGCCACCTCAGTTCTCCTGTGTCAGGTAATGAGTTCAGTCTGTATTTATGGGCCTTCCTCAAGATTTAACGGCTATCACACTGGAATCCTGTTAACACGTTTCCTGTTAATCTAAGACTATCTGTTGTGCCGTCTATCTAAAGTGGTGCTGTCAATTGTTTAACAGGAGGGAATTTTGCATTGAATGTCCTTTGAATGGTTTTCGGTATGTGTTTGGGAATTTAGAGCAAATTAGCACACACACAGAGAGAAAGTGTACAATTAAGTGAATATATTATTGCCATAAGTTTTGCTTCTATTGCATTTTAACAGCACATAAAAGAGCCCCAAATAATTTTAGGATTATTTGGGGCTCTTTTATGTGCTGTTAAAATGACAATACAACTCTTAATGTAACACAGATAATGGAAACCATTTAACGGAACACTCACAACTTTAAGTGTTCAGAAGTTTTAATGAGGTAGCTGTAATGTGAAGTGAAGTAAATAGAATATTTAAGGTCTCGTCAAGATAGAATCGATTGTTGAAATTTAACTATTTCGATTCTGTCTAAAAAGATTTTTACATGAAGTGACATATGTTTGAAAATGAGCAAAATTAAATTTTCTAAAGAAAGATTTATCGACTCTACTTGATATTTTAAACATTTAGTTTTCACTACGTAAAACGTATTGTTATTTCATTAATAATTCTTAAGAAATATTTCATTAATAGATTTGAGATTTCTATCATATTTCATTAATAGTTTTGACCATATCTAGTTGTTATTAATTCCCTTGCTCAAGGCATAACTTGAACCAAATCCCAAAGACAATGGTATACAAGTTGCGCAGTGACCAACTCCTGATCATCCAGGAGCTGTATCATCGACACCGATACATTTTAAAATATTCGAAAGAGTTGCTTGGATTGTGGAGCATAGACAAGTTGGAAAGTTCTTGACAAAAGTCATGTATCTTGCGAGCCAACTTCTAAATATTGTCAGAGCAGTCTGGTGAAGTATTGAATCTTCAAAAAGCAAAGACAGCAAAGCCCGTTTTGCAGGATACCGAGCATGTAGAGGAGGGTCAAACATTTTTTGTGGTTTTTCGATTTGTACAAGGAGTAAATTTCTGTGATGCAACGATCACTATTTGTTAGGGCCCTGTATTTGTAATACAGATAAAAAGTAGTGTTCTATTGTAAAAAATCTTTGGGAACCTATTTTCACATTTAAAACTAACGATCATGATTCCCATTAGAGGCTATAAAATACATTGTAATACTTTTTTTTATAAGTGCGAATGTTGCTAAATAAAATTTACTGGAATATGTGTCGAAAATCAATAAAACTGGCTAAAAAAAACTATAATTATTTTTCACTTAAATGCATACACATATAAAATCATAACAGACGAAACTTTTTCAAAATAAAAGTTGAAGTTGCTGAATCAGATGAAAAGTTTTTCAAAATAGAAGTTGAAGTTCCTGAATATCAGGTATCTTCATTATTTCCTTTTTGCTTCGTTTGGGATTGATCCCGGATCGTCAACAATAACCCAGTGCGACGTAAATTCAACTACCTACCTACATTTTTGAATGGTATTATACAGTTTCTATTTTTAAATTAGAATTTCAGACTGTCCCATTAACCTTCCATGTGGTTTCTACGAGAAATCTCGTCCATCAAGATCTAACCAATTTTGCTAATGGCAAGATATGGGCACTTTTCTTCCAATGACCAGATATCTCGTCACCAAAGATACATTCACTTTTGTTAATAACAAGATACCTCGTCAAATCAGGAGGGTTAATATCAGAAGTTTTACGTCATTCAAAACTTCTGTACTTTACTAACTTCTTAGAGGTATTACATAAAGAAAAAATTAAAGTTTGCATTTACAATAATTTATAACTTAAAATAGAAAAATTATTACTAAAATCTACACCTCTTAAGAAATAACTCTGCCCTCCTTCCTTTATTAAAGAAAGGAATAAACTCAACAAGATTGTCCTATTAATCTCCAAAGATTGTCCTATTAATCACCGAAGATTGTCCTATTAATCTCCAAAGATTGTACATCATTTACAGCTTCTAGACTATACTAACTTCTTAGAGGTATTGCATAAAGAAAGATATTAAAGTTTGGATTTACAATAATTTTATAACTTTAGAATGGAAAAATTTATTGATTCTAAAAGGCAAAAGACGATAGCCATTTCCTATATTCAGTACAGACTCTGGATTTCTTAGGAAATAGCGATAGTTCTGTTCCATTACCTTTTCCTTCAGCTCGCCATTTTCACTTCGGTTCGAATACATTTACAACAAATCGGCCTTCTAAAGTCTACAGCTTTTAAGAAATATCTCTGCTCTCCTTCCTTCATTAAATAAGGGAATAAACTCATCCCTCATCGGGGCGCGAGGGAAAAAATGGCGTAACTAAGTAACGAAATGCATCCCATAAAAGTATATTCCAAAGAACTTAGCGTTATCATTCCCAGCGGCTGTCGCATTCGCTGTTGGGAAGAAGGGAAAAAACTCCGCTCGCCAAATGCCAGCCTGTGCTTTTCTGATAGTTCCTATTAGAAGGAAGGGTTTGCAGAATGAATCCACGCGTAATATCTCTTGAACTCTACTTTACTTAACGCCGTGAATTCTTTTGATGGTTAAGATGAATTACGGTTTAAGACAGAAATGAGGCAATTATTTGCCCGACCACGGCAGCCCAGTTGGAAGAGCATCGGATTAGCAATCGGTGGTTCGTGAGTTCGATACTACACTGCTGGCCACCCAAATTGCAACACCAAGAAAGACAAGAGATATCACAACAAAATTTATTTTGTAGATAACATGTTGACCAAGTATCAAATGATTAAATTTATAGACTTCTGTGAAGTGTGGTTCCTGCCAAAATCAGTAGCCAGAGTAGCCGCCATTGTTGGAGATCACCGCTGCCACACGCCTCGGCATTGATTCAAAGAGACTTTGGATGTGTTCTTGGGGTACAGCAGACCAAGCAGCTTCCACACGTTGCCAAAGTTGATCTGGTGTGGCAGCTGGGGATGTATTCTGGGTCAATCGTTGAGCAACCATGGACCACATGTTTTCTATCGGCGAAAGATCCGGAGAGCGAGCTGGCCAGGGAAGCAATTCAATCTGGCGATTGACGAAGAACCCTTGGACAATGCGTGCCACGTGTGGTCGCGCATTATCCTGTTGAAATATGGCTGTGGGCAAGCCCTGAAGGTAAGGAAGGACAACTGGCTCCAACACCTCGGAGATGTAGCGCTGGCTGTTTAAAGTACCGGCAATGCGTACTAGAGGAGTGCGAGAGTGATATCCAATACCGCCCCATACCATAATACCCGGTGCAGGACCAGTGTGGCGGTGCATAACGCAGCTGTTCAGCATCCTCTCTCCACGGTGTCTCCAGACTCGAATCCGACCATCGTGGTGTTGCAGACAGAAGCGTGACTCGTCAGTAAAGACAATTTCATTCCATTCTGCCGTCCACATCCTTCTTTCATCGCACCATTGGCGGCGGAAACGTCTGTGGTTCTGCGTCAAGGGTAGACGAAGCAATGGACGTCTTGCGGACAGACCACTCTGCTGTAAACGGCATCGAATGGTACGCGCAGACACTGGATGAAGCGGTACAGACTGAATGTGCTGTGCTATGGTTCGTGATGTGGCTGAGTGATCCGTCACTGCCATACGCACAATATGTCTGTCATCACGTGAAGTGGTGCACTGAGGTGGATGCGATCGAACACGTCGGTCCGTCGTACCCTCCTGCATCCAACGATCACATATCCGCATTACAGTTGTTTGGTTTCGTCCAACACGACTACCGATTTCCCTGAAAGATAATCCACAATCTCGGTAGGCCACTATCCTTCCTCTGTCGAACTCGGATACTTGATCAAAAGATGATCGCTGTTTTCTACGAGGCATAATTGATCGTTTTTTTGAAAAAACCACAAGAAAAACACAATTGCCGTACTTGAAATCGTCGAAATCTCCAAGCCTTAAATAGCGCTTTGAAGTGGCCCCACAGGCGCGCGTGATGTGCGTCTGCGCTGAAATTCTAATCATTTGCATATCTCACCTGCGCTAATGCATGTTGTAAATTTCATATTATTTGCATGCTTCCTTCAGGGTGTTGCATTTACGGTGGCCAGCAGTGTAGATCTAGCCAAAGACCTTCACGTACATGTGGGTGCACGTTAAATCGGTCGTAGCCTCAAATTGGTGCGGTGCTTAGGTTTGGAGAGTGGGGGTGCCAGCTCAGGTGTTGTTCTCGTCATCTGACCGTGGTTCAAAGTGACGAGGCGTTGGTCTTGGGTCTTTCCCTCGGGATTGATCCCGAACCCCTGCCAATTGCCCGTTGTGATGTTCCAGTGCGACGTTAATTAGCTAGCTACCTACCTACTCATTATTTATAAGTTGAATACAAGGTTGTAGCGCGAGTTGTAGGTTCAATTCCTCTCTGAGTGAATTTCTCTCTTTTACGTCAGAAAAGCTTTTATTGTGTTTGTATATTTAATTGACGTTCTTGTACGCAACGTGGCCAGGTATGGCCCTTGCGCCATTTCCTTGTGACCCTGGACAAATTGACACTCGTGTTACAATAAATCCATAAAGTGACAAACTATTCATTCCGATCACAACGAAAGGCCACGGTAATCTAATTGGAATAGTAACGATTAGCAAAGGGAGGGTTGTGAGATAGAAACTCGGTCCAGGCTAAGACCATCATCTACGTGGAGGCTGATGCAAGTTAAATCTGTCATGGCCTCAAATGTCCTCACGTTGGCATGGTGTGGCTTGGAAAGTGAGGTGTCATCTCGTGTGGACCTCGTTATCTAACCGTGGTTCTAGACTACGTGGCGTTGTCCACTTGTGGACCGTTGTTAATAGCCCTTGTGTTGCTCAAGGGCGACGTTATTTAACTACCTACCTACCGATCAGAATGAAACATTCAATTTTCTTTTTCTGTTGCCACTCTGGGAAAATCTAATGTTTATCTAAATACGTTTCAGGGATTATAATGAAAATATAAGATTTGTGGCTTGGGGCGTGAATTTGATCAGAAGCGTGATTTATGTTGTTGAAAAATCTTATATTAATTTTAAATAGGGGTTTTATGCTAATACTCAAATCCCTTGCGGGTAGCAATGACTTAACATGAAAATTTCTTGTCATTATATTTTCTTAATCACCGGAGTTTATTTAAGGGCCATAATATTGAAGTAGATACAACTCAATCGAAGCGAAATTGAAAGTATTCTTAGTACATTAGTAAGTTTAAGAAAGAGCAATGTGTGGGTGCAGTAGTAATCCAGTTGGTAGAATCACGGATGAGAAACCGGAGGGTTGAGAGTTCGAAACTAGATCCAACTGAAGAACGTGCACGTGGGGCTGATGCATGATAAATCTGTCGTGGCCTTGAATGTCCGTACGTTGGTGTGATGTGGACGTTTGGAGAGTGAGGTGCAAGTTCAGTGGCCCTGGTTAAAAATTACAAGGTGTTGTCCTTGGATCTTTACCTTCATTATTGGTTCCGCACCGTCACCAGTAGCCCGTTGTGTTGTTTCAGTGCGACGCAAATTCGACCTACCTTGAATTATGGTATTAATATACTTTATGAGATTATAAATATGGGTAGGGTAGGGTAGGGTATTTCAATTAACGTCACACTGGAGCAACACAATGGGCTATTGGTGACGGTCCGGGATCAATCCCAAAGGGAAAGATCCGAGGACAACACCACGTAATTTTGAACCACGGTCAGATGACGAGGCAACACCTGAGCTGGCACCCCACTCTCCAAACTTCCACACCACGCCAACGTGAGGACATTTGAGGCCACGACAGATTTAACGTGCACCAGCCCCCTTTGTACACGACGGTGTTTGGCTGGATTCGAACTCGCAACCCTTCGGTTGCTAGTTCGTTACTCTTCCAACCGGGCCACCGCGGCCCTTATAAATATGCTCTGAAGCTCTAGTTTTCACTTTCAATGGTATCTAAAAACATTATCCTAGGTACTGTCTCATAAGTGAGTGAATTATAATGCCTGCAGGAGAAGATTGTGATACCAATGAACAAAAGTAAGTTAACAAATATGAATAAACTTTTAACACTTTCTAAGAAAAATAAATTCTCATAAAAATAAAGCTCAGTTCGTATGTTGTATTTTGAGCCAAACCGCCTTCCAGAGCTATTGTCATCAAAATGTTAAGAATAATGTATATTATTATTATTCGTTATATTTTTTAACATAAGTGTATTTGCATATTTACTCGTGTGCTAATCTAAGTTTATATTAGTTTGTTTAAACTGCCTCTGATTACAAACTTGGAGCCTATATTATTATTGCCATGAAAGAAAAGAAGTGTTTATTCTGAACAAAATATTTACTTGAACAGTTATGTGGTGCCATTTGTACATTTTTAAGCTAATATGCGCCGTATATGAAAACACTTTATTAGCGGGATATTATCTTTCACCAACAGTTTACTTCTTTCATCTCGCTACTGCATACTTAACACTAGAAAAGGATACACAAGAATAACACTAGAAACTGAACACAAGAAACAACTACTAACGGATAAAAGAAATCACACATTTGGGTAGGTAGCTAGGTAATTGAATTTACGTCACATTGAAACAACACAACGGGCTATTGGCAACGATCCGGAGACGACGGTCATTAGTTGCATCGAGTTTCGAACTCGTAACCTACCTGTTGCTTATCTCTGACTTACCAACTATACTATCACGGCCCCAGTAATCCAATGAAATCGACATATTCATTACTTTTCTGAAATGTATTTGTGTTTTGTTCTTGACAAAAGATAGAATGCAGGACTGACATATAAACCATATACATGGGCAGCGTCGTAGCCAAAGGAAGGGTGCTTTGTTTGCCCAAACCAACTCTAGAGTCTGTTTCTTAATTGTATATAATACATATTATAAATTCATGGAACACACCCTTGTAATATTTTATGCATTTTGTAACCAATGCATTATATTATTTAAATAAAATAACTATTATTAAATTAATCATTCACTACGTGAAAGTATGAATATTTTGAATTTTTTTATTCTTCATTGACATAGCTATCTCGCATATTAGCATATTTGTAATATCTGTCCCATCAAAGTTTAAACTGACGAAAAGATAAAAAAGCATTTATGGAAACAAGATTTGAATGTTTAATGGTCCTTAAAAACATTCTGTGACATAACAATTGTAAAGAATAAACCTTTCGTAAAAATAAACCTTTAGTAGCAGTTATTGTAAAGAGAAATGTGAATTCATTTCAACCGAAATGCGTCACTTTTTGTGCTTGTAGTAGTCCCGTACTTTAAACCAAATATAATATGAACACACTTATAGAGAAAAACTTTAAAAAATGTATTCAAATCTTAATTTAAATTTGCTTATTTATTTTCATTTGCCTCTTCTAAAACGAATTCCTGGACTTCACTCTTATATTAAACTAAATATCCTGCCTGTGAAAATAAAATAAAATTGTATACTTACACAATTAATTGTGCATTTTTCACTTAGAAAATTTAAACCGATGCCACAATCATATCAATTATAATCTAAAGCGGATCTTTTCTTCTTTTATTATCAAAGAAGTTAAGAAGTAAGAAGGAATTAAAAGCTACACATCATTGTCATTTGAATGTTATTTCTCGACGAGATATTTCGTCATTAGCAAAATTGGTCACATCTTGACGGACGAAATATCTCGTCATTACAGAAAAACTGACAAGATCTTGATCTTGTCAACATGAAAAAATCGCCAATATCGTGAGGACGTAAAATTTCGTCATTATCAAAATTGGTCAGATCGTGATGGACGAGATATCTCGTCGAAACCACTTGCAGGGTTAATGATCCAGCCGGCAATTAGTGGTTCGTTTTTGTATGTGATTATCTTAAAGCTTTGGATAATACACTGCTGGCCACCCAAATTGCAACACCAAGAAAGACAAGAGATATCACAACAAAATTTATTTTGTAGATAACATGTTGACCAAGTATCAAATGATTAAATTTATAGACTTCTGTGAAGTGTGGTTCCTGCCAAAATCAGTAGCCAGAGTAGCCGCCATTGTTGGAGATCACCGCTGCCACACGCCTCGGCATTGATTCAAAGAGACTTTGGATGTGTTCTTGGGGTACAGCAGACCAAGCAGCTTCCACACGTTGCCAAAGTTGATCTGGTGTGGCAGCTGGGGATGTATTCTGGGTCAATCGTTGAGCAACCATGGACCACATGTTTTCTATCGGCGAAAGATCCGGAGAGCGAGCTGGCCAGGGAAGCAATTCAATCTGGCGATTGACGAAGAACCCTTGGACAATGCGTGCCACGTGTGGTCGCGCATTATCCTGTTGAAATATGGCTGTGGGCAAGCCCTGAAGGTAAGGAAGGACAACTGGCTCCAACACCTCGGAGATGTAGCGCTGGCTGTTTAAAGTACCGGCAATGCGTACTAGAGGAGTGCGAGAGTGATATCCAATACCGCCCCATACCATAATACCCGGTGCAGGACCAGTGTGGCGGTGCATAACGCAGCTGTTCAGCATCCTCTCTCCACGGTGTCTCCAGACTCGAATCCGACCATCGTGGTGTTGCAGACAGAAGCGTGACTCGTCAGTAAAGACAATTTCATTCCATTCTGCCGTCCACATCCTTCTTTCATCGCACCATTGGCGGCGGAAACGTCTGTGGTTCTGCGTCAAGGGTAGACGAAGCAATGGACGTCTTGCGGACAGACCACTCTGCTGTAAACGGCATCGAATGGTACGCGCAGACACTGGATGAAGCGGTACAGACTGAATGTGCTGTGCTATGGTTCGTGATGTGGCTGAGTGATCCGTCACTGCCATACGCACAATATGCCTGTCATCACGTGAAGTGGTGCACTGAGGTGGATGCGATCGAACACGTCGGTCCGTCGTACCCTCCTGCATCCAACGATCACATATCCGCATTACAGTTGTTTGGTTTCGTCCAACACGACTACCGATTTCCCTGAAAGATAATCCACAATCTCGGTAGGCCACTATCCTTCCTCTGTCGAACTCGGATACTTGATCAAAAGATGATCGCTGTTTTCTACGAGGCATAATTGATCGTTTTTTTGAAAAAACCACAAGAAAAACACAATTGCCATACTTGAAATCGTCGAAATCTCCAAGCCTTAAATAGCGTTTTGAAGTGTCGCCACAGGCGCGCGTGATGTGCGTCTGCGCTGAAATTCTAATCATTTGCATATCTCACCTCCGCTAATGCATGTTGTAAATTTCATATTATTTGCATGCTTCCTTCAGGGTGTTGCATTTACGGTGGCCAGCAGTGTAAAACAAGAGATCATTTCAATAGATGGAATATTATGTCTCGAATACGAATCTCGTCCTTAATAAAAACTGACCAGATCTTGATGGACGAGATATATCGTCATTAGAAGAAAACTGACCAGATATTGATCGTATCATGAAAAAATAATCAATATCTTGATGACGAGGTATCTCGTCATTAGCAAAATTGGTCGGATCTTGATGAACGAGATATCTCGTCGACACCACTAGGAGGGGTAATGAGTGTCTACTCTAAGCCGACGATTTGTGGTTAGTTTTGCAGGTGGTCATCCTAAAGCTTAGGACACCAAGAAAATCCCTATTTCTATATAACTTTATCCTTGGTTCTCTTTTGCATGGCCTATTGAGACTCCATGTTTTACCTTTTTTCTTCCTCCACCGAATACACGCTTGGGACTCACTGAACGATTGCAGCGAAATTTCGGATGACACAAAATGCGTTATTAACCATCGCGATGGCGATGGTCGAGGAAAAAACTGCAGCAGTAAGGAAAATAAAAAGCACCGAAAAGAGAATATATTCGTGCTGTGTAATCTTTCATTTTCGATGAAGCGTTGGTTGATAATATGTAATTTTCTTCACATAATCCAGATATTATTTTTCATCTCGTCGGTACTGACGTAATTAAAATGGATGAGTTGGGAATAAATACTCGTCTCTTTTGCCTGTGGGAATTTCTTGCTGTTTCAGTTTTTAGCGTGTATTTTTATGATGAAAAATACTACTTTAATCTAATATAAATATTTTCATTCAATTCGCGTTCTGTGTGTTTGCATGATTATTGATTTAAAAATTAATAGGTTGGTTTGAATTCCTTTTATGCAAGATTCCTGGGATACTTTCGAAGGATTTAGAGAAGCAATTTTTCAAGATTATTAGGAACTAGAAGATATCGGAAAACATATTTTCTTTTATTGTTTGTCTCTAGTAAAAAATACAAACACATTATGAAATGATTTTTCAATATCATCTTAGAGTTAGAATAATTTTTCTGTATCCATAATAAAAAGTTCAATCCGATCTATTCATAATGAAAAGTAGAATTAATAAATATGTACATATGATATTAAAGGAAATACTGTTTGTGTGTCGGTGATGGAATCCATAAGAAAATTAACTCTATTCTTCAATTTGAAGATTTTAAATAGTTTTAAGTTAAGCAATAAATTTGCAAATGCACGACAGTGAGGGATTTGTCAAGCGCCAAATTCTTAACCCTCCAAGTGGTTTCGACAAGATATCTCGTTCGCCAAAACCTGACCAATTGTGCAAATGACGAGATATTTCGCCAGCATGATATTGTCGATGTTTTTATGATGACGAGACGAAGATCTAGTCAGTTTTCTTTCAATGACGAAATAACTCGTCCATCAAGAAATGGTCAGTATTGCTAATGACGGGATTATTCTATACAACTAGAGGGGTAATACCTGGCTTTTATAACAAGTTATGTAAACTATTATAAATTGTCTGTTTAGAAGTGAAACACACTGTCAAAATTTCAAAATACGCGTTTCTTAGTTTTTCTAGATGAGAATGTGGTGTTGTTTATAGGCTCGTGAAGTCCGATGTCATTTGTTGTCTTTGTATGAAGGTTAAATTTCTCGATAAATTAGTATGTTTATCATTGTGAACACGAATTTTTCGTCTTCGTTTTCGCAGACCTACATTTTCTCAGTATATTTTATTTGCAAGCCGACTAAATAACATTTTTATTTATCATTATCTTATTAAATTAAAACGTATCTTTTAATTGCTAGAGAAAATGGATGCAGCGGACAAGTTACTGATATTAATTAAACTTCTCCATCATAAAGTTTATGTGCAAAAAAGAATTAAATATTGTCTTGTTGGGAAGAAATTGATTATATATGTTTCCCTTTTGTTCAAATTATTCATACTGTGATAAATTTAGTTATTTATAAATTTTTATTTTTTATTTTATAGATTAATATTTTTTTAAAATTTTTTTAACTAAATAACATAAATTATGTTATTTAGCGAATTTAAAGGTAACATCAAAAATATGGAAAGTAATTCTTGAAATGGGTAACTTTCTGTTAAATTAGTTTGTCGTTATTATGATCTTCTTTAGGCATTGGTTAAATGTAGTCATCGTTTTAATATCAAAACCTCATATCTTGAAATTACATTTTTTCAGGAGAGATAAAAAGCAGACTAATTTGTAGACCAGTTACCAGATACGATACTTTAAAATTCACCAATAGAGGGCTTTAAAATTGATGTAGACTTTCGATACAAGTTGAGTGATCATATATGTACCCAATGATGTTAAAACCCCATAAACCTCATTTTCGAGTTTGATCCAGGACCATCGCTAATAGCCAGTTGTGTTGCTCCAGTGCGACGTTCTACCATACCATAAACCACATAAAAATATTGGGGGGGAGGTATTTCAATTAACGTCACACTGGAGCAACACAACGGGCTATTGGTGACGGTCCGGGATCAATCCCAAAGGGAAAGATCCGAGGACAACACCACGTAATTTTGAACCACGGTCAGATGACGTAAAAATATTGGACTTACTAGGTTTTTATAAAAAAACGGAGATTAAAAGAAGGCACGAAGAATAGCCAACTGGTAAACCAAGTACCAAAACAGAATGCGGATTCAAACATTAGTTTATTGAGAAACCCGCATACAGTCTGTAGCTACTCAGTGGCTTCAATACTGAAACAGATCCTGAGTTCACTTTTACGAACCATATCCATCCACTCTGCGTAGCAATGTCTGATGGGTCATTGAATTCGCTATTCAACCGAATTTCGTACAATTGAAATCCAGCAAGCTTTCTAAAGAAACCCCATACTGAATAAGATATAGGAAGAAAAAGCTCTATAACGGAAAGGAAATAATGCAAAATCTAAGGATTTGGTATGCAAGGAAAACGAATACAGCGGATTTCGTACCAAAGCTGGAGTTTGAATGAGAAATCTGAAGCTATTGAATAAGTACAGAGTACGAATGTGTAGGATGGCTTTCTACTTTATTCTCAGTAGTACATTGTACATTTGTATCCATTTCCAGTCTCTGCATAAAAGTTTTAGTTGAAATTGTATAACGTTTTTCGAGCTCTCCACGAAATATCAATGCATTTGTCTAATGCGTCCAAGGAAACATCAGATAATTTAGAAAAGAGAAATTTTTAAACTCATGTATATAAAAACTGTCACTTTAAATAAGATAGTCACCAGTCGCACTTAAATAATAGTTACTTTAGAATTGTCTAGTAATATGATGCAAAATTATGCTTCTGGAAAAGATCAAGTTTGCATTTAACACTACTGGTGGTTATCTCTAAAGGTATATCGTCAGTGTCAAAACTGACCACCTCTTAATGGACGACACACCTCGTCAGGAGAAGAAAACTGACCAGATCTTGATCTCATTACCATCACAGAATCGGCAATATCTTGACGAGATGTTTGTAATTAGCAAAATTAGTCAGATCTTGATGGACGTGGTACCTCGTCGAAGCCACTTAGAGAATTAAAAGTTAATGAGTATGTATTTAAGAAGTCAGTCTTGAGTATCCAAAACGAAAATTGACATCACACACACACACACAATTTAAAACATGAAACCCTCACACTTACATATTCGTAAAGATCTTACTTTCACGGAAAAGCTGAACTCCCATTTATTTGAATTGATGGGAGGGAAGTAATTCCTATTCCAAATTTCATTAAATATTTCGTACATGTAGATAGGTAGGTATTTCATGAACGTCACACTGGAGCAACACAACGGGCTATTGGCGATGGTCTGGGATCAAACCCGAAGTGAAAGATCCGAGGACAAACCACGCAATTTTTAACCACGATCAGATGACGAGGTCACAGCTGGCATCCCAGTCTCCAAACTTCCGCACCACGCCAACGTGAGGACATTTGAGGCCACGACCGATTTAACTTGCACCAGCCTCCTCGTACACGACGGTCTTTGGTTGATTCGAACTCGCAACCCTCCGGTTGCTAATCCGTTTCTCTTCCAACGGGGCTACCGCAGCCCTATTTCATATATGTGAGTCTGCTCCTAATATTTATCATATAATATATATTTCCTTAACCAGTAAACATGCAATTAAATGCATTAACCCTCCAAGTGGTTTCGACGAGATATCTCGTCTCATCAAGATATTACCAATTTTGTAATGATGATCAGGTCAGTTTTTTATCGAATATCGTGGCATCTAGTCTATCGAAGATCTCGTAAGTTTTGTTAATAACGATATACCTCGAGTAAACCACCACGAATGTTAAGTTGATTTCTGAATTGGAACTAAAATATACCAATGTCTCATTTAGTTGATATTTTCTTATCCAGCAAACATGCAATCTTAAGCTGATTTTTGAACTGTGGACCAAAGCAGGACATGAATACGTTGTGCCTCCGTTATTCCGTTAAATTAATACGATTAAGTCATTACAATTTCTATCTAATCTTCTTCCTTTCAAAGCGTCTTCACGATCTCCCAAGATGCTCAGATTATGCAAATTTTAATCTCAGTCAAGTATCAGAACCTATTATAACTTTAGAAGCAGACTACTCAAGGCGATAATTTTAGGCGACGGTAGTAAAAATAGAAGCGCAATTAAGGTATCTTAAACGACGGTATTGTCTGTCTAGTCTGCCAAGTTGTAAACTTTATTATTACCCATTATTAATGGAGAGTTAAATTAGGTATTTTCTCCTTTCTTCCTCTAAACGGAGACCGCAGTAGCACGGTTGGTATAGTAACGGATTAGCAAGCGGACGGTTGCGAGTTCGAAACTCGATTACAACAAAAGACCGTCGTATAAATGGGGTCAGATGTGCGTTAAATCTGTCGTGGCCTCAAAATCCTCACGTTAACGTGGTGTGGAAGTTTAGAGAGTGGTGTCACCTCAGGTGTTGACCTCATCATGTGACCGTGGTTGGAAATTACGAGGTGTCTGAACTTTCCGTTCTTCGTCAGCAATAGCTCGTTGTATTGCTACACTGTGACATTAATTCAACTACCTACCTCCTCTAAACAGCAAGTAATTATACTTATATATTTCAAGAATGATACTTATACGGTGCAGATGTTGCAATTGATGTATAATTTTTTTGTCATACCAAATCCTCAGTGAAGTCTTATTTATAATTTTTTTGACTTCACATGTAAGCCCTGGATAAAAATACTTGATTGCTAATTGGATTAAAATTTAGAAGTGAAAGCTTCACATGGAACACACTTTTGAACATGTCCAACGTTCCATACACTTTTCTTTGACGGAAACTAATTAGATATTTTAAAACTATTAAATAATGCATGTAAAATAGTATATTTCATTTTTGTTAACAGCAACTAATAAAGTACGAGGGTTGAATGAAAAGTAATGCCTCCAAGAGAATTACTCGTGGTTAGGTGGGTATCTTAATAAATGAAACAGAAAGTTTCCTTTGAATGTGTACTTTAATTACATAACTTCATTTTTCAACATAGTCGCCATATAACATAATATACTTCCGCAAACGATGAAAATGTTCAGTGAAGCCGTCACGGAAGAACTCCACCTGCTGTTTTCTCAACCAGGTCTGCTCTCTGCATTTCATCATCGCAATTGTAGTGATTTCCACGAAAGTTTTCCTTCATTTTAGGGAAAAGATGGAAATCTCACGGCGCCAAGTCTGAACTGTATGGCGATGCGGTACTGTGTCGAGTTTCAGCTTCCCCAGCTCTTCCATGGTGGCATGATCCGCAGTAGAAATAGTTTACCGCACCTTATTATATACGTGTGAAAGTCTACTTAACTCCAAAAGGAAAAACTGGAGTTATCTTATTTTTGCAGTAACCCAACGATATCTAATTGAATGATCAACACCAATTGGATAAAACGCAAAAACGGCAATAAATTGCACATTGAGGTAACCCCGATATGTATCTCGCGAGAGCATTTGGGTAGCGGAAATATAATATTTGGTTTGTTTACACTAAAAATTCCTGTCAACCTATGTGGCGCAGCTTGTCCACTTTTGGATCCTGCGCCATAGAACCCCAACATCCAATCCAATCCTGTCAACCTATGAAGTTACTTTTTATTTACACGAAACAACACCAATGTGAAATGAACCTCTAGTATAACCACCCCAAATTACCTTTCGTTGAATTTCAACTACCAATCACGTATCGGGCTCTCCAACTCTCCCAGATTTGGCGACTTAATTTCCTGTAATTAATAAGCACAAAGGCGCGTGAGCTTCAAAGGATTACGCCGTTAATCCCACCTGATAAATAGAGGGACCCCAATGTTAACGCTACATTAATCTTCCTCCCTTTTGAAAAGTGCTGGAAGACGGAAGTCCATGCCCGGAATTCATTAGGCGCTTATTAATATTAAATTTCGACCCACCTGGAGATGTAGGATGGAGATTGGAGCCTTCCCATATTTAAAAATGAGATGACACGCAATTAAATCCACTATTTATACCGACCTGAAATACCTGCGGATGACTGATAAGTGGGTCTTGAATGATAGAAAGGTCCCCCTTTCTAATAACTCAAAACTTGGAGCCACGTCCTCTGTTCTTCGTAATCTGCCGTTGACACTGAGTTAATTGGGTGAATTTTTAATTTAGTAGTCAGTAAGCGCCCTCTTTAATTAAGGTGAGTACGGCGGGTGTTATGATTTGTCCGTGTGTGCTGTTTGTTCTGTTGAGAGATGTAGGATCATAGTTTTGATTCGTGTCGAAAACCAGGAAGTTAAGTGTCGAAAGGAAGAATTTGTTTGGATACACAGATAAAATCTTAGTCAATAGTCAGATATTACAAGCTCTACAAAATGGTGAAGACAAGAAGATAAAAATGTCAGTATTTTGGTGGATCGAAACGCCCCATCATCAAGTTGGTTTGGTTTTATGGTGCATGGGCCATTTTGGTCAAGCTGTACCAAACCCAAGACAATGTCAAGTAATGGACATAAACACACAAGGAAAGTTTTACTGAGACAGAAGAAAGAAATACATCCAGGGTGTTACAGGAATCGAATCTGCACTTAGTCAAACTGGTAATCAGATATTAAAAACTTCACAAAATGATGTTACCGGAATAGAATCTGCACTTAGTCAAACTAGTAGTCAGATATTAAAAGCTTCACAAAATGGTGAAAACAAGATGACAAACATGTCAGTAGCTCGTATTTTGGTGGATGAAAATGTCTCCCACCACATCAGATTGGTTTGGTTTTATGGCGCATGGGCTATTTTAGCAAAGGTGTGCCAAACACAATTTCGTGTAACAGACGTACACACACAAGGAAAGTTTTAGACACAGAAGAGAGAAATACACCCAAGGTAAATTACAGAAATCGAATCCGCAGCGCCTACAACTAGAAGGTTGATAGAGCAGTGACCTTTCAATTCGAAACTAAATAAGAATACTTTTAAAAATAGTTTCAACCATGTCGTGAAGCAAAACAAAAATGACCGCAGAGCAACATACCAACCCAAACCATACTAATCTATTCATTTACGCTTCAGAGACAACCAAACCTTTGATACCAATTTTGCTTAGAACAGCTCTTGAAACAAATGACCTTTGAACTCCCAATTCTAAAGAAATAGATTTGGATTTCTTTTCCTGGTCGCAAAACAAAAATGTGTTAGGGGCAAGAAAAAAAAATTGCGATGCAGCGGAATGTGGGATATATCGTTCGTATACTGTATTGGTATACTGGTTGTTCTATGACTAAGAATATTTAGTTTTTGTCTAGGTCTTAAAAAACCTACAAATTAATAATATGTCCAACACTAAGCCCAATTACTATTATCTATACATATGTCTAAAAATTAACAATATAATCCCAGTTCCAGTGCCAAGTACCTCAAATATCAAAAGAATGTGCCATAAGTTATTGTGGATTAATATAAGAACATGCATGGTGCTACTGGGAACTAAAGAAATGAAACAGAATGCTGAGATGAACACATTGTAAGTTTTTGTTTTTGCGAAAACAAAACATTTTTTGATTTATTAAAAGGAACTTAATAGGAAATAGGTTGCCCTCTGCCCCTAATGAAGGACTGACAACGTGCAAACATGCTTTCCTCACAACTGTCCAAGAGTTCATGTCGCAAGGTGTCCTATTCGCGCAATAAAGCATGCCTTTGCTCTTGTGTGGTCCTTGGTGGTGTTATGTAGACTGTGATGCGACTTTAATATACATCTAATGCCAATTTCTCTGCCACGTACGTTAGTTAAAAATACATAAATTATTCTTTGCCCACCTCTAGTCATCTTATACGTTGTGGGATATTATTTTATTGGAAACCTTTTGTAGGTTCGGAATGCCGTGATAGTGAAGAGAACTAAATATGGATGCCTAATCTAACAGACTTAAAATTACTAGAAAAGCGTATTTCTATTATGGAACTATTTTTGCTCTGTGCCGCAAATTCGCTCAAATTCATGTATGAATATGTTTCAAATGTATTTACTTGCGCAAGGGTGGACTTGAAGCACCTAGTTCGAAACTGCATATTCCAGTTCCGTCGCTACCTGCTTTTCAATTGCTGAATTTATTTATACGAGTATAACTCTTTGTAGGGTTGGTATGCCATGCTAGAGTAGAGAACTAAACATGGATGCCTAGTCCAACAGACTTCCTGTAGAAAAGGCGTATTTCTATTGTGGTAATTCTTTCGCCGCAAATTCTCTCAACATCATGTATAAACACGTTTCAAATGTATTTGATTACATAAGGAATTTAATTATCGACTCGAAGCCTTGTTCATATTGCAAAGCTCAGTCGTAACCTGATTTCTCAGTTAGCGAGGCGATCTTTTCAATTTGAACCTCCTTGCAAAGAGAATCACTCCAGAACCCGAACGCGCAGTCTTAAAATCAACACACATCCCAATTATTCCCTACGTCAGGCGAAGCGAGCTTTAGCCTTGCGTTCTGCGAAAAAGAGCAGGAGAGCAAGCAGCAGCTTTTCGCAAAAATTTTCCAACTCGTAATCCTTTTAATTATGCAAATTTCTGTCGAGCGTGTGAGGAGCATAACCAGCTCTCCTTTTGCAAATAAAATTATGCAAAAGACTTTTAACGAAGTTTCTGCTTGAGAGAGAGTCAATATTAAGCAAATGAGTCTCGATTAATTTTACGCTTTATTTAAAGGCGGAGCGAATTACTGAAAAAGTCTGTTAAAACAGGGAGCTTATGTATTCGGAATTTACTGTCACGTGCGATCAGAACGAATATCAAAAGAATGGTGTCATTTTTTTGTGCTAATTATCGCTTTATTATTTGATTAAATATTGAGCGTAGGTCTGGTAAAAAATTGTTTAAAGGAACGTTAAAGTCTGTTGTGTTTTGACGATGGATGGTTTTAGTGTTCAGTAAGCGTGTAACCATGTCGTAAATCGTGTTTGTCGAGGAAATGTTCTCCATTCATGAATTACATTAGGGAACTAAAAGGATTTTACAACATATTTATTCAGAAAAATGAAAAAACTGTATAATTTCAAGTAATATTATGCATTATGATCTATACTTTTGTCATGTAATTATTTTGCGATTTCAAATATTTTCGCATGTAAAGACTAGGACTTCTGCCAAAGAAATACGTAATTAAATATACAGTTAAAGATGGAGCGAAAACAAAAGTAAAGGTGCTGCGTAAGCAAAAGTTAAATAGTTTAATGTATTTTTAATAAAAATCTAAATTCAATCTCTCTCCAAGTTTTGTTTTTACAATTTCAACTCTGTTTTATGAACTCCCATTTTATAAGTTTAGTTTAATATTTCATGGATTTGAAATACCATATAAGTTCAAAATAATATTGTGTATTTCTTGCATCAATTTTTGGTTTTAAAATATTGGTTTCAAACACTTTTGATGTTGAAGATTTGACTATTTTGCTGTGAAATAAAAAAACAAGGATCATCATAAATGAATGAAGACGAAAAAGGTATTTCCAACCATTACAAATTCATTCTAAATTTTAATATTACGTTGACCAATAATTACTTTGCTGAATATTAAAGTACTTCAAGATTACTAAGCATTTAACCCTCCAATTGGTTTTGACGTGATACCTCGTCCATCAAGATCTAACCAATTTTGCTAATGACGAGATATTTCGTCATCAAGTTATTACCAATTTTGTGAGGATGATATATCAAGAAATCTGGTCAGTTTTATTCTAATGACGAGAAATCTCGTCCAACAGGATTTGGTCAGCTTTTCTAATGACGAAATACCTAGTCGAGAAAACCATCATGAGTGGTGGAATTTTAGTCTTCATAACTAGAGTAAAATTGCGTGTGTATTTGGTAACTGAAATTTTTTCAGAATTACAAAAATATTCCTTGACCACCTCTAGTTATTGTATATGTTGTGGTTATTTTATTTTACCGCAAACCCTTTGTAGGGGCGTTATCCTATAATGGAGTTGAGTTGCGTATGTTCATTACTCGACGTTGTATTCCTTGTTTTAAACACAGCTTGACTAAATATGGGCCTTGCGCCATGAAAACGCAACCAACCACAAAAGTACCTTTTGTATTTTAATTCCCTCTGGTGGTTGTCCCGACGAGGTATCTCGTCAGTAGAAGAAAACTGACCACATCCTGAAGGTCGAAAAATCTCGTTAGTAGAAAACTGACCAGATCTCATCATCATAAAAATATAGGCAATATCTTGATGACGAGGTACCTCGTTATTGGCAAGCAAAAGTTTGTCAAATCTTGATGGACGAGATATCTCGTAAAAACAGCTTGGAGGGTTAACCCTCCTGGGGGTTGTCTTGACGATTCATCTCGTCATTAGAAGAAAATTGACTAGATCCTGATGGACGAGATACCTCGTCATTAGAAGAAAACTAACCAGATCTTGGTCTCGTCGTCATTAAAAATTGGCAATATATTGATGACCAGATATCTCGTCATTAGCAAATTTGATCAGATCTTGATGAACGTGATATCTCGTCGAAACCACTTGGAGGGTTAATATTTTTTGTAACGATATAAAAATATCAGAAACCCACAGCATCGTTGTGAGGGATTGGGCCCCATAGCCTCGGTCTGGCCACTTATAGTAAGTGCATCAAAAAGAGAGATCAGTTTAACCAATCGGTTATGACGAGATACCTCGTCCATCAAGATCTGACCAATTTTATTAATGACTAGCTATCTCCTCCAACAAGATATGACCAATTTTATTAATGACTAGCTATCTCCTCCAACAAGATATGACCAATTTTATTAACGACTAGCTATCTCTTCCATCAAGATCTGACCAATTTTATTAATGACTAGCTATCTCCTCCAACAAGATATGACCAATTTTATTAACGACTAGCTATCTCTTCCATCAAGATCTGACCAATTTTATTAATGACTAGCTATCTCCTCCATCAAGATCTGACCAATTTTATTAACGACTAGCTATCTCTTCCATCAAGATCTGACCAATTTTATTAATGACTAGCTATCTCCTCCATCAAGATCTGACCAATTTTATTAATGACTAGCTATCTCCTCCATCAAGATTTGACCAATTTTATTAATGACTAGCTATCTCCTCCAACAAGATATGACCAATTTTATTAACGACTAGCTATCTCTTCCATCAAGATCTGACCAATTTTATTAATGACTAGCTATCTCCTCCATCAAGATCTGACCAATTTTATTAATGACTAGCTATCTCCTCCAACAAGATATGACCAATTTTATTAACGACTAGCTATCTCTTCCATCAAGATCTGACCAATTTTATTAATGACTAGCTATCTCCTCCATCAAGATCTGACCAATTTTATTAACGACTAGCTATCTCTTCCATCAAGATCTGACCAATTTTATTAATGACTAGCTATCTCCTCCATCAAGATCTGACCAATTTTATTAATGACTAGCTATCTCCTCCATCAAGATCTGACCAATTTTATTAATGACTAGCTATCTCCTCCATCAAGATATGACCAATTTTATTAATGACTAGCTATCTCCTCCAACAAGATTTGACCAATTTTGCTAATGATGAGATATCTCGTCATCAAGATAGTGGCGATTTTTTATAAAAGGACCGGATCGTGATCTGGTCAGTTTTCTTCTAATGATGAGAGACAAGATCTTGATGGACGATATATCTCCTCCATAAAGGTCTGCTTAGTTTCGCGAATGACGAGATACCTAGTAGAGACGATCACTAGGAGGGTTAATCAAAAAGAAACCTCGAAACCACCGAATCACCCTAACTCACACTCAACGAGATTGAATCACTCCAATATCTTATTTAGTGTTACCACCAATTGGATGTGGATCACCTCCTTACGGGTTGGTTTAAACACACCTGACCATCATTAACAGCACTACTAATCAGCCCACCAGCACTAATCTCGTTAAGAACCCGATCGCTTAACCGTCATTCTGAGCTTGCAGACGAGGCAACGACTGAAGTCTCAAGTTCAAAAATACCTCTCACCCATCCTTTCATCTCAGCGGCCCCTTCTGTATCGGACACCGAGTAAATGAGGGGCCCCTCCCTTTAAAAGGGACCCCTTTCCAATTGTCCGATAGGGTGCACGTGACATACGGTCTAATGATACAGCGGGATAGGAGAGGCATTTCCGCTGGCTGCCTAATTACTCAGAACTGCGATTAATTCGGTTTTCGGAGCGGAGAGGACGCAAAGGGTTAGGTTCCCCGCCGGTTTCTAAGAAGTCGCCAAACCGTCGCCATCCCTGCGCTTGAACCGAACTGGGAGTCAGTCAAGTGAATCAAGCAATGAATCAGCTTGCCGTGAGAGAAAGAGATGGTTGGAAATTAATTTAAATTTACAGTTGGTCGATGTGGGAGAAATAAATTTTGCTGGGCATTCAGCTCTGGGAGTCCCGCTTATCATCGCCACAATTCATTTGTCGTGGAGAAATGGGATGAAAGTCGAAATGGGGCTGAGTTTAAACATTTGAGATGCTGGGGTGTGGATTAAATTAATTCTATCGGTGTTAAAATGAATGAATATTTATGGCTATTACCAGTGAATTATCACGTTCTACTGTTCTAAAATGTGGAGGAAATTAGTTATAGAATTTTCCTTATAAGCATTCTCTCCTACAACTCCATCACGTTGGCGTGGTGTGGAAGTTTGGAGAGTGGGGTGCCAGTTGAGGTGGGACCTCGTCATCTGACAGTGATACAAAATTACGTAGTGTTGTCCTCGATTCTTTCCCTTCGAGTTTCATTCCGGACCGTCGCCAATAGCCTGTTGTGTTGCTCCAGAGTGACGTTAATTGAAGTACCTATCTACGTCCCATAACTCCAGGTGCCGCGGTATCCCGGTTGAAAGGGTAACTGATTAGAAATCGGAAGGTTGCGAGTTCGAAACTCGGACCAAACAAAGACAGTCGTGTACACGGGGGCTGGTGCACGTTATATCTGTCATGGCCTCAAATGTCTCCACGTTGGCGTGGTGTGGAAGTTTGGGGAGTGGAGTGCCAGCTCAGGTGTTGACCTCTCATCTGACCGTGGTTCAAATTTACGTGGTGTTGTCCTCGTATCTTTCCCTTGGGGATTGATCTCGGACGGTCGCCAATAGTCCGTTGTGTTGCTCCAGTGCGACGTTAACCAATTACCATTACCTATAACTCCAGGGCCGTGGTAGCATGGGTGGCAGAGTAGCTTATTCGCAACTGGAGGATTGCGAGTTGAAAATTTAATCCAACCAAAAACCGTCGTGCATGTGGGAGTCGGCAGTATTTCCTATTTCTCTAGTGAAAATAGATAACTTTCAGGAAAAGTAAAATATTTCATTATTTTCTACGGTTCTTTTGCTCTTAAAATGCTATTATGTCCGAAAATCATTGTTAAAAAGTGCCTACTTTATCTCTACGTTAGAGAACTATAAACTGTCATTAGTAATCCTTTATTTGAAGTTTTAATGTTTTATAATCTATTTAACAAATATCTAAATATTTTACTCCTTATATTAAAGTGAAAAGTAAGGATTACTATGGTCTTATGGTAGGTCTACATGCCCTATTTAATTTTATAATCTCAAGGGAGCCACGAAGCCTTTTATTTTTCAGGAGGGTTTCATATTCTGAAAAGCTTGAGAACCACTGCCTTAAAGGGTTATAAAACAATCAGAAATACAATCTGAAGCTAATTTAATCAAGGTGGATCGAAATGTCGTTTATTCAGTAAAATACGCGTGGATATGTCAGAAAACAGTCAATAGCATCATTAAATTCAATATTTACCAATATGAGTGGGCATTATCGTACTCCATGAGTTCAATCATATGAGTACATTATCGTACTTCATATGAATTAAATCGCATGAGTGTATTATCATATTTCACTAATATGAGTGGATTATCATACTTCACTCATACGAGTGTATTATTATACTTCACTCCATATGAATGTATTGTCATAATCCCCTCTAAATGATTTTATTATAATTGCCTATAGGAGTGTATTATAGTATAAATGATCGTATTATATGGTTATAGAAATAAATGTATAGTCATACTCTACTCAATATGAGTGCATTATCATTTTCTTCCCGTATGAGTGTATTATACGGTCTAATGATACGGTCCAGATACTCCGCTTTATATTAGTGTAATATCATAACCCATACTAGTATACTATCATTGTATAAATGAATGTATTGTCATACTCCATTCCATATGAGTATTATCATTTTCTGCCTCGATTGTGTATTTTCATAGCCCATATGGATGTATTGTCATACTCCATTCCATATGAGTATTATCATTTCTGCCTCGATTGTGTATTATCATAGCCCATATGAGTCTATTATCATACTCCACTGAAAATGAGTGTTGTATCATACTCCATTCCATGTGAGTATATTATCATAGTTCATGAGTGTATAATCAAAATACACTCCGTGTGAGTTCACCATACTCCACTTTATATTAGTGTAATATCATAGGCCATACTAGTATACAATAATAGTATAAATGAGTGTATTGTCATACTCCACTGAATATGAGTGTATTATCATATCCCATATGGGTGTATTATCATACTCCATAGGATTGTACTATCCTACTCCAATATAAAACTGCATCAAATCATCCAAAACGGGCGATGAGTATCCTAATCTGGCCAGCCTCCTCCCGGTTCCCATCTTCAGGGACTTTCCACCGAAATATGCGCGTATTGTTTCACTTCCGGGAAGCCTCGACGAGCGGGAGTGGAGGAATTAACTTTTCCGTCCTGTTACTTCCGTCCCTCCGGAGTCGGAAGTGAAGCCCCCGAAATATTATTCATTTTTTAACTACGCTCCTCTAATCCGAAACTGCTAAAACAGATTGCGTGGCTTCGAGTTCGGATTAGGCCCCGTGGGACGAAGCCCACTCATGCGACGTGACGCCTCTGGTGATAATGATGATCAATGGCGCTTTTAAAAATTGGTTAAGCCTAAACGAGAGAGAACAAATACTGGATTCCGATTGGGGATTCGTTAAACGCTGATGCAAATTCGGGAGTGGACTTAATACGGTAATGTCAATTGGAATTTTGGGGAATAAAAATGCACGACGGCTTTATTTCTATCGTGGAAGAAAACTTTTATTTGGTGTTAACTTCGAAGCAGCAATGTCAAAATCTAGAAAACAGTTTCGGGTATAGGTGTGATTGTAATGCGGAAATATGTTTTCTGTAGATAATGGTAATTAATTAACGCCGCACTGTAGCAACACAACGGGACATTAGCGACGGTCCGGGATCAATCCCCAAAGGAAAGATCCGAGGACAACACCGCGTAATTTTGAATGACGGTCAGAATGAAAAGGTCAGCACCTGAAATGGCACCCCACTCTCCAAACTTCCACACCACGCCAACGTGAGGACAATTGAGGCCAAGACAGATTTAACGTGCACCAGCCCCCGTGCACACGACGGTCTTTGGTTGGACCTAGTTTCGAACTCGAAACCCTCCGATTGCTAATCCGTTACTCTTCCAACCGGGCTACAGCGGCCCTGTTTACTGTAGGAGGGGTTAGATTGAGATATCCTTAAGTCTGTTCTACAGAACTTTCCTTATCTTATAATTCATTGTTTTATTCCTTATTTATTAATCAGCGTGCTTACTAAATAAGGCACGTAAGTTTATATCTCGACATGTAACACATCTATAGACTATCTTTGATCTATAATCAAATATTTATAGATTACTTATATCTATAATCATACATACATATAGACTATCTATATCTCGTATAATATGTCTACATAATAGCTATACCTAATATGATCATGTATCTACTGAAATCTATATTCAATATAATCATTTATCTAGTGAAATCTAGTTATATCTAGTAAATATAACTAGATTTATATAGATAATCATAATATAGATAATAATAGATAATATAGATAATAATATTATGTGAACTATCTATATCTACTATAATTATATATCTATAAACTATCTATATCTAGTATTATCATATATTTATAGACTATCTGTACCTTGTGTAATCATATATCTAGACTATATGTACACTGCTGGCCACCGTAAATGCAACACCCTGAAGGAAGCATGCAAATAATATGAAATTTACAACATGCATTAGCGGAGGTGAGATATGCAAATGATTAGAATTTCAGCGCAGACGCACATCACGCGCGCCTGTGGCGCCACTTCAAAGCGCTATTTAAGGCTTGGAGATTTCGACGATTTCAAGTACGGCAATTGTGTTTTTCTTGTGGTTTTTTTTTCAAAAAAACGATCAATTATGCCTCGTAGAAAACAGCGATCATCTTTTGATCAAGTATCCGAGTTCGACAGAGGAAGGATAGTGGCCTACCGAGATTGTGGATTATCTTTCAGGGAAATCGGTAGTCGTGTTGGACGAAACCAAACAACTGTAATGCGGATATGTGATCGTTGGATGCAGGAGGATACGACGGACCGACGTGTTCGATCGCATCCACCTCAGTGCACCACTTCACGTGATGACAGGCATATTGTGCGTATGACAGTGACGGATCGCTCAGCCACATCACGAACCATAGCACAGCACATTCAGTCTGTACCGCATCATCCAGTGTCTGCGCGTACCATTCGACGCCGTTTACAGCAGAGTGGTCTGTCCGCAAGACGTCCATTGCTTCGTCTACCCTTGACGCAGAACCACAGACGTTTCCGCCGCCAATGGTGCGATGAAAGAAGGATGTGGACGGCAGAATGGAATGAAATTGTCTTTACTGACGAGTCACGCTTCTGTCTGCAACACCACGATGGTCGGATTCGAGTCTGGAGACACCGTGGAGAGAGGATGCTGAACAGCTGCGTTATGCACCGCCACACTGGGCCTGCATCGGGTATTATGGTATGGGGCGGTATTGGATATCACTCTCGCACTCCTCTAGTACGCATTGCCGGTACTTTAAACAGCCAGCGCTACATCTCCGAGGTGTTGGAGCCAGTTGTCCTTCCTTACCTTCAGGGCTTGCCCACAGCCATATTTCAACAGGATAATGCGCGACCACACGTGGCACGCATTGTCCAAGGGTTCTTCGTCAATCGCCAGATTGAATTGCTTCCCTGGCCAGCTCGCTCTCCGGATCTTTCGCCGATAGAAAACATGTGGTCCATGGTTGCTCAACGATTGACCCAGAATACATCCCCAGCTGCCACACCAGATCAACTTTGGCAACGTGTGGAAGCTGCTTGGTCTGCTGTACCCCAAGAACACATCCAAAGTATCTTTTAATCAATGCCGAGGCGTGTGGCAGCGGTGATCTCCAACAATGGCGGCTACTCTGGCTACTGATTTTGGCAGGAACCACACTTCACAGAAGTCTATAAATTTAATCAATTGATACTTGGTCAACATGTTATCTACAAAATAAATTTTGTTGTGATATCTCTTGTCTTTCTTGGTGTTGCAATTTGGGTGGCCAGCAGTGTATCTAGTATAGTCATATATCTATAGACTCTAAATCTAGTATAATCATATATATCTATAGACTATCTATAATCATGTATCTATATATCATTGCGTTGTTCCTTATCTGTTAATCAGCGAGCCTACGTAATAAGGCATGTAAATCAAAATTTATATCTCAACATGTAAAACATCTATAAACTACTTATATCTGTGATCTCATATATCTATAGACTATCTATATCTAGTATAATCATCTATCTATAGACTCTATATCTAGTATAACCATATATATGTAGAGACTACCTATTTCTATAATCATAGAGAAGAGATTATCTACTTTATAATCATACATTTATAGACTATCTATATCTATAGTCATATATCTATAGGCTATCTATATCTATAATCTAATATCTATCGACTATCTATATATGGTATAACCATATATCTGTAGACTCTATTTCTATACTCATATATCTGTATACCATTTATATCTACAATCATATATCTCTCTGTAGATTATTTCTACAATTATATACGTATGTATTGACTATCTATATCTATAATCATATATCTATAGACTATCCACAATCGCATATCTAAAGATCAGCGATTTTCAACAGATGTGATTCAAGAATTGTACTGGTGTGGCTTACGGAAGGTGTAAACGTTTTAAATTATTTAAGATTTATTTAATTTCAACGGCTTAGTTTTGGGCTTTTGACAAGTGTGTTCAAAAATAATTTCAAGTATTGTAATACCCGTAAAAATATTTTTCTATTACAAAAATTAATAGCCACAAAAAGCCACTTTGAGCAAAACGGTTAAATAATTATTAACATATTGTTTTGTAAAACAAGCAAAATTATAGCTATTTTTTATCGGATTGGTAAAAATGCAATATATTTTTTGGTGTGTTACAGAATTTTACTTAATTACTTCATGTGTGCCATGAGTTAAAAATGGTTGGAAATCTCTGCTGTAGACCATAAAAAATCTATAATCAAATATACATAGACTATCTATATCTATAATAATATAGCTATGACTATATCTATAATCATACATTTATAGACTATGTATGATCATATATCAATAGACTAACCGTAAGTAAGTACAAATCCATCAAGATCTGATCATTTTTACTAATGACGAGGTATCTCATCAAGATATTTTGGATTTTGATGATGAGATCATGATTTCATGATGAAGCTTGGTGATGAGATCAAAATTTGGCCAATTTTCTTTGAATGACGAGATATCTCGTCCATTAAGATTTCGTCTGTTTTGCTAATGACGCGATACCTCGTCGAGAAGTATCATAAAGTGCTTTATGATAGATAAGTTGCGCTGTCTTACCACGCTCTGTTACAGGATCATCAGAATGGTGTGGTAATTTTCAATACGGTTAGGAAACGATAACATCGAGCTCAACAGACATCACAAAGTACTTTATGACTGACATAAGTAGCGCTGTCTCTCCATGTTCTTCTACGATATCATCAGATTGGTGGTATAATTTTAAATACGGTTATGAAGCTGAAACAACAAACATAAGGTTGCAGTCATCGTAAACACGAGATCACTGATGCACATTTCCCTTTCTTACATATTTTTATACGACATCTCCATTTTCTGAGCAGGAATAAATACTTCACCCCAACCAAATCACATCCAATGAGCAGAGATAATCCGTTTCTTCATCCCTGCCTCAAGAAATGAAAAGCAGGAGTGAAACCAAATCATTCATCAGCAAACGGGGAGGCACAAAAGTAGCCAACAGCAAGTTGCAATTAGTTAATCTTGTTTTCATCAATAACCGTGGTCGGGGGGAGACCGGGGCATCTTCCATCTCTCTGATTGGCCAAGACCCGAAAAAAGAACGAGGGGGAATGGGATTTATGTTGCATTATTTAAGAGTGCGAAGCCCCCGTCTGAGGTCTGGGGAAGATCTAAAGCTTGGGGAGTGTGGACGCGTAAAATGGACATTTCGTATTTTATGTGGGGTGTCTTGGGTTTTATTGGATGTCAAGTTCTGGGCTAAATGATGATGCATGTTTGGATAGTGTACCGTTGATCGGTTTTTAATGTCGCTCTGATGCGATGGAATGAAATAGGTTTTTCCCTTCCACCCCTCTGTGCTTTTAGTGGATGCAAATCCCAATAAAAATGTTCGAGTTCGGGGTTTTGATGCGAGTTTGAATTGGTAGCTGTACGTGTCCGTTGGAGTTTCCTTTGGTTTTATTGGCATCTTTGCGTATCATTTCTTAGGGATTTTAGATGAGAATTAAGATGAATAAATGGAAAATTTCATTCTTTGAATTGTAACCTTTTTTATAACATTGAATGACTCAATCCCATCAAAATCTATGAAAGGCTTTTTATGTCAAGCTAAATATAGGTGGCGATAGTGTTTTTGAGGCGGAATATGCTTCGATATACTCGACATACTCAAACATGATCGTGATACTTGACCAAAAAACGAGCCCCTTTTCCGAGCTACATAAGAGAATAATATGCGGAACTTTTTCTGTTAAGCTGAATGTAGGTGGCGCTGGTGTTTTGTGGCGAAATGTCACGTCACTTTCCTTGTTTATGAACACGATTACGTCTCCCATACAAATACCAAAGATTAAATTCGGAGTTGATATATGATAGTTAATTGGTCAACACCAATTAGACTAAACGCCTAACGTCGCCAAAATGGCGAAAAGCAACGTTTAAAGGTAACTCCGATATGTTATCAGGCGAGAGAGTATTTGAGTAATGAATTTTGAATTTTGAGTTGTGAATTTTGTTCAGGAAAAAATCTTAAAAATATTGAAATCCGGAGAGTTTAAAGCTTCCGCTTTTAAAATAAGTACACTTAAGATATCAAATATAAAAAAACGTGTCTTAAATGGTTAAATAAATTAGCTAGTTATGATACTACCATCAACAAACAATTTTAAACTTCAATCAACACTAAACTGGGCTTCGATGTATTTAATAAAATGATCAATAAAATGAATAGTTATGTTAAATTAACAATAAGAAATTTCAGTGCTTGGTTTTTGGATGGCGTCATGTTCCCAAGGAATCAAATTGCACCATAAGAAGAGAATTTATTTTCAACAGGCATAAGTTCAACTCAATTACCGAGGTTGAACTTATATATGCCTGTTGAAACATATTTTCACATGCCAAGGATTCTACATAGTTACAGCAGTACTAATTTACTTTATTCATGCATTGCAATTTAAAGCTTATTTTCAGTACCTTAAATAAAATTATTGCCTTCTATATGTTTAATAAACTAAATTATTTTAACGTAGCAGCCTTTATTTTAAATCAATATCAATGTGTTGAAGAATTTCTACAATATTTCTTTAAAAATTAAACTTAATACCATGCATGTCTTTATAAAACTACCAATTAAGATAATGTAGCTGTAACATGCTAAGAAATTTTAAGTTCTATGATTATCAAAAAGTAGTTTTCTACAGATCATATTTAAATAAACTTTGTAATTCATTTTGTAATTATATTTAAGCTGCATATCTTCTGTCCAAGGAATTGGAATGCATTGTATCAAAATATTTTTGATAATTCAATGCTTAAACGAAGTAACGTGAATATAATGATACATCAGAATTAGAAAATTCCACTTATATTGAAATACACAAAAAGAATAATTGCAACTGTAAAAGAGCATTTCACTCGAACTGAAATCTTTAAAATATGTATCCGTTCATTGTTAGAAGAATTTTCAGTGATGATTAAATCATAATACCCACTTCACAACAATAAAGTACTGCATTTGGGAACAAATTGCATGCTTCGGCTCTTAAAAACATCGAACATTTTATAACTAAGGCAGGGAACGATTTCAGAAACAACGCCATTGTTACTTTTAATATCATCTTACATAGCACATTAAAGTATTAAAACAGCGTCGATGCTTCTAGATAGAATGCCCGGGACAAAATATCAAGAAACGAAAATTTAGGAACTTTCAGTTCTTTGTTCTGGAAGAAATAATAACGGAACACTATTGTGTTCGAAGAACAAAAAACCGACTCAAGAACTTATTCTTCGAACAGAAACAGCCTCTCCCAACACAAAATAATTACCCCCTTTTGTCACCGAACCCTTTGATAATCAAACACGCATTATTGCGATAATTACGTTTTGTTACATTAGGAACTATAACTTTCTATCCCACATTATGAATATCTCTGGAATTTTAAGAACTCCTCCGCAGAATAAATAAATCACTAATTAGCTCCGAATCGAAGCCGTCTTCCAAGATGGCTCCCGCTGATAACCCAATCTGAATACGCACTCACTTGATAAATGCGCGCGAAAATTCTTTCGCAAAGTGCAGCTATTCATATTAGCTAAGAGACATAACTCGTCGAGGGCAATCGATGAAATCGTCCGCAGTCATCTATATC
Organism: Meta bourneti; assembly: GCA_933210815.1. Taxonomy (NCBI): domain Eukaryota; kingdom Metazoa; phylum Arthropoda; class Arachnida; order Araneae; family Tetragnathidae; genus Meta; species Meta bourneti. The sequence goes on from OW119926.1 coordinate 34,012,564, forward strand.
GATTACACCACAAATCTTACCAGATAATTGGTGTCGCACTCCACGCGTGGAGGAGTTTAGTTGCTATCGCTCCTTCTCCCCCTAAAACGTATTATTCACGCGTAATTTAAACCGCCAATAATAACAGGAATGGAAATAGCTCGTGGAGAAAGTAGGGGAAAAAATATGGCGAAAAAAGCGGCAAGAGGGAAAAATTATCCCGAATTAAAAAGAGCTGTTTTCCATTTTTATTCGCTATTATGCATGGAGTTCAGTTTTAAACTCAATTATGAGGCAGAATCGCGCTGGAAAGAAACGTGACGGACGAAAAAAAATTAGACTTCTCTGGAGAAGGTACTTTTTTCAAGCTTAAAGGTGAATTGTAAAGAGGAAAATAAAAACAAAAATGATGAATTGTACTTTAGAACGTGAACTGACTGCGCAAGTAGCGCATTTTTCGAAGTGGGTGTTAAAATATTCTAATTATATGACAGGAACATGTCTACTGTAACACAGGGGAATAAAATGGTTGAGTGTATCCGGTTGAGCGTTCATGCGAAATAATTATCTTCCCATATCCTTTTCTTTATTTTTAAGATGTCTATCAGTATTTTGATGGGGCCGCGGTAGCCAGGTTCGAAGAGTCACGGATTAGCAACCGGAGGGTTGCGAGTTCGAATCCAACGAAAGACTGACGTGTAAAAAGGGGACTGGGGCATGTTAAACCTGTCGTGGCCTCAAATGTCCTTACGTTGGAGTGGTGCGGAAGTTTGGAGAATGGCCAGCTCAAGTGTGACCTCGTCATCTGATCGTGGTTCAAAATTACGAGGTGTTGTCCACGAATCTTTTCCTTTGGGTTTGATCCCGGATCGTCGCCAATAGCCCGTTGTGTTGCTCCATTGCGACGTTAATTGAAATACCTATCAGTATTTTGATGTGTTTCATTCTTACAAGCTCTTCGTCACTCTTGACTGTTTAATTCATTCCTACAATCGAGTTTACACTCCTGGTGGTTTCCAGGATGAGGTGTCTCATTAGAAAATCTGACCAGATCTTGATTGATGAGGTATCTCGTCATTAGAAAAAACTCATTAAATCTTGATCTCGTCATCAAAAAAGAATCGGCAATATCTCGAGGACGATATATCTCGTCGAAACCGCTTGGAAGGTTAAAGCTACCTAATGTCCAACCTTCGTAAAATAATTGTTTCAGTTGAATGTTCATGCGAAATAAATAATTATCTCCGAATGTTCCTTTTTTTATTTTAAACATGTCTATCAGTACTTTGATGTATTTCATTCGCCCAAGCTCCACATAGCTATTGATTGCTAAATTCTTACAATCGAAAAAATTGTCCAAAGCTCCAAACCTAGTAAAATAATTGTTCCGGTTGAGTGTTCAGTCGAAATAAATATTATCTTCTACGATTGTTTCCTTGATTTTTAAATTCCATAGTCTGTACTCTGATGTATCCATCAGTAATATGATGAGCTTCATTCTTAGAAGCTTCCCATAGTTCTTGATTGCTTAATTCCTACAGTGGAAATTCTTAAAGTGAAAGCACCCAAAACTCCGAACTTTGTAAAATAATTGTTCCGGTTTATGTTCAAGCGAAATAAATAATTATCTTCTACGATTCCTAGCTTGATATTTAAGGTCTCTGTACTGATGTATCTATCAGTACTTTGATGTGTTTCACCCTTACAAGCTCCATATAACTCTTTTATTGCTTAATTCTTGCAAATTAGAGTGAAAGTGCTAAAGCTACGAACTTAGTAACATAATAGTTTTTACATGTACATAATCATTTAATATATCTACATAGAAGCATGTGACACCTTATCCAAATTTTTTGAAAATAGACTTTTTACAATAATATTGTCCAACTTTTTTGCTATTTCCAATGATATACGACTACACAGCATGTAGTCTGTCTTGATACATATAAAGGTATGCCCTTTCAAACTAGCACTGCTCCATCTATCCCACAAAACCCACTGTCAGGTTCGAGGGGGTGCCAACTCAGATATTGACCTCGTCATTCTGATCATGGTTAAAAATGACGAGGTGCTATCTTCGAATCTTTCAATTGGGGATTGATCCCGGAACGTCACCAATAGCCCCCTGTGTTGCTCCAGTGCGACGTTAATCAATTACCATTACCTAATAGAGAAAAGTAATCCGCGAGGTGTAAGTGGCGCAGGTTCGATTATTCCCTTCTGAGTCAGTAAAAGTTTCCTTCTATGTATATCTATTCACTTGACGTAGCATGGCCAAATATGGCCCTTGTATCATATAATCCAACCAACCCAACACAGAAAATCGACGAAAACTTTCTTATTCATCGCATCCTTGATAAGCAAAGTGCCCGTCAATGCCCTTCTGGACAGATCTTCACTAGCGAAGAGCGCGTCATTATAAATCGCGAACGCATGTAAAAAATCATTTTATAACTTCCAGTCCAGCAAACGCTCATAAAAACCCATCTCCAGGGGATCAAAACATGGATGGTACTAGCAAAAAACACAAGTAAATACTCGCCTAACACCGCACTAACGGGAATAAAAATAAAGAAACTTAAGAGAAATTTATACGGAAAATGGTCTTCTCCTAAAAGCTCCAATGAATAATGTATAATTTAAAGATTTTCTCAACTCGAGCAGTGAATAAAAAGAGCGAACAAAAAAACTGATAAAACCGTGCCTCCTTTAAGTAACAAGGGATTTTTGATTCTGTGTCTTTAGGATCATTACCGAAGGGCTTTTAGCGATGCCGGCCACATAAGCAGGGAGGGCTATTCCCTTAATAAAAAGGGGCAATGGCACGGACTAGGCTTTAAGGAATGGGTCATTTACGAGGAAGGGCACTGTCCATAAAAACCGAGTTTCTAAGATGCTCGGATGGAGTAGGAAACTTGGAATTTATTTAACGTGATGGCAGGGTGTACTTGATGGTCATAAACTTGGAGACTAATAACCGATAACTGCACTGCCATACGGGAAGTTATTCGAGTCTTGTTACGTCATCCGACGCACTGAAACTGTCTGGTGCGTCAGAATATATATCTCTGCGGCGCCTCAATTGGTTTCGAGGTCGCTGTGGTTCAGCGGGTTCGCCTATTGTATTAGCAACCTGCGAGTTGTAGGTGAAGGTTCGATTCCTCCTTGTATATTTCTCATAGACGTGAAATACTAGTAGACTGAGTATTGCTATTAAGAGGAGCTTTCAAAAGTGCGACCAACGCGTTGACGAGTAGACACGTGACTGTTCTGTGAAAAATTCACTGATTGGCTGATTTGGCATATTATCGCCTCGTTTGGCGATATATCTTAAGACAGGATATATGGGTAAATGCATATTTCTTATAGTGGAGACAAAAATGGTGAAATCTACAGACACCGCTAATCGTATGGATCAATCAGATGAGGAATCAATGGATGGGCGTTTTCTAAATCAGATGCTGATCCGCCAGTAGACGAAAGTAGTCTAAGAGTCATGTTACTATTAGTTTTGGTCACATGATCCTGGGCACATAAAAGGGTTACCATTGCTCACTTTATTTTTATATTTCCTCTATGGTATTTCTCTCTTCTGTGTCAGAAATGCTGTCCATGTGTGTATATCCATTTTCTTGACGTCGTCTACTGCAGTTTGGCCAAATATGGGCCTTACGTCACAAAACCCAAACCGATCATCCTCAAAAGGTTTCTTACTGTGATTGGTTAATGGGGTTACCTTGTGAAATTTTGTACGAATCAAACTCTGAATACATAACTCAGAAGGAAGTAATTTTCTAACATATATGAGTTACAAATGCCAACTTTTATCCTCATGGTGGTTCTCTCGAATGAGCAAAACTGGCCATATCTTTATGAACGAGATATCATGTCATTAGAAGAAAACTCACCACATCTCAATCTTGTCATCATAAAAAGATCGGTAATATCTTGATGGCGCAGTATCTCGTTATTAGCAAAATTGACCACATCTTGATGTACGAGATATCTCGTCGAAACCACTTGGATTGGCCAGATTTAAGCAAAGCTGAGCCAAACACAAGACAGAACGTCGAGTAATGGTCATAAGGAAAGTTTTGCTGACACAGAAGGCAGAAATGCACTCAAACGCAAGCTGAGCCAAGCACCAGACAAAACCAGACATGCACACATAAAGAAAGTTTCATAGATAAGAAAGAATTACACTCAAACCAAGCTGAATCAAACATTAGACAGAACAACAAGAAATGGACATACACACATGTAAAGTTTCAGACACAAGAGAGAAATGCATTCAAGCCAAGCTGAGTCAAACACTAGATAGAACATCAAGTAATGGACATTGTTGGAATCGGTCTCAAACCTCCAATTATAGTGCCGTGTGGGGCACATCAATATTGTAAATTGTGTAAATCTGAATGTATAAAAGAGGAGATAATAAGTGAAGAAATTGGGGATCATGATCTGATCAGACTTCTTGTATGTTTTTAAACCATAAGACTTGGCTACGTAATAGAATTTATTTTTGAATGTATAAAACTCTGTCTTCAATCGATAAAACCCAACAGACATATACACGTAAGGAAAGTTTCATACATAAGAGCGTCATTTGACCGTGGTTGAAATTTACAAGGCGTTGTCCTTGGATCTTTTCCATAGTGATGGATACCGGGATGTCGCCCATGGCCCCTTGTGTTGCTCCAGCGCGACGTTAATGAACTACCTACCTAAATACCTCATACATAATAGAGAAATACACTCAAGATAAGTTACAGGAATCACACCTGCACCCTCTACAACTTGCGCATAGCAAGCGCAGCGGGTACAACAATCGAGTCACTCCAAACCGTCTTCCCCAAGGATCGAGCTATGTGGACAACCCCCTCAGTTTCCACTTTATCCCTCACATCATACATCTCCGGTCACAGAAAACCTTCCATCAAGTCATGGATATGAAGCAAATTAATTTAGGCCTCGTGTCAGGGGTAATACATCCTGTCCCCCCAGTCCCCCAGAAAATGGATATCATACATGCCTGACCATAGCAGGGCAGATACCCTGCCTGATATTACACAGGGGGAGAGAAGCGGAGCTATGCTAGGTGCGTGTAATTTATGCATAAGCGTATGCCATTTCGTAAATTATAGAGTTTATAATAAGGGGATAGTTTTTATCTGTTTTGTCCGTGTGGTAGAGAGGTTGCTGAGCTCACGTAATTTAGTGATCGCCATCTCATTTTGTGGGAGGTTTTTGGAAGGTTTCTTTCGTTATGAATGGAGAGGGTGGTTCAGTGGGTTTTCCCACTGCGCTAGCACTCTGCGAGTTATGGGTGACGCTGGTTGTCTGTCTTGTATTTGCACCACAATCCCCCAATCAACCGTCGTTAGAAATGTATTTCTGTTTTAATTTCATTAAGGTTTCAAAGCTCCTTATAATCTATTCATGAAAATTATATAGATTTTTATGGGTTACGTAGCTTGACAGATGTATTGATAGTTGTAATATATTGTCGGCTTAGAGCAGAAACTCATTAACTGACAACAAAAAAATTTTACAGCACAGCCGACTAAAAAGAAAAACTATTAGTTTTTAAACCAAAAATAAAAATTATAAACATTTTAATAGCGTTAGATTTCCTTTCGAACTAAATAAAAATATCCCGATTTATTTCTCATCATGAAAATAATAATTTAGTGTTTAAAATTGGCTTTCCTAAAAATATCAGTCAATGAGTTTCTGCTCTAAGCTGACGATATGAAAGTTATAATGACGAAACTATTAGTTAGATATTTTGAAAATGCGGAGAAAGACTTTAGGCTTGCATCTTAATTACGTAACTCTGAGTAAAATGTTATTAAAATTTTAAAAATTATTTAAATTATGATGTACAATTCTAGAATTATGATTATTAAAGCACGATTGGTAATTGGAAGTACATTGAACTTGGCAGAGCACTCGTAATAAAATATATGTAAACTGGCGGTACTTTTCAATCAATCAGCTTAAAATTCGCAACTTATTGGATTTTATATTTTACCGTTTTGTTACATTGAGATTTTAATGAGATTTGAATTGTTTGACTTTGCTTGGTATTTGTCCAACCTTCTGCTTTAAAAAACTATCCCTCTATCCAATCGTCCAGTTCGCGTAGTAAAATACCTGATCATTATTCATTAGAAAAATTTAGTTAAAAAAATTGGCAGGTTATTGTAAGCCCAAATATTCACGTCAAAACTACGGTTTGTATCCTCTACACAAACCGTAGTTTTGAAGTGAATATTTGGGCTTGATGCTGGATTGTAGAACGAATGAAGCAGATATAGGAAGTTTGAACGATTGTTAATTGTTAATATTAAACAATTTAAAGTTTGAACAATTGAAATGCAATGTGATATTAATTGTTGTTGAGAGATTGTTGTTCAATATTAATTATAGTGTAGTTCGATAGCTTTCGAATGTCACAACTTACCCAGTCTTTGCACACGCAATTACACAGGCCTAAAGCTTGCCCGGCACCGTAGAATTTCGACATATTGCGGATCCCCTCCCTGCGCTCAGTGTGCCTGCGCACATGGTCCGAAGGTCATGTCAAGTACGGACATCCCTTGTCTACATGATGCTATATTTATTTTCAGGATGTTTGTCCTAGTTTTGAAATCAAGACAAGACGGTAGTAACTCCTTTGTAACGCTCGACTTTTCATGCATGCCCCCAAATACTGTTCCGATTTTAAGGACTTATTAACGTCAAAAAGAGGTTTCTAAACGTCAATTGTAATAGGAATTTGTTAAAATTATAAAAATTTGGGCAATTTTTGAAATCGAAAGTTTACTACCCAAGAGTGATCATTTTTCTATATCATCCGTCTCCTGAGAGTTGGCAATCGAGTAACGTGATTTTAAACGAGTCTATTCTTTAAATTAGGTGATAAGTTTGAACGTAAATTCATCTCTTCTACAACTGGAATTTTCAGCATGGATTCTGGCTCTAGGCTTATCATTTGTTGCCAAAAGCAATAGCGTGGATAGCGACATCATGGGGGTAGGCGATAATGCAGAGCGATCACTATTCACTCTTGTATGGCAACCTAATTAGCTTTCACAAATACTAAAAAATCGACTCACCTAAGATCGACTACTTCCTCGTCGGAGCCGTTCTATACGTCATCTCCAACGATAATTTCTTTATTGAACTTTTTCAAGTCTAGTAAGTGAACCATGATCAATCAAGTGTCTTATATTAACTCTTTAAACCTCCAAGTGGTTTTCCAAGATACCTCGACCACAAAGATTTGACCAATTTTTCTAATGACGAGATACCTCGTCCACAAAGATTTGACCAATTTTTCTAATGACGAGATATCTCGTCATCAAGATATTACTGACTTTTTCATGACTGATCAAGATTTGATCAGTTTTTCTATTGGCTAGATATCTCATCCATCAAGATCTGGTCCGTTTTGTAAATGACGAGATACTTCGTCGAGATAACAACCACCAGGAGGGATAAAGACAAATAAATGATAGTTTCTTGTTTAACGATCATTCAGTTTACATGTGATCGATTGCTCATGTTTCTGGTTTTTTGCGATACAAAAATAAAAATAATTTCTGTCTGCATCTTGAAGTGATCCCTCCAGTACATCTAGGTGACAGCGGTCATTATAGGAACAAGGGTCGTTTATTTTTAGTTGGGGCGATTCTGGTACATACTTTATTGTTATTGTGTCTTTGGCGAATTTTGACGGAGGAAAGAGATAGTTTATTAGCATAGAGGCTGAAACAGAATTCCCAATTTGTCATCATGTGCGCCAATGTGACAAACTTCAATGCATCTATTCAAGTAACCCTTTTCAAAAATTGGATTAGGTCCGTTTCTACGGGCAACAGACAAACGCATACTTAATGGTGGGGTAGTTCTCGTGGTAGACAGAGACAAAAAAGAGTAATCTGCTCAGTAAAAGAAAACTCCGTCACAGCAAACGGATACTGCAATTCAGCCAAGTTATTCTTTTTTACTTATGAATCTTCATAAATGTAGATTTTGATTATTTCGTTTTTTCTTGTGTAATATGTTGGTCAAATTTTAGAAACCAACCCAATCGTCACAACTATTTGGTATCATACTAGCAAATAACTCTTATCTCTGTGGGGCTTTATTTCGTTTGTTTCTTTGGCATTAAATAGACGAGTTTCCTTACAAAATTAAAAATTAAATGTTTTTAATCATTTCATATCATAAGTCAAATATTTAAAAATTATTGATATTTTGGAAAGAAATAAAAAATAAATTCAAACATAATGAGTATTTCGAGTTTCTTTTTGCCCCCTCTACACACCGAAGATAAAAATAAAGGGTTAATATGTGGCCTATTTTACCCCCAGGGTTCTAAAGAATAAGCGTACCCGGTATATATATATATAGAGAGAGAGAGAGAGAAAGATGAATCAAACAATTCGAGAGTAAAAAGAAATCCATTCGTTCTGCTTAGGAACTATTACATGATATATAACACATTTCCATGAGGCTTTTATTGTTTCATATCATTTTTTGGTTTATTCTTTCGTCGAGAAAAGTATAGATATATAGTACATATGAGAGAGATAAACTGCATTTGTTGGGAAGTGAAAAATGTATCCCCAGACAAACATAAAGATAGCACTAATAAACGAAACAAGATTAGCAACAAGCAATGTTAGGAAGGTTCAACTGATTCAAAATTTATTTTAATTAAATTTACATTACCCGGTCAGGTGGTGAGTACCAGCTTTTGAACAGAAAGGTTCCTAATTCGAATCCGGGATAAGGAAGGGATGTTTGTTCTAGAATGAATGTGCGGCCCCTCTATAAACTGGCTGTCTAAGAATGCGTGGTATGCATATGAGGTGTAACGTGAACATCTCCGGTATGCACCAGGTTTACGTCAAGTGGTTCAGAAATACTTCCTAGCAGTGCCATAACGATTTTCAATTCTCAGGGTATTAGGAAGAAAACAACTTTACAAGTGCATAACGTTTAACTGTTTGAAGGACAATGCTATAAAAACATTTTCTAAGAAACAACTTTTGGTATGGTGGTCACAGTGTTTGTCTAACACCCAATAAGTCTCAGATCCGAATACCGGTTTGTAAGCGCATGGATGTTAGTGGTTGTACCTGTTAGGAACAACGACGGTTGCCCCAATGTGTGCTCCCTCACAAATAGCCACCATTTCGTCCCTTGCAGTTCAAAAGGCCGAGAGGAGGTCAGTGGTCATATACATTAAAATAACTTTCTGTCTGAAAACCACCTTACGTGAACGTATTTAGGGCATAAAAAAATTTAGTATTTTGAATTTACTCTTCCTTCCATTGTCCTTTTGGCGTGGTGTGGAAGTTTGGACAGGGGGTGCCAGCTCAGGTGTTGTTCTCATCTGACGTCGTTCAAAATTACGTGGTATTATCCTCGGATCTTTCCCTTCTGGTTTGATCCCGGACCATCGCCAATAATCCTTTTGTTGCTCCAGTGCGACGTTAATTAAAATACCTACCTACCTTCCATTGTCCATCAAGCAAGTCTTGACATCCGAATATATAATGATAGAACATTTATATAGATTAGCCTTAATATATCTTGAATATCCAGAGTCAGTGGGACACCAGATGTCCCAACCTTGAAAGGTTAAGTTTTCAGATATAAGGCAAAAGGGGCGAGATTTTCATGCGGTGTAGAATTGCTTTAACCCTACAGCATTCACAGTGAATAAAAAATCACATGTAATAGTTGAAAGAATCTTAGAAGAGCTTTATTGGTCAAAGAAAGTCAAAAACTATTATTAGTTATGCAGGGAAGACTGCACATTGCAGAACGTACGTAGACGTGTGAACAGCAAAAAAGGTTAAGTGAAACATAATGAAATTTCTTCTAAATTTAAAATATCTTCTGCATCTTCGAATTGATTTCTATTAAGACCTATTTTTGGTTAACCTTTCGGGTGGTTGTCTAGACGAGGTATCTCGTCATTAGAAGAAAACAGCCCAGATCTTGGTCTCGTCATCGTAAAAAAAGGCCATATCTTGACGAGATATCTTGCCATTGGCAAAATTAGTCAGATCTTGATGGACGAGATATCTCGTCAATAAAAAGAAACTAACTTGATCTTAATCTCATTATCAAAAAATCGGCAATATCTTGACGACGAGATACCTCGTCATTAGCAAAATTGGTCAGATCTTGATGGACGAGATATCTCGTCAATAGAAAAAATCTGACTAGATCTTGATGGACGAGATATTTCGTCATAAGAAAAAAAAGAATAGATCTCGATCTCGCCATCATAAAAATAATCTGCAATACCTCGATGATGAGATATCTGATCATCAAGCAAAATTAGAATTTGATGAACAAGATATCTCGTCAACAAATTAGTCAGATCTTTATGGAAAGATATTTCGTCATTAGTAAAAACTAACCAGATCTTGATCTCTTCGTCATCGAAAAATCCGCAATATATCGACGACCTTAAATCTCGTCGCTAGCAAAACTGTTCAAATCTTGATGGACGAGATATCTCGTCAGAACCACTTGGAGGGTTAATTCACAGACATGCTACATTTTCAGAAAGTAATAGTGACCCCCCCCCCTTAGATCCCTCAAATTCAATACCTGACTTTAATTAACTCGATAAATTTTCCGAAGCTACAAGTCCCTCCATGACCCACCAAACTGACGAACCTGCAGCCCTTGTTTTCCCCATTCGCACCTCGGTAGGCAGCTCCAGGAAGCAAAGGAACAAATGCGTAAGTGAAGCAGCTAACTCTCCTGGGCGTCGCCCGGCCCTTCTTTTGTGATCTGTAATTAAAGAAGATCGGTGGCGGAACACGAGTAGCGATTCCTCGGCATCTCTGATCTCATCTGACGGCTTTTCGAACGCCCCCCTCGTGCCAGCTGGCACCAGGCCAGATTGAGAGGCCGGGTGCCAATTTCTGTCAAAAAGTAGGACGGGAGGCGCTGGGCAGATTTGCTGACTTTTCCGTCTGGAGGATCTGGTTTATTAATGACAAGACGTTTTCTTATGTGGGATTTGAAAAGGGGGTTTGGTTTTTGTTTTGAGTGTCGTTGAACTACACTTTGGAAAATTTGGGATTCTTGAGTGGGAATTTTGTTTTATTCGATATTTGACCTTTTTTACTGATTTTGCAGTCCGATTTTATTAGATTGCTAGGATTCCTAAGAGCATACTTATAGCGGATTGCACTGGTGCTCAAAGTTATTGGGTCAAGAAAATGCGAAAATCTAAACTAAACATTATGCTGTGCTAAGCGTTGTTTTAACCGCATTAGTGACAAAACAACGTTACGTTGAATTCCATTAGCCCTCCTGGTGGTTTTCTTGAAGAAGCACCAGACTGACCAGATCTTGATCTTGTCATCATCAAAAATCGGTAATATCTTGATGACGATATATCTGGTCATTAGTAAAACTGGTCAAACCTCGATTGACGAAATAGCTCGTCATTAATAAAATCGATCAGATCTTGATAGACGAGATATCTCGTCGAAATCAATTGGAGAGTTAGAGTTTAATTTCTTTCGAAAAACTTTTCTGTTGTAAGAAAAGTTTCTGTTGTTCATTCAAGAAAGTAACCAATACTTTCTTGAATGTCAATGAAATTCAGGGAAAGAATTCTGTTTAATGGCAAAGAATTGGAGATCTCGTGTTTCGATAGATTACATAGGACAACAGAAAAGTTTCGAAAAAATATGCTTGTAGTGGATTCATTCGAGGTTATAAACTAGTCTCAAAGTTATTGGGGCATAAAAATGCATTGCAATTCTAATCTAAACGTTATGCCTTGCTAAGCGTTATGCTAATTGCATTGCTCTTGCAATCCGTGAGTTTTAGGCGACGCAGGTTTGATTCCTGTAACTTACACTGGGTACATTTCTCTTCTATGTCAGTAAAACTTTCCTTGTACTGTATATCCATTACTTGACAATAGCCCTTTGTGTTGCTCCAGTGTGACGTTATTAAAATACCTACATACCTACCATTACTTGACATTGTCTACCTTATATTTGGCACAGCTTAGCCAAATATATATGGTTTTTAATTAATTTGAAGCATTTGGCTGTTTTCTAGAATACCATGGACCACCAGAGAGAATTGTGTTTAATTCAATGTATTTTGCGGTCCAAGATTTCATTAGATCGCACAAACAGTAGTTAACTTTCGACAGAAAACGAATGTGCTCCATATACACAGATAAGGAAAGTTTTACTGACACAGAAGATAGGAATACGCTCGAGGTGTTACAGAAATCAAACCTGAACCGCCCACAACAAATATGACCCTTGAGACATAGAACCCCCAAATCAACCAAGACACCAAATAACTCGAAGAATTAAACTCCCGATACAATGCATCTTCACAAAAGGGTAAAATATTTTGTTTCGTTTAACCGGATCGTTCAGTTCAAAACAGTTGTCCCGGTTCACGATTTAGAGACCACTAGCATGCATTCTTTTTCAAATAAATTTACGATACAACACAAAGTCCATTTTACCAACGAAAGAGTGTTTCAGCTGAATTCAAATGAACGGAAAGGATTCAGCCTCAGTCAAGAACCGGGGGAAACTATTCCGGGATAAAATGGCTTCGACAAGGATTTATATCGATTCCCAACTTGTCTCGAACGTAGGGTCAACAGACAGTTCCCCGCACTAAGAAAGATTTATATTGGAAGATACAGCCTAAAAGCCCCGACGGGGAACCTTTGTTTTCGAGTGTTACTTTCCTGTGGGGTTGAATTGTTGCTCTCTGACGCAACAGATCCTGGACGGTCGTTATCTCCTACCAGGAGTGTTCCTCCAAGACGTATGGTGATAATGACCCCTGGTCATCTTCTCTTCGGACACTTGATGGGGAGGAGTAGGCCATTGACACGAACATCTGTTCTCCCAGACAGGTCAAGAATCCCACTCGTCTAAGAACTGGGGATGGGAAAGGGGAGCACTTCTACGGAGCTGAGGTTGATATTGACGTATTTTTCATCTGAGTTGAGTGCTGACATTGTTGTTGGGAACGGTAATTGGGCTCATGTTTCATCAAGGATTTGATACACTGGCTCTGATTTTACGTTCTGTGATTTATTGCTCAGTGCCTGTAATCGTTGTACAATTCAAAACATGAATTTGGGAGTAGTTTTATGTTGTTATTAAAGATAAACTTAAAAAACTGTTAGTTAACTTAACCCTCCTGGTGGTTGTCTAAATATCTCGTCATTAGCAAAACCATTAGCAGGTCTTGATGGACGAGATATCTCGTCATTAGAATAAAACTAACCAAATCTTGATCACGTCATTATCAAAGAAACGGAAATAAATGAGTGTATCGTAATTAAAGGTGTAGTCTTTGACCCTTCTGGTGGTTGTCTTGACGAGGTATTTTATCAGCAAAATTGACCAGATCTAGAAGGACGAGATATATCGCCATTAGAAAAACTGATCAGATCTTGATCTCCAAATTAAAAAAATCGGTGGCAATACCTTTATAACGAGATATTTCGTCTCTGGCAAAATTTGTCAGATGTTGGTGGACGAGATATATCGTCGAAACCACTTAAGGAGTTAATAACCGTGACTATATTAAAATAATATTGAGTTGCCGTCACTCAGGCATAATTGCTGATTCAAATGTCTGCCTAGAGAATAGAGAAACCTTGGAGCACAGCTTGTACTGTATGGGTTGCCTTGCCTCAGTCAGATGACGAATCCTGGTATTGCACTGACATACACGGGCAATTTTTCTCGCGGCAGGAGGCGAATGAACTCACATATTTCAGAAAAGGATATCCAGAAAAAAAATGCCACTTTTGATTTCAAAGCTAGAATATACCATATTGTCACTCAGGCATAATCGCAGATACAATCTTGCTGACTCAAATGTCTGCTGGAGAATAGAGAAACCTTGGAGCACAGCTTGTACAGTGTGGGTCGCCGTGTCTCAGTAGGTTTGTCCAATGCACTGTTAACCCTCCAGGTGGTCTCAACGAGATCTCTCGTGCAATAAGGTGTGACCAATTTTGCTAATGCCGAGATATCTCGTCATCATGGTATTGACAAATAATTTTTACGATGACGCGATCAAGATCTGGTCAGTGTTTTCAACGAAGTGATATCTCGTCCTTCAAGATCTGATCAGTTTTGCTAACGACGAGGTACTTTGTCGAGACAACCACCAAGAGGGTTAACCTTTGAGTTGCAGGCGGTTTAGGTTCGATTGCCCCCTAGGTAACTTTCTCTCTTCTGTGTCAATAAAACGTTCATTGTGTATGTTTGTCTATTATTTAATGTTGTCTGTCTTATTCTTGGCTTAGCTTGGCCATATACAACCCTTGCACTATAAAAAACTCAATGCACCCAATTGCTTTTCTGTACAGGAGAGTTTTAGGGAAATTTTGACTGGTCTATGTTACTAACAATCCATTGTTCCTCTTTTTGACGTGAATACGTCTTTAAAATCGGAACAGTACTGGGCAATCATGAAAAGTTTAATGTTAAAAAACGATATAACTGTATTGTCATGATTTCAGAACTAGAAGAACCATCCAAAAGATAAATGTAGTGCCGCGTAGACAAAGGATGTCCGTTCCTGGCATGACCTTTGGACCGAGTGCATTGAGCACGGGGAAGAGATCCTACAATATTTCGAAATTCTACAATGCTGGGCGAGTTTTGGCCAGTGAAACTTTGGATTGTGTAGATTGAGGACTGCGTAAGTGGTGTGATTCGAAAACTACCTGGTGCTACAATACCAGGGCTTTTATCAATAAAACCAACATTCATGTCAATGTCAAACTTCACTTTAATCGTTCAAACTAGATTAATTGTTGAATATTTACAATAAACAAACGTTTTTCTTATGTCTGCTTCAATAGCTCGTTGTGCTGTTCCAGTGCAGTTAATTAACTACTTACCTACCTACTTTATGTTTGCTTCATTCATTCCACAATCCATCAGGCCCGAGTATTCACGTCAAAACAACGGTTTGAGTTCTCTACGCAACTTTTATCCCTTTTTGCCATTCATGTTTATTGAAGACGTGATGTCGGTGCCAATACACAGGACTCATGGACCAAGATGTTTTTTTTTTATTTTTAAGAATACTTTATGAGTATTCTAAACATCCATTGCATTTCATTTGTGTGAAAAGTGATATAAATATAAGAACCCTTTCGAAGGGAACTTCGACTTCAAAATCGCCCCCCTCTGGCTGCGTTACCGTATTCTCAATTTGATCGTGTCAGTCAATACGTACACGATTCTTATTTGTTAATTAAATTCAAAATCTGATAGAGTCAAAAGAAAGGGGGACTAACACCGTACGCGTGCATACTGGTCTTGTTCTCGAATACACATATCACAGCGATGACAAATCACTTGCTTCACACTCTGAGCTTCCCATTTGTTTCCTCCTTTACAATAAATCAATCCACAAACATCTCGCTCTCTTTGATCCACGAAACTCTTCGAAAACGAGAAGACGTCTTCTTGGGTATATCATTATTTTAATCGATATTCAAAAGGACGGGAAAAGTACAAGCTCGAACATTCGCATAAAAGAGTTTCCGAGATATATCGCGAATAATAAGGACAAAACAAGGGGGAGAGGAATCAGTGGTTCGAAGAACGGGAAGACATTCATTTCCAGAATATGATCGCCGGGACGTTCTGCCGTTTCGACTGCTGAATTCAATTTCGAGAAATGCAAAATCCTTGTTAAGGCAGTAGAATCGGATCAGAACAAGAAATCGCAGTGATTGGATTAAAGCCCGATGCAATGCCTTGATCTCGAAACTGATATTCATTGCAAGGACTGAGAGGGGTGGTCTGGGGTGGGTAGAGGAGGGATTCTTATTGGCTGAGACTCTTGGAGAGAAGAATGTTTTCCATTAGGGAAATGTTCACAAAGAGAGGTTCCGAGATCTGCTTTTAGAAGGGAAAATCGAAATGCTAAAAGTATTAAAGTTCAATGACTTTCCCAAAGCTCTCGCATTTTGCTTTATACTGTTCAATGTACGTGTGCTTGGTTTTACTTTTTGAAATTGTTTAACGTGGTATAAGTATTGTGTAAGTATCCAAAACTTGAAGCCTTACAAATTCTGTATTTTTCTGTCTGACTTTCCCAAAGCTCTCGAATTTTGCTTTATTCTGTTCACAGTGTACATGTGCTTCATTTTACTTTTTCAAATTGTTTAATGTGGCTTAGGCCGTGTGTAAGTATCCAACACTTGAAGCCTAGTAGTTTTCAAATTATGTATTTTGCAGTCCGCTAATAAAGGGCAACAGAAATACATCAGTCCAGCAGCATATTTGAATTGATATTTTCATCAGTTATAATTTTGAAACAAAGTATAAATTAAATAAAATTCAACATATAAAGCAAAATATTTCAAATGACAATTGAAATTTTATATTTGACTCATCTAGTTCATGAGCGAGTGAAAGGAAAATGTTTCTCTAGATATTTTGCTTGCAAATTTTTTTTGTTGGTACATCAAATAGTTTTGTTCCTCTTGGGAAATATTTAGTTTTATTTCAACCTTTGTTGAAACAAAATTATTAATTATTGATTATGTAACATATATTTATACTTGGTTAAAATACATTAACTACACAAATATGGTAAATAGAAATTGCCGTATATCAGATATAGCATCTTGATATCAATGCTAAAATCCATCCGGCTTAATAAAATACAAATTTTTAGATATTAGATTTCTTTTAGTGAAATACAGAAGCCTTTCTCATTTCATTATTAAATTTTCAACTATTTTAATTTGATCCTTATGATTTTTTATACAAAAGCTGCCTCTACTTACATATGCAACTAATCCCTTAAAACGATCTTTTAACACTATTTTCGCTATTCATTTCTCGATAGTTTCCAGATTCGACATATTAATTCAGCTCCATCGCATTCCTCTCTCAGAAGCCTGGGAACCAACTTCTAAATTGGATGATTGTGCATCTCTCTCTCTCTCACTCTCACTCTCACACGCACTCACGCACACGCACTCCACTAGCCGTGTGTGTGTGTGTGTTTCGCACATACATTTCTCTCTTTTCTGACTTATATACTTTCACCCAGATAGGAAGTCTCTCCCCTGGGCCAGCTATTTGGAATCCATGTTTGTAATGTCTTATAATTAAATGCTGATTCATTATCTTCATGAACCAGCATTTTAACCCTCCGAGTGGTTACGACGAGATATCTCGTCCAACAAGATCTGACCTGCCGAGATATCTCGTCATCAAGATATAGCAAATTTTTAACGATGACGAGATCAAGATCTAATCAGTTTTCTTCTAATTACTTGCTATCTCTTCCATCAAGATCTGATCAGTTTTCTTCTAATCACTTGCTATCTCGTCCATCAAGATCTGGTCAGTTTTCTAATCACTTACTATCTCTTCCATCAAGATCTGATCAGTTTTCTTCTAATCACTTGCTATCTCGTCCATCAAGATCTGGCCAGTTTTCTTCTAATCACTTGCTATCTCTTCCATCAAGATCTGATCAGTTTTCTTCTAATCACTTGTTATCTCTTCCATCAAGATCTGATCAGTTTTCTTCTAATCACTTGCTATCTCGTCCATTAAGATCTGGTCAGTTTTGATAATGAGACGAAATACTTCGTCGAGACAATTACCAGGAGGGATAAGTCTTAACCCCAACGCACATGATATTTTCGGTTTAATACGAGATACATACAAAGTAATTTTTTTGGCTAGATAGATATTCTCTTGCATTTCAGATATAGATGTATATTTAGACAGATATTTATAAACAAATGCCAACTGAAACATTTTAACCCTCCGAGGTGTTCACAGGCATGTGTTTGAAACTGGCAGTCTTGCATACATGACGTTAGCCAGTTTTGACCATTGACCTTCTAATGTAATAGACGTATCATGTGGGCGGAGTGGCTGTCGTGAGATCTCTGTAGAGTAAATCACAAATCGACTTAGCCGATTGGCGATGGAAGCGCATACTAGTGTTTTTGATCACGGTGGATAATCACTTTAACCAATCAAGAATTTAGGATTCATGTTTTTACCCACAACCACCTGACAGATCTTCAAACCAAGCAACTGAAAAAAATAACATGAAGCTGCAGGCACATGCTCGGTCTATTTCATTTTAAGGTCGATGGTTTTGAATGCAACCCCAACCGGATATTTCTTAAGATTCTTCCAACCAATAGACGTGGTCATTACGTAATGTGTGTTGTGGTAAATAACCAATACTACACTACTTGGAAATCTCGTGACGCTCAGAAGATTATATTCCACTGAACTGCCAGAAAAACTGGTTCACCAATCTAATAGTTGGTAGGTTCCCACTGGAGCGTAAAAATACATTACTACGGGGTATGGACTCCACAAGCTTGCTGAAGGAGCCCACAATTCCGTTGTATTCCTAGGTGTAGGATTTCTGTGTTCCACAGCGCGTTGCATGGCATCCCAGATGTGTTCGATAACTTTAAGATCTGGTGTGACTCATGTGGTAATAGCGATACCCGAAACACACAAACTCAGATGATTGAGCCTCTAACCATAATTTGGTGTATCCAGAGATGAGTGTCCCTCTAACCATAATTTGATGTATCCAGAGATGAGTGTCCTTCTAACCTTAATTTGGTGTATCCAGTCTTGTGTGGAGACGCATTGTCCTGTTGGAAGAGATCAAACTCATCAGAATGAACTCAAGGCATGAACAGGTCTAACTCGCCAGAAAGGAAGCACACATAGCGTTCACCTGTCAGAAATATTTGTAAACGTACCAGGGTTCCTATTGAATACCAGTTAAACCCCATACCATTACGGAGCCACCACAAGCCTGTACAATCCCTGAAGATATTCGGGATCCATGGCTTCATGGGGTTTTCCACACATACGGATACTTCTATATGCCCGAAACAGTTGAAAACGTGACTCGTCAGATCAGGCTGCTAATTTCCAGTCATCAAGTGTCCAGCGGCGGTTTTACCGAGCATTAAATTGCGATGTTTCTTGAGGCAGTGTTGCACGCCTATCGTTTGAACTTCTTGCTATTCTTGCTTGCCGAAACTGATCGCATTCCCCCAAGTCTTGTTATGGCCACACTGTTGTAGGTTACATATTTTTCAAAGCTTCATGTAATCATGGTACACCTTTGAGATGGTAGCACGTGAAAATCCAAACTTCTCTACCTTCAAAATGCTGCGAATCATCTTATGATTTCCAACTATTAAACCACGTAGAAAATCGCTTAAATTGTAATAACTTACCATCCTCAAGGCGAAAATCCAGATACTTCCACAGATATCTCTCGCTTTATCGAATGACATGCATAAGTGGCGTTGCTATATATTTTTCACAGGCTCGTCTGTACCATTTCTCTGTCACTTCTGCATTAGTTAAGTGGATGGTTTTGGGTTTCACGGCACAAGGGCCATATATGGCCAGGCTGCGGCAAATACAAGATAATGTCAAGAAATTGTGGAAAGAAAGGATGGAGAGAAGAAAGTAGAGAAAGATCCCTTTTGCATCCTGGGGTCACGATCCCTATGTTTACCAGAGTCAGTAACCCCATGGGAAAAGAATATATCATTAAGGTACCTCGGGTTCGTGAAGCCTGTACGCACCTAAAGATGACCCTGAGAGGCCTGAGTAAGTAATTTTATGCGATTATCGAAAACAAAATTGTTTCAAGAGAACCGTGTCAATGCAGGACATCAACAGTCCATTGTTTTCCAACTTTAGCTTCTCAATCTTTAGTAAGTCAATCCACCGACTCTGGCTAAAATGCCACAATAATAATCCCCTCCATTCCGACTACCATAACAATCATCGACCGTCAAACCCACTTGGCCAATCCTTTCCCTAAACTCGATGCGTTAATAAATCAGTGCCCATTCAAACACCAATGCACCTAAAGTTCCCGAGGATCTCTTTAGAAACATGCCGCAATTAGTGGGGCACAACCGACATCCATTCTGCGAGGGGATCGCCCAAATGACGAGCTCGAACCCTGGTCCTCATTCCCTTAATGGAGACATTAGCTGGCCGTCATCGCCGGGCCGATTATCTATGGAAGGCCCCGGGTCTATTGCTACGTTCTATCAATTAGTGCACTCCCCCTTCTGGGGTGATCAGGGGAAAGGGGGTGGCTATTACGAGCGGTTAACGATATGGAAAATGGGCTGAACGTTGATTGCGATGAAACCAACAATAGGGGCGGTTGGGAAAAGTAGAAAGTGTTGTAGTTTGTGTTGTGCTGGAAAATGTGAGCCTTGGTGTTTTTAACAGGAGGGGTGCATCTAAGGCTATGGGGTACTTAAGTTCCTCCCACAGGAGAAAAATAAAAATATTTTTACTGACTTTTCAATTGGTTATGAGATATCTCGTCCATCAAGATCTGAAATATTTTGTGGATGATGAGATCAAGATCTGGGCAGTTTTGTCCTAATAAAGAAATATTTCGTCTATCAAGATTTAAAAAATTTTGCTAATGACGAGATATTTCGTCAAGATTTTGCTGATTTTTTGCTGATGAAGAGATGAAGATCTGGTCACTTTTCCTCCAATGACGAGATACCTCGTACATCAAGATCTGATAAATTTTTCAACCCTCCCTGTGGTTGTCTCAACGAGGTATCTCGTCATTAGAAGAAAACTGACCAGATCGCGATCTCATCATTAGCAAAATTGTTCTGATCTTGATGGACGAAATATCCCATCGAACCCACTTGAAGGGACGACACACTTGACGAGATACCTCGTCAAGACAACCAGAAAAAGGCCTAACAGGCGTTCCTCTGCAAAGAAACCGAAAGAACCGGAGAAAAACGTACAAGACGGTAGAGTACGCATGGAATCTGGAAGATTACTAGCCTGAAGCTGGACAAACTTTAGTGCTTCAAGACTATTATACACAGAATGGGCTACGTCTCGTTCTTAGGTAACATACAGTCACACTTTGTACATATCTGGGTAGGTAGGCATTTTAAGTTAACGTCACACTTGAGCAATACAACAGACTATTGGTGACGGTCCAGGATCAATCCCAAAGGGAAATAACCGAGGACAACACCACGTAATTTTGAATCACGGTCAGATGAGGTCACACTTAATTTGGCACCCCACTCTCCAAACTTCCACACCACGATAAGGTGAGGGCATTTGAGGCCACGACAGATTTAACTTGCACCAGCCCCCTTGTACACCACGGTATTTGGCTGGACAAAATTTCGAACTCGCAACCCTCCGATTGTTAATCCTCGACTCTTCCAAATACGCTACCATGGACCCTGTAATTTTAATAAACATGAACGAAAATTGATCAAATAAGAAAACGAAGTTCTGTATAATAAATTATTGACTTTCACCAGCCCTCGTGTGCACTATGGTCTATAGTTAGACCAAGTTTCGAACTCTTATCTCGCTGATTGCTAATCCGTTACTCTTCCAATCGAGATACCTTGGTCCTTGTATATATGGAGCAGTTCTCGAGGTAAACAGACAGCAAAACTCCTGCGAATACGGTTTATTTTGTGTTCCAACCTCCCCCTCATCGTTTCTGCAGATAGTTTTAAAGCACCCTGTATTTGTCATACTTGTGTTAACCCCCCTGGTGGTTGCTTGTTTTAACCCTCCTGTTTGGAGCGAGGTATCTTGTCATTAGAAGACAACTGATCACATCTTGGTGGACAAGATATCTCGTAATTAGAAAAGAACTGATCAGATCTTGGTGGACAAGATATTTCGTAATTAGAAAAGAACTGATCAGATCTTGGTGGACAAGATATCTCGTAATTAGAAAAGAACTGATCAGATCTTGGTGGACAAGATATCTCGTAATTAGAAAAGAACTGATCAGATCTTGATTTCATCATCATGAAAAAATCGGCAATATCTCGATGGCGCGATGCCTCGTCATGAGCAAAATTTGTCAGATCTTGATGGATGCGAAATCTCGTGGAAACCATTTGGAGGGTTAAATAATAACCTTCTACTTTAAAATAGATGTGTTAAGTCTAATTCCGGAACAAAATCAAATCCATTAAGGCACCTGATGGCTCCACCACTCCCATTAACCTTTTTTGACCCTTCAAACTGGGGGAAGATGGAAGACAATTCACTTATCTAACACAGCGGGGCACATTCTCCTCACGTCCCAAACACAAAATCAGTGTTGGAATCGCAATCCTTCTTTCTGGGACTCAGGAGTTAATTAAAAATCCCAGATCTTTATCGGTCATTTATTCGGGGACCCCGTGCAACTTAATGCATACGAAATGAAGCCGGATAGACAAGGACGCGGTGTCTTTACGCCGTTCTAAAATCTATTCCACTGGAAGGGCCGGATCCGAATACTGATAGGGATCTTTTCGGATCGAAAAGCAAATATTTTGGGATTGAATTAAATCCCGGGGAGAAAGCTCCAACTGTCATTAAGAGAGGCTGAGCTAGTGTCTGGTTGGACCGAATAACTGTCAACTCGCGTGGTAATTAAAGGAGTGTGAGCTTACGTTGGTGGACTGTGTCTATTTTAAGGCGTATCTCAAACTCTGCTCCTGGGAAGGTTTATATCTCTTAAATTAGGAGTTGCTTATCCATGTGCTTGTGTAATGAGCATTCTAATGGTCACTGTAATAAATGCGGGTTTTCGATTTTTATTTTAAAAGCTACCACACTCTATTATATTCCTAAGGGGTCTGGGTGGCCCAATTAAAAGAGCAACGGATTTTATAAACCGGAGGGTTGCGAGTTCGAAGCTAGGTCCAGCCAAAGACCGTCTAGTACAAGGTTAATTCAAATGAGGAAAGAAGTGGAAAATGCATTTATTATCCCATATGTTGTGGCGAGTAGTTTCGATCCATTTGATTCTAACTGCGTTTAAGAAAAAGAAATTATTCTGAAAATCTAACAGGCCATTCCATCATACATGTTTCCAAGCATAGACCAGGGCCAGTTGGAAGAGTAACGGATTTGAAACCGGAGGGTTACGAGTTTGAAGCGAGGTCCAGCCACTGAACGGTGTCTACAGGGTTAATTCAAATGGGGAAAGAACTGGAAAATACATTTATTATTTCATATGTTCTGGTGACTAGTTTCGATCCATTTGATCTTAACTGCATTTAAGAAAAAGAAATTATTCTGAAAATCTAACAGGCCATTCCATCATGCATGTTTCCAAGCATAGACCAGGGCCAGTTGGAAGAGCAACCGAAATGTTACGTGTTCGAAGCTAGGTCCAGCCAAAGACCGTCCAGTACAGGGTTAATTCAAACGGGAAAGAACTAGAAAATGCATTCATTATTCCATATGCTCTGGTGACTAGTTTCGATCGATTTAATTTTAACTACATTTAAGAAAAATAAATTATTCTGAAAATTCAACAGGCCATTCCATCATACATGATTCCAATCATAGACCAGGGCCAGTTTGAAGAGCAACGGATTAGCGACCGGAGGGTTGCGTGTTCGAAGCTAGGTCCAGCCAAAAACCGTCCAGTACAGGGTTAATTCAAATGTGGAAAGAACTGGAAAATGCATTCACTATTCCATATGTTCTGGTGACTAGTTTCGATCGATTTTATCTTAACTGCACTTAATGCAGTTCAATTTTTGGCAGTTCATGGGTTGTTCTCTTCATCTAACCGTGGTTCATAATTATGAGGCATCATCCTTGGACCTTTGCTTTGGTATTGATCCCGGACGTTCGCCAATAGCCAGTTGTGTTGCCCTAGTGCGACGTTAATTAATTACCATTACCGTCTTTTTATTTCTGCTTTTATCAGAAGTATTTTCTCAACACACCACAAAATGTTTACTAACTCAAAATTCTACCACATTTACGAAATTTTTCGTCGGAATTCGAAGATATACCTCTACCTCTAACTTTTATTACTCCTCTTAGATTTATATCTCTTTTAAATTAGGAGACCGCGGTAGCCCGGTTGGAGGAGCAATAAATTAGAAACCGGAGGGTTGCATCTTCATTTGACCGTTGTTCAAAATTGCGTGGTGTTGTCCTCGATCTTTCCCTTCGGGTTTGATCCCGGACCTTCACCAATAGCCCGTTGTGTTGCTTCAGTGAAACGTTAATTAAAACACCTACCATACATACCTCAATTTCTATTTTAAGTTTTCAATCTATTATAGCATCAACTACTGCACTTATGAACCCTCTTGGTGGTTATGTCGTAGAGGTATCTCGTCATTCATTAGATTAGGTCACAACTACCAGATCTCGATGGACGAAATATCTCGTCACTTGAAGAAAACTGACGAGATCTTGATCTCGTTATCATAAAAAAATTAGCAATATTTGATGACGAGATATCTCGTCATCAGCCAAAATTATTCAGTTCTTGATGGACGAGATATCACGTCGAAACCACTTGGAGGGTTAACCGGTCATATTTTAGCTTCCAAGAATTCTTCCTAAGAGTAAAATCAAGGTAGGTAGGTATTTTAATTAACGTCGCACTGTTGCAACACAACGGCTATTGGCGATGATCCGGGAAAATATCCGAGGACAACACCACGTAAATTTGAACCACGGTCAAATGATGAGGTCACATCTGAGCTGGTACCCCGATATCCAAACATCCATACCATGCCAACGTGAGAACATTTGAGGCCATGATAGATTTAACGTGCACCAGCCACCTTTGTACACGACGGTCTTTGGTTGGATTCTAATTCTTCTTCGGGACGGTCTTTGGTTGGATTCAACCCACCGGTTGCTAGTCAGTTATTCTAACAACCATGCTACCGCTGCCCCTTCTAAATTAAGATAGCTCGTTATGTTGCTCTAGTACGACGTTAATTAATTACCATCACCATTACCTTCTAAATTATGATTTACATATATTAATATGTTTGTGTTGAGTATTTTAATGTTCACCGTGATAAATATTGATTTTCAATTTTATCACGGTGATTTAAGAGTTTCCGATCTTTATTTTTTCTCTACTACTAAACTTATTAATCGGTCATATTTTAGCTTCCAAGAATTCTTCCAAAAAGTAAAAAATAAAATCAAGATATTTTTAGAAAAGCTAATAAAGATTCAAATCAGTGCAATTTTCAATTTGCTCCTGTCACTAATGATAAAGCGTACTATATCTATATTTACGACAGAGAACATCAATTTTCTGCCTTTCTAAGCATTTTATCAACAAGGCTAATAAAGATTTAATCAGTGCTATTTCAACTTTTTGGCGTCACTAATGATGGAACGTGCTATTTCTATTTCTGTCAAGGAACTTCCATTCCCTGTCTTTCAGAAAGTTACGTGAAAATGTTCAAAAACTCAAAATCAATCAACATTTTAGGAAATTATTCGTTTTGTATTTCAAAAGTGCAGCTTTACAATAAAAATATGCTGCTTTGTTATTGCTTCGCTTTCTTCGTGGAAACAAAGTGAAAGAATGGATACGCGAAGCAATCTATTTCAGCGTTGAGTGCTTTTGTTTATGTAGGTAGGCAGGTATAATTAATTTCGTACTGTAGCAACGCAACGGACTATTAGCGACGGTCCGGGATCAATCCCAAAGGGAAAGATCCGAGGACAACACCACGTAATTTTGAACCACGGTCAGATGACGAGGCAACACCTGAGCTGGCACCCCACTCTCCAAACTTCCACACCAAGCCAACGTGAGTACATTGAGGCCACGACAGATTTAACGTGCGCCAGCCCCCTTTGTACACGACGGTGTTTGGCTGGATTCGAACTCGCAACCCTTCGGTTGCTAGTCCGTTACTCTTCCAACCGGGCCACCGCGGCCCCAATCCCAAAGGGAAAGATCCTAGGACGTAACGTAATTTTGAATCGCATCAGATGATTAATCAGATGGTCAGATGAACCACGTCATATTTAATACGTCCCACGTAATTTTGAACCACGGACAGACGACGAGGCAACACCTGACCTGGCACCTCACTCTCCAAATTTCCACACCATGCCAACGTGAGGACATTTGAGGTCACGAGAGATTTAACATGCACCAGCCCCCTTTGTACATGACGGTCTTTGGTTAGATTCGAACTCGCAATCCTGCGGTCGCTAATCCGTTACTCTTACAACCGGACTACCGAGGCCAGTTTTTGGTTAGAAGATACAAAAATGCAACAGCGAACCTGAGGAGAATGAAAATCTATGCCTATACGTGTGTAAATATGTGGCTTGTAAAAATTAATATACCAACGGTCGTATTCACAAATCTCGAGTTAATCCGTGGATCAGAAAATCGGCGAGTCAGTTAAATCAAGGTTTATCCAATAGTCGTATTCACAAAACACGAATTAAGTGACCCACCGATTAAAACGATAAGCTCTCTGTGGTTGGCTGATGTCTCTTTTCTCTCTCAACCACGTGACGTCTACATTTCTCATGACTCCCAGATCTAAAAACATTCCATACTGACCAAATACTTCGACAGATATGAATTCCGATTACTTTTTCTCTTCAGTATTGGTGTGTTGATGCAAAGTGAAGTAACGCCATTGCCATTTTTCTTTTATACATAATAAATCAAGAAATGCATTTTTGTCCTACGAATTTACATCTGCCGCGGTCAACGCAGCTGCTTGTTTACGAATCAATTCGGAACTATTCCTAGCGATTCCGAAAGCTCAGAACATCATGAAAGTTTTATCACACAAATAAATTTTATAAATTCGGCACCTATCTCAGATACTAAATATAATATTTGAGAATCCTTAGAATTCTGTAGATTAACTCAGAATGAAGTGTGTCGCCCATTTTGTTTTCTTGATGGACGGCTTCGCTTCCTTGGCAAAAAACTAGCGCTGCGCATGCGTTAACCCTCAACCGAGTGTTAAACCTCCGATTTCGGAGGATCAAAATTTAACACCGAAACGGCAATTTAAACCTTGTATCAGACATTGTGAATACGGTTTCTTCGATAAACGGATGATCATTGTTGATCCGCGGCTTAACTCGGACTTGTCAATACGGCTGTATGAGTATAAGTTCATACTTAGCATAGGCCTTGAAGGGGAAAGAAAAAATGTTTATTTGGTCGTCCTTTAGGGAATGCAATGCTAAAAAAGCACTTGTAAATTGAATCTCGATTCATACACTACCTATTAATTAAGAACCTATTAATGACAGAAAAATAAGTACGACAGAACCTAAAAATAAGTACGACAGAACTTATTTTTATTCGTAGATGACATTGGATTTATAAATTAAATTTAATTTGCATAGTTAGGTTTAATTTAAATTTGAATTCGAAATTTGCTGTATTTTATATATGATTTTTTAGATTTATGTTTGTTTATTGTTCGATGCTGACAATTAAATGCATACTTTGTTTGGCACACCTTGGCCAAATATAATCATTGTGTCATAAAAACCAACCTACCGATTCATAGACACCTTCAGAGTATTCATGAAGACAGGCGACCTTCTAGGATAGTTTTTTTATGGATTTTTTTATTTGATTTAACTGCATCAAGCAATTAGATTTTTTTTAACCTGGGGAAAAGATGCTAATATGGATCTGTATAAAAAAATTAACCTATTTAAAATGAAGACTTAGAATATTTATTTAAATAAGTAGGATAAAATACACCAATAAGTACCATATTAATTTTGTTATTTGTTATCCACAGTTATGTTTCATTGTAATTACTGATTGCATAAAACTAGTAAAAAGCAAAGCTTTGTAATTGGGGCGAAGTAAGGTATGCACCTTCTGTATTGATTTTTGCTCTATAAAAGTTTGTGAGAAAAGAATTTTATTATTTTGTCTCTGATCTCTTCTAAATCACGGGGCCGCATGAAAGCAAAATAATTTATTTTTAGGCGCTTCATTCTAAAAACGAGTGCATGAAAGCATTTAATTAACTCTCAACATTGGTAAATATATCTGTAACAAGGACAAATTTGTACTTAAAACTATAATATATTTTTCTCAAGGAGAGCCACAAAATTTTAATTAAGATCATTCTGAAATGTCGCCCATCCCTTTAGATATTGACACTTGAAATCACTGATCCTTTTTCCCCTTTCTTTGCTACATCTCTGTCCATAGAAAGAAAGAAGGTATGAAGATAACAAGCTATTATAAGTTCGATTGTTATAAAACAGATCAGTTGAAATAAGTGTTAGTTGAAAGGCATATTTATTATTTGTTGTTTCTCTACAGGAAAAAATATCCAATTACAGAGAACAACAAATATATGATCCAAAGAATGCAAGAAAAACGACATACAGTTATAAAAGGGATAAAACAAAATACCTCATTGGAGCAGATTGTTTATTGCATGCAAATCATTAAAAATATTAAAAATATATCAACCCTGGAGAAATAACTAAGCAGTTTAAAAATATATTTGAAGCAAAATTGTTACATACATTCTTTTTTAAAGGTTTAACAAAAATAATATAGTTTCTGGTGATATACCTGGGGACGTTAAAATCAATACTAGAAACAAAAAAGGGCACATTAATTTTGCTACGTCGGAGATAATAAAAATGTTTTGTTAAAGTTATATCTCTACGGAGCTTCATAATAACGAAACCGAAAGGATTTCACAGTTCAGAGGAATGTACATCTGAAGATTCTTAATTCTTAAAATAAATATATCTCAAGAACATATTCTGTATTCTTTCAATATCCATGACATAGCAGTTGTAACAAGAGTCGACATATTTTCATAACGTCGAGATTTAAATTTACGTTACAAAACTTTCAAATTAGATACTCATTAAACAATGGCCTTGCAAATAATTCTCCTATGAATAAAGAACATTCTCCAATGTGATCTGTTAGTTTATTTTTGCATAATCCAGCTCAGCCAACTACTCACCTGGATGAGGCGTCTTAGTTTTGTAAGCACGACGTGTAAATCAGAAGTGAGGAGTTTAAACATAGAGCCAGTTTAAACTCCCAAATGCATTGAACTTTCTTCAGTTGTAGATCGTTTTGTGACTTATATTTCCTTTACTATCACTTTGCTGAATGGTACTCTGAATTAAAAAATAGTTCTAACATGCGTGGATAAAATTTCAATTTGAATTGATGTAACAATGTTAGATGGAAAAGTTGTGGTTATGGTAGGTTGTTGAGGACAAGCCATAGTTTGGATGTAAATATTCTATCTGAAGTTATATCTTCTAGTTCTGAAATCATAAGACAAAACAATTGTAACGCTTTTTTGTAGAACTCGACTTTTCACGCATGCTCCCAGTACCAATTTTATATTAATTGTTCACGTCGAAAATTATGCTAATTAAAGCGTACAAGAAGTAACCTGTTACAATAACCAGAATTAATTAAAGGTTTCATTGAGTCACGGTTTCATTCCCTTTCAAGTGTCAGCAAAAAATTAAGCTAGTCGTTCTTGAAACTCCTTAAATAACCCCCGAATGTATATAAGTCCTCAATTAAACTTTCAATATTTTAAGGACATCCACTGGAGCTTCTGTTTGAACAAAGACACTAAAAACCAGCATGAACTGATTTTTTCCTACACACGAAAAATTGCTCCGAAAATTTTCACGTCTCGAGGCATTCATTTAAAAAATTATTTCCTACTTCTTAATTATAGGACATTAATTGTCAATGCTTTTTATATATCTTTTGGAGAGAGAAAAAAATCGCTTTCACCAGTTCAACTTTGAAACATTTATTAGATAGCCTTAATGAACACGGCATTTTTTTACACTTACCTCAACCTGCAGCTTCCCTAAGGGTGGTGCTAACAACTTTTGCGGATTCGTATGTCTTCCGTCTTCGGCGTTGCCAAAAAAGGGAAGCGAAAAAAATCATCAGCGAATAAATGATAATGACAAAAGGAAGCGATACTTAAATGGGAAAAAATAGCATTTGGGGAAAGGGGGGAAAAGTGCACTTTTTCTTTGCAGAGAATGCCATTCGATACTGAAGTTTCTGGGGCAAGGAGTTAGCAATTCACGAAGTAATGATTATTTCTCGCCTCTAATAGAGCGGAATACTGAGCGGTTTTCCTTTGATGAGCGGTTTCCTTGATGAGTTCAGTTCAGTTGTTGGAGAACTGGACGAAAAAAGGGCAAGGGAAAATAATTATAGGAAGTGGAAGGCTCCATTTGTGTGTGACAATGGGATGCATTAGTTTAAAAATAGATTTTGCATGTTTTATGTGGCGATTAGTCAAGCAATGTTTTTTAATGTAAAAAATGTTGCTTTAAAAATGATAATAGCTTTGACTGTTAGATAAATTATAAAGTCATCTCTATTAGAAAAAATCTTGATAAGAAGGCATGGATCGTTCCCCAAGTACACTCTTGGTATTGTGAGTATCGCCCCGGAAGATCTCTTGCTCTCAATTGCGACAGACATATTCAGACAGCGCTCTCCCACTTTTTCAGTGGCCATCTGAGCAGTCTCGCATTTCGCTGTGGTCGCAAGATTCATCCTGTTTGCCTTAAATGCCAGTCTGACCAGGCCTCCCCGGCACACATTCTCGAGTGCCGGGAGTTGTCCCGAGACGACCTGTTTTCTGAATCTCTTTTGGTGTATGACTTTGTGCGGGTGAATGGACATGAATATTTGGTCTAGCTGGAGCTAGATGTTGAGATTAGCAACAACATAAATTCATCTGCAGTGGGGGAAAAGATGAGGAACAGTAAATTTTCTGCTGCTAATTTCTGCTACAGTGAAGTGACGTGGATATGAGAAAGTAATACAAAAGATAAGTCGGAGTTACCGAACCGATTATTAAGCACAAAACGATAACAAGAACAGAAGCCGAACAGTGAAGAGCCTTTGAACTATGTGTCGACACTACACTGGGTTCCATGACACTGTGAAAACTTAAATAAAGCAAGGAAACTGTCCTTAGTAGGCTATAAGACCAACTAGAACACTGGTATAGGCTTTGCATCGGATTTTCGTGCTGTGAATTAGTTTTGAGATGTTCCAGCGGTAGAAGAATCCATTCCTCTGTCAGAGCCTATGACATCACGATCCCAAAATTTCAATATGCTCCAGCTTTCTACTGAATATCCTCGGTTATGCCAATCGCCACAGGCTGCTTCGTTTATTTTTGAGGTTGTAATCTTTAAAAGTAAGGGTGCTTCTTAACCCTCCCAGTGGTTTCGACGAAATATCTTGTCCATCAAGCCCTGGCCAACTTTGCTGATGACGAGGTATTCCGTCATCAAGATATTACCGATTTTTTATGATAACGAGATCAAGACCTGGTCAGTTTTCTTCTAATGTTGAGATATCTCGTCCATCAAGATATGGTCAGTGTTTCTGGCGACGAGATATCTCGTCAACACAATCGTCAAGAGGGTATCAGGGTCACGCCAGTGTATAAAGAAGCATCAACATGTTACTCGAAGTGGAAGCTTTGCTTTTCCCAGTCCTCAATTTATATGTAGCAATGACAATAAATTAACATGATCTACGCACTTTTGATTGAGTAAACTTATATTCCGACTTGTGTACTTCATACTTTAAGGAGTCTTCAAATAATGGAAATACAAGGTAAAATTTACTGAGACAGATAAAAGATTTGCACCAAGGATAAATTACAGGAACTAGACCTCTTACAGCTTGTAAACTGCAAACGAATTGGACAAACCCATTGAAACAGAGGCCCCTCCATAAATGAAGACCTTACTGCAACCATAGGTTAAAAGAAACGTCTTATATTTGGTAAAAGAGATGATAAATCACGAGTGTATTGATCTCAGAGATTGGACTAATCCAGTTTCTCCATAAAGCATCTATTGTAATATGGTACCATTCGGTCCATCTTTAAGTAGTAATTCCATTGACTACAATTTTCTTTCTGCGTTTTTACAAAATGTAAGTTAACCTACTGCTGACTCAAGTCCTTTAATTTTGTTTGAACCGTCCGTAACTTTTTTCCAAGTACTTACAAAACACATATTCAAATTTAACGTACAGCGACTGATCTTCATTTAAGCGAGAACTTTATGACTGAACTTCATTAGCAAGAAACTGAACTTTGATCGATTTTATTTCGTTTGAATAAATGACCATCTAAAATAATATATTTATGGCTGAGTGAGTTTGTGGTGAACAGTTATCGAGCGTCATACATACCCTCTCAATAGAATATAAACAGCTGAAACATTCCATATATTGCGTTTTACTTTTACTAACTCTGTTATTGGTAGGGGTCACAGTTGCCCTGTTGAAAGAGTAACGGATTAGCAATAGGAGATTTGCGATTTCAATCCAACCAAAGACCGTCGTGTACACGGGGGCTGGTGCACTTTAAATCTGTCGTGGCCTAAAATATCCTAACGTTGGCGTGGTGTGGAAGTTTGGAGAATGGGGTGCCAGTTTTAGGAGTGACCTCGTCATCGGACCATAGTTCAAAATTACGTGGTATTGTCCTCGGATCTTTCCCTTCGGGTTTGATCCCGTACAGTCACCAAATAGCCCGTTGTGTTGCACCCGTGTGACGTTAATTGAATGCCCACCTACCTACCTCTTATTGTTAAGAATTAATAAACCTTTTAAATTTCAGTCTTGTGGAATGTCTGAATTTAAATATATTCACTCTGACATCCTATACATTGGTGACCTGTACGTGATACAATACTTTAGCGAACTTTATAAGTTAATTAATTTAGTCAGGAAACATTTTCCTGTCTGTTACGACTTCTATAGATTTTCTGACTATCCATCCCCAAAAGGGGGAAGATGAAAACACTTAGATACAGCCCCAACTTGCTGGAAGTGAGGACCATCTAAACGAAGTCTCTACATAATGTATACAATATCTCTCGTCATAGCGTGTCATTCTGTATCCTAAACCGTCAACCAGCTGCCGGAATCCACCCACGAATGTCAACAGCACCCAAGGATCTTTTGTACCGTCCTCTCGTGCTTCGAGTACAAAATAGAGATCGATTCACCCAACACCACGGTCTTACCCAACCATTGTAACATTTGTAAGCCGCGAAGTGGCATCGGTGCAAACTTCCGCCAGACAAAAGAAGATACAGACGGAAAAGGAAGACCACGGATGACTCTCCCAGACAGAAAATGTAGGTCTGATTATATTTCCTCCCCTTCAGATGACATACGTGCGAGAGCGTATTTCAAAGGTCTTTCAAGGGACTATTCAATAGGGAGCATAACATCCCCATTACAGAATAAAACAGTTCTGTAAGGAATGGTTCATTCTTATTGATTTACCACTTGAAGGCGCTTCTTGATGGCAAGTTGAGTGGGTAAAATACTTAAGGGTTAGTTAGGGTTATAAATACTTTAACTATGCCCATTTTTAAATTTTTCTAAATGTCTTTCAAAAGAACCGAAAGAGGTTCTTCGACCAACTGTTCAAGTGGTCAGGGTGCTCATTCTGGATCGAAATCTTCCCCACTACCTTAGTTTTTCATTAACCTTCATATTTCATTCAATACCTTATTCGGCATTACTCTTATTATGTTACTTAATTCTAATAAATTTCTTTTCTTTTAACAGTGTACTAACTATGCCACAAGAATGCCCGCACGCGGACAGTAATAATGCCAATCTCAATCACATTTTTAATGATAATAACAATGTTAATTAATGATAACTGGATACTATGTGATAATTAATGATAACTTGAATAATGTTGTTAATTCCATGCCAATCAATCGGTCTATTAGGCAGTGTGCTGGCTTATGGATAAAAAAATTCCTGGTTCGAATCCTGGGTAGGGCATAGATGGAATGAATTTGGGCCTCTATAAACAGGTTGTACCCAGAACATGTGGTATATGTGGGAGTTGAAACGTGAAACCCTTTGTGGTTCACCCTAAGCAACTACCAACCGAGTTAACTCGACTCAATATGAAATCTAGAGATATCTTTCTCAAACTCAGAATAATTCTGAACTTGTATCAAACTCAGAAATAATTCTGAAAGAATCCTTTCTTGAGAATTCCATATCTACACTTTCATACGTGTCAAAAGTTTCACGATTAACCTTTAAACTTCTCGTAATGCACACAAGCCCCCATAATAGGCTTCCAGCCCAATACAACAAACATTGTCCCACCAAACAAGCATTGTCCGGATGAGTGCTCGAAGGTGAGAGGACAGCTGTCACGAAGCGGAAAGCGGCCCTTGGAAAATGCTCTCCAGTTTGCTCACCACTTCATTTACCCGGCATTAATCCTATCAGCAAGGACCTACCTTCCACCCCCTGTGTCCAGCGGCCGGACTAACAACGACCGGATCCCTGGGGGCCGGACCCAATAAGGGCATTGCGGCGTTATTAGGTAACTGACCAAATGAGATTACGAGCGGCTCCTGGTGAAAAGACTTCTGCCGTGGTCCTCCGAGAAAGGGTCTTTTTATGTCCACGGAATGGAGTGGAGGAAAAGTATTGTTTCCGGATATTGGATGAGGAGTTTGTGGTCTGTTGTCTTTTTTAAAAAGTGGTCTTTTGTTGTTGATGAGGAAGAGCTTCAGGAACGGATGTGAGTCCTTAGAGATTTCCGTAAAAATAAAGAGTTGTTTTGTGATGTCTTGAAAAAAATTCGTTTTTTCTCTTCAACCCTTATAGATGTGTAATTAGAATGCATACACCGAGACATTAAGGAAATGTGTATTATCTATGGTATTTATAGCTTGAAAAAGATTGTGTTGAAGAAAATAGCAGTATTGCATTTAAGCTTAGTATAACATAGTAAACTGTAAACTAAGTATATATATAACATAGTAAACTTAATAAAACATAGTAATCTTAGCAAAACAGTAAACTTAGACAAAACATTGTAAATTTTAACAAAACAGCAAACTTAGCAAAACAGTGAACCTAATAAAACAGTATACTTAGAAAAACAGTAAACTCGAAAAACAATAAACAGTAAAACGTAATAAACTTAAGAAACCAATAAACTCAGAAAAACAGAAAACTTAGTAAATCGTAGTAAACTTAGTAAATCGTAGTAAACTTAGCAAAACAGTAAACTTGTCAAAACATAGTTAACTTATCAGAACAGAAAATGTAGTAAAATACAGAAAACTTGGAAAAAAACTTAAAAAATTATAGTAGAACTTAGATGATAGTTCAGATATTATATCAACCCTCTAAAAGTTACCAGATTACTGAGACGTGAAGTATACCTTTTCCTCACAACACACACAATGACTAAATAATCACGTCTATTTGTTGAAAGAATCAAAAGAAGGATTCCATTGGTCAAGAAGGTTAAAAGTAATAGAAGTCAAGCAGAGAAGACTACAGTTTGCAGAACGGATATATACTACTGATTGTGAAAATTGTAACACCATGAAGGAAACGTGCAAATTAAACGAAACTAGCAGGAAATGAAAAACAGGTTAGGATATGCAAATGATTAGAATTACAAAGCGATCACGCATGTGTGGGCCGAGAAACACGCTTTAAACTTCAAAGTGAGTCGTGTATAAAAAGCACTGTAAAGGTACGTTAAAATGTGTGTATCGTCGTTTGATTGCTGTACATGATTGATTAGAAGACAATATGCCTCGCCAAAAGCGCAGAGTGACATTCTAGCAACTAACGGAATTCGAACGGGGCCGCATGATCTGCCTCCGTGAGGGTGGACTTCAGTATCATGAAATCGCAACTCCCACGGGGCGTAATGCCACAACAGTGTTGCTTGTGTGGAAGAGATGGACCATGGAGAACCGGACAAGTCGAAACCCCGGCAGTGGGCCACGCAATATGACGTCACCACGGGACGACAGACACCTCATCCGCATGGCGGTGACGGACCGTACAGTGTCCTCTCGTGCGTTGGCACAACATTGGAACACGTCTACAGGTGTGTCATTGTCTGCCCCCACGGTTCGTCGACGTCTGCTGCGCCATGGGCTACGTGCAAGGATTCCCCTGCGCAGGATTCCCTTGACGCTGAACCACAGACACCTCCGGCTACAATGGACTCACCAACACAGCTAATGGCGTGCCGATTGGCAACAAGTCGTCTTTTCAGATGAGTCCCGCTACAATCTGAACTATAACGATGGACGCGTACTCGTCAGACGCTACAGAGGTGAACGCCTTCTTTCGGAGTGTCTTATTCAACGTCATACTGGACTAACACCTGGGCGATATATCATGGGCGATCCCTCCTTCTCCAAATTGTGGGGACCCTGAACAGCGGGTGCTACATCAAGGAAGTTGTGGAGCCTCCTGCAACGCATTCCCGGAGTTGTATTTCAGCAAGACAATGCCCGTCCACATGTTGCTCGGAATGTACAAGCCTTCTTCAGTGCACGACAGGTTCCGCTTCTTCCATGGCCTACACGTTCCCTGGATATGTCACCCATTGATTATGTCTGGGATTACATCGGACGGCGACTCGCTCGTACCGGTTGTCGGGCAGAGAGTACGGCTGAACTTTGGCATCAGATAGAAGCCATCTGGAATGCCATTCCTCAGCATGACATTCAGATTCTGTATGATTCGATGCCACCATGTGTACAGGCTCTCATCGCTGCGCGTGGCGGCTGCACAAGATATTGATTTTCGGCATTATTTTTGTTTAATTGCTCTGTAAATTTGATCGTTTATTTAAGCCACTATATGTAATACGTGGAATAAATTTCATTTATTTCTGATTATTCTTTCATAGTGTTGCAATTTTCACAAACAGTAGTGTATATTAATGATAACGGATGCAGAGGGCAGAAAGGTATAAAAGGATTAGTTATACATTTATAAGATTCTAATTGTAAGTTGAGGAGGATTGGGCACACGCACATACAATGTAAGAAAAATAATTTTATTCTAAGTGCCGTATAGTAAATGAAATCGTCTTATTTAAGCATGTTTACTCAGTATCATGCATTACTCAGTGTTTGATCATAGTGATGTCTTGTTCAGATTAATGCATTGAAATGTCGTATCTGCACCCATTATTATAGAAGAGTCTTAACTGGACGGTGATAAGTATCAAACGGTCAGTGACGAAAGGGGAGACTGAACCGTTTTGAAAGGGTAGATACTCAAATACTAATTATATACGTCATTTCACTGTTGTATCTGAATGATTTGAGGCACTGAGCCTCAACCACCCAAATTCTTCTCCATCGTTGGATATAACTAAATATTCGCTCTGTATTTACTCTCCAAGTGGTTTCGACGAGATTACTCGTCCATCAAGATCTGGTCAGTTTTGTTAATCACGAGATATCTCGTCCATTAATATCCGACCAATTTTCCTAATGACCAGATATGTCGTCCATTAAGATCCGGTCAATTTTGTTAATGACAGATATCATATCAATCACGATCTACCTGGAGTCGAGATCGTCCTCGACTTTTGCTAATGTCGAGACAAAACTACCCTATTATTCCAAGGGGAATGAAGATCCAAGAAGGAAAAATACATTATCTTACCTAAAACTGGTAACAATTTAGAACAGGTTTTTGCATCAGAGGCTGCGCATCTGAGGGTAATTAGCGAAGCGAAAATAAACTTCCAGGAGTATTAAATGTATAGTAAGTTTCATATTTAGACCGGTTTATTATTTTTCTTGAGACCATTCACCACTTTACTGCTCCGCATTACCTTTTCTAAAATTGTAGACA
Organism: Meta bourneti; assembly: GCA_933210815.1. Lineage (NCBI taxonomy): Eukaryota > Metazoa > Arthropoda > Arachnida > Araneae > Tetragnathidae > Meta > Meta bourneti. The sequence continues at coordinate 34,050,145 of OW119926.1, forward strand.
TAGATGGACTGTATGGATCTGTAACATGCCCTAGACCTGGGCAAGTGTAACACGCTTATAATTTTGCAAAGTAAATATTCCGTCATTAGAGGCAAGTTACACACTTATACTTATTCTAGGTTGACATAGATTTTAGTATAAACAGTCAAATTATGAAAATGCATGCACTGTTTATAATTGTACAACTTTAGATTTACTTTATGCAATCTGAAATTAATATAACACTAAGGGAATTGGATGTCGAAAAATCTTTGTCTGGTAAACATTTAGCTTTGATAAAGTTAGGCTATAAACACACACAAGACGTAATACGGTGATGTGTTAGATATTATGTGTGTGGAATAAGGATAATTTTTCTGATAACCTGAGGTATGGTTGAAAATGGTAGGCTCCTAAAAGTGAAATACCTTTCATTTTAATCTTTCTTATTATTCATAATCACTATCATCTATTTTTTTGAAAAAGTACTTGCCTTCATAAAAACATTTTATGTGATCACATAACTTAACGGAGCTGTTAAAATAAAGATTGTATTAAAACACTTGCCCCTGCAAGGAACTTAAATGTTTCCATGAATGACTTTATTATGCATCCTCTTTTCTAATTCACATTTTTGATCTTTAGCGGAGTGCTCAACTTGGAGGACATAAAGTGGAAAAAACTTCAACTTCCTGAAGTACTTGAAGTGAAAAGGAATAAAAATTATCTCCATTAAAAGTATCGATAGTAATACATTAACGCCACTGTAAAGACATGCTCCTTTTTCTGGATTTAAAATATTTTTTATGGAAGCGTGTACTTTCTGTAGTGACACCCATGAAAACACAACAATTAAAAAACTCAAATTACCAGTTAAACTATAACGTCATAAAATCATAAATTATTTAGCACGATCAATTTGCACAAATGATTAGCTGCATTTTAAATTTAAATATTCATGCTACAAATGTTAATATATATTCGTTAAACGATATTAATTTCGAAAGCAAATGTTTCAATAAATTTAAACGAAACTATAGGAATATATTTACATAAAAATTCCTATATTAGTTCATTTAAAACAGTGGAAGACAGAAATGATTGAAATATATTTCTTGTTTCTTACCTTTACAAAATCTTGATATTGTATGTATTGTGTCTGGCGCAGCATGGCCAAATATGGCCCTTGCGCCATTAAAACCCCAAACAAACAAACCTTTACAAAATCCGAAAACGGTTATTGAAGGCAAATATTTCACAGCTCCAAAGTATTATTTCCAAAACCCGCCTCTTCCTAATTGATTGTTTAATCTATCTTTTATGGAAGAGCGAAGTAAAATCAAAGTAAACATGCGATACAGGATATATATACTACACCACATTAGTTTATTTGATCTAGCAAGGACTTTGCCATCTTAATTGTTCGCTGTAGATAAACTGTTTTGTGGCGATTCTTATGCCATACTATTAATTATTTTGCTTCTATTTTATATCTTGTACATGATACAAAAATATTGTAACAGTTATATAAAAGAATCTATATGAAAGAATAATGTAAAAATATTATTATGGAATATAAACATTGTTTCTGTTAATATTCATGATTGTACTAATAACACTCATATCATTAGTTATTTTATACAGTTTATGTTCCTAACTATTGAAATTACAGATAGGTAATGTTGCTCTGGAATTCAACGGACTATTGGCGACGGTACAGGATCAATTCCTAAGGGAAAGACTCGAAGATAACACCACGTAATTTTGAATCACGATCAGATGACGAGGCCACATCTGAGCTGGCACCTTACTCTCCAAACTTCCACACCACGCCAATTTTTTTACACTGGTATACGAAAGAAGAAAACAGGAATCGAACCTCAGCCTCAGTTCGCAAGCAAACCCCGATTGCGCTTTGACTCTATTCATATTCCAATCTCCTACCCCCATAAACACAGCAAGAAAAAGCGAGAAACACGCATCTGTCGAATTCCATGAAAAATAATCCTTACCACTTTTATTTCCTTCCTCGCGGCCCAATTTTAACAAAAATCGCAAACCTAATTCCCGAGTACAGCACGTAACGTGTAATGACATTTCTGTGCGCGTTGTTTAACGATTCCCACAAACAAAAAACATGGCAACAAACCGAGCAAGCCTCTCAAACACCGGGAGAGGACAGAAGAGCATAAATACCCATCCACTTCCCAACTTGTTATTTCGGTGGGAGCACCATCGTAAGCACCTCGGTAGAAAATACATTTATCTTAATATCCATAGCATTCGTTTGGATCTCTTCCAAGGTGCTCACTTTCTTTTTCTACCATTTAGGTTTTTGCTGCAAAGGAAGAGAAATTGTTTCTCTTCACTAATGTGTGATTTTCTTTTCCTCCGGTACTAGGGAGCCGTGTATTGTCCTCGGAACCATGTCTCCCCGGTGCTAGGTGGACGATGTCTGGACGGCTGTCGCCTCTAATGACACGGATTTGGTGCGACGAACCGATGTACTTTGAGGATGAACTCTGCAGAGTTCAAAATGAGATTAGTTTTTGTGCTTTTTCGGTTAGGTCGTTTCTGTATAGTGGAAAGAGGGAATATAAAAATTTGCTTTTTGTGATGTCTTCAAGGAACTATAAAATGACCAGTGGTGGGCTTAATCACCTTGGGACGAAAGAATCTAGATTTCTAAACAGAAAAATGGAGTTAAAACAACTGTAAGGTTTTAAAATTGTCCACTAATCTAGTGCACTAATTTCTAATGTCGGATTTGGTGGAATGAACAGATGAACTTTGAGGTTGAATTGCGCGCACACAGATCAAAATGAGATTAGTTTTTGTGTTTGTTGGTTTAGGTTGTTTCTGAACAGTGGAAAGTGGAGGGAGTATTTAGGTTTGGTGTTTCTGATGACTTCAAGAAATAATGAAATGGCCAACAGTGGACCTAGTTATCATTTGATTGAAGAAACATTTAATAAATTTATTTTAGAATGCGAAATTTAGAAAAAAATATGTTAAATAAATATTATTTTAAAATTGGTCACATGCAGATCTATGAAAAGAAATTTTAATGTAAGCAAACCAGACAGAAACCGGGGATTTTACTTCCTGCTGACCAAATACTCTCGCATGATACAAATCGGGTGTTTGAAGGTGTGGCAGGCATGTCAAGAAATACCGATATTTAAAATAAATTTCGTTTATTTAGTTTCCTAAATATTTAGCAAATCTAAATATGTAACTGCCATCTCATTCATTAGTACGTATAGTCACTCTGACGTCAGTAGGACAGACGCCAGGAGCCACCTATGCCAGGCTAGCAAAATTCACTCACCTTTTGGCTATCAAAGTGGATCAGTGTGAATGTCTTCCATTGCGTAATTATAAGCTGGTTAGATCTCAGCGCATGTAAACATCTACCTTCAATAAATTAGATGACGTTTGTGTGCCAGCTTCATATTATTTCTGCCGATCGTTCGGTTTGAAGATCTGTCACGTGGTTGTGAGAAAAAGCATGAATCCTAATGTGGGACAAATTATTGATTAGTTAAAGTGATTATCCAGCTTGGTCAACCCACCTGGTGTTTGTCTTGAGGAGATATCTCTCGTCAATACCAAAACTGAATAGATATTGATAGACGAGATATCTCGTCATTAGGAAAACTTACCAGATCGTGATCTCGTCATCATAGAAAAATTGGCAATATCTTGCAGACGATATAACTCGTCATTAGCAAAGTTGGTCAGATCTTGATGGACAGGATATTTGGTCAAAGTCACTTGGAGTGTTAAAAACACTACGATAGTCAACCAGCCGGGGAATTAGCATAAGGAAAAGAAATGAATTCGCAAGTGAGACCAAAGATCAGGATTACCTGAAAATGGTATTTATCACCAATTTGGCAACGTTTTGCATTTAATCTACTTGGTCCTGACCAATCAACTCTTTCATACATCAATTTTAAATACATTCCTTGGAATTTCTATTTTCGATATGTTGAAATCGCATTCGATAAACAAGTCGTGTCGTCACAAACACTATAGAAACCTACATTTAGTCTGACATAAAAAGCTTCGTTTAGCTCTTTGATTCGATAATGCCTATGGGGGTTAGGAATAAACCATTCAGAATTTGTAACAGTGAATTTGATATAATTCTATTGAGAATTATGTGGATAGAATAAGATTGTTTTTTATAAGTACTTTAAAACCATAAGTAGTTAATCATCGCAACTGAGTTACGCATGCGAATATTTAGTCATAATAAAGAGAAGAGCTGTCAACTGATAACGCGGATCTTGCATCTCTAATTTAAGCGGACATCTAAAATCCTTAGGAAATGCTTAAGAAACATAATAATACTGTTTCTACTGTTATGATGCCGTTTTCAGAGCACTGAAAATGTCACGGCAGGGAACGTGTTATTGATTGAGTTATTACGCTAAAATTCCGACTTGTCTTTACAACAGCAAAGATAGGATTTTACACTCCTTCCTTTCAGAAGAAATTTCATTCTTTTAAAACCGTCAGCAAAAGAGACATCTCAATCGAAGTAAAGGGACAGGAAAAAAAGGATCAAAAATACAAGATTGATCCCTACATCAATTTAAAATTTCATCTGATCCCTATTAGAGCGCATCTCGGAAAATAAATAAATACCAACTCGCTCCCTCGCAAAATAAATCTCCCAACAAGTCTCGGAGGAAACTTCAAAGATTGAAAAAAATACCTACCGAAGGAAACGTACAACCGAACCCTGGTTTTGACATTAAGTCAACACACTTCTACAAAACGAAACTAAGAGAATGGCCAGAAAAGAAAGCTTCAAGAAAGAGTAAACTGTATGAGTAAAAGGAAGACAAACAGATCAGGGAGCCGGGATTTGTGTAAAACCAGAGGGAAGTTTTCAAAGAAATCGAAACTTATATTAAGTTTTCATATTTTTAGTTAAGTTTTTTTTGTAGAGCCTGGCTTTTGTTCTTTAGAGCTTTGCTGTGTTTCAAGAAGGTATTTTTGAAATCTTTTATTAAAGTTCTGAGTTGTGTCATCCCACGGGTATTTAACTGTAAATAAACGTGTTCTCTGAAGTATTAGAATTATTTCGTACAAATATAAAACTCCCTGTGACATACGGATTACGGATATTCATCATTCACATTCAGGCTACGTACTAAAGTACAATAATCCGTAGTGTTGCTCCATTGCGACGTTAATTCAACTATATGCCTAATAAAGTACAGTTAGTTTACTTAACTCTGTATGATGTGTGTTGAAAACTACTACTTTTTAAAAATATATCGCATTAGTAGCGTCCTTTACGTAACGGGGCCACGGTAACCCAGTTCGAAGAGCAACGGATTACCAACTGAAGGGTTGCAAGTTCGAAACTAAGTCCAGACAAAGATCGTCGTGTACACGAGCTGGTGCACTTTAAATCTGTCGTGGCCTCAAATTTGCATGATTGCGGTTCAAAATTACGATGCGTTGCACTTCCATCTTTCCGTTTCGTATTGATTCCGGACCGCCGCCAATAGGTCGTTCTGTTGCTCCCGTGCTACGTTATTTAACTACCTACTTATTTTTAAGAAGCGGGGCAGGGTAGATTGGTAGAGTTGCAGATAGACCAGGGGTTTCGGGTTCGAAACGCAATCCAGTCAAAGACCGTTGTGTAAGTGGAGGCTGATGCGAGTTAAATCTATCGTGCCCTCAAATGTTCTCACGTGGGAGAGGTGTGAAAGTTTGGAGTGGGATGCCAGCTCAGGTATTCACCTCGTTATCTGACCGTGGTTAAAAATTCGAGCGTTGTCCATTTCGTTGGGGATTGATCCCGGACCGTCACCAATAGCCCGTGTGTTTCTTCAGTGCGACGTTAATTAACTGCCTACCTATTCTACCATAGAAACACTATAGCCACTTAAATTTAACGTGACTGAAAAAGCCAATCATAAGACGTATTTCTACATCAATGGGCTTAGTCAATCACAAATATTTTCATCGAACATAAAATACGCATAAAATCCTTTTTAATCAGCCAATTAGTCCCTCAATTGTAACAGGTTTCAATTAGCCCGTTATAGAATCGTTTGAGAACGAATTTATTCGACAAAACTGTCTTTGTCTCATAGAACTCGTGAAAGCTTTGGATTTTCGAAGCTATTCATTTTTCTATTCATTTAGAAAACTCAAAAATACAAAGTTTGTTTTAAAGGTCTTTCTGTACAATTAAGAGCAAATAAATTTTATACCACTTGTTTTAAGAAACCTTGTGTAAGAGTAATGAAGAAAAATGATGGCGTACACATAAAGTTACCCGACTAATAAAGATATAACTACTTCCCAAACCATCTTCTAGAAGAAAAGAGGCGCTTAATATGCTGATAATTTATCTACCTCAAACGTGGAAACTTGTTTTGTTGAAGATAAGAATGGCGAGAAGAAAGGTATAACAACGCCTGGAAGGTATTTTGCTTTATTTGATTAACTCCGGAAAATCGAATTTCCGCATCCAGCATTTCCTGAATTACCCTAATGAATGAATGAGAGAGTTTATGGAAGTATGCTTTATTTATTAGCACTTAAGAAAAAAGTTTTCTGAGAGTATTAATCGCAGTTTTAACCAATAATTTCCTTATTTCTTTTATGCCATTTCGACATTTTCACCATCACTTCATCATAATTGCGAGACATCTTCATTTTTTTGAAATTTTCTTGGTATTAAGTTTAAATTCCTAAATTTATCTTTGTTTTGTTTTGTAATATTGAATTATATTGCTATCCATGCTATGTCTGCAGCTTCAGCGCGCATGCATGTACAGTTCTGCTTTCTGGTTTTTTTTTACCATTTTATACTCCCAGTATTTTTGCTTTTTAGCCATTTGGCTTTTTGCTTGTCTGCACTTTTGACCTTTTGCCGGTCTGCATTTCTGTTACTTTACGTTTTAATGTTTTGTGTTTGATTTTTAGTGTTTTGTAGGTTTGATTGTTTATTAATATATATAATAAACAATCAAACTTACAAAACAATAAAATGTAGAGCAGCAGAAGTGCAGACCAGCAAAACGCCAAAAGGTCAAAATGCAGACAAAAACGCCAAATGGCTGAAAATCCAAAATACTTGGGTAAAAGCAGTCGTAAAGAAGAACTCAGAAATCAGAACTGTCCATGTATGCGCACTGAAGCTGCAGACAAACATGGATAGCAATATAAATCAATATTACAAAACAAAAAGAAATTTAGGAATTTAAACTTAAAACAAGAAAATTTCGAAACAAATGAAGAAGTGTTGATGGATGAGGGCGTCATCAGGGAGGAGCCTCACCCAGTCAACACAATATGGCGTTGTCTGCGTGTGAGCGGCAATTCACCAAAAGTAGCCCATACACCCCTCCAAACACTATAAGCAGAAAGGCAAAATTAGAAAATAAAGACTGGAAAATCAAAACCAGGGACATCCAAGGCACAATGACACACAAAGTATAGTGCGAAATACAATACGGACCTATAGAAGAGAAAACAAACTTACCCAAATTGATAAACCTCAGCTCGACAACAACCCGCCTCAAACTACATGAGGATCGCCAACAAATCCCATTTATAGCAACCAAAAATCACGGTTGAGAACCCGGAACCCCGAACGGCCCATCGGAACCGGAAACCGAAAGGACAGTGCCCGAATCCAGTCCCCCAACAAATTAATATATCAAACAGATGAGGCCACAAACTACATGAGGACCACCAACAAATACCACCCACAGCACCCATAAATCACATTTAGATTAGAAAGATTTAAAAATACTAATATTGTTTGACTGATGATTTGCCCTTGTGGCTTGTTTTGGAGACTCCTTTTGACTGTCAGCTCTGTTTGATATACTAATTGTGATGGGTCTGTTGGTTTGTTAAAGGACTGGATTCGAGCACTATCTTTTCGGTTTCCGGTTCCGATGGGCCGATTCGGGTCTTCGAGTAGGGATCGGATTTACGGTTCCGATTTCTCAACCGTGATTTTTGGTTGCTATCAATGGGATTTGTTGGCGATCCTCATATAGTTTGCGGCGGGTTGTTGTCGAGCTAAGGTTTATCAATTTGGGTAAGATTGTAAGTTAGGCACTATTGCCAACAATTAAATAGTTATGTAAAAAAAAGATTTTGTAAATAAATGCGAGTTTTCTTTGTGCTGGTAGGGTTGCTCTCGCAACCCAACTTTTGCCGAATGCCTAGGCCGAGGCGGCACTAAATCTCGAAACTTCTCTTCTATAGTTCTGTATTGTATTTCGTACTATACTTTATGTGTCCTTGTGCCTTGGATGTCCCTGGTTTTGATTTTCCAATCTTTATTTTCTAATTTTGCCTTTCTGCTTATGGTGTTTGGAGGGGTGTGTGGGCTACTTTTGGTGAATTACCGCTCACACGCAGAAAACGCAATACTGTGTGTTGACTGGGTGAGGCTCCTCCCTGATGACGCCCTCATCCGCCAACACTTCTTCATTTGTTTCGAAATTTCCTTGTAATCTTAAGTTTAAATTCCTAAATTTCTTTGTTTTGTAATAAAATACTTACCTACGTAAAATTGACCTTAAAATGCTGTAACACTAACCACTTCTAGAAATAAGCTTTTGCAACGTAGAACTAGGTCTTCTGTTACAATGCAGATTATCGGTGGGAGTTTCAATTAACTTTAATCCTCTTGGTGGTTGATTCGACTAGGTATCTAGTCATTAGCAAAACTGACCAGATCTTGACAGACGAAATATCTTGTCAGAAGAAAACTGACCTGATCTTGACAGAGAAATATCTTGTCATTAGAAGAAAACTGACCAGATCTTGATCATCCTAAAAAAATCGGCAATATTTTGCTATCTTGTCATCAGCAAAATTTGTCAGATCATGATGGACGAGATATCTCGTCGAAATGGGAGTGGAGGTACGGCGCTAGTGTCGTGATAGCACGTAGGTAATTGTTGGGTTTTATCGATTGAAGACAGAGTTTTATACATTAAAAATAAATTTTATTACGTGACCAAGTCTTATGGTTTAAAAACATACAAGAAGTCTGATCAGATCATGATCCTCAATCTTATCACTTATATACATTCAAAGATTTACATATTCTTCTATATTGATGTGCCCCACACGGCACTATAATTGGAGGTTTGAGACCGATTCCAACATGCGGCCCCATCGGTTGTAAAACCTCAGCAGATGTATTACAATTCAATATATATATTTATATAAATCTAACAAAATATTTTTCTAATAATATTTTTAAATTTATTTAACAATAAAGGCTTTGTTAAAAAGTCAGCCAAATTATTTTCCGATGAAATATAATTTACGTTAAATAGTTCATCTTTTATTAATTTACGAATAAATTTGTACTTGATATCAATATGTTTAGTTTTCTGATTTTCCTGACTATTTTTTGAAAAATAGATAGCAGATTGATTATCACAATATACTTGGGGTCTTATGTAATCACACAAACTTAATTCATTTATAATTCTACTAAACCAAATAACTTCTTTAGTGCAATCGGTTAGTGCAATAAATTCAGATTCCATTGAGCTAAGAGCTATGCACTTTTGTTTAGAAGATTTCCATGATAGTGGGATGTTACCAAAATAAATTAAATAGCCACTGCTTGAATGTCTGTTTGTGAGACCACATCCCCAATTTGCATCAGAAAAAGCAATCAAATTTGAACTTTCTACATTGGAAAGATTAATTTTAAAATCCTTTGTAAGAAAAACATAGTTCATAATATCAACAACGTAAGACCAGTGTTTGTAAGTATAACCATTACAAAACTGAGACATTATATTAACGGCAAATGCAATATCTGGTCTGGATCTATCTGACAAAAACGATAAACATCCTATTAAGGAACGATAGGGAAATTTCCTCATTAAATCATTTTCAATTATTTCTTCCTCTTTAACCTTATCAGGTAAGTTACAACCAATTTTAAAAGGTAAATTCACAAAACTTTTAGGAAGATCTTTGAATTTTGACATTAATTTTTCAATGTAGGTAATTTGATGTAAATAAATCGAATTTTCAATTTCTTGAAAGTTTACGCCTAACAAATATTTAGTTTTACCTAGGATTGTAAGATCCAATTTTTTTGTCCAATAATTCGATTACGTCATTTATCAAATGTTCCCTTTTTGAAAACAAAACCATATCATCTACATAAACAATTAAAATTGCATCTTTAAATTTGTAGACACAATTACACCAATTTAACTGAGAAAATCCTAATTTAGTTAAAATACCGTCTAATTCCAAATTCCATTCTCTACCACTTTGATGTAGACCATATATAGCCTTTTCCAATAGACATACTTTGTTTTCGGATCCTTTCAGCACAAATCCTTTTGGCTGTTTCATGTATATAGTATCCTTAAGGTGTCCATATAAAAATGCACTTTTCACGTCAACTTGACAGTGATACCAACCCAACATAGAAATCAATAGTACAAACAATAATTTAACAATAGAAAAATTCACAACTGGTGAAAAAATATCTTTAAAATCAATGCCGGGTTTTTGCTTAAAACCTTGAGCAACAAGACGAGCTTTATACCTTTTAGGTATATTGTTTTCGTCCATTTTTATGCTGTACACCCACTTACTTCCAATTATGGTTGTATTTGGGGGTGTGTCCACTAATTTCCATACTTGCCTATCCTTCATTATCTGAATTTCTTCATTCATGGCAGTATTCCATTTAATTTTATCCTTACTTGCTTGCGTTTCTTCATAACTTTTGGGGATTTCGACATTGTAACACTGATCATACATGTCGTACATCTGTTGGTCTAAAAAATTAGATTCATCACTAGAAGTAGATGGCACATTAGAAATATCCACATTAGGATGTTCAGTTTCTGGCTTAAAATTGAAATTTACAGGATCAAACCTAATCTTGTTTTTAGTACAGTACTTTTTAATATCATTTAAAGATCTCATTCTCAAATTTTCAGGAGAATAATAGTATACATCTATCCTATTGCTTTTATTTCTAGGTTTTTCGATTCTTCGCCAATTTGAAATGTTAAGACTTTTTAAGTCCTCAGTTTTAACTAAATCTTTAGAATCTAAAACTTGAGTTTCACTTTCCGATTTTACTTTTATATTTTCATTTGATTGATAAATAGGAATATTAGAATTAAGATCGAAAGAAACGTACTCAAAGTTTTTACCAAATAGTACATCAACAGCTTTCTTACTTTCGTCGATATGAACATGGACTGTTTCAACTATTCTCTTCTCGTTTGGTACATATATTCTGTAACCTTTAGTTTTCAAACCATATCCTGTCAAAATACCAAGTTTAGCTCTGGGTTGTAATTTATTTCTCTGTATTTTAGGAATATGAACATATGCCAAAGAGCCAAAAATTCTAAAATGTTTTACTGATGGTTTGAAACCAGTCCATATTTCGTTAGGAGATATACCCTCAGTTAATTTGTGTTCGCATCTATTTTTAGTATGAATAAATGCTAAAAGTGCTTCTGACCAAAATTGTGGTTGTAAACCACTGTCTTGAAGCATAGCTCTGACACAATCCATGGCTGTTCTATTGAACCTTTCTGCAATGCCATTTTGTTCAGGGGTATAAGTTGAAGTTCTTTCGATTTTTATTCCTAGATCATTTAAAAACTTTTTAAATTCTTTGTGACAAAATTCTAAACCATTGTCAGTTCGGACACATTTTAACTTAACATTTAGCTGTCTTTCAGCTCTAACCAAGTATTTTTTAAAGTAATCAAAAACTTCATTCTTATTTTGAATAATATAAACAGTTACTTTACGTGAAAAATCATCAATAATAGATAAAAAGTATTTGTTTCCACCTAGAGAGTTAACTGGAGCAGGACCCCACAAATCCATATGGATCCTTTCCAAAACATTTTTAGTTTTCCTTTCGTACATATAGTTTCTTTTTAAGGATATTCTAGTGGATTTAGCAATAGCACAAATCTTACAATTTTTATCTATATTTTTACAATTAAGTTTTTCAATTCCTTTTACACAATTAATTTTACTCATATTTTCAATTAAGGGCATGTTAACATGACAAAACCTACGGTGGGCTTTTTCTAGATCTAAACCAGTTACATATGTATAATTTTTAATCTTGGGATAACCTTTCAAGATATACAATTTTCCAATTCTGGGAACAGTAAACAAATATTTATTATAACTATTATAAATAATCATTTTGTTATTTCCCCATTTAATTTGGTTTCCCACAAGGTCAATACGAGCACCACTAATTAAATTTTTTCTCATATTAGGCGAGTATAACACATCTTTTAAAGTTATATCATAATTTCTGTTTCTATCTAAAACTGTAAATTGAATATCACCCATACCTAATACTTCCGAGGTGCTGTCCTTGTCTCCGACTAGGATCTTCTGTGGTGGTAGTTTTCTGAATGTCGTAAACATATCACGTTCTTTACAGAAGTGAGCAGTTGCAGCAGAATCAATGAGAAATTCCCTCGGTCTTTCATTTGGAAAATTTGAAACTGCATAGGCACGTTGAAGATCAGTTTTTGGATTGTCCTCCATATAAAATAATTCACCACCAGGTTTCTGCCGATTGCATTTCTTGAAGCACTTCGATTCGTAATGTCCCGACTTTTTGCAGTAGTTGCAGAATGGTCGCGGCCCCATACGACAAACTGTCGACTTTCTTGGGCTTGAAGGAATTAATTCAGGGTCCAGTACGCATCTGCTGTGATCAGGAGTAGACGCCCGTGTCTCCTTGTATTTAGATGACTTGTTTCTTGTAGCATAAGCATCGGCCACGATACTTAATTTTGTGCCTTCGTCTTTCCGCTTCAGCTCGATTCGGCTGGATTCTGTTATTAAATGTTTAGACAAATTGTCTAGCGCGCACTCGTTGTCATCCATCTTGTATAGCAATTGTACCAGATTATCGTATTCGTGAGGCAAATGTCTTATTAGTTGAAAGCAAACTAAGAGGTCTGGGATTTCGAATCCACCTTCTTTTATCTGTAACAGCTTCTCATGCACTCGTTTGCAGAAGAGTCCAATGGATTCGTCCTCCGGCTGATAGCGGATTGAAAAGAACTCGTCCACAAGGCCTGCCAATCGTGCTCTAGATGCTGGTTCAAAGTTGGTCTTTAATATATCCCAGGCTTCCTTACCGTCCTCAGTAGATGAAATCAAGACTTGATATTTTCTGTCTATGCCCTGGTAGATAGTTGTGTATGTCCTCTGCTTCCTATAACGATAGTCTCCTTTTTCTTGTTCTGGAGCATCTTCCAATAATAGAGGTTCCGTTTTAGTGATAAATTCCCAGCAGTTCCGGTCCATTAGCAATACCTTCATGTCCGTCTTCCACGTGGCATAGTTGAAATCCGATAACTTCGGGAAGGAAAACATGGACATTTCTTGAATACCCATCATACTGGATACCGGTAGTGGCAGAATTCAGGTTCAGCTTAAGGTCTGAGGCCCATAACCAATTGTTGGGTTTTATCGATTGAAGACAGAGTTTTATACATTAAAAATAAATTTTATTACGTGACCAAGTCTTATGGTTTAAAAACATACAAGAAGTCTGATCAGATCATGATCCTCAATCTTATCACTTATATACATTCAAAGATTTACATATTCTTCTATATTGATGTGCCCCACACGGCACTATAATTGGAGGTTTGAGACCGATTCCAACATAGGTGACATTTGGTGAAGTGGTGGAACCAACAGTTCATGACAGCGCGCCAAAGTGGATAGTACTTTCTGTGCTCTGCGCCCCGAGTATACCTTTGTTTTCGTTTTGAATACTACCGAATAAAGGTGATTGGACAGTGAATTTGGTATGTAATTAATAGTAACATGCTGAACTAATCGTGGGAATGGAAAAAACTTAATTGATTAAAATTACTGAAAAAGAATTCCAGTAAAATTTGCGTCAAAATAATAAACTTAACCATCACCCACAATAAATCCAAGGCAAGGCATACACAGGGTGATTCTACGGTCATGGGACAAACTTCAGGGGGTGATAGACCACAACGAAACAAACACTTTTCCCCATAGAATGTATGGTCGCAAGTGCAGCGGTTGGCCGCTAGAGAGCGCAAGTCAAACGCTTGTATAAAAGCCCGTAGAATGTCTATTGGGTGAGTCTAAACTAATACTACAAACTTCAGGGGTGATAGAACACAACGAAACAAACACTTTCACCATAGATTGTATGGTCGCTAGAGGGCGCTTTCCATTTCGGCACAAACACACGGTCCGACACAAGATGGAAAGAGGCATGAAATATGGAAACAACGCTTTAATGTCAAATAAACATCAATAACTGCTTGACAAAACGAAATAATACAATTAGATTTGCATAAATTAAAAATAAGTACAAGGAGCAACGGGTAAGAAAGAAATGACATGTACAAAACATGAGAAACTTTTCACATGGAAATGAAACGACATGTACAAACATCAGTCGGTAAGTACAACGCAAATGCACAATTACAGAAGCTGTTCAAAATGTCGACCACCACACCTGATGCAGGCCTCGAGAATCGCCGGCATAACGCTTTTATACAAGCGTTTGACTGCGCTCTCTAGTGGCCAACCGCTGCACTTGCGACCATACATTCTATGGGGAAAAGTGCTTGTTTCGTTGTGTTCTATCACCCCCTGAAGTTTGTCCCATGACCGTAGAATCACCCTGTATAGTCCAACGCTTTAACCCAGTGGTCATATACACTTTGGACCCAGCTTTTTTTAATGAAAATGGTATTTTAAGCAAACTGATATAAAAATTTATCATCATAATTAGTTATACTAGCATAATAAAAATTTAATAAATATGTTATCAATATAAAATGAAAATATAAATTATAGTGTTGTCTACACAACAAAAGACAGTAAATAAATGCACTAGGGTTTTAAATATTAAATGAAAATAATTATAATCAGTTAAAAAGTCCCATACTTTACCTATTTTTATGATAAAAATGAATAAATGAGAATATTTAAGCAATTTTTCATGTATAATTCTTTGGTTCCCTACAAATTGGTGGGAGATCGAGAAATATAAGTATCTCACTTTCATTCAGCATACAAGATGCGAAAAATAAGTGTCTCACTTTCATTCAGCATAACAAGATGGCGATAAATAAGTTTCTCACTTCCATCCAGCTTATAAGATGGAGAAAAATAAATGTCTCACTTTTATTCAGCATACAAAATGGCGAAAATAAATTCACACTTTCATTCAGTACATAAAAATTTACAGGGAGAAGAAATTATGAATGCAGACTAATATTATATTTAATTAAATTCAATTTTTGAACTTTGAAAAGGTGCTTATTTTTCTGCTCTTTAATTAAGCGAATACTTTAAACTCTACAAAAGTTTATCTATTTCTTAAGACATATGTTTATCTTATTTCTGATAAGACAGATGTTACATAGTTAACTCAGCATCTGCATCAAAGTGAGTTTACTGAAATGATTCAATTTTAATTTCCCTTTCGTCGTGTGGAGTTGTAATGAGCCTTACAAAAGGTTTCCTTTCGAATAAATTATCGATCGACATCAATTAACTTCCGATGTGAACAATCCTCTCTTAAGGATCCAGAAGCAGACCTTTGATTAGTCTCTATGGTGCTCGTGACAGGTCAGTCGAAATGGTGTAGGTGTTAATTTTCCCGAGAATTCTACCTCTTCTGAACTAATTATAAAGTCCGTACTTGCGCAACTATTGAGTTAAAACTCCTTTCTATCTTAAGGCCGAATGCTTTTATCAATTTGCTTTAAGTTTATTATCAATTTGCCACAGAAAATGCATAGTAATATCATAAAACTAATTGGTGTTCTATATTTTTAAAGATATCAAAAATATTGGTAAGTTGTGTCGTTTTGCAAACACAACGTGTAACTGAGAAGTTACACGTTGTGTTTGAGGAGGTTCAACATAACGCCAATTTAAATCCCAAATATATGAAACTTTCTGCAGCTGTAGTTCTTTCGTGTACTTATATTTTCTTTATTACCACTTTGCTAAATGTTAGTCTGAATAAAAAATTCCCCTTTACATTCTTGAAGAAAATTTGAATTTGAACTTAAAATTGATGTAACAATATTAGAATGAAAACAAATGGGGGGTAGGTTCTGTCGAGGACAAAAACCGTACTTTTGAAGTGAGTACTCGGGACTGATCTTGAATTGTGGAATGAATGAAGCAACCATAGGAAGTTTGAACGATTGTACATTGTGTAAATATTTAAAAATTAATTTACAGTTTGAACGATTAAAGTGTAGTTTGATATTAATATTGAAGGATAATTTTATTGATTAAAAGCCTGTGATTGTAGCGTAGTTCAATAGCTTCCGAATGACAGCATTTCGCAATCCAAACTTACACTGTCCCAAAGTTCGTCCAGCACCGTAGAACTTCGACATATTGCGGACCCCTTCACCGCACTCAATGCACCTGCGCACTATGTTCGAAAGCCATGCCAGGTACGGACACCCTTTGTCTATAAGACGCTATATTGATCTTATGGGTGTTTTTCTAGTTCTGAAATAATAAGACAAAACAGTTGCCACGCTTTCCTGTAACCGTCGACTTTTCATGCGTACCCACAGTACTTGTTCCGATTTTAAAGACGTATTCACGTCAAAAAATTTTTTATTTTCTTAACTGCGATATTTATGCATTAAGATCTTCATTGACCAGGAAAACCAATGTGGACCTTGAACGTAAGTATTAGAATTTAAATTTGTTACATATAGTATTTGGAAAAAAATTGTTTTTTAGCAATTCTGCAATCGTAGTAACACTCAGTGTTATTCATATGTGGATTTCGAATTAATTTTCTAGCCCCCTCTGCACATCCGAGGAAAAAATAACAGGGATTAGCACGTAACTTACTTTACCCGCAGGGTTCTAAATAATAAGTGCACCAAATTTGGTGTGGATTGGTCAAACGGTGTAGATTTGTATAGAGAATAGAGAGACAGAGAGACAAACTCTGCTTTATACTATATATAGATGATTTGAAATTAATCCTTCTTCGACACATTTCATGTCCATCTGCCACCAAATACCCTTCTTAAAATCATTCTGCAGTGCATTTCCGACACCCAATTTCATAGTCCAAGTTTCTAGAGCTGGTTCTTTTTACTTTCGTAAGAACCAAATTACGAATATGCAAAGCTTCAATTCGATTTGTGCTACTCTATGCTTCAGAAACTATACATTAAAATAGGCCGACAAATTTTAAACATTACTGCCCTTTTAAAGACTTTCTTAAGCCGCTCAAAAAGGTTTTGAAAAATAGTTCGAGATTTCCTTGACTTTCTGAGTTCATGCATTAGAACAGGTGGACCTTATTCCTGTTTGAACCCTATGCATTTCCTTCTGGCATATTTTATAAAAAAAGCTCTGCGCATTTCTTAACTTTAAAATGGTATTTTATTTATTTAAATAGTATTTAAAACGCATATTGTTTTTAATATATTTATTTATTTTCTTATTTCATGTGTCTGAGTTTTTCGAGTTATTCGTGCAAATGTTTGAAACATTTCGTACGAATGAAACACAGAAATCAAAAAAATTTATTTCGAATACCAACAGAAGTCTACTTTTTAAAGGAAATGTTTTTATAGTGTGACTCCGACGAGAAGTCAATCGACCTTGTGTCAGACGATGTTTGAGAAAGTGTCAAACACTCGCTAGGTGAATACTGGTATAGGCAACAGCATTAATGGCAATATTCGATGGTTTACCCCTCTCAACTCTATGATTTTCGGCCCAGAAAGCTAAATCTAGAACCAGAATCCGCTCTAAAGACGCCAATTGTTGAAGCAATTTATATACGTTTCAACCCCATATCACCTAATTTAACTATTATACACGGGTCGCGGTAGCCCAACTGGAAAAGCAACAGATTAGCAACCGGAGTTCGAAACTAGGTCTAGCCAAAGGCAGTCGTGTGCACGGGAGCTGGTGCACTTTAAATCTATCGTAGCCTCAAATGTCTTCACGTTAGTGAGATGTGGAAGTAAGTTTGGAAAGTGGGTTGCCAGCTCAAGTGTTGACCTCGTCATCTGACAGAAGTTAGAAATTACGAGGCGTTGTCCTTGGATCTTTCACTTAAGGATTGATCCCTCCAGTAGCCAGTAGTGCTGCTCCCGTGCGATATCAATTAACTACCTACCTACTAAATGCTCTCACATTACATAAACGCCATTGATTGCAATCTACTCAGCTTACTACTTATGTCTGGGCCTTTGATGAACACACACATCAAAAATAGAAAGGAAAAAATTCTGACGGAATGAGTAACGGATTAGGAACCGGAGGGTTGTGAGTTCTAATCCATCCAAAGACCGTCGTGGAAAAAGGGTGCTGGTACACATTAAATCTGTCGAATCAATCTAAGGCCAGCTTAGGTATTGGCCTCGTCATATATCCGTGAGTCAAAGTGACGAGGTGCTGTCCTCGAATCTGTCCCTCAGGGATTGATCCCGAACCGTCGCCAAGAGCCCGTTGTGTTGCTCCAGTGTGATGTTAATTAATTGCCATTACCAATATACTCATTTGAAACCGCTTGACTCTACCACTAACTTGCGGGTACCGGACTATATTGTTCTCTCACTGTAATGCCCCTGTGATGAAAAATTATACAGAATGGCTTATAATTATCAGTAAAAAGTATTCACCTCTTAATTGAATTTAAGAATCTTTTACTGTCCCATCCTTGCTTTACTGTCCCTTCCATCAAAACAAGCTATAAATTAATCAATCAATATTGTATATAAATTATTTATCGAATACGAACTATTAGTGTTTTTGAATAGATAACTAAATCAAGACTAACTTTAGTAACAAATTCAAACGTTGAAATAGAATTAAAGAAACCAAAGTAAAAATAAAACAAAAGAACTGATGCGAAAACACTTTGTGGAATTTATCGTTGATCGTCCTGAAAGACATCTGGCTTTTGTTTTCTTGGTGTAACGCGATATATTGCTTGTGAAGGGCATGAATAAAGTAACGGCAGTGAAACAATGCTGAAGATGAGAATGAACAGATAGTCTGAAGCAATATTCCAAACGCCAAGGCTTCAACATTTCACTGATCATGCAGCATTTAACTCTGTGAGCGTGATATTGTTAATTTTTCTTCGGGAACTCTTGAACAAACTTCAATCGGAGCCCATTGCAGTCAGAGACGAGGAAAGTATGAAAGAGTTAAAATGTCGACGGCGAAAAGAATGAACAAGGATTGTAATTGAATGGAAGAGTAAGGAAGTTTCTCAATTCATCGACGATTGATGATTCGACTTAGAATGAAAACGTTAAGTCTTTTGTTAGCTTTATACTAAAAGCGGAACAGTTTCAGAACAATTATACAGTATAGGATTATTTTCATTCTTCAAAATTGTTTAACAATAATTGTTAACCCACCAAATGGTTTCGACGAGATATCTCATCTCAACAAGATCTGACCAATTTTGCTAATGGTGACATATCTCGTCCGTCAGGATATCACAATTTTGAAAATGGCAAGATACTTTGTCCACAGAGATCTGACTAATTTTGCTGATGGCGAGATATCGTCCGTCAAGATCTGATCAATTTTGCTAATGATGACTTTTCTCGTACATCAAGGTCTAAATGTACAAACACACAATGAAACCTATACTAACACAACACAGCAATACACCTAGGGAGGAATCGAACTCACGCCACCTACAACTAACTCAGTGGGGAAACCCACTGAGCCACGGCGACCTTAGATATGTTCAATGGAGCTAGAGGAAAAATCTGGTAGTGCCTTGCTGATTAAATGTCCCCATTTACAAGCTATCTTCGTGGTTTCTACTGCTGCTTTGTTTCGTCTTCATAATGGACACGATTGCCTCAATGCTCATTTATTTACAATTGAATTTAGGAATTCACCTAATTGTACTTTGCCCGGACGACAAGTGAACGTAATCCCGGACGACAGATGAATAGCGAACATTTGGACACGTGTCGTGGACTTAATGGTTTCGATTGTATTGTTCAGATATTGGGAAGCAATAAAAGGCTAATGGCTTAGTTTTCAAACGCTTGGCATTTGGTAACACATAATTTAAACTCAGGCAGAAATGCAATCTCCAAGTCAGAGGAAGAGTTTTGTAGACAAAATATATAATCATTCGCAATTGCGTTACGTATATATTTATGTGGAATCCATCATCTTACCGCCACCAGAGGTCGTGCCCAGCACGCGGAGAACTGTAACTGTAACTTTATTTTCCTAACTTAGAGTTGGAGCTGTAAAGTGACTGTACGCTTCCTCGTGCAGGTGGAGCACCATTCATACAACTTGTACATGTACCAGCGTGTAGGCTGTGCCATGATCCATGTAACCTCTTCTCTGCATACTTTTTAGAATAATTAAATGCTGTGTTAGTCCTTATCTCCGTGTCATCCATCTACACATCTTCATCGCCTTAGACACCGTACTACATTTATTCTTTTTATTTGAATAAATTCAAAAATAACTACTTTCAACGATTCTTCACGAAATTTCATTGAACTTTAATGCTTTATATTGATTCATGAAAACAATTCAACTGCGTTCGTTCAGTTTTAAAGTATGGCGAGTTACATTTGAGAGGTTTAGAAAGAACTATATGCAGAATATTAAAATTTTTGGAAGCTAATTGAAAAAGTATTTTTAATTACGAAATTATAAAGCTTATATGTATGAAAGCTCTTCAGCAAGGCTGTTATATATTCTTTGACTATAAATTGGATTATCACTTAAATACTTTCTTTTTACTATAGGGCCGCGCTAGCTAATTTTTTTTAATGTGTATCCTCTAGGAAATGCATGGCACCCGCACCAACTCTGAGTGCCTAGTGTACTTATTAGGAGAGTCGTATCTAGTCTGCGGGCCAGGTAAACCTAGATGGAGAGCTGTATATGATCTAAGGACTGGGTAAACAATTCGAATGGCCTTAACAAGCTTAGGGGCCTGTTAAACCTATCAGGAGGTTCGTGTGGCAAGTTAAACCTGTGCGGAGGAACGTATCTGGTCTGAGATAAACTTATTCCCGACAACTCATATATCCTACGCGTGCGGCATTTCGACTCTACATGTTTGGCTTTCTGTGAACGTTACTTGACCCCATCGAGAATAGCAGCTATTTCTCAAATAGTTACAACAGCCATTTCTCAAATATCTAACAACAGCTATTTCTCAAATAGTTACAACAGCCATTTCTCAAATATCTAACAACAGCTATTTCTCAAATAGCTAACAATAGATATTTCTCAAATAGCTAACAATAGATATTTCTCAAAGCTATTTCTCAAATACGTAGTTAACAACAGCCATTTCTCAAATACGTAGTTAACAACAGCCATTTCTCAAATGTCTAACAACAGCTATTTCTCAAATAGCTAACATAGCCATTTCTCAAATAGTTAACAACAGTCATTTCTCAAATAGCTAACAGCTATTTCTCAAATAGCTAACAGCTATTTCTCAAATAGCTAACAATAGATATTTCTCAAATAGCTAACAATAGATATTTCTCAAATAGTTAACAACAGCCATTTCTCAAATAGCTAAAACAGCTATTTCTCAAATAGCTAAGAATAGATATTTCTCAAAGGACTAACAATAGCTATTTCTCGAATAACTAAAACATACACGACGGCACTTATGAAGAACGACGCGAGTTCTCTTAAAAAATCTTAATTCAACTTCACAGGACAATGCTTTAATTATCCGAAAGCAATGAGGAAGTCTTTATTTTACATGTTACCTGTACCCTGTAAGGACAACGCTTCGTAATTTTGAACCAGGGTCAGATGAGAACAACACCTGAGCTGGCACCCCACTCTCCAAACTTCCACACCACGCCAACGTGAGGACAATTGAAACGGTGACGGATTTAAATGCACCAGCCCCCGTGTACACGACGGTCTCTGGCTGGACCTAGTTTCGAACTCGTAATTCTCTGGTTGCTAATCCGTTGCTTTTCCAACTGGGCTACAGTGACCCCTGCTGAATGCCAGTCACGTGATAGTTTTTATACAGTTTAATTCACTATTTGTGAACATATGCGTAAAATATAATTTAGACATCTCTAAAAAGTTCCACGAAATTGTGCGGTTCAACGCCATTTCGTAAACAAGTTGAAAAATCTAATCCTGCTTCCTAAATCTTACAACGGCATTTCCCCAATTCGAACACTAGCATGAAACTCGAAAACAACCCTTCAGAAAAAGCGATACTGTTTCGCCATAAATCATTTCCACCGAGCGAAAAAAAATAAAGTAAATACCGCATAATTTTTTCACTTCCAGCTAAAAATATCGAATGACTTCGAACTCAGACAGGAAATATAAAGCCATGACTTCACTCCAACCGTAACTGTCTGCACTCCGTAAGAAAGAAATAAAGAAAATCCCGGGCCCTCCTATAGAAATCCCCTTTTGGGAAAGGAGGGCGCAACTTTTCATATGGAAAACGCTGTTTTTTTTCCCATTTCAGATTCGTCGCTTCTGCGTTGAAATTTCGGCAAAAAAGCTTTGAAATCGTGAAAGCCAATTCTGCACAGGAAGTAAATACTGCTATCCTTAAGAATCATAAATTTTCAAATAAACTTTTATCATAGCTCAAAAGGGACTGGATTGGATGTTTATCTAAAGAGAGACAGTGTAGGTATTTTTTTACTTTTAATGTGAACGTCTTGATATACTGCCATGAGGCTGTCATTAACTGTAGGAAAGAAGTTTTGATTTTTCCTTGGTGAATGCTGGATGAACGGAATTTCAACTATTTTTAAATGCGTTTTGTATCTGTATCTTTCTGAATAGAATTGAAATTTTACATGCATAGATTAACTGATGAGTTATTTAATGATTAATGTGTTAGGTAGGTCTTAATTATCCTTGGGAAACACAACGGGCTATTGGTGGTGGTCAGGGATCAATCCAGAACTGAAAGATCAAAGGGCAACGCCACGTAATTTTGAACCACGGTCAAATGACGAGAACATCTGAGATGGCACCCCACTCTCCAAACTTCCACACCATCCAAACGTGAATTAATTTGTGAGATATGGATATATTTTAAAGAACTGTGTAGGAAATAACTATTGCATGGAAATTCATTTTAGTATCGAATTGTATTAACGAAAAACCATTTTCTAGCGATCAGATTTATCAAAACTTTTCCTTCAAGATCTCTACACGAATTAACCAATTTTAAATGCAATAAAATTAATTAATTTTTAGGGATCTGATTTTTTTGAAGTCTGATTCGTCTTTTTTTCAAAGCCTCTACAAAATAAAGTAATAAAATTAACAAGTTGTTTTAGGGTTATGAATTTTCAAAATATGGTTTGCTTGGCCAAATATGGCACATGAGCAGTAAAATCCAACCAAGCCATCGAACAAACGTTTATTTCAAGGCCTCTGTGAAGGGAAATATTAAACTTTCCATCATAGAGGCTTTGAAAGTTTAAATTCTAAGCTTTATAAGCAATAAAGATGTTCATATATTTCTTGTTCGCTCTGTGAAACTTGTTGAGTAAAGCTAGATGTAGGTGGCGGTAGTATTTCTTAGGTGGAACGTGTTTCCTGCAAGTGTTCTGAATGTGACGTCACTAGAGTCCGATTTCAACACCTTAGCCAATAAAAATTCAAAAGAATAAATTCCGAACTAATAAACTAATATCTGAGAGTTGATTGGTAAATACCAATTAAACAACAAACGTTGCAAAATTGTGATCAACTATTTTTTAAGGAATCATTTGTGACAGCACTGAGATAGCAGATGCAAAATCTTCCTAGATCGTCTGGTCAGTTTGTTTACACTGAAAATTCTTTTTACAGACCCAGCAGCAACCGATACATCTATGGCGTTGTATTTGAAACTGTCCATAACTAAGCATCCTCTTAGTCCTCTTTCCATAACTAAAAAATTCTCTTAGTCCTCTATCTACAACTAAACATCCTCTTGGTCCCCTCTATACATAACTAAAGATCCTCTTAGTCCTCTATACATAACTAAACATCCTCTTAGTGGCCTCACAGCCATCACCCCTATTATGTCACTGAAGTAGTTTACCCAGCGTATATGAATTTGTGTCGATAATCGTGAGTAAGAAGTCGGAGAAAAAATGTATTTTTTGGTATCGAAATCGAGTTTTGCAACACATATTCTTCCAACATGGGGAGAACTGAAATACCATTTATATTTGAAGGAAGTTAGTTAATTAACGTCGCACTGAAGCAACACAACGGGCTATTGGAGACGGTCCGTCACCAACACCTCATACTTTTGAAACATGGTCAGATGACGGGGTCTAGACCTGAGCTGACACCCCATTCTCTAAACTTCCCCACCAGGCCAACGTGAGGACATCTGAGGGCACGACAAATTGAACGTGTACAAGCCCCCTTGTACACGACGCTCTTTGGCTGGACCTAGTTTCGAACATGTAACCCTCTGGTTGCTAATCCTTCGCTCTTCCAACGGGTATAGCGAGGCCCATATTTGAAGGAGTTATTTCAATAATGGCACAAACCTATTTCGAGACATTGGATTATAAAGTCAAATACAGGAAAAATTTAGAAGATCGAAAGGTTTGAAAAATAACGGATCTTACTTAATTGGCAAAGATTAATGTTTTGGTGTAAATGAAAAATGATTTAGTGGACACACTTTACTAGTCTAAAGATCACCATATTCTGGTCTAGAAAAGTTAAACACAACTCTTCTCGAAAATTTTGACTTAGCGTGTTTTATGGCTTGTTGCCTCAAGTCTAAGAAGTCTGACTTTAAATCAGAAGGTAGGTATGTAGGTAGGTAGGTATTTTAATTAACGTAGCACGAGAGCAAAACAACGTAGATCAGAAGGATTTTAATTCATGGCAATAGCAGCAGCAATATCTAGCATGCACAGACAGCACAAAATAAAAATATCAGGCTATCTCATACTGTGACAGTGCTTTGATAAAGCTTCCTAGACAAGCATATATATTTGAAGATGAAATAACGTGAACAAATTAAGTTAATAAATCATAACAGCAAACAAGAGCAGAGGATCGCTGTCTTATAAGAACAAGTATATTATAAAGCAACTCAATTTTTACCATGAGATCTGAGCAGAACAAAATTTCCAACTTGCTTGATTGACAGAAACGAGTTGGCATTTGCATAATGCAACAAAAGAACTGATGCCACCACTGTTTCACTTGTAAACCGTCAATATTAAAGTAGAAAAGTATTATATATTATTTTTAATAAAATAAATGAAATAATATTATTTTAATAAAGTATTTTTAATAAATAATAAAATAGTTAAAATATTTCTTCTGATCGTGGTTCAAAATTACGAGGCATTGCCCTTGGATCTTTCCCATCGGAATGATCCCGGACCGTCACCAACAACCCGTTGTGTTGCTCCCATGCGACGTTAATTAACTACCTACCTCATTATATTTCTCTCCTTCATAAGCTTCGGCTCGGTAGCCCGGTTGGAAGGGTAACGGATTCGCAATCGGAGGGTTGCGAGTTCGAATCCAACCGAAGACCGTCTTGTACAAAACAGGATGGTGCATATTAAATCTGTCGTGTCCTCAAATGTCCTCACGTTGGCATGGTGTGGAAGTTTTGAGAGTGGGGTACCAGCTCTGGTGTGACCTCGTCATCTGACCATGGTTCAAAATTACGTGATGTCCTTGGGATTGATCCCGAACCGTCGCCAATAGCCTGTTATGTTGTTCCAGTGCGACGTTAATTAAATACCTACATACCCTCATAAGCTTTATTTGTAAAACTCGAATTGTAATGTCTACAAAACTTTCCATAAAAAAACTTTAAACTATTCCTTCAGCATTTCCTTTTATCGAATGCTGACATATTTCCATGCAAAGATTATCAAACTGTCTGTTCCTTTGTAAGCCTTTCAACCAACTCACGATTGGAGACGAAAAAATAAGAATCCCTTTATGAGAGCAGTCAAAGAACGGCGCCAAGAAAGTGATTCGGCGCCAAGAAACATCGATATGTAATTTTTATTTGTTCTTGTTGCTGTGGAAAGAATGCGAAGGCTTCTGAAAATCAGTTAAGAGTAGCGGAAGAGGATCTGAGAGTCTCTTTGACTGTGATGGATTACAAGAAGAGACTTATCTAATAATGAGAATACTAGGATCTAGCGAAATTCCGTTTGTTTAGAGATTGCTTGTTCGAGTAAATTATTTTGGGTTTCGTTTCTTTTTCCTCTCAGACTTGGGATATTTTTTCTTTGTCATTCGATGACATTACTGCAAAATGTATCAAAACAAATTGAAAGTTGAACTAAGCTTATTAGAAAAACACGGGAACATTTGAGAATACGTTATGTTCCCTAATTTTAAGCTGCAAGCACTAGAAATCACGAAAATCGGCCAGAATATTGATAATTATTTTTATTGCTTCAAAATATTGTCCAACTTAGCTTTCAAATGATATCATGTCTTACCAGATCTTGTAAATACTCAAAATATTTTTGTAGTTACAAGAGTTTTTCGTTGGTAATGTCACCATGTACAATGTTCCAAAACTTTAAACTCAATTTCTGTTTTTGCAATATGCTTTGTTCAAACAGTGATAACTCAACAATGAATTGATTTATCATAATTATTTTTGTATCATTATAATCTATATCATACAATAGACGTTTTGACCCTCAGTCATAGTTATTAGTTAAGAAATGAATTTTTAGTTGATTTTTAAATGTTAAAATTTCTGAAAAAATCTTGATTTTTTTTATACTTCCTTAGTGACAAAAGCTGTAAGAACTATTCCCTCTAGCAACTTGATTGAGGGTCAAAACATGAAGAATAATATAAGAATAATTTCCAACTGGAATTGTCTTTCTGAACAAACAACAATTCGAGATACCAATGTTCAAGAAACATGCTAATTAGCTAATTCTATCTAAATTAGATAAATAGTGATTAGCTTAATCTGATTTTTTCACTGAAATTATTTTAAGCACAAACCAATGACTTATTGTAAAAAACCGGACTTTTAAAGTCAAAATTTAAATAAATCTTCTTGTGTATACCTTATTTTAAAAAACCTTCTTGTGTATACCTTATTTTAAAAAGCCCTCTAGTGCATACCTCTAGTGTGTCTAGTTTACACCTCAAACTCAAGCAATAGAATTAAAAACCAATAAGCAAATGTTTCAGGATAGTTAATTTTGAATAGTTATACGTTGCGTGCAGTGCTTAACTGAACATGCATTGTTGTACTAATTCATTAAGTCAGCTGAAGTGTTTATAACCCTCTGTTAAAATGAAGAATTAAATTGGCCATTATTTAGGAACTTATTCACTTTTCCTTTGAACAGGATTTAGATTTTAAAACACTCGAACAAATTCATATAAATTTCTTCATTCTAAACATGCATTTCTTGCTCTGAGGAACATAAAGCATTACAAGAATTTACAAATAGTTTAATATTTTTATACTTAGTATTTTATTTTAAAAAATTATAAAATGATGATAAACTTATTTAAACTATTGTAACAGAAAATGAAGAGGATGAAAAGTGCAGAGAAAAAGGAGAGTATTAGCCAACAAATATGCAATCCGAGAATTGTCGATTAATCAAATAAGAATTAATCCTAAACGGTGAGGACACAAAGAAGACCAAAAAGAGATGATCACATAAATTATGCGGATTTTACCACCACTATTCACATTTAATTCATTCTACAAATTGTCCCATGTGATGTCTTGGACATTTTGTCGGAGATTATCAAATGGAAAGCGAAGACTCAAAAACGTCAGCATTCTTTGCAGCATTTTCAACTAGTTGGAAAATGGATATATTGAAGTGTTAGAATACAGGATAACGACGCATTTCAACAGATAGTAATGACTTGGGTCAGTTCAATTATATGTTAATGCAGGCATGATTAATCGTCTATTTTCAGCAATACATTTATGGGTTAGTTCATAGGTGCAGTAATATTTTCAATTGCAGATACGAAACTCAAAACTTGCATCTATACAATGTCCTAATCTTAAAGTTGAATTTATGCATTGAGAGATTGTTATAATTTTATTGAATAGTGTTTTTGGGAAGTTGTTTTTGATTTAATGTTTTGAATAGGCACAATATATCCCAAGAGGATTCAGTGCCATAAAAATATAACCAATTCAATAATAACCTTAATTGGTGACCACCATGGTTCAATGGGTTTGACCACCGCGCTAGCAACCTGCGAGTTGTCGGGGCACAGGTTCGGTTTCTCCCTGGTAGTATTTTTCTCTTTTGTTTCATTAAAACTTTCCTTGTGTGTATGTCCATTACTTGTGTTTGTCTGTCTCGTGTTTGGCACGGTTTTGACCCCAACCTTAACTTAATTAAGGAGCTCCGTTACCCAACGAGATTCACAAATCAAATAGAATTTCGGGACACACGTTCTATTCACAAACTGAAACTATTGCCATTCACCTATAATTATCACGCTTGCTTACAAATTTATCACCATGGCATAACCAGAACCAAATCTCTGCCACGCCTCGATCCAGACTCAATTGAAAGTGCTTTAATAAATTAAAACCCATCCCGCCTCGCGAATCGATCGCCGCAGAGACAAACTGACTGCTTCATCAGCAGCTGAAAACCTCAGTGGCCGATCCCAAGACACTCCTCGCCCCCATCAAATCGACCCCGGAAACATCCTCCAGAATCGTCACCTTAAAAGGTGAGATCCCAACGGGGGGGAAGAAGCCCCCTACCCAATATGTCGACCCCTTTAAGTGCTCGCGCAGACATCTCCCCCTTTGGGTAATACCACCGATTCATCTTGGACACCTTAATCAAAACCATCATTTTCACCTGAGTCTCTGGGAGGGTGGTAATACAGTCATTTATTAGTCATGCTACTTCCCCTTCTTCATGCTACTTTGGGGTCTCGCAACTGAGGAAGGTTTGGCAGTGGAAGGGTTTCGATTCGTCAAGTGATCGTGCGCCGGTGGATTGTTGGGAAAGAAGTCATCAGGAGTTGGAGGATTTGGATGGAAAGGTGGTGGCCCAATTGGAGCATTTATGATGGATTTTCTGGGAATTTGCAGAGTTGAAGTTTCTTTTCTTGCTATTACGTTGAAAAGGGTAACTTTGAGGACTTTTGGAGACGATTTGGGGTTTCCCTGTTTGATGTGTGCGTTCCTCAAGGGCGCAGAAATAAGTGGTGCTCGGAGAAGATAGCTATCAATGACGTTTTGGTATCGTGGTATGCCTCATCAATATCCTGAGCGTCACAGGACTTCGGAGTAGTGTTTTATTCCGTTTTTATCCCACAACACATATTCTCATTGGCGTGGTGTGGAAGTTTCCCGGACTGTCGCCAATAGCCCGTTGTGTTGCTCCAGTGCTATGTTAATTACTACCTTTCTCCCTACCTACGTAGCCATAACACATGACTAAATAACAACACAAATTAAGTGAAAGAATACGATACTATTGATAAACACAGAACTGGTTTGACGTTATGCAAGGAAGACTGAAGATTGTCAAATGGGTGTTTGTGATATATAACCCCAAATCAACCATCATCTTTTTATCTGTTTTAATGGATTGCTATTAGAAATATCGAAACTACTTTTTAACCCTCCAAATGGTTTTGACGAGATATCGCATCCATCAATATCTAACCAGTTTTGCTAATAACGAGATATCTCGTCATCAAGATATTTAGTGCCAATTTTTTTATGACGACGAGATCAGGATCTGTCAGTTTTCTTATAATGACGAGATAACTCGTCTAGACAACCACCAGGAGGGTTAACGATTGTAATAAAATTAATGTATTAAACAACTTATTCCATATAAATTTCAGTAGAGTTCTGTTAAGGGTTTTAAAATATTTTAGGCAATTAAAATGTTTTGTGACTCATAATTATTCTGTAATTGGAAGACAAGTAGATTCGAAATATAATACGATATTTAAGATGATGCGATTTAATAATTCTGTCCTATGCACATCAGTTTTACAATTAATTCTTCACATAAATGCTTTCTGTATCTTAAGTAAGAGGATTAGTTTGTTCTCAAGTCAACAATCAATGAAGATAATATCGATGTACGATGTTTTAAAGATAAAGGTAGAGAATACAAGCGAACGATTGGCATGTTTCGCTCATTGCCATCCGAGATTAAGATAGATTATCAGGTTATTAAAGTTCCTGAATAAGTGCATGTACCACTTACAAATATGCTAGGAAAGCTGGAGAATATTTCTTAAAACTAGAATAACATGCTTAATTGAAGGGATCGAAGGGATATTACGATTTAGAGCGAATTTAATTGCTTGCTCATTCATGGATTTATTCTTTGACTAATTAAAATATAAAGAATTCAGTTGCATTTAGAAATTCCTCCCTCCAATTTAAACTAAAAATGTGACTAAATTCATTCCGTCTAATCTGTTTCCTTAATTAAGAAAACAATAAACCTTCTAGAAAGCTTATAAATTAATTGTGATCGATGGAATGGAAATTAACTTTACAAGATATGAAATCGTATAAAATTTGAATTATAGGCATAATTATTTATTCTGTAGTTACTAGAACAAAGAAATAATTTGTTTCATGTTTCGTAGGTGATATTTTATGTCTTATGATTTTGTATTTTCCACTAATCTTCGGTGTATTTTAGTTTTTCAGGGTAACTTGTGTTTATTTCTTTGGCTAGGCTTCACACAAAACGGAAAAAAAAACCTCAAAGATTTTCTTCTTAAAAGTGACTTTTGCTTTACTCTCCTTGACAAAGTAAGCGGGTTTAGTCCATTTACATTTTTACCTCTTTTGTTTCTCATGGAAAAATGTACTTTTCTAGTAGTTTTTACATGTCATACCCCTCTATTTGCTCTCTGCGACTTTCAGCGTGTTCTCTAAAGGGCTGTTATTATGTTATGATTTTTGTTTTTACATGCATTTTGTCTTGGGTTTGGTTTTCTTGTCTGACCTTTGGTGGTAACCTATATAGTTTGATTTCGAGCCTCACTAAGCATTGAAATGTAGTGTTCAAGAAAAAATTAAGGCATTGAAAATTTAATACGTGCATATCCGCACTTTTATTAAATACTCTGGGATAATTAGACTCAGTCATGAGTATAGGTATGTATATCTCCTGAGAGAAAATACGAAATTGTGTAGTACGTGCATATATATATATATATATATATATATATATATATATATATATATAAAATTTTGAAAAAAATGATGGAAGTGTTGGTGGATCAGGGCGTCATCAGGGAGGAGCCTCACCCAGTCAACACAATATGGTGTTTTCTGCGTGTGAGCGGCAGAACACCAAAAGTAGCTCACACACCCCTCCAAACACCATAAGAAAATAAATTAGAAAAACAAAAATTAGAAAAACAAAACCAGGGACAACCAAGGACACATACCAAAGATAAGTATAATACAAAATTAAAATTAAAATTAAAAAGGAGAAAACAAACTTACCCACATAGATTGACCTAAGCTCGACAACAACCCGCCGCAAACTACATGAGGACCGCCAACATTTCCGATTTCTGATATACGGCGTTGTGAATGGCATTTGTTGGCGGTCCTCATGTAGTTTGCGGCGGGTTGTTGTCGAGCTTAGGTCAATCTATGTGGGTAAGTTTGTTTTCTCCTTTTTAATTTTAATTTAATTTTAATTTTGTATTATATTTATCTTTGGTATGTGTCCTTGGTTGTCCCTGGTTTTGTTTTTCTAATTTATTTTCTTATGGTGTTTGGAGGGGTGTGTGAGCTACTTTTGGTGTTCTGCCGCTCACACGCAGAAAACACCATATTGTGTTGACTGGGTGAGGCTCCTCCCTGATGACGCCCTGATCCACCAACACTTCCATCATTTTTTTTCAAAATTTTCTTAAATTTCTTGATTTTAAAATTTTTGGATTTCTCTTTGTTTTGGTTTGTAATTTTGAATTATTTTACTTTCCATGTTGTGTTTGCAGCTTTAGCGCGCATACATGGACAGTTCTGCCTTCTGCTTTCTGGATTCTGCTTGACTATTTTTTACCCCCAACTTTTTTGGCTTTTTACTTGTCTGCTTTTCGATCTTTTGGCATTTTGCTGGTCTGCATTTCTAATATTTTAACTTTTTGATCTTTTGGCATTTTGCTGGTCTACATTTCTATTATTTTACGTTTTAATGTTTTGTATATTTTGTAATTTGATTGTTTTTATTATATATATATATATATATATATATATATATATATATATATATAATAAATCGTGATGGACGAGTTTTTGTTATTAAAAGAAAACCTTGATCTTGGAATCCTTTAAGAAGATCTTGATATATATATAAATTTCTTGATTTTAAAATTTTTGGATTTCTCTTTGTTTTGGTTTGTAATTTTGTATTATATATATATATATATATATATATATATATATATATATATATATATATATATATATATATATATATATATATATATATATATATATATATATATATATATATATATATATATATATATCAAGATCTTAAAGGATTCCAAGATCAAGGTTTTCTTTTAATAACAAAAACTCGTCCATCACGATCTAGGCAGTTTTTCAAATGGCGAGTTACCTCTTCGGGACAACCACAAGGAGGGTTAACATAAATCATGTATTCTTGACATAGAACTCCACAATAACCAAATTGTGAATACATAAAAAAATGTTCCGAAATTAAATTAAAAGCATTAAAAATCTATGCATTTTCAAGCTTTTGTTCAGAACCTATCAAATAACCAGATCCAAAGTCAGGTACGATCGACCCAAAGTCGAGCAGACCTCAAACAATTCAAATCCTTCTTTTCCACAGAGAAACAGCATACCCACAGACCTGCAATGAAATCGCCGAAGTATTGTTGCGTCGCATTGTCAGTTATGTACCCGCCTTTCACTACCGAAGAAGTTCCCCGGAAATTGCCAAGAAAATACGTGGCTGGTGATAAATTGAAAAGTTCCGCTTCCCAAACCGAAGAACAAGATTCTATTTTGCTCTATGGAGAAGCCTGTAAATAATTTCCGTCACTGGAATATAATTTGCAGAAACGAAATGGCAATGCGTTGCAAATCCTTCAATTCAGATTCCTTATGCTTTCTTGTATAACATTGGTTTCTATGTCCCACTGAATACTTGACTATGTTCACTCAATGAATGAATTGTATATTCCTCTCATATCGCATATTTGAGTGCCGCAGCAGCCTATTTTTAGAGTCGTATATTACTAACACCGGTAGGTAGGTATTTTAATTAACGTCGCACAGGAGTTATTGGTGACGGTCCGGGAGTAAACCCGAAGGGAAAGATCCGAAAACAACCCCCGTTGTTTTGAACCAAGGTCAGATGACTAGGTCACACTTGAGCTGGAACCCCTATCTCCAAACGTGCAAATCACGCCAACATGGGGACATTTGAGGCAAGGACAGATTTAACGTTCACCAGCCCCTACGTACACGACGGTATTTTATTGGATTTAAACTCGCTACCCTCCGGTTGCCAATCAGTTACTCTTCCAACCAGGCTACTGCGGCCTTGCCAATTTTATGATTACGGATTTTTATTTTAATTGAAACAAAAATTTGTCAACAGGATCCATATTAATAAGATTTTTTGTGCAGTACATAGTAAAAGCACAATAAAATACAGTCAGATCGTAGAATTAACGATCAAATATTGTTTACAGCTCAAATTGACCGACGAGTTCTAGGCAGTACAAGTTATTTCCAGTCATGTTCGGTTATTCTCTGAGTACATTTCTTTTTGGGGTACCTGCTCAAATGTGACCTCGTCATCTGATCGTGATTCCAAATTACGTGGTGTTGTCCTCTAATCTTTCCTTTGGGGTTTGATACCGCACCGTCGCCCATAGCCCATGTGTTGCTCCAGTGCGACTTTAATTAAAATACCTATCCACCTGAGATTTCTCGATTCTGTACCAGCCTTCCTCGTCAATTTACTTTCCGTTGGTTGGCAATTCTAGATTTTCACCAAATAATTCGATTATGGTTTTATGTGATTAAAAATGTTTGATACTTTCTATGTAAATTTAAAAAAATTTGGATTACAAGCTACTTTACGTTCATATATTTACTCAGTATTTCAGTTTGAAAAATAATATTTTATAATGGCTGTCTCATGGTATATGGGTTTACAACGTATAACTTAACCCTCCAAGTGGTTACGATGAGATATCTCGTCAGTAAGGGTCCGACCAATTTTGCTAAAGACGAGATATTTCGTCATCAGGGTATTGCTGATTTTTGATGATGACAAGATCAATATCTGGTTGAGTGTTTCTAAGGATGGCATATCTTGTCTATGAATTACTGGTCAGTTTCGCTAATGCGAATACAAACCGATAAGATACCTAGCCGAGACTTCCTCACTGTGTGTATTTCTCTCTTCTGTGTCAGTAAAGCTTTCATTGTGTGTGTGTCTATTACTTGCTATTGTATGTCTTGTATCTGGCGCAGCATGGCCAAATATGGCCATGCTGCGCCACCTCGTTGAGACAAGCACTAGGAAGGTTAAGTACTTGCATTATGAAAGTATTTATATAATGTGATTTAATATAGATGAATAGTTGAAATATAACTGAGCATTTTCAACTCGAAATTTTAGTGAACACTTTCAATGTTTGACGATAATAGGAGAAATTTGTGTTTTTATAGATTTTGTGAATATTTTGTTTCGATATTATAAGTAAATATGTATCGTTATCACCACGCCAAAGGCACATATCTGCAAAATTGACTTTTCTACAGAAACGGGTTCAAAGTTTTGATGCTTCGTGAAAAATTCAGTTACGACTCAAAGGTTGTTTTCTCATGAAAATAGGCATTTCCACTACGAATCAAGATGATTCGTGGCTTTGTCGTGTAAAACATGAAATGATGACTCGAAATATGCAGTTAGGAGAAAATCACCGAAATGCAGATAAGTGCTTTTGACGTGGTAGTAACGATATGTATCGCTATTAACACATGGGTACATATATTTTAATTCCTATACCACAAAAGACTACTGAAATCATAAAACATTAATAATTCAATAAGAAACAAAGTAACACATGCAACTTCTTACTACACGCCATCTGAAATCTCATTCAAACTGGGGTCGTGAGTCATGCAGCGCCTCGAATAATACGTGACACATGCTAATAGGGTCATACATCACATTTTATGCTCATGAAAGACGTTTGACCAACAGCACTAGGACAGGCACACACCTCATTAACGCCCCCTAACGAAAAAAAACGAAAGCATAAGGGAGGAAATAATAAAAGAAAGTACGACACAATGTACAGGGGTAACTGTCAAAAAGTCATGTTTTCGGTGAGTTTTAGAGACATAAAAATCAACCACTCTGTATGTGGTAAGGTTTTTTGGAAGCAGAGCTGATTGTGATTGCCTCCCATTTGATGGTATAATATATACAAACGTTTAACTCTTTGAGGTTAGGTAGATTAAAAACTGTCCCACCTTTTTCTTAGCTTTTTATGCATGGTGGGATATTTTTAACCCACCTTAAAAAGTTGAAATTACTCATAGTCATACAGTTTAAGATTTTTAAAGTTTTTCATTGAGTTAGCAATGCTATGAACTAACGCTACATGTGTAAAAAACTGAAAACAAAAATTTACATGTCAAAAAGCATTAGAGTAAGTTGTTGACACTGTTGTGATTAAGGTTGGCGAATTGTAATGTGTAGTGAATTTTTGTCTTTCATAACGATAAATGTTTTTTCGTTAATAAATCGTTTTATAATAAGAAAAGCATGTTATTTGATGTTTTATACTAATTTTGAAGCTGAATAAGTGAATAAACAATTCTGCGCAGCTTGGTTTTCTTTTCTTTAAAATCGTGTGTCTCAAAGAGTTAAATCATATTTTTCTGTTTCATAAGGTAAAATCTCTTTGGTTTAGAGTAGAAATTCATTAACCCCTTCTGGTGGTTTACCTTCGAGTCGGAAACGACCCTGTAGTGGACATCTTCTATCGCAAAAACGCTGTTCCAAATTGTCAGTTCTGGACAACGGAACAAGCTACTTTTCTTACTTGGATTTTCATTCCCTTCGATTCTTCTCTGGATGTCTTTCTCTCTTCTGTGTCATTAAAACTTTCCTTGTGTGCGATGTCCATTACTCGATATTGTCTGTCTTATGTTTGGCGTAGCATGATCAAATATGAGCCTTGCGCCATAAAACCCAACCAAAAGAAATATTTTAGCTTACTTAGTATATACACAAGTTTTCTAAATTGTTTTGGATAAATACACAAAATCTATTTTTATGCTTCAGAGAATAAGGAAACAATTTAAAAATGCTTTTTGACCCTCGCAAAAATTTTCGCCAACGATGTGAAACAGTTGTTAACATAAGAAAACTTATCTAAGCAATCTATTAGACGTATTTTCTTACTTTAAAATTGGTAATACTTTTACGCTGAGAATTGTCAATTTAAACTTCCTGGTAGTTGTCTCGACGAGGTATCTCATCATTAGCAAAACTGATTAAATATCTTGATGAATGAGATATCTCGTCATTTGAAGAAAACTAACGAGATAATGATCTCGTCATCATAAAAAAATTGGCAATATTTTATTGACGAGGTATCTTGTCATTAGAAAAATTGGTCTGAAAATAGAGCAGTTTTTCTCGACGAGTCATCTCTTTCTTATCAAAATTGAACAGATTTTGAACGAGATATCTCGTCGAAACACTTGGTTAAATTATTACAAAACAATTTTACTGCAGAGATGTTTTAAGACATGAAGAGATCAAGATCTAGTCTTTTTAATGTCAAGATATCTCGTCCATCAAGATCAGGTCAGATTGATTTCTAATGTCAAGATATCTCGTCCATCAAGATCAGGTCAGATTGTTTTCTAATGTCAAGATATCTCGTCCATCAAGATCAGGTCAGATTGATTTCTAATGTCAAGATATCTCGTCCATCAAGATCAGGTCAGATTGTTTTCTAATGTCAAGATTCCTCGTCGAGGAAACTACCAGGAGAGTTAAACGTTCAGTTAGAAGAGCATAAAGTAAAAAAGTTTTCAATTTCTATGCATACAGTTAGAAATCAAAATCCAGTTTATTTCTCCTGTTAGAAATAACATGTTATCTAAAGCGTTCATATTTCGTCCGCCATTAAAATCCAACCCCATGTTTTATCCCATTATAACAGTAATCACTGTCCGATGCAATTGAAACAGCGAAATTCCACAGCCATTTGGTAACATCACACGTAATGGATTCCCGAACACATATTCGAAGCCAAAGCGTAAAATTTCGGAATACAAAATTATATTAAATGTATCTTGTTTGGCAGGTGTGGCGCAGCATAACAATTACAGAGAGTCTGTCGTTCCAAGAACACCCAGGGGAGGGTGTTCAAGGGGAGAACAGAGATTAATGACTAACAGTTAATCTAATTAGAGGTCATCATGCTCGGAAGAGTCCATTTCGCGCCTACGCTTTGCGGGCCGACTGTCAAAGGGGTGCGAGGTAGTAGAGATAACGTAATCTGTGGGTTCGCAATTTTGTAGCAAATGTAGCTGGTTTTGGTGTAACGTAACTCGCCAGATGTGCTATCATAGTTAATTTAAATTGCTAGTGGAGGGTGCTTAAAATTATGTTTCATTTGCCTTATTCAAATTATTGGATAAATTATGAAATTTTTGTGTTTTTCGTTTCAAAAGGTGGTGTGTTCTTTATATTTTGGGACCTTGGTTCAAAACTACGTGGTGTTGTCCTCGGATCTTTCCCTTTGGGACTAATCCCCAATCGTCACCAATAGCCCGTTGTGTTGCTCCAGTGCGACGTTAATTAAAATACCTACCTACCTCTTTATATATTGGAATTTTTCTTGCACCCTAAAACCCAAAACCAACGAACATTTTCCAATGTTTTAGGAAATTGTGCTTACGATGGTAAATTTTGATTTACTGTGTTTTATGGGATTGAATAAAATCCCTGTGATACTTAATAGGAAAATAATCGAAGCTGAAGAATACCAATATCTATATACGTAAATAAGAATGGAGTGTTTGTTTGTACATTGAATATTTTCGACCCATTTGAAGTTTTCTATCTGTTTTGGATCCTTCTGATGCTAAGTCCGTCTCTTGCGCGTTTGGCGTCTGATTATCTGTTTGCCTGTATGCGTGTGCCCGTAATACGTCCAAACGGTTGAATATATTTTCATAAAACTTTGCATAC
This sequence comes from Meta bourneti, assembly GCA_933210815.1. Lineage (NCBI taxonomy): Eukaryota > Metazoa > Arthropoda > Arachnida > Araneae > Tetragnathidae > Meta > Meta bourneti. Next base: position 34,088,439 of record OW119926.1, read on the forward strand.
TGTGAGTTCTTACATTCATTTAGTGACTGAACTTGGTTGCGAAAGTCTGTCTGTCCGTCTTCCCATTCTATGTTCCATTTTGTGTCTGTGTGTTTGTACAAGTATCACATAGGATTTGTGCAACGAATTTTAATTAATGTTTAATATTTGATACACCAAATGCATTATTTTAAATGTTAAATGCATTACATGGATGGATATGTATGTATAGGATTTTTGTCCAAAGTAGTTTGTAGAAAGTATAAAAATATCGAATAGGTGTTAAAAAATTATTTTACTCACACTTAAATGATTTGGCATTTTTTCTACGAAAGAGGAAAGTGATTATTTTCAGGTCACTTTCAATATATAGTTAACCAATTGAACCCGAGTGAGGTCGGGCAATTTTGCTAGTCTTAAGTATAAAGCAAAACGTCTGTTTATCTGAAGCAGCAAAACTCTCAAAAAGCTGAACTCCGGCGTCAAACTTTACACAACGTATTTTTTCTGAAATTTCTAGATCAACCCAACTATTTTCAGATTGCTACGTTGTTCCCATAAAATCAAAGAAGTCAAATTTAATAAAGAACTTTTTGTAAGACACCAATTTTTGATCAAACTGAAATCAGCACAAAACGTCAAAAGCTGTCACGAGCCGAGCAATCGGAAGTGAAAGAACAACACAAGCAGGTGAGGCGTACATAGCTCAAAAGGCTGTTTGACAACGCAACAAAAGTTCTGAGAAACAGTGGTTTGTCTGCAGCAGCAAAAACTAGGGGAAAACCGGGTAGTAAAGCCTTATAAAATCCATTTGTGATAGAAAATGTTGCTTAACCCTCCAAGTGATTTCGACGAGATATCTCGTCCATCAAGAACTGTCCAATTTTTCTAATGACGAGATAAATCGTCATCAAGATATTAACGATATTTAAGTGTTGATGACGAAATCAAGATCTGATTACTTTTTTTCAAATGATCAGATATCTCGTCCATCAAGAGAACTGTTCAGTTTTGTTCATTGCGAGATACATCGTCGAGACTACCACAACGAGCGGTAAATAAGTATTCAAATACTCTTATACCTAAGTACTTATAAGTACTCAAATACTCGCCAGATTGCTAAACGACGGACAATTTATTATGGTCTAATTTATGAACTGATATATTTAACACTCCAAGTGGTTACGACGCGATGTTTCGTTGATCAAGGACTGACCAATTTCACTAATGACGAGATATCTCGTCCAGCAAGATCTGACCAATCTAGCCAATGACGAGATATCTCGTCATAAAATAATGTCGATTGAATTTGGGGTGAATTAAGTATTGCCGTTTTTTGATGATGACGAGATCAAGATCAGGCCAATTTTTCTAATGACGAGATATCTCGTTCGTCAAGATGTGGCCAGTTTTGCTAAGACGAGATACCTCGTCCAGACAGCCACAAGAGGGTTAACACAGACAAAAATGAAACATTTCATCCAGTAGAATGCGCAATAACACATAATGAACTCCCCTTCTGATGAAACGAAGTATCCTATGCCAGCCCCCACATTCCACCGGATCTACAAATTCGCACCGTAATAAACATACCCTCCCCGATATCATGACGGCAGACTTGCAATATACAAGTCCTTCCCCGTTCCTCCGCTTGGAGCGCTGTAGGAGGATATTGTGTTCCTAGTGAACTCTCTGAATCATGGAACACTCGGGATGGAAATACAAGAAGGGGAACAAAAATATATGTGCTTGGAACTGTAATTGATACTGGATAGAAAAGAGACCGGATTCATACATATACAAGTAGTGCCGGGTACTAACTGGGGGAGTTACTATTGGTTCGATAAATATCTAAGAAAAATGTTATTAAAAGAAAGAGCGCTCTGCGAGCTCAGGGGATGCTTTTGGGGGAATAGTCTGATGTTTGTGTGTATTGAAGGAGGATTTCAAAGAGTTTGTCTCTGAAATGTATCTTTCTTTGACAGCAGAGAGGCTTTGTGAAATATGTTGCTGTCAGTGAGACAGTTCGATGTGGGAGGACATACGTTGATTCGGGGTAAGCAGGGTTGTTTTCCTGAGCCTCCCTTTGTCCGAGAAAAACTGTAAAGTACTATAATTAAGGTGAATGAAAAAGGGTTTAGATATTACATAACTGGATTCTCGAGAAAAATGAAGTTTCTTGCCTAACAGTTGAACACGTAACAATCTAGGTAACTCGATAAATTGTGTATTTTAGGTTATATTTAAAATGGTAAAGCTGAGACCTTATGTACAAAATTTAGTGCAAGCAATAGATAACTTTTGCACCACTTAAGATATATCTATCGGCTGATAAAAATGTAGGTATATAGAAACTGTCATTAAAACGGCAGACTACTTTTCCTTTATATTAAAAGCCGATAACATTGGGTTAGTTACTGCATTCAGGTTGCATGAGTAATATTTAAGTCACTCATGGGCTTTGGTCCACACATTAAGGATTTAAAAAAATTGATATATTAACATAAAATAACATTACGTAGGTGATATTTAATTAAAGTCGGACTGGGCAACACAACGGGATATTGGCGATGGTCCGAGATCAAACTCGATGGGAAAGATCCGAGGACAACACCATGTCATTTTGAACTAAGGTTAGATGACGAGGTCCCACCTGAGCTTGCACCCCACTCTTCAAACTTCCACTCCACGTGGAAGGTTCAAAGGTCCTCACGAACGTGAGGATATTTGAAGCCACGACAGATTTAACGTGCACCAGTCCCCCTTGTACACGACGGTCTTTGATTGGATTCGAACTCGCAACCCTCCGGTTGCTAGTCCGTTACTCTTCCAACCGGGCTACCGTGGCCCTTAAAATAACATTAAGAAGGCGAATCGAGAACTCAGGAATGGGACATCCGAGGAGCTCGAAATCTATTTGTCCCTGTAACGATAATTTTTGTTACACGACCAGTTAAATCGAAATCTACAGTTTAACTCTCCAAATGGTTTCGACGAGATATCTCGTCCATCAAGATTTGCCCAATTTTTCTTATGACGAGATATCTCGTCCATCAAGATTTGCCCAATTTTTCTTATGACGAGATCATGATCTGGTCAGTTTTGCTAATGACGAGATACCTCATCGAGACAACCACCAGGAGGGTTAACTGCAACTGCAGCATGGAACGACAAGTACTTCACATTTTCAATGCAGGGATAGAAACGCGTCCTACAGAGTTACTCGTTTGTATATACTTCTGCTCGATCTGTCTAAAATACGTCATGTATAATTATGTACTTTTTATAAATAAACATACTGCAGCAACAGTCACATTGGCGCACTTAGAGGCAGTTGACTTTCCAGATTTCTGTGAGATAAGAGGATGGACTACTGCAAGGAGCTACTTTCAAAACGTAACTAAATCATCTATCACTACTACCTCATCCCCATTCAAAATGTGCGAGACCTGCTACTATAGTGACGGACAGTACCTGGATTAGAGGCTGGAGCAGTTCCGATAAACAGGCAGTATCAAATGGATATTTCGAGGCAATTTGTCCTACCAATCAGAGCATTTGGATACAGCTGAAACGCGACAAAAAGAAATCGTTAATGTACTTCATCGTTTCGACGATAAAAAAGGTTATTTTTGTAACCCTCCAATTGGTTTTGATGAGATATCTCGTTCATCAAGATCTGACAAATTTTGCTAATGACCAGAAATCTCATCATCAAGATATTACCGATTTTCGGATGATGATGTGTTCAAGATCTGGTCAGTTTTCTTCTAATGATGAGATATCTCGTTCATCAAGATCTGGTCAGTTTTGCTAGTGTCAAGACACTTTCTTCGAGTCAAACACCTAAAGGATTAATTTTCCAAAAAAGGCTATTCTTGAAATGATGTGGTTAAAATCTGCACATTTGTATGGCTATGTTTACAGCAATATATATTTCAAATTGTAGAACTATTATAAGAATAATAAATTAATAGCTTGGAGAAAAAGTGCACTCTTCAGTGGATTTCCGCACATGTGGACATTGAAAGAAATGAAACTGCAGACCAATTGGCAAAAGAAGTCAGAGAATACTTCAGTACAATTCACTCCTAATCTTCAGTAAAAAATTCAAACTCGTATCACAAAAAAATTAAAATAAAGCAATAAGTTTGTAAAATGAACACGGATAGAAAAACTAATACCACAATATCCAGACTGAGAACAGGACATTTTAAAGGCATGAAAATGAACAGTGATGGAATCAGATCGTATTGGCATTGTAACAACTGCCTGGGCATTGAACTCACACCTAATCATATATTGATCAAGCCTGCTATAGTAGCAGCTTTTCAAACTAACATCTTGAAGAACAGCTTTACAGCGAGAAAATAATCAACATCGCCAAACCTGTACAAAATTCACACGGCGATATCTGACTCAAAAATGAACACAATAATAAATTAATATATTTTACTTATTTTATGAATATGTCAAATATTCAAAATACTAATAATTTTCGTCACTACTCATCCTTGTTTCATTCAAGAAACATGAAATGCACCGCACATCATAAACCATACCTCCTTTCACTTCTCTAAAATACAATAAAATCTGAATCTCAAAATCAATCTCAAGGAAAGAATCAACTTCCCTACTTAGAGTAACAAATGCAAACGTTATTATTCCTTGTATCTGGAGAGATGTAATGTATAATGTGCTTTCTCTGTTGCCCTACACTATAAAGGGAACGGGGTTTCTCATTTCCTTTTGCCTTTTCCCCTGCTTTCTGATCTTTATTTACATATACTCGGATGAAAGAAAAAATGCAACAAGAGAAAGGAAAAAATCAGGTACGTTCCGAAAGATAGGAAAAACGAAGAGCAAAAAAGCAATAATAAACTAGTGGAGGCGAATTTTATACAGATCCCCTCTGCTACTGATATTAACTTCCGGTGTGCCACGTGACTTCTTGAGCATAGGGAAACATTTTTTCCCTATTTTCTCCCTCCCTCCTTCCCTGCAGGCTGCAGACAAAGTCTTTTAGTGACTTCTCTTGTAGATGGACTTTTTACCTTTCCTCCCTGCCCCTCTAATCACATGGCACTGTTACTGAAACTTTGGCCTAACTTGTCCTTCCTGGAATGTCCGTTTGGGAACATTGAAATAATAACTTTTTATCTTTAAAACGTATATGTGCTAATTGCTGCTGTCCTTAATCAGCTGCAATTGTAATGTTCCCAAAATTTTAGTACACCCATTTTGATTGTGATACAATATTTAACAATCAATTTTTTTCTCGAATATATTAAAAAAAATTTTATTTATTAGCAATGGTTAATATTCCCATTTTGATTTCGACAAAATATTTAACTTATAATTTCTTCCAAAAATTATATAATATATATTATAAAAATATATATACATAACATCATTAAGATATTGCCGTTTCTTTTAGATCGAGATCTGGTCAGCTTTAATAATGACGAGTTACCTCGTCTAGACAACCATCAAGAGGATTAAATATGTGTATTGTACCTATTTTGATTTTGACATGAGTATAAATAAAATAATTATTAAATGAGTACAAATATTAATATATTATTTTCGATAAATACTTTATGTATGCAAATTTTTATATATATATTAAATATAAAAAATTATATTATTAAAGCATTTTCAAATATTTCTGAACTCAAATACCTTAAATTGCCTACAAAATTATCTTTTGAGAAGGGGGTCTTTCTCGAGACTGAAGAGCGAAATATCAAAATTTAAAGCATTTCCGAAGTAAAACTTTAAGTTTGGAAAGGTATAAGGGATATTATAAGTATTTTTGTTACGTAATTGTAAGTGAACATTTTTACATAACATTGTAGAAAAACTTTTAACTTTGTAGTCGTTTTATTTCAAAATGTTTTAATTTTATACCGAACATGTTTTAGAACGTATATTTGTATTTAACGCATAATTAACGCATATAAACTAATTATAACCGCGTAATTTAAAGCGTTTACTTAGAATACAATACAGCCTGTAAAATATGTTCATTTTAATTTATCAAGTTGCGCGTGTTTACAATTATATTTATATTATTAATTTAGGTGATAAATTATTCTAATATCGCGACAGGACTTTCAAAATGTGTGTATTACCTTGAACTATGGAATTTGTACCTAATAGCCATTCGAAAGAAGGCAAATTGAGAACAAAGAACGGTTTTACATTACTTAGTTGTCAAATGTTAAAACTTATTGATGCCGTAGTTTCGAAATTAAATCCAACGCAAGGGTAGCATCTTGTCTGTAAAAGTACATTTCTAGCAACGGTCTTGTATAGGCAGTGAAAGCATCTTTCACCCCTATGTCAACTCTTCTGGTAACATTCAGCAATGCATCTTGTCATTACAAAAACATTGACCAGATCTTCAAGGACGAGATCTCTCGTCAGTAGAGGAAAACTGACCAGGAGTTGATCTCGTCATCATCAAGAAATCGGCATTATCTTGATAACGAGATATCTCGTCATTTTCACAATTGTTCAGATCGTGATGGACGAGATATCTCTTCGAAACCACTTGGAGGGTTAACCAAAAGTAAAGATTAAAAGGAGTAAAAGACCTTCATTAACCCCTTTCCCCAAAGCGTATACCAATGCGACTAGCCGATAAAATTTGAACTCTTAAGTAGACCGAATAAAACTATCGTATACAATACATCAATAATTCATTTATACGACGCTAAGATTTGGTTTGCCGTTCTACGGTCATGTTTTGCTACACGAGGGCTAACTAGACCGGGACCTGCAGCTTCAGGTGGATTCCGAGCCACTAAGTACATTCACGCTAAATATAGCTCCAAGAAAATGCAGAATAAACCATCGTTGGGAACCGAAAACTATAGCTACACACATGACAACTTTCTTTTATTCAATCGCATACAAAACAATATTTCACCGTAGAAAAATATAAACTCCAACTGAAACGAACGAAATATAGATGAAGAAGTGTCCTGATAAAAATTCAAACTTTTATCTAGCAACCTACTGAGCATTTCGCATCCTTGCAAAAACAGGAAGAAGCACTGTTCACTCGACTGTAATTTTTGCAGTGGAATGCCTCACAAAAACACATCCCATATTCGAACACATCCCCATCGCATCATCACAAGATAATCCTCGTGAGTAAACATATCTTCAAAAGAAGAAAAGCAGTAAAAGTATCTTCCATCCCAAAACCGGGCATCTACAAGAAAGCAAGAGAGGGAGATATGAGTTTTCTTTTATATCTCTCCAAGAAAATATTTCTCAAAGCAAACTCGAAACACAGGGGCCATGCAAAGGCAGTAGAAAATGCAGTAAAGCCTTCGGAAGACGCTGATATCCATCTACAGTCTAGCAAATACAATATTTTTTCATTAGTTGGGAGAGAAAAAGACAAGGAAGATGCTAAGGGAAGGGAGCTGGAGGAGATCGTATATATCCCGGGATGCGATGCGCAGCTGATCTGAGCGTGGCCCCTTGAGATTCTTGCGCGGGGGTGTGCCAGAAAATGCGAGCTCTGCAAGAACCCCCGCTCGAATTTTGAGCTGGAGGAGATCGTATATATCCCGGGATGCGATGCGCAGCTGATCTGAGCGTGGCCCCTTGAGATTCTTGCGCGGGGGTGTGCCAGAAAATGCGAGCTCTGCAAGAACCCCCGCTCGAATTTTGAGCTCCTTAGCTGAGCCTTTTTTTATGGGGAACACTGCGATACAAAATGCGAGGGATTTGTCAGCCGCTGTGGAAATCGAAATTGAAGATCGAAGTAATGGCATTTGAATTTGATCTATATTGGTTGTTGTCAGGCGTGTGGGGTTTAGCGTAGGTATAGATTTGCGTCATAAGAGGATTTTACGTTAACCCTTTTAGGTGATTTCGACAGGATGTATTGTCCATCAAGATCTGACCAATTTTGCTAATGACGAGGTATTTCGCCATGAAGATGTGCTGTAGATTTTTTGTTGTGACTCGAACAAGATCTGGACAGTTTTCTTCCAAACGAGATATATCGTCTATCGAGATCGTATTTCGCCATCAACATTTTGCTAACGATGAGGCTATTCGTCATCAAGACGTTGCCGATATTTTTTCTTGTGACGAGATCGAGATCTGGTCAGTTTTCGAATGACGATATTCCTCTTCATGACAACCACGAGAAGGGTTAACATACATTAAATAGTTTATTTTTAAAAGATGACGTGTCTAGAGCTTTAACACATTGAGGGGTTTACTTTCATGTATCCATTCTACAAATTGCTGTCTCTCTCCCATGATTTCTAACCAGTTTTTACCTCCCAGATCAGAATCAGAAGATAAAGTTTTCTAAAATTCTTTCAACCAATCTATATGGTTATTTAATCATTAACCGACCAAGTGATTTCAACGATACATCGAATTCACCAATGCCTAATTAATTTTGCTAATGACAAGATGTCATCAAAATACTGTCGATTTTTTTATGATGACGAGATAAAGATCTGGTCATTTGTTTCGAATGAAAAGATATCTCGTTGAGATAACCACGAGGAGAGTTGTGTGTTGTTTGGGAAAAGTAATAGTACAGTTCTCGTAAATCTCATGAGCCGCAAAGGGTAAACATTATCAGAAACTTATGACAGTCGACGCTCCTTTTAACCCTTTGAAGGACTAAAAAGCACAATTTTTGGAGAAAACTATGGACGAAGACCATCTCGTTTTATTTCACTTTGCTAATAACAGAAATTTATTTTATATTATTTTTTAAGTGGTGGTAGGCCCTGTTATGTCTCATTGCCCACCTGTGACACTTCTAGACATCGAAATATCAAATGAGAGAATATGTACTGTCGTAACAAAACCAACCCCTCCCCCCTTTATTTCGAGCACTATTCATAGTAAAGCAAATTCAAAAATATCATTCAATAGGGAATAACGCCCTCTACAAATTCAGATGCAAAAAATTGCATTAGAGACTGTCTTTATATCAAATTTTGAACAAAGAACAAAATTTCCAATGGAAACGCCATGTTTTGATGCCTTAATGAGATTCGGCATCGTTAAATCAGTCTAAATATGAAATTTCATGACTCTACTATCTCTTTATATCCGGAGATATTCAATATTAAGTTTACTGTTAATTTCAGGGATCATCTCCACATTGAAAATCGCTATTCTTAGATCGAGATTAACTGTAGTTATAGTTACCGGAATTTCAAATTTGAACACAATTTCAAATGTATTTGTCAGAGCGTGCAAACGATCCGAGAATTATTGTATGTTATGCAAGTGAAAACGATTGGAGAATAATGTTATTATATTTATCATGCAAGTGCAAACGATCCGAGAATTATTATATATTTTATACAAGCTTAAACGATAATATTGTAACTTGTAACTATGATTAAAATGTGCAAACGGTCTGAGAATTATTATCTGAGGTTTGTCAGACGTTTTTTAAACTTTTGGTTTCCCCAAAATCGCAATAATGAGGAAATTTTAATGTAACTCAAAAACTAATCTTTGGAATAAGCTGAAATTTTGCATCATCATATTAGAAGTCCTTCTGAATCGATTCCCATCAAAATATAGTAAGGTTCAAATTCACAATTTTTTCAAATATTAATTTAATAATTATTATTGCATACTAAAAACTATTTTTAAAGTAACATATGAGGGGTGGATTTTGTTTGGGTTGTTCAACAGTAACATGGTACAAAATATCAGAGCTATAGAAATATTATTTAGGAAGATATAAAAGTCTAAGAAACTAATTTAACATTAGGAGCTCCAATCTTTCAGTACTAACTTCGAAACGGTAAGACCTAATGACATAAAATTTGGTACCTAAAGTTAAATTTTGATATGGATATAACATTGTGTGTCAAAGTAGGGGGTTCCTTTGGAAATTATGAAGTTGGTGCTCAATTTAATATGAAGACGGCCCCTTATGTAAATTTTATTAATTTGAATTTATAGAAGACGTTAGTTGCTGTCTAATGCCATCTTTGAAGTTTTTTCTACTGTAAAAGTTGCTCGAATGGAGAGGGGTGGTTCGTTTTTTTCTGCGACTGTACATGAACAACCTTTATGCTTTGAGGTGTTAGGCATTTCTGTCCGTTCTACAACCTGCAGTCTTTCCTGCATGCTTTCTAGCCAGTTTTAACTTTCTTCGCCAATAGAATCTTTCCTGCAGTTCTCTCAACCAATCGATGGCTATTTAGTCATAACGTGTGCTGCGGGGTAAATGCAATACTACACTACTCGGGAAATCTGAAGCTCAGAGGATTAGGCCGTGAGTTCTGGTCAAATTGACCCTGGTGTGGACAAAAGTGACCGGTTACCGACAATCCAAACAAACTTGGTTGAAGCTACTCCTCTGAAGGTTTCATAAGCACATATCCGTTCTACAACCTGCAGTCTTACCTGTAAGACTTCTAACCAGGTTGACCTTCTTAACCAATAGAATCTTTTGTAGGATTTTTCAACAAATATATGTGGTTATTTACACAAAATTATGCTGTAGATTGAAAGTAATACACGGAAATAATACTCGGGACTCTCATAGGGTGTTAATATACCAAGACCATTTACATATATTGTCCTAACCATTTCAGGAAGGAGAGTTGCGAAACGTCCCACCGCCCAAGAACGGGGAACGTTTCGTAACTCTCCTTCCTGAAACTCGCAACTCTCTCCCGCCCAAAAAGGGGAGGGGTGTTTTGCTTTATGACCCCCAAGATCTTTTATAAGCCCCGTATAGTATATTCATAGAAGAAATTGAAATATGTTTTTAATGGACTCATCATTGGGGGGGGGGGTCGTAAGGAGCTTCGACTTCACTGCTTTGTTTAATTAATAAAATAAAATTATTTGGACTAAATGAATTTGGTATTCTTTAACGGATCTATTGAATGTGTTTATTTATTAGTATGTTGAAAGAGACTTTAGGAGCCTTTTTCGACCTAATTCTAAGGGACATTAGGAACCATTTTAGACCAATAATATCCTAGTAAAAGTAACGTTATTTAATCAGAAATGCAAGACAAGTTGTTTGCTTAACTGTTGTCTGCTTTATGTCGGTTGTTGAAAAAATTAAAATATTTGATATAATTGAAATTTAATTTGTTGAAAAATATTTATTAAAAATTTTGATGCATAAAAAATTTTGTTGAAAACATATTTATAAAAATTTTGATACATAAAAAATTTTGTTGAAAACATATTTATAAAAATTTTGTTGAAAAATATTTATAAAAATTTAAATATACAAAAAAAGTTAAAACTATATATAAAAAGTTGAAATAAATGAAGAGTTAAAAATATGTATAAAAAGTTAAAATAAATAAAAAGATAAAAATATGTATAAAAAGTTAAAAATATTTATAAAAAGTTCAATCGTCAAGCCACAAAGCTAGGAGTCTGTTAACCCGGAATCTCTCTAACACTGACTATAAATGTAAAATATGAACATAGTTCACAGAGAAAATGGAATGCTTCATCTCGAAATATCCCATTTTTGCTTCGTTATCTGACCGTGATTCAAAATTAAAAGGTATTGTCCTCGGATCTTTTCCTTCGGGATTGATCCCGGGCTGTCATCTCAATAGCCGCTCCAGTCCGACATAAATTCAACTAACTACCCTGTCTAATTCAGGTGTTGACCTCGGTATCTGACCGTGGTTAAAAATTATAAGGCATTATATCCTCGGATCTTTCTTTTCGAGATTGATCCCGAACCGCCACCAATAAAATTCACCAACATGTTTTCTTTTATTCTTTATAAAATATTAATTGAGTTTCATTCAAAGTCAAGAACGCGTTTCTAATACTGAGGCACGAGTCTCCGAGCAAAACAATGGACGCCCTATACAAATCGTTAAATTAAACGAACTAAGTGGGAAATAGTTTTCTCTCTGCAGGATCTCCAATATTCCTAAAAGTAGAGGGAGAAAATCAAGCATAAATAAGCTGGGAGGCACTCAACCAATCAATAGAACAACACTCAACACATTAATTTCTCATTTTCCAAGTCACTCAGCACGAGGAAGGGCCCCCTCCCCTCCAGACGCAGTGGTTGTGTCCCGTCGTCATGGAGACCGAGCCACAGGTGGTCTTTCTTATCCTTCTGCTCATCCGTAGCCGAAAGATGGAAATGGAATTTCAATGGCTTACATTTCCTTTCGGTTGCTGAGAAAAGGTGAATTTTTCAAGAATGCCTGTCGGACTGCTATTTTTATGAAATAAAATAGAAAGATTGGGACACGAAAGAGAGATGTCTTTGTCGTGATGCAACAGGTTGGACAGGTGTTTGGAAGGCATTTGATTTTCGAAATCCTTGGAAATGAAATTTCGTATTTCGAGTACTTTTTCGCTGTTAACTCTCCAAGTGGTTCGACGAGATATTTTGTCCATCAACATCTGACCAGTTTTTTAATGACAACATATCACGTATTGCCGAATATTTATAATGACGAGATCAAGTTCTGGTCAGTTTTCTTCTAATGACGAGATATTTCTTCATCACGGTCTGACCAATACTTTAATGACGAGATACCAAGTCATCAATGCATTCCCGATTTTTTATGACGAGATCAAATTCTGGTCAGTGTTCTAATGACAAGGTATCTCGTTCATCAAGATCTGGACACTTTCGCTAATGATGAGATATCTCATTATTAGCAAAATTAATCATACTTTGATGACGAGATATCTCGTCATCAAGGTATTGTCATCAAGGCCTTTATGATGATGGCATCAATATCTTGTCAGCTTTCATATAACTACGAGATATCTCGTCCATCAAGGTCTGATTAACTTTGCGAACGACGATATATCTCGTTCATCAAGGTCTGATTAATTTTGCTAATGACGAGATATCTCGTCCGTCAAGACCTGACTAATTTTACTAATGACGAGGAATCTCGCTACCAAGGTATAGCCGATATTTGTATAATGACGAGATGAAGATCTGGTCAGTTTTCGTCTAATGACGTGATACCTCGTCCATCAAGATATCTCGTCGGTTAACACTAGTAGAACACGGAATCATCAGATCTCCCCTATTCATGATTGGTAACGGTGAACTCGCCCAGGCTATGCTTTGTAAGTGTTATGTGATTGAAAATAATAAACTGTTTCCTGGAGATTCAGAAGTGGTCAAACTAACACTTTCAAATTTCAAAATGGACATAAAATGTTTCCTGTTTCACCTGAAACACACAAGCTTAACCTGCTCACAAGCTTTCGTGTGTCGGTTTGGATTCCCATGACCTTGAGAATCCCTAGATAGTTTTGAACTTTTAAAAGACGGGTGGTTTCATGGACATGGTCTATCATGTGCTAGACCAAGAAGAATTAGAAACAAACACAACACCGAATGAATACATGAATGTACCGAAATTGATTGCATAAAAATAATAGTATTAAATCTTATCCTTATAGTTACTTGAAATTGGTTTCTCGGTTCGAAATCACCATATATCTAAATATTACAGACTATAATTTAGAGTGTTTTTAACTTAGGGGTTATACCGTATCTAATAATGCTATCACTTAGAACAGACAAATCAAGTTTTTCCAGGTTATTTTATTACAACAAAAATTAAAGAACGATACTCTAAAGTTAAGAGTAATAGTTTCTACCTCTCGAATGAAGATATTATTTTAAATTCCTCAACGGAAAATGGAAAGGACAGAGTGGAACATTCAAATAAATCGATATATTTAATTAAATTAATATAAATACAGCAAACACATAACTAAAAAACATGATTATCAAACATGGTACGGTTGAGTGTCGAACTCTAGAGTAGCCATTCAGCCTTGGAAAATCTTGATTCTCGGGGCAATATAACAAAATCTAAAACGAAAGTATGCAAATTGAGCATTGAACACCAATAAAAAATTCTTAAAATCTGACCTTCGGGATCAATCCCGGACCATCGGCAATAGCCCGTTGTGTGTTGATTCAGTGCAACGTAAATTCATCTACCTACACCCCTTTAAAATCTAGAGCTGCTGTGGAAATGTTTTATAAGACATACAAGTGCTTACTAAGACGGATGCAATTGGAAAAGAAATTAAATAGAAGTAACAAAAAAGTACATTATGAACGCGTATGCTTTTACAAAACTTGACTTATAGCAAAGAACTCGTGAAGCGAGAAAATAAAAATAAAAGAACACGCAGTCGTACCATTAAGGAGATACCGTAGAATTTGTAAGGTACATATTTGTCAACCCTGTGGATTTAATCGTTGCTTGGAGAAACATAAAAATGAATTTTTTATTAAGCCATCGCATTGGGATAAAATTCAAATGATTACTTGTGTTGTAGAATTTTGTAATTAAAATAATGATCAATGGAGTAGTCATCAGCAGAAACAAAAACCCTTTTCTTGTTCATAAAATTGAAGTTCAGAAACACTATTGCGTTTAATGACTTCTCTTCGTTTATTCGACATTGATTTTATGACTGTATATATATATATAACAAGACATTGATTCTAGTTTCCCCATTATCGAAGAAGTTCATTTTTCAAAGTTAGTTTATTAATCTTATATTGCAAATTATTCCAAATATTCTCAATAGAATTGCGATCAGAGGCTCATTTCCACAATAGAGACGCTCCTTCTTTGCTCCAGGATAAGCATTGATCATTTTGAATTTATTTGCAGAAATTATTCAATTCTTGGTGGAATAGCAATCCTCTACACTATAGATGACAGACATAAATTTAAAGTATATAAATATGATGGTAACCATGTTGTTAAACAAAAGACTATAGATACTTTAACTTTTATTCTGTAAAATCTAATCTTTCTGAAAAAACATTAAAATTCAATAAAATAATATCCTTGATCCTTATAATATTAGGGATTATTTAGTTTTTCTTTCAATTAAGCATACTATAAATTAGTTTTTCTTTATAATGCATGGCAATAATTAATATCCTCTAGCATTTTAGAAAACTATAACTGGTTACTTTGACACACGAATCTTATTTGCTTAAGGGCGATCATTTTTCAACTCTCATTTCTATATAGAACAAATATAATTGTTTATATCATATCCAGCTTCTGCTTATATTACTATACTTCTATTAACAAAATCACTACTTCTAAATACTATTTGGCATTTATCACAGCATTTGAGAAAAGCATTTCTGGTCACTTTATTACCCACACCTTTGTTTCAGAACGAGCATTTTTCATTTTGCATTTATATGCAGAACTCATTCTATTGTTTATAGTAGCATATCCAACATCTAATCCTCTATAGGGAGACAAAAATCGGAACTATACGAAGCTTACAATTGGTAACATTTGTAGCCAAAAGGAATCGTAGAGATGAGTTAATTTTCATTCTAGTCATCCCTTTGGAAGATACGTCAAAATTAGATGATGACAAAATTACTAATATTGAAAGTAACTAAATCACATTTGCTAAATTATGCTTGGTATTCATCATAGCATTTTGGAAAAGTGTCTGGTCACTACGACACACGTACCTTCAGCTACAACCCAATCATTGATCACTGCATTTCTGGGCAGAAATTCTATTGTTTATAACATATTCAATAACTACTGCACTATAGGGAGATAAAAATTCGAACTATACGAAGCATACAATTGATAATATTGGTAACTAAAAGGACTCTTAGAGATACGTTAATTTTTCATTCTTGTCATCCCTTTCGAAGATATCAAAATTAGATTAAATAAAAGCCCTAATACTTGTAGTAACGAAATCACTTTTGCTAAATTATGCTTGGTATTCATCATAGCATTTTGGAAAAGTGTCTGGTCACTACGACACACGTACCTTCAGCTACAACCCAATCATTGATCACTGCATTTCTGGGCAGAAATTCTATTGTTTATAACATATTCAATAACTACTGCACTATAGGGAGATAAAAATTCGAACTATACGAAGCATACAATTGATAATATTGGTAACTAAAAGGACTCTTAGAGATACGTTAATTTTTCATTCTTGTCATCCCTTTCGAAGATATCAAAATTAGATTAAATAAAAGCCCTTATACTTATAGTAACGAAATCACTTTTGCTAAATTATGCTTGGTATTCATCATAGCATTTTGGAAAAGTGTCTGGTCACTACGACACACGTACCTTCAGCTACAACCCAATCATTGATCACTGCATTTCTGGGCAGAAATTCTATTGTTTATAACATATTCAATAACTACTGCACTATAGGGAGATAAAAATTCGAACTATACGAAGCATACAATTGATAATATTGGTAACTAAAAGGACTCTTAGAGATACGTTAATTTTTCATTCTTGTCATCCCTTTCGAAGATATCAAAATTAGATTAAATAAAAGCCCTAATACTTATAGTAACGAAATCACTTTTGCTAAATTATGCTTGGTATTCATCATAGCATTTTGGAAAAGTGTCTGGTCACTACGACACACGTACCTTCAGCTACAACCCAATCATTGATCACTGCATTTCTGGGCAGAAATTCTATTGTTTATAACATATTCAATAACTACTGCACTATAGGGAGATAAAAATTCGAACTATACGAAGCATACAATTGATAATATTGGTAACTAAAAGGACTCTTAGAGATACGTTAATTTTTCATTCTTGTCATCCCTTTCGAAGATATCAAAATTAGATTAAATAAAAGCCCTAATACTTATAGTAACGAAATCACTTTTGCTAAATTATGCTTGGTATTCATCATAGCATTTTGGAAAAGTGTCTGGTCACTACGACACACGTACCTTCAGCTACAACCCAATCATTGATCACTGCATTTCTGGGCAGAAATTCTATTGTTTATAACATATTCAATAACTACTGCACTATAGGGAGATAAAAATTCGAACTATACGAAGCATACAATTGATAATATTGGTAACTAAAAGGACTCTTAGAGATACGTTAATTTTTCATTCTTGTCATCCCTTTCGAAGATATCAAAATTAGATTAAATAAAAGCCCTAATACTTATAGTAACGAAATCACTTTTGCTAAATTATGCTTGGTATTCATTATAGCATTTTAGAAAAGTGCCTCTGGTCACTACGACACATCCACCCTCTTCGCTTCAAGACAACCATTGCCCATGCATTTCTGCGCAGAACTCGTTGCATTGTTCCAACCCCCAAACCCTGCACCATAGGGGAACTGCCCTAAATCTAGGACAGCGAGGACTCAACAATTGGAAGCAACATGATGACGGGAAATCCACCCATTGTCTTCCCGGGCACAATGCTCCTTTGCTCCCGGTTTAATGATCTGTTAATACACAGTGAACAAAAGGACCCTAAAGAAGGGGTGTTGCGGATGGACTGCACGGTCAGAATGGACGGGGTGCACCCTTAAAAGAGCCCCACTTGCATAATTTTCTGCCGCGTTGGCAGATTTCGCTCAAAACAGAAAATTTAGGGCAGGAATTCCGGATGGGGGTTATCGGTCGTTGTCTCCTCGGAGCGCCAGTTTATCGCAGATGCTGCCCTCATTAATTTTACAGTGAGCAAGCGATACAATTGGATTGAGCTCTGGCAATTAGGGCGTTAAAGCCAATCGTAATTCTTCCACCGATCGGCTTGATGAGGCATTGTGAGTCCTAATTTTCTGGTTGGAAGTTGCGGAAAGGTG